>CM038680.1:96754567-99154567 GCA_021605205.1 Aegilops longissima | reverse complement strand
TGTCTCTCGCCTTCTGCAAGTTCTCCTGAGCAAGCTTTAAGTCAAGGTTGAGCTGGATCTATTTGTTTTCCAATTTAGTATAGCGAGCCACAAGCTCGCAGGATTTCTGCCAAGAGTCAATCGACAGACATCAAAGATAGGTTGCTTCCGGGCAACTAAGAAAAAATCGTAGCGTTTCTAAGACTACAGCCGAATCAAAATATTCAACAGTAGTATCGGGGACTACACCCAGTGGGTGCACTCAGCGTGCCCCACTGGTTTTACCGACTCGGTTCGATCAGTCGACCGAAAGAGGCAAAAAGGTTATGATCCTAAACCATAGCTAACTGTCAGTAGTCAGCCACGGTGTCATCATGATCTAAAAAAAAGAGTTCTTCAGACTTTAGTCGACTGCCAGCAGTCAACCATAGTCTCGGGGACTACACCCAGTGGGTGCACTCAGCGTGCCCCCGGTTTCAAGATTCCATTCGACATGGTCCGACCAGACCGAGTGAAGAAGTTAGCAAAGAAATTCAAAGTATAAAGACTACAATCGACTGCCAGCAGTCCACCATAGTCTCAGGGACTACACCCAGTGGGTGCACTTAGCGTGCCCCCACCAATCCAAAAATTCAATCGACACACTGAGTGGGTGTACAGATACGAAGATCTTCAGAAAGAAGAGTTTTCAGGTAGCATATCCTAACAGAACAAGCGGTGACCAACTAACCTGGACGTTGTTCTGAAGAGCTGAGCTAGCATCATAGGCCGCCTAGCTGGCTTCCCGGACCACCTTCACTTGCTCCTTCATGATCCCCGCCTGGCGTATAGCTTCCTTAGCAGCACCCACTTGGTCCTCTGGGACGTGGTGTGTGGCGAAAAGGGAGGGCGGATCAGCAGTCGACGATGAAGGCCGGACACTCGTCAGCGGCACAGCAAAAGACACAGAAGTCCGAGTGATGTTGCCACCCTCATGAACCAGCGTCTCAGGCACTGATACAACCTGAGCTGTCTTGCCAGCAGGCGCCTTTTTATTCCTCCTCCGCTTCAGCGGCGCCTCATCGTCATCATCAGGGAGATCAATGACATGAGGAGGGACTACAGGAAAGATTCAAAGTTAAAAACGAAAATCCAATCGACCAAAAGTGAAACTACAGAGTCATACCAAGGTTAGAGGTGGCAGCATCTTCCATTTCCTGGTCTTCGTTCCTGGCTGAGGTCTCGGAGGTAGCAGCGCTGCAGATTTCAGAAATCAGTTGATCAGTAAACAAGTCGACCAAAAGTATGTCCATGCTAAACAAGAAAACACAAGTTTTGATGTTACCCAGAAATGGTGGGAATGGCCATCCTCATCTTGGGCAAAGCCTTCGTCGGCTTTGACGGCGTCTCTCAGGGTTGCTTTGGCGCTTTTTCAGTCAGCGCCGGAGAGGTCATCCGAGGACGTTTTGTCGACTGCCCGACAGGCGCGGTACCCTTTCCACGCTCGACCGCGGGGTCATGGGTGAGCTTGGATCGCCTTTCCATGCGAGGAGGGTCGACTTGTTCCTCCTCTTCCTCCTCCTCCTCTTCGTCGGAGCTGTCGTCATGTTCGTCCTCCTCACCATTAGATTGCCATTCCTCCTGGCTTTCACCTCCGGTCCCCTCCTCCTCCTCGACCTGTTCTTGCGCCTAGTTGGGCATCGAGTACATCTCAGTAGTGGCCTGGAAGACAACAAACAAGGCAAAAGTCAGTTGACCAATTTTAAGCAAACAAGATGGAGAAAGCGAGATCACAGTCAAAGATGTAGGAAGGGACCTTGTCTACTTCGTATGATTGGTCGAGTGGAGGAATCCTCCTGGCTCCTCGAGGGTTGTCCTTGTTTCCTGTGATGCTCGCCAGACACCTTTCCAGCATGGCGTCCTCGACATCCTCCGGGTGGATCCGAGTGGTGTCGTCAGTGCCAGAGTACAACCACATTGGATGGTCTCGAGCTTGAAGCGGCTGGATGCGTCGTCGGAGGAAGACCTGCAAGAGATCCATGCCAGTCACCTCGTCTCAGATGAGCTGGACTACGCGTTCGACCAACACCTTCACCTACGCCTTCTCTTCCGGGATCACCTTCAAAGAAGATGGCTTGCTCACTCGGTCCATGGAAAAATGAGGGAGTCCAGTCGACTGCCCTGGCGTTGGCTGATCCTTGCAGTAGAACCAAGTCGACTGCCATCCACAGACTGACTCGTGTAAGATCGTGGCCGGAAAAGAACTTTTTCCTCTCATTTGAACCCCAAGACGCCCACACATCTTAATCACTTGAGTTCTCTCGTCACTCAAATTGGCCTTTTTCACCGTCTGGGAGCGACAAGTGAAAATGTGCTTGAAAAGACCCCAATGAGGCCGGCAACCCAAGAAATTCTCGCACAAAGACACGAAAGCAGCGAGATACACGATGGAGTTGGGAGTGAAGTGGTGAAGTTGTGCCCCAAAGAAGTCCAGAAATCCCCGAAAGAAAGGGTGAGGCGGCAGAGAAAACCCCAGGTCAACATGGGTGGCCAAGAGAACACACTCACCCTCCTGAGGTTGCGGTTCCAACTCCTTCCCTGGGAGCCGCGCTGATTCATGGGGGATCCGTCCCTCATTGGCCATGTCATCGAGATCCTTCTGACGGATTGTCGAGCGGATCCAGTCGCCCTGGATCCAGCCCTGCGGCAAGCCGGCCCTTGATGAAGATCAGCCTCGACTGGTCGCCCTTCCCTTCGCTTTCGCCATCACCTTCTTCGCCCGCTCCAAAGCCGACGTCTTCTCTTTCACCATTGTCGCCGGCGAAACGCGCACAAAGTAGCAGCACTGAGGTGGAAGCGAACGCGGCGGATAAATCTGGGGAAGGGAGGAGAAAATGAGAGCGCACTGTTCAAAAACACCCGTCCGGGGCATTATATGAGGTTGCTTCCGAGTGACTGATTGGTAGGCCCGGGCGATCCTGTCGAATCCCGCAACAGTCGCCCACGCGATACGTGGCGAAAAGGTGGCACGGAGATCGAGGCGTCCCTGCCTTATCCCATCCGATTACTGCGGCTTCCTCCGCCCCGCTCACTTCCCGAAATTTGAATCCCGCTAAATCCGCGCGCCACAGAGCAAATCGTCAGACAGAAGATTTCCTCCGTCCTGTCATTCGGAGTTCTCCAAGTACGAAAAACACACTCGACGGATACAAAGAATGGATCAAGGCGACTGAAAAATAAGTTGAAGCCGTCACCTAAGCTCATTGATCCAGAACAAGACATGCTCATCGCACGAAAAGTGGGTCGGAAGAGTTCTCAACTCCTTCCCCACTCAAACCTCGATCCATTCAGGGGATAATGATGAAGTTATGTACCTAGGGTAGGGTCATGGACCTGTCCAAGATACCCTCCCCAAGGACATCTCTAGAAGAAACCACCTTTCAGTCGACCTGGAAGGGTTCCACTCGACGGACATGAAGACACTCGACCATGAAGCTAACCACTCGACCGCCAGGAGATCTAAAGCCAGTCTGCACACAAACGGTCGGCCATTAAGTAGCTTTTATGGTCATCATAGCACTTTATGTGGGGCGCTACCAGTAACCCCCGATCTTAATGTACTTTAATCCCTGCATAAGCGAGGGCTGGAGGGTGCAGCGAACTCTATATAAGCCACCCCCTCCTCAGTGTAAAGGGTTCGCACCCCTGTAACTCATACGCACATAATACAGTCGACCGCCTCCGGGCTCCGAGACGTAGGGTTGTTACTTCCTCCGTGAAGGGCCTGAACTCGTAAACATCTTGCGTATACAACTACTTCATAGCTAGGATCTTGCCTCTCCATTCCTACCCCCTATTCTACTGTCACACTTAGAACCACGACACCATGGTTTTGATATCCGTCCCCGTCGGCCCTCGTCCTTGTTATGATTCAGATGTGGTATATTCTCTTTTAAAACTATTTGTTGCATTTCGTGTTTATGACAAATTATGCCCATCAAGTTGACATAGATATTTTTTTCTAGGAGGTATGTGAACCGGAAATTCCAACCGACCCTATTGTCGAGAGGTTAAATTTAGTTGAAATAGAAAAGGAGTATTTGAAAGAAAAATTGAAAAGAATTGAGGGGGAGAAGATGGAATTGGAGTTGCATGTTGCCGATGTCGTCGATGATCACAAGATCAAGATGGAGAAAATGCGCTTGAAGATTAGAAAGATTAGAAAATATGCCATTGATAGTGAGGCTTGGTATCATTATGTTGTTGGATCAATTGTTACCTTAGCTGCGATCTTGATCGCATTTGTTGTTGCATTTAAATGCTTTAGCTAGAGAGTTATTTGTTTGTTGCATTTAAGTGTTGTATGAACTTTATGTATGAACATTATGTATGAACTTTATGTATTGTATTAATTTGGTGTTTTCGGTGCTGTGTATTGAAGATGAGCCAGCAATGGATGTACGATGACCGATGCTCTCGCGAGTTCATTAATGGCGTGCAAACTTTTCTGCTTGCGGCTGAGGCAAACAAGCAGGCAGATGGTTTTATGCCTTGTCCATGTGCTGGCTGTAATAATGAATTAAATTACTCTAAGTCAAGAACCATTCACGTCCACCTGTTCAAGTCCGGTTTCGTGCCCCACTATAATGTTTGGACCAAGCACGGAGAAAGAGGGGTTATGATGGAAGACAATGAAGAAGAGGACGACGACAGCTATCCTGGCCATGAGTTCCCTGAATACGATGATACAACAATCGGGGAAGAAGCTGAGCCGATAATGCGGGAAGAAGCTGAGCCGGCAATGTGGGAAGAAGCTGAAGAAGAGGCATCAGATGAGCCCGTTGATGATCTAGGTCGGGCCATTGCCGATGCAAAGAGAAACTGCGCAAGTGATTTGGAGAAGAAGAAGTTGCAGCGCATGTTAGAGGATCACAAAAATTGTTGTACCAATTGCGAGGTAACAAGAAAAAGCTGGGCACCACACTAGAATTGCTGCAATGGAAGGCAGAGAATGGTGTATCTGACAAGGGATTTGGAAAGTTGCTGGTAATGATAAAGAATATGCTTCCAAAGGACAATGAATTGCCCGAGAGTACGTACGAAGCAAAGAAGGTTGTCTGCCCTCTAGCGTTAGAGGTGCAGAAGATACATGGATGCCCTAATGATTGCATCCTCTACCGCGGTGACTACGAGGATTTGAACGCTTGCCCGGTATGCGGTGCATTGCGCTATAAGATCAGCCACGATGACCCTGGTGATGTCGAGGGCGACCGCCCCAAGAAGAAGATTCCTCCCAAGGTGATGTGGTATGCTCCTATAATACCACGGTTGAAATGTTTGTTCCAAAACAAAGAGCATGCCAAGGCGATGCGATGGCACAGAGAAGACCGTAAGAAAGACAGAAAGTTGAGAGTACCCGCTGACGGGTCGCAGTGGAGAAAAATCGAAAGAAAGTACGGGAAGGAGTTTGCAGATGACGCAAGGAACGTATGGTTTGGTCTAAGCGCAGATGTCATTTATCCTTTTGGGGAGCAGAGCAGCAACCATAGCACCTGGCCTGTGACTCTATGTTTGTATAACCTTCTTCCTTGGTTGTGCATGAAGCGGAAGTTCATTATGATGCCAGTGCTCATCCAAGGCCCTAAGCAACCTGGCAACGACATTGATGTGTACCTAAGGCGATTAGTTGAAGAACTCTTACAACTGTGGAATGGAACAGGTGTACGTGCGTGGGATGAGCACATGGGGGAAGAATTTGACCTAAAGGCTTTGCTGTTAGTGACAATCAATGATTGGCCTGCTCTCAGTAACCTTTCAGGACAGACAAACAAGGGATACCGTGCATGCACGCACTGTTTGGACGATACCGACAGTATATATTTGGCTAATTGTAAGAAGAATGTGTACCTGGGACATTGTCGATTTCTTCTGAGCAAGCATCCCGTAAGAAAGAAAGGCAAGCATTTCAAAGGTGAGGCGGATCACCGGATGAAGCCTCGCCACCGTACTGGTGCTGATGTACATGATATGGTCAAGGATTTGAAGGTGGTCTTTGGAAAGGGTCCTGGTGGACAACCTGTTCCGAATGACGCCGACGGACGCGCACCCATGTGGAAGAAGAAATCTATATTTTGGGACCTGCCCTATTGGAAAGACCTAGAGGTCCGCTCCACAATCGACGTGATGCACGTGATGAAGAATCTTTGTGTGACCCTGCTTGGCTTCTTGGGCATGTATGGGAAGACAAAAGATACACCTGAGGCACGGGAGGACCAGCAATGTATGCACGGAAAAGACGGCATACATCAGGGTCATGCAAGCTATGCTCTTACCAAAGAAGAGAAGGATGCCTGCTCAGTATTAAGGTACCGTCTGGCTTCTCGTCGAATATAAAGGGAATAATAAACATGGCAGAGAAAAAGTTCCAGAACCTAAAGTCTCATGACTGCCACGCGATTATGACGCAACTGCTTTGGGTTGCATTGAGGGGGCTTCTACTGGAAAACGTTCGATTAGCCATTGTGAAGCTCTGTGCATTCCTCAATGCAATCTCTCAGAAGGTAATCGATCCAGAAATCATACCAAGGTTAGAGAATGATTTGGTGCAATGTCTTGTCAGTTTTGAGTTGGTGTTCCCACCATCCTTCTTCAACATCATGACGCACGTCCTAGTTCACCTATGCGAAGAGATTAACGTTTTGGGTCCTCTATTTCTACACAATATGTTCCCCTTTGAGAGGTTCATGGGAGTCTTAAAGAAATATGTTCATAACCATGCTGGGCCAGAAGGAAGCATCTCCAAGGGCCATGAAAATGAGGAGGTCATTGAGTTTTGTATTGACTTTATTCCTGACCTTAAGCCGATTGGTGTTCCTGAATCACGGCATAAGGGCAGACTGGATGGAAAAGGCACGCTAGGAGGGGAACAAATAATATGTATGGACGGACATTCATCCTTTGAAGCACTACACAGTTCTACAGAATTCCGCCTTGGTGGCTCCGTATATGGATGAACACAAGAATTTTCTACGCCCAAACACCGGAGCGGTCTCGATGACCGGATTACACGTGAACAAACCAGGAGTTTCGCCACCTGGTTGCGCATACGTACCATGCATGATGCCTCTATTGAAGATGACATGTACTCGCTGTCCCAGTTACCATCTTCGAATATAATGACTTTCAAAGGGTACGAGATAAATGGTAATACATTTTACACGATCACCAAAGATAAGAAGAGCACCAACCAAAACAGTGGTGTCCGCTTTGATGCAGAAACCAAGACGGGAAAGGAAACATATTATGGTTATATACAGGACATATGGGAACTTGACTATCGACGTGGTTTGAAGGTCCCTTTGTTTCGGTGCAAATGGGTCAATATGACACGAGGCGGGGTAACGGAAGACCCGCAGTACGGAATGACAATAGTGGATCTCAACAATCTTGCGTATGCAGACGAACTATTCGTCCTAACCAATGGTGTGGCACAGGTTTTCTATGTGAAGGACATGTCTACCAAGCCGAGAAAAAGAAAAGATAAGGAAGCGAATGCATCGTACGATGAGCCAAAGCGGCACATAGTTCTTTCTGGGAAGAGAAACATCATGGGAGTGGATGACAAGACAGACATGTCCGGAGATTATGAAAAGTTTGATGAAATTGCTCCATTCACAGTGAATATTGACCCGAGCATCCCGTTAAATGATGAAGATTTTCCATGGTTACGGTTCAAAGGGACACACGCGAAGAAAAAGTTTCACACCCAAAGATCTGGGATGTGATCGGCTTCACTTTACTTTCTTCTGTGTTTCACACCCATGAGGGAATCTCTGTAATAGATAGGGTAGTTAATTATGTGTTTTGGCATTTGAAACACGAAGAAATTTTATGTGCAAACAAATTCTTTCATGCCTTTACTGATTTTTTCAGTTAAAAAGGCATTTCATTTTTTAAATAACCTAAGCATTACCAAATTGAATATAATGATAAAACACACTAATATTAAACATAGTAAAAAAGAATCACTGAAAAATGTATTTTTAAAGTTAAGTTATTCACAAACTAGTGATTCATACAAATTTCAAATAATTCAAAATTTAAACTATTCAAATTTAAAAACTACCGACACTAACAGAAAGTTTCTAAAAACTATAAAAAATATTCACAAAGAAACTCTAAATACAGCAAAAAACAACTAAAAATAAATAAATCAAAATAAATAAAGCATAAAAGAAAAAACTAAATGAAAAAAGCCCACCTACAGGGCCACAGCGGCGTACATAGGACTAGAAACCCAACCTGTTAGTGGGCCAGGATGCAGGCCCGCAAGCCCAATAGGCCCCACAGGGCAGAGTAGCAGAGGTAGGCCCAGAAGGCCTGCTTTAGAGAGGAGCTCGAGACAGCAGCGGCGTCGGGGCTTATAAGCAAGTGCGAGCGCCCTTCGGCTAGTGAGGTGGGACTAAACTTCTGCGCCCCTCGCCTGGCAGCGCGCACCCCCTTTAGTACCGGGTCGTGGCATCAACCGGTACTAAAGTGGGGGTCTTTAGTACCGGTTGGAGCCACCACCCGGTACTAAAGGCCTGCCCTTCCCGCAGCTTGGCCTGGCCAAAACAGGCCTTTAGTACCGGTTGGTGGCTCCAACCGGTACTAAAGGTGCCTTCTATATATACAACACTTCAAAAAAATTCATTCTCCCTCTGTTTCCCCATTGAAGCACCGCCCGCCCCGATCGATCGACGCCGTCGCAGACCCCGTCCCCGTCGCCGCCCCCGTCCTCGTCGCCGCCCCGGGCCCGTCCCCGTAGCGTCGCCCCCATCACGCCTCGGCCCGTCGCCGCCGCCGCCGTCGCCTCGCCCGCTGTGAGCTCTCCCCTCTAACCCTCTCCTCGCCTCAAGGCCACCATGGCGCCGCCCCTCCCCGAGCCCATACACACACACGTATATATGTATGAATGCATGTTTAATTAGTTTAGATTTTTTAGATTATTATTTTTTCACTAGTATATATGTATGAATGCATGTTAGATGGGTATAATTAGTGTTTAATTAGTATGGATTTTTTTATATAATGTTGTTTTTCTGTTTTTAATGGATGTATATATAGAAGTTTTTTTTTTCTGTTTTTAGTGTTAGATGCTTAATTAGTATGAAATAGCATATAGAATTTTGACATATGCAACGATAGCATAATTAGTGTTACATTTGCATATAGTATTTGTTGTCGACGATGCCCGGCCCGCATCCTCGCCGTCGACCCATTCGCGACGACGTCCTGCTTCAGAGGACCCATGTCCGGGACTGGGCTCCGCCGGGCTGGCACTGGGAGGTGCTACCTTCAGGGGCGTGACGCTTGGTGAGGAACCCGGCCCCGGGTCCCTTCGTCCACCCTCTTCTCCTTTGGTGGTGTTCGCGTGGGCCACTTTCGGTGCGGAGGGAGCCGGCCCCGCCGGAGGTGGTACGTCGCCGTGTCAGGGAGGAGGACGAGCACGTCCATCGCTACATGGCTCCTATGGACGTCAGGTTCTCCAATACCTGGCAGGTTCTTTGGGTAGATCACCCGAGCTATGATCCAGTGATGGTTACTTCACTTTGGTTGTCCACCGCCCGCGCCTCAGGAACCGCGAGTGGCCTAGATTACTCATAAGTATTCGATCTTTATTAGCTGCTAGATAGCTAGCTAGCTAGTGATGTATTCGATATATAATATTCGATATGATTTATTCGAGATTATATATATTATTTGAGACGATGTATTCGAGATTATATCTATTATTTGAGACGATGTATTAAGATTATATTCGATTATGCTTATTATGTACTATGATTGATTCAGTTTTTCCTTATTAATTGATTGCATCCATGCATTGTAATTTGAATACTAAATTGTTTTATATTTCTTTTGGATTAGTTAAATAAAAGCTATGGCGGACAATACCGGCAGAGAGGGAGAAGAGACCTTGTTCGATATCATACGCCATCCTCGCGGGCTAGATGATGATCAGAATGAACAAGATTATGACGGCTACGAATTTCTAAACAACACCGGGGAGGGTGATATGATATTCGATCGCGACGACCGAATTGACGAAGTCATGAACTATGATTATGATGATGACGAAGAAAATGTTGATCTTGAAACAACAAAGACCGGCGAGGTATATATATTTATATAAGCAGGCATCTGGTGATCATCACATGTTTTAAATGACTTGAAGATATATTAACGAATCGATCTTTCTTCTTTCAACCATCCGGATCGAGCAAATCTTCAGGCAACAGGAAACAAGGCCCGAACAAAAAGTTGAAGGAGGGTGTAAAGTACAATATCGAGGCCATCAAACCTAATGGCGAACCATTAGCGCCTAAGAAGATTGCGAACAAGTTCATTCGTCAGTGCGGAGTTATTGTGAACGACCAACTCCTGATCTCCCTTCAAGTATGGAGAGAGCCAACAAAGCCACGTCCAGATGTTACTTCTGTCGACGACAGACAAAAAGGTCTGTTTTGGGAAACTCTCATGGAACATTTCACCCTACCAGATCATTTCACAGATGCAGATGTGGAGAAAGTCAAGGACGCTGCTCTTAGGAAGATGGCGGTTGCATTCAACAACCACAAGAATCGTGTATGGGACAAGTACGTCAAGGGAGGAAGGAAGACTCCAGTATTCGAGGGAACACTAGAGAAGCAATGTGCTCATTGGGACGATTTTGTGAAATTCAAGGATTCGGAATTAGCTAAGGAATGGTCGAGAATAAACAAGAAGAATGCCGAAAAAAGGATAAGTTCCATAAGCTGGGGCCAGGTGGCTACACGGTGGCAATGCCTAAGTGGGATAAGTCTGAGAAACAGATGAAGGATGCAGGTGTCACTCCGGTTACTAGTGTTGGAAATATGCCCTAGAGGCAATAATAAATTAGTTATTATTATATTTCCTTGTTCATGATGATCGTTTATTATCCATGCTATAATTGTATTGATAGGAAACTCAGATACATGTGTGGGTACATAGACAACACCATGTCCCTAGTAAGCCTCTAGTTGACTAGATCATTGATCAATAGATGGTTACAGTTTCCTGACCATGGACATTGGATGTCATTGATAACGGGATCACATCATTAGGAGAATGATGTGATGGACAAGACCCAATCCTAAGCCTAGCACAAAGATCGTGTAGTTCATATGCTAAAGCTTTTCTAATGTCAAGTATCATTTCCTTAGACCATGAGATTGTGCAACTCCGGATACCATAGGAATTCTTTTGGTGTACCAAACGTCACAACGTAATCGGGTGGCTATAAAGGTGCATTACAGGTATCTCCGAAAGTGTCATTGGGTTGGCACGAATCGAGGCTGGATTTGTCACTCCGTTGACGGAGAGGTATCTCTGGGCCCACTCGGTAGGACATCATCATAATGTGCACAATGTGACCAAGGGGTTGATCACAGGATGATGTGTTACGGAACGAGTAAAGAGACTTGCCGGTAACGAGATTGAACAAGGTATCGGGATACCGACGATCGAATCTCGGGCAAGTACAATACCGCTGGACAAAGGGAATTGTATACGGGATTGATCGAATCCTCGACATCGTGGTTCATCCGATGAGATAATCGTGGAACATGTGGGAGCCAACATGGGTATCCAGATCCTGCTGTTGGTTATTGACCGGAGAACGTCTCGGTCATGTCTGCATTATTCCCGAACCCGTAGTGTCGTGGAATTGTCACGACAGATGTCCTTAGTGTCAGGATTTAGTCGCGAGGCCAACGCATCTATGTGGTAGCTTGAGAGGGGTTGAGCGGAATCGAGAGACGCAACACAAGACAGATATTTAGACAGCTTCGGGCCCCGGGAAACATCATCCGGCAAAAACCCTACATGTTGTTTGAGGCTAGGTCTCATTATCATCACGAGGGAGTCGCCGTAAACCGGCTCTCCTCTAGTTGTGTCTAGCCCTAGAGATTGTTTCTTGTTGCTTCTAGCTTGTCCTTTCTTTGGGGAGCCCTGCCCCTCCTTATATAAGTTGAAGGGGCGGGTTACATGTGGAGTCCTACTAAGATTAGGACAAACCTATCTCTAATACAAACCGGATACAAGTCCAGGTCTTAACTCCTTGTAAGACAAATATTCCTTATGCCTTTCCTTATAAACCGGCCCACCGTAGTTGAATCAGCCTTCATGAACCGCCAGTCGGGTCACCGGGTCTTGTCGATCCTCTGACCCGCCTGCCGGATTACCAATGAACCGTAAACCGCCGGGTCGCCAGTGAACCGCCAAGTGTCAGCGGGTTCTTCAGGTAAACCGCCAAGTCCGGCCGGGTTATACTTCTGGCTGGTTTACGGCGCGGGGTATATCCCCGACATTAGCCCCCAGTTTAATTTGGATTTATCCATGTTAAACTGATCCTGTGAAATAAACACAAGAACAAACTTGACAGATTATGCTCCGGGTTAAGAATTCTTGTAAAGCGGCATCTGATCATCCTTAAATCCTTGTCATTTCCTCCTTCTAGAAAAGCCGGGTCAATAACCAGCTTCATACTCAAATTGCTGATGTTGGCTTTTTATAGAAAAAATATTATGAAAAATAATCCACTTGAATCGGCTTCCAAAGCGCCGGTTTAATAAATATTGGTCTTGAAATAATCATCTGATATTCAACCGGTTTGAAGATGCAGAACTTGCCGGTTTTATCATTGCCAAAGACTGTCGAGTTATAAAAACTTGATAATTTCGAGTCATGATTGTTGCGCATACACGGTTCATGATTGTTGCCAACGCCGGTTCATGATTATTAATGACGCCGGGTTGCAGCCATTGTGGTCATAATGATTGGTGACGCTGGTCAACCTAGTTTGCTCAATCGAGAATTTGAAAATATTTCTTCGATAATAATATAATACCTGTAGCCCCCAAGTCTTTGAGCAGAACAAAGTGGTGGCTTAAGGCTTTGCTTCAATATAAATACTGCCACTTTCAAAGAAATCCATGTTGTTCATCCCAAAGGACTAGTAAAAACTGAATACTCCATACTATGTAGCCCCCAAGTGTCGGGTTGTCATGCTTGCAAGAACTCGGGACTTGTAATTGTCTTATACTCATAAAACTTCCACCAGTGTAGCCCCCAAGGGCCGGGTCATTATGCAATAATGAGCGGGGACTTTGTAGGTGTAATCATGTAGATTTGATCAATGATGTAGCCCCAAGGACCGCTCAAGAAGATAATATTGAGCTGGGACTTAATATATACTTCAATGAAAATAACATCATATGATGCAACCCCATCATGGGACTTGAATCCACGCCCACAAGGTTAAGAGCCTTGTGCTTTATCAATGAGCAATGGACCCTTCAATATAATGAATAAAAAGCTTTGTACCTTCAACTGTTGATAGGAGCAATTGGTAGTTTCAAGGGCCGACTCATTATAATATGATGAGTCGGGTCTTCAATAATATGAGCAAAAGATTACTTTGCATTAGCCCCAAGTGTCATGGTGCATGCTTGCAGCGACATGAGACTTGCATATTTGATATAATCTCAACTTAAATAATGTAGCCCCAAGTGTCGGGTCGAATTCGTAAGCAGCAACTCTGGGACTATTCCTCCATTGTAGAATAAATCATACCCATTGATGAAATAATAGCCATTGCGCTGAAGCGACTTTGAAAACCTCAATCATAATATTGGTTATTGATAACCATAATAAAAATCTAACCATGTTGCCTATTAAAGATAATATAATCTGGTATGAAAAACCTTATTCATTTGATATCATAATGAAAATTGAGCCAAGTTTGGCTAGTTGAATAATATAACCCAATGATTTATAAGCACATGATTCCAATGGCGCAATCCAAATATGTACTGGCGACTTATAGTCCAAAACCAGGCCGGGTTAACAAACACCGGATAATTTCTCATCATATACTGGCGACTTATCGTCTTAAAGCAAGGCCGGTTTAATAAACACCGGATAATTTATCATCATGCTTTATTCAACATGTCTCTGCATACAACAAGTTTAAAGTGTCCTGGCGGTTTACCACCGGACGGGTCATAATGCCCAACATATAACCCAGGTTTATAACCAAGGCTGCACTTTAAGAATAATCAATGAAATATATCATACCTGTGACATTGAATCACATCATTGGTTTACCAATTTTTTGTAGTAAGGGTGATGACCCCAATCTTGAGTAAGGATAACTCCTTTCATACTATGTCGGTTTATGATAAAACCATACCGGGTTGTGATAAACACCGGTTTAACCATATATAATACTGACGACTCGTAGTCAAACCAGACCGGGCGGATAGTCTCAGGATTATGATTTGATCATGTACTGACAATTTGTAATTGAAAGTCAAGCCGGGTTAATGAACACCGGTTTACTCCATAATAAGATGGTAACATCAAACCGGGCAGAAAGTCTCCGGATTAGGATTTGACCGTGTTCCGCCAATTTGTAATTGACAGTTTGAACCAGATTAATAATGTCGGTTTAAAAACGCAACAGAAGTAAAAGTTCTTTCGCAAAAAAGAACAGAATTCAAGCAAAGGCAAAATAAAACCATTGCAAATGAGGCTTTACTGAGCCGATCAGATGGTGTTACCATGGTCGGACACGACCAAGCTCCCAATAAGGTGTAGCCATGGTTCAAGTCAGCCAGGTCCCCAACTGAAACCGTGGCATTATGCCGATCAAGTGGCGTGGCAATGGTTCGGGTTCGACCAAGCCCCCAAGTGACTCTATGGCCTTAGGCCGATCAAGAGGCGTGACTAGTTCAGACTTGACCATGTCCCCAAGTGATCTGGTGGCTTTCACCTATCAAAAGGTGTTGCATTGGTTCGGACACGACCAAGCCCCCAAGTGATGTTGTGGCACTAGGCCGATCAAGAGGCGTGGCTATGGTTCAGATACGACCAAGCCCCCAAGTGATCAATAATATGATAAGCCAATAAGGCATGATACCCATGTTTGAACCGCGCATCATGGCAGCAGGTCCTCTTTGGCACCTTTTAACTTATTGTTAGAGAAAAATTCTTCTTGAACCGGACATTAAACCGGATATTGAGAGCTTCAAAGCTTTGTGGGAGACATCTTTCCCTTGAACCGGATTTTAAACCGGAGTCTTCATTTTCAGCCGGAAATTTTCTGACGGCCTTTAAATTTGCACCAATATGGCGGTTTAGGGTCCTGCATTAGATAACTTTGCAAGCCGAAGTAATTGCTCTTTTTAAAGAAAGCAATATAAAACATAAAAATATAGTGGGTGGATTTCACCTGATACGCCAGGATAGTGATTATCCATCGCAGAGTTGATGATCACCATGGTGAAGCTGAAATCAATCACAGGTGAACCAGCCGCGGTGTTGTAAGCCAGTGTGGACGGGAGAATCGGCTGCAGGGGCGGACAATAAGTCAACCGTGTGTGTTGATGTAGTGGGGGTGGCAGTCTGCGCACGATGAGCGCTAGTGAAAAATATTTGCTCACGCCCCTTTTGCAACACCTTTTGTAATAATGGTCCTGTGGAAAAAATATCATAGACCAAGTAATTGTTCTTTGATAAAAACAATATGTGTGAAGAAAAATAATCTTTAGATGAATATCACCTGATTTGTTCGGATGACGAATGGACCGTCCATGGATCACCTTAGTAACATTGTGGTCTATCCAACGTAAACATAGTACCCCGACGACCAGCAATCTCTTCATTTAGGAGTATTCAATACTGTTATCCTCATGCAACAGATAATTTTTGTAACCGTGCTGCCAGAACCTGTATCCTCGCCAATTTCCAGAACTGTTTTCCAAAAGTTGTCAGTCATTTTGAATTCTTTTCTGTAATTGCATCCTTAGCAGACTCATCCGACGCTCCATCCTGCTCAACATTGAACAGGTCCCCAGCACCGAAATATAGCGACCTCCACGACTAGAGGCATATCTGAATCCTCTAATTTCTCAGCAAGCTGTTAATGAAAGTCAGCATCATCAAATTCATATTGAAAGTCATCCCTGTTGTCTTCAGTCATGTGTACATATACTGGGTCCTATTCAACCGTTGAATGAATTCCAAATCGCCGCTCCCGTCATTTACTAATACGAGCCCCCCTGCGCTCGGGCAAAACGGTGGAGGTGACTTGGCGCATCGGCGACTCCGGAAGCAGTACAACAGCGACTCAGGGGGGACGAAGCGCAATGGCGACCCGGACCGGGGATGAGGCCCGACGGCAACTCGGATAGGAGATGACCCTCGATCCGGGATGGTGAGCTAGGCAGGCGGACGGTGGCACGACGACGTAAACGGCGCCTGGCGCGGGCGGCTCAAAGCAGGGGGTGGCTGGCCCGGCGCGTCATGGAGGAGATGGAACGGCGTCTTAGCGCAGCACCAAGTTGGGCGGCACCTCGACGCGGTGCCTAGCAAGGACCTCCCGGCAAGATGAGTTATGACCGTAGTTATGCCTTGGCTGGATGTGTGAACGGTGAACCGGGCGCAGTTCGGTAGTGACCCGGCGACTTCGACGGCGGTTTGCACGCCACGGGTGACTCGGCGATGAAGTAGAGTCTGAGTCCTTACTATGGCAGTGACTTGCGGGAGAAGAGCGGCAAGGTGGAGATTGCCGAGGTGAGTCCGGAGCGGCCCGAGCTGCAGGCCAGTGGGCGCAGTGGCAGTTTGAAGGCGATGGTGCGGGTTGAATCGAGGCCCGGACGGCTCAAAGGCGATTTGCGGTGAGGCATGTCGCTGCTGTCGGCCGATAGGGCGGTTTAGAGGCCGAGTAGAGGCTGGTCCGGTTTGACAGATGCAGCGGCGACTTGTCCGGGGCGGTTTACAGCGGAGGCGACTTGCGGCGTTCTGGAGATGAGGCCAGCTCAATTGTGGAGGATGTGGCTTGCCATAAAGGAATCAGACCAGCGAGGCGGCGACTTGTCCTGCGAGGAAGTGGCTGGTCAAACGGAGGAGTCTGAATCCATGGATGATTCGCCCACAGGTCGTCCGGGTTGAAGTATTGCAGTGGCTCGGCGCGCCGGCGAGGGCGGATCGGGTGTGACCGGTTTCACGTGCGACAGCTTGACCTGCTCCGGCTGTGTCGCGGCAACTCGGGGGCAAAAGTGGAACGCAACAGCAGAGCAGCAGTTTGACTGATGTAACACCGGAAAGGCGGAGGCGACTCAGCTGGCTCGCGGCTCGGTGGTTTCAGTGAGGTGGGTCAACAGGGAATTCCCAGCCCGTGGATGAGTCTGCTTTCCGCGAGCTGCAGTATATCCAATCCCTAATATTCACAATGACTGGATTTTGTCTCCCCTGAAGCGTAATTAGCTTTGTGCCTATTTATCGGAGATAATAATTCCAAAAAGCTGAAACTAGCACTCAACCCGACTTCCAGGTGACAGCCGGGGCACGAGCACGACCTGCCGGTGTGGTGAAGCGGCGGAGGTGGGCGGTTCGTCCGGCTTGCAAGTGACGCTTTAAATAGGTCGTGGCGCAGACGGCGGGTCGCAGAGCAGCGACTTGAAACTGCGGCGACTCGCAGCTGCTTTTGAAGAATCCGGTTCATTGGAGCCTTCACACAACACGTAAAAAGTCAAAGCACTTGATATTCCTTTAGCTGGATATGGTTGATTTTCTTATAGGCACGGAACATTGCATCGGCCTATTAGTGAACTTGGTCGGCTCGATGTGAAGTGGAGTAAACCAGCGAAGGTGACTCGCCGGTGACGGAGACTTGCGGTCAAGGCAGAGGCAGAAAACGACGGAGTTGGACGCGTCCTGGTTTTCTGCTCAGGACCACATCTGCCCCCGGGTCATACAAGAACACCCTTGATTTCTTATCCTGATCCTTCATGTGATACTCTGCTACCATCAAAGTTTTACCTTTAATCCGGATCTGACTCATATTACCCTCGAACCCTTTACAATCTCAGCTTAATAAAAAGACGGAGTTGATGTAGAGGTGGAACTGATTGCAGCAGAACCGGAACGGAACCGCGCACGTACATGAGAGACCCAACACTGCCGGGTGACTCGGAGACCATAGGTGACTCGGATGCAAAGGCGAACAGAGGCGAGCCAAGACCAAAACAGACGCAGGCCATCGGGGCGGCTCAATGCTGCTTGGAGGTGACGGATCGTAGGGCCGGCTTGGCGTGAGGCCGTAGCATCAGCGGTGGACGCAGCTGGCGGCTCGGAAGCACAGCCAAGACGGTGAAGACCGGCGACTCGGCAGCGGCGACCAAGGCATCTTGACGCATCAAATTAACTCGGGGCGAGCTTCATGTAGCTAGCACATTTTTCCGGTTTGTCGTTTGACTTCGGCGAAAAACTTAAACCGCCGTCATGATGATTTTTTTATCAGATTCCTTTACAGATCTGCCTCAGGACTTCCTTTTGTGCAATTAACACGCGTGCGCAACAAAACTTAAACCTCCCAGATTGTGAATCTGAACTGATGGGCTCAAAAAATTGATGTAGATCCTTTCGATTCATGTCTTCTCCAACCGGCTAGCCGTGAGCTTCTCGATCCCTAGAAGAGATCCCTCCAAGGACTCATCATCACCATGCGCATGCCCCATGGTGGGCGCCAACTGTCGTGGAATTGTCACGACAGATGTCCTTAGTGTCAGGATTTAGTCGCGAGGCCAACGTATTTATGTGGTAGCTTGAGAGGGGTTGAGCGGAATCGAGAGACGCAACACAAGATAGAGATTTAGACAGCTTCGGGCCCCGGGAAACATCATCCGGTAAAAAACCTACATGCTGTTTGAGGCTAGGTCTCATTATCATCACGAGGGAGTCGCCGTAAACCGGCTCTCCTCTAGTTGTGTCTAGCCCTAGAGATTGTTTCTTGTTGCTTCTAGCTTGTCCTTTCTTTGGGGAGCCCTGCCCCTCCTTATATAAGTTGAAGGGGCGGGTTACATGTGGAGTCCTACTAAGATTAGGAAAAACCTATCTCTAATACAAACCGGATACAAGTCCAGGTCTTAACTCCTTGTAAGACAAATATTCCTTATGCCTTTCCTTATAAACCGGCCCACCGTAGTTGAACCAGCCTTCATGAACCGCCAGTCGGGCCATCGGGTCTTGTCGATCCTCTGACCCGCCTGCCGGATTACCAATGAACCGTAAACCGCCGGGTCGCCAGTGAACCACCAAGTGTCAGCGGGTTCTTCAGGTAAACCGCCAAGTTCGGCCGGGTTATACTTCCGGCCAGTTTACGGCGCGGGGTATATCCCCGACACGTAGGGTCTACACACTTAAGGTTCGATGATGCTAGGGTTATAAAGGAAGTTTGTATGTGGTTACCGAATGTTGTTCTGAGTCCCGGATGAGATCCCGGACGTCACGAGGAGTTCCGGAATGGTCCGGAGGTAAATATTTATATATGGGAAGTCTTGTTTTGGTTGCCGGAAAAGTTTCGCGCATCATCGGTATTGTATCGGGAGTGCCGAAAGGGGTCCGGGGGTCCACCAGCCCTGGGGTCCACATGGGCCGTAGAGGTGTGCACCTTGGCCTATATGGGCCAAGGGCACTAGCCCCAAGAGGCCCATGCGCCAAGAGATAAGGGAAAGGGAGAGTCCTAAAGGGGGAAGGCACCTCCTAGGTGCCTTGGGGAGGATGGACTCCTCCCTAGCCGCACCCTTCCTTGGAGGAAGGGCCAAGGCTGTGCCCTCCCTCTCCCATGCCCCTATATAGTGGAGGGAGGGAGGCAGCCGCACGGATGCCCTGGCGCCTCCCTCCCTCCCGTGACACCTTCTCCTCTCCCGCAGTGCTTGGCGCGGCCTGCAGGATTGCCACGCCTCCACCACAACCACGCCTGCTGTGCTACTGCTGGATGGAGTCTTTCTCAACCTCTCCTCTCTCCTTGCTGGATCAAGGCGTGGGAGACGCCACCGGCTGTACGTGTGTTGAACGCGGAGGTGCCGTCTGCTCGCACTAGGATCTCCGTGATTTGGATCACGACGAGTACGACTCCTTCAACCCCGTTCTCTTGAACGCTTCTGCTTAGCGATCTACAGGGGTATGTAGATGCACTCTCCTTCCCCTCGTTGCTAGTTTCTCCATAGATAGATCTTGGTGACATGTAGAAAAATTTTGAATTTCTGCTACGTTCCCCAACAGTGGCATCATGAGCCAGGTTTATTGCGTAGGTTCTTTGCACGAGTAGAACACAAAGTATTTGTGGGCGTTGATTTTGTTCAATATGCTTGCCATTACTAGTCCAATCTTGTTTCGATAGTATTGTGGGATGAAGCGGCCCGGACCGACCTTACACGTACTCTTACGTGAGACAGGTTCCACCGACTGACATGCACTTGGTGCATAAGGTGGCTAGCGGGTGCCGCCTCCCACTTTAGTCGGAACGGATTCGATGAAAAGGGTCCTTATGAAGGGTAAATAGCAATTGGCATATCACGTTGTGGTTTTGCGAGGTAAGAAACGTTTGCTAGAAACCCATAGCAGCCATCGTAAAACATGCAAACAACAATTAGAGGACGCCTAACTTGTTTTTGCAGGGTATGCTATGTGATGTGATATGGCCAAGAAGAATGTGATGAATGATATGTGATGTATGAGATTGATCATGTTCTTGTAATAGGAATCACGACTTGCATGTCGATGAGTATGACAACCGACAGGAGCCATAGGAGTTGTTATAATTTATTGTATGACCTGCGTGTCATTGAACAACGCCATGTAATTACTTTACTTTATTGGTAATCGGTAGCCATAGTGGTAGAAGTACTAGTCGGCGAGACAACTTCATGAAGACACGATGATGGAGATCATGGTGTCATGCCGGTGACGATGATGATCATGGAGCCCCGAAGATGGAGATCAAAAGGAGCAAAATGATAATGGCCATATCATGTCACTATTTGATTGCATGTGATGTTTATCATGTTTATGCATCTTATTTTCTTAGAACGACGGTAGTAAATAAGATGATCCCTCATTAAAATTTCAAGAAAGTGTTCCCCCTAACTGTGCACCATTGCGAAAGTTCGTCGTTTTCAAGCACCACGTGATGATCGGGTGTGATAGATTCTTACGTCCACATACAACGGGTGTAAGCCAGATTTACACACGCAGAACACTTAGGTTAACTTGACGAGCCTAGCATGTACAGACATGGCCTCGGAACACAAGAGACCGAAAGGTCGAGCATGAGTCGTATGGAGGATACGATCAACATGAAGATGTTCACCGATGATGACTAGTCCGTCTCACATGATGATCGGACACGGCCTAGTTGACTCGGATCATGTAATCACTTAGATGACTAGAGGGATGTCTATCTGAGTGGGAGTTCATGAGATGAACTTAATTATCCTGAACATAGTCAAAAGATCTTTGCAAATTATGTCGTAAGCTCGCGCTTTAGTTCCACTGTTTAGATATGTTCCTAGAAAAAATATAGTTGAAAGTTGACAGTAGCGATTATACGGACATTAGAAAGCTTATGTCCTTAATGCACCGCTCAGTGTGCTGAACCCCAAACGTCGTTGTGGATGTTGCGAACATCGGACATACACGTTTTGATAACTACGTGATAGTTCAGTTAAACGGTTTAGAGTTGAGGCACCAAAGACTTTTTTCGAAACGTCGTGGAACATATGAGATGTTTCGAGGGATGAAATTGGGATTTCAGGCTCGTGCCCATGTCAAGAGGTATAAGACCTCCGACGATTTACTTAGCCTGCAAACTAAGGGAGAAAAGCTCAACCGTTGAGCTTGTGCTCAGATTGTCTGAGTGCAACAATCACTTGAATCGAGTGGGAGTTGATCTTCCAGAGATAGTGATGTTTCTCCAAAGTCATTGCCACCAAGCTGCTAGAGCTTCGTGATGAACTATAACAAATCAGGGATAAATATGATGATCCTTGAGATATTCGCGATGTTTGACACCGAGAAAGTAGGAATCAAGAAGGAGCATCAATTGTTGATGGTTGGTGAAACCACTAGTTTCAAGAAGGGCAAGGGCAAGAAGGGATACTTCATGAAATAGCAAATCAGCTGCTGCTCTAATGAAGAAACCCAAGGTTGAACCCAAACCCGAGACTAAGTGCTTCTGTAATAAGGGGAACAACCACTGGAGCAGAATTACCCTAGATACTTGGTAGATGAGAAGGCTGGCAAGGTCGATAGAAGTATATTGGATATGCATTATGTTAATGTGTACTTTACTAGTACTCCTAGTCGCACCAAGGTATTGGATACCGGTTCGGTTGCTAAGTGTTAGTAACTCAAAATAAAGACTACGGAATAAACGGAGACTAGCTAAAGGTGAGCTGGCGATATGTGTTGGAAGTGTTTCCAAGGTTGATGTGATCAAGCATCGCACGCTCCCTCTACCATCGAGATTGGTGTTAAACCAGAATATTGTTATTTGGTGTTTGCGTTGAGCATAGACATGATTGGATTATGTCTATCACAATACGGTTATTCATTTAAGGAGAATAATGGTTACTCTATTCTTTTGAATAATACCTTCAATGGTCTTACACCTAAAGGAATGGTTTATTGAATCTCGATCGTAGTGATACACATTTTCATGCCAAATAATATAAGATAGTAATGATAGTACCACTTACTTGTGGCACTGCAATGTATGTCAAATTGGTATAAAACGCATGAAGAAGCTCCATGTTGATGGATCTTTGGACTCACTCATTTTTGAAAAGTTTGAGACATGCGAACCATGTCTATTGGTGTATACGCATGAAGGAACTCCATGCAGATGGATTGTTTGGACTCACTTGATTTGAATCACTTGAGATATGCAAATCATACCACATGGGCAAGATGACTGAAAAGCCTCGTTTTTCAGTAAGATGGAACAAGATAGCAACTTGTTGGAGGTAACACATTCTGATGTGTGCGGTCCAATGAGTGCTGAGGCATGCAGTGAATATCGTTATGTTCTTACTTCACAGATGATTCGAGTAGATGTTGAGTATATTTACTTGATGAAACACAAGTCTAAATTATTGAATGGTTCAAGTAATTTCAGAGTGAAGTTGAAGGTCATCATGACAAGAGGATAAAATGTCTATGATATGAACATAGAGATGAGTATCTGAGTTACGAGTTTTGGCACGCAATTAAGACACTGTGGAAATTATTTCACAATTAATACCGCCTGGAACACCATAGTGTGATGGTGTGTCCGAACATCATAGTTGCACCCTATTGGATATGGTGCGTACCATGATATCTTTTATCGAATTACCACTATCGTTCATGGGTTAGGCATTAGAGACAACCACACTCACTTTAATAGGGCACCACGTAATTCTGTTGAGACGACACCGTTTGAACTATGGTTTGGAGAAACCTAAATTGTTGTTTCTTAAAAGTTTGGGGCTGCGATGCTTATGTGAAAAAGTTTCAGGTTGATAAGCTCGAACCAAAAGCGGATAAAATGCTTCTTCATAGGACACCCAAAACAGTTGGGTATACCTCCAGTCTTAGTTCCGGAAGCAAAAAGGATTGTTTCTAGAATTAGGTCCTTCCCCGAGAAAAGTTTCTCTCGAAAGAATTGAGTGGGAGGATGGTCGAGACTTGATGAGGTTATTGAACCGTCACTTCAACAAGTGTGTAGCAGGGCACAGGAAGTTGTTCCTGTGGCGCCTACACCAATTGAAGTAGAAGCTATGATAGTGATCATGAAGTTTTGGATCAAGTCACTACCTGCACTCGTGAGGGTGACAAGGATGCGTATTACTTCGAGTGGTACAAGAATCCTATCTTGAAGGTCATGTTGCTAGACAACAATGAACCTACGAGCTATGAAGAAGCGATGGTGGGCCCGGATTCGATTTAATGGCTCGGGGCCATAACATCCGAGAGACGATCCATGACTTTGGAAGAAATACTTGATGGTCGAAGGCTGTTGGGTACAGATGGATTTTAAAAGGAAGATGTATAATGATGGTAAGTATCACCATTAAGAAAGCTCGACTTGTCATTAAAGATGTTTTCCAACAAGTTCAAGGAGTTGACTACGGTGACGCTTTCTCACCAGAGCGATGCTAAGAGTCTGTTGAATTGGATTAGCAGCATCTGCATTATTTATGAAATCTTGCATATAGGATATCAAAACATTGTTTCCTTGACAGTTTTCTTGAGGAAAGGTTGTATGTGATACAACCGAAGGTTTTGACAATCCCGAAGACGCTAACAAGTATGCAAAGCTCCAGAATCCTTCTAAGGACTGGAGTAAGCATCTCGGAGGTGGAATGTGCGCTTTGATGAGATGATCAAAGATCTTGGGTTTATACAAAGTTTATGAGAAACTTGTATTTCCAACGAAGAGAGTGGGAGCACTATAGAATTTCTGATGAGTATATGTTGTTGACATATTGTTGATCAGAAATGATGTAGAATTTCTGGAAAGCATATGGGGTTATTTGAAAAGTGTTTTTCAATAGAAAACCTAGATTAAGCTACTTGAACATTGAGCATCAAGATCTATGAGGATAGATAAAAAACGCTTAATGGTACTTTCAAATGAGCACATACCTTGACATGATCTTGAAGGTGTTCAAGATGGATCAGTCAAAGAAGGAGTTCTTGCCTGAGTTGTAAGGTATGAAGTTAAAGACTTAAAGCTCGACCACAGCAGAAGAGAGAGAAAGGACGAAGGTCGCCCCTATGCTTAGACGTAGGCTCAGTAGTATGCTATGCTGTGTACCGACCGAAGTGTGCCTTGCCATGAGTCACTATAGGGTACAAAGAATGATCCAGGAATGGATCATTGGACAGCGGTCAAAATTGTCCTTGGAGTAAATAAGGACATGTTTTCTCGATTATGGAGGTGATAAAGAGTTCGCGTAAAGGGTTACGCCGATGCAAGCTTTAACACCTATCTGAATGACTCGAGGAGCAAACCGGATACGTATAGTGGAGCAACCATTTGGAATAGCTCCAAGTGGAGCGTGGAAGCAGCATTCACAATATGACCTAGAGATTTGCGAAGTACATACAGATCTGAATGTTGCAGACCCGTTGACTAAAACCTCTCTCACAAGCAAAACATGATCAAACTCCAGAACTCATTGAGTCTTAATCACATGATGATGTGAACTAGTTTAGTGACACTAGTAAACTCTTTGGATGTTAGTCACATGGCAATGTGACCTGTGAGTGTTAATCACATGGCGATGTGAACTAGATTATTGACTCTTGTGCAAGTGGGAGACTGTTGGAAATATGCCCTAGAGGCAATAATAAATTAGTTATTATTATATTTCCTTGTTCATGATGATCGTTTATTATCCATGCTATAATTGTATTGATAGGAAACTCAGATACATGTGTGGGTACATAGACAACACCTTGTCCCTAGTAAGCCTCTAGTTGACTAGCTCGTTGATCAATAGATGGTTACAGTTTCCTGACCATGGACATTGGATGTCGTTGATAACGGCATCACATCATTAGGAGAATGATGTGATGGACAAGACCCAATCCTAAGCCTAGCACAAAGATCGTGTAGTTTGTATGCTAAAGCTTTTCTAATGTCAAGTATCATTTCCTTAGACCATGAGATTGTGCAACTCCGGATACCGTAGGAATGCTTTGGTGTACCAAACGTCACAACGAATCGGGTGGCTATAAAGGTGCATTACAGGTATCTCCGAAAGTGTCATTGGGTTGGCACGAATCGAGACCGGATTTGTCACTCCGTTGAAGGAGAGGTATCTCTGGGCCCACTCGGCACGACATCACCATAATGTGCACAATGTGACCAAGGGGTTGATCACGGGATGATGTGTTACGGAACGAGTAAAGAGACTTGCCGGTAACGAGATTGAACAAGGTATCGGGATACCGACGATCGAATCTCGGGCAAGTACAATACCGCTGGACAAAGGGAATTATATACGGGATTGATCGAATACTCGACATCGTGGTTCATCCGATGAGATCATCGTGGAACATGAGGGAGCCAACATGGGTATCCAGATCCCGCTGTTGGTTATTGACCGGAGAACGTCTCGGTCATGTCTGCATTATTCCCGAACCCGTAGGGTCTACGCACTTAAGGTTCGATGACGCTAGGGTTATAAAGGAAGTTTGTATGTGGTTACCGAATGTTGTTCGGAGTCCCGGATGAGATCCCGGACATCACGGGGAGTTCCGGAATGGTCCGGAGGTAAAGATTTATATATGAGAAGTCTTGTTTTGGTTGCCGGAAAAGTTTCGCGCATTATCGGTATTGTACCGGGAGTGCCGAAAGGGGTCCGGGGTTCCACCAGGGGGTCCACCAGCCCCTGGGGGCCACATGGGCTGTAGGGGTGTGCTCCTTGGCCTATATGGGCCAAGGTCACCAGCCCCAAGAGGCCCATGCGCCAAGAGATAAGGGAAAGGGAGAGTCCTAAAGGGGGAAGGCACCTCCTAGGTGCCTTGGGGAGGATGGTCTCCTCCCTAGCCGCACCCTTCCTTGGAGGAAGGGCCAAGGCTGTGCCCCTCCCCTCTCCCTTGATGCTACATATAGTGGAGGGGAGGGAGGGCAGCCGCACCTGAAGCCCTGGCGCCTCCCTCCCTCCCGTGACACCCCCTCCTCTCCCGCATGTGCTTGGCGAAGCCCTGCAGGATTGCCACGCTCCTCCACCACCACCACGCCATTGTGCTGCTGCTGGATGGAGTCTTCCTCAACCTCTCCCTCTCTCCTTGCTGGATAAAGGCGTGGGAGACGTCACCGGGATGTACGTGTGTTGAACGCGGAGGTGCCGTCCGTTCGGCACTAGGATCTCCGGTGATTTGGATCACAACGAGTACGACTCCTTCAAACCCGTTCTCTTGAACGCTTCTGCTTAGCGATCTACAAGGGTATGTAGATGCACTCTCCTTCCCCTCGTTGCTAGTTTCTCCATAGATAGATCTTGGTGACACGTAGGAAAATTTTGAATTTCTGCTACGTTCCCCAACAACTAGGAGCTGGCCCCCCAGGTGCAGGACTTGGTTCTATGCGCATGGGGGGAGTTGGACCCGAAGACAGGCAAAGTTTCGATGAAGGCATGTCTGAACGGAGCCAACGATAAGCTACTTGTTGCAATAGAAGAGGCTCGATCGGGGGTGTTCCAGCCCAACAGAGAGAACGACGAGCTTACGCGTGCCCTGGGAAATCCTGAACACCCGGGAAGAACCCGAGGCAAGGGCGCTATTCCGTGGTATGAGGGGTTTTCGGACTGGAACGCCGACTACAGAACCCGTTTGAGAAAGAAGATTGCGGAGAAGAAGAAGAGGAAGATGGAGGAGGAGCAGAGGAAGCTGGACTATGAATGCCTTCAAGGCCTAGAATCAGCGCACACGGACTTGGCAGTCAAATTCCAGCGGCAACAGGAGCAGATCGACTCACTTAGCCATCAAAGGGGGTCTCAGCAGCTGCAGCAGCTAGCGGATGATCCAGCATTGGATAGCACCGCCCCGTCCATGCCGAGAAGCAGCATGGGTTCCGCCCCGGGCGACGCAATGCTGGATAGATACCCCGTGGATGACATCATGGAGAACACTAACTGTGAGCTACACTTCAAAATGAAGAACATATCCATGAAGGTGGCGGACGCCGTTGCTTTTACAAATCCCCCCCGAGGCAACCTTCCATTGCAACTCGATTCCAGCGGGCTATGCTCGTGTCTTGGTTGCTGAGGTGGTGGACCCATATTCGGGGCTACAGCTTGGCATTCCTGGAGGTGACGACGAGCACACATTGGGAGAGGCCATACATCATATCATCCTATGGAGAAAGGATTGCATCGTCTTTCGAAGGCCACCGACACCGCGTCACCCGACTCGTCGTCGAAGTTCTCCACCGAGTCAGCAGACTCCCACTCCTCCAAGTCCACCAACGCGTGAGGCCACTCCTCCTCCTCCAAGTCCGGCAAAGTGTCAGGGCACTCCTCCTCCAAGTCCGACACAGCGTCAGACGTCCACTCCTCCAAGTCCGGCACAACTTCAGGCCACTCCTCCTCCAAGTCCGGCACAGCTTCAGGCCACTCCTCCTCGTCCAACTCAGCCACGTCAGCGTTCTCCGCCGCCTCAGCAATCACGGAAGAGAGCGGCCGCAGCTATGGTGCGTAACAGTACAAGTCGAGGTAGTACGGCAGGTACAGGCGGAGGCAAGCGATTTCAATATGGTCCAAGCAGCCTCGCGCCTCTTCCATAGAGGCCTTACGACAAGTCTATGGAGGAAAACACAGCCATATCGAAGGCCGAGGTGGAAGCCCATTTTGCACCGAAACCGCCACCGCCGCCAAGGGAGAAAGTGCCTGAGGAAAAGATTGACCACTTCATTCGTATGGCTAGACCACCAGCTCCCAAGCCTGTTGACACAGACTATGAGTGCCACCTCAGGAAGTTAAATCGAGCACGTCTACAGAAAGAGGCGAGCTCGAGCTCGAGCAAATCAGCTGGCAAAAAATGTGGTAAAACCGTTCCCCAGCTGGGAGAACAGGCGGCGCAATCAATCCCCCGCTTGTTGTGCCAACAACACATGAGAGTACACGTGCCCAATATTATTGTGGGCAAACCGTTAACGTTCCCCAGCTGGGCGATGTGGTAATAACCGAGGAGCATATAAGGCAGGCTGAAATCCTCAAGATCACTGTTGGACAACTCCTCGAGATCGAGCCCATGTCTCCGCTTAGAGAGGAGGAAATAAAACAGAAATATGTCTGGGCCAACCTTTGGTCGAGCCAGACGAGGTCAAGAAGCTCCCAACGAGAATGTATGAATTGCATCAATGGTACATGAACATTACCAAGATTTCCAATCGAGAGTCCCTCATGGTGAATGTCAAGAAGGATCATTACTACCATGAGAAAGCTGTGTCCGTTGAGTATTCAGAACTATTTCAGTTATACAATCAAGACGCACTCGACAAATCTATCGTCAGTTGCTATTGTCTGTAAGTGATTTCTTTCTGTAATTTAAGTCTCAAGCTAGCTGTAGTGATCATTTTGATCAATCATTAACTGTAATTATCCTCACTATATTCTTTTTTATGGTATTATGCAGGATGAAGATGTATGAAATGAAAAAAGGTGGACGCTATGGCATTGGGTTCATTGACCCAAATACCGTTAATGAATACACATGGCAATTAGATGCATATCATGAAAAAAGTGTAGAGGAAAGCATACTAGAGTTCTTGAAGCGCCTCAATACCAATGAAGATATACTACTTCCTTACAACTTCTAGTGAGTCACACTGTCTTATACTACAAATTCTCTGTTTTTGCCTACTAGCTAGCTACATGTTTTTCTTACATATGCCCGCTTAATTAAGACATGCAAACGTGTGTGCATGCAGATTTCACTGGATCTTGTTAATCATTAAAGTTGATGAAGGAACAGTTGAAGTACTAGACTCACTACTTAAGAAAGCAAGTGACTAAACCATCGTCAACGGGATAGTCAACAGGTAATTTCAATCATTATTAACTATATCTCGGCCTATTTAATTAGTTCGTCATTTCCTGATAACAACTATTCAATAACCCATTTATTCATTTTATTTGTCGACGGGTAGGGCTTGGGCAAAGTTCATCGTCATTACCTCGTGCAAATGGAATCAAATCTGAAATGGTATCGACCCAAGGTAAGTAATTAAGTAGTACTAGCTAGCTGCCATCTCTTTAATTATCATGCTTGATTAATTATTATCTGATCAAATTCCATTCTCGTAAAGGCCTCAAGCAGGTGCCGGGAATGATCTGTGTGCATACTACGTTTGCGAGAACATTCGCATGATGACGTCCGAAAGGAGCAGATCTCAAAGACATGACTGGGTACGTTTGTCAGAACACTATTCACAATTTTTACACCATTATCGATATATCTAGTCACACAACTAATACACATGCATATTGATCTCCTTCTTAACAGTTCAGAGAGGTGCGGGAGCAGTTCCTACCAGAGGAGCGCATAGAAGCAATTCAAGTGGAAATAGCGGGATTTTTGCTCGACCAGGTCATAGATCCCAGCAAAGGAGAATACTTTTACCCGCTACCGCCTCCATGAACCACTTCCAATTGTCATTGTGCTCCGAAGGCACCAATTAGGCTAATATAATGCCACTGGCTCCGAAGGCACCAATTAGGAGAAATTGTATATAGCTACCTAATTGTATACATATATACATGTGTGTATATATGTTTGAATTAATGGTGGTTGTGAGACATTTGATGATATATATATATGATCGGTTCTACTAGAAATTCTATTTATATATATGCATAACGTGTACAATATGTACCATCGTAAAATACCAGCAAAACAAAAAGAATTAAATGGAAAAAACACAAAATTAAATGAAAAATAAATCATAAAACCAAAACCCCCCCAACCTTTTAATACCGGTTGGTGTCACCAACCGGTACTAAAGGGCTCCCTGCCTCCGGAGCTGGCTCGTGCCACGTGGTTGCCCTTTAGCACCGGTTCGTGCTTAACCGGTACTAAAGGGGGGCCCTCTAGTACCCGCACTTCAGTGCCAGTTACCGAACCGGCACTAAAGGGCCTTACGAACCGGGGCTATTGTCGGGGTTATAGTGAGCTAATAAGACAAGCCACTCCTCATTGTCGGAGATATCAATGACGATTGGCTCCTTGGACTTGGAAGAGGGTGAGGCCTCCGCATCGTGGGTGCCCTTGTTGTACTGGTGAGTTGCCTGAGCTTCTCCAGGCATCAACATGCTGGCTCTCGAGATGAGGTAAGCACGTGCACGCTGAGGAAACAACTCGTAGTCTTCGTTGAAGGCACCGACGATGGCCTCGAGAAAACGCCACAAACTGTCAGTTAAAGCAGCCAACCGCGTCACGGTGTCGGTGCGCGAGGCGTCAATGGTGGCCTCACGACGAGGTGCTCCTCCAAGGGGTCGGCACGAATGGCAGCCATCGCGACCTCGTCCGCGCGTGCGGCCGCGATTTGCTTCTCCGCTGCCAAATGCTCCTTGAGGTCCGAGCTATACTGCGTGTACCATGGCTTAGACCGGTGCTTATTTCGTGGAGGGGTCGGTGATTTGGGTGGAAGATGTCGCGCTCGCGCCGGCGGTCGGGGCATGTGGGATGTAGAAGGAGGAGGAGGATGGGGGTCGGGTGTGGATTCCCTGCCTGGATAGGCGAGGCCGACCAGCGTGAAGGACGGTCGCCGGTGAGGAGGCGGCGGCGCTGCAAGCATGGACTGAAGGTTTCAACTTGGAAAGGAAGGCGGAAACAGGGGAATTGTGTATTTTGGTAAGGGGAAGGGGAAGGGGAGGTAGATATTTCCGCGAAAGCCGAAAATTTGGAATCGCTTCAGCCAAAAAACTGGCGCGCAAAGTGTCATCAGACACGGTCCCTTATTCAGAGCATGTTGTGTACTATAGCCATCGCACCTTCTCGCGTAAGCCGTATGCGTACTATACTCCGACGGTGCTCCGAGATATTTTGTGTTGCATCTCACATGGTTGGTTATAATAAACTGTGTGGAATCTACTTGATTTTTCGTCTTGATTTGAATTACATAATGGGGTCACAACGGCCATGGACGGTGTTTGAATTGCTAGACCTTTTATCTGAAGTGATCATAAAAGAATTGGAATTATTCAGGGTTCGTTTGGATAATTTTATGCATTAAGTGAGTTTTCAATACATTTATGTGCGTAATTCAAATTTGAACTACATGCACATGCTCCAGTGCATATAAATTGGTTGAAAAAACAAATATTTGTCCTGGGGTGCATGCTTAGGTCCCATGCAAGAAATGGGAATGAATGTCAAACACCCTGCCACCGTCACACGGCCACGAACATTCAGATAACTGGTTTCTAAATTTTAGTAAATCCAAAACTCGTCTGAAATTCATGAAACTTGGCATGCTATCATGCAGCGGCATCAACATGTCGTGTTAAATTTTTTGTTCCATTTGGGGCAGGTTTGGGTATATGCTTCTCACAAACCAGAGCTTCTCACAACAAGCATGATGGTTTCGATAGGGAACGCCCCAACTTTGGGGGCGAAACGATATTCATTGCCTCTTATTGCTTTCAATTTTTTTCTTGTGAAACATATAACAACAGGAGTGTTGTGTCATTTTTTGTGATTTTTCGGGGTTCGTTTGGACATTTTTATGCATTAAGTGAGTTTTCAATGCATTTATGTGCATAATTCAAATTTGAACTACATGCACATGCTCCGGTGCATATAAATTGTTGAAAAATCAAATATTTTGTCCTTGGGTGTATGCTTAGGTCCCATGCAAGAAATGGGAATGAATGTCAAACACCCTGCCATCGTCACTCGGCCGCAAACATTGAGATACCTGGTTTATAAATTATAATAAATCCAAAACTCATCTGAAATTCATGAAATTTGGCATGCTATCATGGAGCGGCATCAGCATGTCATGGTAAATTTTTGCCCATTTGGGGCCGGTTTGGATATATGCTTCTCACAAACTAGAGCTTCTCACAAAAAGCATGAGGGCTTCGTTAGGGAACGCCCCAACTTTGGGGGCGAAACGATATCCATTGCCTCTTATTGCTTTCAGATTTTTTCTTGTGTCAACATAGAACAACAGGAGTGTTGTGTTTTTTTTTGTGATTTTTCGGGGTTCGTTTGGACATTTTTATGCATTAAGTGAGTTTTCAATGCATTTATGTGCATAATTCAAATTTGAACTACATGCACATGCTCCGGTGCATATATATTGGTTGCAAAATCAAATCTTTGTCCTTGGGTGCATGCTTAGGTCCCATGCAAGAAATGTGAATGAATGTCAGACACCCTGCCACCATCACTCGGCCGAAAACATTGAGATACCTGGTTTTTAAATTCTAGTAAATCCAAAACTCGTCTGAAATTCATGAAACTTGGCATGCTATCACGGAGCGGCATCAACATGCCGTGGTGAATTTTTTTTCTCATTTGGGGCAGGTTTGGGTATATGCTTCTCACAATCCAGAGCTTCTCACAACAAGCATGATGGTTTCAGATAGAACACCCGTATGCAAAGTGAGAGAAGGATTTGTGCATCTCTTGAACACAAACGGTTCTTTTGGATGACCCGTGTGAACCACTTACAAACAATTTGGTGCGATTTGCATCTGTCATATTGGGTATGTTGCCATTTGTCAAACTTGAAAGATTGATATTTGTTGATCTAGTAACATTGCCATGTGCCAACCTTGTAACACTGCGATTTGTCCAAATATGAAGCTAGAAATCACTAGCAGTATCTAATTTTTGCAACTAAAATTCAGTAATTAAGCATGGATATGAAGGCGAGGAGGCGTCTTCAGCCAGGCGTGCTGCAGGCGGCACAGTTCCCGATACAGCTTTAATGCAGACGAGGGAGAGGGTAGTTGTTCCCGAATTGTTGAATGGCCAATGATGCATCCTCCTTCAATTAGCATCTTGTGAATGCATGAGGGAAGCAATGGGAGGACCGGGAAAAGAGGCAGCACAATGTGAATGCAACACAATTTTCACTCGTATAAAGGCGCCCCTCCATTCCAATGCATCTACCACATCGTACGCACCTAAGCATTTGCCTAAGCACCTACACTAATAAGCGCAAAAGTGCCCACTCCAGACCCATGGCGGCGATGCGTGCGAGCATCCAGCGGCTGTGCTAGATGGTCCATGACACCAACCTGCGGCATGGCACCGTGGATCGTCTCCATACGGTGTTGGCGACCGCCGTCGACGTGAGCTACGACTCTTAGTTGGACAATATGATCATTCGCACCACCAACAGGTTCACCATCGTCAAGAAGCTCGCGGACGACATCGCCATACTCCTCCAGTCCGCGCACCCGGGCTCCTCATTGCCTGCCACCCTAATCGGCCTCCATTGTCGGAACCTCTTTCAAGCAAGTGACACCTCGCCCTGCAAGAAACCATCGACCTACGCATGCATGTGTACGAGCGAATCGTGTACATAGGTATCTAGAAGGCAAGTGACGACGCTACGACGTTGGCCTTCTTCAGCCGGCTGGAAGCCTTAGATGCCTTTGTTGAGAAGCACCTTGACCTCGCCACAAAATCCGCCGGTCCTTAGCCGCCGGTCGGTGGCCCGGCCGGTGCACTGAGTTGAGGAGGAGGAGGTCGTACGATGATGGATCATCTTTCTTCTTGCATCCTGTAACCACCACAGCGATCGCATTATCGTGGCCTTATTTCTTATTTTGCTATTGCATTATCGTTCCAGTCAATACAGACATGTGCGATCCCTTTGCTCAATACAGACATGTATGTTCCAGTCTTATTTTGATTGGATTGAATGAAGGTCTATCCCGCCATTATGCGCCGCAGCGCGCTGTGCTCGCCGTTAGGCGCCGTGGCGCGCTCTGCTCGCAACCGTTGGCGCGCTCTTCTCGCGTCCGTTGGCGCGCTCTGCTCGCGTCCATTGGTGCACTTGGCTTGTGCACAACTATTCCTTGCGTGTTCTATGCTACATATATATATATATATATATATATATATATATATATATATATATATATATATATATATATATATATATATATATATATATATATATATATATAGATATATATATGGTTGTTTCCATTGAGCGATCATGAGCGCTCTGCTCGCGTCCCTCCACGCGCGCTCTGCCAACGGTTGGGCGTGCGCACGATCACGTCGGGGGCCCCGTATGCATGCAGTTGCGCCGCGCGCGTTACCACGTGATGCAGTTACGTGCGGCACGATGGAGTTACGCACTGCAAATTAGAACTGCCATCAGGGCCTGCTGATATTCCAGGCCGTCCAGCTTCCCCTTTAATTCCCGCGACCATTATAACCTGAGTCTCTTCAACCTTTCGATCGCACCCCACAACACAACAAGCACACCCACGACGACATATAGAGAGGGGATGTCCAACGGTGCTCCAATGGAGTCTGGCGAGCATAGAGTGGAGACCCACGCTAGGAGACGGATCTCTCGGTGGTGTACACCATTGACCCGGCCGTGGTGGACGACTACATCAACAACGTTGAGCAGTTGCTTGCTGGAGACAAGTACAAGGTGGTCGACATCGACCTCCAGTACACCACTGGTTGTCCCGGCATAGATCAAAGGTTACCGTCGCCCAGTTCTGCGTGCGCCATCATGTCCTCATCTACCACTACTGCATGGCCACAGAGCATTGCGACCGTTTCAAAAGGTTTGTCAACATCACCGGCTACAAGTTCGCCATGGTGGAAACCAAAGACGATGTAAATGCGCTCAGCGTTACGGGCTTGGCCTAGAAGAACCTTGTCGAAATCAGTGACAACTACAAAGTCTGGGGCAGCACGAAGAAGTACTCCCTGGTCGAACTCGTCTCGGCCATCATCGACCCCTACTACGAAAAGATGAAGCAGGATGCCCAGAGAACAAGCCCCCTGTCGGTGTCAAAATCGGCGGATCTCGGGTAGGGGGTCCCGAACCGTGCGTCTAGGCAGATGGTAACAGGAGACAAGGGACTCGATGTTTTTACCCAGGTTCGGGCCCTCTCGATGGAGGTAATACCCTACTCCTTCTTGATTAATATTGATGATATGGGTAGTACAAGAGTAGATCTACCACGAGATCAGAGAGGCTAAACCCTAGAAGCTAGCCGATGGTATGATTGTTGTTCGTCCTACGGACTAAAACCCTCCGGTTTATATAGACACCAGATAGGGTTAGGGTTACATGAGTCGGTTACAATGGTAGGAGATCTACATATCCGACGCCAAGCTTGCCTTCCACGCCAAGGAAAGTCCCATCCGGACACGGGACGAAGTCTTCAATCTTATATCTTCATAGTCTAGGAGTCCGACCAAAGATGATAGTTCGGCTATCCGGACACCCCCTCATCCGGGACTCCCTCACCCCCTATCCTGGCACAGGGCCTGGATGCGGCAACTGGATGAACCGCACCTCAGGTTCACGGCCAAGAGCGTGTACACATGCTACGAGATGCACAGGAGGATCATTGACATGAGGAAGTGCCTCCTTACCCAAATCGACGAGTCGGGATCGAGCCACGAGAAGAGCAAGCGTCACATGAAGTAGATGATGATCAAATGATCATTTATGCTAGTTAATCATGCATGTAATATATATTTTACTTTATTGGTGTGTGGAAATGTCATGTGTGTAGTAGCCACCTATGTAATTATGCATGTAATAGTTTACTTTGGTTTGTGCAAATGCTATGGTTGTAGTAGCCACGAGAAATCAATCTAGGCCCTCTCCGGCACCCTACTGGAGGGGGCCATCATCACTGGAGGCCATGGAGGAGGATCCCGGAGGGGCCACCATTGGCATGAAGGCCAAGGACCAGAGGGAGAACCTCTCCCCATCTAGGGGGAGGCCATGGAGGAGGAATCACAAGGGGGAGAACCTCTCCTCCTCTCTCTCTCGGTGGCGCCGGGGTGCCATCGGGAGGGGAATCATCGCCGTGGTGATCTCTTCATCAACATAACCATCATCACCACCATCCTCATCTCTTTTACGCGGTCCACTCTCCCGCGCCCTGATAAATCTCCAACGTATCTATAATTGTTGATTGCTCCATGCTATATTATCTACTGTTTCGGGCAATATTGGGCCTTATTATCCACTTATATATTATTTTTGGGACTAACCTATTAACCGGAGGCGCAGCCCAGAATTGTTGTTTTTTTTGCCTATTTCAGTGTTTCGAAGAAAAGGAATATCAAACGGAGTCGAAACGGAACGAAATTAACTGGAGAAGTTATTTTTGGAAGGAAAGCTAGCAGATGGACTTGGACCCTACGTCAGGAGATAAGGGAGGTGCTCACAACGGTGGGTGGCGCGCCCCCTGCCTCGTGGGGCCCCTGAAGCTCCTCCGACATACTCCCTGCACCCATATATACTCTCGTACCCTAAAACTTCCAGGACGGAGATTAGATCAGAAGTTCCGCCGCCGCAAGCATCTATAGCCACAAGAAATCAATCTAGGCCCTCTCCGGCACCCTGTTGGAGGGGCCCATCATCACCGGTGGCCATGGAGGAGTATCCTGGAGGGGCCATCATCACCATGAAGGCCAAGGACCAGAGGGTGGAGGCCATGGAGGAGGAAGCACAAGGGGGAGAACCTCTCCTCCTCTCTTCTGATGGCGCCGGAGTGCCATCGGGAGGGGAATCATCGCCACGGTGATCGTCTTCATCAACATCACCATCATCATCACCATCGTCATCTCTTTTATGTGGTCCACTCTCCCGCACACCGCTGTAATCCCTACTTGAACATGGTGCTTTATGCCACATATTATGATCCAATGATGTGTTGCCATCCTATAATGTTTTGAGTAGATATCTTTTGTCTTTGGGTTGATTAATGATCTAGATTAGTATAAGTTGCATGTTTTACTTTGGTGCTGTCCTATGGTGCCTTCCGTGTCGCGCAAGCGTGAGGGACTCCCGCTGTAGGGTGTTGCAATACGTTCATGATTCGCTTATAGTGGGTTGATAGAGTGACAGAAGCTTAAACCCGAGTAAGAGGGATTGTTGCGTATGGGAATAAAGAGGACTTGATGCTTTAATGCTATGGTTGGGTTTTTCCTTAATGATGTTTAGTAGTTGCGGAAGCTTGCTAGAGTTTCAATCATAAGTGCATACGATCCAAGTAGAGAAAGTATGTTAGCTTATGCCTCTCCCTCATATGAAACTGCAATAGTGATTACCGGTCTTGTTAACAATTGCCTAGGACAATTCCGCACACCGATCCACCATTATTCCACACTCGCTATTTATAATACTAAGTAATATATTCTAACTTTATGATAACAGCACCTACTTTTATGTTTTAGCTCTCCGATATCATACAAAGTTATCCTCTTCATACCCACAACGTAATTTTATTTCTTGTTTCTAGTTGGAAGCAAACGTTCGGTGTACGTAGAGTCGTATCAGTGGCAGATAGGGCTTGAGAGAATATTGATCTTACCTTTGGCTCCTTGTGGGTTTGACACTCCATTCTTATCACTTCCACCTTTGGAAATTGCTTACGATGATACCCTGCACTTGGGGATTATCAAGCTCTTTTCTCGCGCCGTTGCTGGGGAGCAATAGCGTGGGGTTGATATTCTCGTGTGTGCTTGTTTGCTTTCTTCACTAAGTAGATTTTGTTTTTCCTTTTTGTTTCTCTTTTAATTGTGGGTGAAACATACAAAAAAATGAAAAATGAAAATACAAAAAAATTATTACTTGCCTTTCATGCCTAAAAAGTTTTTCAAAAAGAGAAGTGATTGGAAGGTTTTGCATTGAAGAAGTGAGGGTCGACCTTGAGAACTTGTGTTCATGCTCATGGAAAAAATGTAGAATTTTTCATGGAAGTTTCTCTGTAAATAATTATCCCCTTGTATATATTCATTGTATTATAAAAATAAATGTGCCAAGCTTTGGTTTTTGGATGATTAGATTGCTTGTTTGCTATGTGCAAAACAAAAACAGAAACTTTGGCTGTAGTGCATGAATTTACATTTTTTACTAGAAAGTCAAATGGGTTTGAAACGTTTTGCAAATTACTTCTGTACAAATTGTTCAAATTGTCAAATTTAGTTCATAATTTTAGGAGTTACATAAGTTTACCAAACTTCGAGATTATTATAGACTGTTCTGTTTTTAACAGATTCTGTTTTGAGTGTGTTGTTTGCTTATTTCGATGAATATATGGCTAGTATTGGTGGGTATGAACCATAGAGAACTTGGAATACAGTAGGTTTAACACAAATACAAATAAATAATGAGTTCATTACAGTACCTAGAGGTAGTGATTTTCTTTATTACACTAACGGATCTCACAAGTTTTTGTTAAAGTTTTGTGTGGATGAAGTGTCCGAAGGTCGAGGAGCTATCAATATGAGAAGAATAAAGATAGGAAAGAGTTCAAGCTTGGGGATTCTCAAGGCACCCCAAGTAAATATTCCAAGTATACTCAAGCATCTAAGCTTGGGGATGGCCCGGTTGGCATCCCATCTTTCTTCTTCAACAATTATCGGTATACCTCGGGTTTTTTTTTTGTTCACATGATTTGTGTCCTTTGTGTTTTTCTTTTTCCATAAGAACCATGCTAGCATGAGATAGCCCTTCATTGATTTATAGAATACTTCATGTTCTTCACTTAAATCTTTTAAGTATGATCTTATAGAATTGCTCTTTGTGCTTCACTTAAATCTTTTGAGTATGGTTTTATAGAATGCTTCATGTGCTTCACTTATACATTTTGAGCTTGGATATTGGTTAGTTGTAGAATGCTCCATGAACTTCACTTATATCTTTTGGAGTATGAATAATGCTATCATTAAAAGTGGGTTGGAAGAGTGTCAACTTTAGAATTAGTGATCCCACTATTTTGGACGATGTTGAATCTTAGAGTGATATTTATGAAAGTGGATTTGGAAGAGTGTCAACTTTAGCTAGTAATGATTCCACTATTTAGGAAGAGGTTCCAATTGAGTATGAGAACAAAGTTGCTATCCATGATACTACTGAAAATTATTATGAGGAATACATGCTTGTAGGAGTTGCAATAATATTAAGTTTCCTCTCTATGTGCTTAAAGTTTTGAAGTTATACTTGTTTTGCCTTCCTATGCTAGTTGATCCTTGTTCCCATAAGTTGTCTGCTCACAAAATCCCTAGGCATAGGAAGTAGGTTATATTTAAATGTGCTAGTCATATTCTTCAAGATGCTCTCTTTGTGCTTCAATTCCTATCTTTTATGTGAGCATCATTGAAATCATCATGCCTAACTAAAAGTTATTAAAGAAAAGCGCTTGTTGGGAGACAACCCAATATTTACCCTTACTATTTTTGTGTGTTTACATGATTAAGCTACTGTATTAATCATGTTTTATAGCTTTTGTTTCAATAAAGTGCCAAGTAAGACCTTTGGGAAGACTTGGCTGAAGTCAATATGATCTTGCTGTAAAAAACAGAAACTTTGCCCTCACGAGATTGGCTGTCATTTTTTACAGAAGAGTGATTTTGAGTTGATTCTTTTTGAAGAAGATTAATAGACAAATTACTCACGTCCACCAATTTATTTAATAATTTTTGGGGTAGCAGAAGTATGGTTATTGTTCAGATCATTACAGACTGTTCTGTTTCTGACAGATTCTGTTTTCATTGCATAGTTTGCTTGTTTTCTAGTTTCTATGACTTATATTCCTCAATATAAATTGTAGAAATGAGATGGTACAGTAGGAATTGTGTGAGAACAATTAAGAACCTTGTCTTTGACAATACCAAAGTGAACGGTTTGCTCTTTATCATACTAACCTATCTCACGAAATTTGGTTAAGTTTTGTGTGATTGAAGTTTTCAAGTTTTGGGTGAGATATCGATATGAGGAGAATAAGGAGTGGAAAGACCCTAAGCTTGGGGATGACCGAGGCACCCCAAGGTAATATGCAAGGAAGACTCAAGCACCTAAACTTGGGGATGCCCCGGAAGGCATCCCCTCTTTCGTCTTCAAAACTATCGGTGTACTTTACTCGGAGCTATATTTTTATTCATCACATGATATGTTTTTTGCTTGGAGCGTGTTTTCGGTTTTACTTGCTGTTTGAATAAAATCATTGGATATGAAATATTGAATGAAAAGAATACTCCCATGGCTAGTTAATTATTTGACTACTCAGTGTTCTTCACTCTTATCTTCTGGAGTAGTTTGTCAATTGCTCATGTGCTTCATGTATATCCTATGAGTAAATGATTGAATAAATTGAATGTCATAAACCTGAATTTATATATGTTTCATATGCTTATAACATGGGGAGTAATTGCTTCACACATAATAAGTATAGGTAGTAAACTTATTGAAAGTTAGCAAACGTAGAATTGGTCACTTGAACAATTCATGAAAGAATATTGAAGGGAGGGAGGTTTCACAAATAAATATACTATCCTGGACATCTTTAATGATTGGGAGCACTCATTAAAATATGACATGCTAAAGAGTTGATGTTGGACAAGGAAGACAATGTAATGAGTTATGTTTTCTTATATCTGAGATAAAGTCTGTTTGCATGGATCCTCTAACATGTTGAGCTTGCCTTTCCCCCTCATGCTAGCCAAAGTTCTCAGCACCAAGTAGAGATACTACTTGTGCTTCCAAAATCCTTAAACCAGTTTTGCCATGAGAGTCCACCATATGTACCTATGGATTGAGTAAGATCCTTCAAGTAAGTTGTCATCGGTGCAAAGCAATAAAAATTGCTCTAAATATGTATGATTGATTGGTGTGGGACAAATAAGCTTTATACGATCTTGTGATGTGGAAGTAATAAAAGCGAAGGACTGCATAATAAAGGTTAATTACACAAGGGGCAATATAAAGTGACGTTCTTTCGCATTGAGATTTTGTGCATCCAACCATAAAAGCGCATGGCAACCTCTGCTTCCCTCTGCGGAAGGGCCTATCTTTTATTATTATCTTCTACCTTATGCAAGAGTCACGATCTTCTACCTTATGCAAGAGTCACGGTGATCTTCACCTTTCCTTTTCATTTTATCCTTTGGAAAGCCCAGCATGTTGGAAAGAACCTGATATATATATATATATATATATATATATATATATATATATATATATATATATATATATATATATATATATATATATATATATATATATATATAATTGGGTGTAGTGGAGCATGAGTTATTATTGTTGACATTACCCTTGAGGTAAAAGGTTGGGAGACGAAACTATAAGCGCCTATGTTTCTTTGTGTCCGATTAAAACTCCATAACCACAAGTATTGCGTGAGTGTTAGCAATTGTGAAAGACTAAATGATAGTTGAGTATGTGAAGTTTGCTAAATCAAAGCTCTGACATAGACTCTTCCTGAAAATAGGATGAATTGCAATTGTTTGATGACTGAGAATATTGTTTGTTAGTTTTCAAGAAAGTTTATGATCCATACTTTAAACTTGTGACTTGCTTGTTACTTGATCATGAAAAGTTTTATGAAATGAGCCACTGTTGTGACATGTAATGATGCTAGAAAAAGTGATTAGAATTATCATTGATCAAACTTAAGCACTTACTAGTATTCCACATCAAAAATTATCTTTTTTATCATTTACCTACTCGAGGACGAGCAGGAATTAAGCTTCGGGATGCCTGATACGTCTCCAACATATTTATAATTTTTGATTGCTCCATTCTATATTATCTACTGTTTCGGGCAATATTGGGCTTTATTATACACTTGTATATTATTTTTGGGGCTAACCTTTTAACTAGAGGCCCAGCCCAGAATTGCTTTTTTTTGCCTATTTCAGTGTTTCGGAGAAAAGGAATATCAAACAGAGTCGAAACAGAACGAAATCAACTGGAGAAGTTATTTTTGGAAGGAAAGCTACCGGATGGACTTGGAACCTACGTCAGGAGATAAGGGAGGTGCTCACGAGGGTGGGGGGCGCGCCCACCGCCCTAGGGCGCGCCCCCGGCCTCGTGGGGCCCCCGAAGCTCCTCCGACGTACTCCCTGCACCCATATATACTCTCGTACCCTAAAACTTCCAGAACGGAGATTAGATCAGAAGTTCCGCCGCGCAAGCCTCTGTAGCCACAAGAAATCAATCTAGGCCCTCTCCGGCACCCTGCCGGAGGGGGCCATCATCACCGGTGGCCATGGAGGAGTATCCCGGAGGGGCCATCATCACCATGAAGGCCAAGGACCAGAGGGTGGAGGCCATGGAGGTGGAAGCACAAGGGGGAGAACCTCTCGTCCTCTCTTCCAGTGGCGCCGGAGTACCATCGGAAGGGGAATCATCGCCACGTTGATCGTCTTCATCAACATCACCATCATCATCACCATCCTCATCTCTTTTACGCGGTCCACTCTCCCGCACACCGTTGTAATCCCTATTTGAACATGGTGCTTTATGCCACATATTATGATCCAATGATGTGTTGCCATCCTATAATGTTTTGAGTAGATATCTTTTGTCTTTGGGTTGATTGCTGATCTAGATTGGTATGAGTTGTATGTTTTACTTTGGTGCTGTCCTATGGTGCCCTCTGTGTCGCGCAAGCGTGAGGGACTGCCGCTGTAGGGTGTTGCAATACGTTCATGATTCGCTTATAGTGGGTTGCTAGAGTGACAGAAGCTTAAACCCGAGTAAGAGGGATTGTTGCGTATGGGAATAAAGAGGACTTGATGCTTTAATGCTATGGTTGGGTTTTACCTTAATGATCTTTAGTAGCTGCGGATGCTGGCTAGAGTTCCAATCATAAGTGCATACGATCCAAGTAGAGAAACTATGTTAGCTTATGCCTCTCCCTCATATGAAATTGCAATGACGACTACCGGTCTTGTTAACAATTGCCTAGGACAATTCCGCACACCGATCCACCATTATTCCACACTCGCTATTTATAATACTAAGTAAAATATTCTGACTTTATGGTAACAGCACCTACTTTTATGTTTTAGCTCCCTGATATCATACGAAGTTATCCTCTTCATACCCACAGCGTAGTTTTATTTCTTGTTTCTAGTTGGAAGCAAACGTTCAGTGTACGTAGAGTCGTATCAGTGGCAGATAGGGCTTGAGAGAATATTGAACTTACCTTTGGCTCCTTGTGGGTTCGACACTCCATACTTATCACTTCCAACTTTGGAAATTGCTACGATGATTCTCTGCACTTGGGGATTATCACGCCCCGCTGTAATCCCTACTTGAACATGGTGCTTTATGCCACATATTATGATCCAATGATGTGTTGTCGTCCTATGATGTTTTGAGTAGATACCGTTTGTCTTTGGGTTGATTGATGATCTAGATTGGTATGAGTTGTATGTTTTATTATTGGGGCTTTCCTATGGTGCTCTCTGAAGGAAATATGCCTTAGAGGCAATAATAAAGTTATTATTTATTTCCTTATTTCATGATAAATGTTTATTATTCATGCTAGAATTGTATTAACCGGAAACATGATACATGTGTGAATATATAGACAAACATATAGTCACTAGTACGCATCTACTTGACTAGCTCATTAATCAAAGATGGTTATGTTTCCTAACCATAGACATGTGTTGTTATTTGATTAATGGGATCACATTATTAGGAGAATGATGTGATTGACATGACCCATTCCGTTAGCCTAGCACTTGATCGTTTAGTATATTGCTATTGCTTTCTTCATGACTTATACATATTCCTGTAACTATGAGATTATGCAACTCCCGTTTACCGGAGGAACACTTTGGGTGCTACCAAACATCACAACGTAACTGGGTGATTATAAAGGAGCACTACAGGTGTCTCCAAAGGTACATGTTGGGTTGGCGTATTTCGAGATTAGGTTTTGTCACTCCGATTGTCGAGAGGTATCTTTGGGCCCTCTCGGTAATGCACATCACTATAAGCCTTGCAAGCAATGTAGCTAATGAGTTAGTTACGGAATGATGCATTACGTAACGAGTAAATAGACTTGCCAGTAACGAGATTGGACTAGGTATTTGATACCGACGATCAAATCTCGGGCAAGTAACATACCGATGACAAAGGGAACAACGTATGTTGTTATGCGGTTTGACCGATAAAGATCTTCGTAGAATATGTAGGAGCCAATATGAGCATCCAGGTTCCGCTATTGGTTATTGACCAAGAATAGTTCTAAGTCATGTCTACATAGTTCTCGAACCCGTAGGGTCCGCACGCTAAGGTTTCGATGATGCTTATATTATGAGTTTATGAATTTTGATGTACGAAGGAGTTCGAGTCCCGGATGAGATCGGGGACATGACGAGCAGTCTCGAAATGGTCGAGACGTAAAGATCGATATATTGGACGACTATATTCGGAGTTCGGAAAGGTTCCAGTGATTCGGTATTTTTCGAGTACCGGAGAGTTACGGAATTCGCCGGGAGTATATGGGCCTTATTGGGCCATACAGGAATAGAGGAGAGAGGCCAAAGGAAGGAGGCCTGCGCCCCCTCTGGTCCGATTGGACAGGGCAGCCCCTTTTCCTTATTCCTCCCCTCTTTCCCTTCTCCTACTCCAACAAGGGAGGTGGAATTCTACTAGGACTAGGGAGTCCTAGTAGGACTCCACACTTGGCGCGCCTCCTCCTAGGGCCGGCCGCACCCCCCCTTGCTCCTTTACATACGGGGGCAGGGGGGCACCCCAAAGACACACAAGTTGATCTACGGATCATTCCTTAGCCGTGTGCGGTGCCCCCCTCCACCATATTCCACCTCAGTCATATCGTCGCGGAGTTTAGGCGAAGCCCGCGCCGGTAGAGCATCATCATCGCCACCACGCCGTCAGGTTGACGGAACTCATCCCGACACTTTGCTGGATCGAGTCCGGGATCGCCATCGAGCTGAACGTGTGCTGAACTCGGAGGTGCCGTACATTCGGTACTTGGATCGGTCGGATCGTGAAGACGCACGACTACATCAACCGCGTTGTCATAACGCTTCGCCACGGTCTCACGAGGGTACGTGGACAATACTCTCCCCTCTCGTTGCTATGCATCACCATGATCTTGCGTGTGCGTAGGAATTTTTTTGAAATTACTACGTTCCCCAACAGTGGCATCCGAGCCTGGTTTTATGCGTAGATGTCATATGCACGAGTAGAACACAAGTGAGTTGTGGGCGATATAAGTCATCTGCTTACCAGCATGTCATACTTTGGTCGGGCGGTATTGTGAGATGAAGCGCCCGACCGACATTATCGCGACGCTTACGCGAGACTGGTTTCACCGCTATGCGAGCACTCGTGCTTAAAGGTGACTGGCGGGTGTCTGTCTCTCTCACTTTAGTTGAACCGAGTGTGGCTACGCCGGTCCTTGCGAAGGTTAAAACAGCACCAACTTGACAAACTATCGCTGTGGTTTTGATGCGAGGTAAGAACGGTTCTTGCTCAACCCGTAGCAGCCACGTAAAATTTGCAACAACAAAGTAGAGGACGTCTAACTTGTTTTTGCAGGGCATGTTGTGATGTGATATGGTCAAGACGTGATGCTATATTTTATTGTATGAGATGATCATGTTTTGTAACCAAAGTTATCGGCAACTGGCAGGAGCCATATGGTTGTCGCTTTATTGTATGAAATGCAAACGCCCTGTAATTGCTTTACTTTATCACTAAGCGGTAGCGATAGTCGTAGAAGCAATAGATGGCGTAACGACAACGATGCTACGATGGAGATCAAGGTGTCGCGCCGGTGACGATGGTGATCACGACGGTGCTTCGAAGATGGAGATCACAAGCACAAGATGATGATGGACATATCATATCACTTATATTGATTGCATGTGATGTTTATCCTTTATGCATCTTATCTTGCTTTGATTGATGGTAGCATTTTAAGATGATCTCTCACTAAAATTATCAAGAAGTGTTCTCCCTGAGTATGCACCGTTGCTAAAGTTCTTCGTCTTTGAGACACCACGTGATGATCGGTGTGATAGGCTCTACGCTCAAATACAACGGGTGCAAAACAGTTGCACACGCGGAATACTCACGTTAAACTTGACGAGCCTAGCATATACATATATGGCCTCGGAACACGGAGACCGAAAGGTCGAACGTGAATCATATAGTAGATATGATCAACATAGTGATGTTCACCGTTGAAACTACTCCATCTCACGTGACGATCGGGCATGGTGTAGTTGATATGGATCACGTAATCACTTAGAAGATTAGAGGGATGTCTATCTAATGGGAGTTCTTAAGTAATATGATTAATTGAACTTTAATTTATCATGAACTTAGTCCTGGTAGTATTTTGCAAATTATGTTGTAGATCAATAGCTCGCGTTGTTGCTTCCCTATGTTTTTGCTTCCCTATGTTTTTATGTGTTCCTAGAGAAAATTGTATTGAAAAATGTTAGTAGCAATGATGAGGATTGGATCCATGATATGAGGTTTATCCTCATTGCTGCACAGAATAATTATGTCCTTGATGCACCGCTAGGTGACAGACCTATTGCAGGAGCAGATGCAGACGTTATGAACGTTTGGCTAGCTCAATATGATGACTACTTGATAGTTTAGTGCACCATGCTTAACGGCTTAGAATCGGGACTTCAAAGACGTTTTGAACATCATGGACCATATGAGATGTTCCAGGAATTGAAGTTAATATTTCAAGCAAATACCCGAGTTGAGAGATATGAAGTCTCCAACAAGTTCTATAGCTAAAAGATGGAGGAGAATCGCTCAACTAGTGAGCAAGTACTTAGATTGTCTGAGTACTACAATCACTTGAATCAAGTGGGAGTTAATCTTCCAGATAAGATAGTGATTGGCAGAGTTCTCTAGTCACCATCACTAAGTTACTAGAACTTCGTGATGAACTATAGTATGCAAGGGATGACGAAAAAGATTCCCGAGCTCTTCGTGATGTTGAAATCGACGAAGGTAGAAATCAAGAAAGAGCATCAAGTGTTGATGATTGACAAGACCACTAGTTTCAAGAAAAGGGCAAAGGGAAAGAAAGGGAAACTTCAAGTAGAATGGCAAACAAGTTGTCACTCCCATGAAGAAGACTGAAGCTGGACCAAAGCCTGAAACTGAGTGCTTACACTGCAAAGGAAATGGTCACTGGAAGCAGAAATACCCTGAATATTTGGTGGATAAGAAGGATGGCAAAGTGAACAAGGGTATATTTGATATACAGGTTATTTATGTGTGCCTTACTAGTGTTTATAGTAGCCCCTGAGTATTTGATACTTGTTCGGTTGCTAAGATTAGTAATTCAAAACAGGAGTTACAGAATAAACAGAGACTAGTTGAAGGGGAAGTGACGATGAGTGTTGGAAGTAGTTCCAAGATTGATATGATCATCATCGCACACTCCCTATACCTTAGGGATTAGTGTTAAACCTAAATAAATGTTATTTGGCGTTTGCGTTGAACATGAATATTATTTTATCATGTTTATTGCGATACGGTTATTCATTTAAAGTCAAAGAATAATTGTTGTTCTGTTTACATGAATAAAACCTTCGATGGTCATACACCCAATGAAAATAGTTTGTTGGATCTCGATCGTAGTGATACACATATTCATAATATTGATGCCAAAAGATGCAAAGTTAATATGATAGTGCAACTTATTTGTGGCACTGCCATTTGGGTCATATCGGTGTAAAGCGCATGAAGAAACTCCATAAAGATGGATTTTCGGAATCACTTGGTTATGAATCATTTGATGCTTGCGAACCGTGCCTTTGGGCAAGATGACTAAAACTCCGTTCTTCGGAACAATGGAACAAGCAACAAACTTGTCGGAAATAATACATACTGATGTAAACAGACCAATGAGTATTAAGGCTCGTGGCGGGTATCGTTATTTTCTGACCTTCACAGATGATTTGAGCAGATATGGGTATATCTACTTGATGAAACATAAGTCTGAAATAGTTGAAAAGTTCAAAGAATTTCAGAGTGAAGTGGAAAATCATCGTAACAAGAAAATAAAGTTTCTGCTATCTGATTGTGGAGATGAATATTTGAGTTACGAGTTTGGTCTTCAATTATAACAATGTGGAATAGTTTCACAGCTCACGCCACCTGGAACACCACAACGTTATGGTGTGTCCGAACGTCGTAACCGTACTTTATTTTGATATGGTGCGATCAATGATGTCTCTTACCGATTTACAAATATTGTTTTGGGGTTATGCATTAGAGACAGCTGCATTCACGTTTAATAGGGCACCATCTAAATCCGTTGAGACGACACCGTATGAACTATGGTTTAGCAGTAAACCTAAGTTGTCGTTTCTTAAAGCTTGGAGTTGCGATGATTATATGAAAAGGTTTCAACCTGAAAAGCTCGAACCCAAATCGGATAGGTGCGTCTTCATAGAATACCCAAAGGTAACTATTGGGTACACCTTCTATCACAGATCCAAAGGCAAGTTATTCGTTGCTAAGATGGATCCTTTCTAGAGAAGAAGTTTATCTCGAAAGAAGTGAGTGGGAGGAAAGTAGAGCTTGATAAGGTAATTGTACCTTCTCCTGAATTGGAAAGTAGTTCATCACAGAAATCAGTTCCTGTGATTCCTACACCAATCAGTGAGGAAGCTAATGATGATGATCATGAAGCTTCAGATCAAGTTACTACCGAACCTCGTGGGTCTTCCAAAATAAGATCCGCACCAATGTGGTACGGTAATCCTATTCTAGAAGTCATGTTACTAGACCATGATGAACCTACGAACTATGAGGAAGCGATGATGAGCCCAGATTCATGAAATGGCTTGAGGCCATAAAATCTGAGATAGGATCCATATATAAGAACAAAGTGGGGACTTTGGTTGACCTGCTCGATGATCAGCAAGTCAAGTTAAATAAATGGATCTTCAAGAGGAAGACGGACACTGATAGTAGTGTTACTATCTACAAAGCTCGACTTGTTGCAAAAGGTTTTCGACAAGTTCAAGGTGTTGACTACAATGAGATTTTCTCAACTCTAGCGTTGCTTAAGTCTGTCCGAATCATGTTAGCAATTGCCACATTTTATGAAATCTGGCAAATGGATGTCAAAACAACATTCTTTAATGGATTTATTAAAGAAGAGTTGTATATGATGCAACCGAAGGTTTTGTCAATCCTAAAGGAGCTAACAAAATGTGCAAGCTCCAATGATCCATCTATGGACTGGTGCAAGCATCTCAGAGTTGGAATACACGCTTTGATAAGTTGATCAAAGCATATAGTTTTATACAGACTTGTGGTGAAGCCTGTATTTACAATAAAGTGAGTGGGAGCACTACCGCCTTTTTGATAAATATATGTGAGTAACATATTGTTGATCAGAAATGATGTATAATTTTTCTGGAAAGCATAAAGGAGTATTTGAAAGGAGTTCTTTAAAAGAAAGACCTTAGTAAAGCTACTTACATATTGAGCATCAAGATCTATTGAGATAGATCAAGACGCTTGATAAGTTTTTCAATAAGTACATACCTTGTCACGATTTTGAAGTAGTTCAAAATGGAACAGTCAAAGAAAAGTTCTTGCCTGTGTTGCAAACGTGTGAAATTGAGTAAGACTCAAATCCCGACCACGGCAGAAAATAGAAACGAGAATGAAAGTCATTCACTATGCCTCAGTCATAGGTTCTATAAAGTATGCTATGCTATGTACCAGACCTATTGTATACCTTGCTCTGAATTTGGCAAAGGAGTACAATAGTGATCTAGGAGTAGATCACTGGACATTGGTCAAGAACATCCTTAGTGAGGACTAAGGAAACTTTCTCGATTATGGAGGTGATAAAAGAGCCCGTCGTAAAGAGTTACATCGATGCAAGCTTTTTACACTGATCCAGATGACTCTAAGTCTCAATCTGGATACATATTGAAAGTGGGAGCAATTATCTAGAGTAGCTCCGTGCAGAGCATTGTAGACATAGAATATTTGCAAAATACATACGACTCTAAATGTGACAGACCCGTTGACTATGCTTCTCTCACGAGCAAAACATGATCATACCTTAGTACTATTTGGGTGTTAATCACATAGCGATGTGAACTAGATTATTGACTCTAGTAAACCCTTTGGGTGTTGGTCACATGACGATGTGAACTATGGGTGTTAATCACATACAGATGTGAATATTAGTGTTGAATCACATGATGATGTGAACTAGATTATTGACTCTAGTGCAAGTGGGAGACTGAAGAAAATATGCCCTAGAGGCAATAATAAAGTTATTATTTATTTCCTTATTTCATGATAAATGTTTATTATTCATGCTATAATTGTATTAACCGGAAACATGATACATGTGTGAATACATAGACAAACATATAGTCACTAGTATGCCTCTACTTGACTAGCTCATTAATCAAAGATGGTTATGTTTCCTAACCATAGACATGTGTTGTTATTTGATTAATGGGACCACATCATTAGGAGAATGATGTGATTGACATGACCCATTCCGTTAGCCTAACACTTGATCGTTTAGTATATTGCTATTGCTTTCTTCATGACTTATACATGTTCCTGTAACTATGAGATTATGCAACTCCGTTTACGGAGGAACACTTTGGTGCTACCAAACGTCACAACGAATCGGGTGATTATAAAGGAGTACTACAGGTGTCTCCAAAGGTACATGTTGGGTTGGCGATTTCGAGATTAGGTTTTGTCACTCCGATTGTCGGAGAGGTATCTCTGGGCCCTCTCGGTAATGCACATCACTATAAGTCTTGCAAGCAATGTAGCTAATGAGTTAGTTACGGAATGATGCATTACGTAACGAGTAAAGAGACTTGCCAGTAACGAGATTGGACTAGGTATTGGATACCGACGATCAAATCTCGGGCAAGTAACATACCGATGACAAAGGGAACAACGTATATTGTTATGCGGTTTGACCGATAAAGATCTTCGTAGAATATGTAGGAGCCAATATGAGCATCCAGGTTCCGCTATTGGTTATTGACCACGAATAGTTCTAGGTCATGTCTACATAGTTCTCGTACCCGCAGGGTCCGCACGCTTAAGGTTTCGATGACAGTTATATTATAAGTTTATGAATTTTGATGTACCGAAGGAGTTCGGAGTCCCGGATGAGATCGGGGACATGACGAGGAGTCTCGAAATGGTCGAGACGTAAAGATCGATATATTGGACGACTATATTCGAGTTCGGAAAGGTTCCGAGTGATTCGGTATTTTTCAAGTACCGAGAGTTACGGAATTCGCCGGGAGTATATGGGCCTTATTGGGCCATACAGGAATAGAGGAGAGAGGCCAAAGGAAGGGGCCTGCACCCCCTCTGGTCCGGTGGACAAGGGCAGCCCCTTTTCCTTATTCCTCTCCCCTCTTTCCCTTCTCCTACTCCAACAAGGGAGGTGGAATCCTACTAGGACTAGGGAGTCCTAGTAGGACTCCACACTTGGCGCGCCTCCTCCTAGGGCCGGCCGCACCCCCCATTGCTCCTTTATATACGGGGGCAGGGGGGCACCCCAAATACACACAAGTTGATCTACGGATCGTTCCTTAGCCGTGTGCGGTGCCCCCCTCCACCATATTCCACCTCGGTCATATCGTCGCGGAGTTTAGGCAAAGCCCTGCGCCGGTAGAGCATCATCATCGTCACCACGCCGTCGTGCTGACGGAACTCATCCCCGACACTTTGCTGGATCGGAGTCCGGGGATCGTCATCGAGCTGAACGTGTGCTGAACTCGGAGGTGCCGTAAGTTCGGTACTTGGATCGGTCGGATCGTGAAGACGTACGACTACATGAACCGCGTTGTCATAACGCTTCCGCTTACGGTCTACGAAGGTACGTGGACAATACTCTCCCCTCTCGTTGCTATGCATCACCATGATCTTGCGTGTGCGTAGGAATTTTTTTGAAATTACTACGTTCCCCAACACTCTCCGTGTCGCGCAAGGGTGAGGGATTCCCGCTGTAGGGTGTTGCAATATGTTCATGATTCGCTTATAGTGGGTTGGTGAGTGACTGAAACACAAACCTGAGTAAGGGGGTTGTTGCGTATGGGATAAACGGGACTTGATGCTTTAATGCTATTGGTTGGGTTTTACCTTAATTATCTTTAGTAGTTGTGGATGCTTGCTAGAGTTCCACTCATAAGTGCATATGATCCAATAAGAAAAAGTATGTTAGCTTATGCCTCTCCCTCCTATGAAATTGCAATGACGACTACTGGTCTTGTTAACATTTTCCTAGGATAATTCCGCACACCGACCCATCATTATTCCACACTTGCTATTTATAATACTTAGTAATATATTCTATCTTTATGATAACAGCACCTACTTTTCTATTTTAGCTCTCCGATATCATGCAAAGTTATCCTCTTCATACCCACAAAATAGTTTTATTTCTCGTTTCTAGTTGGAAGCAAACATTCCGTGTACGTAGAGTCGTATTTGTCACATCCCTAGTTCTGGTATGCACTAGGCTAGCCCTTCATGTGAGAATCATGTTTAAATTCAAATGAAATTTGAATTGAGGAATTTTCAAAGCCTCAGAAGATCTCTAAAAATAACCAAGATTTAAATCTCATCAAATGAGTCCAAGAAAATGTTCCCGTTAATCTCTGGAAATATTGGCAAGGGATAAAATTCAAACCAATATTTCTAGAATCTCAGGAACAATTATTTCAGGCCCTTGAATTAAACCAATAAATATTTGAATTGGATCTATATTTATTATATCATAAATATATGTTCAATAATTCTGGAAATTGTTGTGTAGCTTTGGATAAGTCCATTTAGTTCACACAATTATTTTCATGAATTTTAAAATGGTTTAGTATTTTTATTAAACCAAACAAATATCAGAAAAATAGAAAAGAAACAGAAATGGAAAAATACCTACCTGAGCTTACAGGCCATTTGCTGGCTGGCACATCAGGCTGCCCAGCCGACCCGCCGGCCACGGTCACCACCTACCTTGCGCCCTGAGGCGGGGCGCGTGCTGCTCGCAGCAGCCACGCACGCCTCGCCAGCTCCTGCTTGCCGCTCTTCCTCGACGCTCTGGACGCCCTGGACGTCGACACGAAACCTCCCCGACCGCCCTCACTCTCTCCCCAGCTCTTTCCCTCCTCTGCTCTCTCTCCCTCTCATGTCCGAGCGCAGCAGTCGCCACCGACGCCATTCGCCGCGGCCACCGCCTCCCCCTCGACCCCTCGCCGTGCCTGCGAGTTCCGCCTCGACGTCCCCGACCTCCTCGACGACCCACGAGGCTCCGGACGCGCCGCAACGCCGCCCCGTCGCTGTTTCCCTCGTCGGCCGCCGGAGACCCCTCTCGCCGCCCCGCTCGCTCTGGTGCTTCCCCAAGCACGCCGAGGCCACCTCTGCACCCGTGGTGAGCTCCTCTACCGATCCCCCCTACTCCCATGGCCATTAGCTCATCGTAGCCCTCGTTTCCGTCGAGATCGAGACCTCACCGGCGCCGGACTTGTCGTCGTCGTCGTCGTTTTGGTACGCCTCCGTCCAAACTGAGCACGTCACTGCACTCAGTGCACCCCCAGGAGGGCGTAGCACCCCTCCTTGCCACCTGCCGTGCGCCCTAACGTCGAACCCGAGCACGCCCGAGCTCCGGCCACCGCTTCCGAGCTCGTGGCCGTCATCTCCGGCCACCCCAGCTCCCGCCTTTGCTCCATCAGCTGCGCGCGTGCAGCAGCTCTTCGTAGCGCCTCCCCACGCCCAAAATGATGCCCTGTGGCTCATTTCCGAGCCCCTCCGCCACGCCTGTCATCGCCGACGTCGAGCCGCCGGCAAGTTTGACCGCCACCACTGACTGTTGACCCTGCGTGGACCCAATTTGACTTTCTCTGAGTCACTAACAAGTGGGCCCAGGCCCCAGCTAATCCTAGATTAGTTTTTAATTAAGTTTAATTACTGCACTGACATTTTTAGTTAGTAGAAGTTTAACACTAATTAATTTAGATTAGTTAGTTAGTCACTGACGTGTGGACCCCACATGTCAGGTTTGACCTGGACCCGGCTTCGTTGACCTGCTGACGTCACACTGACGTCAGGCTGACGCAGTAAATCATTTTCTGGATTTATTCTTTTTAGGAAAATCCAGAAAATGTCCTAAACTTCTAGAAATCATATAAATTCAACCGTAGCTCAGAATGAGATAAATTATATATGAAAAATGATCAGAAAAATTCAAACTATCCATCTGCACTGTTTTCATGCATGTTAGAACAACTTATAGTTGCTGAATTGGGCAAAACAAATAATGGCATTTGAATATCCACATATGGAGTTTGAATTTGAATCTAGTCAAACCAACCCCATTTAACTTGTTGCTAGATGCATTAGGCCAATCAACAGCATATTGCCATGTCATCTTCATGCATCATATTGTTGCATGGCATTGATTGTGTTTCTCCTTTGTTTGCCGGTGTTTGTTCCCCCCTCAGTAGACGACGTATCGACGATGAGTTCGATGACACCGATGAAGAACTATATTATCTTCAGAAGTGCCAGGCAAGCAAAACCCCCTTGTTCATTCCGATACAATTCCACTCTCTCGCTCCTGCTCTCTTTTACTGCATTAGGACAACAACGATTCAACTGTTACATGTTGCGGTAGTTGAACCCCTTTATCCTCTGCATGACCTGTCATTGCGATAGTAAACAGATGAAACCCACTAGCATGAGTAGGAGTTGTTTGAGCCTTGTTGTGCCTACTCATTCATGCTTGTTTGTCATGCCTGCTACTGCTTAGAGTTGAGTCAGGTCTGATTCATCGGGGATTAATTGGAGGTGTGTGAACATGTCCTTCTGTTGAGAGCTAAGTGTGTGAAAACGATTTGGTAAAGGTAGCGGTGAGAGGCCATGTAGGAGTACATGGTGGGTTGTCTCATTGGAACCGTCCGCAGGAACTGAGTTCTGTGTTTGTGATCCATGAACAGTTACTACCACACATTGGGTTCCGGTAACTCGACCCCTCTCGACTTTTTAATCAACATGATCTCTGTCCAGGAGTTGCAACTAGTTTCTGGTGTTTGTAGGTAGTGTTAGTAGTCTACCAAGTGGCACCCGGTACAGGTGGGCTTGGGACAGACTAGGCACCGTGACACGGTGTACCAAGCGTAGAACCACCCGTCGAGGTGGGCTTGGGAACCCTGCACACATCATTTGGGGCCGTGAGCGACACCCCGGCCGGATCTCCTTGCGGATGGAACCCGAATACGCGATAAACCTGGACTAGAAACCTGCGTGGTTAGTCAGGTCTTGGCCGACTCCCTCGCCAGGCTTCCGCTTGAAGGTTGCCGAAATACACGACGTGTACATGGTGGTAAGTGGCGAGAGCGTGTGTTAAGAAGTACACCCCTGCAGGGTTAACATCATCTATTCGAATAGTTGTGTCCGCGGTAAAGGACTTCTGGGTTGCCTGTACAGTTCATAGACAAGTGAAAGTGGATACTCTAAAATGCGCAAGATAAGCGTGAGTGCTATGGATGGCGTTCTCGTAGGGAGATGGTAACGGATCCATAGTGGTGTATTGAAATGGTGAATAAGTGGACTCGTGTGCGCCACCTCAAAGGAGTTACTTGCAGTTGTAGTTTAGGATAGCCACCGAGTCAAAGCTGGCTTGCTGCAGTCAAACTCCACCACCCTCTTTATTGAAACCGATGCATATGTAGTTAGTTCTGATGTAAGTCTTGCTGGGTACATTTGTACTCATGTTTGCTTATTTTATGTTTTGCAGAGAGACGTCAGTCTCGCTAGTAGTTCCGCGTGGACTTCGACGTTTAGCTTGTTACCTCAGCTACGATCTTGTGCCCTCGGCAGGATCTGGTAGATAGTCAGGCTTCTCAGCCTTTTCCATTTGTAGATGTCTGTACTCAGACATGTTAAGCTTCTGCGTGTGCTTTGTTTTGTATGCTCTGAAAGTTGGGTCATGAGACCCATGTTTGTAATATCTCGCTCCTCGGAGCCTAATGAATAAATACTTGAGTCGTAGAGTTATGTTGTGATGCCATGTTGTATTTGCACATATCGAGCATGTTGTGTGTATGTTTGGAATGCTTGGTATGTGTGGGATCCGACAATCTAGTTGTTTATCCTTGGCAGCCTCTCTGATGGGGAAATGTAGTCTAGTGCTTCCTTGAGCCATAGTAGTCCGCTACAGCCCGGTTCACCGGAGTTCTGCTAGCCCAGCACTACTGCTCAGGACGCTTGACTGGCCGGCATGTGTTTCACTTTGTTCCTGTGTCTGTCCCTTCGGGGAAATGTCACGCGGTAACATCCGGAGTCCTGCCTAGCCTGCTACAGCCCGGGTTCCCGGAGTCCTGTTAGCCCAGTGCTACAGCCCGGATTCACACGCTGCCGACCGACATGCTCGAATTTGATTCATGTATGCCTGTCCCCATGGGTTACTGCCGCTTTGGGTTCATGACTAGCCATGTCGGCCCGGGTTCCCTGTCATATGGATGCTAGCGACACTATCATATACGTGTGCCAAAAGGCGCAAACGGTCCCGGGCCATGGTAAGGCGACACCCGTGGGAATACCGTGCGTGAGGCCGCAAAGTGATATGAGGTGTTACCGGCTAGATCGACGTGACTTGAATCGGGTCCCGACAGCTTTGGTATCGAGCCCGATGCTGCAGGATTACCAAGCCAAACCGGTCGGGTTATGTCTAGAAATGCTTTAGTTATGTAAGGGAATTGATTGTGGAAGGGAACGTAAGGCTCTTTTTACTCCTTATACCTCATGGCCTTCTGATCTGAGTCAACCTTTTCTCTTCTACGGGGATTAAGAACTAGGCCTTCTCATCTATCTATCAGGATGACGTGTTACTAATCCATAGACTTTTAAGATTGTTGGTTTTAAGCCCCAGTTCAGTTTCTACTACTTCCGTGTGTTCATAGTTGGTCTCGGAACCTTGATATTGTGCTTCTGAGTGGTTATGCCACCATTTTGCAGGATGTCTCAAATCATTTTGAGCATTTACAGTCGTTATACTGTCCGAGTCATCCCAGGTTTCTAAAACAATCTGAAGCATTTGCAAAATCCCTTCCTCTCATTTCGATGTTCCTTTAGGCCACGTTAATCACACTAATTGTTGAGTTGAGGTATTCCATTGCCTCGGTATATATGTTGCAACTAGTATTATGACCCTAGGTGTCTAGAGTATCACCTAGTAATTTAGCCATGCCTCGTGTTCCCAGTGTGATGATTCTGGCCGTCATTCTTGAAAGCATCCCGTGATGCCATTTAGTAGTAGGTATTCTATTCCTGGGTTCTTGAACCCGAGATTCACCCTACTTACCTCATGTTGATAGTGTTTGCTAGTTCCTCTAGGATATTAGTAACTTTGCGATAGTCCTCGAGGTCCGTGGTATTTCCTTCTTCCAAATACCATGAACTAGTTATGGCAGAAGTTCCTCTTTGAACCTAAAGATCGCAATCAGAGTACTCTTGAGGAGTTCTCCATTCATAATTGTGACTCTGCCAGTTCTACCTTCTCTGCATGGGTTATCCGGGAGAAATGTTGAGCTTTTCTCGACATACTAACCTATGCATCCACAACTCCGAAAATTATATGTTCCTTTGAGTTGTTCTCTTCAGTTATATTCTGACCCTCGTCTATCAATTGATAGTCAAGAGTATGTGTGTGATCGTGTTTATCGATGCCTATTATCCTTGTGATCCGTCAAGCCATTCTATTCCGGAATGACTAGGAGAAACAAATTCCAGTATCTCATCCATTTTCAGGATTGGATCAAAGTAGTTGTACTTCACAGATCAAAATGCCAATCCAGCTTCTGCTCCGTTCTACCTAGGAGTGTTACCATCTTTATGTCAAGAATGTCATGAGAATTGCACCACCTCTTATGAATTATTGATGCAGTGATACTTCTCGCCATCATTATTCATCCCTCGGTCCCGTGTTGTTGAAACCGGAATGCCGACAGGTGAATTGTGGTGTGTGAAATCGATACGCCTGGCAACCCCCCTTGCTTGGTAGTAAATGGACAATACTCTCATTCTTAGCGTGTTGGTTAGTAAACCATCATCCTAAGATTGACCGTGCTATCTAGTCCTTATTTTTGGTGCACTCAGCGATCAATGAGTTAGGACTGTGTCAATTCCTCACTCTTTTCATCATATCATCTTGCCCTGAAAAGCAGGATTGTTCTCGAGCTTAGTAACATATCGGTGGTTCGTAATGTTCCGATTATCTTCTCGGAAGTATCACCAGGTTGTCACCTGACCGCTATGTTGAGTTCGTGATCAAGTTGGTTCCTTGTAACCACCCCCTTCTCCAAGAATCTGTGTTGGATACCTCTGAGCTAGTTGGTTAAGCTAACAAAAACTTGGAGAGTTGGAAGATGAAAGCTTGTCCGACTTAGTTCATTCTAAGGGATATCTTGTATGTGTGTTGAAGAAAGGTGATGTATTCATTGATTGATCCTCGCGATCAATTGCTGGACCCATCATCCTAACCAAACCTTGATTTGAGTGTGGGCTATCGTCAAATCAAGTTAGAACCAACGATATTCGTAATGTTGTCTTACTCGTGGTTGATCCCTCGAGCATACACCATTACATCTTTTGGTCTGACCAATACTATCACTTTGTCACATGATGGCGGAAGTCCAGTGATATGGAAATTCCGATGAGTTGCTGTTGAGTCCATCATTAGCATTTTGTCTCCCCCATGATTTCTGTTAAACATTAAGCTACTGTTGGAAACTTTGTAAGCAATGCCTTCGTGTTCCGTTCATGAAGCTTATGCTTGGATGGAAGAAGTGACTTCCTCGAATTCATGTGCATTGGTGCAAGTTGCCGCCGTGAGTTCGAGTAAGGTTTGTTTTGTTTCCCTTGGAATCATCCCAAATCAGTCATGCATACGTGCAAAGTATTCTATGGTTTGGTAGATTAATTACCTCCACTCCATATGTGTTCCTAGCACACCAAGCCACTGGTTGATTTGTTCAAGGAGAAGAAGTTCCTTCTTAAGAGCAAGACTTATGCAAGGACTTCGATATCCTCGATGATGGTTCCCGACCAGAACTCGGTAATGTTTTATTGTAAGAATTCCATGTGGTCATGCTTGTCTTGGACAACGTGTTCACATGTGTTTAGCAGAACCAGCTCACGTTTTGGATCTTACTACCCTAGTTCATTTCCTGAGAATCTCGCAACATCATCTCGTCGGGTTGTGTTGCAAACTTTCTTTTCTAGACATGTTGTCTGAAATATCCTGTTACCAACCAGATCTGAATCTCAGGCAGATGTGATGGTTGGAACTTCTTCCAAGAGCTATGATATGGGTTCCAGTGAGGTGGACGCACCTAGCTGGAAGCACCTTTATTGTAGTATCTGATTAAGCCATTTGGTCACCTCCCATGAGGATTTCGCATGACTTATTCCAGAAGTTGTTCCTTATGGATTTTGTGTGCCCGAAGTCTAACCTTTACTTGATGACCATGTTGATGCCACTTTGAATCATGATAGTGGTATCTTAAACATCAAGGAGAACATTGGAAGCGGAGTGCTAAATGTCTCTCGGTCGATCATCCAGATTTCGCTCTCTTGGCCTCGCTAAGGGAAGTGCGAGAAGGTGTTATCTTCCTTTGTATCCGCATCATCCATCACTATTCATCATGGTAGTAAGATGTGTTGCCAGGATCCTCGGCACGGATGTTGGTAAAACCTTGATGACTATGGAAATGCTCAAGTACTTGAGAGCACACTCAGTCACTAGGTTATATCCTTGGTATCAATTGGAATGTGCCTTCCATTTGCCGAGTTGTTCTATAACCATAGTTTCCTTTCCGAATTGAGTATGCCATTTCCCCGAACCCCTTTCAAACGATCGTTGTGAATTGCCTTAGCCAGGTATGGAGAGTTTCAATGATCCTTCCCGATAAAGTTTCTTTCTAACGTCATCGAGTAGGATGAAGATCTAGAAAGCAAAGACGTCAAGATCAATATGAAGCAATGAATCAACATCTTGAGAAGGACAGTTGGATCGTGAAGATCGTGTTAGCTTGTGACCCCTCTGACTTCTTACCTCACGACTTGAATCTCGGGACGAGATTCTTGTTTAGTAGGGGTGAGCTGTCACATCCCCAGTTCTGTATGCACTAGGCTAGCCCTTCATGTGAGCATCATGTTTAAATTCAAATGAAATTTGAATTGAGGAATTTTCAAAGCCTTAGAAGATCTCTAAAAATAACCAAGATTTAAATCTCATCAAATGCGCCCAAGAAAATGTTCCCGTTAATCTCTGGAAATATTGGCAAGGGATAAAATTCAAACCAATATTTCCAGAATCTCGGGAACAATTATTTTGGGCCTTTGAATTAAACCAATAAATATTTGAATTGGATCTATATTTATTATATCATAAATATATGTTCAATAATTCTGGAAATTGTTTTGTAGCTTTGGATAAGTCCATTTAGTTCACACAATTATTTTCATGAATTTTAAAATGGTTTAGTATTTTATTAAACCAAACAAATGTCAGAAAAATAGAAAAGAAACAGAAATGGAAAAATATCTACCTGAGCTTACTCACATTGCTGGCACGGCATTGTGTTGCCCAGCCGGCGGCCTTGATCACCCCTACCTCGCGCGCGGATAAAGGTAGGCATGTCGCCCGCTGCTGGCCGCGCCCGCCAGCTCCTGCTTGCCACTCTTCCTCGACACTCTGGACGCCCTGGACGTCGACACACAACCTCCCCGACCCCCTCACTCTCTCCCGAGCTCTTTCCCTCCTCTGCTCTCTCTCCCTCTCATGTCCGAGCGCAGCCGTCGCTACCGACGCCATTCGCCGCGGCCACCGCCTCCCCCTCGACCCCTCGCCGTGCCTGCGAGTTCCACCTCGACGTCCCCGACCTCCTCGACGACCCACGAGGCCCCAGACGCGCCGCAACGCCGCCCCGTCGCCGTTTCCCTCGTCGGCCGCCGGAGATCCCTCTCGTGGCCCCGCTCGCTCCGGTGCTTCCGCAAGCACGCCGAGGCCACCTCTGCACCCGCGGTGAGATCCTCTACCGACCCCCCTACTCCCATGGCCATTAGCTCATCGTAGCCCTCGTTTCCGTCGAGACCGAGACCTCACCGGCGCCGGACTTGTCGCCGTCGTCGTTTTGGTACGCCTCCGTCCAAACTGAGCGCGTCACTGCACTCAGTGCACCCCCAGGAGGCCGTAGCACCCCTCCTTGCCACCTGCCGTGCGCCCTAACACCGAACCCGAGCACGCCCGAGCTCGTGGCCGTCGTCTCCGGCTACCCCAGCTCCCGCCGGCTACTCCATCAGCTGCGCGCGTGCAGCAGCTCTTCGTAGCGCCTCCCCACGCCTAAAATGATGCCCTGTGGCTCATTTCCGAGCCCCTCCGCCACGCCTGTCGTCGCCGGCGTCGAGCCGCCGGCAAGTTTGACCCCCACCGCTGACTGTTGACCCCGGGTGGACCCAGTTTGACTTTCTCTGAGTCACTGACAAGTGGGCCCAGGCCCTAGCTAATCCTAGATTAGTTTTTAATTAAGTTTAATTACTGCATTGACATTTTTAGTTAGTAGAAGTTTAACACTAATTAATTTAGATTAGTTAGTTAGTCACTGACTTGTGGACCCCCTTGTTCATTCCGATACAATCCCACTCTCTCGCTCCTTCTCTATTTTACTGCATTAGGACAACAACGATTCAACTATTACATGCTGCGGTAGTTGAACCCATTTATCCTCTGCATGACCTGTCATTGCCATAGTAAATAGATGAAACCCACTCGCATGAGTAGGAGTTGTTTGAGCCCTGTTGTGCCTACTCATTCATGCTTGTTTGTCATGCCTGCTTCTGCTTAGAGTTGAGTCAGGTCTGATTCATCGGGGATGAATCTGAGGTGTGTGAACATGTCCTTCTGTTGAGAGCTAAGTGTGTGAAAACGATTTGGTAAAGGTAGCGGTGATAGGCCATGTAAGAGTACATGGTGGGTTGTCTCATTGGAACCGTCCTCAGGAACTGAGTTCTGTGTTTGTGATCCATGAACAGTTACTACCACACATTGGGTTCCGGTAACTCGACCCCTCTCGACTTATTAATCAACATGATCTCTGTCCAGGAGTTGCAACTAGTTTCTGGTGTTTGTAGGTAGTGTTAGTAGTCTACCAAGTGGCACCCGGTACAGGTGGGCTTGGGATAGACTAGGCACCGTGGCACGGTGTACCAAGCGTAGAACCACCCGTCGAGGTCGGCTTGGGAACCCTGCACACATCGTTTGGGGCCATGAGCGACACCCCGGCCAGATCTCCTTGCGGATGGAACCCTAATAGGCGATAAACCTGGACTAGAGACTTGCGTGGTTAGTCAGGTCGTGGCCGACTCCCTCGCCAAGCTTCCGCTTGAAGGTTGCCGAGATACACGACGTGTACATGGTGTTAAGTGGCGAGAGCGTGGGTGAATAAGTACACCCCTGCAGGGTTAACATCAGCTATTCGAATAGCCATGTCCGCGGTAAAGGACTTCTGGGTTGCCTGTACAGTTCATAGACAAGTGAAAGTGGATACTCTAAAATGCGCAAGATAAGCGTGAGTGCTATGGATGGCGTTCTCGTAGGGAGACGGTAACGGATCCATAGTGGTGTATTGAAATGGTGGATATGTGGACTCGTGTGCGCCACCTCAAAAGCGTTACTTGCAGTTGTAGTTTAGGATAGCCACCGAGTCAAAGATGGCTTGCTGCAGTCAAACTCCACCACCCTCTTTATTGAAATCGATGCATATGTAGCTAGTTCTGATGTAAGTCTTGCTGGGTACATTTGTACTCATGTTTGCTTATTTTATGTTTTGCAGAGAGACGTCAGTCTCGCTAGTAGTTCCGCGTGGACTTCGACGTTTAGCTTGTTACCTCAGCTACGATCTTGTGCCCTCGGCAGGATCTCGTAGATAGTCAGGCTTCTCAGCCTTTTCCATTTGTAGATGTCTGTACTCAGACATGTTAAGCTTCCGCGTGTGCTTTGTTTTGTATGCTCTAAATGTTGGGTCATGAGACTCGTGTTTGTAATATCTCGCTCCTCGGAGCCTAATGAATAAATACTTGAGTCGTAGAGTTATGTTGTGATGCCATGTTTTATTTGCACATATCGAGCATATTGTGTGTATGTTTGGAATGCTTGGTATGTGTGGGATCCGACAATCTAGTTGTTTATCCTTGGCAGCCTCTCTTATGGGGAAATGTAGTCTAGTGCTTCCTTGAGCCATAGTAGTCCGCTACAGCCCGGTTCACCGGAGTCCTGCTAGCCCAGCACTACTGCTCAGGACGCTTGACTGGCCGGCATGTGTTTCACTTCGTTCCTGTGTCTGTCCCTTCGGGGAAATGTCACGCGGTGACATCCGGAGTCCTGCCTAGCCTGCTACAGCCCGGGTTCCCGGAGTCCTGTTAGCCCAGTGCTACAACCCAGATTCACGCGCTGCTGACCGACATGCTCGAAGTTGATTCATGTATGCCTGTCCCCATGGGTTAGTGCCGCTTTGGGTTCACGACTAGCCATGTCGGCCCGGGTTCTCTATCATATGGATGCTAGTGACACTATCATATACGTGTGCCAAAAGGCGCAAACGGTCCCGGACCATGGTAAGGCGACACCCGTGGGAATACCGTGCGTGAGGCCGCAAAGTGATATGAGGTGTTACCGGCTAGATCGATGTGACTTGGAATCGGGGTCCTGACAGTATTAGTGGCAGATAGGACTTGAGAGAATATTGATCTCACCTTTAGCTCCTTGTGGGTTCGACACTCCATACTTATCATTTCCACCATTGGGAGTTGCTACGATGATTCCCTGCACTTGGGGATTATCACCGAACTTGCCCACAACGCACCCCTCGAACGGCCCATTACAAAATCCAGGACCTTCTCTCCCCCTCCTCGACGAAAACAGATCACGCGGTCGTGACCGATCTTCCTCCCGCGGTCGCGTCCAGCCTCCCACCTGCCACTGCCCCTCCCAGCATCCCACCCGCCGCCGTGCCCACTCCCCGGCAAACTTCCCCACGCCGTCGAATCTCCGCCGACCACCGCATCCGACGACCCCGCGCCACCCCATCCCCAACCTCCCAGTGGCCGGCGCGCCACGTTCCGCGCAATCGGGGCACCTCCTTTGCCATGGCCGGCGAGCCTCCTCCCGCCGCCACCCTCAGATCCAGCCACCGCAGGGCCCCGGAACTGATGTGCTGTTTGTCGGGCACTGGATCCCCGTGCGCCGCTGCAGGGCCCTGGAACCCGAGCGCCGCCACCTTCGGGTCTTGGCTCGCTTGCTCCATCATCGCTGGGATCTCGGCTCCCACATACGCCGCCAGACTACACACCGCCGCTGACCGCATCACCCCGTCACCTGCGCTTCCCCTCTTCCTCGAGCTCGCCCTGCCCCTGACCCACACCTGCCGGATTGCGGGGCTCATGCCACAGCATCTCCCCTCCCCCAAGTTCGTGCGTCACAACGCAAGCTCCTTCCCCACTGCCGGCCTACTGTAGCCGATGTCGCGCGTGGACTGCAACAACGGCGAACCTGACCTTCCCTGGCATCACCTTTCTTCCTTCTCTCATGTTCATGTTCTTTGGCTAGTTTACTGAGCAGCGCCGTCCATTGCGCCGTGGTCCTTGTTTTATTTCCCTTCAGAATAATGTTTGCATCCGAATTTTCTTGTTGGGTTCCAAAAGCAAGTGGCATGCACTGCTTTAGTCAGGTCATGGCCTCCGCTGCTGCTAACCTCCCCACGTTCCATGTCACCTGCTTGTGTGTGCCTGTCAATGAAGGAAAAACAGACATGGGCAAGGTTATATCTACAGGCAAAAGTTTAGAAAGAAGATGGAGCGCGGTTCAACTTCTTATAGCATTTTTAGTTCTCAGTACAAAAAGGACATCTCAGAAAGAAGAAGAAATCGCAGGCTACTCGGCTTGTTTGATGTTCAAGTGTTCAGTTATTTTGTGCCTTTTTTGCTCTTCATTCTGCTCAAAAGCTTGTGTCTTCAAAATCCTACACTCTGCCGCTCAGCAGGTCATGGCCTCCTTTGGATGAAGGTCACGGCCTCCTCTAGATGCAGGTCGTGGTGTCCATGTTGTCACTGCTCCAGCATATCACGCTTCCATACATGGTGGTGTTTTGGACTGGAGTAATACGGAACGAGGCGGTGTGTGCACTGGCTAAGAGCTGCCGACCACCGCGTGCGCCTCAAAACAAACTTCCTATAGCATGTGTACGAGTTTACCGACAGTGATTTTTCTCGACATGTTCTTGGGGATGAAGACCTAAACAATCAACTTGCTCGTTGGTCGAAACTCATATTAATCACATTAGATTGTAGTTGTTACGTGTGGCATTGTTGCTTCTTTGGATTTGTTGTGGCAAGGAAGAAAAAGAAGATGGGGAAAGGACGTGTGGTGGTGAGTGGATAGGAAATGTGTGAAGAAGAAAAAACATAGCATTTCAATTGGCCATTTATTTATCCATTTGGGTGAAAAATGTTGTCCCCCATTTGTTAGTTAAGGTTATAATAAATGAATTTATTTATTTTAGTTTTTTGAATTAATTTATTTTAGTTTCCAACATAAAGTACAAATAGTTTTTCTTGCAGAGAGTTCAATAATTCCAGAGCAATTAGAAAGAAGGTCAAACACACTTACGTCGGAAGGCCATGTTTACTACAAAAGATTCAAAGAGTAAACATATTTTCAACGTCTAGCTTAGCTAAAAATCTGAGTTTATTTGGAAATATGATTGTGCTCTTTTCCGTGTTTGCTCATATGACTAGTTTGAAAATTTGAAATAACTGAGCAGGTCAAAAAACCTAGAAGTTCAAATTTGCAAACCTAGAATATTATTTGCTTATTTAAAACCATATTTTTCTAAGAAGTTCAGAGTAAAAAATAGAGAAGGTCGAAGGTTAAAAAAACTTAGATGTTTTCTCATTACTAAATAGTAAAATGAAGAACTTCAAATTAAAAATAGGAAAAACTAAAAATAAATTTAAAAGAATTTTCTCATTTTTAAAAACTCCAATTTTCACATTTTTAAAAATACACAAAGAAAGTTCTAATAAAGTAAGAGTGGTTCAATGTCTATAGAAAGCTCAGACTTTTTCACACTACTAAAAAGTAAAAACCAAGAAGTTCAAAATTTTAAAACAAAGAAGTTCAAAACACTCGATTTTCCTCGTTACTAAAGAATAAAACTAAGAAGTTAAAATTAAAATAACAAGTAAGTTCAAATTAAAATAACAAGTTAGTTCAAATTAAAATAACCGAAGTTCAAAGTTTATAAAAACCTCGATTCTCGTTCTAAAAGAATAAAACTAGTAAGTTCAAATTAAAATAAGGAACAACAAAAAATATTTAAAAATATTTTGCCTGTTTTTTTAAATCGGATTTTCCCGATACTAAATATTAAACCAAAAGTTTGATTTAAAAAAACAGAGTAATTCAATCTACATTATAAACTCAGTTTTCTCGTTACTAAAGAATAAAACCAGGAAGTCCATATTAAAAAGATGGAGAAGTTCGATGATTATAGAATACTCAGATTTTCCTCGTTATTACAGAATGGAAACAAGAAGTTCAAAAATAAAAAACAAGAAGTTCAACTTTTAAAAAATAGAGCACTTCAAAATTTTATAAAAAAAGATTAAGAAATAAAACCAGGAAGTCCATATTAAGAAGATGCAGAAGTTCGATGATTATAGAAAACTCAATTTTCCTCATTATGAAAAGAATGGAAACAAGAAGTTCAAAAATAAAATAACAAGAACTTCAACTTTTAAAAATAGAGCGCTTCAAAATTCATAGAAATGATTAGGAAAATCAGATTAAAAATTCATAAAAAACTCAGATATTTTCACGTAACCGAGAGAAGTTCAGATTGATAACTACCAGAAGTTCACATACTACACGGTGTGCATTTTGTATTAAAAAAGAATAAAAAAGCAAAGGCTAAAAGTTCTGTTGATATAAGTTCAAGTCCTTCGCTGGAGAAAATTCAAAAAATATTGTGAGAGAAGTTTATACAAAAGAAATACCATTTGTGTAACACTTGACGAATGGATGAGAAAATTATAAATGAAAAAAATGTCACAGCAGTTTAACGTGAAAGCAGCAGGAAGTTCACCTACTACATTGAATGAATATCAGATGAAAAACTTTTAAAATCATCGCGAGTATGAAAAAATGATCAACACGGGAAAGTTGTGTGTTGCGTGTTGATCATTTTTTGCACTTTAAAAAAACTCATAAATGAAAAAAATGGTTGCTAGAAGTTCAAGTGCTCGGCGAGGAAAAGTTCAAAAATTCTTGTGAGAGAAGTTCACAGTGTATTTAGATGTCCAAAATACATAAAAAAGATGTTGTTTGTTCTGTTTTAAAATAATTCACTCAAACCAGAGAGAAGTTCAAATTGATAACATCTAGAAGTTCACGTACTGTATGGTGTGTGTTTCGTATAAGAAAAATACAATAAAGTGAAACAGAGTGAAGTTCAAACAGACATGCCCCAGAAGTTCAACTACTTCATGCAGTGCAAAAAATAGCACATCAAAAACAGAGTGAGGTTCAAACAGACATGACCGAGAAGTTCAACTACTTCACATAGTGCGTTTCCATTCGCAATGAAGGCAGAAATCATGATCTCATCATTTCTCTATTTTACTTCAAAACAACAGGAATATCATTTGTGCAAGTTCAAGTACTCGGTCGGAGAAAGTTAAAAAAATATGGTGAGAGAGGTTTGTACAAAAAGAATATCATTTGTGTAACACTGATGAAATGGATGAGAAAATTACAAATGAAAATCCGTCACAGAAGTTCAAGGTGAAAACAGCAGGAAGTTTGCCTACTATAGTGAATGAATTTGAGATGAAAAAACTTTTAAAATCGTCGCGAGTATGAAAAAACGATCAAGACGGGAAAGTTGTGTGTTTACATCAGCTTTCCACCGGTATATTACTTGCTCAATTCCGGTGAGTGTTCTGGTGAGTGGATGCAGAGCTACGGGCAAAAAAAGCACGTGAAAAAAAGAGTGAAGTTCAAGTACACATGCCGAGTTCAGTTCTTCACGTGGTGCATTTTCGAAGAATTTGTTTCGTGATAAAGACAGAATGAATGATCTCGCTATTTTCGAAATTACTTGAAAACGGTTAGGAATCAGAGAAAACCATCAACATGAAAAAGTTTTGCATTTTCCTTAACTTTTCAACGGTATATTATTTGCCCCATTCCAATAAAATTTGTAGAAATTACGACGAAAATACGTTTTAGCCATTTGCAAAATTGACACAAAACAGTACGGAATTGAGAGAAACAATATATACAAAACAGTTTCGTATTTCCTCAAGCTTTCCAAAACCATATCATTTGCTACATTCGGACGTACGGTTAAAAAATTAGCTCGAAAATATGAACTCGGTGCAACTTGGACCATTTTCTAAATTACTTTTAAACCGTTAAAAATTAGAAAACACTTTAAACATAAAAAAGCAGCAATTTTTCGTAATCTTTCCAACGCCATATCATTTGCCTCCATTGGATTAGCCGTTTAGAAATGACATCGAAAATACAAACTCGGCTATTCGGTTTATGAAATTTTACGATTTTCCGAATTAACCTTTAACCATAAAGAATTAGAGAAAACTTTCAACATGTGGAAGGAGAGGTTTTGCAGCAGCTTTCCAACGCCATATTATTTGCCTCATTTTGATAAACGGTTTTAAAATGCGATTGAAAATACGATTCACGTTTTTTGTGTGAAGAAAAAATGGTTTTCAAAACTGCTCTTAAACCGCTTACATTTTGCCAAAAAATTAACTTGGGTCATGATACTGGTGTCCATATCTTTCCAAGGGTATATAGCAAGCCCCATTTGGGCCATGTTGGTGGAAATTCAACCTAGCACTAGGAGAAGTTCAGTGCGAACAACTCAGGTAGTAAAATTGCAAAAAACGCAATTTCATCACGACCCGAGAGCAAAATCCGCCAACGAGCAAGATTCCTATTTAAAACCAGTATTTAGTTGCTAAAAGACGTTTCTAGATTACACTAACATCATATAGAACATGACTAATCAGAATAATTCGCGGGGGAAGGCACGGTTGCGAAGATAGCCCGGAGGTCGGGTTCGTATAGAGGGAAGTTCAAGCGCGTTACTCACGCAGATTCAGGTTGTGATCGAATATTATTACGATATCGTGATCGAATAGTGTTTATGTATATATATATATATATATATATATATATATATATATATATATATATATATATATATATATATATGTTTCTCGTATGCAATCACATCGCACAAGACACACGTCTTGTTAAGTTGAACCATTTCTGTGCTCTTGTCTCAACGCAAACAGTTCATCCGAGTGAACCACATGCCGTATATCGCACACACCTTCATCTGGCTGACCGTTTCTTTTGTGTTGCCTAATCACAAACAGTTCATCCGAGTGAACCGTATGATGTACATCGCACACGCCTTCATCTGGCTACCCGTTTCTTTTGTTCCTTGATAACCCACAAGTATAGGCGATCAATTGTAGCCTCTTTCGATAAGTAAGAGTGTCGAACCTAACGAGGAGCTAAAGGTAGAAAAAATATTCCCTCAAGTTCTATCGACCACCGATACAACTCTATGTATGCTTGACGTTCGCTTTACCGGAAACAAGTATGAAACTAGAAGTACTTTGTAGGTGTTTTTGGATAGCACTAGTGCAGAACCGGCCTTTAGTGTCGGTTCCACAACCGGCACTAAAGAGTGGGGACTAAAGGTCCCCCCCCCTTTAGTACCGGTTCGTCACGAACCGGCGCTAAAGTGCGAACACGTGGCACGAGCTAGGCCTGGGTGCGCGTAGGGCTTTAGTACCGGTTGGTAACACCAACCGGTACTAAATGTTTGGGTGTTTTTTTTAATTTTCCATTACATTTTTTTGTTTGCTGGTATTTCACGATACTACAAATTGTACACGTTGTGCATATATATAAATAGATTTTCTTGTATATATATCATCGAATGTCTCACAATTAACCAACACCATTATTCACACATACACATGTATATACATATACAATTTCTCCTACATATGTTGGTGCCTCCGGAGCACAATGACAAGTGGTTCATGGGGGCGGTAGCGGGTAATAGTATTCTCCTTTGGGATTTATGACCTGGTCGAGCAAAAATCTGGCTATTTCCTCTTGAAGTGCTAGTATGCGTTCCGATGGTAGGAGCTTATCCCGCACCTCTCTGAACTGTTAAGAAGGAGATCAATATGCATGTGTGTTAGTTGTGTGACTAGATATCGATAATGGTGTGAATAGTGTTCTGACAAACGCGTGCAGTCCTGTCTATCAGATTTGCTCCTTTCAGACGTCATCATGTGAATGTTCTCGCAAACGTAGAATGCACACAGATTATTCCCCGGCGCATGCTTCAGGGCCTTTACGAGAATGGAATTGAATCAGATAATGATTAATCAAGCATGATAATTAATTAATGATATTGAAACAAGAATTAAAGAGATGGTAGCTAGCTAGTACTACTTAATTACTTACCTTTGGTCGATGCCAAAAGAACTTATGTTTCCATTCGCCTGGAGTCACCGCGATGAACTTTGCCCATGCCCTGCCCGCCGGCAAAGAAAATTAATAAAGGGGTTATTAAATTAATAGTTCATATCAGGAAATGACGAACTAATAATAGGCCGAGATATATATAGTTAATAATGATTGAAATTACCTGTTGACTATCCCCTTCATGATGGTGAAGTCACTTTCTTCTTTAGTTAGCGAGTCCAGTAATTCAACTTTTCCTTCCTCAACTTTAATGTCTATCAAGACCCAGTGCCAACTGCATGAGCACACGTTTTCATGTCTTAAATAAGCAGGCATGTGCATAAAATTAATCAACTACCGTAAACCGTATACACTTAATTATTAACTTCTAGCTAGCTAGCTAGTAAGCAAAAACAGAATTTGTAGTACAAGACAGTGTGACTCACGGGAAGTTGTAAGGAAGTAGTATATCTTCATTGCTATTTAGGCGCTTCAAGAACTCTACCATGCTGGCCTCTACATCTGCTTGATAAAATGGAAACTTCCATATGTCCTCATTAACGGTATTTGGGTCAATAAACCCAATGCCATAGCGTCCAGATTTTTTCATTTCATACATCTTCATCATGCATATAATACCACAAAAAAGAATATAGTGAGGATAATTACATGTAATGATTGATCAAAATTATCACTACATAATTAGCTTGAGACTTAAATTACGAAAGAAATCACTTACGGACAATAGCAATGACGATAGACTTGTCGAGTGCGTCTTGATTGTATAACTGAAAAGTTATGTATACTCAATGGACAGAGATTTTCTCATGGTAATAATGATCCTTCTTGACATTCACCATGAGGGACACTCGATTGAAATCTTGGTCATGTTCATGTACCATTGATGCAATTCATACATTCTCGTTGGGAGGTCCTTGACCTTGTGCGGATGGACCAAAGGTTTGCCCTGCATATTTCCATTTTATTTCCGATTCTTTAAGCAGAGGCATGGGCTCGATTTGAGGAGTTGTCCAACAGAGATCTTGAGCATTTCAGCCTGCTTGATATGCTCCTCCGTTTTACCACATCGCCTGCTGGGAACGCTAACGGTTTTCCCACAATAATATTTGGTAGCGTACTCCTCTCATGTGTTGTTGGCACAACAAGCGGGGATCGCTTGCGCCGCCTGTTTTCCCAACTGGGAACGGTTTTCCGCATTTTTGCCGCTGCTTGTTGTCTTGAGCTCGAGCTCGCTTCCTTCAGTAGCCGTGCTCGATGTAGCTTCCTGATTTGGCGCTCATAGTCCGAGCCAACAGGCTTGGGAGCTGGTGCTCTAGCCATATGAATGAAGTGGTCAATCGTTTTCTCGAGCACTTTCTCCTTTGGCGGCGGTGCGGTTTGGTCCAAAATGGGCGTCCACTTGGGCCTGCACTATGGCTGCGTTTTGCTCCTCGGTCATGTCGTAAGGCCTCTAAGGAAGAGGAGCGAGGCTTGGACCATATTTATATCGCTTGTCTCCGCCTGTACTTCCTGAACTACCTCGACTCGTACCGCCATGCACCAAAGCTGCGGCATGTCTCTTCTGTGATTGCTGAGACGGCGGAGACGGCTGACGTGGAGTTGGACCAGGAGAAGTGGCCTGACGATGTGCCGGACTTGAAGCAGGAGGTGTGGCCTGACACGGTACCGGACTTGAAACCGGCGGAGGAGGTGGCGGACTTCGAGGAGGAGTCGTCTCACGCGTTCGTGGACTTGGAGGAGCGGGAATCTGCTGACTCGGTGGCGGACTTCGAGGAGTCGGCAGACGACGCGGTGTCGGTGGACTTCGAAAGATGATGCAATCCTTTCTCCATAGGATGATACGATGTATGGCCTCTCCCAGTGTGCGCTCGTCCTCACCTCCAGGAATGTCAAGCGTTAGCAAGAAAATAAAGAGCGCGTAAATAAAAGCTAGGGTCTGTTTAGATAAAGACACAACTAAATTAGTAAAGAGCTTGTTGTCACGAGAAAGTTATTTGTCCCTAGGCAATCGAAAACTAGACCGGTAATCATTATTGCAATCTTATTTGAGGGAGAGGCATAAGCTAACATACTTTCTCTACTTGGATCATATGCACTTATGATTGGAACTCTAGCAAGCATCCGCAACTACTAAAGATTCATTAAGGTAAAACCCAACCATAGCATTAAAGTATGAAGTCCCCTTTATCCCATACGCAAACAACCTACTTACTCGGGTCTGTGCTTCTGTCACTCATGCCACCCACCATAAGCAAATCAAGAACATATTGCAAACCCTACAGCAGGAATCCCTCACGCTTGCGCGACACGGGGAGAACCATAGGACAACATCAATAATAAAACATGAAACTCAAACCAATCTTGATCATCAAATAGCCCGTAGGACAAAACATATCTACTCAAACATCATAGGATAGCCATACATCATTGTGAAATAATATATAGCGTTGAGCACCATGTTTAAGTAGAGATTACAGCGGGTAAGAGAGAGGTTACACCGCTGCATAGAGTGGGGAAGAGTTGGTGATGATGGCGGTGAAGTTGTTCGCGAAGATTGCCGTGATGATGATGGCCCCCGGTGGCACTCCGGCACCACCGGAAGCAAGGGGGAGAGGGCCCCCCTTCTTCTTCTTCTTTGTTGACGTCCTCCCTAGATGGGAGAATGGTTTCCCCTCTAGTCCTTGGCCTCTATGGCTTGGGAGGGGCGAGAGCCCCTCCGAGATTTGATCTATTTCTTTGTCTCTCTCTTTTTCTGCATTCTCTTCTGCTGCCCTTTCACCGTTTCTTTTATATCCTGAGATCCGTAACTCCGATTGGACTGAAACCTTCGCCGTGACTTTTTTCTGAAAATTAGCTTTCTTGCGGCCGAAGAAGGGCGCCAACCGCCTTACAGGTGGGTCGCCAGGGTCAGGGGTGCGCCCTAGGGGGGGGGGCGCCCCCGTACCTCGTGCCCACCTCGAACACTGGTTCGCGTTGATTTTTCTTCCAGATTCTCCAAATATTCCAAAAAAATCTCCGTCCGTTTTTATCCTATTTGGACTCCGTTTGATATGGATATTCTACGAAACCAAAAACATGCAACAGATAGGGCTGCATTGAGCAATCGGATCAATATGTTAGTCCCAAAAATAGTATAAAAAGTTGCCAAAAAGTATATGAAAGTTGAATAATATTGGTATGGAACAATAAAAAATTATAGATACGACGGAGATGTATCAGCATCCCCAAGTTTAATTCCTGCTCGTCCTCGAGTAGGTAAATGATAAAAAAAGTTAATTTTTGATGTGGAATGCTACCTAGCATAATCTTGATTATATGTCTAATCATGGCATGAATATTAAGACACGAGTGACATAAAAAATAATAACACTTCGAGCATACCAACCAAGCAATTATGTCTTATTGAAATAACATAGCCAAAGAAAGCTCATCCCTATAAAATCATATAGTCTGGCTATGCTCCATCTTCACCACACAAAGCATTCACATCATGCACAACCCTGATGACAAGCCAAGCAATTGTTTCATACTTTTCACGTTTCTCAAACCTTTTCAACTTTCACGCAATACATGAGCATGAGCCATGGACATAGCACTATAGGTGGAATAGAATATGATGATGGGGGTTATGTGAGAAGACAAAAAAGGAGAAAGTCTCACATCAACTAGGCGTATCAACAGGCTATGGAGATGCCCATTAATAGATATCAATGTGAGGAGTAGGGATTGCCATGCATAGGATGCACTAGAGCTATAATTATATGAAAGCTCAAACTGAAACTAAAGGGGTGTGCATCCAACTTGCTTGCTCATGAAGACCTAGGGCATTTGAGGAAGCCCATCGTTGGAATATACAAGCCAAGTTCTATAATGAAAATTCCCACTAGTATATGAAAGTGATAACTCAAGAGACTCTCTATATGAAGAACATGGTGCTACTTTGAAGCACAAGTGTGGTAAAAGGATAGTAACATTGCCCCTTCTCTCTTTTTCTCTCATTTTTTTGTTTTCTTTTTTTGGGCCTTCTCTTTTTTTTGGCCTTTCCCCGTTAATATTTATTTTTTATTTATTTTTCGTCTGAAGTCTCATCCCGACTTATGAGGGAATCATAGTCTCCATCATCCTTTCCTCACTGGGGCAATGTCCTAATAATGATGATCATCACACTTTTATTTACTTACAACTCGATATGTAGAACAAAGATATGACTCTATATGAATGCCTCTGGCGGTGTACCGGGATGTGCAATGATCTAGCATAGCAATGACATCAAAAAATGGACAAGCCATGAAAACATCATGCTAGCTATCTTACGATCATGCAAAGCAATATGATGATAAATTCTCAAGTCATGCATATGATGATGATGGAAGTTGCATGGCAATATATCTCGGAATGGCTATGGATATGCCATAATAGGTAGGTATGGTGACTATTTTGAGGAAGATATAAGGAGGTTTATGTGTGACAGAGCATGTCGTATCACGGGGGTTGGATGCACCGGCGAAGTTTGCACCAACTCTCGAGGTGAGAAAGGGCAATGCACGATACTGAAGAGGCTAGCAATGATGGAAGGGTGAGAGTGCGTATAATCCATGGACTCAACATTAGTCATAAAGAACTCACATACTTATTGCAAAAGTCTATTAGCTATCGAAACAAAGTACTACGCGCATGTTCCTAGGGGGATAGATTGGTAGGAAAAGACCATCGTTCGTCCCCGACCGCCACTCATAAGGAAGACAATCAATAAACACCTCATGCTCCGACTTCGTTACATAACGGTTCACCATACGTGCATGATACGGGACTTGCAAACCTCAACACAAGAATTTCTCAATTTCACAATTACTCGACTAGCACGACTCTAATATCACCACCTTTATATCGCAAAACTATTGCAAGGAATCAAACATATCATATTCAGTGATCTACAAGTTTTATGTAGGATTTTATGACTAACCATGTGAATGAACAGTTCCTGTCATCTCTCTAAATAGATATAAGTGAAGCACGAGAGTTTAATTCTTTCTACAAAAGATATGCCCACGCTCTAACAAATATAAGTGAAGCAAAAGAGCATTTTACAAATGGCGGTTGTCTAAGTGAAGAGAAACAGGCAATCCAAACTTCAAATGATATAAGTGAAGCGCAAAGAGCATTCTATAAATCAACCAAGGACCATCTCATACCAGCATGGTGCATAAAAGAAAAGTGAAAACTAAATGCAAAAGACGCTCCAAGACTTGCACATATCACATGAATGAAACGAATCCGAAAACATACCGATATTTGTTGAAGAAAGAGGGGATGCCTTCCCAGCATCCCCAAGCTTAGACACTTGAGTCTCCTTGAATATTTACTTGGGGTGCCTCGGGCATCCCCAAGCTTGAGCTCTTGCCTCTCTTCCTTCTTCTCACATCGAAACCTTCTCAATCATCGAACACTTCATCCACACAAAACTTCAACAGAAAACTCGGTAAGATCTGTTAGTATAATAAAGCAACTCACTACTCTAAGTACTGTTTCAAACCAATTCATATTTTATTTTCTCATTGTGTCAACTGTAATATAACTTTTTCATGGCTTAATCCACTGATATAAATTGATAGTTTCATCAAAAAAGCAAACTATGCATCAAAAATAGAATCTGTCTAAAACAGAACAGTCTGTTATAATCTTAACATTCACCATACTTCTAATACTTGAAAATTCTTCTAAATTTAGGAAACATAAACAATTTGTACAGCAAGACAGTGCAAAAAGAATCATAACCATTTGACATTCCAGTAAAAAAATAAAATTCACGCACTACAGCCAAAGTTTCTGTCCTGCACTGCACAAACCAACAAGCATTGTAAACATCCTAAAGGCAAACCTTGGCACATTATTTTTATAATACAATGGAATTGTACAAGGGGATAATTATTTTTGATGAAAAGTTTCTGTAATCAAGATTCACAAAGTTTCCGTGAGCATGAACAAAGTTCAAGGCTAGTTCCCACTTCAACAATGCTTGTCTCTCTCACTTTCACTTTCCTTTTTGAAAAAGTTTTGGGTTCCCCTCTTTATTTTTGTTGCTTTTAAACTATATGAAAGCACTCAACAGAAATAAATGACTCTCTAAAACTTCCGGATTGTCTCCCTGGCAGCGCTTTCTTTTAAAGCCATTAAGCTAGGCATATAGTGCTCAAGTAGTGAATCCACCGGATCCCAAGGTATATCAAAGCCAATTTTAATTAGCAATGATTTGTAATTTAGTAATGAGCACAAAGTAACATATATCAAGCAATGACGAAGTCTAACTCTCTTCCTATGCATCGGCATGTCATAAAAGAACAATTCATGCACACAAAGTAAAGGCCAATGCATAGTATAAACAGTTTCTTGCAATTTTTTCATGTGGGAAACATAGAGAGGTGGAGATATAGTTCCTCTCTCATAATAATTGCAGGTAGGAGCAGCAAGCACATGCATATTATATTTATCAAAATCGTCATGTGTAACAGTAAAAGGCAACCCATCAATGTAATCCTTAATAAGGGCAAACTTCTCCGATATAGTGTATTCGGGAGAATTCTAAAAGATAATACGACTATCATGCATGGGTGCAATAGCAACAATTTCATGTTTAACATAAGGAACTATAGCAAGTTCATCTCCATAAGCATAATTCATATTGGCATCTTGGCCACAAGCATAGCAAGCATCATCAAAAAGGGATATTTCAAGAGAATCAATGGGATCATAACAATCATCATAAAAATCATCCTTCGGTAAGCACGAAGGGAATTTAAACAATGTATGAGTTGAAGAGTTACTCTCATTAGAAGGTGGGAACGGGTAGCTAATCCGCTCTTCCTCCTTTTGTTCTTCACTCTCCTCGTCATCTTTTTCATCCAATGAGCTCACAGTTTCATCAATTTCTTCTTCCATAGACTCCTGCAAAATATTAGTCTCTTCTTGGACAGCGGAGTAGACCTCGATATAAGGTTTAATATAGGGATTAGAAGCATAATTATCATAGCAATATTTAAGTATGGCAAAATTTTCAGATTTGTAAAGAGTGGCATCATACTTTTCAATCAAAGAAGCAATTTCATAAGCACCCTTAAAAGCAACAAATTCTTCGATTTGTTTAATATCATAGTAACTATAAACACCTTTAGCATACGAAGATACGATTCCATTACCACTAAACTCACATTGGTAGGGAAGGTGTTTCTTAGGGTTTCAGAACAACAAGTAAAAATCATAAATTTCACATAAATTCCAAGCATAGCATTGCAAACGATGAATTTGATCCACTAAACGTTTCCCTTTTTCAGATATACTGTGTCGCACATAACAAGCATGCTCATCTAAATATTTGCCCTCAACTAAGCTAGTTGGGGTTTCAGCTCGAGCACATAGGAATCGAAGATGATCCAAGTAATAAGCTTCAGAAGTGTGATAGATTTTGAGTGGTTCTTCAACCATTGGTTTAGTAGGTACAACTAATTTTTTTGGTATTTTGCGTTTCCTACCCATAACTAAAGATAAAAAACAACTAAGAACAACAAATAAAAATTACTTAGTGATAAAGCAAACAAGCACACATGAGAATATTCACCCACGCTATGACTCCCGACAGCGGTGCGAAAAAGGTCTTGATAACCCACAAGTATAGGGGATCAATTGTAGCCTCTTTCGATAAGTAAGAGTGTCGAACCCAACGAGGAGCTAAAGGTAGAACAAATATTCCCTCAAGTTCTATCGACCACCGATACAACTCTACGAACGCTTGACGTTCACTTTACCGGAAACAAGTATGAAACTAGAAGTACTTTGTAGGTGTTTTTGGATAGGTTAGCAAGAAAATAAAGAGCGCGTAAATAAAAGCTAGGAGCTGTTTAGATAAAGACACAACTAAATTAGTAAAGAGCTTGTTGTCACGAGAAAGTTATTTGTCCCTAGGCAATCGATAACTAGACCGGTAATCATTATTGCAATCTTATTTGAGGGAGAGGCATAAGCTAACATACTTTCTCAACTTGGATCATATGCACTTATGATTGAAACTCTAGCAAGAATCCGCAACTACAAAAGATTCATTAAGGTAAAACCCAACCATAGCATTAAAGTATCAAGTCCCCTTTATCCCATACGCAAACAACCTACTTACTCGGGTTTGTGCTTCTGTCACTCACGCCACCCACCATAAGCAAATCATGAACATATTGCAAACCCTACAGCGGGAATCCCTCACACTTGCACGACACGGAGAGCACCATAGGACAGCATCAATAATAAAACATGCAACTCAAACCAATCTTGATCATCAAATAGCCCGTAGGACAAAACAGATCTACTCAAACATCATAGGATAGCCATACATCATTGGGAAATAATATATAGCGTTGAGCACCATGTTTAAGTAGAGATTACAGCAGGTAAGAGAGAGGTTACACCGCTGCATAGAGGGGGGAAGAGTTGGTGATGATGGCGGTGAAGTTGTTGGTGAAGATTGCGGTGATGATGATGGCCCCCGGTGGCACTCCGGCGCCACCGGAAGCAAGGGGGAGAGGGGCCCCCTTCTTCTTCTTCTTCCTTGACCTCCTCCCTAGATAGGAGAAGGGTTTCCCCTCTGGTCCTTGGCCTCCATGGCTTGGGAGGCGCGAGAGCCCCTCCGAGACTTGATCTATTTCTCCGTCTCTCTCTGTTTCTGCGTTCTGTTCTGCTGCCCTTTCACCGTTTCTTTTATATCCAGAGATCCGTAACTCAGATTGGACTGAAACCTTCGCCGTGATTTTTTTCCGAAAATTAGCTTTCTTTCGGCCGAAGAAGGGCGTCAGCCGCCTTACAGGTGGGTCACGAGGGTCGTGGGCGCCCTAGGGGGCGCCTACCTCGTGCCCACCTCGGACACTTGGTTTTGCGTTGATTTTCTTCCAGATTCTCCAAATATTCCAAAAAATCTCCGTCTGCGTTTTTTCCCGTTTGGACTCCGTTTGATATGGATATTCTGCGAAACCAAAAACATGCAACAGATAGGAACTGGCACTGGGCATTGGATCCATATGTTAGTTCCAAAAATAGTATAAAAAGTTGCCAAAAAGTATATGAAAGTTGAATAATATTGGCATGGAACAATCAAAAATTATAGATACGACAGAGACGTATCATTCCTCCTCATCGAAAACGGTTAATTGAACTGAACCGTATGCCCTGATATCACACACGCAACTAAAATCTGAACCATGTCTGATGCATTCTCCATCGCAAACGTTTTGCACCTTATTTTATTACTTTTTTACACCACCGTTTGCGATTATGGCACCGCACATAGTTTCGTCGAAGGGTCTCTGATCGGAGTGTCGCGTTAGCAGCATCCTGCAGTAGTGTTGATTCCTAGAAAGTAATGTAACTCTCCGTAGTCCTTAAGTGCAAATTAACTTTTCAAGTTTTTAAGCAAAGCTGAGGTAGCTTCTTGCGAGGAACTAGCAACCATTAGGTCATCTACATAATGAACATAAAAATGGCCACCTTCTCTTTCTTGAAGAAGAACAAGGAGGTGTCTCATTTTGAGGATCAAAATCCAAGTTGTTGTACATTTGTACTTAACCTTGAATACCAAGCTCTTGGTGCCTGTTTTAGACCATACAAAGCTTTATCCAACTTGCACACACGGTGTGCTTTATATCCGTCCGCAAAATCAGGTGGTTGTCGCATATAGACCTCTTCATCAAGAACGCCATGCAAAAACGCATTCTGTACATCCAACTTGTGAAGGCTCCAACCCTTGGAGACAACAATAGATGTAACAAGCCCGATAGTGGTAGCTTTAATGAATGGACTGAAAGTATCCTCATAATCAAAACGCTTAAAGCTTGTATAAACTAACCTAGCTTTTTATCTATCCATATTACTATATGCATGGTTTTCTTTTAGTTTTATACACCCACTTGTGATCTATAATATCCCTCTCTTGTTTAGATGATATTAGATGCCATGTTTGATTTTTCATAAGTGAACCATATTCTATTTACAATTTTTATCATCTAAAACATCTACTAGATCTTGTGGCTCACCAGTAGCAGCACTACACAATTTTTTTGTCATACCTAACAGTTCTGTTTTTAGGAATTGCCGTTATGAAATTATCTTTTTGCGAACATGTACTGGGACATATGGAAGTAGTTGCCACAGAGGATCGTTCTTGTACGATGATTGAGCGATCCAGCGAATCTCGTCTGGTAGGCGCATCGCTGGGAGTTCGATCACGCGAACGTGGCCTCGACTGAACCAACCCATGTGCAGGTGACACATGGCAAGGAGCCCGCATGCATCATTCCTCGGTGTAGGAAGTGAGCCGCACCCATCCGGCTCCTACTAGCTGCTGCTTGAGGACGCGCCGACCCTGGTCGTGCCCAACCCTATGGCTGGTCCACACCGCGTGTTGCGTGCGGGTGGGCTGCCCACTGAACTGGCTGCATGCGGTGTCTGCGGATCTTCCCGGGTATCTGTTTGCGTGGAAGGTGCATCAGGTCCTTTGTTGGATCTCTTAGGATCGGCGTTTGTAGGAGGATCCTCTCTGTGTCTTGTGCCCAACAGATTTGGACGAATTTGTTGCATAAAATCATATATTTCAGCTATGTTTTTTTCATCATTGCTCACTTCGTCATTAGCATAATGATTAATAGAACTATTAATCAAATGATCATCAACATATTCTTCCTCTTATCAGTTGGATTTAAAAGCACGATAGGTAACAAGAGGATTTAAGCATGTAACCTAGCGCCGGCATTCGGATGTAGAGTATAGAAGGGGAAAATATTTTCATCAAACACCACATCACAAGAGATGTAAACTCGTCTTGTGGAAATGTCCAAGCATGACCCATTGTGCAGATTACTGTACCCTAGAAATGCACACTGTTTGGATCGGAATTGAAGTTTTTGAGCATTTTATTGGCGAAGGTTGGGCCAAAAGGCGCACGCCAGAATATGAAGGGATGAGTAGTTTGGTGTTTCACCAAACAATCTGGTTTTGCTAAAAAAATGATCTGGTAAGGGGAGTTTCAAAGTTGGTAATTTGCACGCCATTCTTTTGATTAAGTGTGCTGCAACAATGAAGGCCTCATCCCAAAATTTCAAGGGCATAGATTCTTGGGCAAGAAGAAACATACCGACTTCAATAATGTGACAGTGCTTCCGTTCGGCCGACCCATTTTGCTCATGTGCATGGGACATGAGACGTGCTGAGAGATCCCAATCTTTGTGAAGGATTTTAATTCTTTGTACTCCCCTCCCCAATATGTTCGAAGAGCAAGATTTTGGGGTCAAATTGTCGTTCAGTAAGGTTCTTAGAGTCATGAAATTTTTGAAAAACTTCAGACTTATGTTTGCTTAGGTAGATCCACGTGAATTTGCTAAAATCATCAATGAAACTCACATAGATTTTTTTTTCTACCTAAGGTTTGTACCGTAGGACCCTACACATAAGAAGAAAAGAATGAGTTCTAAAGAAAATTTTGATTCACTCACTGATTTTCGATACAGTAATTGGTGACTTTTGCCTTTCTGCCAGGCATCACGTACAAACTCATTATTGAAATGGCTACCAATGGGAGTTTATTTTTACTAATGATCTTCCTAACGATGATAGAAGATGGATGACCACCTAAACGTCGGTGTCACCGATCCGAAGATGGTTTGGTGACACTAAGCACTTGCCTCTTGGCATATGATCCCATGTGTTTGTCGAGATAGAGACTTCTCCTACCCCTGCCTCGAAGAAGAACCCTTCTCGTTTCCCAATCCTTAACAAGAAAAGAGTAGGGTGATTTTCAACAAAATGCCATTATCAATGTCAAGGCGACTTGCTGGAATCAAACTTTACAGTAGCAGCAGGGACATGAAGAATATTGTTTAGATGAAGGTCATGGTGAAGGGTATGAATAGTTGTATGACCAATGTGATGGATAGCCATACCGAGCCCTTTGGCGGTGTGGATCTGCTCATTGCCGTTTACTGTCCCGGACCGTCGGCTTCTCCAAGTCACCGATGATATGGTTAGTTGAACCTTGCACCACTATCCGTATACCACTTTGTATCTACCCTATACTGGGTGCGATCATGTTGGTTGAGCGCGCATCACTCCTCAGATAAGAGGCGTTGAACCTCTTCATCACATCCCAGCTGGGTGTCCACCCTTGCCGCAAATCTGGCAAGTTGGTTTGGCCGCCTGGTTGTTGGAGTAGTCGACGCCACTGTTATAGTTGCCTCCGCCGCCGTTGCAGCTACAACCGGCATGGTTTCCTGGCTTGGAGAAATTGCGGTCGCGGTCACCACTGTTGCCCCGCCGCCTTGTTTGTTGGTGTAGTTGCGGCTGCGATCACCGCCGCCACTAGCATTGTCGTTTTGCTGCTTGGTGAAGTGAGCACAAGTGGTCGCGTTGGCGGAGGACATAGACGCCCCGTGCCGAAGGTTCATAATGGGCTGGAAGCTTAGGAGCTGCGAGTACAGCTCTGGTGCAGTCATGGGCTCTAGCTGCGAACAAATAGCGAGCACAACCAGGTCAAACTCCTCATCGAGCCCGGCGTGGATGTGAAAAACGACATCCTCTTAATCAACCTTCTTCTCTAAAGTTATAAAGTCATCGCATAAAGACTTTATCTTACCAACATATTTAGTGATGGTGGAGTTTCCCTTCTACAGGTTTGCCAGCGCGATTCAGACGTTAACAGTGTTCGCATGCGTGTGAGAGGTGAGCATCCCCTCGATGGTGTTGCAGAGCTCCGCCACCGTGTGACAGCTGAAAGGAGGCCACTCGGATGGCCATCTCCCATGGTAGCGTGGTCAGGAGGTAGGAGAAAACCTGCTGATTCTTCGTGCATAACGTTGAGAAGTCGGGGTTAGGCACCTTGGAATTCGTCTTCCCGTCATTGGCGGTGACCTCAATGGTTATGGGCGGCACCGCCTTCCCGATGTCGAGGTAGTCTGCCATCTGCGCCCCCTAATGGCAGAGAGGATGATGCTACGCCATAGCACCTGATTACCTTTGCTGAGTTCCTTGGTTGCGGCGCGAGCAGATGGAGAGGAGGGGAAGGAACTTGAAGAACTCGCCATGGATGATTTCGAGGCTAGCTCTGATTACCATGAAAGGAAGGAAGTATGAAAACGTATGCACTCCTCGTAGGGACACGTGTGTGTTTATTTAGTCAGGAGAATACAAGGTGTAGAAGCTTGTTGGTAGGGTTGGCCCCAAATCCAAGATATATAAGATTGGGCTTATCGTTGCTAACAACTTGCCTTGTAATAACACACACACACACACACACACACACACACACACACACACACACACACACACACACACACACACACACACACACACACACACACATAATGACACATTGTCACGTTACACAACACATGTACAAGCCTATTTAACATTTGTTCTAGTGTTGGCCCATTCACAACTCACTCACTTTCTAGAATAATGTTGCTCAAAGATCTGCTGTAGCCACTTAATGTCCACGACCACTGGCCTAAATAGAAATTGATAGTTTCGTCCCCTGTTGTTCAAATTTGCGACATGACGTTTCCCCTGTCTTATCGTTGTTAATTATGTGAATACACCACCGGCCCGGCTGGATTCTTGGCTATGTGGAGCTTCACTTAGGTTGATGGTCTTCATTTTAAATTTTGGTTTGATGGAGAACTGGATTGTTGGGGAGGGATGAAAAGTAGAGAGGAAGGTGGAGGAACCAAGTTGACATGAAATATGACTGAAACAGAAAACTGTGAGAACACTAAAATATATTGGTCCCTCGTTATTGATCGGAGAAGCATAAAATCCTATAAAATGTCAGAACACAATAATATATTGGTCCCTCATTCCCGACTTGCCGCCATCCCGGCGATCCACCGTCTCCTCTGTCGCTAGCTTTGACGCCCTTTTCTTGTGCAACAAATTAAAACAAGTTAAAGCTGCAGCTGGATGTATATCCTTTTTGTTGGAAGCATGCGTGTCCACGCTAGCTGGTGAGCAGCGGGGTTTTAGCACGGTTGATGAGTGATGAATGAAATTCCAAATTTGCAGAAGAAAAAAGGGGAACGCTATTGACCTGGGCCGCCCAGTGCAGGTTTGGTCCCGTGCCCACATGTCACATCGCGGGCAGTTTCTACTTGCTCGATCACGCCAGCTTACCATTTACTCACATCGGACAGTAGGGTTCGGCTGTCATCCTCAGAAGCTTCCCTCGTCCTGCTCCGAACCTGACCTCCACCACCAAACTCCCAAACCTAATTCTCTTCACCGCCGGACTAGCAGCCGTCTCTGCCCAAGGAGATGGAGGCCGGCGGTAGTAGGAGGAGTGCGACTACAAGGAAGAGGAAGTCAGCCGCACTCAAGGGCGAGGGCAGTCCGGCTCCGGCGCCGGCGCCGGCGGCAGCGCCCGATCCCGGAGCGGCTGACCACGATGGAGGTGGAGACGGGCGAGATCTCCACCTCAGCGACCTCCCCGACGACGTGCTCCGGAAGATTATTTCGGTCCTCCCCATGAAGCAACGCGGTCGCACGCAGATCCTCGCGAAACGGTGGCTTCCCCTCTGGCGCTCTCTTCCTCTCAACATCGACTGCGGTGAAATCGCCCGTTCTAATCATGGTAAGCTCGGCGATGTCTTACAACTCATAATTTCCTCCCACCAAGGCGACTGCCACCGCTTCTGCATTCGCCCACTCTTGGCCACGAACATGGAGAACGATGCTGCCGTGGACGCTTGTCTGCTGTCCCCCGCTCTGAATAAACTCAAGGAGCTTGAGTTCTACCGTCGGCCGTGGCACAATTGGCAGCGGTTGCCGGCACCGACATCTATCTTCCGTTTTTCGCCCACCCTCTGTGTCGCCCAATTCGGACACTGCACACTCACGGACGACATCGTTCAAGGGCTTCACTTCCCGCAGCTTAAGAAGCTCGGTCTTGATTATGTCTTCCTCTCGGAGTTCTCACTCAGCAGCATGATTGCCGGCAGCCCTTCTCTCGAGGTCTTGCTAATTATTCGGTGCAGTGGAGCCCGTTGCCTCCGGATCAATTCATTTACCCTTAGAAGCATTGAAGTCTGCAATTCTTCGCCAGATCCATCCTTGGAGGAGCTCATCATCGAGAGTGCCCCTCATCTAGAAAGATTATTCCATCTTGATCAGAACCAGGATTTGCATGTATCAGTGCTCTCGGCGCCTAAGTTGGAGTCCCTAGGTTGTTGTACTAACTCCACCAGGCTCGTGTTTGGTTCCACAGATATTCATCAGGTAAGATCTTCATTTTTACCATCCTCAGCCTTCTATATAACTTGCATTCAGTGCATACAGAAGTTACATATGATTTGCAAACCTATGTATATTATTGTCTAATGTTGGATTTCATGCTTTTATGAAGGGACCGCGCATTGCAATTGGTAGCCTTTCAACAGCACTGTGCAGAATCAAGTCTTTGCATCTCTGTATGCGTACTCTATGTTTGGACATGGTTATTGAATTGATGAGATGTTTTCCGTGCTTGGAGAAGTTGTACATTCAGGTGATGATTGTTTCACCGATAGTACATTTTGTTTGATTGCTTTATTGATCTACTTGTTGTTCTGAAGTTGTTATTTATTTGGTTTGTCGATGTTCTTTTCAGTGCGAGAAATCTGGGACGAAGAATTTGTGGCGTCGTAAACACCGCGAGCTTCTCAGATCTTTTGACATCCGTCTAAAAGAAATTGTATTGGATTGTTATCGGGCCAAAAAACCTGACATTGATTTTGTAACTTTTTTCGTACTAAATGCTAGAGTTCTAGAGTCGATGACCGTTTTAGTCAAGAGGAACGATGAGGAGTTCTTGGCAAAACAGCGTCAGAAGCTTCTGCTAGAGAGCAAGGCTTCAGATGGGGCTGAAATTAATTTCGTACCCAAGGTGGACGCAAATCCTGGGACATATTACAGTATAAGTCTGTGATTTTGATTTAATGTACATATGGATGTGTGTTGTATTGGTAACTCATGAGCTTTTCATATTAGCGAATAAAAGAATTTATGATGGATGTGTGATTGGGCAATGCATATGTGAGCAATTAGTATTTAATTAGAATGCTTTCTCAACCGAAGTCTCACTTTCAACGATACTTAGAGTTAACCCTCAAAAGGCGAAATCAAACAAAAGATACGCAAATCCACCATGTAAACACTCGGCATAGACAATTTTAGCGAATTCATATAGCCATAATGTACTTTTCACTTGTTTTCCTCAAAAACAACAAAGCTTTTAATCTCAATCAAGTTGGGGTAGGCTAGAGGTGAAATCCACAACAAAGCCTTTTCACTTGTTTTCCTAAAGATGAAAAAAAAAATTTAAACCATGGAGATCCATGCTTGGCTACCATGGAACATAAATAGTCATGTAATGCACAAACCGGCCTTGGGAAAGAAATGATTGCACATATCTGACACTAGTGCTTTTAAATGACTGTGATTTATTTTTCTTTCTGAAAAAAAAGATAAAGTGGTTGTCTTCTAGATTTTTCTAAATAGGACCAACCAATCTTCTAGAAACTATAGAAAAATGCAAACATGACTTAGAGCACTTTGCAGTGATATCATTAAACTCTAACCAATAGTCAAATTCCTAGCTAGATGAGGTCTATCAGTAACTTTCAAGGTATTGAACAATTTAATTCAACAATTGAGTGGTAACTGGTAAAAGATAATTCAAACGAAGGATATATGTTTATAAATCTTATATCATATAGCTAAAAGTTGCTGAACGATTGTGACATATTGACTCCTCGATGGTAGTGGAAATAATATTAGCATAAGCTGCATAACATGAATTGCGCCTATGAGGCACTCTGTATACTATTATTTACTCTATGAAGCTTATGTATTAACACCGCTGTGTGAATGGGGGTAATCCTTCTTTTCGAAAAAAAAAACACTATGTGAATGGGGGTCACTATTGAATTTGTACTAATTAAATGATCAGTCTCATCACATAGAGGAACAAATATGTGTAGTGGTAAAAAAGGATAACATGCCGTTTTTTCGTTGCAAACAAGTTTTTTTCTTCACAAAACAAGGAGTACATGTCAATAAACATATAAAGGACAAGATAGTGCATAGTGTTCTAGGGTGCAGACTAAATCATTACGTATAAATCACATGGCTGTATAGTTGTTGTGTTACCCAATTGAAATTGCTTTGACATCTACATATTTGGATGTGGTTCACCTAGTTATTATTAGACCTTTCTTGCTCATTTTCGAAACAAAACAATAGCTCTTGGACTATGACGGATGGCATGCAGGCCTGAGTATTGTATTATGTAACAATGTTTTTCTTGTGCTAAGAAAATGGGAGCAAAAAAAGAGAGAGGAATACCAAGCTATAGTTATGTCACTGTTGTCATATGATGATTCAGTTCTGTCTTCCATTTAGAGTACAACAGTATTGCAATAATATTTTCGTGCTTATCAAACAAATTGACAAAATTAAAGTTGAAATTTATTATAAGCTGGGTAGGCAAATACAACCATTTGATTAAATTTTCTGTTCAAGGGAAAAAGAAAACTAAAATTATGTACGAACTGAAAAGGAGCAAAGACCGTCATATTCATATACCCCCAGTTTGTAAACACATTCAAATACTGGTCAATCTACATAAGAAATGTTGCTTTATCAGAGTAATGAACATAGGTTTGGATGGGATCAATGACTTTTTATCAGGCTCCCATAATGAATAGGCCTGAGGCAGAAATGTTTTGCTATAACTGAAATACTATTGCACTTACACGGTAAAGACAATCTGACAATAAATTTGGTATTGTTGGGTAATTTCTTAAACCATTGGGTTCTTGGTTTCTGATATGCTAAATCGGGGTTAGAGTTCCTTTATTGACATTTTCTAGTATTTCTCTGAACTTGATTAGTAGCATGCATGTTTATTCGAACTTGCTTTTATGAAGACATCTTAGTGTGGCACAGCCGCGTGCAGGTAGACAGGCATGCTGTAGAGTATGGCACAACATTCATCCTCACCATGATCTGGGCTCCATGCATGCATGAAAAAGTGCTTTTTTTTAGAACGGAGACGCAAGGAGCATCGGGTTTAACTTAATAAAGCCCACGAACAGGCAGCATCCGACAAACAAGAAATTCTTAAAACAAAAGGAAACGTGGCCGAAGCCTTAGTTTGAACATGCAACCGGCCTAGGCCTGAGAATGAAAAGGCAAAAGTTCAAACATGCCAACACGGGCATAAACGGAACGATCATCAACATCTAGTGACGGGCAACAATCTGGATCAATCGACTCCGCTCCATCGCCTCCTTCATCCTCTCAGCGTCCCGCCGTTTCCCCAACGGCATCCAAGTCTGGAGGAACAAATGGCATTTGAAAATAACGTCAACGGGGTGAGAGGGAAATTTGTGCTTAATTGTGATTTTGTTTCTAGTAGTCCATAGAGGCCATAAAAGCGCCACTACGCATCTCCAAAGCACTCGACCGTACCCACCCCTATGGGCCAAGAGAATATCGCGGAGGTCTTTACTCGAGTGGGGATTCCTGTTTTGGTCAAAGGCTTCCCGGACCGCACTCCACGCGAAGCGAGCGAGGTGGCAATTGAAGAAGATGTGATTTGCATCCTCGTGCGCACCACACATCACACAATTGCCATCGGATGGCCTGTTTTGTTTCTCTATGTTGTTTGAGGACGGGAGGCGGTCGCGGAACATTTGCCAAAGGAAAACTTTAATTTTGAGGGGGATTGACACTTCCCATATCCCCCTAGCTATGTCTAGTGTCAGACCCTCCGTCAACTTAGTGTAAAGAGACTTAACCATGAATTTCCGGGAGCTCGTGAGGGACCAAGAGACCGTATCGGCCTCGGGTCGCAACACCACTACCACAAGAGTGTTACGTAACTCATCCCAGCCAGCCCGTTTGGCGTCAAAAAGGGGCCTTTTGAAAGTAATGGCTGGTCGGTTGGTTCTAAACGCGTCGGCAACGAGGATATTGATGTTAGTAGCAAGTTGGTATATGGAGGAGTGGCTACGCCACAACGGCTCCTGACCAAACCAGTGATCTAACCAAAATCGCGTGGATTTCCCACCATTAACGCTGAGCTTAGCTCCTAGCGCAAAGGCCGATTTGACAGCCTGGATCCCATTCCAGAATGTCGACCCTTTGGCCTTGGAGGTAAGGAAATTTCCTTTTGGGAAGTATTTCGATCTCAGAATATCTGCCCAGAGCCCCTGCTCATTTTGGGTGAGTTTCCATAGCCACTTGGAGAGAAGGGCAACATTCATAAGTTTGGAGTTAAGAATCCCAAGGCTGCCAAATTTCTTTGGCCGACAAATCGCTGCCCACTTAACTAAGTGGTACATCTTTTTGGACCCAGTTCCTTCCCAAAAGAGCTTGGATCGGGGGGTATCGAGCTTGGCGTGAACACCGTCTGCTAGGAGGAACATGCCCATGATAAACATGGGAAGAGAGGAGAGACTAGTGTTCGTCAGAATGAGCCTAGCTGCCGTAGACATGAACCGGCCACACCATGGACTAACCCGGTTCGCCACCTTGCCGTACACGGGTTCCCATTCTTGGATAGATATGTTGTCAGAGATGGGGAGGCCTAAGTACTTAAACGGAAAGCTCCCAAGCTTACAGTTCAGTAGGTTGGCAACGCGCAAAGCGAGAGGTGCGGCCATCCCAATGACTATCACCTCACTCTTGAGAAAATTTATCTTGAGGTCGGAAACGATCTCCAAAGCTAGTAGGATGAGCTTGATCGAGGCAATACAGTGATCGTCTGGCTCGAAGAGCGGCATGGTACCATCCACGTATTGAAGGTGAGAGACCCCTCCTGGAATGAGGTGGGGTACGACACCGCAGATGTGGCCGGCACCCTTCGCCTTAGTGATCATGTCCGAGAGGGCGTCCGCAACAAAGTTGAAGAAAAGAGGGGAGGAAGGGTCCCCCTGCCTAAGACATCGTTTGTTGCGGAAGAAGTTCCCAACTTCTTCGTTTATAGACACCGCCGTCTGGCCCCCCGAGACCAGCTGCATTATACGATGCACGAAGCCTGACTCGAATCCCTTACGGATGAGGACCTCGCGAATGAACTGCCAGTTCATGTAAGTGCATCTAGTGCCCCTTAGTGATTTTGGTGTATTGAAGACTTATAGGTTAAGTAACTAATGCGTTTGTGAGTGTACACAGGCCTATAAGTCTATGAGAAGTTTGATATTTACAGTGAAAGTCGACCCCTAAAAATGAAGTTCTTCAGCTGAAGACTTTGATATTCTGAAGACTTTCTGAAGACTTTGAAAGTGAAGAAATTGGTGTAACCTTGAAGACTTGGTATTCATTTGAGGAACATGAAACGTGAAGACTTTTGTTTTCGTAGTTTCATTTTCTCTTTCTTGAGTCATAGGAAACACCGTACTGTTAAAGGGGGTCGAGGAAATACTAAGGAAAAATTTCCATTTGATGCTCAACTCAAAATCCTACACCTACCAATCCCTTCGAGTGAAGCCTTTGAAATCTCATACGATTCAGTCAATTTCTTGAAGGATGAGACGAAGCTCTTACGGTATTTGAGAACTTATTCGGCGAGGAGTTAGGAATTCGCCATCTGAATTGCCTACACGATGAGGAACATGATAGCCCCGAGGAATTTGATGTTCAAATTTCCGACCGTTCTTCGTCTCTTGCGCCAGCTGTTCCAAAATATCTTATCCACCTAACGGTCATATCATTGAAGGGCATTTATGTCTTATCATGTCGGGCTGCTCCCTAGGCTATAAATAGCCGCCCCCTACAACCACTAGTTGGTTGGCTGCTCCGAGAGAACTTGACACTTGTCATTTGAGAGCAACCCATCCTCTGAGGACTTTGAGAGAAAATCATCAAGTGAGGAAAAACCCAAAGTGAGGAAAATCCCAAAAACCAAACCCCTACAAACCCAAAGTGATTGAGCATCACTGAAGAAATTGATCCTGCGTGGATCCGACGCTTGTTACCTTTGAAGACTGTGCTTCTTCCAGACGGTTAGGCGTCAAGGTCTAGAGCATCCAAGAGGAATTGTGGATTGCCGGGTGACCAAGTATGTGAAGGTTTGGAAGTCGCCTGAAGACTTACCACGAGTGATTGGACGAGGTCTGCGTGACCTTAGTTCAAGGAGAATACGGTGAGGACTTGGCGTCCTGAGCTGCGTGCTCGGATCGGGTGTCCGGACTGTGTGTCCTCGAGTTTAAATACTCAGCCGCTCCAACAGACGTATAACCGAGACAGCAGTTGGAAATGGTCTACCAAATCATTGCCTTCACCAACCTAACTGGTTCTATTTCCTCAACCCTTTCATTTCCTCATTACTGTGTTGAGTGTTTGTTCATATCTGTGTTTGAAGACTTTGAATGAAGACTTTCTCAATTTCCTCAGTTCAATTTCTTCAGTCTGTTTGTCTTCATCTTGTGTTATCCTGTGATTACGCTTTCTGTACTCTGTGATTGTCTTCATTTCATCATGATGACTATGCTTGTAATCTGTTACGCTTACTTCTGAGTACTTATTCCGCTGCAAGTATTTCTTCGCTAAGGAATTTCCTCACCGGCAAATTCCTCAGTGAAGAATGCATAAAAATCGCCTATTCACCCCCCCTCTAGTCGATATAACGACTTTCAATTGGTATCGAGCGAGGTACTCCCTTGTTACGTGTGATTTTGGTTTAACCACCGGAGTTTTAGTTATGTCGACCGCAGGTATGATCAAGGTCTCAGCAGGGTGTCCTACCTTCGATGGGACAGACTACCCCTACTGGAAGAACAAAATGCGAATGCATCTTGAAGCAATTGACAACGATCTCTGGTATGTTGTGACGAAAGGTGTTTCCTCAGTCACACCCACTCTGAATGATGCTGATGTGAAGAGATTCAAGCAACTCGATTCTCAAGCGAAGAATATCATATGTGGCCATCTGAGCAAAGGTCAATATGGAAGAGTAAGTGCTTTGGAATCTGCCAAACTCATATGGGACAGGCTGTCCAAAGTAAATGAAGGTGTTTCAACTCAGCGTGATTCTCGAGTTGATGTTCTCCGGAATCTCTTCAACCGCTTCAAAAGACTCGACAATGAAAATGTTCAACAAACCTTCGATCGCCTCACTGACATCTCAAATGAGCTTCAAGCACTGGGTGCCACTAACATCACCGACCATGAGGTGGTGAAGAAATTGCTAAGATCGCTTGATTCCTCATTTGATACTCTGGCACTGATGATACAAGAACGAGCTGACTACAAGTCTCTTGATCCTGCTGATATCCTCGAAAGGCTAAATACTCACGAGTTCCAGCTTGCTGAAAAGAGAGATCTCTATGGTTCCGGCTATGGAAAAACACGTGCCCTGAAGGCCAAGGCTGTGTCTGAATCTGAGAGTGAAGACTCTGGTAGTAGCCTTGGAGATCCTGAAGAATTTGGCCAGAGCTAGCATCGCTCGTGAAGAAATTCCGAGAGATTCACAAGACGTGGTCGCTTTGGAAAATCCTCAAGAAGCAGTGATTCCTCATCTAGTGATTATAAGAGAAGACTTTTCCACAAATGCAAGAAACCTGGTCACTACATCCAAGATTGTCCTCAGTGGGAAAAGGAATTAAAGAAGAAGAAGCACAAGGATTACAGTTCTGATGACTTGAAGAAAAAGAAGAAATCATCAAAATCTTCATCATCAAAATCCTCAAAACCTTCTTCTCACAAGAAGAGCAGCTCCAAAAAGGCTCGGGCATTTATTGGCAAGGAAATGGACTCTGAAGCTGAATCTGAGGAAAATGAGGAAGAGGAGGAGTCTGAAGAATCCGAATCTGGTGTGGCTAGTCTGGCTCTTACTGCCTATGTTAGCAAGTCCATCTTCAACATCAAGAGACTGACTCGCCAACAAGCCCGATGAGGAAAATGATGATTACGCACCCACCTATTGCTTCATGGCAAAAGGTGCAAAGGTACTCAATTTCACCTCCTCGAATCTAGTGAAAATGAATCGATGAGGATCTCAAGCCCAGCTACTCTAAACTTGCTAAGATTGCTATAAAACAACAAAGGGCTTTTGAAAAGGTTCAAAACATGCTAGATAAGAGTGATGATATGTTAGGTGAAGAAATGGATCGCACTCAAGCCCTGACTGAAAATCTTCAGAGAGTTCGGTCTAGGCTTGACAGCCTTCAAGGTCATCATAACACTCTCTTATCGATCATGAGAAACTTTCTTATGAATTTCTTCAAAGAAAGCAAGATCTTGAGAAGCTAAGAGCGAGTTATGAGGATCTTGAAGGGCGCGATTCATTACTTGCTCAACAAATCAGCGCTTCTCAAGAAGAATTTGTTCCTCCATGCTTAAAGTGCATTGAACGTGAATGTGCTAATTCTTCACTGAATGTTCAAATGCTTCAACTGTTACAAATTCTTCACCTGCCTCGCTATCACTAATTCCTCATCCGAGGACATTGCTAGTATCACCGACGATGCAGGATCGAAGGAATTGTACATGACAGCATGTACAAAAGCCTCAAAGGGCATCGACTCTTTGTGATGTGCTTAAAAAGCAGATCCTCAACAGGAACCCTAGGAAAGAGGGTATTGCCTTTGAGAGGAAATTCAATGCTGATGGAACATATTGGAAGCCTGAGCAGTATTCCAAAACCTCATGGGTTGCTGCAAAGGGACCTCCAGTTGATCCATCTACCTTATCTGGCTTCACATGTGAATTTCCTCATTCTGTTGATGAGTCATTTGACTCAAACTATAAACTGTTCAAAAATCAGAATGGTGAAGTATTTGCTAGATATGTTGGCACTAACCTGCAGAACGGTTCCCCTATGAAGAAAATCTGGGTTCCCAAGAAGTGCCTTGAAAGTCTTCGTGAATGTCCTCATGACACCACCTGTGAAGAATAGGAACTCCAGATCAAATTCTTCATATGGACCAAATTCTTCATATGGATCCAAGTCCTCATAGGGACCAAATTCCTCACGTGGATCAAATTCCTCAAAAGGATCAAAGTCCTCATATGATTATCATCGTGCTAACAACTCTGTCTCGCAGGGTAGAGCTAAGGGCTACGAATATGTGCATTATTCTTCAAACCAATATGTTCATAAGTCCTCAAGAATTTCTCCGCTTATTCATATGCTTACCCTAACCCTCCGATGTGAAACGAAATGGTTTGGCCTCTATGCCACCATTCTCATATGGTGCTCACAGAATGATGAACTCTTTGCCACCCCTTGAGATGTGGGTGGTGAAGAAAAGAACTAATCTCTTCGCAGGTCAGGTCTCCGGACGTGCCTCAACGTCTCAAGAATTTCTTTGGGGCCTGATGAATGCCCGAAAGGACGCAGGCTAATCATGATGAAATGAACTTTCATTTCACACGCCCTCATACCGCTTATCTGAATCTCGATCGATGAAATTCATCGATGAACTTGATATCATATTCTTCACCGATGAAGTATATGAGATCGTAAGTTGTACTAATTCATCCGCAGGATGATCAACCCAAAGCCACTGAGTGGGTTCTCGATAGTGGATGTACAAATCACATGACTGGTGACAAGAATCTATTGATGGATGCTACCTTATCACCGTCACATCTGAAGCATATCATCTTTGTTGACAAAGGCAAAAGTCAGGTATTGGGACTTGGTAAGGTTGCTATCTCTAAGGACATGCACATGGACAAAGTCATGCTTGTTGAGGCTTTAGGATATAACCTCATGTCAGTCTCAATGCTTTGTGATCTTGATATGGTTGTTATCTTTGGCAAGTATCGTTGTGTTGTGATTATGGAAGCTGACAATTCCAAAGTCTTCGAAGGCTTTAGGAGAGGAGACTTGTATATTGTTGACTTCTCTACAGGACCACAACCAGCCGTGTGCCTACTTGCAAAAGCTTCAGAAGGCTGGCTATGGCATCGACGACTTGGTCACGCAGGCATGAGGAATTTGCACACGCTTGCGAAGAAGAAGCATGTCATTGGCATTGAGAATGTCAAATTCCTAAAGGATCACTTATGCGGAGCCTGTGAAGCTGGAAAATGACCAAGGCCAAGCATCCAATAAGACTATCATGACCACTACTCGTCCCTTCGAATTGCTTCACATGGACCTCTTTGGTCCCAATCATTATTCAGCTGTCGTTAATGAAGCATCACTGTATGGCTTTGTTATTGTTGATGATTACTCTCGTTACACATGGGTACACATTGTTACTTACAAAAATCAAAGTGCAGGAAATCTTCAAACGATTTTCCTCGAGGGCTTCAACCAACTTTGGTGTGAAGATCAAGCACATCAGAAATGACAATGGAACTGAGTTCAAGAATTCCGGTCTTGATGACTATCTTGATGAACTTGGTATTACTCATGAGTTACCTGCTCCTTATACTCCTCAGCAAAATGGCGTCGTGGAGCGCAAGAACAGAACTTTGGTTGAGATGGCTCGCACTATGCTTGATGAATACAAAACGCCTGGTCGTTTCTGGATTGAAGCAATTGACACTGCGTGCCACATCATCAACAGAGTATATCTTCACAAATTCTTCAAGAAGACTGCCTATGAACTCCTCACAGACAAGAAACCTAATGTAAGTTATTTCAAAGTCTTCGGTGCTAAATGCTGGATTAGAGATCCACACCACAACTCTAAATTTGCACCGAAAGCACATGAAGGTTTTATGCTTGGTTACGGAAAGGACTCGACACCTACAGTAGTCTTCAACATCGCACTTCACAAGATTGTTGACACTGTAGATGTGTGGTTCGATGAAACTAATGGCTCGCAAAGAGAGCACCTACCTTCGTGTTAGACTTAACCAGCACCGAGGATTCTATCAGGTTCAAGGCAACCGAGGATGTTATTCCTCATCAAGAAACAGTCAAGAATTCATTCTGACGTGAAGAACGCCGAGCTGATGCACCAAGATAATGTGAAGAAAATGGTGCCGAGGAAAATGATCAAATTCCTCAAGACAACCAGCTCATCCTCGGTAAAAAGAAGTGCAAGTGGAGAAGATCATCGATGACATTAAAGCGCCAGTCCTCTCACTCGCTCAAAAGCTTCACATTTATCTAACTTTTGTGGGCACTATGCTTTTGTCTCTATCACAGAGCCCACTAAGGTAGATGAAGCATTTCGAGCCGGAGTGGATTCAGGCCATGCAAGAAGAATTACATCATTCGAGCTCAACAACGTCAGGGGAACTGGTCAAACGTCCAGATCCTCGCAAGCATAATATCATTGGCACAAAGTGGATCTACCGCAACAAGCAAGATGAAAATGGTCTTGTGGTGAGGAATAAGGCACCGACTAGTAGCTCAAGGCTACACGCAGTTGAAGGAATTGACTTCGATGAAACTTTTGCACTGTCGCTAGACTTGAGTCTATTCGATATTACTCGCCTATGCTAACCATCACAATATCACTTTATATCAAATGGATGTGAAAAGTGCATTCCTCAATGGTAAGCTTGAGGAAGAAGTATATGTTGCTCAACCCCGTGTTTTGAAGATCCAAAGAATCTCGACAAAGTCTTCAGACTAAATAAGGCCCTCTATGGCCTCAAGCAAGCCCCTCAAGCGTGGTATGATACATTGAAGGAATTATTCGTGAAGAATGGCTTCACACCGTTCACTCGATCCTACTCTCTTTACTAAATCTTATGATGGTGAACTGTTTGTGTGCCAAATATATGTTGATGATATTATCTTTGGCTGTCTCGACCAACGTTATAGTGATGAATTTGCCTATATGATGAGTGAAGAATATCAAATGTCTATGATGGGAGAGTTGAAGTTCTTTTAGGTCTTCAAATTCGTCAACAACACAATGGCATATTCATATCTCAGAGAAATACCTCAAAGATGTCCTCAAGAAATTCGCATGCAAGATTGCAAAGGCGTCAAAATTCCTATGCCCACAAATGGCCACCTATGCAATCGATGAAAATGGTATTGACTTGATCACAAGGTATACCGCCCATGATTGGTTCTTTATTGTACTTATGTGCATCTAGGCCAGATATAATGCTTAGTGTTTGCATGTGTGCCCGATTTCAAGCTACACCAAGGAATCACACCATAAGGCTGTGAAGCATATTCTTGATATCTAGCTCACACACCAACACTAGGACTATGGTACCCCAAGGGCTCTACTTTTGATCTCATTGATATTCTCGACTGACTATGCTGGTGATCGTGTGGATCGCAAGTCAACATCTGGTACTTGTCATTTCCTGACGATCTTTGGTCCGTTGGTCCTCAAGAAATAGAACTGTATCTCCGTCCGCTGCGGAAGCTGAATACATTGCTGCTGGCTCGTGTTGTGCTCAATTACTATGGATGAAGCAAACCTCAAGGACTACGGCATCAACGTGAAGAATGTGCCTCTCTATTGTGACAATGAGAGTGCCATCAAGATTGCTCACAACCCAGTTCAGCACTCAAGACAAAGCACATTCAAATTCGCCATCATTTTCTTCGTGATCATGTGTTGAAGGGCGACATTTCCATCGAGCACGTGAAGATCAAGAACAGCTAGCTGATATCTTCACTAAGCCCTTGGATGAGAAGAAATTTAGCAAGTTGCGGTGTGAGCTAAATATCTTAGAATCTTCGAATGTTCTTTGAAAAGGCACACATCCTAACACTCATGCAAAATTGATGACTTAGATGTGCAACACATGAAGAAACGTTTTTCTTCAATCAATGAAGAATAACACTCTAAGTGTGAAGAAATTAATGAAGAATTTGATTCTCAGAACCCTATGACAATTGTACACGGTGTCTGAAATCATCATTCTTATCTGGTGGGTCACGCCACCACCAAAGTTGAAAATCTTCAATTTGAGTTTTCCTCGGTTTTGAAATTCTTGTTTTTCAAATTCTTCAACTTTGCAAAATCCTCACTGCTTCCGTCGCCTTTCTTCATTGACTATATATATATATGGGTTTATGTCCTCTACAGCATTCACTTATGGCTATTTCTTCAAGTCGCTTTTTCTGCTAAGTGAATGTGATCGGACCCTTCCCCCTCTATGCTATACTCAACCCAATCCATTCACAAATTCTTCATGTGCGTTCTACTTTGAAACTCGCTCAAATTCTTCTTCGTGTCCTTGACAGTTGAAGAAATTGCGAACGACACTTTAAAACTAATCTTATCCAAACCTTCGCTTTTATCATTAAACCGCTCCGCATCCCACGATGCATTATTTTATTCACCCATGATCGACACGATCTCCACTACACAAGACGTGGGTGACACATGTCGTGAGAAGGAAGCGGTCAGGGGCATGTTCGTCCTAAATCTTGGACGATCCGTTTTCACCTGTCTATAAATACCCTCTCCCTTCCTCACTCTTTTACTCTGCTCGACCTCTCTCTCCCGCCGAGCTCCTCAAAACCCTAGCGCCGCCGCTACTCCATCGTCGCCGGTGAGGAAAAGCTTCTTCGCCTTGACCTCTTCGCCGACGATTCGCGCCGACCGTGGAAAATCTTCACTCCGCCGTCGCCGTAGCTGATTTCCTCTGCCAAGTTAGGGCGTGGAAGATCTGAACGGACGAACTTCCCAACTGTTCTTCTCAGTTCGTCGTGTTCTTCACTTCGGGTAAATTAAAAGTTACTTTTATTACTCGCTTTGATTCTCAAATCTTCTTAAAATTCTTCAAAGGTGTTTATTCTTCAAATTCTTCACACATATGAACACCTCAAATCTCTTGATTCGTTTCTCTAAGCAATGATTTTCTTCAAGATTCCTCAATTGTGTGGATCCTCGATCTATACAACTCGAACCTAAGACTAAGAACGCTTAGTGAAATTCTTCAAGGCTCATCTGGTCAAAATCCTCAAAACTTGTTCTTTTGAAAACCTTACGAGAACGATATGACCTCTCCAAATTCCTCGCACCTATACTCTGTTCACAGGTACAAATGTCCGCTGCTGAATCCCTAGGTTCTCATCAACTTAACTCATTTGCAGCGTTCCTCGAAGAAAACTGCACACTTCTTGAGAGAACTCAATTGTTCAATTTCCTCAATCAAGAAAATGGCGACGGTAAGAAGCCGCAGAAGGGAGGAAAGAAACCTGAGGTTATGACAGCGTTTGAAATCCCTGAGGAAATATATGCTGACTACTGCACTCCGGATGAAGAAAGCAAAAATCAACGCAAGGTGCGTATTCAGAAGATTGAACGAAGATGGGCACGGGAATGGAAGGAATACAGATATGTAACTCCTAAGTACATGAAGAAATTCGCTTTAAATCCTCCATGCCCAAGAGCTCCTTTGGCACCTGGCCAAATAGCTGATCCCACTAGCGTCAAACGCGGTGAGGACTTTCCTGATGAATGGGCTAAACGCCAAGCAAAGTTGGCAAAGCAAGCAAAGGAGGCAGTGAAGAAATTCAATGAGGATTCTGCTGCTGCTATCACATCGAGGTCTCGGTCAAACCGAGGAAATCAATGCAAAAGAAGCCTGCTAATAAGCCAAGTGCTTCATCATCTGCGCCCTCACGGCCAAGTTCCTCAAGAGAGCACCTTCCAAGCAAATTCCTCACACTGCTGCTGTTCCATCAAAGTCCTCAACAGCTCCGTCAAAACCTTCAGTTCCTGTGCACCTGGCTACTTGTCAAAGAACCACTGGTTTCTCAATTGCCTCAGGCATTTCTGCAAGTTCCTCAGCTGCTCCAACTTCCTCATCGGGCCCGGCTCAGCTGAAGATCAAGGCAACAGCTGGACGAGGTCCACGGCCTAGTCCAAGGACGAAACAAGTTGTATTTCATGTACCATCTGACGATGAGGCATCTGATGAAGAACTCGCGGAAAACATCAGAGACCGTCTAGTGAGGGCCGCTAGTGCCAAAGGTACATCTGTGCCACTACTATTGGATCCGAAGAAAGTCCTCGACTTTATTGATCTCTGGCACAATGATCCCAATACCCCTCTGCCTGATCTTCATCTCGACACTGGTCAAAGTCATGCGTGACTCACTTCATCGCTGAAGAAAATGGAAGTTTGAGAAGGCGAGGGAAATCAAAAGGCTCAATACAGGAAGGAGAAGTTCTCAAGAAAACGTTGTCAAGATGACACCGAGGAGCTTCTCAAAATTCAAACTGAAATTCAAGACCTCAAGAAAACTTCGATACCCACTATGCTGATTGGCAAGGAGTCAAGACCAGATTCATCAACTCGACGAAGAAATTCACAAGTGTTGCTGCCCAAGTGCAACATGAAATTCCTCAGTGGAGCATCCGCTCAGCCCTCTTGAAGAAAATGCCAGATGCTGATGTTGTTCAGCCTGCTGAAGAAAATGTTGATTCAGGGCTGATGATCCCATCCCACCGCCGAAGAAACTGCCAGGCACCCACTAGTGGTGCGCTCAAGAAACTGCTCAAGACAGGGAACTGCATCGTTGCTCTCAAGAAACTGAACCAAATTCCTCAGCCTCCTCCGCGCCAACTCCAACTCCAATTCTTCCATCCGCTTCGATGTGAAAACCAAGGCTGCAGAACGAGCTGCTGTGAGGAAAAGGAAAGCATCACTGCGTCGATTCTTGACTGCGAAGAAAATGAAGCCAATGACCAGCTCATTTGAAAACCCAATTGATGCTGTTCCAATTTCCTCCATACCATCAAAGGAAGTTGTTCCTTTTGAGAAGACTATGAGATCCCAATCGGATCGATGAAGAACATCAATCTGCTGCTTCGTCAGAGAAAATTGATGAAGAAATTGAAGTGGAAGCAATCCCTTCAACCCCAGTTATTTCCTCATCAGACCATGAAATTCCTCAAGCTGATGCTGAGAAAATTGAAAATGAAGATGTGGATATTGGATGCACCACTCCAGTGATAAATAATGACTTTTGGGAAAGTCAGCATCCCAATACTCCTCTCTTCACCCCGCTCCAACAAGTTCCTCACTCTCCTGCACAAACAGTCCAGATGGACTCTGAAGAAAATCAACCGACTGGTTCTATGCATGAAGGAATTCCAGCCACTAGTGCTGATGAAACTGCTGCTGCTGCTAATCCTCAGACTGCACCTGTTGAGGAACAAGAAATTCCTCAGGCTGAAGAACCTGAACTTGTGATTCCTGAGATGGTGATGCAACTCACTGACACCCCTCTGCCCAAGCAAAAGAATCCATTCTCAACCAAGCAAAAGTTCAAGGCTGAAGATTTCTTTGCCGAGCACGTGTTCTTCACTGAATATAATCCTTATGATTCTGCTCGAATTAGGAAGAGGCGCTTCTAGACTGCCAGCCAAGCCAACTTCTATTCCTCAGTGCTTTTCAACAAGGACAAAATCTTCGATCATGCTCATATTCCTCATGTGGATATGGACTCGCTGCCAGGCTTTGAGCCAGTCCTCAGTGTTCTTCACGACGCAGGACTGCTAAATTTCTGCACCGATATCTGTGGATGGAATGAAGAGCTAATTCTTGATTCTATGCAACCCGCACATCACCGGAGACGCTCAAGACGTAAATTCATGGGTCTTAGATTGATGACTGAAAACACTCACTACAAGGCACCAAAGAAGTGAATTGCTTCGTGCCCTACCACTCGATCCTCCGCTTGATGGTGCACGTCCGATCTATGAAGAAAAGAACTTTCAAATCACTATATGCAAGTCTTGATGAAGCCTTTGAAGCCAAGGCAGGCCCCAAGAACCAAATTCCTCGTCAAGGAATTATTATATGTGCCTCGGACAGTCTATCAAATTTTGACGAAGACTATGAGTCCTATCAAAGGCCACGACTCGAACGATGAAGAAGTCGTTGGCATCATGAAGAATATGCTTTTCAACATCATCCATGGCGTTCCCGTCAACTTCCATGATTTCTTCATGAGGACTCTGGCTAACATTGCCATGTCACCTTTTGAGCTGAAACCTTATGCGCCTTGGATTATGAGATTCATCAGGTCAAGATCTTCACTGAATTACAAGGCTGATACTTTGAACCATTGCAGCTACCTGCCCCCGATTGAAGTCCTCAAACGGACAATTACCTCAGCTGATGACAAGGGCAAAGCCGCTGCTGTGATCGATGAAGGCATTCGTCCATTGGATGGACAGTTTCGCAAAGCAGCATCCTACTCCACCAATGATGACTCTGCCACACATGACTCAAAGAGCAAATACCTCGACCAAGCAAAGTCCTCAAGCTCTCGCACCTGTGGTGATGACCGATCGTGAACTCCTCAGTCTTCATCAGAAGGTTGATCGCAATCATAAGTGGGTCAAGCGTCAGTTTGGTACTCTTCTTTACAACATGACCTCAACCCACAATGCAGTGAAGAAAAACCACTACTACCTTCATGAAACCTTCAAGCGCACCTGGGCTGTTCTTTCACATGTCTACAGTGAGGAAGAACTGACTTCAATGGGACTCAAGGAAGAATTTGACTGATCTGTTCCTTCCTTGGTGGCCAGCTCCTATTCTTCATCTCGCGACACTGATGAAAATGAAGATTTGGAAGATACCGCGGCTGGTCCTACTTCAACAAACAACCCCGACAATGCTGGCGCTCCGTCTTCAACTTGAAATTCTTCAAGAGCGTTAGTACTCAGTTTCGATCCTTTTGGTCATTTGATGACAAAGGGGGAGAAATTTGAGTTAGTCTTCAAGCGGGTCTAGTTTTTGTCTATATACAGTATTTTATTAAGTTACAACTCTCGTTCTTCTGAAACCTTTTATTGGATCGAGTTGTAATCTTAAACCCGATGGTGCTTTGATACCTTTGATGCATTATGCTTTTGCTCTATGCTCTGATTAGAAGTAGTTTTGATATTTGTTATGCTCTGATCCAATTTGGCCTTTGGGCTCTGGTACTCTTGATGTGTTACATTGCATAACATCAAGCACCATATTTCATCATGGATTTCAAATTCTTCATACCATATGTTAAATGCGTTTATGAATTACAAGATATAGGGGGAGATCTCCATGATTCATTTCTTCAAATGTGCATTGCCTCAAAAGCAAATTCCTCACTATGCACATCTTCAGGGGGAGTTCTTCTATATCTTGCAATCAAATTCCTCATTATCAGTATTTACACTTCATATGTTTATCCCCGTTGAAAACTTAACCTATGTTGTCATCAATCACCAAAAAGGGGGAGATTGTAAGTGCATCTAGTGCCCTTAGTGATTTTGGTGTATTGAAGACTTATAGGTTAAGTAACTAATCGCTTGTGAGTGTACACAGGCCTATAAGTCTATGAGAAGTTTGATATTTACGGTGAAAGTCGACCCTAAAATGAAGTTCTTCAATGAAGACTTTGATATTTCAAGACTTTCAAGACTTTGAAAGTGAAGAAATTGGTGTAACCTTGAAGACTTGGTATTCATTTGAGGAACATGAAGCGTGAAGACTTTTGTTTTCGTAGTTTCATTTTCTCTTTCTTGAGTCATAGGAAACACCGTACTGTTAAAGGGGGTCGAGGAAATACTAAGGAAAAATTTCCATTTGATGCTCAACTCAAAATCCTACACCTACCAATCCCTTCGAGTGAAGCCTTTGGAAATCTCATACAATTCAGTCAATTTCATCAGTGACAGAGACAAAGCTCTTCTGGTCGCTGAGGAACTTGTTCTGACTGAGGAGTTAGGAATTCGCCAGTGCGAATTGCCTACACAGTGAGGAACATGATAGCCCTGAGGAATTTGATGTTCAAATTTCCGACCGTTGCTGTGCTGCGCGCCAGCTGTTCCAAAATATCTTATCCACCTAACGGTCATATCATTGAAGGGCATTTATGTCTTATCATGTCGGGCTGCTCCCTAGGCTATAAATAGCCGCCCCCTACAACCACTAGTTGGTTGGCTGCTCCGAGAGAACTTGACACTTGTCATTTGAGAGCAACCCATCCTCTAAGGACTTTGAGAGAAAATCATCAAGTGAGGAAAAACCCAAAGTGAGGAAAATCCCAAAAACCAAACCCCTACAAACCCAAAGTGATTGAGCATCACTGAAGAAATTGATCCTGCGTGGATCCGACGCTTGTTACCTTTGAAGACTGTGCTTCTTCCAGACGGTTAGGCGTCAAGGTCTAGAGCATCCAAGAGGAATTATGGATTGCCGGGTGACCAAGTATGTGAAGGTTTGGAAGTCGCCTGAAGACTTACCACGAGTGATTGGACGAGGTCTGCGTGACCTTAGTTCAAGGAGAATACGGTGAGGACTTGGTGTCTGAGCTGCGTGCTTCAAGTGATCGGGTGTCCGGACTGTGTGTCCTCGAGTTTAAATACTCAGCCGCTCCAACCAGGACGCATAACCGAGACAGCAGTTGGAACTAGTCTACCAAATCATTGTCTTCACCAACCTAACTGGTTTTATTTCCTCAACCCTTTCATTTCCTCATTCTTGTGTTGAGTGTTTGTTCATATCTGTGTTTGAAGACTTTGATCAAGACTTTCTCAATTTCCTCAGTTCAATTTCTTCATCTGTTTGTCTTCATCTTGTGTTATCCTGTGATTACGCTTTTCGTACTCTGTGATTGTCTTCATTTCATCATGATGACTATGCTTGTAATCTGTTACGCTTACTTCTGAGTACTTATTCCGCTGCAAGTATTTCTTCGCTAAGGAATTTCCTCACCGGCAAATTCCTCAGTGAAGAATTCATAAAAATCGCCTATTCACCCCCCCTCTAGTCGATATAACGCACTTTCAGTTCACTCAGTCATAGGATTTTTCAAAGTCCAGCTTGACGAGCACGACCGGTTGCAGGGTTTGTTTAAGCTCGTGGACAATCTCCTGAAGCACTACCGGTCCATCTAGGATATCACAACCCTTGAGAAAAGCCGACTGGCTACGGTTGATGATTCTTCGCGCCACTTGGTCAGCCGCGTCGTATAGGCCTTTGCACAAATTTTGAAAGGCACATTAATGAGGGTGATAGGCCGATATTGTTTGATGCAGTCCGCCCCTTTGACCTTTGGAATTAAACTAATGACCCCAAAGTTGAGGCGCGAGATATCTACCGTGCCTAACGCAAAACCGTTCATGATGTCGTAAAACTGAGCTTTGAGCATGGGCCAAAACCGACGGAAGAAAGCCACCGGTCAACCGTCCGGGCCGGGGGCAGTGTCAGGCTTCATCGAACCAATGACCCTATCGATTTCCTCCGTGGAAAAAGACAAGGTGAGGAGGTCATTTTCGGCCTGAGAAACTCGAGCTTCGCATCACATATGCAAGGGACTGCTACACGGGCAAGCTGCACAACATGGCATACCATTTATCCAGGCCACGATCAATGTTCCGTCAAGTAGTTTTTTGGACGGAAACCACATCAGCCTGGCAGCAGGACCGTTCTCGTCTCGCGCTCGGCAGCAGGACCGAGCTCATCTCGTGCCCGGTGCCCCGGACGGGTTGATGGAGGCCAGTTTTGGCCGACCTATTGGTTTCAACATTGGGGGCGGCCCAGGGGTGCGAAAGGCGGGCCCTTTCCGCCCGTATCTTTGGTTGGAGTTGCGGTGTGTCTTGAGCGAGGTGGTGTCAAGGTCTGGGATGCCGAGGTGGCGGCCTTGGTGGTGGTTCCGCGGTACTCATGGGCGGAGCCCGTGGTTAGGTGCTGCCCAATGGCCACGGTCGTGTGGATGGCGTGGTCGCTGGGGCGTGGCGTCCGGTGGTGGTGAGTGGTGACCAGGGTGAAAATCTGATCTATCTTCGGACGGACCGGCGGCGGCAAAGCTCGTTCCCTTCTTGAAGGCGTCGTCACGACTCTCATTGCCCGTCTTGTTGCTCCAAGGGAAACTCTGATCCTCGGGTCGGGCGGTGGTGGCACTCTGTTGTCGTAACCTTCCTGAAGGCGCCGCCTTGGAGAACACGGTTCGTCATATGTGGCATCATCTCCTCCTGGTGGCATGCTCACGGTTGAGGACTCCGGTTGCTCTTGTAGTACTAGGGGTAGTGTTGCTGCGCTCAGCGCCTTTGTATCATGTCCTGGGTGTGTGCGTGTGTTGTGGTGGAGTGCGTTTGTATCTGAGATGTGATCGGTCGGTGCTTTATATATAAAAGCGGGGCGAAAGCCTTTTTCAGTAAGCACATATACAATGGCTTGTTATACTGTTATACGGTTCCGCTCGTGTCATCTATGGGTGGAGCGATGCCGGAGGGGTGTGGGGAGTATATATCACTCTGTTGGGAATCATTGGCTTCGTTATTTGCTGAAAGATTAGACTCGTTGAATTTGTGCCTTTGGTGCTGGATGTGGCCTATTGGTAGTTAATATCCATGCATATGTGCCACTTCCGCCAATCTGGTGTTGTTGGTCATTACCGTTAGTGCATCGCAACTGAGGCAGAGCGGGTGCATCATGCGAATTGTTGAATTATGACGCTTGGCAATCACATGTGTTTCTCCTGCAAAATAACGTTTGAAAATGGCCATAATTGATGTGAGTTTGTCGTATGCCCCTTTCGCTCGTGATGTCATACAAATAATGAACATAACTTGCATGCATTGGATATAGGAATACATGCGAGAGAGCGGGGAGACGAGAAAGTAGCAAAAATTTTATTATGTACCCTCATAAATTTACCTGTGGATGAAGTATTTAAGTTTTGTTTTCTGAACTACTCTGAAATGCTACCAATGATTACTTCTTTATCGCTGCAATTTCTATTTCGTAATGTGAAAATTGGTGCCTCTGATGCCTGCCATTGTGTCCTCTGAAACACTATTAATGATGCATTATAATTGCATGTGTGCTTCCATCACAGGGATGTGGTGCTTCCAACGATACAAACCCTGCTTTGTACTCCTTAGTTGAATTTCTCTTTAAGAAGCAGACGCATTTAATTTTCTTCCTTTGTGAACAATTTTATTTCTTCTCTCCAAGAGACTCCTCTTTGTGGATCATGCACCTTTTGGTAGTGTGAACTGATTAGTTAAGTTTGTTTATATTATTGGCACAACTTGGTTAATTAATTGTTCTACTTGAAGAAATAAATACCCAAATTACAATTATCAGTTTACTATGGATACGACATAGTGCAGTTTTCAGTTCTTTCCTGTATGGTAGTGTGAACTGATTAGTTAAGTTAGTAACAGATCGAGTTCTTCTGTAGATTTTTTTGAAATGGAGGCATTAGATTTACCTCATCTCATTAATTAAGAAGAGGAGAACAGAGTTTGGTGGTTACATGATCACAAAGGTCAAACCACAAAGAGACCACTCTCCCGGTATTAAATTACCCAAATATTTTGCCCCGGCAAACACCCAGAGCCTTGCTTTCGCCTTGATCGACGCAACCACTGGCCGGACAAGGAGTCCCCTTGTTGCGAATACTCTCACATTCCATATTGCCCAATAGAGAGGCATCTTCAATGAATTGTACACCTTCATGTTGGCACTGGGTAGCCTACGACAAGAATCTTACCACTTTTGCACTGATGAAAGAGCGGACCAGGTGCTAGTCTAAGATTGCAACCCCAGTCAAGCGCTGATCATGTTGCAAATCGTAACAGTGTAGCGGCATTTCAAAATGAGGTGCATGCGGAGATGATTCCGGTTCTCTTTTTCACAACTAGCACATGCCACAGTTTGGCCAATCCCTGCGAGCAATTCTATCCACCATCCAAACTCTATTTTAGAGAGTGAGCCATGAGAAAAATCAAATTCTATGTGGTGTCCAAACTTTCCACACCATCCTTGTTATGCCAGAATTTATAAACCCTGTGAACTGCATATCCTATGAGCAGAGGAAGTAGAGTAGCACCCACCACTGGTGAATTTTCATCGAATATCATCTTTATTGCCCATAGTGAGCTGCACCTCATGGACCTTGCTCCATAGGTTGAATTTTTTTTATGAGATCGACTATGAGACCCACCTGCATATTGATGCGACGTACCCAATCCCTATTAGCCAGGGCCTTGGCTACTCATGATTTAGTGCGGTTGGAAAGGGCGAAGATGCCTGGGGCGATGTCCTTCTACTTTTGCCGTTGTAACCGAGGAGTGAACCACCGTCGGTTAATTATCATGGATCTTATTATCACAAAACTATAATACCGGGGCACAAGTCATGATGTGTTATGAAAGAAAGGTAGTATGAAAGTGTATGCACCCCTGGCAGGGAGACGTGCGTGCTTATATGCTCAATGTAATACAAGATGTGGCAGGTTGTTGGTAGGTTCGGCTCCTAGTCCAAGATATACCAGATTGGGCTTATCCTTGCTAATAACATGCCTTGTACAATAATACATATGCGCGCGTGCCCACACACACACACGATATTACATCATGGCACATTGTGACATTACACAACATGCGTACAAGCCTATTTAACATCCTCCCTCAATCTGAACATGTCAAGTATTAGATTGTTCTTGAAGGCTTGATGTTGTCGACCTTGTAGGGGCTTTGTAAAGCCATCAACAACTTGATCTCTTGTTGGGAGAAACTATCTCCAAGTTTCCTTGCGACTCTTTCTCGAACAAAAAGAAATCAATTTCTATCTGTTTCTTCTAGCATGAAATACATGATTTCCAGAAGGGTATGTTACTCCAAGGTTATCATCACACCACAGGACGGAAATATGTGGTCTTTCAATATCCAATTCATCAAGTACGGTTTCTACCCGCATCACCACAGTAGTTGTATTTGCTAATGATTTGTGTTCTCCTTCGGTGCTGGATCAAGTGACTATTGCCTCTTTCTTGGCATTCCATGATATAAAGTTTGAGCCAACTAAAATAGCCAACCCATCGGTAGATCTCCTTTCATCAGGACACCCTGCATAGTCTGCATCAGAAAAGGCACTTACTATCATTGATGGTGACGTACATATCTTTAGCCCAATTGCAACACTTCCTTGAATATATCTCAATATCCTTTCTACAACTGTCCAATGCAAAAAGTATGGGAGTGCAAGATATTAACAAGAAAGATACATCAGGCCTTGTCAATGTTAGATACTGAAGTGCACCAACTACACTTATACATAGTCCCTTCTTCTGGACTTAACAACGCTCCTTCGTGCAGTGATAGGTTTTCAGTGGTAGGCAAGGGTGTACTGGAATGTTTACAATCCTTGGTCCCTACATGCTTGAGTATACCAGTAGCATACTTCTCTTGGGTTAACAGAATATGATCATGTGTCATTTTCACTTTGATTCCTAGAAAGTAATGTAACTCTTCCAAGTCCCTAAGTGCAAATTCACTTTTCAAGTTTTTAAGCAAAGCCGAGGTAGCTTCTTGCGAGGAACTAGCAACAATTATGTCATCTACATAAATGAGCATAAAAATGGTTGCCTTCTGTTCCTTGAAGAAGAACAAGGAGGTTTCTCCTTTTGAGGGTCAAAATCCAAGTTGTTGTAGATTTGTACTGAACCTTGAATAACAAGATCTGCATGCCTGTTTTAGACCATACACAACTTTATTCAACTTGCACATAGGGTGTGGTTTAGATCTGCCCACAAAAAAGGTTGGCTGTCACATATAGACCTCTTCATCGGGAACTTCATGCAAAAACACATTCTGTACATCCAACTGGTGAAGGCTCCAATCTTTGGAGACGACAATGGACAGAAGAAGCCTGATAGTGGCAGCTTTAACAACTGGACTGAAAGTGTCCTCTTAATCAAAACCATATTGCTGCCTAAAGCCATTAGAAACAAACCTAGCTTTGTATCTATCTATATTACCATTAGGTTTTCGTTTAGTGTTATACACCCACTAGCAATCTATAATATTCCTCTCTTGTTTAGCTTATACTAGATGCCATGTTTGATTTTTCATACCTAACCGTTTGTCTTTGGGAATTGCAGGTTTGAAAACAACTCATTGTGAACGCGTACTAGGACATATAGAAGTAGTTGTCGCAGAGGATCCTTCTCATCCAACAACGACTGAGTGATCCAGCGATCCATCAAATCTCCTCGTACGACGACTATCCGGTGACCCGGCTGAACCAACCCATGCGCAGGAGACACATGGCAAGGGGCCTGCATGCCATCATTCCTCGGTACAGCGGGCGAGCCGCACCCGTCCTGCTCCCGCCAGCTGTTGCGTGAGGACGCGCCAACCTCGGTCCCGCCCAACCCTACGTACGGCCGGTCGACGCGGCGTTTCATGTGCGGGTGGGCTGCCCGCTAAACTGGCCGCATGCGATGTCTGCGGATCTTGCTGGGGATCCGTTTGCGTGGTAGGTGCATCTCATCCTATGTCGGATCTTTTGGGATTGGCGTCTGCAGGAGGATCCTCTCCCTGTCCTTTTCCCAACAGATTTGGATGCGTTTGTTGCATAAAATCATAGATTTCGGATGCGTTTTTTCACCGCTGCTCACTTCATGATTAGCAGAACTGGTAATTAGATGATCATCAACATATTTGCCCCCTTGATCAGTTGGATTTAAAATCTCCAGAGGTAACAAGAGGATTTCAGCATGTAGCCTAGCGCCTGCATTTAGATGTGTAGAGTAGATAAGGGAAAATATTTTCATCAAACACCATATCACGAGAGATGTATACTCATGTTGTGGAAATGTCCAAGCATTTGTACCCATCGTGCAGATTAATGTACCCTAGAAATCCATACTGTTTGGAGCAGAATTAAAGTTTGTAAGCATTTTATGGGCAAAGTTGGGCCAACAGGCGCACACGAAAATATGAAGGGATGAGTAGTTTGGTGTTTCACCCAAGAATCTGGTTTTGCTAAAAAAAACAAACAAAGTATCTTGTAAGGGGAGTTTCAAAGTTGATAACTTTGCTCGGCATTCTATTTATTAAGTGTGCTGTAGCAATGAAGGCCTCATCCAAAATTTCAACGGCATAGAGGGCTGGGCCAGAAGAGACATACCAACTTCAACAATGTGGCAGTGCTTCCCTTCGGCCAACCCATTTTGTTGATGTGCATGGGGATATGAGACGTGGTGAGAGATCCCAATTTTTGTGAAGGAGTTTAATTTTGCGTACGCCCCTCCCCAATCAGTTTCACGAGCAAGATTTTTTCGATCAAACTGTCATTCAATAAGGATCTCATAGTCATGAAATTTTTGAAAACCTTCAGACTTATGTTTGCTTAGGTAGACCGATGTGAAATTGCTAAAATCATCAATGAAACAAACATAGAATTTTTTTTCTACCTACGATTTCAAATGTAGGACCCCACACATCAGATAAAATGAGTTCTAGAGGAAATATTGGTGCACTCACTGATTTTGGATATAGTAATTGGTAATTTTGCCTGTCTGGCAGGTATCACGTACAAACTCATTATTGACATTGCTACCCCGTGGGAGTTTATTTTTAATAATGATCTTCCTAACAACGATACATGATGGATCACCTAAACGTTGGTGTCACCGATCCGAAGATGGTTTGTTGAAACTGAGCATTCTTGCTTCTTGACGTGTGATCTCATATGCTTAATGGGATAGAGACCTCTTCTGCCCGTGCCTCTAAGAAGAACCCTCCTTGTTTCCCAATCCTTAACAAGAAAAGAGTAGGGGTGATTTTTAACAAAAGTGTCATTATCAATGGCAAGGCGACATGCCGGAATCAAACTTTTTAGCCTCAGGGACATGAAGAATATTGTTTAGATGAAGGTCATGATCAGGAATATGAATAATTGTATGATCAGTGTGACTGATATCCATACCTGAGCTGCTGGTAGTGTGGATCTGCTTATTGCCGGTTTACCTGTCCCAAACAGTGAGCTTCTCCAAGTCACCGGTGATATGGTCAGTTGCACCACTGTCCATATACCAATTTGTATCTACCCTGTACTAAGGTGTAATCATGTTGGTCGAGCGCTCTTCACCCCCTAGTATGGGGAGTCGAACCTCTTTGAGCACTTCAAGGCTGGGTGTCCATCCTTGCCGCAAATCCGGTAAGTTTGTTTGGCTGCCGGGTTGTTGGTGTAGTTGCTGCCGCTGACGTAATTGCCTCCACTACCATTGCTGCTACCGCCACTACAGTTGCCCGGCTTGGGGAAGTTGCAGTCTCGATCACCATTGTTGCCGCCGCCACCTTTTTGTTGTTGTAGTCGCGTCTACGATCACCACTGCCGCTGGCATTGACATTCTGCTGCTTGGTGAAGCAAGCACGAGCACCCGTGTTCGCAAAGGACTGAGAAGCATTGCCTCAAAGATTCATATGGGTCTCGAAGCTTAGAAGTTGCTAGTACAACTCTGGTATAGTCACGGGCTCTACCCGCGGACACACAGCGGCCACGACTGGGACGAACTCCTCATTGAGAAAGGACATCCTTTTCATCAACCTTCTTCCCTGAAGCTATCAATTCATCCTAGTTCCTTGTATAGTTGAGGTCGTGGCCCACTTTGTACATCATATATATGTGCGCTAGCACCCGATCAATACATTGAGAGTTGCAACATAATCTTCTACATGGTATCAGCCTTCCCTCTGTCCTACGCTAACCGCGCCGCTGCTCCCTCCCTCCAACGTAGCCTCTAGCCGCCATGCCACCCACCCCCCTCCCTTTGCCGCCCCTCTCCCATTGCGCCGCTCCTCCAACCGCGCCTCTCCACCTCCCTTCACCAAAACCCTAACCCTAATCCCACCCGTGCCGCCGCCTCCTCCCACCCGCACCACTGCCATGTCTTCATCCAGCAACCCTAGCAACCACTTCGCCTCCACCTTCAACTCTGACCCTGACGAGCCCCTCGCTGCTCACATCCGCGACATCCCCCTCTCCGACCATGTCCCCATCACACTCTCCCACACCGCTGCCAACTACTACGCATGGAAGACCTATTTCTATCTCCTCTTCCATGAGTACAACCTCTGTGATCACGTGGATGGCACCACGAACATTTTCGCCATGCGCCGTGACACCAACTGGATGTCCATTGACGCTACCCTTATCTGGTGGTTCTTCCTCACCATCTCACCGGTCATCTTCTACACCTTCGTTCGTGACGGAGAAGGTGCCTACACGGTGTGGACCAAGATCAATGGTCCCTTCACCGGCAACAAGCTTCAGTGGATTGTCTTCTTGCAGCAGGAGTTTTTTGGGTGTCACCAAAACGACTCCACCATCGACGCCTACTGCCTACGCCTCAAGACCCTCTCCAATGAGCTCAATAACATCGGGTTCAAGGTTGGACATGAGCTCCTTCTCTCCATGCCTCAATGAGGACTTTGGTAATGCAGCGTCCAACCTCACCCTCATGGCCAATCTCACCTACGAGCGGGCAACGACCTATCATTGTCTTGAGGAGCGCCGGATGAAGAACGTATATGCACCCGTACCACCCACACCGCCCTGGCCGCCGGCCTCTCCCACGACGCCCCTACATCGCCGCCTCGTGTGTCCTGTCCTCTGGCGCCCATGTAACAGCCGCCATAGCCGCAGTTGCTGCAGCCGCCGCACGCCGCAAATGACACGAACGGCGGGAATTGGCGTTGTGGCCGCGGCGAATAGCGGCAAGCCGGCGACAAATGTGGTGGTGGCGGGAACTTGCCCCGCTACGTCATGAACCAGTAGCCTACTCTGCCTTGGAGTGGCGGCTACAACCCCTTGACAAGGGTCTGTCATGCATATAGCATGCTCGTGTCACGTCCCCCTGCCCCTGGCATCCTCGGACCACGCCCGCCGGCTCACCAGGCCCTTCTGGCTGGTCCCCACACTACAAAAAAAGACATCCATCACATTTTGGACCGAACGAATTTTTTTCTGTCATGCTTATGACACTTCTATGACGATAATTATGACAAAACCCGGTATCATCATAGATGTGGTGGGCTCCTAATTCTATGACAAAAAATCATGACAGAAAATCGGTTTTTTTGTCTTGGGAGGGACAGAGACGCACCTGCATGACAATTCTTTGGGTCGTCCATGACGGAAAAAATCGTGGTATAAGCGAGGGCGAGGAAAATGTCGGGGAGTTCCCGGTTACGGTGGGTGGTCGGGGCCGAGCGATGGACGGAGGTTTGCGTGTTTCGCTCGTACACGTATGTGTGTGTATGCGAGGCGTTGCGCTCTAACTGAACCCGAGCGAGGCATTGGGCTTTAACTGAATCCGAGCGATTGCACTAGCTACGGTACTGAACCCTGATCGATCCCTTGTTGTTAACTGAACGCGGGTGATTCCTTCGCTACTGCTGCTAACTGAAGTCGATCGAAGCTGCCTCTTGATGAAAAGTCCCTGTTGGGGGTTGGATGAACAGTTCCCGGTTGGGGTTGGATAAACAGGATCCCGTGGTAGTAGAGGTCGTTGCCGCAGGATGAACAGGACTCCGATCGAGGAGGTGGGGGTGGATGAACAGTAGCCGGTGGAGGAACCCATTGGAGGCTGGTTGGACAGGACCCCGTGGAGGGCTGATTAAACAGGACCCCATGGAGGGCTAGTTGAACAGGAGCTGCTAGAGGCTAGCTAGATGAACAAGACCCCGTGGAGGGCTTGTTGAACAGTAGCAAGTGAAGGCTGGATGAACAGGACCCCGTGGATGAACAGTAGCTGGTGGAGGCAGGAGGAAGTCGACAGTGGATGAACAGTAGCAGGTGGAGGCTGGAGGAAGTCGATGGTGGATGAACAGTAACCCGTGGAGTCCGGTTTTGCGGTACGCCACCCCCCCCCCCCCCCCCGATGAATAGGACCCCGTTTCGACCGTAGGCGCTCTAACACAAGTCTGTTTCGTCGTTTTGCGGCACGCCACACCCATCCCGATCAACAGCACCCCATTTCGACCATAGGCACTCGAACAGAAGCCCCCTCAATGCAACCAGAAGCAGTTGCGTCATAATCCCGTGGCAGTCATGAGACTTTAGGTTCTGGAACTTTTTCGCTGGGATATTTATTATCCCCTTTATATTGGACGATAAGCCAGTCAGGACCTTCATACTGAGCAGGCATTCAAAGAAGATCTCCTTCTCTTCTTTGGTAAGAGCGTAGCTGGTAGGACCTTCATACTTCTTTGGATGCATGTTGTCTTTTTTGTGCAAACGTTGCTGGTCCTCCCGTGCCTCTGGTGCATCTTTTATCTTCCCATACACGCCCAAGAAGCCTAGCAGGTTCACGCAAAGATTCTTCGTCACGTGCATCACGACGATTGCAGAGCGGACCTCTATGTTTTTCCAATAGGGTCCGTAGGTCCCAAAATATATATTTCTTCTTCCACATGGGTGCGCGTCCCTCTGCGTCATTCGGAACAGATAGTCCGCCAGGACCCTTTCCAAAGATTACTTGTAAATCATTAACCATATCAAGTATGTGATCACCAGTATTGAGGGCGGGCTTCTTCCGGTGATCTGCCTCACCTTTGAAATGCTTGCCTTTCTTATGACATTGATGGTTGCTCGGAAGAAAATGACGATGTCCCAGGTACACATTCTTCCTGCATTTGTCCAAATATATACTTTCGGTGTCATCTAAATAGTGCGTGCATGCGTGGTATCCCTTGTTTGTCTGTCCTGAAAGGTTACCGAGAGCAGGCCAATCATTGTTGGTTACAAATAGCAACGCATGTAGGGAAAATTCCTCCTGATTGTGCTCATCACACAAACGCACACATTTTTCATTCCACAGCTGTTAAAGTTCTTCAACTAATGGCCTTAGGTACACATCAATGTCGTTGCCGGGTTGCTTAGGGCCTTGGATGAGCACTGGCATCATACCGGTTCATGCACAACCAAGGAGGAAGGTTATAAATATATAGAGTCATAGGCCAGGTGCTATGATTGCTGCTCTGCTCCTCAAAAGGATTAATGCCATCTGCGCTTAAACCAAACCATACGTTCCTTGCGTCACCTGCAAAGTCCTCCACCTTCTCTCGATTTTTCTGCACTGCGACCCGTCAGTGGGTGCTGTCAACTTCTTGTCTTTCTTACGGTCCTCTTTGTGCCATCGCATCAACTTCGCATGCTCTTTGTTTCTGAACAAACGTTTCAATCGTGGTATTATAGGAGCATACCACATCACCTTGGCAGGAACCCTCTTCCTGGGGTGCTCGCCCTCAACATCACTAGGGTCATCTCTTCTGATTTTATACCGTAATGCACCGCATATCGGGCATGCGTTCAAATCTTCGTGCTCACTGCGGTAGAGGATGCAGTCATTAGGGCATGCATGTATCTTCGGCACCTCCAATCCTAAAGGGCATAGAACCTTCTTTGCTTCGTACGTACTGTCGGGCAATTCGTTATCCTTTGGAAGCTTCTTCTTCATTATTTTCAGTAGCTTCCCAAATCCGCTGTCAGACACACCATTGTATGCCTTCTATTGCAGCAATTCCAATGTGGTACCGAGCTTTGTGTTATCATCTTCGCAATTTGGATACAACCATTTTTTGTGATCCTCTAACATGCGGTCGAACATCAACTTCTCCCTTTCCCTTTGGCATTGTCTCTTTGCATAAACAATGACCCGGTGAAGATCATCATCGGGCACATCGTCTGGTTCCTCTTGATCTTCAGCTTCCCCCATTGCAGTATCACCATATTCAGGGGGATAGTTGTCATGATCCTCTTCTTCTTCGTTGTCTTCATCATAACCCCTCTTTCTCTGTGCTTGGTCCAAACATTATAGTGTGGCATGAAACTCTTCTCAAGAAGGTGGATGTGAAGGGTTTTCGAGTCAGATTAATCCTTCGTATTCCCATAGACATGGCATAGACAATACATAAAACCATTCTGCTTGTTTGCCTCAGCCACTTTGAGAAAATTATGCAGGCCCTCAATGTACTGGGAGGTGCGTCTGTCACCGTACATTCATTGTTGGTTCATCTGCGTGCATTATACAATTAAGTGTATCAAAAACCATTAAAGAACATCATGAATAGAGAAGTGACCAAATTAATACAAGTTCATCATCACATTAAAACCAAAGTACGTAAAGTAGTCATCAAATGTTATTACTGAAAAAATAAATACATAAAGTTCATACATAGTTCTCATTGAACAACATATAGCTCTTTAGAGCATCTAATTAAAACATACATTGAAACTAACATACAACTATGTAAAACATTTCAATGCACCAACAAATGCGTTCATAATCGCAACTAAGGTAACAATTGATCCAACAACATAATGATACCAATCCTTAGTATCAATGGCATATTTTCTAATCTTCGTAATCTTCAAGCGCATTGCATCCATCTTGATCTTGTGATCATCAATGACATTCGCAACATGCAACTCCAATTCCATCTTCTCCTCTTCAATTCTTTTCATTTTTTTCTTCAAGTAATTATTTTCCTTTTTAACTAAATTTAACCTCTCGACAGGAGGGTCGGTTGGAATTTCCGGTTCACATACCTCCTAGATAAAAACATCTATGTCACGTTGGTCAGAATAATTGTTATAAACACTAAATGAAACCAAATGGTTATAAAAGATAATATACCACATCCGAACCATAGACAGGACGAGGGCCGAGGGGGGCGGATACCAAAACCATGGCACTATATAATAACAAACAATCATAAAAGTAAGAAAATTATACAAGTATCTATCTAAATCATACAAGTAAGAATCTTTTTTATTTTAAAAAGAAGATAAGAACAAGAGGCTCACCATAGTGGTGCCGGCGACGAGATCGGCGCAGGCGATCGACGACGATGAGGACGGGGACGGGACGGGATGGACGGCCAAACCTAGACAAATCTTGAGGAAAATGGAGCTTGAAGGCCGAGCTTGGAGAGGAGAAATCTTAAGTGTGGCTCGGACATTTCATCAAACACCCATGTGCATAGGAGGTGAGAGGAGAGCCACACGCACCTGCACACGCTGGCCGACCAAAAAACAAAGGAGTGAGCAGGAAGGGGCGAGCATATATATAGGAGTCTCTTTAGTCCCGGTTGGTGGCTAGAACCGGGACAGAAGACTGACCTTTAGTCCCGGTTCCAGCCACCAACCGGGACCAAAGGGGCTGCGCCAAGAGCGAGGCACATTGGTCCCGGTTCGTGTCTCGAACCAGGACCAAAGGGGTCAGACATACTGGGACCAATGGCCCCCGAGGCCCGGCCGGTGCCCTAACCTCACGAACTGGGACCAAAGGGCTCTGACAAACCAGGACCAATGGACCCCGAGGCCCGGCCGGCACCCTGACCTCACGAACCGGGACTGATGCACCCATTGGTCCCGGTTTGTAAGGGAACCGGAATTAATGCCCTTATCTGTCCCTTGACCAAAGCCCTATTGTCTACTAGTGTTGGTAGGCTTGGCCCCTAGTCCAAGATATACAAGATTGGTCTTATCATTGCTAAGAACCTATCGTGTAAACAAATACATATACTCGAACACAATTACATCGTGACACATTGTCACATTACACAAGATACATACAAGCCTATTTAACATCTTCCCTAAATCTGGATGAACATGTCAAGGTTTAGATTGTTCTTGAAGGCGTAATGTTGTCGAGCTTGTAGGGGCTTTGTAAAGCCATCACCAAGTTTCCGTGCAACTCTTTCTCGAACAAAATGAAAGTAAATTTATATCTGTTCTGTTCTTGCATGAAATACATGATTTGCAGGAACGTAAGTTGCTCCAAGGTTATCATCACACCACAGGAAAGAAGTATGTGGTCTTTCAATACCCAATTCATCAAGTAGGGTTTCTACCCACATTACCACAGTAGTTGCATTTGCTAATGATATATATTCTGCTTTAGTGCCAGAACGAGAGACCGTTGCCTCTTTCTTTCTCTTCCATGATATAAGGTTTGAGCCAATGAAAATAGACAACCCACCGGTAGATCTCCTGCCATCAGGACACCCTGCCCAGTCTACTTCAGAAAAGGCACTTACTGTTGTTGATGGTGACTTACATATCTTTAGCCCAAATGCAGCACTTCCTTGAATATAACTCAATATCCTTTTTACAGCTGTTCAATGCAAAGAAGTATGAGAATGCAAGATATTAACAAACAAAAGATACGTCAAGCCTTGTCAAAGTTAGATACTGAAGTGCACCAACTACACTTATATTTAGTCCCTTCTTCTAGACTTAACAATGCTCCTTCATGCAATGATAGTTTTTCAGTGGTAGACAAGGGTGTACTGGAAGGTTTACAGTCCTTTGTCCCAACATGCTTGAGTATATTAGTAGCATACTTCTCTTGGGATAACAGAATACCATCATGTGTCTTTTTCACTTTGATTCCTAGAAAGTAATGTAACTCTCCCAAGTCCTTAAGTGCAAATTGAATTTTCAATTTTTAAGCAAAGCTGACGTATCTTCTTGCGAGGAACTCGCAACAATTATGTCATCTACATAAATGAACATAAAAATGGTCACCTTCTCTTTGTTGAAGAAGAACAAGGAGGTGTCTCCTTTTGAGGGTCGAAATCCAAGTTGTTGTACATTTTGTACTCAACCTTGAATACCAAGCTCTGCGTATCTGTTTTAGACCATACAAAGCTTTATCCAACTTGCACATAGGGTGTGGTTTATATCGTCCGCAAAACCAGGTGGTTGTCGCATATAGACCTCTTCATCAAGAACGCCATGCAAAAATGCATTATGTACATCCAACTTGTGAAGGCTCCAACCCTTAGAGACAACAATAGACGGAACAAGCCCGATAGTTGTAGCTTTAACAACTGGACCGAATGTGTCCTCATAATCAAAACCATATCGTTGCTTAAAGCCTGTAGAAACTAACCTAGCTTTGCATCTATCTATATTACCATATGGTTTTCTTTTAGTTTTATACACCCAACTTGCAATCTATAATATTCCTCCCTTGTTTAGCTGATACTAGATGCCATGTTGGAATTTCCATAAGTGCACCGTATCCTATCTCCATAGCATGTTTCCAATTTTTAGCATCTAAAACTTCTACTAGATCTTGTGGCTCACAGTAGCAGCACCACACAAATTAATGTTTTTGTTATACCTAACCGTTATGTTTTTGGGAATTGCAGTTATGGAAATATCTTGTTGCCAACACGTACTGGGACGTATGGAAGTAGTTGCCACATAGGATCGTTCTTGTACGACCACTGAGTGATCTAGCGAATCTCAATCGTGGCCCCGACTGAATCAACCTATGTGCAGGTGACACATGGAAAGGGCCCCGCATGCCATCATTCCTCGGTGCAGCGGACTAGTCGTACCCGTCCGGCTCCTACCAGGTGTTGCTTGAGGACGCGCCGACCCTACGGCTGGTGCACACCGCGCATCGCATGCGGGTGGACTGCCCACTGAACCGACTGCCTACGGTGTTTGCTGATCTTCCTGGGGATCCATTTGCATGGCAGGTGTATCAGGTCCTGCGTTGGATCTCTTAGGATCGGTGTTTGTAGGAGGATCCTCTCTGTGTCTTGTGCCCGACAGATTTGGACGCACTTGTTGCACAAAATCATATATTTCAGCTGTGTTTTTTTCATCATTGCTCACTGCATCATTAGCATCATGATTAGCAGAACTATTAATCAAATGATCATCAACATATTCCCCTCCTTAACAGTTGGATTTAAAAACTCGATAGGTAGCAAGATGATTTCAGCACGTAAGCTCGATAGGTAGAGAAGGGGAAAATATTTTCGTCAACCGGCACATCGCAAGAGATGTAAACTCGTCTTGTGAAAATGTCCAGGCATTTGTTCCCATTATGCAGATTACTGTACCCTAGAAATGCACACTGTTCGGAGCAGGATTGAAGTTTGTGAGCATTTTATTGGCGAAGGTTGGCCCAGCATGCGCACGTGAAAATATGAAGGGATGAGTAGTCTGGTGTTTCACCAAACAATTTGGTTTTGCTAAAAAAACAAGCTGGTAAGGGTAGTTTCAAAGTTGATAACTTTGCAGTCAAAGCACTAAAACAAAAGGACCGGGAAATGCGGCGGCATGGGAACCACGGGAACCCGAAAGAACAAGCAAGGGATGAGCGCACGGGAGCGAAACCCGTTGCACCCACGCGCATACGCCATTCTATTAATTAAGTGTGCTGCACCAATGAAGGACTCATCCACAAATTTCAAGGGCATAGATTCTTGGGCAAGAATAAACAAACCAACTTCTATAAAGTGACAGTGCTTCCGTTCAGCTGAACCATTTTGCTGATTTGCATGGGGACACGAGACGTGGTGAGAAATCCCAATCTTTGTGAAGGAGTTTAATTTTTCGTACTCGCCTCCCCAATCTGTTTGAAGAGCAAGATTTTTTCGGTAAAATTGTCGTTCAATAAGGTTCTCAAAGTCATTAACTTTTTTTAAAAAACTTCAGACTTTGCTTAGGTAGATCCACGTGAATTTGCTAAAATCGTCAATGAAACTCACATAATTTTTTCTATCTATGGTTTGTACCGTAGGACCCCAAACATAAGAAAAAAGTGAGTTCTAAAGGAAATTTTGATTCACTCATTGATTTTGGATACAGTAATTGGTGAATTTTGCCTTTCTGGCGAGCATCACATACAAACTCATTATTGAAATTGCTACCACAGAGTATATTTTTACTGTTGATCTTCCTAACAACGATAGAAGATGGATGACCTAAACGTCGGTGTCAGCAATCCGAAGATGGTTTGGTGACACTGAGCACTTACTTCTTGACGTATGATCCCATGTGCTTGATGGTATAGAGACCTCTCCTACCCCTGCCTTGAAGAAGAACCCTCCTCGTTTCCCAATAGTTAACAAGAAAAGAGTAGGGGTGAATTTCAAAAAAAGTGTCATTACCAATGGCAAGGCAACTTGCTGGAATCAAACTTTTTGTAGTCTCAGGGACATGAAGAATATTGTTTAGATGAAGGTCATGGTCAAGGGTATGAACAGTTGTCTGAGCAATGTGATCAATTGCCATACCTGCACCTGTCTAGGACCGTCAGCTTCTCCAAGTCACCGATGATATGGTTAGTTGCACCACTATCCATATACCAGCTTGTATCTATCCTATACCGGGTGCGATCATGTTGACTGAGCGCGCATCACTCCTCTGGTAAGAGTTGTCGAACCACTTCCATCACTTACCAGCTGGGTGTCCACCCTTGCCGCAAATCTGGCAAGTTGGTTTGGCCGCCTAGTTGTTGGAGTAGTTGACGCCGCTTCTATAGTTGTCGCCGCCGCCGTTGCCGCTACAGCCGGCATGGTTTCCAAGCTTGGGGAAATTGCAACCACGGTCACCACTGTTGCCCCGCCGCCTTGTTTGTTTGTGTAGCTGCGGCTGCGATCACCACCGCCGGTGGCGTTGCCGTCCTACTGCTTGGTGAAGCGAGCACAAGTGGCCGCGTTGGCGGAGGACTCTGACGCCCCGCGCCGAAGATTCATAGTGGGCTCGAAGCTTAGGAGCTACGAGTCAGCTCCGGTGCAGTGACGGGCTCTACCCGCGAACACATAGCGGACACAACCGGGTTGAACTCCTCATCGAGCCCGGCGAGGACGTGAGAAACGACATCGTCTTCATCAACCTTCTTCTCTAAAACTATCAATTTATCACATAAAGAAATTATCTTACCAACATATTCACTGATGGTGGAGCTTCCCTTCTGCAGGTTTGCCAGCGCGATCCGGACGTCGACCGTGCTCGCACGCGTGTAAGAGGTGAGCATCCCCTCGTTGGAGTTCCAGAGCTACGCCACCGTGTGACAGCTGGCATGAGGCCACTTGGATGGCCATCTCCCGCGGCAGCATGGTCAGGATGTAGGAGAAATCCTGCTGATCTTTCGCGCGCCTTGGACTTCGTCTTTCCCATCGTCGGCGGTGACCTCAATGGTCATGGGTGGCACCGCCTTACTGGTGTCGAGGTAGTCTACCAACTGCACCCCCTGATGGCAGAGACGACGGTGGCACACCATAGCACCTGATTACCTTTGGTGAGCTTCTTGGTTGCGGTGTGAGCAAATGGAGAGGGGAAGGAACTTAAAGAAGTCGCCATGGATGATTTCAAGGCTAGCTCCGATTACCATGTAAGAAAGGAAGTATGGAAACGTGTGCACTCCTCGCAGGGACGCACGCGTGTCTATATGCTCAGCAGAATACAATGTGCCGAAGGTTGTTGGTAGGCTTGGCCCCTAATCCAAGATATACAAGATTGGCCTTATCCTTGCTAACGACCTGCCTTGTACAATAATACACACACACACACGCACACAATTATATCATGACACATTGTCACGTTACACAACACACGTACAAGCCTATTTAACATGTGTTCTCGTGTTGGCCCATTCACAACTCACTCACTTTCTAGAATAATGTTGCTCAAAGATCTGCTGTTGGCCACTTAATGTCTACAGCCACTGGCCTAAATAGAAATTGATGGTTTCGTCCCATGTTGTTCAAATTTGCGACATGATATTTCCCATGTCTTATCGTTGTTAATTACGTGAATATACCACCGGCCCGGCCGGAATCTTGGCTATGTGGAGCTTCGCTTAGGTTGATGGTCTTCATTTTAAATTTTTGTTTGATGGAGAACTGGATTGTTGGGGAGGGATGAGAAGTACAGAGGAAGGTGGAGGAACCAACGGTTGACATGAAATATGACTGATATAGAAAACAAGCACCGGTGTGGAGGAAACCATTGCCCTTCTCATGATCCTTTTCATAGAATCGCCACTGTCAAAACTGTCAGAACACTATAATATATTTATCCCTCATTACTGATTGGAGAAGCACAAAATCCCATAAAATGTCAGAACACTATAATATATTGGTCCCTCATTCCCGACTTGCCGCCGTCTCGGTGATCCACCGTCTCCTCGCTGTCGCTAGCTTTGACGCCTTCTCTTCTGCAACAAAATAAGGCAAATTAAAGCTGCAGCTGGATGTATAACCTTTTTGTTGGAAGCATGCGTCCACGCTAGCTGGTGAGCAGCGGGGTTTTAGCATGGTTGATGAGTGATGAATGAAATTCCAAATTTGCAGAAGAAAAAAGGGGGACGCTATTGACCTTGGCCGCCCAGTGCAGGTTTGGTCCCATGCCCACACGTCACATAGCGGGCAGTTTCTACTTGCTCGATCACGCCAGCTTACCATTTACTCACATCGGACAGTAGGGTTCGGCTGTCATCCTCAGAAGCTTCCCTCGTCCTGCTCCGAACCTGACCTCCACCACCAAACTCCCAAACCTAATTCTCTTCACCGCCGGACTAGCAGCCGTCTCTGCCCAAGGAGATGGAGGCCGGCGGTAGTAGGAGGAGTGCGACTACCAGGAAGAGGAAGTCAGCCGCACTCAAGGGCGAGGGCAGTCCGGCTCCGGCGCCGGCGCCGGCGGCAGCGCCCGATCCCGGAGCGGCTGACCACGATGGAGGTGGAGACGGGCGAGATCTCCACCTCAGCGACCTCCCCGACGACGTGCTCCGGAAGATTATTTCGGTCCTCCCCATGAAGCAACGCGGTCGCACGCAGATCCTCGCGAAACGGTGGCTTCCCCTCTGGCGCTCTCTTCCTCTCAACATCGACTGCGGTGAAATCGCCCGTTCTAATCATGGTAAGCTCGGCGATGTCTTACAACGCATAATTTCCTCCCACCAAGGCGACTGCCACCGCTTCTGCATTCGCCCACTCTTGGCCACGAACATGGAGAACGATGCTGCCGTGGACGCCTGTCTCCTGTCCCCCGCTCTGAGTAAACTCAAGGAGCTTGAGTTCTACCGTCGGCCGTGGCACAATTGGCAGCGGTTGCCGGCACCGACATCTATCTTCCGTTTTTCGCCCACCCTCTGTGTCGCCCAATTCGGACATTGCACACTCACGGACGACATCGTTCAAGGGCTTCACTTCCCGCAGCTTAAGAAGCTCGGTCTTGATTATGTCTTCCTCTCGGAGTTCTCACTCAGCAGCATGATTGCCGGCAGCCCTTCTCTGGAGGTCTTGCTAATTATGTGGAGCCCGTTGCCTCCGGATCAATTCATTTACCTTAGAAGCATTGAAGTCGGCAATTCTTCGCCAGATCCATCCATGGAGGAGCTCATCATCGAGAGTGCCCCTCATCTAGAAAGATTATTCCATCTTGACCAGAACCAGGATTTGCATGTATCAGTGCTCTCAGCGCCTAAGTTGGAGTCCCTAGGTTGTTGTACTAACTCCACCAGGCTCGTGTTTGGTTCCACAGATATTCATCAGGTAAGATCTTCATTTTTACCATCCTCAGCCTTCTATATAACTTGCATTCAGTGCATACAGAAGTTACACATGATTTGCAAACCTATGTATATTATTGTCTAATGTTGGATTTCATGCTTTTATGAAGGGACCGCGCATTGCAATTGGTAGCCTTTCAACAGCACTGTGCAGAATCAAGTCTTTGCATCTCTGTATGCGTACTCTATGTTTGGACATGGTTATTGAATTGATGAGATGTTTTTCGTGCTTGGAGAAGTTGTACATTCAGGTGATGATTGTTTCACCGATAGTACATTTTGTTTGATTGCTTTATTGATCTACTTGTTGTTCTGAAGTTGTTATTTATTTGGTTTGTCGATGTTCTTTACAGTGCGAGAAATCTGGGACGAAGAATTTGTGGCGTCGTAAACACCGCGAGCTTCTCAGATCTTTTGACATCCGTCTAAAAGAAATTGTATTGGATTGTTATCGGGCCAAAAATCCTGACATTGATTTTGTAACTTTTTTCGTACTAAATTCTAGAGTTCTAGAGTCGATGACAGTTTTAGTCAAGAGAAACGATGAGGAGTTCTTGGCAAAACAGCGTCAGAAGCTTCTGCTAGAGAGCAAGGCTTCAGATGGGGCTGAAATTAATTTCGTACCCAAGGTGGACGCGAATCCTGGGACATATTATAGTATAAGTCTGTGATTTTGATTTAATGTACATATGGATGTGTGTTGTATTGGTTTTTTTTAGAAAAGGAGGATGACCTCCGGCCTCTGCATCAGGGAAATGCATATGGCCACTTTATTGATTATTTTCGAGGACCTTACAAAGTATTACAACAATATGCCTGAATCCGCCATCTTGGCAACATATGCCACTACTCCTATCCAAAAGATGCAGGGGTGCTACCTGGGCCACATACCTAGACTACTCACCTAATCCTATCATCAAAAGCCAGAAGCCCCAGCCGAGCCACATACCGCGTCTGAGGAATAAACTGGTCTGACGCACTCACATGTGTCGTCGCCGCCATCTTCCACAAGTCCGTCTTGAGAGCAGATGTTGAGGTTTCTACCTTGTCAGATCACTCCGTCATCGACGCCACCTTGACGCCAGCCAACTACCTCCACCTGCGCGAGTCCATCACCGCGCATCGTGCGCCGAGTCTCCACTGCACCACGCCGCCGAGATCCGCCGTCATTAATGTGAAGGATGAAGCACCGCTCCACCAAAAAGGCGCCCGCTGGTCCCTCGATCCCGTGTACGCCTTCAAGAATGACGCCCCCAAGGAGGAAACGACACCAACGCGCCGCCGTCATCCGATCAACTGATCTAGGGTTTCCCCCGGAGGTAGCGGATAGAGGTCTAGAGCTTCTCCACGACGATGCCTTCAAGAAGGTAATGACACAACAGGGTGCCACCAACGCCGGTCATGTAATGTGTGCACGGGTCGCCGCCGGATCCGCTCGAAGAACCTCCATGACGTAATGTGTGCACGGGTCGCCGCCGATCTGAGCCGCCGCACAACAAGCAGGCCACACCGTCCAGATCAGATATGTCCGGAGGGCACAACCCGCATGGTGCCGACCCAACCACCAGGCCCTCCATGCCGCCACCGCCGATCCAAGGTCAGATGGTGTGTCGCCGCAGACCCGGCCGTCGCCGCCGAACGCCGCCACGCAGCCCGAGGCAGAGCCGGCTGCCGCACCCCACCATTGCTGCCCTTGGCGAGGCAGCCGCCCGCGCCGCCGCCGGAAGGCAGGCCCGCCTCCTCCAGGCCAGATCAACCCTTGGCCAAGGCAGCCGCGCGCCGCCGCCGCAGGGCGGGCCAGCGCGCCGCCAGCCAGATCGGCCGCGCCACCCATGCCGCTGGGCGCCGCACCACCCCACGGCGCAGGCAAGAGGGAGGACCCCGTCACGCCGCCAGCCCGGGCCATCGTCGGCGTCCTTCGTGGCGGCGGAGGGAGGAGGAAGGAGGAGGGACCCCGGCTAGTGATCGAGATCCCGCCCGAGTCGCCCGAGCGGGGGCGGCGTGGGGGGCCAAAAAAATGTTGTTCAGTTGGTCGTGTTGTATTGGTAACTCATGAGCTTTTCATATTAGCGAATAAAAGAATTTATGATGGATGTGTGATTGGGAAATGCATATGTAAACACTCGGCATAGACAATTTTAGCGAATTCATATAGCCATAATGTACTTTTGACTTGTTTTCCTCAACAACAACAAAGCTTGTAATCCCAAACAAGTTGCAGTAGGCTAGAGGTGAAATCCACAACAAAGCCTTTTCACTTGTTTTCCTAAAGATGAAAAAAAATGTTAAACCTTGGAGATCCATGCTTGGGTACGATGGAACATAAAGAGTCATGTAATGCACAAACCGGCCTTGGGAAAGAAATGATTGCACATATCTGACACTAGTGCTTTTAAATGACTGTGATTTATTTTTCTTTCTGAAAAAAGATAAAGTGGATGTCTTCCAGGTTTTTCTAAAAAGGACCAACCAATCTTCTAGAAACTATCAAAAAAATGCAAACATGACTTAGAGAACTTTGCAGTGATATCATTAAACTCTAACCAATAGTCAAATTCCTAGCTAGATGAGGTCTATCAGTAACTTTCAAGGTATTGAACAATTTATTTCAATAATTGAGTGGTAACTGGTAAAACATAATTCAAATGAAGGATATATGTTTATAAATCTTATGTCACATAGCTAAAAGTTGTTGAACGATTGTGAAATATTGACTCCTCGATGGTAGTGGAAATAATATTAGCATAAGCTGCATAACATGAATTGCGCCTATGAGGCGCTCTGTGTACTATTATTTACTCTATGAAGCTTATGTATTGACACAACTGTGTGAATTGGGGGTAATCCTCCTTTCCAAAAAAAAAACACACTGTGTGAATGGGGGTTACTATTGAATCTATACTAATTATATGATCAGTCTCAGCACATAGAGGAACAAATATGTGAAGTGTTAAAAAAGGATAACATGCGGTTTTTTCATTGCAAACAAGTTTTTTTCTTCACAAAACAAGGAGTACATGTCAATAAACATATAAAGGAGAAGATAGTGCATAGTGTTCTAGGATGCAGACTAAATCATTACGTATAAATCACATGGCTGTATAGTTGTTTTGTTAACCAACTGAAAATGCTTTGACATCTACATATTTGGATGTGGTTCACCTAGTTATTATTAAACCTTTCTTGCTCATTTTCGAAACAAAACAATAGCTCTTGGACTACGACGGAGGGCATGCAGGCCTGAGTATTGTACTATGTAACAATGTGTTTCTTGTGCTAAGAAAATGGGAGCAAAAACAGATAGAGGAATACCAAGCTATAGTTATGTCACTATTGTCATATGATGATTCAGTTCTGTCTTTCATTGTAGAGTACAACAATATTGCAATAATATTTTCATACTTATCAAACAAATTGACAAAATTAAAGTTGAACTTTATTATAAGCTGGGTAGGCATTGGAAACCAGCTAGGAATGGATTTTTTACGGTAAAATCTTTTTATATGGATCTTGTTAATTCTGGCCCAATCTCGAGATTGCTGCATATTTGGAAGATTAAGGTTCCTTTGCGCATTAAAATCTTTATGTGGTTTATCCACAAACAAGTAATTCTTACAAAGGACAACTTAATTAAGAGGAGATGGGTAGGTAGTCCACGATGTTGTTTTTGTGATCATGATGAAACAATACAACATTTATTTCTTGAATGCCCACTCGCCAAATTATTGTGGAGATCGATTCATATAGCCTTTAATATTACTCTTCCAGTTGACATTACAGCGTTGTTTGGAACGTGGTTAACTGGGGTTGAACATACTACGGCGGCCCGTATTCGGATCGGAATATGTGCGCTTTTGTGGGCTATATGGAATTGCGGGAACGATTTGATATTTAACAGACAAAACAATTTATCTTTCTTGCAGGTCATCTTCAGAGCTACTGCTTGGATCCGTACGTGGTCCTTACTCACTCCTATGGAATCCAGGGAGCCGTTGGTTACTGGGTGCAACCACTCGGAGATGGTAGCACGGGCTTTATTCAACCGGTTCGGATGGCGGTCGCATAACAGGATAGGAGTCTAGGGAGCTTATCCTTCCTTTTGCCATTCAGGTTATGATTGTCGGCATGAACTTTGTTTCCATGCTATTTTCGCTCCACTTGCGAGCTGTAATACAATGACGACTTTGTGTTACTTTGCAAACTTTTAATAAGATGGTTGCATGCAGAGGCCGGGGTATGCCTCCATTTCCCAAAAAAAAAGCTGGGTAGGCAAATACAACCATTTGATGAAATTTTCAGTTCAAGGGAATAACAAAACTAAAATTATGTATGAACTGAGAAGGGGCAAAGACCGTCATATTCATATACCCCCAGTTTGTAACACGTTCAAATATTGGTCAATCTACATAAGAAATGTTGCTTTATCAGAGTAACGAACATAGGTTTGGATGGGATCAATGACTTTTTATCAGGCTCCAACAATGAATAGGCCTGAGAGAGAAATGTTTTGCTATAACTGAAATACTATTGCACCTACACGGCAAAGACAATCTGACAATAAATTTAAGGTATTGTTGGTAATTTCTTAAACCATTGGGTTCTTGGTTTCTGATATGCTAAATCGGGGTTAGAGTTCCTTTATTGACATTTTCCAGTATTTCTCTGAACTTGATTAGTAGCATGCATGTTTATTCGGACTTGCTTTTATGAAGACATCTTAGTGTAGCACAGCCGCGTGCAGGCAGACAAGCAAGCTGTAGAGTATGGCACAGCATTCATCCTCACCATGATCTGGGTCCGTGCATGCATGAAAAAGTTCCTTTGCACGGGCATCACATATGCAAGGGACTGCTACACGGGCAAGCTGCAGAAAGGCGGGCCCTTTCCGCGCGTATCTTTGGTTGGGGTTGCGGTGGGTCTCGAGCGAGATGGTGTCTAAGGTCTGGGATGCCGGGACGGCGGCCCTGGTGGTGGTTCCGCGGTGCTCATAGGCGGAGCCCGTGGTTAGGTGCTGCCCGATGGCCATGGTCGCGTGGACGGCGTGGTCGCTGGAGTGTGGAGTCCGGTGGTGGTGAGTGGTGGCCGGGGTGAAAATCTGATCTATCTTTGGACGGACCGGCGGCGGCAAAGCTCGTTCCCTCCTTGAAGGCCTCGTCACGGCTCTCATTGCCCGTCTTGTTGCTTCAGGGGAAACTCTGATCCTTGGGTCGTGGCGGCGCTCTGGTGTCATAACCTTCCTGAAGGCACCGTCTTGGAGCACACGGTTCGTCATATGTGGCTTCATCCCTTCGTGGTGGCATGCTCACGATTGAGGACTCCGATTGCTCTTGTAGTACTAGGGGTAGTGTTGCTGCGCTTAGCGCCTTTGTGTCGTGCCCTGGGTGTGTGCATGTGTTCTGGTGGAGTGCGTTTGTATCTGAGTTGTGATCGGTCGGTGCTTTATATATAAAGCGGGGCGATGGGTTGTTATACTGTTATACGGTTCCGCTCGTGTTATCTATGGGAGGAGCGACGCCGGAGGGGTAGGGGGGGGGAGTATATATCACTATATCGGGACATCATTGGCTTCGTTATTTGCTGAAAGATTAGACTCGTTGAATTTGTGCCTTTGGTGCTGGATGTGGCCTATTGGTAGTTAATATCCATGCATATGTGCCACTTCCGCCAATCCGGGGTCTTTGGTCATTACCGTTAGTGCATCGCAACCGAGGCAGAGCGGGTGCATCATGCGAATTGTTGAATTATGACGCTTGGCAATCACGTGTGTTTCTCCTACAAAATAACATTTGAAAATGGCCATAATTGATGTGTGACTTTGTCGTATGCCCCTTTCGCTCGTGATGGCATACAACTAATGAACAGAATTTGCATACATTGGATATAGGAACACGTGCGAGTGAGAGGGGAGACGAGAAAGTTTCAACATTTTTATTATAAACACTAATAAATTTAGCCTGCGGATGGAGGAAGTATTTAAGTTTTGCTTTGTTAACTACTCTGCAATGCTACCAACGATTACTTCTTTATCGCTGCAATTTCTATTTCGTAATGTGAAAACTGGTGCCTCTCATGCCTGCCATTGTGTCCTCTGAAACAAATCATGAGTATATGCTTCTAACACTATTAATGATGCATTATAATTGCATGTGTGCTTCCATCAAAGGGATGTGATGCTTCCAACAATACGAACCCTGCTTTGTAATCCTTAGTTGGATTTCTCTTTAAGAAGCAGACGCATTTAATTTTCTTCCTTTTTGAACAATTTTATTTGTTCTCTCCAAGAGACTCCTCTTTGTGGATCATGCACCTTTTGGTAGTGTGAACTGATTAGTTAAGTTTGTTTATATTATTGGCACAACTTGGTTAATTAATTGTTCTACCTGAAGAAATAAATACCCAAATTACAATTATCAGTTTACTATGGATACGATATAGTGCAGTTTTCAGTTCTTTCCTGTGAAACATGTTAGTAACAGATCGAGTTCTTCTGTAGATTTTTTTGAAATGGAGGCATTAGATTTACCTCATCTCATTAATTAAGAAGAGGAGAACAGAGTTTGGTGGTTACATGATCACAAAGGTCAAACCACAAAGAGACCACTCTCCCGGTATTAAATTACCCAAATATTTTGCCCCGGCAAACACCCAGAGCCTTGCTTTCGCCTTGATCGACGCAACCACTGGCCGGACAAGGAGTCCCCTTGTTGCGAAATACTCTCACATTCCATATTGCCCAATAGAGAGGCATCTTCAATGAATTGTACACCTTCATGTTGGCACCGGGTAGCCTACGACAAGAATCTTACCACTTTGGCACTGATGAAAGAGCATACCAGGTGCTAGTCTAAGATTGCAACCCCGGTCAACGCTGACCATGTTCCAAATCGTAACAGTGTAGCGGCATTTCAAAATGAGGTGCATGCGGAGATGATTCCGGTTCTCTTTTTCACAAGTGGCACATGCCACCGTTTGGCCAATCCCTCTGAGCAAATCTATCCACTGTCCAAACTCTATTTGAGAGAGTGAGCCATGAGAAAAATCAAATTATGCGTGGTGTCCACTGGTGGAAAAACAGGCTTCCGTCCAGCCCCATAAGTCGCGGGCTGTAGGAACCGCGATTAATGGGACCTTTAGTCGCGTTTCGAGGTGAACTGCGACCAAAGGCCTGGGCCTGTGGCGCTCGGTGGCACAGTCAAGACGTGAGGTCTTTAGTCGCGTTGGCAGGACAACCGCGACTAAAGGCCTTCGGGCACTTTTAGTCACGGTTTGCCGTGCCAACCGCAACTAAAGCCCTCCCTATATATACCCATCCAGCAGCCAACACTTAGCCATTTGGAGCCATTCTCTTCACAAGTGGGTGTAGGTTTGCTTTTGGTTCCTCTTATGCACATAAGGTGTTTGATGAAATGCCCCAAGAGCATGAAAGAAACATGACATGAAGTGTTGGAGCCACACTCTTCGATCATGTTAGCAACTTGATGAACCTTTGATGTGTCAATATGCATGTGTGTAGTTCATTGTTTAATTTATATTGTTTGTAGCTAGTTAGTTTAACAAATGCATGATGGTTAATTATATATTTTATATTATAATAATGCAGATGAATCGGCAATGGATGTACGGTAACCGACTCTCCATGAAGTTCACTACGGGTTTGAAAGATTTCCTCGTAGTGGCTAATGCGAACAAGCGGGGGGTTTGTTATCTGTCCATGTGTTATCTGAAGAATGAGAAGGGTTACTCTTCCTCAAGAGTTGTTCACATGCATCTGCTTGAAGGGTTTCATGCCAAGCTATAATTGTTGGACCAAGCATGGAGAAAGAGGGGTTATAATGGAAGAAGATGAAGAAGGGATGATTTCATCGATGAAAGCTATCTTGCTCATTTCGGTGATACTTTCATGGAGGATGTCAAGGTGAAGGGAAGGTGAAGAAGAGGCACGTGATGATCCCGCTGATGATCTTGGTCGGACCATTGCTGATGCACGGAGACGCTAAACCGAAAAGGAGAGGGAGAATTTGGATCGCATGTTAGAGGATCACAGAAAGGCGCTGTACCCGGATGCGATGATGGTCTGAAAAAGCTGGGCTGCACATCGGATTTGCTGAAATGGAAGGCAGAGGCAGGTGTAGCTGACTCGGCATTTGAAAACTTGCTGAAAATGTTGAAGAATATGTGTCCAAAGGATAACGAGTTGCCCGCCAAGACGCACGAAGCAAAGAAGGTTGTCTGCCCTCTAGGTTTAGAGGTTCAAGATACATGCATGCATCAACGATCGCATCCTCTACCATGTGAATACGAGAATTTGAATGAATGCCCGGTATGCACTGCATTGCGTTATAAGATCGAGGCGATGACCCCGGTGACGATGTTGAGGGCCGAAACCCGGAAGAGGGTTCCCGCCAAGGTGATGTGGTATGCTCCTATAATACCACGGTTGAAACGTCTGCTCAGGAACAAAGAGCATGCCAAGTTGTTGCGATGGCACAAAGAGGACCGTAAGTCGGACGGGAGTTGAGACACACCGCAGATGGAACGCAATGGAGAAAGATCGACATATGGTTCAAAGATTTTGCAGCTGACGCAAGGAACATAAGATTTGCTCTAAGTACGGATGGCATGAATCCTTTTGGCGAAAGCGAGCTCCAGCCATAGCACTGCCCGTGACTCTATGCATCTACAACCTTCCTCCTTGGTTGTGCATGAAGCGGAAGTTCATTATGATGCCGTGCTCATCCAAGGTCCAAGCAACCCGCAACGACATCGATGTGTACCTAAGGCCATTAGTTGATGAACTTTACAGCTGTGGGGTGGTGTCCGTGTGGGATGAGCACAAACAAGAGGAATTTGACCTCACGAGCGTTGCTTTTCAGAACCATCAACGATTGGCCTGCTCTTAGTAACCTTCGGGACTGTCAAATAAGGGATACAATGCATGCACGCACTGCTTACATGAGACTGAAAGTGTACATTTGCCAAATTGTAAGAAGAACGTGTACCTTGGGCATCGCCGATTTCTTCCAAAATTCATCCAAGAAGAAAGAAAGGCAAGCATTACAACGGCAAGGCAGATCACCGGCGAAGCTCGCGGAACGACCGGTGCTGAGGTATTTGATATGGTCAAGGATTTGAAAGTCATCTTTGGAAAGGGTCCCGCGGACAATCAGTTCAAGGGAGCCGACGGGCACGCAGCCATGTGGAAGAAGAAATCTATATTCGGGAGCTAGAATATTGGAAAGTCCTAGATGTCCGCTCTGCAATCGACGTGATGCACGTTACAAAGAATATTTGCGTGAACCTCCTAAGCTTCTTGGCGCGTATGGGAAGACAAATGATACAAAGGAAGCACGGCAGACCAGCAACGTTTGAAAGACCTCGATGACCGCATCCGGAATGGTTTCAAGGTCGTGCCAGCTACGCCTCGACCAAAGAAGAGAAGGTCATCTTTTTGAATGCCTCGAGCAGTATGAAGGTTCCGCCTGGATTCTCGCCCAATATAAAGGGAATAATAAACATGGCGGAGAAAAGTTCCAAAACCTGAAGTCTCACGACCGCCACGTGATTATGACGCAATTGCTTCCGATTGCTTTGAGGGCTCTGCCGGAAAATGTTCGAGTAGCCATTGTGAAGCTATGTGCATTCCTCAATGCAATTTCTCGAAGGTAATCAATCCAGAAGTTCTACCACGGTTACTGAACGATGTGATCCAATGTCTTGTCGATTTGAGTTGGTGTTCCCGCCATCCTTCTTCAATATTATGACGCACCTCCTGGTTCACCTAGTCAAGAGATTTTCGTTCTCGGTCCTGTATTTCTACACAATATGTTCCCTTCGAGAGGTTCATGGGAGTATTAAAGAAATATGTTCAGAATCGTGCTAGGCCAGAAGGAAGCATCGCCAAGGGCTATGGAAATGAGGAGGTAATTGAGTTTTGTGTTGACTTTGTTCCTGACCTTAAGCCGATTGGTCTTCCTCGATCGCGCACGAGGGGAGACTAATGGAAAAGGCACGATCGGAAGGAAATCAACGATATGTATGGACGGCCATTCTATGATGAAGCACACCACATCAGATCGACCAATTCCAGCTTGGTGGCTCCGCACTTTGAGAAACACAAGAATATTTTACGCTCGACAACCCGGGAAGCCTGAATCCTGGATTAGGAAGGCCCACATGGAGACTTTCGCAGTTGGTTGAGAAAACATTTAATGAATGACAATGATGTTGTAGATCAGCTGTACATGTTGGCCAAGACACCATCTTCGACTATAACGACTTTCCAAGGGTACGAGATAAATGGGAATACATTTTACACGATCGCCCAAGATAAAAAGAGCACCAACCAAAACAGTGGTGTCCGCTTTGATGCAGCAACCGAGAATGGGCATCAGGTCACATATTATGGTTACATAGAGGAGATATGGGAACTTGACTATGGACCTCCTTTAAGGTCCCTTTGTTCCGTGCAAATGGTTCAAGCTAACAGGAGGTGGGGTAAAGGTGGACCAGCAATACAGAATGACAATGGTGGATTTCAACAATCTTGGTTACCTTGACGAACCATTCGCCCTAGCGAAGATGTCGCCAGGTTTTCTATGTGAAGGACATGAGTAGCAAACCGAGGAAACGGAAAGATAAGAAAACGATCAGACATCATGCGATGATTCAAAGCGCCACATTGTTCTTTCAGGAAAAGAAACATCGTGGGAGTGGAGGATAAGACAGACATGTCGAAGATTATAATATGTTTGCTGAAATTCGCCTTCAAAGTGAACACCCACCCAAGCATTAAGTTAAATGATGAGGATGCTCCATGGATACGGCACAATCGTAAGCAAGCAGGGACACAAGGAAGAAATGATGTGTAATAATTTATTGTACCAAACTTTGTTGAATGGATCATGTGAATTATATTACCCGTGATGTGTTTGGTGTCCATTTTCAATGATTCGAGATACCACCGATGATACATGAAATTTGGAGTGATTTAGTCATACTCCTGCCTAGGCGATAATATGCATACTGTAGTCTTCATAGCCGTGATCGTCGTTGTGTCTTGGGTAGTCGCCTTCTAAGTTGCCGCCGCCGCCGCTGCTGTCGTCGCTCTTTGTCGTCATTGTCGTCGGGCGGCGCCGTGGCTCGAATCGAGGGTAGCGCAGGCGGGGATATCGCCGCCGTGATGTAGTCCATGACGCTCGCAGAGTCCGCCATACCACCATAGCCGACGGCCGCCTCGTGGAAGTTCCCGTGAGGCGACCGTCCTCCTCATACCGGCGAGTGCCCTCTCACGCCGATTGATGAAGAAGGCGCCCCAAGTATGCTGGTTATCGGGATGCCGCCGGGATTCATCCGCTGCTCGGCGTGAGGTCGAGGTAGTAGTGGTTCGTGATGGCCGCCTGCTAGCAGACTCGAGGGACGGAGGGACTGCACGCCGGGCGCTTAGGCTCCAGCCGGTGGGGACGCTGTAGCCCGGTGGACAAGGGTAGTTCGAGGCGCAAAGCTCCTCCACCTGCTGGTAGGTTAGAGTGGGTGCGGTGGAAGCCATGAGAGAGTGATGAGAGATTGTAGAGATGTGATAATGCTGGCCAAGCCGGGCTACATATATGTAGTGAGAAATGGCGGGAAAAATGGGAGCGGGAAGACAGGAGGCGGGAAGAAAGTGGCGGGAAGAAAGAGGCGGAAGACAGGGAAGAAATGGCGGAAAACCCTAAACTCAGGACGGCCTTTAGTCGCATGGGTTAAAGTAAGCGACCAGCGACTAAAATAGCAATAATAAGTATTTTGTTGTAAGTAGAAACAAAATAAAATAAATAAAGCAACAAAGAAAACAAAAAAGTGTTTTCAAATTTGAAAACTAATGGCACTAACAGAAAGTTTATAATTTTTCTAAAACTAAAAGCAAAAAGAATTAAAAATAAAGCAAAAACAACAAAAATAAATAATAATGCAGAAAACAAAACAAAAAACTGGAAAAAATAGTGCCGCCTAAGTATTTTGTTGTAAGTAGAAACAAAATAAAATAAATAAAGCAACAAAGAAAACAAAAAAGTGTTTTCAAATTTGAAAACTAATGGCACTAACAGAAAGTTTATAATTTTTCTAAAACTAAAAGCAAAAAGAATTAAAAATAAAGCAAAAACAACAAAAATAAATAATAATGCAGAAAACAAAACAAAAAACTGGAAAAAATAGTGTCGCCTAAGTATTTTGTTGTAAGTAGAAACAAAATAAAATAAATAAAGCAACAAAGAAAACAAAAAAGTGTTTTCAAATTTGAAAACTAATGGCACTAACAGAAAGTTTATAATTTTTCTAAAACTAAAAGCAAAAAGAATTAAAAATAAAGCAAAAACAACAAAAATAAATAATAATGCAGAAAACAAAACAAAAAACTGGAAAAAATAGTGTCACTTAAGTATTTTGTTGTAAGTAGAAACAAAATAAAATAAATAAAGCAACAAAGAAAACAAAAAAGTGTTTTCAAATTTGAAAACTAATGGCACTAACAGAAAGTTTATAATTTTTCTAAAACTAAAAGCAAAAAGAATTAAAAATAAAGCAAAAACAACAAAAATAAATAATAATGCAGAAAACAAAACAAAAAACTGGAAAAATAGTGCCGCCATCGGACCCCCACGGCTGAATACGACTAGAAACCCTACATGGGCGAGATTCAGCCCGCAGGAGGCCAAGTAGGCCCACAGCACATAGCTAGTGACAGATTAGGTTCGAAGCTCAGCAGTTGACAGGAGCTCGAGGGTGGCGCAGCAGCGCTTATAAACCACTCTCGAGCTCTCTCAACTAGCGAGGTGGGACTAAACTTTTGGCGCTGGCAGCACGAGGCCTTTAGTCGCTGGTCGCTGCACCACCGCGATTAAAGGTGGGCCTTTAGTCGCTGGTCGCTGCACCAGCCGCGATTAAAGGTGGGCGCGGAACGCAAAAACCCGCTTAAACCTTTAGTCGCGGTTGGGCAGGCGACCGCGACTAAAAAAATTTTAGTCGCGGGCCTCAGAGCCCACCGCGACTAAAGGGGGGCCTATAAATACCACGCCCCGATTCTCGTCTTCTCCGATTCCCACTGTTTGCCGCTCGCCGTCGCCCTCGCCGACGCCGCCCGCTGTCGCTGTCGCTTCGACGCCGCCCGCCGCCGGCCCGCCTGCATCTGCGGCCCCCCTCCTCCCCGCAGCCCCGCCACCTCGCCGCCCCGCAGACCCCGCCACCCAAGCAGCCTCGCTACCTCGCCGCCCTTGGCTGCCTCCTTGTCGCCGGTGGCGCGCCGAGGCCATCGCTGGGCTCGCCCGGTGGGCGGGCGCGACCATCGCTCGGCTCGCCGGTGGGCGCTCGTGGCCGCGGTGAGCCCACAAGTCTGGCCGGTGGGCGCTCGTGGCCGCGCCTGTGAGCCCTCAAATGTAAAAAAAAAGCAGAAAAAATATATTAATTAAAATTATTAATTAATTAACCAATTAATTAACTTAATTAATCTTGTTAATTAATCTAACTAACCCTGTTAATTAACCTTAATAACCTAATTACATCACCTTGACATCATGCCGACGCCATAATGGCATTTCCTAATTAAATTAATTCTGTTAATTCTAAAATGAATTAAAACTTTGAAAATTAATATTAAATAATCCGTAGCTCGGATGAAAAACTTTCTACATGAAAATTGCTCGAACGAAGAGACGAATCCGGATACGCAACCCGCTCGCCCACCACACATCCCTAGCATAGCAAACACGCAACTTTCCCCTCCGGTTCATCTCGTCCGAAAACACGAACACCGGGATACTTTCTGGATGTTTCCCCTTCACCGGTATCACCTCATACCGCGTTAGAACATGTCTAGCTTTGCTTGTTGTCCTGTTATGCACTTGCTTGCTTGCCGCCAGACCAACCGGGACCCACGTGGTTGTCTGTTGTCCTCGCCTCCCTCTCCGTGTGTTTTCCTCGCCTCCCTCTCCGTGACGCCGTCGTCGCCGCCTGCCTCGCGCTCTACCGCGACACCTCTCCCACCCTTCCTCGCCTCCTTTTGCCACCGCCTTTCGCCACCGCCACCGCCACCGCCCCTTCTTCACTTAATTAATTTGTTTTACTACATATTTTCAGGATCGACATAATGGCGGACGATAGAGCTGACCCGATTATGGACAACTATGATCCGGACGGTGAAGCACATATGTTCGCATCATAAACGGCGATATTCAATATGTGCCGACCGGAGAAGAAGAAGATGATATCTCTTCTTATCTGAACCTTGACGGTGAAGATGAAGGGCGCCACAAGAAGATGATGTCAAGAAACGCCGATAAACCATTTATCTTCAAATGGAAGTAGCAACCACCTCCGCGCCGAGGTATATATATACATTGAGCCTCCGTGATACAAACTAACTGATTTGAATAAATATGTGTACTAACGCGCGACTCTCTTTCTTATTTTAGCCCTCGCCGGATCGTCAAAACAATCGAGTACGCCGTCAAAGCGTGGCGCAACCAAGACGATGAAACCAGGAGAAACATGCACCATCGAGGTTGTCGACAAGGCAACCGCAGGCCGCTGGAGCCCCGCAAGAACGCCACCAAGTTTGTCACCAATGCGGAGCCATTGTTAGAGACAACGCCTCGATCACCGCCCAGAGTGGAATGAGCCAAAGAAGGCACGAATTGATGGTTTCACTTTTGTCGATAAGAGAACAAAAAAGATTGCTTCAAGAAGCTTATGGAACATTTCGTTCTACCTCCGGAATACAACAAATTCGATGAGGAGGGTAACAAGATTGAGGAAAACAAGGAGAGGAGGAGGCTAGTCAAACAGTTCGCTCTTCATAAGATGGCCGACGATTCGGAAATTCAAGCAAAATCTAGCCCGTGACTTTGTCAAGCGTAACAAGACTCCGGATTTCAAAGGACAATATGAGAAACTGAAACATGATTGGCCAGAATTTGTGAAGCAAAAGAAATCGGAGCAGTTCATTGAAATATCGAAAAAAATAAGGAAAATGCGGCTAAGAAGGAGTACAATCATGTTATGGGGCCAGGAGGGTATCGCATTTTGGTGCCTAGGTTGGAGAAGATGGAGAACGAGATGAGGGCGCGAGGAATCCGTCCAGGTACGGAGGGATGGGACCCAAGGGCCAAAAGCTGGTGGTACGGGCATGGGGGAACGCTGAACCCGGAGACAGGGGAGTGTGTTTACCGGGGCAAATTAATTAAACCCACCCAAGCCCTTATTGACGCAATGAAGGATGCTCAACAGGGGAAGATCAAGTTCAACAGAGAGAACGACGCTACCGACAAAAGCCCTCGAATCCTGAACACGGAGGACGTGTACGAGGCATGGGGCACATTCCGTGGAAAATAGGGTTCCCTGAACGATGACCCGTGACGTTCTGAAGCCGTAAGAGAAAGATGGATCGGGAAGCAGATGTTGTGGCGCGGTTGGCATCGGAAATGGATGTGATGAAGAAAACCATGAGTGTACTAGTAGCCGAAAGAGATGCAGCTCGGGTGCAGCATGAAGATCATCCAGCGGATCTCGGAAGCCAGCAGCGGAGAAGCAGCGTGGCTTCCACGGAGGCCCCACCGGCTGGTGCAGATGCACCGACGATCGAAATTACTGCACCGGAGCCTCTGGCGGTCGAAATTACTGCACCGGAGGTCGAAATTACTGCACCGGAGCCTCCTCGCTACCCCGTGGACGATATAAAGGAGATGAAAGAATGTCATCTGTATTATCCTATCGGGAACATGTCCATGAAGGTAGCCATCGGCAGTGCTTTACCATGTTTACTCGAGCACTCCACCACAACAACCCCATTCAAGATGGCTATGCTCGTGTCACGGTGGAGGACATAGTCCAAGGGTTTGAGGACCTGAGATTGACATTGCTACACCAAGGGGAGAAAAGACTTGAGATGTCAAGCGCCATTTCATTCTATGGCAAAAGAAGTTTATCAAGTTTCCAGGCGAGGCGCCAAGGACAACAAGTCCACCCCCCTACGGTGGTGGTGGTGGCGGTGGCGGTGGTGGTGGTGGTGGTGGTGGTGGCGGTTCACCTACACCTCCGCCACGTAAGCCGACGCCGCCCCGATCCACAACGTCCGGCGGGTGATCATCCGCCGCCCCAGTCCTCGTCCGGCGGGTGATCGACGCCGCCCCAATCCACCCACGGCAAAGAGGCGAAGCAGTCCTGGATTATTAACCCGGACCCTTATGTACCTAAGACCACAAAGGTACCGGAGCCATCATCAAGCCTCTCCCACAAGGCCTTGGGAACGAGTGCCGAGGAAGTCGACGCGCGCTGCTGCTGATTTGGAGAAATGGAAGGCGGACTGCAAGAAGAAAAGAGAGCCCGAGCCCAAGCCAGATTTTCGATAAGCAAAAGAAGTGGGCTAAGTCATTTTGAGCACGCCGTCCCAAGCCGCCAAGAATCTGCCTAACGACTATGAACGTGAACTTGCAGCAGGCACTCATGTTCAAGGAGAACAAAGAGCGGAGAAGGCCGAAAGTAAAAAAGCGGAAACAAGTTGCCCAGCTCGGGAACAAAGTAAACAATCGATTGCCCCGCTTATAGTGGAAGCCTTCGTCCGGATGACCCCGAGATCATACAAGCTGCGGCAACACATGGATTGATCAGAACGAGTGCCGAGAACAAGCGCCAACTTAGGTATTACTCTTCGTGAACTGTTAGGCCTTGATGAGGCGCCAGTGAAGGAGGTAGTAATTACATATGTCAAGAATGGGCCTCTCGTCGAGCTCTGCGCAGAAAAGGATCTACGACCAAATGAAAGGTCCGCTGAATTGGTACAAGGGTTACATAAAAATAAAAATGCCAAAGAATATATTTATGCGGAAGTTAGACATGAGCATCACTTCAAACATTACTATGTACAAATTGCACTGAGTGAATTGTTCCAGCTTTTCAATCTGCTTGAGCTCGACAAATCTATCATCGGTTGCTACGCTCGTAAGTGATTTATTAATTTCTACCCCATCTCGTTCATATTGCCTGCACTATATATATGTCCTAACTATATTGTTGTGTCCGCTATTATATATGCAGAATGAAGATTAAGGAATGCAGAGTAAGGAACATCCATGATGTTGGGTTCATTGACCCACACATCGTTAATGGATATGTGTTGGAGCGCCACCCCGCCGACGTGGAGGCAGACCTGTGGCAGTTTCTTACAAAGCAGGATCTCAAAAGTGATATTCTATTTCCTTACCATTTTGGGTGAGTGTTTCTGTCTTGAGCACATTCTCTTTGTTTACTCCATGCATGGTATGTGGCGGCTAATCGATGAGTTATGCATGACGTCTGTGCATGTATCGTGTCCGCAGGTTCCACCGGATTCTGCTAGTAATTAAAGTTAACACCTCGTAATGTCTCGCCCACGACTCTCGAATATGGATCCAAAGATTTGGGCCGACATGAGAAGAATGCTGCAGAAGTAATTATTTTCATTCATTTGCGCCTATATCGATCGGCCTATTTCGCTCATTTCCTAATATCAAGTAACTAATAACTCTCTTGTTCATTTAATTTTCTTTGCCTCGTAGGGTTTGGAGACGGTTCAGAGATACAAAGGTCGGTGAATTCAAAAAGAGCTAGAATTCAAAATGTTAAAGCCTAAGAATGTTTGGGATATTCAGCCACCGTTGACCAATCTATGTGGATACTATGTTCAGGAGAGGATCCGAGATACACCTCGAGCGGTTCCGAGTGATACCAATGCTCGAGGAATAACCTCCGGATGATGCTTAGTCTAGAAGCTCGCTTCCGACCACTTCAAGAGGAACTAGCTGGATGGTTCAGCAGGAAGTCCTCCATCCTAAAGGAGAACACTATTACGAGGACGAGAACTTTATATGGATTAAATCATGTATGGAAACTTGTTCAAAATTGTATATGGTCATCCGATGATATTTAATATATATTGTATATTCCTCTTGAATTTTTTTGGTTCTAATTTCAAATTTATTTGAAATTGTACATTCATATGCATGTATGTAGTACCGTAGAATATATGAAACTCCTTCAAAATTAAAATAAAGCACAAAAGAAATAAAACAATACAAATTAAACAGAAAACAGGTTTAGGGGGGCTAAAACCCTAAACCCTTTAGTCATGATTGGTTGAAGAACCGCGACTAAAGGTCCTCCGCCTCGACGGCCGCTGGCGCCCGTGGACGGGCCGTTAGTCGCGGTTCTTAAGCAGCCGCGACTAAAGGTGGGGGGCTTTAGTCGCGCTTATTTGGTCGCGGTTGCGCAACCGCGACTAATGGCAGTTGCGAACCGCGACCAAACTTTCCACACCATCCTTGGCATGCCAGAATTTATAAACCCTGTGAACTGCGTATCCTATGAGCTGAGGCAGTAGAGTAGCACCCACCACTGGTGAATTTTCATCGAGTAGCATATTTAGTGCCCATAGTGAGCTGCACCTCATGGACCTTGCTCCATAGGTTGAAAAATTATTTTATGAGATCGACTATGAGACCCACCTGCATATTGATGCAACGCATCAGTCCCTATTAGCCGTGGCCTTGGCTACACACGATTTAGTGCGCTTGGAAAGGGCGAAGATGCCTAGGGCGACCTCCTTCTACTTTTGCCGTTCTAGCCGAGGAGTGAACCACCGTCGGTTAATTATCATGCATCTTATTATCACAAAACTATAATCCAGGAGCACAAGTCATGATGTGTTATGAAAGAAAGGTACTATGGAAGTGTATGCACTCCTGGCAGGGACGCGTGCGTGCTTATATGCTCAATATAATACAAGACTTGGCAGATTGTTGGTAGGCTTGACCCCTATCCTGATATACAAGATTGGGCTTATCCTTGCTAACAACCTGCCTTGTACAATAATACATATGCGCGCGCGCCCACACACACACACACCATTACATCATGACACATTGTCACGTTACACAACATACGTACAACCCTATTTAACATCCTCCCTCAATCTCAACATGTTAAGGTTTAGATTGTTCTTGAAGGCTTGATGTTGTCGACCTTGTAGGGGCTTTGTAAAGCCATCAACAACTTGATCTCTTGTTGGGAGAAACTATCTCCTAGTTTCCTTGCAACTCTTGAACATGATGAAATCAATTTCTATCTATTTTTTCTAGCATGAAATACATGATTTGCAGAAGGGTATGTTTCTACCCACATCACCACAGTAGTTGCATTTGCTAATGATTTGTGTTCTCCTTCGATGCTGGATCGAGTAACTGTTGCCTATTTCTTGGCATTCCATGATATAAAGTTTGAGCCAACTAAAATGGCCAACCCATCATTAGATCTCCTCTCATCAGGAAACCCTGCGCATTCTTCATCAGAAAAGGCACTTGCTATCGTTGATGGTGACGTACATATCTTTAGCCCAATTGAAGCACTGCCTTGAATATATATCAATATCCTTTCTACAGCTGTCCAATGCAAAAGGTATGAGAGTGCAAGATATTAACAAGAAAGATACATCAGGCGTTGTCAATGTTAGATACTGAAGTGCACTAACTACACTTATACATAGTCCCTTCTTGTGGACTTAATAATGCTACTTCGTGCAGTGATAGGTTTTCAGTGGTAGACAAGGGTGTACTCGAGTGTTTACAATCCTTGGTCCCTACATGCTTGAGTATACCAGTAGCATGCTTCTCTTGGGTTAACAGAATACGATCATGTGTCATTTTCACTTTGATTCCTAGAAAGTAATGTAACTCTTCCAAGTCCCTAAGTGCAAATTCACTTTTCAAGTTTTTAAGCAAAGCTGAGGTAGCTTCTTGCGAGGAACTAGCAACAATTATGCCATCTACATAAATGAGCATAAAAATGGTCGCCTTCAGTTTCTTGAAGAAGAACAAGGAGGTTTCTCCTTTTGAGGGTCAAAATCCAAGTTGTTGTAGATTCATACTCAACCTTGAATACCAAGCTCCGCATGCATGTTTTAGACCATACACAACTTTATTCAACTTGCACACAGGGTGTGGTTTAGATCCGTCCACACAACCAGTTGGCTGTCACATATAGACCTCTTCATCGAGAACTTCATGCAAAAACACATTCTGCACATCCAACTGGTGAAGGCTCCAATCTTTGGAGACAACAGTGGACGGAACATGGCTGATAGTGGCAGCTTTAACAACAGGACTGAAAGTGTCCTCTTAACCAAAACCATATTGCTGCCTAAAGCCATTAGAAACTAACCTAGCTTTGTATCTATCTATATTACCATTAGAAACTAACCTAGCTTTGTATCTCTCTATATTACCTGTCGCAAAGGATCCTTCTCATCCTACACAACGACTGAGTGATCCAACGATCCAGCAAATCTCCTCGTACGACGACTATCCAGTGGCCCCGACTGAACCAACCCATGTGCAGGAGACACTTTAGGAGATATGCCCTAGAGGCAATAATAAATGATATTATTTATCTCCGAGTTCATAATTATTTTTATGTTCCATGCTATAACTGCAATGATTTTCGAGTCTGCAATATCCACGAGGCTCGGAGGAAGACTCATATGCACGTGTGGAATAATAACGGTAAGAAGTATTCCTAGTCTGGCCTCTAAGACTAGCTCAAGTGTTGCACGATGGTTCTGTTTTCCTGATCATGGGCATGTCTATGCCGGCAACTTTGAGTACATGGTGGGTTGTCTCATTGGAACCGTCCGCAGGAACTGAGTTCTGTGTTTGTGATCCATGAACAGTTACTACCACACATTGGGTTCCGGTAACTCGACCCCTCTCGACTTATTAATCAACATGATCTCTGTCCAGGAGTTCCAACTAGTTTCTGGTGTTTGTAGGTAGTGTTAGTAGTCTACCAAGTGGCACCCGCAGGTGGGCTTGGGATGACTAGGCACCGTGGCACGGTGTACCAAGCGTAGAACCACCCGTCGAGGTGGGCTTGGGAACCCTGCACACATCGTTTGGGGTCGTGAGCGACACCCCGGCCGGATCTCCTTGCGGATGGAACCCGAATAGGCGATAAACCTGGACTAGAGACTTGCGTGGTTAGTCAGGTCTTGGCCGACTCCCTTGCCAGGCTTCCGCTTGAAGGTTGTCGAGATACACGACGTGTACATGGTGGTAAGTGGCGAGAGCGTGTGTGAAGAAGTACACCCCTGCAGGGTTAACATCATCTATTCGAATAGCCGTGTCCGCGGTAAAGGACTTCTGGGTTGCCTGTACAGTTCATAGACAAGTGAAAGTGGATACTCTAAAATGCGCAAGATAAGCGTGAGTGCTATGGATGGCGTTCTCGTAGGGAGACGGTAACGGGTCCATAGTGGTGTATTGAAATGGTGAATATGTGGACTCGTGTGCGCCACCTCAAAAGAGTTACTTGCAGTTGTAGTTTAGGATAACCACCGAGTCAAAGCTGGCTTGCTGCAGTCAAACTCCACCACCCTCTTTATTAAAACCGATGCCTATGTAGTTAGTTCTGATGTAAGTCTTGCTGGGTACATTTGTACTCATGTTTGCTTATTTTATGTTTTGCAGAGAGACGTCAGTCTCGCTAGTAGTTCCGCGTGGACTTCGACGTTTAGCTTGTTACCTCAGCTACGATCTTGTGCCCTCGGCAGGATCTGGTAGATAGTCAGGCTTCTCAGCCTTTTCCATTTGTAGATGTCTGTACTCAGACATGTTAAGCTTCCGCGTGTGCTTTGTTTTGTATGCTCTGAAAGTTGGGTCATGAGACCCATGTTTGTAATATCTCGCTCCTCGGAGCCTAATGAATAAATACTTGAGTCGTAGAGTTATGTTGTGATGCCATGTTGTATTTGCACATATCGAGCATGTTGTGTGTATGTTTGGAATGCTTGGTATGTGTGGGATCTGACAATCTAGTTGTTTATCCTTGGCAGCCTCTCTTATGGGGAAATGTAGTCTAGTGCTTCCTTGAGCCATAGTAGTCCGCTACAGCCCGGTTCACCGGAGTTCGCTAGCCCCCAGACTACCGCTCAGACGCTTGATCGGGGCGGCATGTGTTTCACTTTGTTCTGTGGTTCGTCCCTTCGGGAAATGTCACGCGGTGACATCCGGAGTCCTGCCTAGCCTGCTACAGCCTGGGTTCCCGGAGTCCTGTTAGCCCAGTGCTACAGCCCGGATTCACACGCTGCCGACCGACATGCTCGAAGTTGATTCATGTATGCCTGTCCCCATGGGTTACTGCCACTTTGGGTTCATGACTAGCCATGTCGGCCCGGGTTCCCTGTCATATGAATGCTAGCGACACTATCATATACGTGTGCCAAAAGGCGCAAACGGTCCCGGGCCATGGTAAGGTAACACCCGTGGGAATACCGTGCGTGAGGCCGCAAAGTGATATTAGGTGTTACCGGCTAGATCGATGTGACTTGGAATCGGGGTCCTGACAGCTTTGGTATCAGAGCCTGACTGCCTGCAGGATTACCAAGCCAAACCGGCCGAAGTTATGTCTAGAAATGCTTTAGTTATGTAAGGGAATTGATTGTGGAAGGGAACTTAAGGCTCTTTTTACTCCTTATACCTCATGGCCTTCTGATCTGAGTCAACATTTTCTCTTCTACGGGGATTAAGAACTAGGCCTTCTCATCTATCTATCAGGATGACGTGTTACTAATCCATAGACTTTTAAGATTGTTGGTTTTAAGCCCCAGTTCAGTTTCTACTACTTCCGTGTGTTCATAGTTGGTCTCGGAACCTTAATATTGTGCTTCTGAGTGGTTATGCCACCATTTTGCAGGATGTCTCAAATCATTTTGAGCATTTACAGCCGTTATGCTGTCCGACTCATCCCAAGTTTCTAAAACAATCTGAAGCATTTGCAAAATCCCTTCCTCTCATTTCGATGTTCCTTTAGGCCAGGTTAATCACACTAATTGTTGAGTTGAGGTATTCCATTGCCTCGGTATATATGTTGGAACTAGTAATATGACCCTAGGTGTCTAGAGTATCACCTAGTAATTTAGCCATGCCTCGTGTTCCCAGTGTGATGATTCTGACCTTCATTCTTGAAAGCATCTCGTGATGCCATTTAGTAGTAGGTATTCTATTCCTGGATTTTGAACCCGAGATTCACCCTACTTACTTCATGTTGATAGTGTTTGCTAGTTCCTTTAGGATATTAGTAAATTTGCGATAGTCCTCGAGGTCCGTGGTATTTCCTTCTTCCAAATACCATGAACTAGTTATGGCAGAAGTTCCTCTTTGAACCTAAAGATCGCAATCAGAGTACTCTTGAGGAGTTCTCCATTCATAATTGTGACTCTGCCAGTTCTACCTTCTCTGCATGGGTTATCCAGGAGAAATGTTGAGCTTTCTCGACATACTAATCTATGCATCCACAACTCAGAAAATTATATGTTCCTTTGAGTTGTTCTCTTCAGTTATATTCTGACCCTCGTCTATCAATTGATAGTCAAGAGTATGTGTGTGATCGTGTTTATCGATGCCTATTATCCTTGTGGTCCGTCAAGCCATTCTATTCCGGAATGACTAGGAGAAACAAACTCCAGTATCTCATCCATTTTCAGGATTGGATCAAAGTAGTTGTACTTCACAGATCAAAATGCCAATCCAGCTTCTGTTCTGTTCTACCTAGGAGTGTTACCATCTTTATGTCAAGAATGTCATGAGAATTGCACCACCTCTTACGAATTCTTGATGCAGTGATACTTCTCGCCATCATTATTCATCCCTCGGTCCCGTGTTGTTGAAACCGAAATGCTGACAAGTGAATTGTGGTGTGTGAAATCGATACGCCTGGCAACCCCCTTGCTTGGTAGTAAATGGACAATACTCTCATTCTTAGCGTGTTGGTTATTAAACCATCATCCTAAGATTGACCGTGCTATCTAGTCCTTATTTTTGGTGCACTCAGCGATCAATGAGTTAGGACTGTGTCAATTCCTCACTCTTTTGATCATATCATCTTGCCCTGAAAAGCAGGATTGTTCTCGAGCTTAGTAACATATCGGTGGTTCGTGATGTTCCGATTATCTTCTCGGAAGTATCACCAGGTTGTCACCTGACCGCTATGTTGAGTTGGTGATCAAGTTGGTTCCTTGTAACCACCCCCTTCTCCAAGAATCTGTGTTGGATACCTCTGATCTAGTTGGTTAAGCTAACAACAACTTGGAGAGTTGGAAGATGAAAGCTTGTCCGACTTAGTTCATTCTAAGGGATATCTTGTATGTGTGTTGAAGAAAGGTGATGTCTTCATTGATTGATCCTCGCGATCAATTGCTGGACCCATCATCCTAACCAAACCTTGATTTGAGTGTGGGCTATCGTCAAATCAAGTTAGAACCAACAATATTCGTAATGTTGTCTTACTCGTGGTTGATCCCTCGAGCATACACCATTACATCTTTTGGTCTGACCAATACTATCACTGTGTCACATGATGGCGGAAGTCCAGTGATATGGAAATTCCGATGAGTTGCTGTTGAGTCCATCATTAGCATTTTGTCTCCCCCATGATTTGTGTTAAACATTAAGCTAGTGTTGGAAACTTTGTAAGCAATGCCTTCGTGTTCCGTTCATGAAGCTTATGGTTGGATGGAAGAAGTGACTTCCTCGAATTCATGTGCATTGGTGCAAGTTGCCGCCATGAGTTCGAGAAAGGTTTGTTTTGTTTCCCTTGGAATCATCCCAAATCAGTCATGCATACGTGCAAAGTATTCTATGGTTTGGTAGATCAATTACCTCCACTCCATATGTGTTCCTAGCACACCAAGCCACTGGTTGATTTGTTCAAGGAGAAGAAGTTCCTTCTTAAGAGCAAAACTTATGCAAGGACTTCGATATCCTCGATGATGGTTCCCGACCAGAACTCGGTAATGTTTTATTGTAAGAATTCCATGTGGTCATGCTTGTCTTGGACAACGTGTTCACATGTGTTTAGCAGAACCAGCTCACGTTTTGGAGCTTACTACCATACTTCATTTCCTGAGAATCTCGCAACATCATCTCATCGGGTTGTGTTGCAAACTTTATTTTGTAGACATGTTGTCTGAAATATCCTGTTACCAACCAGATCTGAATCTCAGGCAGATGTGATGGTTGGAACTTCTTCCAAGAGCTATGATATGGGTTCCAGTGAGGTGGACGCACCTAGCTGGAAGCACTTTTATTGTAGTATCTTGATTAAGCCATTTGGTCACCTCCCATGAGGATTTCGCATGACTTATTCTAGAAGTTGTTCCTTATGGATTTTGTGTTCCCAAAGTCTAACCTTTACTTGATGACCATGTTGATGCCACTTTGAATCATGATAGTGGTATCTTAAACATCAAGGAGAACATTGGAAGCGGAGTGCTAAATGTCTCTTGGTCGATCATCCAGATTTCGCTCTCTTGGCCTGGCTAAGGGGAAGTCTGAGAAGGTGTTATCTTCCTTTGTATCCGCATCATCCATCACTATTCATCATGGTAGTAAGATGTGTTGCCAGGATCCTCGGCACGGATGTTGGTAAAACCTTGATGACTATGGAAATGCTCAAGTTCTCGAGAGCACACTCAGTCACTAGATTATATCCTTGGTATCAATTGGAATGTGCCTTCCGTTTGCCGAGTTGTTCTATAACCATAGTTTCCTTTCCGAACTGAGTATGCCATTTCCCCGAACCCCTTTCAAACGATCGTTGTGAATTGCCTTAGCCTGGTATGGAGAGTTTCAATGATCCTTCCCGATAAAGTTTCTTTCTAACATCATCAAGTAGGATGAAGATCTAGAAAGCAAAGACGTCAAGATCAATATGAAGCAATGAATCAACATCTTGAGAAAGACAGTTGGATCGTGAAGATCGTGTTAGCTTGTGACCCCTCTGACTTCTTACCTCACGACTTGAATCTCGGGACGAGATTCTTGTTTAGTAGGGGTGAGCTGTCACATCCCTAGTTCTGTATGCACTAGGCTAGCCCTTCATGTGAGCATCATGTTTAAATTCAAATGAAATTTGAATTGAGGAATTTTCAAAGCCTCAGAAGATCTCTAAAAATAACCAAGATTTAAATCTCATCAAATGAGTCCAAGAAAATGTTCCCGTTAATCTCTGGAAATATTGGCAAGGGATAAAATTCAAACCAATATTTCTAGAATCTCGGGAACAATTATTGTGGGCCTTTGAGGTAAACCAATAAATATTTGAATTGGATCTATATTTATTATATCATAAATATATGTTCAATAATTCTGGAAATTGTTGTGTAGCTTTGGATAAGTCCATTTAGTTCACACAATTATTTTCATGAATTTTAAAATGGTTTAGTATTTTTATTAAACCAAACAAATTGTCAGAAAAATAGAAAAGAAACAGAAATGGAAAAATATCTACCTGAGCTTACCTGGGACACTGCTGGCCTGGCACTTTGTCGCCCAGCCAGCCGACCGCCAGCGCCAGATCACCCCCTACTCGCGCCCGAGAAGGCGGGCAGCGTGCTCGCTGCTGGCCCACGCCTCGCCGACTCTGCTTGCCGCTCTTCCTCGACGCTCTGGACGCCCTGGACGTCGACACACAACCTCCCCGACCCCCTCACTCTCTCCAGAGCTCTTTCCCTCCTCTGCTCTCTCTCCCTCTCATGTCCGAGAGCAGCCGTCGCTACCGACGCCATTCGCCGCGGCCACCGCCTCCCCCTCGACCCCTCGCCGTGCCTGCGAGTTCCGCCTCGACGTCCCCGACCTCCTCGACGACCCACGAGGCCCCAGACGCGCCGCAACGCCGCCCCGTCGCCGTTTCCCTCGTCGGCCGCCGGAGATCCCTCTCGCCGCCCCGCTCGCTCCGGTGCTTCCCCAAGCACGCCGAGGCCACCTCTGCACCCGCGGTGAGCTCCTCTACCGACCCCCTCTACTCCGATGGCCATTAGCTCATCATAACCCTCGTTTCCGTCGAGACCGAGACCTCACCGGCGCCGGACTTGTCGCCGTCGTCGTTTTGGTACGCCTCCGTCCAAACTGAGCGCGTCACTACACTCAGTGCACCCCCAGGAGGCCGTAGCACCCCTCCTTGCCACCTGCCGTGCGCCCTAACGCCGAACCCGAGCACGCCCGAGCTCCGGCCACCGCTTCCGAGCTCGTGGCCGTCGTCTCCGGCTACCCCAGCTCCCGCCGGCTGCTCCATCAGCTGCGCGCGTGCAGCTCCTCTTCGTAGCGCCTCCCCACGCCCAAAATGATGCCCTGTGGCTCATTTCCAAGCCCCTCCGCCACGCCTGTCGTCGCCGGCGTCGAGCCGCCGGCAAGTTTGACCCCACCGCTGACTGTTGACCCCGGGTGGACCCAGTTTGACTTTCTCTGAGTCACTGACAAGTGGGCCCAGGCCCCAGCTAATCCTAGATTAGTTTTTAATTAAGTTTAGTTAGTGCACTGACATTTTTAGTTAGTAGAAGTTTAACACTAATTAATTTAGATTAGTTAGTTAGTCACTGACTTGTGGACCCCCTTGTTCATTCCGATACAATCCCACTCTCTCGCTCCTTCTCTATTTTACTGCATTAGGACAACAACGATTCAACTATTACATGCTGCGGTAGTTGAACCCCTTTATCCTCTGCATGACCTGTCATTGCCATAGTAAATAGATGAAACCCACTAGCATGAGTAGGAGTTGTTTGAGCCCTGTTGTGCCTACTCATTCATGCTTGTTTGTCATGCCTGCTACTGCTTAGAGTTGAGTCAGGTCTGATTCATCGGGGATGAATCGGAGGTGTGTGAACATGTCCTTCTGTTGAGAGCTAAGTGTGTGAAAACGATTTGGTAAAGGTAGCGGTGAGAGAGCATGTAGGAGTACATGGTGGGTTGTCTCATTGGAACCGTCCTCAGGAACTGAGTTCTGTGTTTGTGATCCATGAACAGTTACTACCACACATTGGGTTCCGGTAACTCGACCCCTCTCAACTTTTTAATCAACATGATCTCTGTACAGGAGTTGCAACTAGTTTCTTGTGTTTGTAGGTAGTGTTAGTAGTCTACCAAGTGGCACCCGGTACAGGTGGGCTTGGGACAGACTAGGCACCGTGGCACGGTGTACCAAGCGTAGAACCACCCGTCGAGGTCGGTTTGGGAACCCTGCACACATCGTTTGGGGTAGTGAGCGACACCCCGGCCGGATCTCCTTGCGGATGGAACCCTAATAGGCGATAAACCTGGACTAGAGACTTGCGTGGTTAGTCAGGTCGTGGCCGACTCCCTCGCCAAGCTTCCGCTTGAAGGTTGCCGAGATACACGACGTGTACATGGTGTTAAGTGGCGAGAGCGTGTGTGAAGAAGTACACCCCTGCAGGGTTAACATCATCTATTCGAATAGCCATGTCCGCGGTAAAGGACTTCTGGGTTGCCTGTACAGTTCATAGACAAGTGAAAGTGGATACTCTAAAATGCGCAAGATAAGCGTCAGTGCTATGGATGGCGTTCTCGTAGGGAGACGGGAACGAATCCATAGTGGTGTATTGAAATGGTGAATATGTGGACTCGTGTGCGCCACCTCAAAAGAGTTACTTGCAGTTGTAGTTTAGGATAGCCACCGAGTCAAAGCTGGCTTGCTGCAGTCAAACTCCACCACCCTCTTTATTGAAACCGATGCATATGTAGTTAGTTCTGATGTAAGTCTTGCTGGGTACATTTGTACTCATGTTTGCTTATTTTATGTTTTGCAGAGAGACGACAGTCTCGCTAGTAGTTCCGCGTGGACTTCGATGTTTAGCTTGTTACCTCATCTACGATCTTGTGCCCTTGGCAGGATCTGGTAGATAGTCAGGCTTCTCAGCCTTTTCCATTTGTAGATGTCTGTAATCAGACATGTTAAGCTTCCGCGTGTGCTTTGTTTTTTATGCTCTAAATGTTGGGTCATGAGACTCATGTTTGTAATATCTCGCTCCTCGGAGCCTAATGAATAAATACTTGAGTCGTAGAGTTATGTTGTGATGCCATGTTGTATTTGCACATATCGAGCATATTGTGTGTATGTTTGGAATGCTTGGTATATGTGGGATCCGACAATCTAGTTGTTTATCCTTGGCAGCCTCTCTTATGGGGAAATGTAGTCTAGTGCTTCCTTGAGCCATAGTAGTCCGCTACAGCCCGGTTCACGGAGTCACGCTAGCCAAGCACTACCGCTTAGGGCGCTTGACTGGCGGCATGTGTTTCACCGTTCTCGTGTACATCCTTCGGGAAATGTCACGCGGTGACATCCGAGTCCTTCCTAACCTGCTACAGCCCGGGTTCCCGAGTCCTGTTAGCCAGTGCTACAGCCAGATTCACGCGCTGCTGACCGACATGCTCAAAGTTGATTCATGTATGCCTGTCCCCATGGGTTAGTGCCGCTTTGGGTTCACGACTAGCCATGTCGGCCCGCGTTCTCTATCATATGGATGCTAGCGACACTATCATATACGTGTGCCAAAAGGCGCAAACGGTCCCGGGCCATGGTAAGGCGACACCCATGGGAATACCGTGCGTGAGGCCGCAAAGTGATATGAGGTGTTACCGGCTAGATCGATGTGATTTGGAACCGGGGTCCTGACAGTATTAGTGGCAGATAGGACTTGAGAGAATATTGATCTCTCCTTTAGCTCCTTGTGGGTTCGACACTCCATACTTATCACTTCCACCATTGGGAGTTGCTACGATGATTCCCTGCACTTGGGGATTATCACCCAACTTGCCCACAACGCACCCCCCGAACGGCTCATTACAAAATCCAGGACCTTCTCTCCCCCTCCTCGACGAAAACAGATCACGCGGTCGTGACCGATCTTCCTCCCGCGGTCGCGTCCAGCCTCCCACCTGCCACTGCCCCTCCCAGCATCCCACCCGCCGCTGTGCCCACTCCCCGGCAAACTTCCCCCCGCCGCCGTACCTCCGCCGACCACCACATCCGACGACCCCGCGCCACCCCATCCCCAACCTCCCAGTGGCCGGCGCGCCACGTTCCGCGCGATCGGAGCACCTCCTTTGCCAAGGCCGGCGAGCCTCCTCCCGCCGCCACCCTCAGATCCAGCCACCGCAAGGCCGCGGAACCGATGTGCTGTTTGCCGGGCCCTGGATCCCCGTGCGCTGCTGCAGGGCCCTGGAACCCGAGCGCCGCCACCTCCGGGGTCTTGGCTCGCTTGCTCCATCACCGCTGGGATCTCGGCTCCCACATACGCCGCCAGACTACACGCCGCCGCTGACCGCATCACCCCGTCACCTGCGCTTCCCCTCTTCCTCGAGCTCGCCCTGCCCCTAACCGACACCTGCCGGATTGCGGGGCTCATGCCACAGCATCTCCCCTCCCCCAAGTTCGTGCGTCACAACGCAAGCTCCTTCCCCACCGCCGCCCTCAGAAGCTTGCTGTCGCGCGTGGATCGCAACAACAAGCGAACTGACCTTCCCAGCATCACCTTTCTTCCTTCTCTCATGTTCATGTTCTTTGGCTAGTTCTTGAGCAGCGCCGTCCATTCTTGCCGTGGTCCTTGTTTTATTTCCCTTCAGAATAATGTTTGCATATGAATTTTCTTGTTGGGTTCCAAAAGCAAGTGGCATGCACTGCTTTTAGTCAGGTCATGGCCTCCGCTGCTGCTAACCTCCCCACGTTCCATGTCACCTGCTTGTGTGTGCCTGTCAATGAAGGAAAAACAGACATGGGCAAGGTTATATCTACAGGCAAAAGTTTAGAAAGAAGATGGAGCGCGGTTCAACTTCTTCTAGCATTTTTAATTCTCAGTACAAAAAGGACATCTCAGAAAGAAGAAGAAATCGCAGGCTACTCGACTTGTTTGATGTTCAAGTGTTCAGTTATTTTGTGCCTTTTTTTGCTCTTCATTCTGCTCAAAAGCTTGTGTCTTCAAAATCCTACACTCTGCCGCTTAGCAGGTCATGGCCTCCTTTGGATGAAGGTCACGGCCTCCTCTAGATGCAGGTCGTGGTGTCCATGTTGTCACTGCTCCAGCATATCACGCTTCCATACATGCTGGTGTTTTGGACTGGAGTAATACGGAACGAGGCAGTGTGTGCACTGGCTAAGAGTTGCCGAACACCGCGTGCGCCTCAAAACAAACTTCCTGTAGCATGTGTACGAGTTTACCCATAGTGATTTTTGTCGACATGTTCTTGGGGATGCAGACCTAAACAATTAACTTGCTCGTTGGTCGAAACTAATATTAATCACATTAGATTGTAGTTGTTACGTGTGGCATTGTTGCTTCTTTGGATTTGTTGTGGCAAGGAAGAAAAAGAAGATGGGGAAAGGACGTGTGGTGGTGAGTGGATGGGAAATGTGTGAAGAAGAAAAAACATAGCATTTCAATTGGCCATTTATTTATCCATTTGGGTGAAAAATGTTGTCCCCCATTTGTTAGTTAAGGTTATAATAAATGAATTTATTTATTTTAGTTTTTTGAATTAATTTATTTTAGTTTCCAACATAAAGTACAAATAGTTTTTCTTGCAGAGAGTTCAATAATTCCAGAGCAATTAGAAAGAAGGTCAAACACACTTACGTCGGAAGGCCATGTTTACTACAAAAGATTCAAAGATTAAACATATTTTCAACGTCTAGCTTAGCTAAAAATCTGAGTTTATTTGGAAATATGATTGTGCTCTTTTTCGTGTTTGGTCATATGACTAGTTTGAAAATTTGAAATAACTGAGCAGGTCAAAAAACCTAGAAGTTCAAATTTGCAAACCTAGAATATTATTTGCTTATTTAAAACCATATTTTTCTAAGAAGTTCAAAGTAAAAAAATAGAGAAGGTCGAAGGTTAAAAAAACTTAGACGTTTTCTCATTACTAAATAATAAAATGAAGAACTTCAAATTAAAAAAGGAAAAACTAAAAATAAATTTAAAAGAATTTTCTCATTTTTAAAAACTCCAATTTTCACATTTTTAAAATACACAAAAAGTTCTAATAAAGTAAGAGTGGTTCAATGTCTATAAAAAGCTCAGACTTTCTCACACTACTAAAAAGTAAAAACCAAGAAGTTCAAAATTTTAAAACAAAGAAGTTCAAAACACTCGATTTTCCTTGTTACTAAAGAATAAAACTAAGAAGTTCAAATTAAAATAACAGAGAAGTTCAAAGTTTATAAAAACCTCAGATTCTCGTTCTAAAAGAATAAAACTAATAAGTTCAAATTAAAATAAGGAACAACAAAAAATATTTAAAAATATTTTGCCTATTTTTTTAAAATCGGATTTTCCCCGATACTAAATATTAAACCAAGAAGTTTGATTTAAAAAAACAGAGTAATTCAATCTACATTATAAACTCAGTTTTTCTCGTTACTAAAGAATAAAACCAGGAAGTCCATATTAAAAAGATGGAGAAGTTCGATGATTATAGAAAACTCAGATTTTCCTCGTTATTACAGAATGGAAACAAGAAGTTCAAAAATAAAAAACAAGAAGTTCAACTTTTAAAAAATAGAGCACTTCAAAAATTTATAAAAAAAGATTAAGAAATAAAACCATGAAGTCCATATTAAAAAGATGCAGAAGTTCGATGATTATAGAAAACTGAATTTTCCTCATTATTAAAAGAATGGAAACAAGAAGTTCAAAATCAAAATAACAAGAACTTCAACTTTTAAAAATAGAGCGCTTCAAAATTCATAAAAATGATTAGGAAAATCAGATTAAAAATTCATAAAAAACTCAGATATTTTCACGTAACCGAGAGAAGTTGAGATTGATAACTGCCAGAAGTTCACGTACTACACGGTGTGCATTTTGTATTAAAAAAGAATAAAAAAGCAAAGGCTAAAAGTTTTGTTGATATAAGTTCAAGTCCTTCGTCGGAGAAAATTAAAAAAATATTGTGAGAGAGGTTTATACAAAAGAAATACCATTTGTGTAACACTTGACGAATGGATGAGAAAATTACAAATGAAAAAAATGTCACAGCAGTTTAACGTGAAAGCAGCAGGAAGTTCACCTACTACATTGAATGAATATCAGATGAAAAACTTTTAAAATCATCGCGAGTATGAAAAAATGATCAACACGGGAAAGTTGCGTGTTGATCATTTTTTGCACTTTAAAAAAACTCATAAATGAAAAAAAGGTTGCTAGAAGTTCAAGTGCCCGGCGAGGAAAAGTTCAAAAATTCTTGTGAGAGAAGTTCACAGTGTACTTAGATGTCCAAAATACATAAAAAAGATGTTGTTTGTTCTGTTTTAAAATAATTCACTCAAACCAGAGAGAAGTTCAAATTGATAACATCTAGAAGTTCACGTACTGCATGGTGTGTGTTTCGTATAAGAAAAATACAATAAAGTGAAACAGAGTGAAGTTCAAACAGACATGCCCCAGAAGTTCAACTACTTCATGCAGTGCAAAAAATAGCACATCAAAAACAGAGTGAGGTTTAAACAGACATGACCGAGAAGTTCAACTACTTCACGTAGTGCGTTTCCATTCGCAATGAAGGCAGAAATCATGATCTCATCATTTCTCTAATTTACTTCAAAACAACAGGAATATCATTTGTGCAAGTTCAAGTACTCGGTCGGAGAAAGTTAAAAAAATATGGTGAGAGAGGTTTGTACAAAAAGAATATCATTTGTGTAACACTGATGAAATGGATGAGAAAATTACAAATGAAAATCCGTCACAGAAGTTCAAGGTGAAAACAGCAGGAAGTTTGCCTACTATAGTGAATGAATTTGAGATGAAAAAACTTTTAAAATCGTCGCGAGTATGAAAAAACGATCAAGACGGGAAAGTTGTGTGTTTACATCAGCTTTCCACCGGTATATTACTTGCTCAATTCCGGTGAGTGTTTTGGTGAGTGGATGCAGAGCCACGGGAAAAAAAAGCACGTGAAAAACAGAGTGAAGTTCAAGTACACATGCCGAGTTCAGTTCTTCACGTGGTGCATTTTCGAAGAATTTGTTTCGTGATAAAGACAGAATGAATGATCATGCTATTTTTGAAATTACTTGAAAACGGTTAGGAATCAGAGAAAACCATCAACGTGAAAAAGTTTTGCATTTTCCTTAACTTTTCAACAGTATATTATTTGCCCCATTCCAATAAAATTTGTAGAAATTAGGACGAAAATACGTTTTAGCCATTTGCAAAATTGACACAAAACAGTACGGAATTGAGAGAAACAATATATACAAAACAGTTTCGTATTTCCTCAAGCTTTCCAAAACCATATCATTTGCTACATTCGTACGTACGGTTAAAAAATTAGCTCGAAAATATGAACTCGGTGCAACTTGGACGATTTTCTATATTACTTTTAAACCGTTCAAAATTAGAAAACACTTTAAACCTAAAAAAGCAGCAATTTTTCATAAGCTTTCCAACGCCATATCATTTGCCTCCATTGGATTAGCCGTTTAGAAATAACATCGAAAATACAAACTCGGCTATTAGATTTGTGAAATTTTACGATTTTCCGAATTAATCTTTAACCATAAAGAATTAGAGAAAACTTTCAACATGTGGAAGGAGAGGTTTTGCAGCAGCTTTCCAACGCCATATTATTTGCCTCATTTTGATAAACGGTTTTAAAATGCGATTGAAAATACGATTCACATTTTTTGTGTGAAGAAAAAACGGTTTTCAAAACTGCTCTTAAACCGCTTACATTTTGCCAAAAAATTAACTTGGGTCATGATACTGGTGTCCATAGCTTTCCAACGGTATATAGCAAGCCCCATTTGGGCAATGTTGGCGGAAGTTCAACCTAGCACTAGGAGAAGTTCAGGTCGAACAACTCAGGTAGTAAAATTGAAAAAAACGCCATTTCATCACGACCCGAGAGCAAAATCCGTCAACGAGCAAGATTCCTATTTAAAACCAGTATTTAGTTGCTAAAAGACGTTTCTAGATTACACTAACATCATATAGAACACGACTAGTCAGAATAATTCGCGGGGGAAGCCACGGTTGCGAAGATAGCCCGGAGGTCGGGTTCGTATAGAGGGAAGTTCAAGCGCGTTACTCACGCAGTTCAGGTTGTGATCAGAATATTATTCTGATACCGTGATCAGAATAGTGTTTATGTGTGTGTGTGTATATATATATATATATATATATATATATATATATATATATATACACACACACACACACACATATATATATATTGTTGTTCTGTATGCAATCACATCGCACAACACAGACGTCTTGTTAAGTTGAACCATTTCTGTGCTCTTGTCTCAACGCAAACAGTTTATCCGAGTGAACCACATGCCGTATATCGCACACACCTTCATCTGGCTGACCGTTTCTTTTGTGTTGCCTAATCACAAACAGTTCATCCGAGTGAACCGTATGATGTACATCGCACACGCCTTCATCTGGCTACCCGTTTCTTTTGTTCCTTGATAACCCACAAGTATAGGCGATCAATTGTAGCCTCTTTCGATAAGTAAGAGTGTCGAACCTAACGAGGAGCTAAAGGTAGAACAAATATTCCCTCAAGTTCTATCGACCACCGATACAACTCTATGCATGCTTGACGTTCGCTTTACCGAAAACAAGTATGAAACTAGAAGTACTTTGTAGGTGTTTTTGGATAGCACTAGTGCAGAACCGGCCTTTAGTGCCGGTTGCACAACCGGCACTAAAGAGTGGGGACTAAAGGTCCCCCCCTTTAGTACCTGTTCATCACGAACCGGCGCTAAAGTGCGAACACGTGGCACGATCCAGGCCTGGGTGCGCGTAGGGCTTTAGTACCGGTTGGTAACACCAACCGGTACTAAATGTTTGGGTGTTTTTTTTTATTTTCCATTACATTTTTTTGTTTGCTGGTATTTCACGATACCACAAATTGTACACGTTATGCATATATATAAATAGATTTTCTTATGCGTATATATATATATATATATATATATATATATATATATATATATATATATATATATATATATATATATATATATATATATATATATATATATATATATATAATGTCTCACAATTAACCAACACCATTATTCACTCATACACATGTATATACATATACAATTTCTCCTACATATGTTGGTGCCTCCGGAGCACGATGACAAGTGGTTCATGGGGGCGGTAGCGGGTAATAGTATTCTCCTTTGGGATTTATGACCTGGTCGAGCAAAAATCTGGCTATTTCCTCTTGAAGTGCTAGTATGCGTTCCGATGGTAGGAGCTTATCCCACACCTCTCTGAACTGTTAAGAAGGAGATCAATATGCATGTGTGTTAGTTGTGTGACTAAATATCGATAATGGTGTGAATAGATTTCTGACAAACGTACCCAGTCCTGTCTATCAGATTTGCTCCTTTCATACGTCATCATGTGAATGTTCTCGCAAACGTAGAATGCATACAGATTATTCCCCGGCGCCTGCTTCAGGGCCTTTACGAGAATGGAATTGAATCAGATAATGATTAATCAAGCATGATAATTAATTAATGATATTGAAACAAGAATTAAAGAGATGGTAGCTAGCTAGTACTACTTAATTACTTACCTTTGGTCGATGCCAAAACAACTTTTGTTTCCATTCGCGTGGAGTCACCGCGATGAACTTTGCCCATGCCCTGCCCGCCGGCAAAGAAAATTAATAAAGGGGTTATTAAATTAATAGTTCATATTAGAAAATGACGAACGAATAATAGGTCGAGATATATATATAGTTAATAATGATTGAAATTACCTGTTGACTATCCCCTTCACGATGGTGAAGTCACTTTCTTCTTTAGTTAGTGAGTCCAGTAATTCAACTTTTCCTTCCTCAACTTTAATGTCTATCAAGACCCAGTGCCAACTGCATGAGCACACGTTTGCATGTCTTAAATAAGCGGGCATGTGCATAAAATTAATAAACTACCGTAAACCGTATACACTTAATTATTAACTTCTAGCTAGCTAGCTAGTAAGCAAAAACAGAATTTGTAGTACAAGACAGTGTGACTCACGGGAAGTTGTAAGGAAGTAGTATATCTTCATTGCTATTGAGGCGCTTCAAGAACTCTACCATGCTGGCCTCTACATCTGCTTGATAAAATGGAAACTTCCATATGTCCTCATTAACGGTATTTGGGTCAATGAACCCAATGCCATAGCGTCCATATTTTTTCATTTCATACATCTTCATCATGCATATAATACCACAGAAAAGAATATAGTGAGGATAATTACATGTAATGATTGATCAAAATTATCACTACATAATTAGCTTGAGACTTAAATTACAGAAAGAAATCACTTACGGATAATATGGCGGCGATAGACTTGTCGAGTGCGTCTTGATTGTATAACTGAAAAAGTTCTGTATACTCAATGGACAGAGCTTTCTCATGGTAATAATGATCCTTCTTGACATTCACCATGAGGGACACTCGATTGGAAATCTTGGTCATGTTCATGTACCATTGATGCAATTACAACATTCTCGTTGGGAGGTCCTTGACCTTGTCTGGATGGACCAAAGGTTTGCCCCAGGCATATTTCCATTTTATTTCCGATTCTTTAAGCGGAGACATGGGCTCGATTTCGAGGAGTTGTCCAATAGAGATCTTGAGCATTTCAGCCTGCTTGATATGCTCCTCCGTTATTACCACATCGCCCTGCTGGGGAACGCTAACGGTTTTCCCACAATAATATTTGGCGCGCGTACTCCTCTCATGTGTTGTTGGCACAACAAGCGGAGGGATCGCTTGCGCCGCCTATTTTCCCAGCTGGGGAACGGTTTTCCCGCATTTTTTGCTAGCTGCTTGTTGGCTTGAGCTCGGGCTCGCTTCCTTCTGTAGCCGTGCTCGATGTAGCTTCCTGATTTGACGCTCATAGTCTGAGTCAACAGGCTTGGGAGCTGGTGCTCTAGACATATGAATGAAGTGGTCAATCGTTTTCTCAGGCACTTTCTCCTTTGGCGGCGGTGCCGGTTTTGGTCCAAAATGGGCGTCCACTTGGGCCTGCACTATGGCTGCGTTTTGCTCCTCGGTCATGTCGTAAGGCCTCTAAGGAAGAGGAGCGAGGCTTGGACCATATTTATATCACTTGTCTCCGCTTGTACTTCCTGAACTACCTCGACTCGTATCGCTATGCACCAAAGCTGCGGCATGTCTCTTCTGCGATTGCTGAGACGGCAGAGACGGCTGACGTGGAGTTGGACCAGGAGAAGTGGCCTGACGATGTGCCGGACTTGAAGTAGGAGGTGTGGCCTGACACGGTGCCTGACTTGAAACCGGCGGAGGAGGTGGCGGACTTCGAGGAGGAGTCGTCTCACGCGTTCGTGGACTTGGAGGAGCGGGAATCTGCTGACTCGGTGGCGGACTTCGAGGAGTCGGCAGACGACGCGGTGTCGGTGGACTTCGAAAGATGATGCAATCCTTTCTCCATAGGATGATACGATGTATGTCCTCTCCCAGTGTGCGCTCGTCTTCACCTCCAGGAATGTCAAGCGTTAGCAAGAAAATAAAGAGAGCGTAAATAAAAGCTAGGGTCTGTTTAGATAAAGACACAACTAAATTAGTAAAGAGCTTGTTGTCACGAGAAAGTTATTTGTCCCTAGGCAATCGATAACTAGACCGGTAATCATTATTGCAATCTTATTTGAGGGAGAGGCATAAGCTAACATACTTTCTCTACTTGGATCATATGCACTTATGATTGGAACTCTAGCAAGCATCCGCAACTACTAAAGATTCATTAAGGTAAAACCCAACCATAGCATTAAAGTATCAAGTCCCCTTTATCCCATACGCAAACAACCTACTTACTCGGGTCTGTGCTTCTGTCACTCACGCCACCCACCATAAGCAAATCAAGAACATATTGCAAACCCTACAGCGGGAATCCCTCACGCTTGCGCGACACGGAGAGAACCATAGGACAACATCAATAATAAAACATGAAACTCAAAGCAATCTTGATCATCAAATAGCCCGTAGGACAAAACATATCTACTCAAACATCATAGGATAGCCATACATCATTGTGAAATAAGATATAGCGTTGAGCACGATGTTTAAGTAGAGATTACAGCGGGTAAGAGAGAGGTTACACCGCTGCATAGAGTGGGGAAGAGTTGGTGATGATGGCGGTGAAGTTGTTCGTGAAGATTGCCGTGATGATGATGGCCCCCGGTGGCACTCCGGCGCCACCGGAAGCAAGGGGGAGAGGGCCCCCCTTCTTCTTCTTCTTCGTTGACCTCCTCCCTAGATGGGAGAAGGGTTTCCCCTTTAGTCCTTGGCCTCTATGGCTTGGGAGGGGCGAGAGCCCGGTGTGGATGTGAAAAACGACATCCTCTTAACCAACTTTCTTCTCTAAAGTTATAAAGTCATCGCATAAAGATTTTATCTTACCAACATATTTACTGATGGTGGAGTTTCCCTTCTACAGGTTTGCCAGCGCGATTCAGACGTTAACAGTGTTCGCATGCGTGTGAGAGGTGAGCATCCCCTCGATGGTGTTGCAGAGCTCCGCCACCGTGTGACAGCTGATAGGAGGCCACTCGGATGGCCATCTCCCATGGTAGCGTGGTCAGCAGGTAGGAGAAAACCTGCTGATTCTTCGTGCATAACGTTGAGAAGTCGGGGTTAGGCACCTTGGAATTTGTCTTCCCGTCATTGGCGGTGACCTCAATGGTTATGGGCGGCACCGCCTTCCCGGTGTCGAGGTAGTCTGCCATCTGCGCCCCCTAATGGCAGAGAGGATGATGCTACGCCATAGCACCTGATTACCTTTGCTGAGCTCCTTGGTTGCGGCGCAAGCAGATGGAGAGGAGGGGAAGGAACTTGAAGAACTCGCCATGGATGATTTCGAGGCTAGCTCTGATTACCATGAAAGGAAGGAAGTATGGAAACGTATGCACTCCTCGTAGGGACACGTGTGTGTTTATTTACTCAGGAGAATACAAGGTGTAGAAGCTTGTTGGTAGGGTTGGCCCCAAATCCAAGATATATAAGATTGGGCTTATCGTTGCTAACAACTTGCCTTGTAATAACACACACACACACACACACACACACACACACACACACAATTACATCATGACACATTGTCACTATATGAAAGCACTCAACAGAAATAAATGACTCTCTAAAACTTCCGGATTGTCTCCCTGGCAGCGCTTTCTTTTAAAGCCATTAAGCTAGGCATATAGTGCTCAAGTAGTGAATCCACCGGATCCCAAGGTATATCAAAGCCAATTTTAATTAGCAATGATTTGTAATTTAGTAGTGAGCACAAAGTAACATATATCAAGCAATGACGAAGTCTAAATCTCTTCCTATGCATCGGCATGTCATAAAAGAACAATTCATGCACACAAAGTAAAGACCAATGCATAGTATAAACAGTTTCTTGCAATTTTGTCATGTGGGAAACATAGAGAGGTGGAGATATAGTTCCTCTCTCATAATAATTGCAGGTAGGAGCAGCAAGCACATGCATATTATATTTATCAAAATCGTCATGTTTAACAGTAAAAGGCAAACCATCAATGTAATCCTTAATAAGGGCAAACTTCTCCGATATAGTGTATTCGGGAGAATTCTAAAAGATAATACGACTATCATGCGTGGGTGCAATAGCAACAATTTCATGTTTAACATAAGGAACTATAGCAAGTTCATCTCCATAAGCATAATTCATATTGGCATCTTGGCCACAAGCATAGCAAGCATCAGCAAAAAGGGATATTTCAAGAGAATCAATGGGATCATAACAATCATCATAGAAATCATCTAAGCACGAAGGGAATTTAAACAATGTATGAGTTGAAGAGTTACTCTCATTAGAAGGTGGGCACGGGTAGCTAATCCGCTCTTCCTCCTTTTGTTCTTCACTCTCCTCATCATCTTTTTCATCCAATGAGCTCACAGTTTCATCAATTTCTTCTTCCATAGACTCCTGCAAAATATTAGTCTCTTCTTGGACAGCGGAGTAGACCTCGATATAAGGTTTAATATAGGGATTAGAAGCATAATTATCATAGCAATATTTAAGTATGGAAAAATTTTCAGATTTTTAAAGAGTGGCATCATACTTTTCAATCAAAGAAGCAATTTCATAAGCACCCTTAAAAGCAACAAATTCTTCGATTTGTTTAACATCATAGTAACTATAAACACCTTTAGCATACGAAGATACGATTCCATTACCACTAAACTCACATTGGTAGGGAAGGTGTTTCTTAGGGTTTCAGAACAACAAGTAAAAATCATAAATTTCACATAAATTCCAAGCATAACATTGCAAACGATGAATTTGATCCACTAAACGTTTCCCTTTTTCAGATATACGGTGTCGCACATAACAAGCATGCTCATCTAAATATTTGCCCTCAACTAAGCTAGTTGGGGTTTCAGCTCGAGCACATAGGGATCGAAGATGATTCAAGTAATAAGCTTCAGAAGTGTGATAGATTTTGAGTGGTTCTTCAACCATTGGTTTAGTAGGTACAACTAATTTTTTTGGTATTTTGCGTTTCCTACCCATAACTAAAGATAGAAAACAACTAAGAACAACAAATAAAAATTACTTAGTGATAAAGCAAACAAGCACACATGAGAATATTCACCCCACGCTATGACTCCCCGACAACGGTGCCAGAAAAAGGTCTTGATAACCCACAAGTATAGGGGATCAATTGTAGCCTCTTTCGATAAGTAAGAGTGTCGAACCCAACGAGGAGCTAAAGGTAGAACAAATATTCCCTCAAGTTCTATCGACCACCGATACAACTCTACGAACGCTTGACGTTCGCTTTACCGGAAACAAGTATGAAACTAGAAGTACTTTGTAGGTGTTTTTGGATAGGTTAGCAAGAAAATAAAGAGCGCGTAAATAAAAGCTAGGAGCTGTTTAGATAAAGACACAACTAAATTAGTAAAGAGCTTGTTGTCACGAGAAAGTTATTTGTCCCTAGGCAATCGATAACTAGACCGGTAATCATTATTGCAATCTTATTTGAGGGAGAGGCATAAGCTAACATACATTCATTAAGGTAAAACCCAACCATAGCATTAAAGTATCAAGTCCCCTTTATCCCATACGCAAACAACCTACTTACTCGGGTTTGTGCTTCTGTCACTCACGCCACCCACCATAAGCAAATCATGAACATATTGCAAACCCTACAGCGGGAATCCCTCACACTTGCATGACACGGAGAGCACCATAGGACAGCATCAATAATAAAACATGCAACTCAAACCAATCTTGATCATCAAATAGCTTGTAGGACAAAACAGATCTACTCAAACATCATAGGATAGCCATACATCATTGGGAAATAATATATAGCGTTGAGCACCATGTTTAAGTAGAGATTACAGCAGGTAAGAGAGAGGTTACACCGCTGCATAGAGGGGGGAAGAGTTGGTGATGATGGCGGTGAAGTTGTTGGTGAAGATTGCGGTGATGATGATGGCCCCCGGTGGCACTCCGGCGCCACCGAAAGCAAGGGGGAGAGGGGCCCCCTTCTTCTTCTTCTTCCTTGACCTCCTCCCTAGATAGGAGAAGGGTTTCCCCTCTGGTCCTTGGCCTCCATGGCTTGGGAGGCGCGAGAGCCCCTCCGAGATTGGATCTATTTCTCTGTTTCTGCGTTCTGTTCTGCTGCCCTTTCACCGTTTCTTTTATATCCAGAGATCCGTAACTCCGATTGGACTGAAACCTTCGCCATGATTTTTTTCTGAAAATTAGCTTTCTTTCGGCCGAAGAAGGGCGTCAGCCGCCTTACAGGTGGGTCATGAGGGTCGGTGGCATACTGGGCGCCCTACCTCGTGCCCACCTCGGACACTGGTTCGCATTGATTTTTCTTCCAGATTGTCCAAATATTCCAAAAAAAATCTCCGTCCGTTTTTTTCCCGTTTGGACTCCGTTTGATATGGATATTCTGCGAAACCAAAAACATGCAACAGATATGAACTGGCACTGGGCATTGGATCCATATGTTAGTTCCAAAAATAGTATAAAAAGTTCCCAAAAAGTATATGAAAGTTGAATAATATTGGCATGGAACAATAAAAAATTATAGATACGACAGAGACGTATCATTCCTCCTCATCGAAAACGGTTAATTGAACTGAACCGTATGCCCTGATATTACACACGCAACTAAAATCTGAACCGTGTTTGATGCATTCTCCATCGCAAACGTTTTGCACCTTTTTTGACTGTTTTTTACACCACCGTTTGCGATTATGGCACCGCACATAGTTTCGTCGAAGGGTCTCTGATCGGAGTGTCGCGTTAGCAGCATCGTGCAGTAGTGTTGATTCCTAGAAAGTAATGTAACTCTCCGTAGTCCTTAAGTGCAAATTAACTTTTCAAGTTTTTAAGCAAAGCTGAGGTAGCTTCTTGCGAGGAACTAGCAACAATTAGGTCATCTACATAATGAACATAAAAATGGCCACCTTCTCTTTCTTGAAGAAGAACAAGGAGGTGTCTCATTTTGAGGATCAAAATCCAAGTTGTTGTACATTTGTACTTAACCTTGAATACCAAGCTCTTGGTGCCTGTTTTAGACCATACAAAGCTTTATCCAACTTGCACACACGGTGTGCTTTATATCCGTCCGCAAAATCAGGTGGTTGTCGCATATAGACCTCTTCATCAAGAACGCCATGCAAAAACACATTATGTACATCCAACTTGTGAAGGCTCCAACCCTTGGAGACAACAATAGATGTAACAAGCCCGATAGTGGTAGCTTTAATGAATGGACTGAAAGTATCCTCATAATCAAAACGCTTAAAGCTTGTAGAAACTAACCTAGATTTTTATCTATCTATATTACTATATGCATGGTTTTCTTTTAGTTTTATACACCCACTTGTGATCTATAATATCCCTCTCTTGTTTAGATGATATTAGATGCCATGTTTGATTTTTCATAAGTGAACCATATTCTATTTACAATTTTTCTCATCTAAAACATCTACTAGATCTTGTGGCTCACCATAGCAGCACTACACAATTTTTTTGTCATACCTAACCGTTCTGTTTTTAGGAATTGCCGTTATGAAATTATCTTGTTGCTGACGTGTCTTTGGGACATATGGAAGTAGTTGCCATAGAGGATCGTTCTTGTATGATGATTGAGCGATCCAGCGAATCTCGCCTGGTAGGCGCATCGCTGGGAGTTCGATCACGCGAACGTGGCCTCGACTGAACCAACCCATGTGCAGGTGACACATGGCAAGGAGCCCGCATGCGTCATTCCTCGGTGTAGGAAGTGAGCCGCACCCATCCGGCTCCTACTAGCTGCTGCTTGAGGACGCGCCGACCCTGGTCGTGCCCAACCCTACGGCTGGTCCACACCGCGTGTCGCGTGCGGGTGGGCTGCCCACTGAACTGGCTGCATGCGGTGTGTGCGGATCTTCCCGGGTATCTGTTTGCGTGGAAGGTGCATCAGGTCCTTTGTTGGATCTCTTAGGATCGGCGTTTGTAGGAGGATCCTCTCTGTGTCTTGTGCCCAACAGATTTGGACGAATTTGTTGCATACAATCATATATTTCAGCTATGTTTTTTTCATCATTGCTCACTTCATCGTTAGCATAATGATTAATAGAACTATTAATCAAATGATCATCAACATATTATTCCCCTTATCAGTTGGATTTAAAAGCACGATAGGTAACAAGAGGATTTAAGCATGTAACCTAGCGCCGGCATTCGGATGTAGAGTATAGAAGGGGAAAATATTTTCATCAAACACCACATCACAAGAGATGTAATCTCGTCTTGTGGAAATGTCCAAGCATGACCCATTGTGCAGATTACTGTACCCTAGAAATGCACACTATTTGGATCGGAATTGAAGTTTTTGAGCATTTTATTGGCGAAGGTTGGGCCAAAAGGCGCACGCCAGAATATGAAGGGATGAGTAGTTTGGTGTTTCATCAAACAATCTGGTTTTGCTAAAAAAAATGATCTGGTAAGGGGAGTTTCAAAGTAGGTAATTTGCACGCCATTCTTTTGATTAAGTGTGCTGCAACAATGAAGGCCTCATCCCAAAATTTCAAGGGCATAGATTCTTGGGCAAGAAGAAACATACTGACTTCAATAATGTGACAGTGCTTCCGTTCGGCGACCCATTTCGCTCATGTGCATGGGACATGAGACGTGCTGAGAGATCCCAATCTTTGTGAAGGATTTTAGTTCTTTGTACTCCCCTCCCCAATATGTTCGAAGGGCAAGATTTTGGGGTCAAATTGTCGTTCAGTATGGTTCTTAGAGTCATGAAATTTTTGAAAAACTTCAAACTTATGTTTGCTTAGGTAGATCGACGTGAATTTGCTAAAATCGTCAATGAAACTCATATAGATTTTTTTTCTACCTAAGCTTTGTACCGTAGGACCCTACACATAAGAAGAAAAGAATGAGTTCTAAAGAAAATTTTGATTCACTCACTGATTTTCGATACAGTAATTGGTGACTTTTGCCTTTTCGCGGGCATCACGTACAAACTCATTATTGAAATGGCTACCAATGGGAGTTTATTTTTACTAATGATCTTCCTAACGATGATAGAAGATGGATGACCACCTAAACGTCGGTGTCACCGATCCGAAGATGGTTTGGTGACACTAAGCACTTGCCTCTTGGCATATGATCCCATGTGTTTGTCGAGATAGAGACTTCTCCTACCCCTACCTCGAAGAAGAACCCTCCTCGTTTCCCAATCCTTAACAAGAAAAGAGTAGGGGTGATTTTCAACAAAAATGCCATTATCAATGTCAAGGCGACTTGCTGGAATCAAACTTTCTGTAGCCGCAGGGACATGAAGAATATTGTTTAGATGAAGGTCATGGTGAAGGGTATGAATAGTTTTATGACCAATATGATGGATAGCAATACCGAGCCTTTGGCGGTGTGGATCTGCTCATTGCCGGTTTACTGTCCCGGACCGTCGGCTTCTCTAAGTCACCGATGATATGGTTAGTTGAACCTTGCACCACTATCCGTATACCACTTTGTATCTACCCTATCTTGGGTGGGGTCATGTTGGTTGAGCGCATCACTCCTAAGATAAGAGGCGTTGAACCTCTTCCAAAGCACTTCCCAGTGGTGTCCACCCTTGCCGCAAATCTGGCAAGTTGGTTTGGCCGCCTGGTTGTTGGAGTATTCGACGCCACTGTTATAGTTGCCTCCGCCGCCGTTGCAGCTACAACCGGCATGGTTGCCTGGCTTGGAGAAATTGCGGTCGCGGTCACCACTGTTGCCCCGCCGCCTTTTTTGTTGGTGTAGTTGCGGCTGCAATCACCGCCGCCACTAGCATTGTCGTTTTGCTGCTTGGTGAAGTGAGCACAAGTGGCCGCGTTGGCGAAGGACTTAGACGCCCGGTGCCGAAGGTTCATAATGGGCTGGAAGCTTAGGAGCTGTGAGTACAGATCTGGTGCAGTCATGGGCTGTAGCTGCGAACACATAGCGAGCACAACCGGGTCAAACTCCTCATCGAGCCCGGCGTGGATGTGAAAAACGACATCCTCTTAACCAACCTTCTTCTCTAAAGTTATAAAGTCATCGCATAAAGACTTTATCTTACCAACATATTTAGTGATGGTGGAGTTTCCCTTCTGAGGTTTGCGGTAGCGATTCAGGCGTTAACGGTGTTAGCATGCGTGTGAGAGGTGAGCATCCCTCGATGGTGTTGTAGAGCTCCGCCACCGTGTGACAGCTGACAGGAGGCCACTCGCATGGCCATCTCCCATGGTAGCGTGGTCAGCAGGTAGGAGAAAACCTGCTGATTCTTCGTGCATAACATTGAGAAGTCGGGGTTAGGCACCTTGGAATTCGTCTTCCCGTCATTGGCGGTGACCTCAATGGTTATGGGCGGCACCGCCTTCCGGTGTCGAGGTAGTCGCCATCTGCGCCCCTAATGGCAGAGAGGATGATGCTACGCCATAGCACCTGATTACCTTTTTGAGCTCCTTGGTTGCGGCGCAAGCGAATGGAGAGGAGGGAAGGAACTTGAAGAACTCGCCATGGATGATTTCGAGGCTAGCTCTGATTACCATGAAAGGAAGGAAGTATGGAAACGTATGCACTCCTCGTAGGGACACGTGTGTGTTTATTTACTCAGGAGAATACAAGGTGTAGAAGCTTGTTGGTAGGGTTGGCCCCAAATCCAAGATATATAAGATTGGGCTTATCGTTGCTAACAACTTGCCTTGTAATAACACACACACACACACACACACACACACACACACAATTACATCATGACACATTGTCACTATATGAAAGCACTCAACAGAAATAAATGACTCTCTAAAACTTCCGGATTGTCTCCCTGGCAGCGCTTTCTTTTAAAGCCATTAAGCTAGGCATATAGTGCTCAAGTAGTGAATCCATCGGATCCCAAGGTATATCAAAGCCAATTTTAATTAGCAATGATTTGTAATTTAGTAGTGATCACAAAGTAACATATATCAAGCAATGACGAAGTCTAAATCTCTTCCTATGCATCGGCATGTCATAAAAGAACAATTCATGCACACAAAGTAAAGACCAATGCATAGTATAAACAGTTTCTTGCAATTTTGTCATGTGGGAAACATAGAGAGGTGGAGATATAGTTCCTCTCTCATAATAATTGTAGGTAGGAGCAGCAAGCACATGCATATTATATTTATCAAAATCGTCATGTTTAACAGTAAAAGGCAACCCATCAATGTAATCCTTAATAAGGGCAAACTTCTCCGATATCGTGTATTCGGGAGAATTCTAAAAGATAATACGACTATCATGCGTGGGTGCAATAGCAACAATTTCATGTTTAACATAAGGAACTATAGCAAGTTCATCTCCATAAGCATAATTCATATTGGAATCTTGGCCACAAGCATAGCAAGCATCATCAAAAAGGGATATTTCAAGAGAATCAATGGGATCATAACAATCATCATAGAAATCATCCTTCGGTAAGCACGAAGGGAATTTAAACAATGTATGAGTTGAAGAGTTACTCTCATTAGAAGGTGGGCACGGGTAGCTAATCCGCTCTTCCTCCTTTTGTTCTTCACTCTCCTCGTCATCTTTTTCATCCAATGAGCTCACAGTTTCATCAATTTCTTCTTCCATAGACTCCTGCAAAATATTAGTCTCTTCTTGGACAGCGGAGTAGACCTCGATATAAGGTTTAATATAGGGATTAGAAGCATAATTATCATAGCAATATTTAAGTATGGCAAAATTTTCAGATTTGTAAAGAGTGGCATCATACTTTTCAATCAAAGAAGCAATTTCATAAGCACCCTTAAAAGAAACAAATTCTTCGATTTGTTTAACATCATAGTAACTATAAACACCTTTAGCATACGAAGATACGATTCCATTACCACTAAACTCACATTGCTAGGGAAGGTGTTTCTTAGGGTTTCAGAACAACAAGTAAAAATCATAAATTTCACATAAATTCCAAGCATAGCATTGCAAACGATGAATTTGATCCACTAAACGTTTCCCTTTTTCAGATATACGGTGTCGCACATAACAAGCATGCTCATCAAAAGATTTTCCCTCAACTAAGCTAGTTGGGGTTTGAGCTCGAGCACATAGGGATCGAAGATGATCCAAGTAATAAGCTTCAGAAGTGTGATAGATTTTGAGTGGTTCTTCAACCATTGGTTTAGTAGGTACAACTAATTTTTTTGGTATTTTGTGTTTCCTACCCATAACTAAAGATAGAAAACAACTAAGAACAACAAATAAAAATTACTTAGTGATAAAGCAAACAAGCACACATGAGAATATTCACCCCACGCTATGACTCCCCGACAACGGTGCCAGAAAAAGGTCTTGATAACCCACAAGTATAGGGGATCAATTGTAGTCTCTTTCGATAAGTAAGAGTGTCGAACCCAACGAGGAGCTAAAGGTAGAACAAATATTCCCTCAAGTTATATCGACCACCGATACAACTCTACGAACGCTTGACGTTCGCTTTACCGGAAACAAGTATGAAACTAGTACTTTGTAGGTGTTTTTGGATAGGTTAGCAAGAAAATAAAGAGCGCGTAAATAAAAGCTAGGAGCTGTTTAGATAAAGACACAACTAAATTAGTAAAGAGCTTGTTGTCACGAGAAAGTTATTTGTCCCTAGGCAATCGATAACTAGACCGGTAATCATTATTGCAATCTTATTTGAGGGAGAGGCATAAGCTAACATACATTCATTAAGGTAAAACCCAACCATAGCATTAAAGTATCAAGTCCCCTTTATCCCATACGCAAACAACCTACTTACTCGGGTTTGTGCTTCTGTCACTCACGCCACCCACCATAAGCAAATCATGAACATATTGCAAACCCTACAGCGGGAATCCCTCACACTTGCACGACACGGAGAGCACCATAGGACAACATCAATAATAAAACATGCAACTCAAACCAATCTTGATCGTCAAATAGCCCGTAGGACAAAACAGATCTACTCAAACATCATAGGATAGCCATACATCATTGGGAAATAATATATAGCGTTGAGCACCATGTTTAAGTAGAGATTACAGCAGGTAAGAGAGAGGTTACACCGCTGCATAGAGGGGGGAAGAGTTGGTGATGATGGCGGTGAAGTTGTTGGTGAAGATTGCGGTGATGATGATGGCCCCCGGTGGCACTCCGGCGCCACCGGAAGCAAGGGGGAGAGGGGCCCCCTTCTTCTTCTTCTTCCTTGACCTCCTCCCTAGATAGGAGAAGGGTTTCCCCTCTGGTCCTTGGCCTCCATGGCTTGGGAGGCGCGAGAGCCCCTCCGAGATTGGATCTATTTCTCTGTCTCTCTCTGTTTCTGCGTTCTGTTATGCTGCCATTTCACCGTTTCTTTTATATCCAGAGATCCGTAACTCCGATTGGACTGAAACCTTCGCCGTGATTTTTTTCCGAAAATTAGCTTTCTTTTGGCCGAAGAAGGGCGTCAGCCGCCTTACAGGTGGTTCACGAGGGTCAGGGGCGCGCCCTAGGGGGGGGGCGCCCCCTACCTCGTGCCCACCTCGGACACTGGTTCGCGTTGATTTTTCTTCCAGATTGTCCAAATATTCCAAAAAAAATCTCCGTCTGTTTTTTTCCCGTTTCGACTCCGTTTGATATGGATATTCTGCGAAACCAAAAACATGCAACAGATATGAACTGGCGCTGGGCATTGGATCCATATGTTAGTTCCAAAAATAGTATAAAAAGTTGCCAAAAAGTATATGAAAGTTGAATAATATTGGCATGGAACAATAAAAAATTATAGATACGACAGAGACGTATCATTCCTCCTCATCGAAAACGGTTAATTGAACTGAACCGTATGCCCTGATATCACACACGCAACTAAAATCTGAACCGTGTTTGATGCATTCTCCATCGCAAACGTTTTGCACCTTTTTTGACTGTTTTTTTACACCACCGTTTGCGATTATGGCACCGCACATAGTTTCGTCGAAGGGTCTCTGATCGGAGTATCGCGTTAGCAGCATCGTGCAGTAGTGTTGATTCCTAGAAAGTAATGTAACTCTCCGTAGTCCTTAAGTGCAAATTAACTTTTCACGTTTTTACGCAAAGCTGAGGTAGCTTCTTGCGAGGAACTAGCAACAATTAGGTCATCTACATAATGAACATAAAAATGGCCACCTTCTCTTTCTTGAAGAAGAACAAGGAGGTGTCTCATTTTGAGGATCAAAATCCAAGTTGTTGTACATTTGTACTTAACCTTGAATACCAAGCTCTTGGTGCCTGTTTTAGACCATACAAAGCTTTATCCAACTTGCACACACGGTGTGCTTTATATCCGTCCGCAAAATCAGGTGGTTGTCGCATATAGACCTCTTCATCAAGAACGCCATGCAAAAACGCATTCTGTACATCCAACTTGTGAAGGCTCCAACCCTTGGAGACAACAATAGATGTAACAAGCCCGTTAGTGGTAGCTTTAATGAATGGACTGAAAGTATCCTCATAATCAAAACGCTTAAAGCTTGTAGAAACTAACCTAGATTTTTATCTATCTATATTACTATATGCATGGTTTTCTTTTAGTTTTATACACCCACTTGTGATCTATAATATCCCTCTCTTGTTTAGATGATATTAGATGCCATGTTTGATTTTTCATAAGTGAACCATATTCTATTTACAATTTTTCTCATCTAAAACATCTACTAGATCTTGTGGCTCACCATAGCAGCACTACACAATTTTTTTGTCATACCTAACCGTTCTGTTTTTAGGAATTGCCGTTATGAAATTATCTTGTTGCGAACATGTACTGGGACATATGGAAGTAGTTGCCATAGAGGATCGTTCTTGTACGATGATTGAGCGATCCAGCGAATCTCGCCTGGTAGGCGCATCGCTGGGAGCTCGATCACGCGAACGTGGCCTCGACTGAACCAACCCATGTGCAGGTGACACATGGCAAGGAGCCCGCATGCATCATTTCTCGGTGTAGGAAGTGAGCCGCACCCATCCGGCTCCTACTAGCTGCTGCTTGAGGACGCGCCGACCCTGGTCGTGCCCAACCCTACGGCTGGTCCACACCGCGTGTCGCGTGCGGGTGGGCTGCCCACTGAACTGGCTGCATGCGGTGTCTGCGGATCTTCCCGGGTATCTATTTGCGTGGAAGGTGCATCAGGTCCTTTGTTGGATCTCTTAGGATCGGCGTTTGTAGGAGGATCCTCTCTATGTCTTGTGCCCAACAGATTTGGACGAATTTGTTGCATAAAATCATATATTTCAGCTATATTTTTTTCATCATTGCTCACTTCATCATTAGCATCATGATTAATAGAACTATTAATCAAATGATCATCAACATATTCTTCCCCTTATCAGTTGGATTTAAAAGCACGATAGGTAACAAGAGGATTTAAGCATGTAACCTAGCGCCGGCATTCGGATGTAGAGTATAGAAGGGGAAAATATTTTCATCAAACACCACATCACAAGAGATGTAAACTCGTCTTGTGGAAATTTCCAAGCATGACCCATTGTGCAGATTACTGTACCCTAGAAATGCACACTGTTTGGATCGGAATTGAAGTTTTTGAGCATTTTATTGGCGAAGGTTGGGCCAAAAGGCGCACGCCAGAATATGAAGGGATGAGTAGTTTGGTGTTTCATCAAACAATCTGGTTTTGCTAAAAAAAATGATCTGGTAAGGGGAGTTTCAAAGTTGGTAATTTGCACGCCATTCTTTTGATTAAGTGTGCTGCAACAATGAAGGCCTCATCCCAAAATTTCAAGGGCATAGATTCTTGGGCAAGAAGAAACATACCGACTTCAATAATGTGACAGTGCTTCCGTTCGGCGACCCATTTCGCTCATGTGCATGGGACATGAGACGTGCTGAGAGATCCCAATCTTTGTGAAGGATTTTAGTTCTTTGTACTCCCCTCCCCAATATGTTCGAAGAGCAAGATTTTGGGGTCAAATTGTCATTCAGTAAGGTTCTTAGAGTCATGAAATTTTTGAAAAACTTCAAACTTATGTTTGCTTAGGTAGATCGACGTGAATTTGCTAAAATCGTCAATGAAACTCATATAGATTTTTTTTTCTACCTAAGGTTTGTACCGTAGGACCCTACACATAAGAAGAAAAGAATGAGTTCTAAAGAAAATTTTGATTCACTCACTGATTTTCGAGTAATTGGTGACTTTTGCCTTTCTGCCAGGCATCACGTACAAACTCATTATTGAAATGGCTACCAATGGGAGTTTATTTTTACTAATAATCTTCCTAACGATGATAGAAGATGGATGACCACCTAAACGTCGGTGTCACCGATCCGAAGATGGTTTGGTGACACTAAGCACTTGCCTCTTGGCATATGATCCCATGTGTTTGTCGAGATAGAGACTTCTCCTACCCCTGCCTCGAAGAAGAACCCTCCTCGTTTCCCAATCCTTAACAAGAAAAGAGTAGGGGTGATTTTCAACAAAAATGCCATTATCAATGTCAAGGCGACTTGCTGGAATCAAACTTTCTGTAGCCGCAGGGACATGAAGAATATTGTTTAGATGAAGGTCATGGTGAAGGGTATGAATAGTTGTATGACCAATGTGATGGATAGCAATACCTGAGCCACTGGCGGTGTGGATCTGCTCATTGCCAGTTTACCTGTCCCGGACCGTCAGCTTCTCTAAGTCACCGATGATATGGTTAGTTGAACCTTGCACCACTATCCGTATACCACTTTGTATCTACCCTATACTGGGTGCGATCATGTTGGTTGAGCGCGCATCACTCCTAAGATAAGAGGCGTTGAACCTCTTCCAGCACTTCCCAGCTGGGTGTCCACCCTTGCCGCAAATCTGGCAAGTTGGTTTGGCCGCCTGGTTGTTGGAGTAGTCGACGCCACTGTTATAGTTGCCTCCGCCGCCGTTGCAGCTACAACCTGCATGGTTGCCTGGCTTGGAGAAATTGCGGTCGCGGTCACCACTGTTGCCCCGCCGCCTTGTTTGTTGGTGTAGTTGCGGCTGCGATCACCGCCGCCACTAGCATTGTCGTTTTGCTGCTTGGTGAAGTGAGCACAAGTGGCCGCGTTGGCGGAGGACTTAGACGCCCGGTGCCGAAGGTTCATAATGGGCTGGAAGCTTAGGAGCTGTGAGTACAGCTCTGGTGCAGTCATGGGCTGTAGCTGCGAACACATAGCGAGCACAACCGGGTCAAACTCCTCATCGAGCCCGGCGTGGATGTGAAAAACGACATCCTCTTAACCAACCTTCTTCTCTAAAGTTATAAAGTCATCGCATAAAGACTTTATCTTACCAACATATTTAGTGATGGTGGAGTTTCCCTTCTACAGGTTCGCCAGCGCGATTCAGACGTTAACAGTGTTCGCATGCGTGTGAGAGGTGAGCATCCCCTCGATGGTGTTGCAGAGCTCCGCCACCATGTGACAGCTGACAGGAGGCCACTCGGATGGCCATCTCCCATGGTAGCGTGGTCAGCAGGTAGGAGAAAACCTGCTGATTCTTCGTGCATAACGTTGAGAAGTCGGGGTTAGGCACCTTGGAATTCGTCTTCCCGTCATTGGCGGTGACCTCAATGGTTATGGGCGGCACCGCCTTCCCGGTGTCAAGGTAGTCTGCCATCTGCGCCCCCTAATGGCAGAGAGGATGATCCTACGCCATAGCACCTGATTACCTTTGCTGAGCTCCTTGGTTGCGGCGCGAGCAGATGGAGAGGAGGGGAAGGAACTTGAAGAACTCGCCATGGGTGATTTCGAGGCTAGCTCTGATTACCATGAAAGGAAGGAAGTATGGAAACGTATGCACTCCTCGTAGGGACACGTGTGTGTTTATTTACTCAGGAGAATACAAGGTGTAGAAGCTTGTTGGTAGGGTTGGCCCCAAATCCAAGATATATAAGATTGGGCTTATCGTTGCTAACAACTTACCTTGTAATAACACACACACACACACACACACACACACACACACAATTACATCATGACACATTGTCACGTTACACAACACACGTACAAGCCTATTTAACATTTGTTTTAGTGTTGGCCCATTCACAACTCACTCACTTTCTGGAATAATGTTGCTCAAAGATCTGTTGTTAGCCACTTAATGTATACAACCACTGGCCTAAATAGAAATTGATGGTTTCGTCCCCTGTTGTTCAAATATGCGACATGACATTCCCCCTGTCTTATCGTTGTTAATTATGTGAATACACCACCGGCCCGGCTGGATTCTTCGCTATGTGGAGCTTCACTTAGGTTGATGGTCTTCATTTTAAATTTTGGTTTGATGGAGAACTGGATTGTTAGGGAGGGATGAAAAGTAGAGAGGAAGGTGGAGGAACCAAGTTGACATGAAATATGACTGAAACAGAAAACTGGCGCCACTTCTCATGATCCTTCTCATAGAATCGCCACTGTCAAAACTGTGAGAACACTAAAACATATTGGTCCCTCGTTACTGATTGGAGAAGCACAAAATCCCATAAAATGTCAGAACACTATAATATATTGGTCCCTCATTCCCGACTTGCCGCCGTCCCAGCTATCCACCGTCTCCTCGCTGTCGCTAGCTTTGACGCCATTTTCTTGTGCAACAAATTAAAACAAATTAAAGCTGCAGCTGGATGTATATCCTTTTTGTTGGAAGCATGCATGTCCACGCTAGCTGGTGAGCAGCGGGGTTTTAGCAGGGTTGATGAGTGATGAATGAAATTCCAAATTTGCAGAAGAAAAAAGGGGAACGCTATTGACCTGGGCCGCCCAGTGCAGGTTTGGTCCCGTGCCCACATGTCACATCGCGGGCAGTTTCTACTTGCTCGATCACGCCAGCTTAGCATTTACTCAGATCGGACAGTAGGGTTCGGCTGTCATCCTCAGAAGCTTCCCTCGTCCTGCTCCGAACCTGACCTCCACCACCAAACTCCCAAACCTAATTCTCTTCACCGCCGGACTAGCAGCCGTCTCTGCCCAAGGAGATGGAGGCCGGCGGTAGTAGGAGGAGTGCGACTACCAGGAAGAGGAAGTCAGCCGCACTCAAGGGCGAGGGCAGTCCGGCTCCGGCGCCGGCGCCGGCGGCAGCGCCCGATCCCGGAGCGGCTGACCACGATGGAGGTGGAGACGGGCGAGATCTCCACCTCAGCGACCTCCTCGACGACGTGCTCCGGAAGATTATTTCGGTCCTCCCCATGAAGCAACGCGGTCGCACGCAGATCCTCGCGAAACGGTGGCTTCCCCTCTGGCGCTCTCTTCCTCTCAACATCGACTGCGGTGAAATCGCCCGTTCTAATCATGGTAAGCTCGGCGATGTCTTACAACGCATAATTTCCTCCCACCAAGGCGACTGCCACCGCTTCTGCATTCGCCCACTCTTGGCCACGAACATGGAGAAAGATGCTGCCGTGGACGCCTGTCTCCTGTCCCCCGCTCTGAATAAATTCAAGGAGCTTGAGTTCTACCGTCGGCCGTGGCACAATTGGCAGCGGTTGCCGGCACCGACATCTATCTTCCTTTTTTCGCCCACCCTCTGTGTCGCCCAATTCGGACATTGCACACTCACGGACGACATCGTTCAAGAGCTTCACTTCCCGCAGCTTAATAAGCTCGGTCTTGATTATGTCTTCCTCTCGGAGTTCTCACTCAGCAGCATGATTGCCGGCAGCCCTTCTCTCGATGTCTTGCTAATTATTCGGTGCAGTGGACCCCGTTGCCTCCGGATCAATTCATTTACCCTTAGAAGCATTGAAGTCGGCAATTCTTCGCCAGATCCATCCATGGAGGAGGTCATCATCAAGAGTGCCCCTCATCTAGAAAGATTATTCCATCTTGATCAGAACCAGGATTTGCATGTATCAGTGCTCTCGGCGCCTAAGTTGGAGTCCCTAGGTTGTTGTACTAACTCCACCAGGCTCGTGTTTGGTTCCACAGATATTCATCAGGTAAGATCTTCATTTTTACCATCCTCAGCCTTTTATATAACTTGCATTCAGTGCATACAGAAGTTACACATGATTTGCAAACCTATGTATATTATTGTCTAATGTTGGATTTCATGCTTTTATGAAGGGACCGCACATTGCAATTGGTAGCCTTTCAACAGCACTGTGCAGAATCAAGTCTTTGCATCTCTGTATGCGTACTCTATGTTTGGACATGGTTATTGAATTGATGAGATGTTTTCCGTGCTTGGAGAAGTTGTACATTCAGGTGATGATTGTTTCACCGATAGTACATTTTGTTTGATTGCTTTATTGATCTACTTGTTGTTCTGAAGTTCTTATGTATTTGGTTTGTCGATGTTCTTTACAGTGCGAGAAATCTGGGACGAAGAATTTGTGGCGTCGTAAACACCGCAAGCTTCTCAGATCTTTTGACATCCGTCTAAAAGAAATTGTATTGGATTGTTATCGGACCAAAAAACCTGACATTGATTTTGTAACTTTTTTCATACTAAATGCTAGAGTTCTAGAGTCGATGACAGTTTTAGTCAAGAGGAACGATGAGGAGTTCTTGGCAAAACAGCGTCAAAAGCTTCTGCTAGAGAGCAAGGCTTCAGATGGGGCTGAAATTAATTTCGTACCCAAGGTGGACGCAAATCCTGGGACATATTATAGTATAAGTCTGTGATTTTGATTTAATGTACATATGGATGTGTGTTGTATTGGTAACTCATGAGCTTTTCATATTAGCGGATAAAAGAATTTATGATGGATGTGTGATTGGGCAATGCATATGTGAGCAATTAGTATTTAATTAGAATGCTTTCTCAACCGAAGTCTCACTTTCAACGATAGTTAGAGTTAACCCTCAAAAGGCAAAATCAAACAAAAGATACGCAAATCCACCATGTAAACACTCGGCATAGACAATTTTAGCGAATTCATATAGCCATAATGTACTTTTCACTTGTTTTCCTCAACAACAACAAAGCTTTTAATCTCAAACAAGTTGGGGTAGGCTAGAGGTGAAATCCACAACAAAGCCTTTTCACTTGTTTTCCTAAATATGAAAAAAAATTAAACCTTGGAGATCCATGCCTGGGTACCATGGAACATAAATAGTCATGTAATACACAAACCGGCCTTGGGAAAGAAATGATTGCACATATCTGACACTAGTGCTTTTAAATGAGTGTGATTTATTTTTCTTTCTGAAAAAAAGATAAAGTGGTTGTCTTCCAGATTTTTCTAAAAAGGACCAACCAATCTTCTAGAAACTATAAAAAAATGCAAACATGACTTAGAGCACTTTGCAGTGATATCATTAAACTCTAACCAATAGTCAAATTCCTAGCTAGATGAGGTCTATCAGTAACTTTCAAGGTATTGAACAATTTAATTCAACAATTGAGTGGTAACTGGTAAAAGATAATTCAAACGAAGGATATATGTTTATAAATCTTATATCATATAGCTAAAAGTTGCTGAACGATTGTGACATATTGACTCCTCGATGGTAGTGGAAATAATATTAGCATAAGCTGCATAACATGAATTGCGCCTATGAGGCACTCTGTATACTATTATTTACTCTATGAAGCTTATGTATTAACACCACTGTGTGAATGGGGGTAATCCTCCTTTTCAAAAAAAAAAAACACTATGTGAATGGGGGTTACTATTGAATGTGTACTAATTAAATGATCAGTCTCATCACATAGAGGAACAAATATGTGAAGTGGTAAAAAAGGATAACATGCGGTTTTTTCGTTGCAAACAAGTTTTTTTCTTCACAAAAAAAGGAGTACATGTCAATAAACATATAAAGGAGAAGAAAGTGCATAGTGTTCTAGGATGCAGACTAAATCATTACGTTTAAATCACATGGCTGTATAGTTATTGTGTTAACCAATTGAAATTGCTTTGACATCTACATATTTGGATGTGGTTCACCTAGTTATTATTAGACCTTTCTTGCTCATTTTCGAAACAAAACAATAGCTCTTGGACTATGACGGATGGCATGCAGGCCTGAGTATTGTATTATGTAACAATGTTTTTCTTGTGCTAAGAAAATGGGAGCAAAAAAAGAGAGAGGAATACCAAGCTATAGTTATGTCACTGTTGTCATATGATGATTCAGTTCTGTCTTCCATTGTAGAGTACAACAGTATTGCAATAATATTTTCGAACTTATCAAACAAATTGACAAAATTAGAGTTGAACTTTATTATAAGCTGGGTAGGCAAATAGAACCATTTGATGAAATTTTCTGTTCAAGTGAAAAAGAAAACTAAAATTGTGTACGAATTGAAAAGGGGCAAAGACTGTCATATTCATATACCCCCAGTTTGTAAACACATTCAAATACTGGTCAATCTACATAAGAAATGTTGCTTTATAAGAGCAATGAACATAGGTTTGGATGGGATCAATGACTTTTTATCAAGCTCCCACAATGAATAGGCCTGAGGCAGAAATGTTTTGCTATAACTGAAATACTATTGCATCTACACGGCAAAGACAATCTGACAATAAATTTGGTATTGTTGGGTAATTTCTTAAACCATTGGGTTCTTGGTTTCTGATATGCTAAATCCGGGTTAGAGTTCCTTTATTGACATTTTCTAGTATTTCTCTGAACCTGATTAGTAGCATGCATGTTTATTCGAACTTGCTTTTATGAAGACATCTTAGTGTGGCACAGCCGCGTGCAGGTAGACAGGCATGCTGTAGAGTATGGCACAACATTCATCCTCACCATGATCTGGGCTCCATGCCTGCATGAAGAAGTGATTTTTTTTAGAACGGAGACGCAAGGAGCATCGGGTTTAACTTAATAAAGCCCACGAACAGGCAGCATCTGACAAACAAGAAAGTCTTAAAACAAAAGGAAACGTGGCCGGAGCCTTAGTTTGAACATGCAACCGGCCTAGGCCTGAGAATGAAAAGGAAAAAGTTCAAACATGCCAACACGAGCATAAACGGAACGATTATCAACATCTAGTGACGGGCAACAATCTGGATCAACCGACTCCGCTCCATCGCCTCCTTCATCCTCTCAGCGTCCCGCCGTTTCCCCAACGGCATCCAAGTCTGGAGGAACAAATGGCATTTGAAAATAATGTCAGCGGGGTGAGAGGGAAATTTGTGCTCAATTGTGATTTTGTTTCTAGTAGTCCATAGAGGCCATAAAAGCGCCACTATGCATATCCAAAGCACTCGACCGTACCCACCCCTATGGGCCAAGAGAATATCGCGGAGGTCTCTACTCGAGTGGGGATTCCAGTTTTGATCAAAGGCTTCCCAGACCGCACTCCACGCGAAGCTAGCGAGGTGGCAATTGAAGAAGATGTGATTTGCATCCTCGTGCGCACCACACATCACACAATTGCCATCGGATGGCCTGTTTCGTTTTGTTATGTTGTTTGAGGACGGGAGGCGGTCGCGGAACATTTTCCAAAGGAAAACTTTAATTTTTAGGGGGATTGACACTTCCCATATCCCCCTAGCTATGTCTAGTGTCAGACCCTCCGTCAACTTAGTGTAAAGAGACTTAACCATGAATTTCCGGGAGCTCGTGAGGGACCAAGGGACCGTATCGGCCTTGGGTCGCAACACCACTACCACAAGAGCGTTACGTAACTCATCCCAACCAGCCCGTTTGGCGTCAGAAAGGGGCCTTTGAAAGTAATGGCTAGTGGGTTGGTTCTAAGCATGTCGGCAACGAGGATATTGATGTTAGTAGCAAGTTGGTATGTGAAGGAGTGGCTACGCCACAATGGCTCCTGACCAAACCAGTGATCTAACCAAAATCGCGTGGATTCCCCATCATTAACGCTGAGCTTAGCTCCTAGCGCAAAGGCCGGTTTGACAGCCTGGATCCCATTCCAGAATGTCGACCCTTTGGCCTTGGAGGTAAGGAAATTTCCGTAGGGGAAGTATTTCCCTCTCAGAATATCCGCCCAGAGCCCCTGCTCATTTCGGGTGAGTTTCCATAGCCACTTGGAGAGAAAGGCAACATTCATAAGTTTGGAGTTGAGAATCCCAAGGCTGCCAAATTTCTTTGGCCGACAAATCGCTGCCCACTTAACTAAGTGGTACATCTTTTTGGACCCAGTTCCTTCCCAAAAGAGCTTGGATCGGGGGGTATCGAGCTTGGCGTGAACACCGTCTGCTAGGAGGAACATGCCCATGGTAAACATGGGCAAAGAGGAGAGACCAGTGTTCGTCAGAATGAGCCTAGCTGCCGAAGACATGAACCGGCCACACCATGGACTAACCCGGTTCGCCACCTTGCCGTACAGGGGTTCCCATTCTTGGATAGATATGTTGTCAGAGATGGGGAGGCCTAAGTACTTAAACAGAAAGCTCCCAAGCTTACAGTTCAGTAGGTTGGCAACGCGCAAAGCGAGAGGTGCGGCCATCCCAATGACTATCACCTCACTCTTGAGAAAATTTATCTTCAGGTCGGAAACGATCTCCAAAGCAAGTAGGACGAGCTTGATCGAGGCAATAAAGTGATCGTCTGGCTCGAAGAGCAGCATGGTACCATCCGCGTATTGAAGGTGAGAGACCCCTCCTGGAATGAGGTGGGGGACGACACCGCAGATGTGGTCGGCACCCTTCGCCTTAGTGATCATGGCCAAGAGGGCCTCCGCAACAAAGTTGAAGAAAAGAGGGGAGGAAGGGTACCCCTGCCTAAGACATCGTTTGTTGCGGAAGAAGTTCCCAACTTCTTCGTTTATAGACACCGCCGTCTGGCCCCCCCGAGACCAGCTGCATTATACGGTGCACGAAGCCTGACTCGAATCCCTTACGGACGAGGACCTCGCGAATGAACTCCAAGTTCACTTAGTCATAGGCTTTTTCAAAGTCCAGCTTGACGAGCACGACCGGTTGCCGGGTTTGTTTAAGCTCGTGGACAAACTCCTAAAGCACTACCGGTCCCTCTAGGATATCACATCCCTTGAGAAAAGCCGACTGGCTATGGTTGATGATTCTTTGCGCCACTGGGGCCAGCCGCGTCGTATAGGCCTTTGCACAAATTTTGTAAGGCACATTAATGAGGGTGATGGGCCGATATTGTTTGATGCAGTCCGCCCCTTTGACCTTTGGAATTAAACTAATGACCCCAAAGTTGAGGCGCGAGATATCTACCGTGCCTAACGCAAAACCGTTAATGATGTCGTAAAACTGAGCTTTGAGCATGGGCCAAAACCGACGGAAGATAGCCACCGGCCAACCGTCCGGGCCGGGGGCAGTGTTAGGCTTCATCGAACCAACGACCCTATCGATTTCCTCCGTGGAAAAGGACAAAGCGAGGAGGTCATTTTCGGCCTGAGAAACTCGAGCTTCGCATCACATATGCAAGGGACTGCTACACGGGCAAGCTGCACAACATGGCATACCATTTATACAGGCCACGATCAGTGTTCCGTCAAGTAGTTTTTTGGACGGAAAGCACATCTGCCCGGCAGCAGGACCGTGCTCGTCTCGCGCCCGGCAGCAGGACCGAGCTCGTCTCGTGCCCGGTGCCCCGGACGGGTCGATGGAGGCTAGTTTTGGCCGACCTATTGGGTTTTGACGTTGGGGGCGGCCCAGGGGTGCGAAAGGCGGGCCCTTTCCGCCCGTTTCTTTGGTTGGGGTTGCGGTGGGTCTTGAGCGAGGTGGTGTCAAGGTCTGGGATGCCGGGGTGGCGGCCTTGGTGGTGGTTCCGCTGTACTCATGGGCGGAGCCCGTGGTTAGGTGCTGCCCAATGGCCACGGTCGTGTGGATGGCGTGGTCGCTGGGGCGTGGCGTCCGGTGGTGGTGAGTGGTGACCGGGGTGAAAATCTGATCTATCTTCGGACGGACCGGCGGCGGCAAAGCTCGTTCCCTTCTTGAAGGCGTCGTCACGACTCTCATTGCCCGTCTTGTTGCTCCAAGGGAAACTCTGATCCTCGGGTCGGGCGGTGGTGGCACTCGGTTGTCGTAACCTTCCTGAAGGCGTCGCCTTGGAGAACACGGTTCGTCATATGTGGCATCATCTGCTCGTGGTGGCATCTCACTATTGAGGACTCCGGTTGCTCTTATAGTACTAGGGTAGTGTTGCTGCGCTCAGCGCCTTTGTATCATGTCCTGGGTGTGTGCGTATGTTGTGGTGGAGTGCGTTTGTATCTGAGATGTGATCGATCGGTGCTTTATATATAAAAGCGGGGCGAATGCCTTTTTCAGTAAGCACATATACAATGGCTTGTTATACTATTATACGGTTCCGCTCGTGTCATCTATGAGTGGAGCGATGCCGGAGGGGTGTGGGGAGTATATATCACTCTGTTGGGAATCATTGGCTTCGTTATTTGCTGAAAGATTAGACTCGTTGAATTTGTGCCTTTGGTGCTGGATGTGGCCTATTGGTAGTTAATATCCATGCATATGTGCCACTTCCGCCAATCTGGGGTTGTTGGTCATTACCGTTAGTGCATCGCAACTGAGGCAGAGCGGGTGCATCATGCGAATTGTTGAATTATGACGCTTGGCAATCACATGTGTTTTTCCTGCAAAATAACGTTTGAAAATGGCCATAATTGATGTGAGTTTGTCGTATGCCCCTTTCGCTCGTGATGTCATACAAATAATGAACATAACTTGCATGCATTGGATATAGGAATACGTGCGAGAGAGAGGGGAGACGAGAAAGTAGCAACATTTTTATTATTTTTACTAATGATCTTCCTAACATTGATAGAAGATGGATGACCACCTAAACGTCAGTGTCACCGATCCCAAGATGGTTCGGTGACACTAAACACTTTCCTCTTGACGTATGATCCCATGTGTTTGTCGAGATAGAGACTTCTCCTACCCCTGCCTCGAAGAAGAACCCTCCTCGTTTCCCAATCCTTAACAAGAAAAGAGTAGGGGTGATTTTCAACAAAAGTGCCATTATCAATGTCAAGGTGACTTGCTGGAATCAAACTTTCTGTAGCCGCAGGGACATGAAGAGTATTGTTTAGATGAAGGTCATGGTGAAGGGTATGAATAGTTGTATGACCAATGTGATCGATAGTCATACCAGAGCCACTGGCGGTGTGGATCTTCTCATTGCCGGTTTGCCTGTCCCGGACCGTCAGCTTCTCCGATTCACCGATGATATGGTTAGTTGAACCTTGCACCACTATCCGTATACCACTTTGTATCTACCCTATACTGGGTGCGATCATGTTGGTTGAGCGCGCATCACTCCTCAGATAAGAGGCGTTGAACCTCTTCCAGCACTTCCCAGCTAGGTGTCCACCCTTGCCGCAAATCTGGCAAGTTGGTTTGGCCGCCTGGTTGTTGGAGTAGTTGACGCCGCTGTTATAGTTGCCTCCGCCGCCGTTGCAGCTACAACCGGCATGGTTTCCTGGCTTGGGGAAATTGCGGCCGCAGTCACCATTGTTGCCCCGCCGCCTTGTTTGTTGGTGTAGTTGCGGCTGCGATCACCGCCGCCACTAGCATTGTCGTTCTGCTGCTTGGTGAAGCGAGCACAAGTGGCCGTGTTGGCGGAGGACTTAGACGCCCCGTGTCGAAGGTTCATAGTGGGCTGGAAGCTTAGGAGCTGCCAGTACAGCTCTGGTGCAGTCATGGGCTCTAGCTGCGAACACATAGCGAACACAACCGGGTCGAAGTCCTCATCGAGCCCGGCGTGGATGTGAAAACCGACATCCTCTTAATCAACCTTCTTCTCTAAAGCTATAAAGTCATCGCATAAAGACTTTATCTTACCAACATATTTAGTGATGGTGGAGTTTCCCTTCTACAGGTTTGCCAGCGCGATTCAGACGTTAACGGTGTCCGCATGCTTGTGAGAGGTGAGCATCCCCTCGATGGTGTTCCAGAGCTCCGCCACCGTGTGACAGCTGACAGGAGGCCATTCGGATGGCCATCTCCCATGGCAGCGTGGTCAGCAGGTAGGAGAAAACTTGTTGATTCTTCGTGCATAACGTCGAGAAGTCGGGGTTAGGCACCTTGGAATTCGTCTTCCCGTCGTTGGCGGTGACCTCAATGGTTATGGGCGGCACCACCTTCCCGGTGTCGAGGTAGTCTGCCATCTGCGCCCCCTAATGGCAGAGAGGACGATGCTACGCCATAGCACCTGATTACCTTTGCTGAGCTCCTTGGTTGCGCCGCGAGCAGATGGAGAGGATGGGAAGGAACTTGAAGAACTCGCCATGGATGATTTCGAGGCTAGCTCTGATTACGATGAAAGGAAGGAAGTATGGAAACGTATGCACTCCTCGTAGGGACACGTGTGTGTTTATTTGCTCAGGAGAATACAAGGTGCAGAATCTTGTTGGTAGGCTTGGCCCCAAATCCAAGATATATAAGATTGGCTTATCCTTGCTAACAACTTGCCTTGTAATAACACACACACACACACACACACACACACACACACACACACACACACCATGACACATTGTCACATTACACAACACATGTACAAGCCTATCTATCATTTGTTCTAGTGTTGGCCCATTCACAACTCACTCACTTTCTAGAATAATGTTGCTCAAAGATCTGCTGTTAGCCACTTAATGTCTACGACCACTGGCCTAAATAGAAATTGATGGTTTCGTCCCCTGTTGTTAAAATTTGCGACATGACGTTTCCCCTGTCTTATCGTTGTTAATTATGTGAATACACCACCGGCCCGGCTGGATTCTTGGCTATGTGGAGCTTCACTTAGGTTGATGGTCTTCATTTTAAATTTTGGTTTGATGGAGAACTGGATTGTTGGGGAGGGATGAAAAGTAGAGAGGAAGGTGGAGGAACCAAGTTGACATGAAACATGACTGAAACAGAAAACTGGCGCCACTTCTCATGATCCTTCTCATAGAATCGCCACTGTCAAAACTGTGAGAACACTAAAATATATTGGTCCCTCGTTATTGATCGGAGAAGCACAAAATCCCATAAAATGTCAGATCACAATAATATATAGGTCCCTCATTCCCGACTTGCCGCCGTCCCGGCGATCCACCGTCTCCTCGCTGTCGCTAGCTTTGACGCCCTTTTCTTGTGCAACAAATTAAAACAAGTTAAAGCTGCAGCTGGATGTATATCCTTTTTGTTGGAAGCATGCGTGTCCACGCTAGCTGGTGAGCAGCGGGGTTTTAGGGTTTTAGCACGGTTCATGAGTGATGAATGAAATTCCAAATTTGCAGAAGAAAAAAGGGGAACGCTATTGACCTGGGCCGCCCAGTGCAGGTTTGGTCCCGTGCCCACATGTCACATCGCGGGCAGTTTCTACTTGCTCGATCACGCCAGCTTACCATTTACTCACATCGCACAGTACGGTTCGGCTGTCATCCTCAGAAGCTTCCCTCGTCCTGCTCCGAACCTGACCTCCACCACCAAACTCCCAAACCTAATTCGCTTCACCGCCGGACTAGCAGCCGTCTCTGCCCAAGGAGATGGAGGCCGGCGGTAGTAGGAGGAGTGCGACTACCAGGAAGAGGAAGTCAGCCGCACTCAAGGGCGAGGGCAGTCCGGCTCCGGCGCCGGCGCGGCGGCAGCGCCCGATCCCGGGCGGCTGACCACGATGGAGGTGGAGACGGGCGAGATCTCCACCTCAGCGACCTCCCCGACGACGTGCTCCGGAAGATTATTTCGGTCCTCCCCATGAAGCAACGCGGTCGCACGCAGATCCTCGCGAAACGGTGGCTTCCCCTCTGGCGCTCTCTTCCTCTCAACATCGACTGCGGTGAAATCGCCCGTTCTAATCATGGTAAGCTCGGCGATGTCTTACAACTCATAATTTCCTCCCACCAAGGCGACTGCCACCGCTTCTGCATTCGCCCACTCTTGGCCACGAACATGGAGAACGATGCTGCCGTGGACGCCTGTCTCCTGTCCCCCGCTCTGAATAAACTCAAGGAGCTTGAGTTCTACCGTCGGCCGTGGCACAATAGGCAGCGGTTGCCGGCACCGACATCTATCTTCCGTTTTTCGCCCACCCTCTGTGTCGCCCAATTCGGACACTGCACACTCACGGACGACATCGTTCAAGGGCTTCACTTCCCGCAGCTTAAGAAGCTCGGTCTTGATTATGTCTTCCTCTCGGAGTTCTCACTCAACAGCATGATTGCCGGCAGCCCTTCTCTCGAGGTCTTGCTAATTATTCGGTGCAGTGGAGCCCGTTGCCTCCGGATCAATTCATTTACCCTTAGAAGCATTGAAGTCTGCAATTCTTCGCCAGATCCATCCTTGGAGGAGCTCATCATCGAGAGTGCCCCTCATCTAGAAAGATTATTCCATCTTGATCAGAACCAGGATTTGCATGTATCAGTGCTCTCGGCGCCTAAGTTGGAGTCCCTAGGTTGTTGTACTAACTCCACCAGGCTCGTGTTTGGTTCCACAGATATTCATCAGGTAAGATCTTCATTTTTACCATCCTCAGCCTTCTATATAACTTGCATTCAGTGCATACAGAAGTTACATATGATTTGCAAACCTATGTATATTATTGTCTAATGTTGGATTTCATGCTTTTATGAAGGGACCGCGCATTGCAATTGGTAGCCTTTCAACAGCACTGTGCAGAATCAAGTCTTTGCATCTCTGTATGCGTACTCTATGTTTGGACATGGTTATTGAATTGATGAGATGTTTTCCGTGCTTGGAGAAGTTGTACATTCAGGTGATGATTGTTTCACCGATAGTACATTTTGTTTGATTGCTTTATTGATCTACTTGTTGTTCTGAAGTTGTTATGTATTTGGTTTGTCAATGTTCTTTTCAGTGCGAGAAATCTGGGACGAAGAATTTGTGGCGTCGTAAACACCGCGAGCTTCTCAGATCTTTTGACATCCGTCTAAAAGAAATTGTATTGGATTGTTATCGGGCCAAAAAACCTGACGTTGATTTTGTAACTTTTTTTGTACTAAATGCTAGCGTTCTAGAGTCGATGACAGTTTTAGTCAAGAGGAACGATGAGGAGTTCTTGGCAAAACAGCGTCAGAAGCTTCTGCTAGAGAGCAAGGCTTCAGATGGGGCTGAAATTAATTTCGTACCCAAGGTGGACGCAAATCCTGGGACATATTACAGTATAAGTCTGTGATTTTGATTTAATGTACATATGGATGTGTGTTGTATTGGTAACTCATGAGCTTTTCATATTAGCGAATAAAAGAATTGATGATGGATGTGTGATTGGGCAATGCATATGTGAGCAATTAGTATTTAATTAGAATGCTTTCTCAACCGAAGTCTCACTTTCAACGATACTTAGAGTTAACCCTCAAAAGGCGAAATCAAACAAAAGATACGCAAATCCACCATGTAAACACTCGGCATAGACAATTTTAGCGAATTCATATATCCATAATGTACTTTTCACTTGTTTTGCTCAACAACAACAAAGCTTTTAATCTCAAACAAGTTGGGGTAGGCTAGAGGTGAAATCCACAACAAAGCCTTTCCACTTGTTTTCCTAAAGATGAAAAAAAAATTAAACCTTGGAGATCCATGCTTGGGTACCATGGAACATAAATAATCATGTAATGCACAAACCGGCCTTGGGAAAGAAATGATTGCACATGTCTGACACTAGTGCTTTTAAATGACTGTGATTTATTTTTCTTTCTGAAAAAAAGATAAAGTGGTTGTCTTCCAGATTTTTCTAAAAAGGACGAACCAATCTTCTAGAAACTATAAAAAAATGCAAACATGACTTAGAGCACTTTGCAGTGATATCATTAAACTCTAACCAATAGTCAAATTCCTAGCTAGATGAGGTCTATCAGTAACTTTCAAGGTATTGAACAATTTAATTCAACAATTGAGTGGTAACTGGTAAAAGATAATTCAAACGAAGGATATATGTTTATAAATCTTATATCATATAGCTAAAAGTTGCTGAACGATTGTGACATATTGACTCCTCGATGGTAGTGGAAATAATATTAGCATAAGCTGCATAACATGAATTGCGCCTATGAGGCACTCTGTATACTATTATTTACTCTATGAAGCTTATGTATTAACACCGCTGTGTGAATAGGGGTAATCCTTCTTTTCAAAAAAAAAACACTATGTGAATGGGGCTCACTATTGAATTTGTACTAATTAAATGATCAGTCTCATCACATAGAGGAACAAATATGTGAAGTGGTAAAAAAGGATAACATGCCGTTTTTTCGTTGCAAACAAGTTTTTTTCTTCACAAAACAAGGAGTACATGTCAATAAACATATAGAGGAGAAGATAGTGCATAGTGTTCTAGGATGCAGACTAAATCATTACGTATAAATCACATGGCTGTATAGTTGTTGTGTTAACCAATTGAAATTGCTTTGACATCTACATATTTGGATGTGGTTCACCTAGTTATTATTAGACCTTTCTTGCTCATTTTTGAAACAAAACAATAGCCCTTGGACTATGACGGAGGGCATGCAGGCCTGAGTATTGTATTATGTAACAATGTGTTTCTTGTGCTAAGAAAATGGGAGCAAAAAAAGAGAGAGGAATACCAAGCTATAGTTATGTCACTATTGTCATATGATGATTCAGTTCTATCTTCCATTGTAGAGTACAACAGTATTGCAATAATATTTTCGTGCTTATCAAACAAATTGACAAAATTAAAGTTGAAATTTATTATAAGCTGGGTAGGCAAATACAACCATTTGATTAAATTTTCTGTTCAAGGGAAAAAGAAAACTAAAATTATGTACGAACTGAAAAGGAGCAAAGACCATCATATTCATATACCCCCAGTTTGTAAACACATTCAAATACTGGTCAATCTACATAAGAAATGTTGCTTTATCAGAGTAATGAACATAGGTTTGGATGGGATCAATGACTTTTTATCAGGCTCCCACAATGAATAGGCCTGAGGCAGAAATGTTTTGCTATAACTGAAATACTATTGCACCTACACGGCAAAGACAATCTGACAATAAATTTGGTATTGTTGGGTAATTTCTTAAACCATTGGGTTCTTGGTTTCTGATATGCTAAATCAGGGTTAGAGTTCCTTTATTGACATTTTCTAGTATTTCTCTGAACTTGATTAGTAGCATGAATGTTTATTCGAACTTGCTTTTATGAAGACATCTTAGTGTGGCACAGCCGCGTGCAGGTAGACAGGCATGCTGTAGAGTATGGCACAACATTCATCCTCACCATGATCTGGGCTCCATGCATGCATGAAAAAGTGCTTTTTTTAGAACGGAGACGCAAGGAGCATCGGGTTTAACTTAATAAAGCCCATGAAAAGGCAGCATCAGACAAACAAGAAAGTCTTAAAACAAAAGGAAACGTGGCGGAAGCCTTAGTTTGAACTTGCAACCGGCCTAGGCCTGAGAATGAAAAGGCAAAAGTTCAAACATGCCAACACGGGCTTAAACGGAACGATCATCAACATCTAGTGTCGGGCAACAATCTGGATCAATCGACTCCGCTCCATCGCCTCCTTCATCCTCTCAGCGTCCCGCCGTTTCCCCAACGGCATCCAAGTCTGGAGGAACAAATGGTATTTGAAAATAACGTCAACGGGGTGAGAGGGAAATTTGTGCTTAATTGTGATTTTGTTTCTAGTAGTCCATAGAGGCCATAAAAGCGCCACTACGCATCTCCAAAGCACTCGACCGTACCCACCCCTATGGGCCAAGAGAATATCGCGGACGTCTTTACTCGAGTGGGGATTCCAGTTTTGATCAAAGGCTTCCCGGACCGCACTCCACGTGAAGCGAGCGAGGTGGCAATTGAAGAAGATGTGATTTGCATCCTCGTGCGCACCACACATCACACAATTGCCATCGGACGGCCTGTTTTGTTTCTCTATGTTGTTTGAGGACGGGAGGCGGTCGCGGAACATTTGCCAAAGGAAAACTTTAATTTTGAGGGGGATTGACACTTCCCATATCCCCCTAGCTATGTCTAGTGTCAGACCCTCCGTCAACTTAGTGTAAAGAGAGTTAACCATGAATTTTCAGGAGCTCGTGAGGGACCAAGAGACCGTACCGGCCTCGGGTCGCAACACCACTACCACAAGTGTGTTACGTAACTCATCCCAACCAGCCCGTTTGGCGTCAGAAAGGGGCCTTTTGAAAGTAATGGCTGGTCTGTTGGTTCTAAGCGCGTCGGCAACGAGGATATTGATGTTAGTAGCAAGTTGGTATATGGAGGAGTGGCTACGCCACAACGGCTCCTGACCAAACCAGTGATCTAACCAAAATCGCGTGGATTTCCCACCATTAACGCTGAGCTTAGCTCCTAGCGCAAATGCCGATTTGACAGCCTGGATCCCATTATAGAATGTCGACCCTTTGGCCTTGGAGGTAAGGAAATTTCCGTTTGGGAAGTATTTCGATCTCAGAATATCCGCCCAGAGCCCCTGCTCATTTTGGGTGAGTTTCCATAGCCACTTGGAGAGAAGGGCAACATTCATAAGTTTGGAGTTAAGAATCCCAAGGCTGCCAAATTTCTTTGGCCGACAAATTGCTGCCCACTTAACTAAGTGGTACATCTTTTTGGACCCAGTTTCTTCCCAAAAGATCTTGGATCGGGGGGTATCGAGCTTGGCGTGAACACCGTCTGCTAGGAGGAACATGCCCATGGTAAACATGGGAAGAGAGGAGAGACTAGTGTTCGTCAGAATGAGACTAGCTGCCGTAGACATGAACCGGCCACACCATGGACTAACCCGGTTCGCCACCTTGCCGTACAGGGGTTCCCATTCTTGGATAGATATGTTGTCGAGATGGGAGGCCTAAGTACTTAAGCGAAAGCTCCCAAGCTTACAGTTCAGTAGGTTGGCAACGGGCAAAGCGAGAGGTGCGGCCATCCCAATGACTATCACCTCACTCTTGAGAAAATTTATCTTGAGGTCGGAAACGATCTCCAAAGCAAGTAGGATGAGCTTGATCGAGGCAATACAGTGATCGTCTGGCTCGAAGAGCAGCATGGTACCATCCACGTATTGAAGGTGAGAGACCCCTCCTGGAATGAGGTGGGGGACGACACCGCAGATGTGGCCGGCACCCTTCGCCTTAGTGATCACGTCCGAAAGGGCGTCCGCAACAAAGTTGAAGAAAAGAGGGGAGGAAGGGTCCCCATGCCTAAGACATCGTTTGTTGCGGAAGAAGTTCCCAACTTCTTCGTTTATAGACACCGCCGTCTGCCCCCCCCCCCCCCCCCGAGACAAGCTGCATTATACGATGCACGAAGCCAGACTCGAATCCCTTACGGACGAGGACCTCGCGAATGAACTGCCAGTTCACTCAGTCATAGGCTTTTTCAAAGTCCAGCTTGACGAGCACGACCGGTTGTAGGGTTTGTTTAAGCTCGTGGACAATCTCCTAAAGCACTACCGGTCCCTCTAGGATATCACAACCCTTGAGAAAAGCCGACTGGCTACGGTTGATGATTCTTCACGCCACTGGGTCAGCCGCGTCGTATAGGCCTTTGCACAAATTTTGAAAGGCACATTAATGAGGGTGATAGGCCCATATTTTTTGATGCAGTCCGCCCCTTTGACCTTTGGAATTAAACTAATGACCCCAAAGTTGAGGCGCGAGATATCTACCGTGCCTAACGCAAAACCGTTCATGATGTTGTAAAATTGAGCTTTGAGCATGGGCCAAAACCGACGGAAGAAAGCCACCGGTCAACCGTCCGGGCCGGGGGCAGTGTCAGGCTTCATCGAACCAACGACCCTATCGATTTCCTCCGTGGAAAAGGACAAGGCGAGGAGGTCATTTTCGGCCTGAGAAACTCGAGCTTCGCATCACATATGCAAGGGACTGCTACACGGGCAAGCTGCACAACATGGCATACCATTTATCCAGGCCACGATCAGTGTTCCGTCAAGTAGTTTTTTGGACGGAAACCACATCAGCCTGGTAGCAGGACCGTGCTCGTCTCGCGCCCGGCAGCAGGACCGAGCTCGTCTCGTGCCCGGTGCCCCGGACGGGTCGATGGAGGCCAGTTTTGGCCGATCTATTGGTTTCAGCGTTGGGGGCGGCCCAGGGGTGCGAAAGGCAGGCCCTTTCCGCCCGTATCTTTGGTTGGGGTTGCGGTGTGTCTTGAGCGAGGTGGTGCCAAGGTCTGGGATGCCGGGGTGGCGCCCTTGGTGGTGGTTCCGCGGTACTCATGGGCGGAGCCCGTGGTTAGGTGCTGCCCAATGGCCACGGTCGTGTGGATGGCGTGGTCGCTGGGGCGTGGCGTCCGGTGGTGGTGAGTGGTGACCGGGGTGAAAATCTGATCTATCTTCGGACGGACAGGCGGCGGCAAAGCTCGTTCCCTTCTTGAAGGCGTCATCACGACTCTCATTGCCCGTCTTGTTGCTCCAAGGGAAACTCTGATCCTCGGGTCGGGCGGTGGTGGCACTCTGTTGTCGTAACCTTCCTGAAGGCGCCGCCTTGGAGAACACGGTTCGTCATATGTGGCATCATCTCCTCCTGGTGGCATGCTCACGGTTGAGGACTCCGGTTGCTCTTGTAGTACTAGGGGCAGTGTTGCTGCGCTCAGTGCCTTTGTATGATGTCCTGGGTGTGTGCATGTGTTGTGGTGGAGTGCGTTTGTATCTGAGATGTGATCGGTCGGTGCTTTATATATAAAAGCGGGGCGAAAGCCTTTTTCAGTAAGCACATATACAATAGATTGTTATACTGTTATACGGTTCCGCTCGTGTCATCTATGGGTGGAGCGATGCCGGAGGGGTGTGGGGAGTATATATCACTCTGTTGGGAATCATTGGCTTCGTTATTTGCTGAAACATTAGACTCGTTGAATTTGTGCCTTTGGTGCTGGATGTGGCCTATTGGTAGTTAATATCCATGCATATGTGCCACTTCCGCCAATCTGGGGTTGTTGGTCATTACCGTTAGTGCATCGCAACTGAGGTAGAGCGGGTGCATCATGCGAATTGTTGAATTATGACGCTTGGCAATCATATGTGTTTCTCCTGCAAAATAACGTTTGAAAATGGCCATAATTGATGTGAGTTTGTCGTATGCCCCTTTTGCTCGTGATGTCATACAAATAATGAACATAACTTGCATGCATTGGATATAGGAATACATGCGAGAGAGAGGGGAGACGATGTAGCGACCCGACCTCAGATGGTCAAGTCTATGTGCTTCTGTGTCATCCCTGGATCGGTAATGCTGACACACACAGTACTCGAAGGATTTATAACAGAGTAGAAATCACACACTTATTACATCGAATGTCTCAAAAGAGAACTTATTACAAGAATATGGCTTAAGGCCATCTAATGCGATAACAGCGGAAGGCTTGGAAGATAAAGTGAGTCCATCAGCTCCAACGGCATAACTGAGCTGCACGGCAACGACCTACAATCCTTACGCCTCGTCTGAAAAGTCTGCAACATAATACGTTGCAGCCCGAGAACGGGCCTGCACATGGAATATGCTGGCAATGTAACACATAGAGTAATGAAAGAATAAGCTATACTACATGCATATATGGCTGGTGGAAAGCTCTATGGTTACAGTTTGCGAAAAGCCAATTTTTCCCTACATCAATGAAATAAATTTTACTTTAACTATCATGGTGGTTGAAACATCATTCAGAAGGTATAACCCCAACTCAATCCCAATTAAAGTGATTAACAAACCCAGCAATATTAGTTTAGAGTGATGAGATACATGTGAATACTCAAGCACTAGATACTCAGAATTGTCCATAACCGGGGACACGGCTAACCATGATTAGATTGTACACTCTGCAGAGGTTTGTGCACTTTTCCCCACAAGACCCGATCGCCTCCGTTGGTTTCTCGCACTGCATGGTGTTTGAGAGACGGATGACCGAGACACCGTCTTTGAGAAACATTAACTCTCTACTCCGGATAGATCATACCAAACCTATAAAACCCACTACCTGCTGACCTACCTCTTCGAGAGCTTCACGTAACTTACTCAACTATGCTAGAGCCCATAATAGCTTGTGGCTGCACACGGAAGTTTCTAGCATGAATAATCTCAGTTCCCTTTGAGCCTGGGTGGCGGTCCATAGGAAGATCACAAGGGTACCCCTAGATTTCCAAAAAAAAAAACAGACAACACTGGGTTTCCCAGATGCCTCAGTCCACCCAGATGTGTATTTAAGTTGCCACCTTAAAGTAAACCATTAATTAATAATCTCACATCTGTCGTGAATATCTCTCAAACCCAGACCACGTCTACGAGCATAGCATGTCAATATAAGCATAACGTAGAAGTAACTCCCAAGGGTTTGATAGTAACAGGGCAATAGGTTCCTACCTCATCATCTACTTCCCAACCCACAAATTAATGCCATCCTAATCATGCAATGTTGGAGGGTTGAGCTAATGCATAAAAACTGGGTATGAAAAGATATGATCAAGTGTTACTTGCCTTGCTGATGATCCGTGAATCCTAGAGACTCGTAGTAACACGCTTCGCACTCCCGGAACTCTATCGCAAGCAAACAATACATACATAAGTAAACAAGCAAAGATGCACAAACGAAACTTCAACTGAAAGGGGTTGACCGGAGAGTTCAACTTAAGAACTCCGGTTTGCAAAAAGAATCAAACCAAACGGAACAACGAAACTCAAACGGCGAAAGAAATAGGGTCCGTTTACTAATCTGAACTAGGGTCAAATTTTACAAGGATAAAAACTGGTTTAAGTTTATTATTCGGAAAGAGGGTTTCGAGATGAACTCCAGGCGCTTGAATCGCCTGATTCCGATTAACGAGCGAAAAGATAAACATGTTTGAAAATTGGATCAGAAATCGCGATCAGAATAACCGTGGAATAAATCTGATAAAAGAAAAGCGACGAACTGCTAAACGAACGAACGTTCGTTAACAGAAACTAAACGGTGAACGCGTTCGTTAGAACGAACGGACATTCGCTAAGTAAATAAACCGATGAAATAAACCGATCTATATAAAAAAACGATCTAGGGTTTTATAAAAAAAACCGAAGGGTTTTCTTTTAAAAAAAACCGGCGGCGGGGTCGGGTACCTCCGGCGAGGCGCGTCCGGCGGGGCGGGCGGCTCCGGCGGGTTCCGGGGTGGGGCTGCGAGGGCAGGGCGGCAGCGGCTCGGCGAGAGGGCGGCGACGGCGGATCGGGGCTCGGGCGGCTCGGGCTCGGGCTCCGGCAGAGTTCGGCGGCGGCGGCTTGGTGGTGGGGGTGGTGGTGTGGTGGCGGGCGGCGGCATTTATAGGAGGGCGGGTGCGGCTCCGGCTTGGGAAGAGGCGCCGGGGTGGAGTCCGGCTCGGACTCGCCCTCTGCGTCGGTGCCTCGCCGCAGCAGCTGCAGGGAAGGCGGCGGCGCGAAGGGAAGGCGGCGGCGCGAAGGGCTGGCCTGGCTCGGCTGGGCCTTTAGCCCAGCCAGGCTGGTCCATATATTTAAAAAAATTATTCCATGAAAATAAAAAAATCCTAGAAAAATAAATAAAAATCTAAAAATTCCAAAACAAGTTTTCTCCGTCTAAATAAAATATTTAGAACTAGATGAACTTTTCTTGGCCCCTAAAATGCAACTTTTTAAAGCGTGCAAAATTTTCTAGGGCAATTAAAATTCCAAATAAAATCAAATAAAAACCAAATAATGATTTTAACATTTTTCCTCCGATATTTCAATTATTTTGGAGAAGTCATATTATCTCCCCTCATTTATTTATTTAAAATGAAATATTTTCCGGAGAGAAAAATAATTAAAATCCAATATCCTCGTCTTCACTATTTGATAAAATCAAATATGAAAATTGAAAAATCCCCAACTCTCTCCGAGGGTCCTTGAGTTGCTTAGGATTTTCGAGGATGGTCAACGAGAATGCAAATAAAATATGATATGCATGGATGACCTATGTATAACATGCCAAATTTAAAATTTGGGATGTTACAGACGAGAAAGTAGCAACATTTTTATTGTGTACCCTCATAAATTTACCTGCGGATGAAGTATTTAAGTTTTGTTTTCTGAACTACTCTGAAATGCTACCAATGATTACTTCTTTATCGCTGCAATTTCTATTTCGTAATGTGAAAACTGGTGCCTCTGATGCCTGCCATTGTGTCCTCTGAAACAAATCATGAGTATATGCTTCTAACACTATTAATGATGCATTATAATTGCATGTGTGCTTCCATCACAGGGATGTGGTGCTTCCAACGATACAAACCCTGCTTTGTACTCCTTAGTTGAATTTCTCTTTAAGAAGCAGACGCATTTAATTTTCTTCCTTTGTGAACAATTTTATTTCTTCTCTCCAAGAGACTCCTCTTTGTGGATCATGCACCTTTTGGTAGTGTGAACTGATTAGTTAAGTTTGTTTATATTATTGGCACAACTTGGTTAATTAATTGTTCTACTTGAAGAAATAAATACCCAAATTACAATTATCAGTTTACTATGGATACGACATAGTGCAGTTTTCAGTTCTTTCCTGTGAAACATGTTAGTAACAGATCGAGTTCTTCTGTACATTTTTTTCAAATGGAGGCATTAGATTTACCTCATCTCATTAATTAAGAAGAGGAGAACAGAGTTTGGTGGTTACATGATCACAAAGGTCAAACCACAAAGAGACCACTCTCCCGGTATTAAATTACCCAAATATTTTGCCCCGGCAAACACCCAGAGCCTTGCTTTCGCCTTGATCAACGCAACCACTGGCCGGACAAGGAGTCCCCTTGTTGCGAAATACTCTCACATTCCATATTGCCCAATAGAGAGGCATCTTCAATGAATTGTACACCTTCATGTTGGCACTTGGTAGCCTACGACAAGAATCTTACCACTTTGGCACTGATGAAAGAGCGGACCAGGTGCTAGTCTAAGATTGCAACCCCAGTCAAGCGCTGATCATGTTCCAAATCGTAACAGTGTAGCGGCATTTCAAAATGAGGTGCATGCGGAGATGATTCCGGTTCTCTTTTTCACAACTGGCACATGCCACAGTTTGGCCAATCCCTGCGAGCAATTCTATCCACCATCCAATCTCTATTTTAGAGAGTGAGCCATGAGAAAATCAAATTCTGTGTGGTGTCCAAACTTTCCACACCATCCTTGTTATGCCAGAATTTATAAACACTACTGGAAACTGGGAATTTGCCATCAGCCAGCTCTTTGCCATCTGCCAGCTGATGGCAAAGAATGTCTTTGCCATCTGCTTATAAAAAACAGATGGCAAAGAACTGACAGATGGCAAAGAACATGGTTGCCATCAGCCAATTCTTTGCCATCTGCTAGTGGATGGAAAATAATCTTTGCCATCTGCCAGCAGATGGCAAAGAGGTGGGTAGGGTCCAGTGCTGCAACGGCCTGTCAACCCACCTCTTTGCCATCTGCCAGCAGATGGCAAAGAATCTTTTCCATCTGTTGGCAGATGGCAAAGAAGTGGGTGGAGCCCAATGGATAACGGCGCTATAACGGCCAGTAGCCCCACCTCTTTGCCATCTGCCAGCGGATGGCAAAGGCCCATATCTTTGCCATCAGCCAGCGGCTGGCAGATGGCAAAGAGGTCGAACTATCTCCCCCCCTCTTTTTCTAAAAAAAAATTCCCCTCCCCTCTCTCCCAGCCCGGCCCCTCCCTCTCTCTCTCTTCCAGCCCGGCCCCACCCCTCTCTCTCTCCCCACCTCACCCACCCACCACTTGTCTAAAAAAATTCTGCCCAAACCGCACCCACGTCGCGCCCCAGCCGGACGACCCAGGCGCCGCCGGCCTGCCACCGCCCAGCACCATCGCCGGCCCACCCCTCCCCGCCACCGCAGCGCTCCCCCGCCCCTCCCCGCCACCGCAGCTCGCCCTGCGCCCGTCCCTCCACCGAAGCCCGTCCCAGCACCGCCGCCCGTTCCTCCACCGAGCCGGCCCTCCCCCGCCCCTCCCCGGCCACCGCGGCGTGCCCCGTGGCCCGCCCCTCCACCGAGCCAGTCCACGGTGCCGCCCCCTTCTCGCGGCCCTCCCCGCCACGGCGCCATCGAGATTCAGGTAATACAATCCTAGTGTTGCCATTATATGTCTATTGGTGCATGTACTTCCAGCCGGTCATAAATTCTTTGTGCGTGTACATGCGCCATTTATACTGAATCGACTAGCTAGCTAGCATATATAACCTGCTACTTTTGAGTGTTCTCCAAAAAGATCAATCAATCTAATCTGTGCGCTACTCACCGGAAATACATAGGCAGCCAAGGACTCAAGAAATAGCTTGCTGCGAATGAGTGTTCTCCCTGGTAGTGAGCTTTATTCAGTCATGGCACTACAGAGAGACGGAGACTTGCACGCGACGCCAGCTGAAAGATAGATAGACTAATCAAACTGAATCGGCTGTAACCACGAGATGTAATATGGTTGTTTACCATATAAGAGAAAGAGGGAAAATGGGATGGGATCGCTCTGAATATTCTTATCGCTGATGTAGACGGCAACGTCAAGTGCGATCTCCCAGAAGATTTCTCTCTGTTCTGTTTTAAAAAAAGAGGTTGGGACCTCTTTTCCGAATACTGCAAAAATACTATGGTTTCTAGCATAATGTGGTTTACAAAACTTTGGTTTTTTCTAAAGCCAAACGCAGCAAAGTATTCAAAACCATGGTATTTTTCAGAAACCACGGTATTCTCAAAAAACTTAAAGAAAACTTTGTTGCCAAACGCAGTCTAATAGGTTCTAGAAACCACAGTTTTGACATATCAAAGTATTTTGTAGTATTGGGAATACTCTGACAGTGTTTGGCTGGTGCATGTTTAGGACGTTGTAAATTAGCTAGCTAGTCGTTTCATAGCAGTCACAAGACATGCACGATCTTAGCTGACCAGTGGTTGCAAACTGAAAGGCCATGCTTAAATAGACCCGGCGGCAAGCTATGCATCAGCGGTGCGGCACGGAAGTGCGGGCGTCGCTCTGGCTTGGCTGCGGCTTGACCGACAGCTGCTAATGTGGCGCGCTGAGGCATGGGGCGACGTTCGGGAGGAGCGCATGGACAGGAAGCAAGGCCGGTGTGGCTCAGCACAAGGGCCTACGCAGGCTCAGCCAGCAGTGTGTTCGGAGTTAGCTTTGTAGCCATCAGCTTGCGCGACCATGGCATTAGCAACCTGGGCATGTGGTGTGCCCCGTTCTTTGTCATAATATTTTGAAAAACAGCTCATTAGCGTGCTCAGTTTGGCAGCACAGTTTTTGAAAAACCGAAGTATTCTCAAACCACGGTATTCTTATGAGTGGGCAACAAATACTCTGGTTTTCAAAAACCATAGTTTTTCTCAGTTTTGTCAAGTCCACCGAAGCGTTTGGCTGGCATTATTTTGTTGCAGTTCTTACTGATAACTACATGGCCGAACAGCATGTGCTAACTTAGCAACACCTAAAAAGCAATACCACCTGATTTATCAATGTGTGCTAGTGTACAACCAGATTAATCACCTTTTTTAATTAATCACCTGCAGCTACATGGGCATGCCGCCATGCATGAGGTCAGCCTCCTGTGTAAAGTGTGCTCTAAGTGCCAATCTATTTGACAAACTAGCTTTGTTCGAGACATGCAGAAATCAATAGGAAACCAGTGAATTCATTTAAAATATGTCCCGCAAAAACATTATTTAAAATATAGGAGTAACGGATAGAGCAGTCGTCAGAGGTGGCGTTTGTATTTTCCGACCTGTACCTAGATGATGACGTCAACAGACTGAGTGCTCTCCCCAACGATTTCGCTTGGTTCAGTTTTTAAAAAAGTGGTCGGGACCTCTTTTTAAAATACTGTAGAAAAACTACAGCATGGGAGATACCACAGTATATTAATGTACAGTAAGGCCTTGTTTGGTAGCAAAGTATTTTTTAAATATTTTAAGAATACTACAGTTTTTGAGATTATCATAGTTTTATTTGCAATGAGCTGTTTGGTTGCCCCTAAAAACAGTGATTTTAATACTTTAGTATTGGCAAAACTGCAGTTTTTTCTCTGCATAAAAAAAAGAACCTCAGACCTCTTTTTAAAAAACTGAGCAGCTGAAAAGAACGACATTGCAAGGATCCAGTACGCTGTATTGAGCTTGACTGCATGGTTCCAGTTCACGCACCTCCATGACCCGGTGAAGTTGACACCGGCTACGCCGTGGTGCCGAGTGTCCTCTTTTGGTAACCTACAAGCCCTGGGCGCAGCCACTTTGTGCAAGCTTCCGGTCTTATGCATCTGCATGGCAATGCTAGCTAGCTAGGAGAAAAAAGGTGCTCTATCGCCATGTACATGGCCGTTCTTGGGCTGATCTGTTGGTGCACGAAACTGCTAGCCCGTTGGTAAAACAGGCGAGTCTGCTTAGCCAACGGCTAGCCAGTCTTTTACAATGTCGCTCGCCAAACAGGTTCTCAGTATTGAGAATACTCTAAAATATTCCGTCATATTAAAACCACGGTATTTGATACTTACAGGGTAAATTACTGTAGTTTTCTGATACTTTGGTTTTTACAATACTTTACTATCAAACATAGCCTAAGGCTGTGTTTGGTTGCAAAGTATTTTTGAAGTATTTCAAGAATACTACAGTATTTTAAAATACTATGGTTTTAAATACTTTGAGGTGTTTGGCTCTAGTTAAAATTGTAGTATAATAAACTGCAGTATCCACAAAACTGTAGTATTTTTGCAGTATTAAAAAAAGAGGTTGGGACCTCTTTTTAAAAAACTGAGAAACACAACAAAGAGGTTGGGACCTATTATAACGATGTATACTTTGATTGCCAAACATGCCATTGTTTCCACAGTACTTTGAAAAATTGTTGTTTTCATAAACTACAGTATACATTGTCGTTGGTATAAAAAACCGTAGTATCGGAATACTAAGGTTTTATAAAAACATTACTTCCAAACGGAGCCTAATTTTTTGGAGCCAAACACTTCAAAGTATTTAATACCAAAGTTTTTCTTAAAAACCACAGTATTCCTAGAAAACAGCAAAAATACTTTGCTCCCAAACGCACCCGTAGTTTTTTCTCTGTTTTAAAAAAAGAACCCCAGACCTCTTTTAAAAAAACTGAGCACGCTAGAAAAACAACTCCATGCACAATCCGGTGCCTTGTCTCTCGATGTGCATCTCCTGGCACCTGCAGTATTCTGAAAACCTGCAGTATTCCCAGAATACTTTAAAAATACTAAGCTAACAAACGGGGCCTAAGGCTTAGTTTGGCAACAATGTTTCTAGAGAACCATGGTAATTGAAAACCACTATATTCAGATGTGTACACAATGAATACTACAGTTTCTTTAAACCATGGTTTTTCTCAGTTTTACCAAAACTACCTAGGTGTTTGGCTGGTGTTTCGCCGGGGTGGTTTTTTTTGGACATACAAGTGTCCTCTATTTATTTGTCAGGAAATGTGAATGATACCGAGTTGGAAAACAATCAAGTACTAAATAGGCACTCCCTATTTATTTGTGAATTATGAGTTAGGTCATATATTTTCCAATTTTGTTATGAAAAACATCATATATATTTGTGTTGATCGGGTGGATTTAAATGTGCAGTTGTTTCATCGCTGTGAGGGTCTGGTGTTCAACGACCTCCCCGTGCGTTCGACGAGCTCCGCCCCTGCGTTCGTGGGTGAGCACAAATGACATCTCCTCCTCTCCCCCTTCATTTGCTCTGTTCCGGTCTTCGTGGCGATGAAACTTGCTAGCTATAGGTGTATTCAATCATCAGTATGCGTGACCACTATGCGTCTCCCGTTCGAAAGGGTTACATCTATAAATATGCATTCATTTGCATATTTATAACCGTAATTCTTTCGAATTGTCCAAGGTTATCCATGGGCAGCCCGATTATGTGTAGATTGAGTTCGTTTTCCCATATGCTCTGCTCTGGATCTGATGCAGAATTTCGTCAGTGCCTCTCTGTTGTTCTCCGGGTACACATCCTCTCTGCTTATTGCCGAGACGTGTATCAGGAGAACAACGGGGAGGTGCTGCCGAAATTTTGTGTCGGATCCGGAGCAGAGCATGGGAAAACGAACCCAATCTACACATACTCGGGTGGGATTAGGACCTATCTTTACCTATTAGCGTCTAGGTTGCATGGACGTAATAAAACTGAGAAACTCTATTAACTGATGAATATGGTTTGCTGAGTTATGTATGTAATTCTTGTGTGTCCAGTAGCTAGGCAAGATGAGTGATCGTGCGTGGATGTACACCGGTCACCCTAGTCAGAAAGACATGACCCCTGAATGGGTGACAAAATCCAAGGGGTTTATCAGAGCCGCATTTGCAAATGGACAGAAAACAACCTGGTGCCCCTGTTTCGAGTGCGACAACTATCGTAAGATGTCAGAGTTTGAAATGATCAAACACCTGCAGAAGTGGGGTTTTACGCCCGGTTATACGATGTGGACATTTCATGGTGAGTCTGCCCAACGTTCCAGAGCTGAGGAGGGCCGTCGTCGCACCGACGAGCATGGTACCGGATGGAAGACATGGTGCAAGACTTTGATGATGCTCGGGATTCGGACGATGAGATGGAGGAATCTGCAAAGGCCTTCAATGATATGTTGGAGTCTTCGAAGCGTCCTCTCCATGAGCACACCGAGCTTTGTCAGCTGGATGCCATCGCACAAGTAATGGCTCTGAAGGCTCAATTCAACTTGGGCAGAGAATGCTATGACGCGATAGTGACACTATTTGGACGCTTTCTACCCAAAGGCCATATAATGCCTGCAAACCTGTACCAGTCGGACAAAATCCTCCGTGTACTTAAGATGCGCTATGAGAAGATAGATGCCTGTGAGAACGGATGTGCCTTATTTAGGCTCCAATATGCGGACTTGAACTATTGTCCCATTTGCAAGTCTTCCAGGTATGTTGAGGTAGACAACGGTATGGGTGAGAAGAGTCAAACCAAAATCCCCATTAACGTTCTTCGGTATATGCCAATCATACCAAGACTTCAACGTCTATTCATGGTCGAAGAGACGGCCAGACAGATGACATGGCACAAATTGGGCAAAAGAACCGAACGGGATGCAGATGGGAATCTGATGATGGTACACACATCGGATGGTGCTGCATGGAAACACTTCAATGCATTGCATGATGAAAAAGAGGGCAGATCCAAGGAATCCTCGAGTAGCCGTCAGCACGGATGGGTTCAATGTGTTTGGTATGATGGCAACCCAATACAGTTATTGGCCTATATTTGTCATTCCACTCAATCTCCCCCCGGACAGATTATGCAAAGAAAGAACATTTTCCTGACGTTGATAATTCCGGGGCCCAACTATCCGGGGAAGAATATGAATGTGTACATGCAGCCGCTTAAGGATGAACTGCAAGAAGCTTGGGATAATGGGATCAAACATACGACGCCGCTACAAAAAAAAACTTCCTAATGCGTGTGTGGTACATGTACTCGATGCATGACTTGCCGGCGTATGCGCTATTCGTTGGCTGGTGTGTGCATGGAAGGTTCCTGTGCCCCACATGCAAGGCAGCTCTTGAGTTTCGTCGGCTGCAGGCGGGTGGCAAGTTTTCTTGCTTCGACATGCATAGACAGTTCCTGGATCCTCACCATAAGTTCAGAAAAGACAAGAAGAACTTCATCAAAGGTAGAGATGTCAAAAACTCTGCACCACCTGCATTGATAGGCCAACAGACCCTGGATCAGTTAAACGCTCTCGAGCCGGATCCAGAGCGTCAAGGGTATTTCAAGGGGTATAATACGGAACACGCCTGGACCCACAAGATATGCTTGTGGGATCTGCCGTACTTCAAAGACCTCCTTTGCCCACACAACATTGACGTGATGCACACTGAAAAGAATGTCGGCGAGGCCCTGTTTGGTACATTGTTCGGCATAGAGGGGAAAACGAAGGATAATCCTAAGGCCAGAGTCAATCAGGAGGCTCTATGTGATAGACCGCTACAAAACATGAAACAACCAAAAGGAAAGAAGAATGGGCGAAGCCAAAGGCATGGTTCAATCTTGGAAGGCCGGTTATGAGGGAAATACTCCTGTGGGTGAAAAAGGAGTTGATGTTCCCCGATGGGTATGCATCGAATCTAAAGAGGGGAGCGAGCCTTGAAAAATTGAAAATATTTGGTCTCAAGAGTCATGATTGGCACATATGGCTTGAGCGGGTAATGCCGGTGATGTTGCGTGGCTTTATCCCTGAGGATGAATGGCTAGTATTGGCAGAGCTGAGCTATTTCTTCCGTGTTCTATGTGCGAAAGAATTATCGCCTGGCTTGCTAGAAGAAATGGAAGAGTTGGCGCGGAGTTGATCGCAAGTTGGAGAAAATCTTTCCACCGCTTCTTTAATCAATGCATCATTTGATTTTGCATCTCCGACCGAGGCACGATTGGGGGCGGCAGAATCGTTGGTGCTACATGGCGAGAGGATGCGAAGATGCTTGAGCAAAATGTAAAAATAAACGTCGAATTGAAGCATCGATGGCCGAGGCATTCATTACTGAGGAGGCGGCAAACTTCGTGACAGCACACTACAAAGCCAAAAATCGTCATTTGCATAATCCAAAGCCTCGGTACAATGTTGGCGACCCCAAAAAGGGTGGATCCAACCTCAGCCTATTCAAAGGGAAGCACGCACCAGCCGGTGATTATACTCCCTTATTGTTGGATAACGACGAATGGCGGACCATTACGTTGTATATCTTGAACAATCTAACAGAAGCGCGTCCGTACATCAAGTAAGTTCTCGGTACATTGTTTCGCAACCTCTACTTCATTTGAACTGCTCTTATTCCTGGATATTTGATACAGTCGATACGTCGCCAAATTCTCGTATGGAGCGGTTATCCAAAAGGATTCCGTCGAAGAGTATGAGCTTCTGGCAATGCATGGAGGCGGCTATCCTGGTTTCATCTCTTGGTTCAAACAAACGGTAATTTCCATTAGACCATTTCATTTCTTCTTCTAATTTCTGGCTAATGCAACAATCCTTTCGTATTAAACTTGTAGGCTAGTTCAGAGTCTATGGACGCCGAATTGAGACAAGTCGCTAATGGTTTTGACTATAAGGTCCATTCATTTGACAAATACGACATCAACGGGTATCGCTTTCGTACCTATGGCAAAGAGCTATCTATGGGTCAATGAAAGTCTACAAATTGTTGTGTCTACGCTATCGTGAAGGAGATACCGAGTATTATGGAAGAGTTGAAGCAATTTATGGACTTCTATTCTATGGTGCAAACCCACCGAACGTCGTAGTCTTCAAATGTCATTGGTTCCAGCCGAAAGAGACTAGAAGGACTCATGAACATCTAGGGCTAGTCGAAATCAAACAAAGCACCCATTTGGATGTTCCCGATGTCTATATTACGGCTCAACAGGCAACCCAAGTTTTCTATCTACCGTGGGCCTGCCAAAGTGATCCACATCTCGAAGGTTGGGATGTCGTTTATGAAGTGCCGCCACGTGTTAGACCACCTCCCCCCAATGAAGAGGATTATGAACCTCACGTTAATCCAGACACATATGAAGGAGAATTGTTCCAAGAAACACGTCTTTCCAAAAAACGTTTCAAGAACCGCTCACCTCATAACATTCAAGTAGACAGTGGCAGTGAATCCGAGCCTGAGCAGGAACAAGAAGAGCCGGAACAAGAAGAGGTTACTGCTGCGGATGACCTGTCAATGCTTGACCGATTACATGCAGGAGGCCTTCCAGATGTTGATGAATTTATTGATGATGATGATGATGAGCACGTCATTCGATAGTGATGAGGATGATGCATTTGTTGACCCAAGCATATCTGAGCGATGATGATGCATTTATTAATGATGACGATGAAGATTAATATTATAGTTCATGTCGTATTCCATTATTATTATATCATATATATTATTAATTAGTTCAAGTTTTAACCTAGCTAGCTCTAAAATGAGCTATACTTAGCATTTATTCCTCCAAAATGAATTTGTATGCTTAGCTAGCTCAAAATGACATAACAACCTTAATTAGCTCAAAATGACTTTAACCTAGGATAGCTCTAAAATGAGCTATACTTAGCATTTATTCCTCTAAAATGAATTTATATACATATTATTATTCATGTCGGTATTCATTTTTTATGTTGTACTAATTTCGTTTACTCTTTGTCATTCCGGTGTTGATGATGGTGGGCGCTGGTCGAGAGCGCTCGGGGCTCCTACCTCGGCGCGTGGTGGGAGGGGTAGTTCCATTGCCCCCCATAGCCTCCGGAGAGCGCTAGATCTCAGTTTGCAGAGTCCAGCGACGGTCCCTTCTTCTTCGGCCGGGAGAGGTCGAGGGGGTAAGAAGAAGGAGAAGGCTGCTAGAGGTGGGCGTGGCGTCGGGAGAGGTAGGAAGGCTGCTCGCCTTCCTCGCCGCCACCCCCACCTGAGTCACCCGACCATGTGGCTGCTCCGTCGAGATCGAGCCATCTGAGGTGGACCCGTCTATGGCAGACGCGCCTACGGCCGACGAGCCTCGGGCCGACGACGAGCCTCGGGCTGCCGAGTCATCGCCCCACGAGACTCCGGAGCTCAGACGGGGTCACGTTGAGTCGGAGCCGAGCCCATGGGAGGACTGGACGGAGTCGAGTGCACATGGTTGTGTTCAGGGTGGAGACTATAGTCCTGATAGCTATAGCGAGGGTGAGTGGGTTGAGGGGCGCAAAGTCTACCAGCGTGGTCGTAAAAAGCTCTCGCCCACCCCGGCGACCCTCGACCAGAGGTGGTTGATTGCGCCTAACGGGGAGAAGTGCGTGCATTTACTCTTTTTTTAACCTTTTGCCTTGATGTTTCTTCGAATATCTAATGCGTTGGCCTTGTCATACTACAGTTCTTGGACACACGAAGATGGTGTCCGCAGGCCCAACACTGTCCTTGGTGTGAGTTGTCGCCAGTGCTTCCCGGGGTGGGTCATGTTGCCCGGTGAGGGCCGGGTTCCAGAGCTAGGAATGACCTGGGAGCACTACTTGGCTGCCCCGGCCCGGCCGGAGCATAGGGTCGGCGATGTCGAGTGCGACATGGTGGCCGACATTGTGATCGCCACGTTTTGGGTAATTTCTCCTTTGCCATTTACGTTGTGTTTTCTTCTTTGATTGCATACCTTCTACATGTGTTTTCTTGTTTGATTGCAGACCTTCTAATCCGTGTTTTCTTGTTTGATTGCAGACCTTCTCAGGTGTCTTTGAGGGGAGGAGGAGGAGGCGGCTCGGGTTATCGACGCCGAGTGCAAAGCGCCTACTTGAAACTTTCGGCACGAGGCTCGGGACGCAGCTATTCGAGACTACTTAGCCTGACTGGTATTAGGAGGAGAAAAGAGAAGTGCGGGACAAGTATCTGAGTAAGGAGAAGTACATGAAGGTAATTACCTATTCTTAAGGCCTTGTACTTAGTTTCCTTGATTTGATTCGTAGGCGTAGCGCTCAAATTTCTCTTGCTTAACTTAGGTGCCTCCGAGATGGTGTGCGGACAAGATGGACTGCTGGGAGGTGTTGGTGGATGAGTGGTGCTCTCCCCAATGGCGCGTCGCCCACAACATAGCAAAGGAGAAGCGTTTCAAAATGAAAGGTGTGCCACACCATCTAGGCAGCGGCGACCTACATGGGTACGGAAAAAACTGGGTATGTGTGGTTTGCTTCATGATTCATGCAAATTCATACTTTGTGCTAGCTTGAGTCCTTAACTAATACTCTGTTCCTCTCTTTTAGTCAAAACACAACAAGGCTCCAGTGCCAGAGCTGTTTGACCTCTATGGCATGTCCAATATTGCACCGTACAAGAAGGCCAAGGCATTCTCTGAGTCTGACCTCGAAAATGCAAAGAACTTCAGCAACGAGGCCTCCCACCACAAGATGGTGCAGTACGTTAAGCAGGGGAAGGCGAGGAAAGGGCCGGACTTTAACCCGAGCAGGCCTCTTGATCCAGAGCTGGTGATGATATCTTGTGGCGGGAGGTCCCATGGCTCGTTAGGCATTGGTAATGGACTGATACGTTGTAGTAGCACTCTCCCGCAGATCAAGAAGCGCCAGACCAGCTCTGATCCTGAGATACCGCCTCGTTTACGACCAGTGGAAATCGAATTCCAGGTTTGTTAATTATACGGACTCAGTAGCCTTTCCTCCATTACATTGTGTTTGCGGCTGTCGATGATTACAATGCTAACGAGTCGTGTTGCAGGCTGCTATTGAGGCAGAGAGAGTGAAGACCCAGGCTTCTTTTGAGGAGAGGGACCGGCAGTTGGCGGAGAGGGACCGGCAGGCGGCGGAGAGGGACAGGGAGAATGAGGAGAGGACGGCTAGGCTGTTGGAGGAGGAGAGGAACCGGAACGACTTGGCTAACCGGGCCATGTACGAGCTCTTCGTGGTAAGTTTCTTCTGCATATTAGCTAAATCATGCACGCAATGTTCCTTTCAGTAGTAACTAATATGACTGACTCGTCAAAACCAAATGTGCAGTCCATGTGCGAGAAGAACGGCCAGACCCCTCCGCCAATGCCAGTCATTGCTCCGGCGGGCACGGTGGGTTTCATTTGAACGGTCATTAGTTACTAGTCTTCACATTTGAGTTGCATCATGGTAACGATACATTGGAAATAATCTTTGGTGCAGCGTAACTCCCGACAAGCATCGACCGATCCTTCTCCGTCTGCCACTGGCGCGACCGGTCCTACACCTACACCTACACCTACACCTACACCTCCGTGATGACGGTAAGTGTCCCAAGTGTTTTGCTTAATAGAGTTTTGTTGTGATGCCATGTTGTATATATCTAGACATATCGTGCATAATGTGTGTATGTTTGAAATGCATTGTATGTGTGGGATTCGACACCTAGTCGTGTGCCTTTGGTAGCCTTCCATACAGGTAAATGCCTCCTAGTGCTTCCACTGAGCCATGGTAGTTCGCCATTGCTCGGAACACATGGATTGACCGGCATGTGTCCTTCTTTGCTCTGTGTCATCCCTACGGGAAATGTCACGCGTGTATCACCAAGTCCTTGTAGCCTGCTACGACTTGGTTGCACTCACGATGACCGACACGTGCATTCGGGTCATGTATGCCTGTCCACATGACGTTTGTGCCACCTTGGTTCTATGACTAGTCATGTCGTCCCGGGTTCTCTGCCCTATGGATACTAGCGACATAATCATATACTTAGCATTTTTTCCTCCAAAATGACTCAATATGCTTAGCTAGCTCAAAAATGACATAATAAGCTTAATTAGCTCCAAAATGACATATTTAACCTAGGATAGCTCTAAAATGATATAATATGCTTAAGAAATGACATATTTTAGGTCCTAAATGACTTCATATGCTTAGCTAGCTCCAAAATGACCTATTCAACCTAGGCTAGCTCTAAAATGACCTATACTTAGCATTTTTTCCTCCAAAATGACTTAATATGCTTAGCTAGCTCAAAAATTACATAATAAGCTTAATTAGCTCCAAAATGACCTATTTAACCTAGGATCGCTCTAAAATGACCTATACTTAGCATTTTTCCTCCAAAATGACTTAATATGCTTAGCTAGCTTCAAAATGACCTATACTTAGAATCTTTTCCTCCAAAATTAGTTAATATGCTTAACTAGCTCTAAAATGACATAATATGCTTAAGAAATGACATAGTTTAGCTCCTAAATGACTTCACATGCTTAGCTAGCTCCAAAATGACATAATAAGCTTAATTATCTCCAAAATGACATATTTAACCTAGGATGGCTCTAAAATGACCTATACTTAGCATTTTTCCTCCAAAATGAATTAATATGCTTAGCTAGCATAAAAATGACCTATTTAACCTAGGATAGCTCTAAAATGACCTATACTTAGCATCTTTTCCTCAAAAAAGACTTAATATGCTTAGCTAGCTCTAAAATGATATAGTATGCTTAAGAAATGACATATTTTAGGTCCTAAATGACTTCATATGCTTAGCTAGCTCCAAAATGACATAATAACCTTACTTAGCTTCAAAATGACCTATTCAACCTAGGCTAGCTCTAAAATGACCTATACTTAGCATTTTTTCCTCCAAAATGACTTAATATGCTTAGCTAGCTCGAAAATTACATAATAAACTTAATTAGCTCCAAAATGACCTATTTAACCTAGGATCGCTCTAAAATGACCTATACTTAGCATTTTTTCCTCGAAAATGACTTAATATGCTTAGCTAGCTTCAAAATGACCTATACTTAGAATCTTTTCCTTCAAAATTAGTTAATATGTTTAACTAGCTCTAAAATGACATAATATGCTTAAGAAATGACATAGTTTAGCTCATAAATGACTTCACATGCTTAGCTAGCTCCAAAATGACATAATAAGCTTAATTACCTCCAAAATGACATATTTAACCTAGGATAGTTCTAAAATGACCTATACTTAGCATTTTTCCTTCAAAATGACTTAATATGCTTAGCTAGCATAAAAATGACCTATTTAACAGCTCTAAAATGACCTATACTTAGCATCTTTTCCTCAAAAAAGACTTAATATGCTTAGCTAGCTCTAAAATGATATAGTATGCTTAAGAAATGACATATTTTAGGTCCTAAATGACTTCATATGCTTAGCTAGCTCCAAAATGACATAATAACCTTACTTAGCTTCAAAATGACCTATTGAACCTAGGCTAGATCTAAAATGACTTATACTTAGCATTTTTTCCTCCAAAATGACTTAATATGCTTAGCTAGCTCAAAAATTACATAATAAGCTTAATTAGCTCCAAAATGACCTATTTAACCTAGGATAGCTCTAAAATGACCTATACTTAGCATTTTTCCTTCAAAATGACTTAATATGCTTAGCTAGCATAAAAATGACCTATTTAACCTAGGATAGCTCTAAAATGACCTATACTTAGCATCTTTTCCTCAAAAAAGACTTAATATGCTTAGCTAGCTCTAAAATGATATAGTATGCTTAAGAAATGACATATTTTAGGTCCTAAATGACTTCATATGCTTAGCTAGCTCCAAAATGACATAATAACCTTACTTAGCTTCAAAATGACCTATTCAACCTAGGCTAGCTCTAAAATGACCTATACTTAGCATTTTTTCCTCCAAAATGACTTAATATGCTTAGCTAGCTCAAAATTACATAATAAGCTTAATTAGCTCCAAAATGACCTATTTAACCTAGGATAGCTCTAAAATGACCTATACTTAGCATTTTTTCCTTCAAAATGACTTAATATGCTTAGCTAGCTTAAAAATGACATATTTAACCTAGGATAGCTCTAAAATGACCTATACTTAGCATCTTTTCCTCCAAAATGACTTAATATTCTTAGCTAACTCTAAAATGACATAATATGCTTAAGAAATGACATAATAAACTTAATTAATGACTTAGCTCCTAAATGACTTCACATGCTTAGCTAGCTCCAAAATGACATAATAAACTTACTTAATTAGCTCTAGAATGACCTTAGCATGTTTTACACCAAAATGACTTAGTATGCTTAGCTAGCTAAAAAATGACATAATAACCATACTTAGCTCCAAAATGACCTATTTTACAGATATAAGTTACATCATAATAATCTTCACATTTTAGTTGCATCATAATAATCTTCTTCTTCTAGTCTTCTTCTTCTAACTTTCTTCTTTCCCATTTTACAGATTTGCTTAAGATCACGGAAGCTTGGGTTGATGGAGTGCTTGTATTTAGTTTTTGTTTTGACCTTGTGAAACTTGCTACCTATGGATGAAACTGTGTAATATTGATGAAACTATGTATATGTAGGGATGAAACTTGCTACTATTGGTAACATGTGTTGGATACATATGTGTTCATGACTATTGGTAATATGTGTTCATGACTATTGGTAATATGTGTTGAATATGCTATATTGGTCATATAAATATATTTGTGTTTGAATTCTGTGAAATTGAATTGATATAAGAAAAAACAAAATTAAATGGGGCAATATAGTCACTTTGCCATCTTTGGCAGATGGCAAAAGATTCAACCTTGCCATCTCACTGGCAGAGGGCAAAGAGCTCGCAGCCTTGCCATCTGTTTGGCAGACGGCAAAAAGAGCTGACCTTTGCCATCTATTTGGCAGACGGCAAAGAGTCTGCAGTTTTGCCATCCGCCGCCAGATGGCAAAGTATGCCGTTAACCTCTAACGGAGTTAACCCGTTAAGAGGCTTTGCCATCTCGCCGGCAGATGGCAAAGCCTGAGCTCTTGCCATCACCCGCCAGATGGCAAAGCCACATGCTCTTTGCCATCAGCCGGCAGATGGCAAAGAAGCCTTTACCGAGAGGGTTTCAGATTTAACTGTTTGCCATCCATTGGCGGATGGCAAAGCCTTTGCCATCTGCCGAACATGCCTTTGCCATCTGCCATGGCAGATGGCAAAGTGCCAGATTCCAGTAGTGAAACCCTGTGAACTGCATATCCTATGAGCAGAGGAAGTAGAGTAGCACCCACCACTGGTGAATTTTCATCGAATATCATCTTTAGTGCCCATAGTGAGCTGCACCTCATGGACCTTGCTCCATAGGTTGAAAAATTGTTTCAGGAGATCGACTATGAGACCCACCTGCATATTGATGCGACGTACCCAATCCCTATTAGCCAGGGCCTTGGCTACTCATGATTTAGTGCGCTTGGAAAGGGCGAAGATGCCTGGGGCGATGTCCTTCTACTTTTGCCGTTGTAACCGAGGAGTGAACCACCGTCGGTTAATTATCATGGATCTTATTATCACAAAACTATAATACCGGGGCACAAGTCATGATGTGTTATGAAAGAAAGGTAGTATGAAAGTGTATGCACCCCTGGCAGGGAGACGTGCGTGCTTATATGCTCAATGTAATACAAGATGTGGCAGGTTGTTGGTAGGTTCGGCTCCTAGTCCAAGATATACCAGATTGGGCTTATCCTTGCTAATAACCTGCCTTGTACAATAATACATATGCGCGCGTGCCCACGCACACACACACACACACACGATATTACATCATGACACATTGTGACATTACACAACATGCGTACAAGCCTATTTAACATCCTCCCTCAATCTGAACATGTCAAGTATTAGATTGTTCTTGAAGGCTTGATGTTGTCGACCTTGTAGGGGCTTTGTAAAGCCATCAACAACTTGATCTCTTGTTGGGAGAAACTATCTCCAAGTTTCCTTGCGACTCTTTCTTGAACAAAATGAAATCAATTTCTATCTGTTTCTTCTAGCATGAAATACATGATTTCGTAAGGGTATGTTACTCCAAGGTTATCATCACACCACGTAGCGGAAATATGCGGTCTTTCAATATCCAATTCATCAAGTACGGTTTCTACCCGCATCACCACAGTAGTTGTATTTGCTAATGATTTGTGTTCTCCTTCGGTGCTGGATCAAGTGACTATTGCCTCTTTCTTGGCATTCCATGATATAAAGTTTGAGCCAACTAAAATAGCCAACCCATCGGTATATCTCCTTTCATCAGACACCCGCACGATCTGCATCGTAAAAGGCACTTACTATCATTGATGGTGACGTACATATCTTTATCCCAATTGCAACACTTCCTTGAATATATCTCAATATCCTTTCTACAACTGTCCAATGCAAAAAGTATGGGAGTGCAAGATATTAACAAGAAAGATACATCAGGCCTTGTCAATGATAGATCTTGAAGTGCACCAACTACACTTATACATAGTCCCTTCTTCGGACTTAACAATGCTCCTTCGCAAGAGTAATAGGTTTTCGGTGGTAGGTAAGGGTGTCTTGGAACGTTTACAATCCTTGGTCCCTACATGCTTGAGTATACCAGTAGCATACTTCTCTTGGGTTAACAAAATATGATCATGTGTCATTTTCACTTTGATTCCTAGAAAGTAATGTAACTCTTCCAAGTCCCTAAGTGCAAATTCACTTTTCAAGTTTTTAAGCAAAGCTGAGGTAGCTTCTTGCGAGGAACTAGCAACAATTATGTCATCTACATAAATTAGCATAAAATGGTTGCCTTCTGTTCCTTGAAGAAGAACAAGGAGGTTTCTCCTTTTGAGGGTCAAAATCCAAGTTGTTGTAGATTTGTACTGAACCTTGAATAAAAAGATTTGCATGCCTGTTTTAGACCATACACAACTTTATTCAACTTGCACATAGGGTGTGGTTTAGATCCGCCCACAAAAAAGGTTGGCTGTCACATATAGACCTCTTCATCGGGAACTTCATGCAAAAACACATTCTGTACATCCAACTGGTGAACGCTCCAATCTTTGGAGACGACAATGGACAGAAGAAGCCTGATAGTGGCAGCTTTAACAACTGGACTGAAAGTTTCCTCTTAATCAAAACCATATTGCTGCCTAAAGCCATTAGAAACAAACCTAGCTTTGTATCTATCTATATTACCATTAGGTTTTCGTTTAGTTTTATACACCCACTAGCAATCTATAATATTCCTCTCTTGTTTAGCTTATACTAGATGCCATGTTTGATTTTTCATACCTAACCGTTTGTCTTTGGGAATTGCAGGTTTGAAAATAACTCATTGTGAACGCGTACTAGGACATATAGAAGTAGTTGTCGCAGAGGATCCTTCTCATCCTACAACGACTGAGTGATCCAGCGAGCCATCAAATCTCCTCGTACGACGACTATTCAGTCACTACTAGAAAAACCATTACTAATGGCGCACCTAATTTGGCCATTAATGGCGCATCACTGGTGCGCCATTAATAGCACGCCATTAGTAATTTTTACTAATGGCGCACCACCGGTGCGCCATTAGTATCTCAGTATACTAATGGCGCACCTGGTGCGCCATTAGTATAGGCCAGTGCGCCATTAGTATGCCTCCTGGGGCATGTATACCAGTGCTTTGGCATACTAATGGCGCACCACCTCGGATGAGCCATTAGTAATCACGGCATACTAATGGCGCACTACCGATGATCGCCATTAGTATGCCTTGTCATACTAATGGCGCTTCGTCATGTGATGCGCCATTAGTATGAATATTAGGTTTTTTTTTCTATTTTTGCACAGGTTACAAAATGTATAATTTGACAAAATATAGACAGCACACATCAACAATAGATTCATCAAATACAATAGAAGATTAGTCTTTGAATACAATTCATCATATTAGTCTCCGAATACAATTCATCATATTAGTCTCCGAATTGAAAAGACCGAACAAAGATAGAACATTATATTACAAGTCTCGAGACCGCGAGTAGCGAGTTTGTCTTCACATTACAAGTCGATATCGATCATCTAAACTACCATCACATAGAAGAGAGCTGCGGTCATCACGATGAGCATCATCACGATGAAACTCGTCTTCATCCGGTTCCTCCAACGCTCCCTCCCCTCTCCCGCTAGATAGCGGGCGTATCTAGATTCGGCCTCGGCCCTAGTGGTGTACCCTTTGTAACTGTTACCGCTGAATCGGTGAACCTGTCTCCGACACTCCTCCCATCATCGAGACTCGGGAACCTTACCCTTGTACACGACATACGTCGGCATCGCTATGCACTAGCCAAACTAAACGTTAGTACCAATTCACAGACAATACATAAGCAATATATAAGTATGCAACTGAACGATCGGAAGAGAAAAGCAAGACATTAATAGCATCGATTACATCTAAGTTGAACGACTCTCAAAACCAAAGAGACATACTACAAGTTCATTAAAGTTTAATTACAACATGAGCCAATCGATGTTTCAGAACTGGACAACTCGACTCAAGGGACCGGAGCATGGATGAAGCCGCCGTCTATCGTGGGAGTCATGAAAGAACGGGCGTTGTCATCCTGCATTTGTAGCATTGTGTCGATGTCACCGTTGGACGGTTGATTTCTGAGGTAGAACTGCCCGAGGTACGAAGCGACATCTTGATGGATGATTTCCGCAAACTCCGATCGGATGCGAAAGAATTCTTGTCGGAGGTCCGCGTCCTGGATTGCCGACACGCTCGCGGCCCAATCTTGGAGTTTACTCGGTAGCAGAAGTTGATGATGGTCCCGTACGATCGCCCGCATGTGATGGGTGGCGTAGTAGGCACCCTTCTGACCGCCAGGCGGCTGCTTGACACAGCAGAACATCGTATTGTGGGAGAACACGTGCTTGCCGTACTTACGAATAGGCCTGGTGAAGGTGCCTCCAGATTTGGCGTAGCCGGGGAGAACATCATCAAGAACCTTCTTGACATTTGTGTAGTCTACGTTCGACTGACGGTTTGGGTCGAAATACGTGGCCATGGAATGTTTGGGGCTTAGGAGGATGAGCGTGCAACGTGTGTCACTGCAGAAAACACGGAATGTTAAAAGAAAACGATCGAAATGTAAGAATTCATATGTTACGGGCGGTTGAGGGAGGACTTACTCGGGAAAGTAAGGCACGAGGAAGTTATCCTTATCTTGGTTTGCCGAATGACGCCTTCGAGGTAAGAACTCGCGACTTGCGGTCCCAGCGCTGCCCAAGATCTTGGCACGCATGTAGAAGGGGTCAACTATCACGATGCCGGGGTCTTGTCGCGAATGATCCGCATCTCCATACTCAGCGAAAATAGCCGAACGAAGGTGTAGTGCAGCGGATGAAGGTTCAACATAGCGTGGATGTCATCAAACGCAGGACGATCGTACACCCGATGGAGTTATCCACAAAGCCCTTGCCCTCTCGCACCTTGGCGCGAAACCGGTATGCCACATCCTTCTCCACGAGACGCCGCTTCTCCAAAGAAAGAACACATCATGCAGACTCCGATAGCACCGGTTGCAGCATTGAGCATATTTGTCGGTAGCATCGCCCTACCCGCCACATGCACCCTCCTCGAGATATCCTGCGGTGAAGGTGGCCCGCCCCGAGCACGGATCGTACTCGGTGCCGGCTGGCTCGCACCCTTCTTAGTCTTTCTTTTGCGTGCCTTCTTCTTCTCCTGTAATGGGACCGAGTTTTGCTCACAGACCGCCTTCTTGAGTGTGTTGGGGCTGATAATATTTCGCACCTCGCCTATCTGAGGCTCGATGAAGTCGGCAGCTGGAGGCTTCTCCTGAGAGCTGAACGCCGACGGCGCTGTTGTAACTTGGCTTCTCCGCTGTACGAGCTAGATCGCACACGCCTTTTGTTGGGTTTGGTTCTTGAGAAGGAGGCCCCATGAAGTCGGCATCGCACTCCATGCTCGGCAAAATCTTGATCGACGTTGCCAAATGTATCATAGTCATCGTCGCCGTCGTTCGATCCTGTGCCATATGCATGTTTGGATCGATGGCATAGGGATGTCCGCACCGTTACTGGCGGTCTTGCCATGGGGCCGACTTGGCGCCGACACGACCGGGCGGTGTTGTCTTTGGGGTGGTGTCCCCGCCCTCAAACGAATCTGGCTCTTCGCCAAAGCAGGGCCAGCTCAGCAGCGCCGAGGGTCATCACGTCATCATCGTCGCCCCGACGGGTCGATTCGGAGGTAACAAGTCGTCGCAGCCTGGCAGCACCGAACCAGTTGAACCCTAAACAAGTTGGGTGGCATCTGGGTACCGTGGAACAAGGTTGCCGGTTGAACAATTTTGCCCTTGGCGACATCGACCAACTCGTTGTTCACGAAGTGGAGGAGAGTGCAGAACGTCGGCGGCGCCCTGCGAAAACATGTAGGGCGTCGAGGATGCCCGATCAAAGGCAAGGAGATGAAGTCCTCGGCGAGAGAGGCTTAATTAGTTACCGTGATGATGGCGCCGAGCTCGGCTAATGTCGACGCTTCGCCGCCGGCGGCGTGCAGATTTGCGGAGGGGCCGCTTGCTGAAGAGGTGCCGGCGGCGACACCCGGTGCATTAAGCTCCCGTGCGGCGTTGAGACACCAATGCCGCCCGCCGGAGGCACCAATGGCCCCGCCATCGCATTATGCGAGTTGCTGGCCGTGAAGCTAGGAATCGGGCGGCCCTGTTGGCGCCCGCAATCCACGACTCAACCCCGAGATCAAGGTTGGCACAAAGGCGGTGATCGTCGCTCGAGTCGTTGTTCCACTTGCTCTTGGACAATCTCCGGAATCCGCGCCACCTGTGCCTTGAGTTCTTGAACCTCTCGCACCTGGCTTTCCGAGCTGGTCTTTTTCTCCTTCCGCACACCAGCGGTATAGTATGACCCCCATTTTGTCGACAAGCCTTTGCCGGCCACACGACCAGCCGACGCCGGCCATCGAGCTTATCCTTGTTCTTCAAGACATTCAACCCCTATTTAGAGTGGTGTCCCAAGGGTTTCTCTTAGTCGACCCCGCCATCGCTTTCGATCGCTGCGGAAGGAATGTGAACCATTTAGAAATTGGCTTCATTAATTAGAATGCAACCATATGGAGCTAATTACGGGGTGTATTCCTTACCGAACAAGCTCAAGCTGCCTGGTCTTGGATCCGTGGTAAGCTCCTTTGTTTTCGGGTCCTTCTTGTACCGGGCCCGACAAAGTTCCTGGTCCGCTTGTCACCGTATGTATCAAGAGGGGCGGTAGGCCTTGCTCGCACGGTCCGCCTCCTCCTTGTCCCATATAGGCTCCGCCACTCAGAACCGCGGGACCGAGTGTGTGTCCCCTATGTTCAGCTCCGCATTTGTTTCCCCACTCACTTGATTAGGAGCTTGCGGTGCTCGAGCAATTGATCTTGAAGTCGTTGTAGTCATCTTCGTGATCGAAGGATTTTCTCCTTGATCTTATGATAACTCTCACCTTTCTCGATCATTCTCTTCACATTGCTTTTCCAAGTAGACAGGGCCTTGCTCATCTTCGTGAGGGCAGCATTGTTCACTTTATTCCCTTTGAGGCTTGTGTTTTCAAATTCAGCGGGAACTTGTATCGTTCGTGCAGCTTCGTGAAGAGGAGGTTGCGCAAATTCCCTCGGACGGGATGCCTCGGGTTCTCGGTGTTGATCGAGACGGTGCTCGGACAATGCACCCGAGCTGAAGCGAGTACCCTTGACTATTCGTTCGGCGCCGTTGGATTCCGTTGGAGTCCACTTGAGAACTTCCTCCTTGAGGGTGCGGAGCACGATTAGGCGCCAGTCCTTCGTTGCCTCTTGGTTGGCTGCCATCGTGCGTGCGCCACCATCATCGATGGTGGCATCCTCGGCGGCACCATCGGTGGTGGCATCGGTGTGGTCATCCTCGGCGGCACCATCCGTGGTCTCGGGATCGGTGGGAAGGCGGCGGCCTCATACAAGTGAGGTTGTTCCTCCATCTCCGGGACAGCTCCTGAATGCCTTGCCGCCCAACCCCGGCCTCATCGTTGTGGGCCATGTTTCTCTCTAAATAGAAACAAAGTTTGGTCAAAAGTTGGTTATTGTCAAGGAACAAGATCTCTAAGTTGACCAAATAACCTAATTCTCGAGGAATGTCGCCAAAAGTTGGTTATTGTCAAGGAACAATTGAGAGATGTTTGTGATATTGCCTAGGTGTTTTGGGATAGAACCTGTTAGTGTGTTGTTGCTAAGGTCCAAGTCCACGTTCTCGTGGTAACCTAGTTCTTGAGGGGTGTGTCTAGAAAGTTCACTCTTCTTTTTAGAAGACAAGCGTCTGAAATGGTATTGCCTTTCCTTAATTTGTACTATTTTTCATTGTGCTGAATACTTATGTGGGTGAGTGTATCTGTAATTACTTTTTACTACACCGCAGGTGTTCAAACACATGTCAAGCAAGGGTGTCTGAGTGTGTGAATAAAATACTAAACTAATCCAACCACTAAAGCAAATTAATTTTTATTTCGGTTGAGAATCGGGCACCTTCTAGGTCAAGAAAATTGGGCATGACCTTTGCTAATTTTCTTGACCTAGGAGTGCCCCATTTCTCAACCGAAACAGAAATTAATCAACGTTTCAGGAGAAAGGGGTCATTTTAGAAGATCACAAGTAGCAGCAGCATCACTTGACAAAATCACAACTAGCAGCAGCATCACAAGTAGTACAGCAGCAACATCATCACAAGTAGTACAGCAGCAGCAGCATCATCATCACAAGTAATACACTTAGCTACCAGTTCAGAAATACAGCTAAGATAAGATCATCACCACATTTTGTGATTTTGTAGCTCCTAAGCCATAGTTTACGGAGGGAGTACTTATTTTTTGGTGTGATCTCCTCATCACATAAGCTATATAGCATAGTAAAAGCATAGTCTGGGTAATCAAAATATGCTTCATATATCCTGACAGAGGGAGTAGTTACTAAATTGGATTCTTTATTTCTAGGAAGTACTTGCAGCTGCATCAATAGTAGAACACAACTAGTCAGAAACAAAGTTATCATGCAAGTACAAGCACGATTAGTTGTCGACAGCCATATTGGTGACACAAGCAGAATTACCATCATACGTAAATACTCCATATGCGAACAGTTTAGGCATAATTTCGACACAGGATCCAAAGCATCGCTCCATATGCACCGACACAACAGAGAAGTTGATGAAAGGAGAAGATCTGAACTTAGGAAAACCACAAATATCGGGACAGCATCAGATTGAAACAACATATGCCACCGACTTCACTGCAAAACTGGATGAAACAAACTGCCAAGTTCTACTATCATAGCATTATATTGTCATCAAGATGCCAACTCTGTTGATATGCACCACTTATTTGAATTTACTTGTAGACTCTCTGATTTTCTTCCTTTTCATCAAAAATTTACTTGTAGATATCTGAATATTTTCGAGGACCAGTATCCTTCTTTACCTATTCTGCTTGTAATCGGAAATCTAAACCAATTTTACAAGTTTCGCACAAGTACGCGTAAGAGTAATCGCATCCAAGATCACTTGCTGAATTCAACTTTTTAGACAGTGTTTGGGGTTCAGAGTACTCTTTTGTGATTATATTATGTCACATAAATTTTGTTATATTTCAAAACAATAAATTATTTGTTAACCATTCACGTAGCAACGCACGGAGTATCATCTAGTTTCCACTATTTGTGCATCCCAATCTCAATCAAGTTGGAGCTACCTCCAGAGAAGACAAGCAGAGGTTAGCGCCTTAATGCATCAATCAAAGAGGAATCTTATTTACCAAGTTTTCTAACACAGGACATATTTTATGCGAGTCTCTAGGCCTCAAAGAGCCGCCCTTGGCAGACTCATATGGAGAATGGTATATATCATATGATCGACACTAGTTGACCTCGAGATCGCTTAGTGCAGAACGCACGTTAGTTGCTTCTTTGCTTGTACCAACAATAATTGGTCTAAGAAACTAGGGTTCGGTGAATTTCTCCTTTAACAGATACAAGAGTGCCTGGCCTCACAATGATTTCACCGTCTGATCTTGTCCTGTTTGGTCACTATACTTTAGTTTACTGATTTTATCTATCTATCAGACCACGCCGGCTGAGAGCGCAAGTTTTCATCCTCACATGAAACTATAGAAGAGGTTGCTGGTACTTCATGTTCACTGCTCAAACATGAAACTATAGAAGAGGACTGGGCAGATCCGGAGGGAAGGGAGGGGAGGAGGGGAGGAGGAGGGGAGCTCACGGGGTGGTGGTGCTCCGGCGACAATGGTGTGGGACGGGCGGCCCCGGGCGGCGGGTCGCGCCGAGGCGCGTCGGGGCAGGGTCGAGGTGGGCAGCGGCGTCGGGCGGGTCGAGGCGGCGGGCAGCGTCAAGGTGGGGCACCGCGCTGGGCGGGTCGAGGCGGCGCTGGGCGGCGGGGCAGCGCCGAGGCGGCGCTGGGCGGCGTCTGGGCGGCGGGTCGCGCCGAGGCGGCGTCGGGGCGGCGTCCGGGCGGCGGGGTCGCGTCGAGGCGGCGGGGCAGCGTCGAGGTGGCGGGGACGGTGGCGTCGAGGGAGGCGGGGCGAGGGAGAGGGAAGGCGAGGAGAGGGCGAGGGAGGGAGAGGGCGAGGGCGAGGAGAGGGCGGAGAGGCAGGGCGGCGGCGGTGGAGCGGGCGCGGGCGGACGGGTTAGGTTTGGGCGCGGGCACAATACTAATGGCGCACCACCCCTCGGTGCGCCATAAGTACATCCATACTAATGGCGCACCTCACCGTGGTGCGCCATTAGTATTTTTTTTATTTCAACTCGAGCCAACAGGTTATGTACCACCAGAACTGATCCACATCAAGTCCCCTCTACTAGCTCGACTGGTCAGCAGCCACTTTCACACCGGGAGGTCCTGGGTTCGACTCCTGTGCTCCACAATTTTTTTTAGCATTTAAAAAGCTGTTTGATACTTATTTGTGTTTAAATATGTTCAAACTTGTTTAAATAATAACAGAAATATTTTTTTATAAGACAGTAGCATTTAAAAATCTGTTTGATACTTATTTCTTTTATAAGACGGTGCGCTGGGTGTGGGTGGGGTGTGGCGGTTGAGTAGGGGAATCGAGGGTGCGGGGGTGTGGGCGGCCGATGGACTGGGGGTGCTCGGCGTAGGGGGCCGGATCTGGCGAGGTGGGATAGCGATCGAGATGGAGGGGGATCGAGATCGAGTGTCCATGAAATTTAAAAATATTCATGATAGTTCAAAAAGTACCCATGAAATACAATCGAGAAATGAAGGCTATGATTTAAATACAATCGATCTTAGCTAGGTATCTGTTCACAATCTTCTTGCCCTTCTTTTTCGCAAATGGAGTTCTTCGTGGAACGGACGCCTTTAGGTAGGGTGGTCCTGCTTCTTCTTGTGGTGTATGCTGCTACTTCATCATCGCCGCCATGTTCGATCCTCGGTCGCCGCATTTGTCAAGTCTTTCTCATTGGCTACTCCATCCATTCCGATGATCTTCCTTTTCCTCTCCTCACGACAACACGACCGGGCTTTGGCGGGTCGGTAATGAAGAAGCATTGGTCCACTTGGGAAGCCAGCACCCATGGCTCATTTTTCGGTGACGCTTATGCCATGCATGGTCTTGATTTGGCTTCGTATAACCATGGTGGTGAAATACCGGTCTTCTTTTATGACGTTCTTGGCCCATCGACACGGAACATCGGGACCTTCTCTCCAACAGAGCTCAGCTCCCAGATCTCCTCGATCCTTCCGTAGTATCTGTCCTTGTCGCTACTGCTGTAGGATTCCATCGCTACCCGGAGTTCGATAACCATCGCTCTTCATGTCCTTGGCCTCGTGTAGAATGTGTAGTCGTTGATATCGACGCCTCATAGGTCATCGTTGTGCTCGGCGCCCGTGACAAGGCGAATATGAGTTGTTCTTCCGCGGAAGAATCCTCATGTAAAGGGTACGACGAAGCTTCGCTTGAACCAACGCGTGAAACATGAGTTGTGCTCTTTGAGTGTATCTCCGTCCGTCCTCTGCTGGCCTCGGTCATTGTACGCCTTTTTAATAAAGGTTTTGTGCTCTACCACCCAAGGATCGACCACGCCTATGTGTTGTAGCGCGACTAGGTTTGCTCTTTCAAAGTCGGCGAGTCAACCTCAAGTCGACATGCATTTCGCGGCGACCCTCACGGTGACCCCATCCAGCGAGCCTGCCAAGGTGCTGTTGACGGGCAGACCAACGGGTTCTCGATGCCTAGATAATTCGTGCAGAGGAGATGCACTCTTGGTCGAAAAGCCCCCGCTATGCTTCCTTACGACGTGACATGTTGCGAACGATCCTTTGATGACACCATTCATCCTTTCGAACGGCATCATGCTGTGCAGGAACGCGGCCCGAGTTGGATGATATCCTCCACTATATGGACCAGCAGATGCACCATAACGTCAAGAATGCGGGCGGAAGTACATCTCAAGCTCGCATAGTATCACCACGATCTCTTCCTCGTAGCCTTCGAGTTGCCTCACGCCAATCGACTTCCGAGAGATGACGTCAAGAAGTTGCATAGGCCAAATAGCATTTCACGGACGTGCGCGCCCATGATCCCAATGGATTGCAACCGGAAGTATTCTGCGTCATCAAGACGTGAAAGTCGTGAGACTTCATCCCGCTGAACTTCGCTTCACTGGGTCTAGGTATCCGCTTATCTTCCCAGCAGAATCAGAAGGAAGTTTTACTCCTAGGAGGCAGGTGAAAACTGCTCGATCTCCTCGACTTAGAGTGAAGCACGCGGGAGGGTAGTCATTTCCGGTCTTCTTGGCCTTTTGCCTTTGGCGACGACTTTTCGTGTCCTGCTTCGCCTCATCATCATCATCATCATCATCATCATCATCATATATAGCGTGAAGCTCCTGCCGATGCCCATTGATTTCAAGTCCGCCCTTGCTTTCGCCCATCTTTGGTCCTCTCGCATGTTGAGCAGGGTACCAAGCAAACTCTCGCACACGTTCTTCGTGATATGCATGACATCAAGGCTGTGAGGCACACGGTGGATCTTCCAAGACGGCAAGTCCCGTAAAACAGACCTCGTTTTCCATACCTTCAGCCGCCTCTGGCGCTTTCGCTTATTTCCGGCTCGCGCCTTTTGCTTCTTTCCGCAAGGCAGTCTTTCCAATTTTTCAACAGCTTGTCTATTTCCTCGCCGCTCCTCGACACGGGCGTTTTGGGTTCGGTTTCACCATCGAACAGATCCTTGCGCTTCCTCCACGGGTCATCGTCGCGAAGCCACCTTCGATGTCCCATGAACACGGTTTTCAAGACCCGGATCTCTATCTAGCTGGCGATACGTTGTGTCATCCATGCACCTTACGATCCGAAAATCCGTGGACTACCTGCCCCGCGAGATATCCGTAATCGAGATAGTCGTGCACCATCGTGAGCAAAGGCGGCTCTCATAGGGAAATATTCTTTCTGCGGCGCCCCACGACACTGGCGTTTTCCACAGCGTGTCAAGCTCCTCTTTCAGCAGCCCGCATACTGATTGATGTCGTTCCCTGGTTGTTTCGCCCTTCAATTAGCATACTCATGTGAATGTACTTCCTCTTCATGCACAACCAGGGGAAGGTTGTACATCCACACAAACACAGGCCAGGTGCTATGTGTGCTTCTCCGCTGCCAAACGGATTGACTCCATCGGTGCTCGCGCCCAAAGACGATGTTCCTTGGATCGCTCCCAAATTCGAGTCTTCGGTTCAACGCTTGCCACCGCTCGCATCCTTAGGGTGACTCAGCATCTTGTCTTTTTATCTATCTCCGGATCATTTGCGCCATCTTCTCGCTTCTTCTCCTCCCTATCCGCGTGCTAACGCAGGAGCTTTGCTACCTTAGGGTCCGCGAAATAGCGCTGCAGACGAGGAGTGATCGGAAAGTACCACACCACTTTTCGAGGAGCTTTCTTCCTCTTCTTGTATCGAGTGACGCCGACACCGGACATATGGTAGACTCGCGTGCTCGTTCCGATAAATGATGCAATTGTTCATGCACACATGGTATTTCACGGCGGTAAATCGAGAGGACACATGATTTTCTTCGCCTCCTCCAAACTGGTCGGGCACTTGTTCCCCTTGGGAAGACGTTCGTGCGTAATGACATGTTCTCGTCGAAGCACGCGCCGGTCATTTTGTGTTTTACCTTCATCTCCGAGCCATGAGCGTTACTTTCGGCGGGTATCCTCGGCCTGCATCCTTCATACAATGGAGTAACCACGCCTAACTCAAGTTGATCCATCTTGGCTTTCTCTCGGCGGCAGCTCTTGCGTTATCCGTCCGCTTGAGAAGCAGCTCTTGAATATGAGGGTCCTGCACCCAGCCCATCGATGGTCCAGCGTCGTCGCTCCGCCGCATCATCATCTTCATGATCATGCCCGTCGCCTGCTCCGCATCTTCCTCATCATCATGTCCTGCATCTTCTACATGATGATGTGTACATCATCACGCCGTGATCATCTCCTCGGGATTCTTCGCCTTCTCGCCCGCCCGAGCCGCGATGGTTGTCTTGCTGCCCTTCCTCATTTCTTGCCCGCCCGCATGGACGACTTCGTAGTCATCTTCATCACCTTGCCACCGATAGCCATCCATGAAACCACGCAACAGCAGGTGGTCCCGCACCTGTTCGAATCCGGGTCCGCAATAAGGCTCTTCACTTGCATCTTCGACACGGACATCTTATCTCCGCCTCGTTCTTTTGAAGCATCTCGCCTTCGCGGACCTCAAAACCTATTCACGATGCCTTCGGTCATCGTGCGGACTATGGTCGCTCATGGGTAGAGCAAAACGATATTTTAGAACCAAACAAAATTTGGCATGACTTTCCTAAAATAGGACCAAAAGAATGCTTAATGCCAAAATTTCACTAAACGGAAATGAATCAACATTCCGCAAAATATTGGCAACTATCGCATTTCAAATACCGTACACCTCCAAACACAAACACATATGCAACACTACAAACATATGCAACACCACTAACATACATAGATCTAGCTAGGCCGTAAAAGTGCATGTGCACATTGTTGTAGGAGAACAACCTAAATATAGCTTCCCCATACTTACCTATTAAAACAAGGTAATTTAACCACTTAATTTGAATGAATCTATGGTGGAAATGAGGTGAAAAGAGGAGGCACCGAGAGAAGGAGGAGGTGGAGAGAATGAAGTGGGGAGAAAGTGAGTGTGTGGGTAGGAGAGGCAGTCCCAAATATCTTGTTGCTGCCCACTTACTAATGGCGCACCTCTTGCATGGTGCGCCATTAGTAGTTACAACTACTAATGGCGACTTAAGCAGGATGCGCCATTAGTATGTTTGGATAGGCGCACTAGTTCAAAAAAATTTTCTATACTAATGTCGCACCATTGTTGGTGCGCCATTAGTAGTTACAACTACTAATGGCGCACTTGGGCAGGATGCGCCATTAGTATGTTTGGACAGGCGCACTAGTTTAAATTTTTTTTTGATACTAATGGCGCACCCTTTGCATGGTGCGCCATTAGTAGTTTAAACTCTAATGGCGCATCAGAAGGTGGTGCGCCATTAGTATATACTAATGGCGCACCATCTTTCTGGTGCGCCATTAGTGTCAATCCCATCTATAGCCCTTTTTCTAGTAGTGGGTGACCCGGCTGAACCAACCCATGCGCAGGAGACACATGGCAAGGGGCCTGCATGCCATCATTCCTCGGGACAGCGGGTGAGCCGCACCCATCCGGCTCTCGCCAGCTGTTGCATGAGGACGCGCCAACCTCGGTCCCGCTCAACCCTACGTACGGCCGGTCGACGCGGCGTTTCATGTGCGGGTGGGCTGCCCGCTAAACTGGCCGCATGCGATGTCTGCGGATCTTGCTGGGGATCCGTTTGCGTGGTAGGTGCATCTCATCCTATGTCGGATCTTTTGGGATTGAAGTCTGCAGGAGGATCCTCTCCCTCTCCTTTTCCCAACAGATTTGGATGCGTTTGTTGCATAAAATCATAGATTTCGGATGCGTTTTTTCACCGCTGCTCACTTCATGATTAGCAGAACTGGTAATTAGATGATCATCAACATATTTGCCCCCTTGATCAGTTGGATTTAAAATCACCAGAGGTAACAAGAGGATTTCAGCATGTAGCCTAACACCTGCATTTAGATGTGTAGAGTAGAGAAGGGAAAATATTTTCATCAAACACCATATCACGAGAGATGTATACTCATGTTGTGGAAATGTCCAAGCATTTGTACCCATCGTGCAGATTAATGTACCCTAGAAATGCGTACTGTTTGGAGCAGAATTGAAGTTTGTAAGCATTTTATGGGCGGTTAGCCAACAAAGCATTACCTAAAATATGAAGGGATGAGTAGTTTGGTGTTTCACCCAACAATCTGGTTTTGCTAAAAAAACAAACAAAGTATCTTGTAAGGGAGTTTCATAGTTGATAACTTTGCTCGGCATTCTATTTATTAAGTGTGTCAGAGCAATGAAGGCCTCATCCAAAATTTCAACGGCATAGAGGGCTGGGCCGGAAGAGACATACCAACTTCAACAATGTGGCAGTGCTTCCCTTCGGCCAACCCATTTTGTTGATGTGCATGGGGATATGAGACGTGGTGAGAGATCCCAATTTTTGTGAAGGAGTTTCATTTTGCGTACGCCCCTCCCCAATCTGTTTGATGAGCAAGATTTTTTCGATCAAACTGTCATTCAATAAGGATCTCATAGTCATGAAACTTTTGAAAACCTTCAGACTTATGTTTGCTTAGGTAGATCGATGTGAAATTGCTAAAATCGTCAATGAAACAAACATAGAATTTTTTTTCTACCTACGATTTCAAATGTAGGACCCCACACATCGATAAAATGAGTTCTAGAGGAAATATTGGTGCACTCACTGATTTTGGATATAGTAATTGGTGATTTTGCTCGTCGGCAGGTATCACGCATAAACTCATTATTGACATTGCTACCCGTGGGAGTTTATTTTAATAATGATCTTCCTAACAACGATACATGATGGATCACCTAAACGTTGGTGTCACCGATCCAAGATGGTTTGTTGAAACCGAGCATTCTTGCTTCTTGACGTGTGATCTCATGTGCTTAATGGGATAGAGACCTCTTCGCCTGTGCCTCTAAGAAGAACCCTCCTTGTTTCCCAATCCTTAACAAGAAAAGAGTAGGGTGATTTTTAACAAAAGTGTCATTATCAATGGCAAGGCGACATGCCGAATCAAACCTTTTAGCCTCGGGGACAAGAAGAATATTGTTTAGATGAAGGTCATGATCAGGAATATGAATAATTGTATGATCGATGTATGGCGATATCCATACCGAGCTTTGGTAGTGTGGATCTGCTTATTGCCGGTTTACTCGTCCCAAACAAAGGAGCTTCTCCAAGTCACCGGTGATATGGTCAGTTGCACCACTGTCCATATACCAATTTGTATCTACCCTGTACTAAGGTGCAATCATGTTGGTCGACCGCTCTTCACCCCCTAGTATGGGGAATCGAACCTCTTTGAGCACTTCAAGGCTGGGTGTCCATCCTTGCCGCAAATCCGGTAAGTTTGTTTGGCTGCCGGGTTGTTGGTGTAGTTGCTGCCGCTGACGTAATTGCCTCCACTACAATAGCTGCTACCGCCACTACAGTTGCCCGGCTTGGGGAAGTTGCAGTCTCGATCACCATTGTTGCCGCCGCCACCTTTTTGTTGTTGTAGTCGCGTCTACGATCACCACTGCCGTTGGCATTGACATTCTGTTGCTTGGTGAAGCAAGCACGAGCACCCGTGTTCGCAGAGGACTGAGAAGCATTGCCTCAAAGATTCATATGGGTCTCGAAGCTTAGAAGTTGCTAGTACAACTCTGATATAGTCACGGGCTCTACCCGCGGACACACAGCGGCCACGACTGGGTCGAACCCCTCATTGAGAAAGGACATCCTCTTCATCAACCTTCTTACCTAAAGCTATCAATTCATCCTAGTTCCTTGTATAGTTGAGGTCGTGGCCCACTTTGTACATCATATATATGTGCGATAGCACCCGATCAATACATTGAGAGTTGCAACATAATCTTCTACATGGTATCAGCCTTCCCTCTGTCCTACGCTAACCGCGCCGCTGCTCCCTCCCTCCACCGTAGCCTCTAGCCGCCATGCCACCCACCTCCCTCCCTTCGCCGCCTCTCTCCCATTGCGCCGCTCCTCCAACCGCGCCTCTCCACCTCCCTTCACCAAAATCTAACCCTAATCCCACCCGCGCCGCCTCCTCCTCCCACCCGCACCACTGCCATGTCTTCATCCAGCAACCCTAGCAACCACTTCGCCTCCACCTTCAACTCTGACCCTGACGAGCCCCTCGCTGCTCACATCCGCGACATCCCCCTCTCCGACCATGTCCCCATCACACTCTCCCACACCGCCGCCAACTACTACGCATGGAAGACCTATTTCTATCTCCTCCTCCATGAGTACAACCTCTGTGATCACGTGGATGGCACCACGAACATTTTCGCCATGCGCCATGACACCAACTGGATGTCCATTGACGCTACCCTTATCTGGTGGTTCTTCCTCACCATCTCACCGGTCATCTTCTACACCTTCGTTCGTGATGGGGAAGGTGCCTACACGGTGTGGACCAAGATCAATGGTCCCTTCACCGGCAACAAGCTTCAGTGGATTGTCTTCTTGCAGCAGGAGTTTTTTGGGTGTCACCAAAACGAATCCACCATCGACGCTTACTGCCTACGCCTCAAGACCCTCTCCAATGAGCTCAATAACATCGGTTTCAAGGTTGGACATGAGCTCCTTCTCTCCATGCACAGTGTCGGCCTCAATGAGGACTTTGGTAATGCAGCGTCCAACCTCACCCTCATGGCCAATCTCACCTACGAGCGGGCAACGGCCTATCATTGTCTTGAGGAGCGCCGGATGAATAACATATATGCACCCGTACCACCCACACCGCCCTGGCCGCCGGCCTCTCCCACGACGCCCCTACATCTCCGCCTCGTGTGTCCTGTCCTCCGGCGCCCATGTAACAGCCGCCATAGCAGCAGTTGCTGCAGCCGCTGCACGCCGCAAATGACACGAACGGCGGGAATTGGCGTTGTGGCCATGGCGAATAGCGGCAAGGCGGCGACAAATGTGGTGGTGGCGGGAACTTGCCCCGCTACGGCGTGAACCAGTAGCCTACTCTGCCTTGGAGTGGCAGCTACAACCCCTGGACAAGGGTCGGTCATGCATATAGCATGCTCGTGTCACGTCCCCCTGCCCCTGGCATCCTCGGACCACGCCCGCCGGCTCACCAGGCCCTTCTGGCCGGTCCCCACACTACAAAAAAAGACATCCATCACATTTTGGGCCGAACGAATTTTTTCTGTCATGCTTATGACACTTCTATGACGATAATTCTGACAAAACCCGGTATCAACATAGATGTGGTGGGCTCCTAATTCTATGACAAAAAATCATGACAGAAAATCGTTTTTTTTTTGTCTTGGGCGGGACAGAGATGCACCTGCATGACAATTCTTTGGGTCGTCCATGACGGAAAAAATCGTGGTATAAGCGAGGGCGAGGAAAATGTCGGGGAGTTCCCGGTTACGGTGGGTTGTCGGGGCCGAGCGATGGACGGAGGTTTGCGTGTTTCGCTCGTACACGTATGTGTGTGTATGCGAGGCGTTGCGCTCTAACTAAACCCGAGCGAGTCATTGGGCTTTAACTGAACCCGAGCGATTGCACTAGCTATGGTACTGAACCCTGATCGATCCCTTGTTGTTAACTGAACGCGGGTGATTCCTTCGCTACTGCTGCTAACTGAAGCCGATTGAAGCTGCCTCTTGATGAAAAGTCCCTGTTGGGGGTTGGATGAACAGTTCCCGGTTGGGGTTGGATAAACAGGATCCCGTGGTAGTAGAGGCCGTTGCCGCAGGATGAACAGGACTCCGGTCGAGGAGGTGGGGGTGGATGAACAGTAGCCGGTGGAGGAACCCGTTCGAGGCTGGTTGGACAGGACCCCGTGGAGGGCTGGTTAAACAGGACCCCATGGAGGGCTAGTTGAACAGGATCTGGTGGAGGCTAGCTAGATGAACAAGACCCCGTGGAGGGCTTGTTGAACAGTAGCAAGTGAAGGCTGGATGAACAGGACCCCGTGGATGAACAGTAGCTGGTGGAGGCAGGAGGAAGTCGACGGTAGATGAACAGTAGCAGGTGGAGGCTGGAGGAAGTCGATGGTGGATGAACAGTAACCCGTGGAGTCCGGTTTTGCGGTACGCCACACCCCCCCTGATGAATAGGACCCTGTTTCGATCGTAGGCGCTCTAACACAAGTCTGTTTTGTCGTTTTGTGGCACGCCACACCCATCCCGATCAACAGCACCCCATTTCGACCATAGGCACTCGAACAGAAGCCCCCTCAATGCAACTAGAAGCAGTTGCGTCATAATCCCGTGGCAGTCATGAGACTTTAGGTTCTGGAACTTTTTCGCTGGGATATTTATTATCCCCTTTATATTGGACGATAAGCCAGTCAGGACCTTCATACTGAGCAGGCATTCAAAGAAGATCTCCTTCTCTTCTTTGGTAAGAGCGTAGCTGGTAGGACCTTCATACTTCTTTGGATGCATGTCGCCTTTTTGTGCAAACGTTGCTGGTCCTCCTGCCTCGGTGCATCTTTTATCTTCCCATACACGCCCAAGAAGCCTAGCAGGTTCACGCAAAGATTCTTCGTCACGTGCATCACGACGATTGCAGAGCGGACATTTATGTTTTTCCAATAGGGTCCGTAGGTCCCAAAATATATATTTCTTCTTCCACATGGGTGCGCGTCCCTCTGCGTCATTCGTAATGTATAGTCCGCCAGACCCTTTCCAAAGATTACTTGTAAATCATTAACCATATCAAGTATGTGATCACCAAGATTGAGGGCGGGCTTCTTCCGTGATCTGCCTCACCTTTGAAATGCTTGCCTTTCTTTTACATTGATGGTTGCTCGAAGAAAATGACGATGTCCTGTACACATTCTTCCTGCATTTGTCCAAATATATACTTTCGGTGTCATCTAAATAGTGCGTGCATGCGTGGTATCCCTTGTTTGTCTGTCCTGAAAGGTTACCGAGAGCAGGCCAATCATTGTTGGTTACAAATAGCAACGCATGTAGGGAAAATTCCTCCTGATTGTGCTCATCACACAAACGTACACATTTTTCATTCCACAGCTGTAAAAGTTCTTCAACTAATGGCCTTAGGTACACATCAATGTCATTGCCGGGTTGCTTAGGGCCTTGGATGAGCACTGGCATCATACCGATTCGTGCACAACCAAGGAGGAAGGTTATAAATATATAGAGTCATAGGCCAGGTGCTATGATTGCTGCTCTGCTCCCCAAAAGGATTAATGCCATCTGCGCTTAAACCAAACCATACGTTCCTTGCGTCACCTGCAAAGTCCTCCACCTTCTCTCGATTTCTCTCCACTGCGACCCGTCAGTGGGTGTTGTCAACTTCTTGTCTTTCTTACGGTCCTCTTTGTGCCATCGCATCAACTTCGCATGCTCTTTGTTTCTGAACAAACGTTTCAATCGTGGTATTATAGGAGCATACCACATCACCTTGGCAGGAACCCTCTTCCTGGGGTGCTCGCCCTCAACATCACCAGGGTCATCTCTTCTGATCTTATACAGTAATGCACCGCATATCGGGCATGCGTTCAAATCTTCGTACTCACTGCGGTAGAGGATGCAGTCATTAGGGCATGCATGTATCTTCTGCACCTCCAATCCTAGAGGGCATAGAACCTTCTTTGCTTCGTACGTACTGTCGGGCAATTCGTTATCCTTTGGAAGCTTCTTCTTCGTTATTTTCAGTAGCTTCCCAAATCCGCTGTCAGACACACCATTGTATGCCTTCTATTGCAGCAATTCCAGTGTGGTACCGAGCTTTGTGTTCACTAGTAGAAAAAGGGTCAAACGTGAAGCACATTAGTGCCGGTTTGTATAAGAGCCGGCACAAATGTATACATTAGTGCCGGTTCCAACGGCTAGCCTTTAGCACCGGTTCGTGGCTAACCTTTAGCACCGGTTCGTGCCACAAACCGGTACTAATGAGGGTGGTGGCAGGATGTTGTCATCTGGGGCCCCTTCAGATTTTAGTACCGGTTCGTGCCACGAACCGGTACTATAGGTCCTCCTGCATATAAACCCTTCATCCAGCTCGCTCTATTCTTCCCCCTTTCCCCTCTCCTCTCCTCTCTGTTCTTCCTCTTCTCCCCTCGAGCTCATCACACATTTTTCCCAAAATTTGTCAACATTTGAAGGCCCCCATCCATTCAAGTGATCACAAAGGTTAGCAACTTTGTCCTTTCATCTCTCATTGCTAGATTAGCTCTTGCATTGGTTCATATAGTTATTAATTTGTGAGTTTAGTAATTTGGGAGGAAATATATATATGTGCTAGTATTTGATTTATATGCAATTTGAGGTCAAAATAACACTTAGTTTGCATATGTAGGTGTGGTTTACTTAGTGCCTTCTAAATCTCTGTCAGAATTCACCGCCGATCGCCTGCACTGTCTCCGTCGCCGGCACCACCTTGTAGTGAGCCTCTTGTTCATGAAATTTTATATAAAAATTGATGTTTCGTGATTTGGATATATAGTTACTCATATAATAATTATCTTACCCGACGTTGTTTGTTATACATAGTGCCATGGTTTTGATATCCGTCCCGTCGGCCCTCGCCCTTGTTATGATTCGGATGTGGTATATTCTCTTTTAAAACTATTTGTTGCATTTCGTGTTTATGACAAATTATGCCCATCAAGTTGACATAGATATTTTTATCTAGGAGGTATGTGAACCGAAATTCCAACCGACCCTATTGTCGAGAGGTTAAATTTAGTTGAAAGAGAAAACGAGTACTTGAAAGAAAAATTGAAAAGAATTGAGGGGAGAAGATGGAATTGAGTTGCATGTTGCCGATAAATCGATGATCACAAGATCAAGATGGAGAAAATGCGCTTGAAGATTAGAAAGATTAGAAAATATGCCATCGATAGTGAGGCTTGGTATCATTATGCTGTTGGAACAATTGTTACCTTAGTTGCGATCTTGATCGCATTTGTTGTTGCATTTAAATGCTTTAGATAGAGAGTTATTTGTTTGTTGCATTTAAGTGTTGTATGAACTTTATGTATGAACTTGTATTAATTTGGTCTATTCGGTGTTGTGTAATGAAGATGAGCCGCAATGGATGTACGATGACCGATGCTATCCCCAGTTCGTTGAGGGCGCATACTTTTCTCGCTATGGCTGAGGCAAACAAGCGGCGGATGGTTTTATGCCTTGTCCATGTGCTGGCTGTAAGAATGGTCGCAATTACTCTACGCCAAGAACCATTCACGCCCACTGTTTGAGTCCGGTTTCATGCCCCACTATAATGTTTGGACCAAGCACGGAGAAAGAGGGGTTATGATGGAAGACAATGAAGAAGAAGAGGACGACGACAGCTATCCCGCCATGGGTTCCCTGAATACGATGATACAACAATGGGGAAGAAGCTGAGCCGATAATGCGGAAGAAGCTGAGCGGCAATGCGGGAAGAAGTTGAAGAAGAGGCATCGATGAGCCCGCTGATGATCTAGGTCGGGCCATTGCCGATGCAAAGAGAAACTGCGCAAGTGATTTGGAGAAGAAGAAGTTGCAGCGCATGTTAGAGGATCACAAAAATTGTTGTACCCAATGCGTGAGGTGACAAGAAAAGCTGGGCACCACATTGGAATTGCTGCAATGGAAGGCAGAGAATGGTGTATCCGACAAGGGATTTGGAAAGTTGCTGGTAATGATAAAAGATATGCTTTCAAAGGACAATGAATTGCCCGAGAGTACGACGAAGTTAAAGAAGGTTGTCTCGCCTCTAGGGTTAGAGGTGCGAAGATACATGCATGCCCTAATGATTGCATCCTCTACCGCGGTGAGTACGAGGATTTGAACGCTTTCGGTATGTGGTGCATTGCGCTATAAGATCAGCCGCGATGAGCATGGTGATGTCGAGGGCGAGCGCCCAGAAGAAGATTCCTGCCAAGGTGATGTGGTATTCTCCTATAATACCACGGTTGAAACGCTTGTTCCAAAACAAAGAGCATGCCAAGGCGATGCGATGGCACGAGAAGACCGTAAGAAATACGGAAAGTTGAGAGTACCAAATGATGGGTTGCAGTGGAGAAAATCGAAAGAAAGTACGGAAGGAGTTTGCGATGACGCAAGGAGCGTATGGTTTGGTCTAAGCGCAGATGGCATTAATCCTTTTGGGGAGCAGAGCAGCAACCATAGCACCTGGCCTGTGACTCTATGTTTGTATAACCTTCCTCCTTGGTTGTGCATGAAGCGGAAGTTCATTATGATGCAAGTGCTCATCCAAGGCCCTAAGCAACCCGACAACGACATTGAGGTGTACCTAAGGCCATTAGTTGAAGAACTCTTACAACTGTGGAATGGAACAGGTGTACGTCGTGTGATGAGCACATGGGGAAGAATTTGACCTAAAGGCGTTGCTGTTCGTGACCATCAATGATTGGCCTGCTCTCAAGAACCTTTCGTGACAGACAAACAAGGGATACCGCGGATGCACGACTGTTTGGATGATACCGACAAGATATATTTGAATAGTTGTATGAAGAATGTGTACAGGACATCGCCGATTTCTTCCGAGCAGGCATCCCGTAAGAAAGAAAGGCAAGCATTTCAAAGGTGAGGCGGATCACGGACGAAGCCTCGCCACCGCATCGGTGCTGATGTACATGATATGGTCAAGGATTTGAAGGTGATATTTGGAAAGGGTCCTGGCGGACAACCTGTTCCAAAGGACGCCGACGGACGCGCACCCATGTGGAAGAAGAAATCTATATTTTGGGACCTGCCATATTGGAAAGACCTAGAGGTCCGCTCCGCAATCGACGTGATGCACGTGACGAAGAATCTTCGCGTGACCCTGCTTGGCTTCTTGGGCGGTATGGGAAGACAAAAGATACACCGAGGCACGGAGGACCAGCAACGTATGCATGGAGAAGACGGCATATATCGTGGTCATGCAAGCTACGCCTTACCAAAGAAGAGAAGGAAATCTTCTTTGAATGCCTTCAGATTAAGGTACCGTCGGCTTTCGTCGAATATAAAGGAATAATAAACATGGCAGAGAAAAGTTCCGAACCTAAAGTCTCATGACTGCCACATGATTATGACGCAGCTGCTTCGGTTGCATTGAGGGGCTTTACCGAAAACGCTCGATTAGCCATTGTGAAGCTATGTGCATTTCTCAATGCAATCTCTCGAAGGTAATCGCTCGAAATCATACCAAGGTTACTGAGAATGATTTGGTGCAATGTCTTGTCAGTTTCGAGTTGGTGTTCCCACCATCCTTCTTCAACATCATGACGCACGCCCTAGTTCACCTATGCGAAGAGATTAACGTTTTGGGTCCTGTATTTCTACACAATATGTTCCCTTTGAGAGGTTCATGGGAGTCTTAAAGAAATATGTTCATAACCGTGCTAGGCCGAAGGAAGCATCTCCAAGGGCCATCAAAATGAGGAGGTCATTGAGTTTTGTATTGACTTTATTCCTGACCTTAAGACGATTGGTGTTCCTGAATCATGCATAAGGGTAGACTGGATGGAAAAGGCACGCTAGGAGGGGAACAAATAATATGTATGGACGGACATTCTTTCACCGAAGCACACTACACAGTTCTACAGAATTCGCCTTGGTGGTTCCGTATATGGATGAACACAAGAATTTGCTATGCTCCAAACACCGGAGCGGTCTCGATGACCGGATTACACGTGAACAAACCAGAGTTTCGCCACTGGTTGCGGAACACGCACCATGCATGACACCTCTATTGAAGATGACCTGTACTTGCTGCCCCAGCTACCATCTTGAATATAATGACTTTCAAAGGGTACGAGATAAATGGTAATACATTTTACACGATCGCCCAAGATAAGAAGAGCACCAACCAAAACAGTGGTGTCCGCTTTGATGCAGAAACCAAGACGGGAAAGGAAACATATTATGGTTATATACAGGACATATGGGAACTTGACTATCGACGTGGTTTAAAGGTCCCTTTGTTTCGGTGCAAATGGGTCAATATGACACGAGGCGGGGTAACGGAAGACCCGCAGTATGGAATGACAACAGTGGATCTCAACAATCTTATGATGCAGACGAACCATTCGTCCTAGCCAATGATGTGGCACAGGTTTTTATGTGAAGGACATGTATACCAAGCCAAGAAAAAGAAAAGATAAGGAAGCGAATGCATCGCACGATGATCCAAAGCGCACATAGTTCTTTCGGGAAGAGAAACATCGTGGGAGTGGATGACAAGATGACAAGTCGAAGATTATGAAAAGTTTGATGAAATTTCTCCATTCACAGTGAATATTGACCCGAGCATCCCGTTAAATGATGAAGATTTTCCATGGTTACGGTGCAAAGGGACACACGCGAAGAAAAAGTTTCACACCCAAAGATCTGGGATGTGATCGGCTTCACTATCATCACTTTCTTTTGTGTTTCACACCCGAGGGGAATCTCTGTAATAGTTAGGGTAGTTATGTGTTTTGGCATTTGAAACGCCAAGAAATTTTATGTGTAAACAAATTCTTTCATGCCTTTACTGATTTTTAAAGTTAAATTATTCACAAACTAGTGTTCACACTAATTTCAAATAATTCAAAATTTAAACTATTAAAATTTGAAAACTACGGGCACTAACAGAATGTTTGTAATTTTTGTACCTAAAGCAAAAATATTCACAAAGAAACTCTAAATACACAAAAAAACAACACAAAAATAAATAAAGCAAAAAAGCTCGCTTATTAGGCCAGAGCGGCCTGCATACGACTAGAAACCCAACCTGTGTTGGGCCAGATGCAGGCCCGCAAAGGCCAAGTGGGCCAGCAGGCAACAAAGAACACGAGGCCCAGAGGGCCTGCTTTGGAGAGGAGTCGAGAGAGCGACCGCACGGGGTTTATAAACCAGTGCGGTCGCCCCTCGGCTAGCGAGGTGGGACTAAACTTGCCGCACCGCACCTGCATTAGCAAGATTTCTTTAGTACCGGTCGTGGCACAAACCGGTACTAAAGGGGCCTTTAGTACCGGTTTGTGCCACCACCCGGTACTAAAGGGGTCGCTTCCGCTGCTTGGCTGGCCAAAACAGACCTTTAGTACCAGTTGGTAGCTCCAACGGTACTAAAGGTGCCTTCTATATATACAACACTTCAAAAATTTCATTCTCCTCTGTTTCTTCCTCTGCTTCCCCATTGAACCGCCCGATCGATCGACGACACCGTCACCGACCCCGTCGCCGCCGCCGCCCTCCCGTCGCCGCCCTCGTCTCCGTCGCCGCCCGGGCCCTTCCCGTCGCGCCGTCCCTGCGTCGCCGCCCCAGCGTCACGCCTGCCCGTCGCTGCCCCGCCGTCGCCTCATCATCGCGCCGCCCGCTGTGAGCTCTCCCCTCTAACCCCTCTCTCCCTCCAAGGCCACCATGGGTGCCGCCCTCCCGAGCCCATACACACACACACAAGCATGATGAACACACACACACATACACGTATATATTTAATTAGTTTAGATTTTGTATGTTTAATTAGTTTAGATTTTTAGATTATTGTTTTTCACTAGTATATATGTATGAATGCATGTTAGATGGATATAATTAGTGTTTAATTAGTATATAATTTTTCTATATAATGTTGTTTTTCTGTTTCTTAATGGATGTATAGAAATTGTTTTTTATGTTTTTAGTGTTAGATGCTTAATTAGTATGAAATAGTATATAGATTTTTGAAATAGTAGAAATGTTATAAATTTTAGTTATCAAAATCCAATCATTAAAAAATATTATTTTTTTGGGCATATAGCTAGTATTTGTTATCGACGATGCCCGCCCGCATCCTCGCGTCGACCCGTCGCGACAACGCCCAGCCGCCCATGTCCGGACTGGCTCACTGGCTGGCACTGGAGGTACTGCTCGAGGGGCGCGCCGCTTGATGAGGAACCCGGCCCCGGTCCCGCTGTCGACCCTGATCTCGTTTGGTGGCGTTCACAGGCCAGTCTCGGTGCGGAGGGACCCGCCCCACCGGAGGAGGTACGTCGCCGTGTCGTGGAGGAGGACGAGCACGCCCATCGCTACATGGTTGCGTTAGAGGGCGGCAGGTTCTCCAATACCGGCAAGATCTTCGAGGATCTCACAACAGCTATGATCCTGTGAGGGTTCCTTCTCTTTGGGTGTCCACCGCCATGACGCAGGAACCACGAGTGTCCTAGATTCTTCGTAGTATTCGATCTTTAATTAGCTAGCCAGTGATGTACTATTCAATATTATATATTATTCGAGACGATGTATTCGAGATTGTATCTATTATTCTAGACAAAGTATTCGAGATTATATCTATTATTCGAGACGATGTAATTTGAATACTAAATTGTTTTATATTTCTTTTGAATTAGTTAAATAAAAGCTATGGCGGATAATACCGACAGAGAGGGAGAACAGACCATGTTCGATATGATACGCGGGCCGATGATAATCAGAATGAAGAAGATTATGACGGTTCAATTTCTAAACAACACCGGAGAGGGTGATATGATATTCGATCATGACGATCGAATTGATGAAGTCATGAACTACGATTATGACGACGACGAAGAACATGTTGATCCTGAAACAACAAAGACTGGCGAGGTATATATATTTATATAAGCAGGTTTGTGGTGATCATCACATGTTTTAAATGACTTGAAGATATATTAACGAATCGATCTTTATTCTTTCAGCCATCCGGGTCGAGCAAATCTTCAGGCAAAAGGGCGAAACGAGGCCCGAACAAAAAGTTGAAGGAGGGCGTAAAGTACAATATCGAGGCAATCAGACCTAATGGCGAACCATTAGCGCCTAAGAAGATTGCGGACAAGTTCATTTCGGTCAGGCGGAGTTCTTGTGAAGGACCAACTCCGATCTCCCTTCAAGAATGGAGAGAGCCAGCAAAAGACAAAGGACAAAAAGGCAAAGAGGACGCTGCTCCACGCCCGGATGTTACTTTTGTCGACAAGAATCAAAAGATCTGCTTTGGGATACTCTCATGGAACATTTCACCCTACTAGATCATTTCACAGAAGCAGATGTGCAGAAAGTCAAGGACGCTGCTCTTAGGAAGATGGCGGTTGCATTCAAGAACCACAAGAATCGTGAATGGGACAAGTACGTCAAGGGAGGAAGGAAGACTCCGGTATTCGAGGGAACACTAGAGAACCAACGTGCTCATTGGGACGATTTCGTGAAATTCAAGGATTCAGAATTAGCTAAGGAACGGTCGAGAATAAACAAGAAGAATGCCGAAAAATTCCAGCGGCAGCAGGAGCAGATCGACTCACTTAGCCAGCAAAGGGGGTCTCAGCAGCTGCAGCAGCTAGCGGATGATCCAGCATTGGATAGCACCGCCCCATCCATGCAGAGAAGCAGCGTGGGTTCCGCCCCGGACGACGGAATGCTGGGTAGATACCCCGTGGATGACATCACGGAGAACACTAGCTGCGAGCTACACGTCAAAATGAAGAACATATCCATGAAGGTGGCGGACGGAGAAGCTTTTCCAGTTACCCCCAAAGCAACCTACCATTGCATCCCGATTCCAGAGGGCTATGCTCGTGTCATGGTTGACGAGGTGGTGCAGCCATATTCGGGGCTAGAGCTTGACATTCCTGGAGGTGAGGACGAGCGCTTTCTCGGAGACGCCAACCATCGTATCATCCTATGGAAAAAGGATTGCATCATCTTTCCAAGGCCACCGACATCGCGTCATCTGACTCCTCGTCGAAGTCCGCCACCGAGTCAGCAGTCTCCGCTCCTGCAAGTCCACCAAGTCCGCAAAGTGTCGCCACCTCCTCCAAGTCCGCAAAATGTCAGGCCCCTCCTCCTCCTCCAAGTCCACCACAACGTCAGACGTCCACTCCTCCTCCAAGTCCGGCACAACCTCAGCCCACTCCTCCTCCAAGTTCGGCACATCTTCAGGCGGCCACTCCTCCTCGTCCAACTCAGCCCCGTCAGCCGGCGTCTCCGCCGCCTCAGCAATCGCAGAAGAGACACCCCGCAGCTATGGTGCGTAGCTGTACGAGTCGTGGTAGTACAGGAAGTACAGGCAGAGGCAAGCGATATAAATATGGTCCAAGCCTCACGCCTCTTCCGCAGAGGTCTTATGACAGGTCCGAGGAGGAAATCGCAGCCATATCGAAGTCCGAGGTGGAAGCCCATTTTGCACCGAAACCGCCACCGCCGCCAAGGGAGAAAGTGCCTAAGGAAACGATTGACCACTTCATTCGTATAGCTCAACCACCAGCTCCGAAGCCTGTTGACACAGACTATGAGCGCCACATCAGGAAGTTAAATCGAGCACGTCTACGTAGGGAGGCGAGCTCGGGATCGAGCAAACAAGAAGCAGCTGTCAAAAATGCGGAAAACCATTCCCCACCTGGGAGAACAAGCGACATAATCGATCCCTCGCTTGTTGTGCCAACAACACGTGAAGATCTGTGCGCCAATATTATTGTGGGCAAACAGTTTACGTCCTGAGGTGGGCAATGTGGTAATAATGGAGGACCATATAATGCAGGCTGAAGTTCTCAAAATCACTGTTGGACAACTCCTCGAGATCGAGCCCATGTACGTGCTTAGAGAGGATGAAATAAAATGGAAATATGTCCGGGCCAACCTTTGGTCCATCCAGACAAGGTCAAGAACCTCCCAACGAGAATGTATGAATTGCATCAATGGTACATGAACATAACCAAGATTTCCGATCGAGTGTCCTTCATGGTGAATCAAGGAGGAGCATTACTTCCATGAGAAAGCTTTGTCCGTTGAGTATTCTGAACTGTTTCAGTTATACAATCAAGACGCACTCGACAAATCTATAAATCGTTGCTATTGTCCGTAAGTGATTTCTTTCTGTAATTTAAGTCTCAAGCTAGCTGTCTCGATCCTTTTAATCCATCATTACCTGTAATTATCCTCACTATATTCTTTTACGTGGTATTATATGCGGATGAAGATATATGAAATGAGAAAAGGTGGACGCTTTGGCATCGGGTTCATTGACCCAAACACCGTTAATGAATACACATGGCAAATAAATGCACATCATCAAAAGGCCGAGAGGACAACATGCTAGAGTTCTTGAAGCGCCTCAAATACAATGAAGATATACTACTTCCTTACAACTTCCAAAGTGAGTCACACTGTCTTGTACTACAAATTCTCTGTTTTTGCCTACTAGCTAGCTACATGTTTTTGCTTTACATATGCCCGCTTAATTAAGACATGCAAACGTGTGCATGCAGATTTCACGGGTCTTGTGTTATTAAAGTTGACCCGAACAGTTGAAATACTGGACTCACTACTCAAAGAAAAACTGACTATAACATCTTGTTTGGGATAGTCAACAGGTAATTTCAATCATTATCAACTATATATCTCGCCTATTTAGTTCGTCATTTTCATGATATGAACTATATTTAATAACCCCTTTATTCATTTTCATTGTCGGCGGGCAGGGCTTGGGCAAGGTTCATCAGCGTCACGTAATGCTTAATGGAAACAAAAGCTTAAATGGTTTCGATCCAAGGTAAGTAATTATAGTACTAGCTAGCTAGCTAGCTGCCATCTCTTTAATTATCATGCTTGATTAATTATTATCTGATCAAATTCCATTCTCGTAAAGGCCCTCAAGCGGCGCAGGGACTGATCTGTGTGCATTCTGCGCTTGCGAGAACATTCGCATGATGGCGTCCAAAGGAGCAGATCTCAAAGACAGGAATGGGTACGCTTGTCAAAACACTATTCACAATTTTTACACCATTATCAATATCTAGTCACACAACTAATACACATGCATATTGATCTCCTTCTTAACAGTTCACAGAGGTGCGGAGAAGCTCCTAGAAACGGAGCGCGAGAAGCACTTCAAGAGGAAATAGCGGATTTTTGCTCGACCAGGTCATAAACCAAGGGAGAATACTATTACCCGCTATCGCCCCCATCGTGTTCAAGGCACCAATTAGGCTAATGCCACTGGCTCAAGGCAACATGCATATGTAGGAGAAATTGTATATAGCTATACATATGTGTATGTGTGAATTAATTAATATGATGGTTTGTGAGACATTGATGATATATATATATGCATGATTGGTTCTATTAGAAATTTATTATATATATATATATATATATATATATATATATATATATATATATATATATATATATATATATATGCATAACGTGTACAATGTGTAGTATTGTAAAATACCAGCAAACTAAAAAGAATTAAATTGATAACACAAATTTAATTGAAAAATAAAAATAAAACAAAACCAACAAACATTTAGTACCGGTTGGTGTTACCAACCGGTACTAAAGGGCTCCTGCTCCTCGAGCTGGCTCGTACACGTGGTTGGTTTTAGCACCGGTTCGTGCTGAACCGGTACTAAAGGGGGGCTTTAGTGACCACACTTTAGTGCCGGTTGTGGCACCGGCACTAAAGGGCCTTACGAACCGGTGCTATTGCACGGTTCTGCATTAGTGGTTATCATCTTCGCAATTTGGATACAACCATTTTTTGTGATCCTCTAACATGCGATCGAACATCAACTTCTCCCTTTCCCTTTGGCGTTGTCTCTTTGCATAAACAATGACCCGGTGAAGATCATCATCGGGCACATCATCTGGTTCCTCTTGATCTTCAGCTTCCCCCATTGCAGTATCACCATATTCAGGGGGATAGTTGTCATGATCCTCTTCTTCTTCGTTGTCTTCATCATAACCCCTCTTTCTCTGTGCTTGGTCCAAACATTATAGTGTGGCATGAAACTCTTCTCAAGAAGGTGGATGTGAAGGGTTTTCGAGTCAGATTAATCCTTCGTATTCCCACAGACATGGCATAGACAATACATAAAACCATTCTGCTTGTTTGCCTCAGCCACTTTGAGAAAATTATGCAGGCCCTCAATGTACTGGGAGGTGCGTCTGTCACCGTACATCCGTTGTTGGTTCATCTGCGTGCATTATACAATTAAGTGTATCAAAAACCATTACAGAACATCATGAATAGAGAAGTGACAAAATTAATACAAGTTCATCATCACATTAAAACCAAAGTACGTAAAGTAGTCATGAAATGTTATTACTGAAAAAATAAATATATAAAGTTCATACATAGTTCTCATTGAACAACATATAGCTCTTTAGAGCATCTAATTAAAACATACATTGAAACTAACATACAACTATTTAAAACATTTCAATGCACCAACAAATGCGTTCATAATCGCAACTAAGGTAACAATTGATCCAACAACATAATGATACCAATCCTTAGTATCAATGGCATATTTTCTAATCTTCGTAATCTTCAAGCGCATTGCATCCATCTTGATCTTGTGATCATCAATGACATTCGCAACATCCAACTCCAATTCCATCTTCTCCTCCTCAATTCTTTTCATTTTTTTCTTCAAGTAATTGTTTTCCTTTTTAACTAAATTTAACCTCTCGACAGGAGGGTCGGTTGGAATTTCTGGTTCACATACCTCCTAGATAAAAACATCTATGTCACGTTGGTCAGAATAATTGTTATAAACACTAAATGAAACCAAATGGTTATAAAAGATAATATACCACATCCGAACCATAGACAGGACGAGGGCCGAGGGGGTGGATACCAAAACCATGGCACTATATAATAACAAACAATCATAAAAGTAAGAAAATTATACAAGTATCTATCTAAATCATACAAGTAAGAATCTTTTTTCTTTTAAAAAGAAGATAAGAACAAGAGGCTCACCATAGTGGTGCCGGCGACGAGATCGGCGCAGGCGATCGACGACGATGAGGACGGGGACGGGACGGGATGGACGGCCAAACCTAGACAAATCTTGAGGAAAATGGAGCTTGGAGGCCGAGCTTGGAGAGGAGAAATCTTAAGTGTGGCTCGGGCATTTCATCAAACACCCATGTGCATAGGAGGTGAGAGGAGAGCCACACACACCTGCACACGCTGGCCGACCAAAAAACATAGGAGTCTCTTTAGTCCCGGTTGGTGGCTAGAACCGGGACAGAAGACTGACCTTTAGTCCCGGTTCCAGCCACCAACCGGGACCAAAGGGGCTGTGCCAAGAGCGAGGCACATTGGTCCCGGTTCGTGTCTCGAACCAGGACCAAAGGGGTCAGACAAACTGGGACCAATGGCCCCCGAGGCCCGGCCGGTGCCCTAACCTCACGGACTGGGACCAAAGGGCTCTGACAAACCGGGACCAATGGACCCCGAGACCCGGCCGGCACCCTGACCTCACGAACCGGGACTGATGCACCCATTGGTTCTGGTTTGTAAGGGAACCGGAATTAATGCCCTTATCTGTCCCTTGACCAAAGCCCTATTGTCTACTAGTGTTGGTAGGCTTGGCCCCTAGTCCAAGATATACAAGATTGGTCTTATCATTGCTAAGAACCTCTCGTGTAAACAAATACATAAACACGAACACAATTACATCATGACACATTGTCACATTACACAAGATACATACAAGCCTATTTAACATCTTCCCTAAATCTAGATGAACATGTCAAGGTTTAGATTGTTCTTGAAGGCGTAATGTTGTCGAGCTTGTAGGGGCTTTGTAAAGCCATCACCAAGTTTCCGTGCAACTCTTTCTCGAACAAAATGAAAGTAAATTTATATCTGTTCTGTTCTTGCATGAAATACATGATTTGCAGGAAGGTAAGTTGCTCCAAGGTTATCATCACACCACAGGAAAGAAGTACGTGGTCTTTCAATACCCAGTTCATCAAGTAGGGTTTCTACCCACATTACCAAAGTAGTTGCATTTGCTAATGATATATATTCTGCTTTAGTGCCAGAACGAGAGACCGTTGCCTCTTTCTTTCTCTTCCATGATATAAGGTTTGAGCCAATGAAAATAGACAACCCACCGGTAGATCTCCCGCCATCAGGACACCCTGCCTATCTGCTTGTAAAAGGCACTTACTGTTGTTGATGGTGACTTACATATCTTTAGCCCAAATGCAGCACTTCCTTGAATATAACTCAATATCCTTTTTACAGCTGTTCAATGCAAAGAAGTATAAGAATGCAAGATATTAACAAACAAAAGATACGTCAAGCCTTGTCAAAGTTAGATACTGAAGTGCACCAACTACACTTATATTTAGTCCCTTCTTCTAGACTTAACAATGCTCCTTCATGCAATGATAGTTTTTCAGTGGTAGAAAAGGGTGTACTGGAAGGTTTACAGTCCTTTGTCCCAACATGCTTGAGTATATTAGTAGCATACTTCTCTTGGGATAACAGAATACTATCATGTGTCTTTTTCACTTTGATTCCTAGAAAGTAATGTAACTCTCCCAAGTCCTTAAGTGCAAATTGAATTTTCAAATTTTAAGCAAAGCTGACGTATCTTCTTGCGAGGAACTCGCAACAATTATGTCATCTACATAAATGAACATAAAAATGGTCACCTTCTCTTTGTTGAAGAAGAACAAGGAGGTGTCTCCTTTTGAGGGTCGAAATCCAAGTTGTTGTACATTTTGTACTCAACCTTGAATACCAAGCTATGCGTATCTGTTTTAGACCATTCAAAGCTTTATCCAACTTGCACATAGGGTGTGGTTTATATCGTCCGCAAAACCAGGTGGTTGTAGCATATAGACCTCTTCGTCAAGAACGCCATGCAAAAATGCATTATGTACATCCAACTTGTGAAGGCTCCAACCCTTAGAGACAACAATAGACGGAACAAGCCCGATAGTTGTAGCTTTAACAACTGGACCGAATGTGTCCTCATAATCAAAACCATATCGTTGCTTAAAGCCTGTAGAAACTAACCTAGCTTTGTATCTATCTATATTACCATATGGTTTTCTTTTAGTTTTATACACCCAACTTGCAATCTATAATATTCCTCCCTTGTTTAGCTGATACTAGATGCCATGTTGGAATTTCCATAAGTGCACCGTATCCTATCTCCATAGCATGTTTCCAATTTTTAGCATCTAAAACTTCTACTAGATCTTGTGGCTCACAATAGCAGCACCACACAAATTAATATTTTTGTTATACCTAACCGTTATGTTTTTGGGAATTGCAGTTATGGAAATATCTTGTTGCGAACGCGTACTGGGATGTATGGAAGTAGTTGCCGCATAGGATCGTTCTTGTACAACCACTGAGTGATCTAGCGAATCTCAATCGTGGCCCCGACTGAATCAACCTATGTGCAGGTGACACATGGAAAGGGCCCCGCATGCCATCATTCCTCGGTGCAGCGGACGAGTCGTACCCGTCCGGCTCCTACCAGGTGTTGCTTGAGGACGCGCCGACCCTACGGCTGGTGCACACCGCGCGTCGCATGCGGGTGGACTGCCCACTGAACCGACTGCCTACGGTGTTTGCTGATCTTCCTGGGGATCCATTTGCATGGCAGGTGTATCAGGTCCTGCGTTGGATCTCTTCGGATCGGTGTTTGTAGGAGGATCCTCTCTGTGTCTTGTGCCCGACAGATTTGAACGCACTTGTTGCACAAAATCATATATTTCAGCTGTGTTTTTTTCATCATTGCTCACTGCATCATTAGCATCATGATTAGCAGAACTATTAATCAAATGATCATCAACATATTCCCCTCCTTAACAGTTGGATTTAAAAACTCGATAGGTAGCAAGATGATTTCAGCACGTAAGCTCGATAGGTAGAGAAGGGGAAAATATTTTCGTCAACCGGCACATCGCAAGATGTAAACTCGTCTTGTGAAAATGTCCAGGCATTTGTTCCCATTATGCAGATTACTGTACCCTAGAAATGCACACTGTACGGAGCAGGATTGAAGTTCGTGAGCATTTTATTGGCGAAGGTTGGCCCAGCAGGCGCACGTGAAAATATGAAGGGATGAGTAGTCTGGTGTTTCACCAAACAATTTGGTTTTGCTAAAAAAACAAGCTGGTAAGGGTAGTTTCAAAGTTGATAACTTTGCAGTCAAAGCACTATAACAAAAGGACCGGGAAATGCGGCGGCATAGGAACCACCGGAACCCGAAAGAACAAGCAAGGGATGAGCGCACGGGAGCGAAACCCGTTGCACCCACGCGCATACGCCATTCTATTAATTAAGTGTGCTGCACCAATGAAGGACTCATCCACAAATTTCAAGGGCATAGATTCTTGGGCAAGAATAAACAAACCGACTTCAATAAAGTGACAGTGCTTCCGTTCAGCTGAACCATTTTGCTGATTTGCATGGGGACACGAGACGTGGTGAGAAATCCCAATCTTTGTGAAGGAGTTTAATTTTTCGTACTCGCCTCCCCAATCTGTTTGAAGAGCAAGATTTTTTCGGTAAAATTGTCGTTCAATAAGGTTCTCAAAGTCATTAACTTTTTTTAAAAAACTTCAGACTTATGTTTGCTTAGGTAGATCCACGTGAATTTGCTAAAATCGTCAATGAAACTCTCATAATTTTTTCTATCTACGGTTTGTACCGTAGGACCCCAAACATAAGAAAAAAGTGAGTTCTAAAGGAAATTTTGATTCACTCATTGATTTTGGATACAATAATTGGTGAATTTTGCCTTTCTGGCGGGCATCACATACAAACTCATTATTGAAATTGCTACCACAGAGTATATTTTTACTGTTGATCTTCCTAACAACGATAGAAGATGGATGACCTAAACGTCGATGTCAGCAATCCGAAGATGGTTTGGTGACACTGAGCACTTACTTCTTGACGTATGATCCCATGTGCTTGATGGTATAGAGACCTCTCCTACCCCTGCCTTGAAGAAGAACCCTCCTCGTTTCCCAATAGTTAACAAGAAAAGAGTAGGGGTGAATTTCAACAAAAGTGTCATTACCAATGGCAAGGAAACTTGCTGGAATCAAACTTTTTGTAGTCTCTGGGACATGAAGAATATTGTTTAGATGAAGGTCATGGTCAAGGGTATGAACAGTTGTCTGACCAATGTGATCAATTGCCATACCTGCACCTGTCTAGGACCGTCAGCTTCTCCAAGTCACCGATGATATGGTTAGTTGCACCACTATCCATATACCAGCTTGTATCTATCCTACACCGGGTGCGATCATGTTGACTGAGCGCGCATCACTCCTCTGGTAAGAGTTGTCGAACCACTTCCATCACTTACCAGCTGGGTGTCCACCCTTGCCGCAAATCTGGCAAGTTGGTTTGGCCGCCTAGTTGTTGGAGTAGTTGACGCCGCTTCTATAGTTGTCGCCGCCGCCGTTGCCGCTACAGCCGGCATGGTTTCCAAGCTTGGGGAAATTGCAACCACGGTCACCACTGTTGCCCCGCCGCCTTGTTTGTTTGTGTAGCTGCGGCTGCGATCACCACCGCCGGTGGCGTTGCCGTCCTACTGCTTGGTGAAGCGAGCACAAGTGGCCGCGTTGGCGGAGGACTCTAACGCCCCGCGCCGAAGATTCATAGTGGGCTCGAAGCTTAGGAGCTACGAGTCAGCTCCGGTGCAGTGACGGGCTCTACCCGCGAACACATAGCGGACACAACCGGGTTGAACTCCTCATCGAGGCCGGCGAGGACGTGAGAAACGACATCGTCTTCATCAACCTTCTTCTCTAAAAGTATCAATTTATCACATAAAGAAATTATCTTACCAACATATTCACTGATGGTGGAGCTTCCCTTGTGCAGGTTTGCCAGCGCGATCCGGACGTCAACAGTGCTCGCACGCGTGTAAGAGGTGAGCATCCCCTCGATGGAGTTCCAGAGCTACGCCACCGTGTGACAGTTGACATGAGGCCACTTGGATGGCCATCTCCCGCGGCAGCATGGTCAGGAGGTAGGAGAAATCCTGCTGATCTTTCGCGCGCCTTGGACTTTGTCTTTCCCATGGTCGGCGGTGACCTCAATGGTCATGGGTGGCACCGCCTTACCGGTGTCGAGGTAGTCTACCAACTGCACCCCCTGATGGCAGAGACGACGGTGGCACACCATAGCACCTGATTACCTTTGGTGAGCTTCTTGGTTGCGGTGTGAGCAAATGGAGAGGAGGGGAAGGAACTTGAAGAAGTCGCCATGGATGATTTCAAGGCTAACTCCGATTACCATGTAAGAAAGGAAGTATGGAAACGTGTGCACTCCTCGCAGGGACGCACTTGTGTCTATATGCTCAGCAGAATACAATGTGCCGAAGGTTGTTGGTAGGCTTGGCCCCTAATCCAAGATATACAAGATTGGGCTTATCCTTGCTAACGACCTGCCTTGTACAATAATACACACACACACACGCACACAATTATATCATGACACATTGTCACGTTACACAACACACGTACAAGCCTATTTAACATGTGTTCTCGTGTTGGCCCATTCACAACTCACTCACTTTCTAGAATAATGTTGCTCAAAGATCTGCTGTTGGCCACTTAATGTCTACAGCCACTGGCCTAAATAGAAATTGATGGTTTCGTCCCATGTTGTTCAAATTTGCGACATGATATTTCCCATGTCTTATCGTTGTTAATTACGTGAATATACCACCGGCCCGGCCGGAATCTTGGCTATGTGGAGCTTCGCCTAGGTTGATGGTCTTCATTTTAAATTTTTGTTTGATGGAGAACTGGATTGTTGGGGAGGGATGAGAAGTACAGAGGAAGGTGGAGGAACCAACGGTTGACATGAAATATGACTGATATAGAAAACAAGCACCAGTGTGGAGGAAACCATTGCCCTTCTCATGATCCTTTTCAAAGAATCGCCACTGTCAAAACTGTCAGAACACTGTAATATATTTATCCCTCGTTACTGATTGGAGAAGCACAAAATCCCATAAAATGTCAGAACATTATAATATATTGGTCCCTCATTCCCGACTTGCCGCCGTCTCGGCGATCCACCGTCTCCTCGCTGTCGCTAGCTTTGACGCCTTCTCTTCTGCAACAAAATAAGGCAAATTAAAGCTGCAGCTGGACGTATATCCTTTTTGTTGGAAGCATGCGTCCACGCTAGCTGGTGAGCAGCGGGGTTTTAGCATGGTTGATGAGTGATGAATGAAATTCCAAATTTGCAGAAGAAAAAAGGGGGACGCTATTGACCTTGGCCGCCCAGTGCAGGTTTGGTCCCATGCCCACACGTCACATAGCGGGCAGTTTCTACTTGCTCGATCACGCCAGCTTACCATTTACTCACATCGGACAGTAGGGTTCGGCTGTCATCCTCAGAAGCTTCCCTCGTCCTGCTCCGAACCTGACCTCCACCACCAAACTCCCAAACCTAATTCTCTTCACCGCCGGACTAGCAGCCGTCTCTGCCCAAGGAGATGGAGGCCGGCGGTAGTAGGAGGAGTGCGACTACCATGAAGAGGAAGTCAGCCGCACTCAAGGGCGAGGGCAGTCCGGCTCCGGCGCCGGCGCTGGCGGCAGCGCCCGATCCCGGAGCGGCTGACCACGATGGAGGTGGAGACGGGCGAGATCTCCACCTCAGCGACCTCCCCGACGACGTGCTCCGGAAGATTATTTCGGTCCTCCCCATGAAGCAACGCGGTCGCACGCAGATCCTCCCGGAACGGTGGCTTCCCCTCTGGCGCTCTCTTCCTCTCAACATCGACTGCGGTGAAATCGCCCGTTCTAATCATGGTAAGCTCGGCGATGTCTTACAACGCATAATTTCCTCCCACCAAGGCGACTGCCACCGCTTCTGCATTCGCCCACTCTTGGCCACGAACATGGAGAACGATGCTGCCGTGGACGCCTGTCTCCTGTCCCCCGCTCTGAGTAAACTCAAGGAGCTTGAGTTCTACCGTCGGCTGTGGCACAATTGGCAGCGGTTGCCGGCACCGACATCTATCTTCCGTTTTTCGCCCACCCTCTGTGTCGCCCAATTCGGACATTGCACACTCACGGACGACATCGTTCAAGGGCTTCACTTCCCGCAGCTTAAGAAGCCCGGTCTTGATTATGTCTTCCTCTCGGAGTTCTCACTCAGCAGCATGATTGCCGGCAGCCCTTCTCTGGAGGTCTTGCTAATTATGTGGAGCCCGTTGCCTCCGGATCAATTCATTTACCTTAGAAGCATTGAAGTCGGCAATTCTTCGCCAGATCCATCCGTGGAGGTGCTCATCATCGAGAGTGCCCCTCATCTTGAAAGATTATTCCATCTTGATCAGAACCAGGATTTGCATGTATCAGTGCTGTCGGCGCCTAAGTTGGAGTCCCTAGGTTGTTGTACTAACTCCACCAGGCTCGTGTTTGGTTCCACAGATATTCATCAGGTAAGATCTTCATTTTTACCATCCTCAGCCTTCTATATAACTTGCATTTCAGTGCATACAGAAGTTACATATGATTTGCAACCTATGTATATTACTGTCTAATGTTGGATTTCATGCTTTTATGAAGGGACCGCGCATTGCAATTGGTAGCCTTTCAACAGCACTGTGCAGAATCAAGTCTTTGCATCTCTGTATGCGTACTCTATGTTTGGACATGGTTATTGAGTTGATGAGATGTTTTCCGTGCTTGGAGAAGTTGTACATTCAGGTGATGATTGTTTCACATGTAGTACATTTTGTTTGATTGCTTTATTGATCTACTTGTTGTTCTGAAGTTGTTATGTATTTGGTTTGTCGTTGTTCTTTTCAGTGCGAGAAATCTGGGACAAAGAATTTGTGGCGTCGTAAACACCGCGAGCTTCTCAGATCTTTTGACATCCGTCTAAAAGAAATTGTATTGGATTGTTATCGGGCCAAAAAACCTGACATTGATTTTGTAACTTTTTTCGTACTAAATGCTAGAGTTCTAGAGTCGATGACAGTTTTAGTCAAGAGGAACGATGAGGAGTTCTTGGCAAAACAGCGTCAGAAGCTTCTGCTAGAGAGCAAGGCTTCAGATGGGGCTGACATTAATTTCGTACCCAAGGTGGACGCGAATCCTGGGACATATTATAGTATAAGTCTGTGATTTTGATTTAATGTACATATGGATGTGTGTTGTATTGGTTTTTTTTAGAAAAGGAGGATGACCTCCGGCCTCTGCATCAGGGAAATGCATATGGCCACTTTATTGATTATTCTCGAGGACCTTACAAAGTATTACAACAATATGCCTGAATCCGCCATCTTGGCAACATATGCCACTACTCCTATCCAAAAGATGCAGGGGTGCTATCTGGGCCACATACCTAGACTACTCACCTAATCCTATCATCAAAAGCCAGAAGCTCCAGCCGAGCCACATACCGGGTCTGAGGCATAAACTGGTCTGACGCACTCACATGTCCGTCTTCAGAGCAGATATTGAGGCTTCTACCTTGTCAGATCACTCCGTCATCGACGCCACCTTCACGCCAGCCAACTACCTCCACCTGCGCGAGTCCATCACCGCGCATCGGGCGCCGAGTCTCCACTGCACCACGCCGCCGAGATCCGTCGTCATCAATGTGAAGGATGAAGCACCGCTCCACCAAAAAGCCGCCCGCTGGTCCCTCGATCCCGTGTACGCCTCCAAGAATGACGCCCCCAAGGAGGAAACGACACCAATGCGCCGCCGTCATCCGATCAACTGATCTAGGGTTTCCCCCAGAGGTAGTGGATAGAGGTCTAAAGCTTCTCCATGACGATGCCTTCAAGAAGGTAATGACACAACAGGGTGCCACCAACGCCGGTCATGTAATGTGTGCACGGGTCGCCGCCGGATCCGCTCGAAGAACCTCCATCACGTAATGTGTGCACGGGTCGCCGCCGATCTGAGCCGCCGCACAACGAGCAGGCCGCACCGTCCAGATCTGTCCGGAGGGCACAACCCGAATGGTGCCGACCCAACCACCAGGCCCTCCATGCCGCCACCGCCGATCCAAGGTCAGATGGTGTGTTGCCGCAGACCCGAGGCAGAGCCGGCTGCCGCACCCCACCATCGCCGCCCTTGGCCGAGGCAGCCGCCGCCGGAAGGCAGGCCCGCTGCGCCTCCAGGCCAGATCAGCCCTTAGCCAAGGCAGCCGCGGCGCCGCCGCCGGGGCGGGCCCGCCGCGCCGCCAGGCCAGATCGGCCGCGCCACCCATGCCGCGGGGCGCCGCACCACCCCCACGGCGCAGGCAAGAGGGAGGACCCCCGCCACCGCCGTCAGCCCTGGGCCATCGCCGGCGGCGTCCTTCGGCGGCAGCGAAGGGAGGGGAGGAAGGGAGGGGAGGGGACCCCCGGCGGCTAGTGATCGAGATCCCGCCCGAGTCGCCCGAGCGGGGGCGGCGTGGGGGGCCAAAAAAAATGTTGTTCAGTTGGTCGTGTTGTATTGGTAACTCATGAGCTTTTCATATTAGCGAATAAAAGAAGTTACGATGGATGTGTGATTGGGCAATGCATATGTAAACACTCGGCATAGACAATTTTAGCGAATTCATATAGCCATAATGTTCTTTTCCCTTGTTTTCCTCAACAACAACAAAGCTTGTAATCCCAAACAAGTTGCAGTAGGCTAGAGGTGAAATCCACAACAAAGCCTTTTCACTTGTTTTCCTAAAGATGAAAAAAAAATGTTAAACCTTGGAGATCCATGCTTGGGTACCATGGAACATAATGAGTCATGTAATGCACAAACCGGCCTTGGGAAAGAAATGATTGCACATATCTGACACTAGTGCTTTTAAATGACTGTGATTTCTTTTTCTTTCTGAAAAAAGATAAAGTGGATGTCTTCCAGGTTTTTCTAAAAGGGACCAACCAATCTTCTAGAAACTATCAAAAAAATGCAAACATGACTTAGAGAACTTTGCAGTGATATCATTAAACTCTAACCAATAGTCAAATTCCTAGCTAGATGAGGTCTATCAGTAACTTTCAAGGTATTGAACAATTTAATTCAATAATTGAGTGGTAACTGGTAAAACATAATTCAAATGAAGGATATATGTTTATAAATCTTATGTCATATAGCTAAAAGTTGTTGAACGATTGTGAAATATTGACTCCTCGATGGTAGTGGAAATAATATTAGCATAAGCTGCATAACATGAATTGCGCCTATGAGGCGCTCTGTGTACTATTATTTACTCTATGAAGCTTATGTATTGACACCACTGTGTGAATGGGGGTAATCCTCCTTTCCAAAAAAAAAACATACTGTGTGAATGGGGGTTACTATTGAATCTATACTAATTATATGATCAGTCTCAGCACATAGAGGAACAAATATGTGAAGTGTTAAAAATGGATAACATGCGGTTTTTTCATTGCAAACAAGTTTTTTTCTTCACAAAACAAGGAGTACATGTCAATAAACATATAAAGGAGAAGATAGTGCATAGTGTTCTAGGATGCAGACTAAATCATTACTTATAAATCACATGGCTGTATAGTTGTTGTGTTAACCAACTGAAAATGCTTTGACATCTACATATTTGGATGTGGTTCACCTAGTTATTATTAAACCTTTCTTGCTCATTTTCGAAACAAAACAATAGCTCTTGGACTACGACGGAGGGCATGCAGGCCTGAGTATTGTACTATGTAACAATGTGTTTCTTGTGCTAAGAAAATGGGAGCAAAAACAGACAGAGGAATACCAAGCTATAGTTATGTCACTATTGTCATATGATGATTCAGTTCTGTCTTTGGTCATTACCGTTAGTGCATCGCAACCGAGGCAGAGCGGGTGCATCATGCGAATTGTTGAATTATGACGCTCGGCAATCACGTGTGTTTCTCCTGCAAAATAACATTTGAAAATGGCCATAATTGATGTGTGACTTTGTCGTATGCCCCTTTCGCTCGTGATGGCATACAACTAATGAACAGAATTTGCATACATTGGATATAGGAACACGTGCGAGTGAGAGAGGAGACGAGAAAGTAGCAACATTTTTATTATCAACACTAATAAATTTAGCCTGCGGATGGAGGAAGTATTTAAGTTTTGCTTTGTTAACTACTCTGCAATGCTACCAACGATTACTTCTTTATCGCTGCAATTCTATTTCGTAATGTGAAAACTGGTGCCTCTCATGCCTGCCATTGTGCCCTCTGAAACAAATCATAAGTATATGCTTCTAACACTATTAATGATGCATTATAATTGCATGTGTGCTTCCATCAAAGGGATGTGATGCTTCCAACAATACAAACCCTGCTTTGTAATCCTTAGTTGGATTTCTCTTTAAGAAGCAGACGCATTTAATTTTCTTCCTTTTTGAACAATTTTATTTGTTCTCTCCAAGAGACTCCTATTTGTGGATCATGCACCTTTTGGTAGTGTGAACTGATTAGTTAAGTTTGTTTATATTATTGGCACAACTTGGTTAATTAATTGTTCTACCTGAAGAAATAAATAGCCAAATTACAATTATCAGTTTACTATGGATACGATATAGTGCAGTTTTCAGTTCTTTCCTGTGAAACATGTTAGTAACAAATCGAGTTCTTCTGTAGATTTTTTTGAAATGGAGGCATTAGATTTACCTCATCTCATTAATTAAGAGAGGAGAACAGAGTTTGGTGGTTACATGATCACAAAGGTCAAACCACAAAGAGACCACTCTCCCGGTATTAAATTACCCAAATTTTTTGCCCCGGCAAACACCCAGAGCCTTGCTTTCGCCTTGATCGACCCAACCACTGGCCGGACAAGGAGTCCCCTTGTTGCGAAATACTCTCACATTCCATATTGCCCAATAGAGAGGCATCTTCAATGAATTGTACACCTTCATGTTGGCACCGGGTAGCCTACGACAAGAATCTTACCACTTTGGCACTGATGAAAGAGCATACCAGGTGCTAGTCTAAGATTGCAACCCCGGTCAAGCGCTGACCATGTTCCAAATCGTAACAGTGTAGCGGCATTTCAAAATGAGGTGCATGCGGAGATGATTCCGGTTCTCTTTTTCACAAGTGGCACATGCCACAGTTTGGCCTCTCCCTTTGAGCAAATCTATCCACTGTCCAAACTCTATCTTAGAGAGTGAGCCATGAGAAAAATCAAATTATGCGTGGTGTCCAAACTTTCCACACCATCCTTGGCATGCCAAAATTTATAAACCCTGTGAACTGCGTATCCTATGATCTGAGGTAGTAGAGTAGCACCCACCACTGGTGAATTTTCATCGAGTAACATCTTTAGTGCCCATAGTGAGCTGCACCTCATGGACCTTGCTCCATAGGTTGAAAAATTATTTTATGAGATCGACTATGAGACCCACCTGCATATTGATGCAACGTACCCAGTCCCTATTAGCCAGGGCCTTGGCTACACACGATTTAGTGCGCTTGGAAAGGGCGAAGATGCCTAGGGCGACCTCCTTCTACTTTTGCCGTTGTAGCCGAGGAGTGAACCACCGTCGGTTAATTATCATGCATCTTATTATCACAAAACTATAATCTAGAAGCACAAGTCATGATGTGTTATGAAAGAAAGGTACTATGGAAGTGTATGCACTCCTGGCAGGGACGCGTGCGTGCTTATATGCTCAATATAATACAAGACGTGGCAGATTGTTGGTAGGCTTGACCCCTAGTCCTGATATACAAGATTGGGCTTATCCTTGCTAACAACCTGCCTTGTACAATAATACATATGCGCGTGCGCCCACACACACACACACACACCATTACATCGTGACACATTGTCACGTTACACAACATACGTACAACCCTATTTAACATCGACCTTGTAGGGGCTTTGTAAAGCCATCAACAACTTGATCTCTTGTTGGGAGAAACTATCTCCTAGTTTCCTTGCAACTCTTGAACATGATGAAATCAATTTCTATCTATTTTTTCTAGCATGAAATACATGATTTGCAGAAGGGTATGTTACTCCAAGGTTATCATCACACCATAGGACGGAAATATGCGGTCTTTCAATAACCAATTCATCAAGTATGGTTTCTACCCACATCACCACAGTAGTTGCATTTGCTAATGATTTGTGTTCTCCTTCAGTGCTGGATCGAGTAACTGTTGCCTATTTCTTGGCATTCCATGATATAAAGTTTGAGCCAACTAAAATAGCCAACCCATCATTAGATCTCCTCTCATCAGGAAACCCTGCACAGTCTTCATCAGAAAAGGCACTTGCTATCGTTGATGGTGACGTACATATCTTTAGCCCAATTGAAGCACTGCCTTGAATATATATCAATATCCTTTCTACAGCTGTCCAATGCAAAAGGTATGAGAGTGCAATATATTAACAAGAAAGATACATCAGGCATTGTCAATGTTAGATACTGAAGTGCACTAACTACACTTATACATAGTCCCTTCTTGTGGACTTAATAATGCTCCTTCGTGCAGTGATAGGTTTTCAGTGGTAGACAAGGGTGTAATGGAGTGTTTACAATCCTTGGTCCCTACATGCTTGAGTATACCAGTAGCATGCTTCTCTTGGGTTAACAGAATACGATCATGTGTCATTTTCACTTTGATTCCTAGAAAGTAATGTAACTCTTCCAAGTCCCTAAGTGCAAATTCACTTTTCAAGTTTTTAAGCAAAGCTGAGGTAGCTTCTTGCGAGGAACTAGCAACAATTATGTCATCTACATAAATAATCATAAAAATGGTCGCCTTCTGTTTCTTGAAGAAGAACAAGGATGTTTCTCCTTTTGAGGGTCAAAATCCAAGTTGTTGTAGATTCATACTCAACCTTGAATACCAAGCTCCGCATGCCTGTTTTAGACCATACACAACTTTATTCAACTTGCACACAGGGTGTGGTTTAGATCCATCCACAAAACCAGTTGGCTGTCACATATAGACCTCTTCACCGAGAACTTCATGCAGAAACACATTCTGCACATCCAACTGGTGAAGGCTCCAATCTTTGGAGACAACAGTGGACGGAACATGGCTGATAGTGGCAGCTTTAACAACATGACTGAAAGTGTCCTCTTAATCAAAACCATATTGCTGCCTAAAGCCATTAGAAACTAACCTAGCTTTGTATCTATCTATATTACCATTAGAAACTAACCTAGCTTTGTATCTCTCTATATTACCTGTCGCAAAGGATCCTTCTCGTCCTACACAACGACTGAGTGATCCAGCGATCCAGCAAATCTCCTCGTACGACGACTATCCAGTGGCCCCGACTGAACCAACCCATGTGCAGGAGACACTTTAGGAGATATGCCCTAGAGGCAATAATAAATGATATTATTTATCTCCGAGTTCATAATTATGTTTATGTTCCATGCTATAACTGCAATGATTTTCGAGTCTGCAATATCCACGAGGCTCGGAGGAAGACTCATATGCACGTGTGGAATAATAACGGTAAGAAGTATTCCTAGTCTGGCCTCTAAGACTAGCTCAAGTGTTGCATGATGGTTCTTTTTTCCTGATCATGGGCATGTCTATGCCAGCAACTTTGAGGGCACAATGTTAAGAGAACATTTGTGTTGAATCAACCCGGATTGTTGTTATGCTATGAGATTTATTCGTCACAAGTTTATTTGTACATAACACAGAGATGGTTAACATTTCCATGATTCCTTAGACTGTGAGAGTATCGGGTTTCTTCATGCTTGCTTCATGAACTTTGGGGTTTGTTAAACGTCATCCGTAAAATGGTGGCTATTACGGCGGCTTACGGGTTCATGGAAAAGTATGTCGAGTAACTTGATAGCTCAACATTGGGATTTTCTCCTCCGACGATGGAGAGATATTCTCGGTTCCTCTCGGTGTTACGGTATCCATAATCGTTTGGCCAGACACCTTGTGATTTGATCACTGGGATGCTGGAACACGTAAACGAGAAAAGAGAACAAAACCGGCAACGAGGTAACTTGCATGGTGGACAAATTGTTCGTCCATGGGGATGCAATAAATCTCACCTCGGGTGTTTGTGACATATCACGAAGCAACAGGAATAGCTCACTGCAACTGGAGGTTCACTCGAATATTTATTCGTGTGGTTATAGGGGTCAATATCACTAGTGCAGAACCGGGCAATAGCACCGGTTCGTAAGGCCCTTTAGTGCCGGTTCCACAACCGACACTAAAGTGTGGTCACTAAAGCCCCCCCCCCTTTAGTACCGGTTCAGCACGAACCGGTGCTAAAGGCCAACCACGTGGCACGAGCCAGCTCCGGGGGTGTCACGCCCAATATGCGACACTATCCAAAAGGAACTCGACGGTCCCACCAAGGATAGACCCGCATATTGAAACGCTTTTGCAAGGTGGATATCATTACATCAACATTACATAATAGATGGGGATACATGCATAAGGCACAAATGCCACAAGAATACATCAACAACATATACAAGACCAACATCCGACTACGGATGAAACATAAACAGAAACTCAAACGACATCCACCACTGCTAGCCCGGGCTGCCGACCGGAACCTATCCCCGATCGAAGAAGAAGCAGAAGAAGAACTCCAATACAAGCAAACATCGCTCTCGCGTCATGATCATCGCATAACCTGTACCTGCAACTAGTGGTGTAGTAATCTGTGAGCCACGAGGACTCAGCAATCCCATTACCATGGGTATCAAGACTAGCAAAGCTTAATGGGAAAGGAAGGGGTAAAGTGGTGAGGTTGCAGCAGCGACTAAGCATATATGGTGGCTAACCAACGCAAATGAGAGCGAGAAGAGAAACAAAGGAACGGTCGTTAACTAGTAATGATCAAGAAGTGATCCTGAACTCCTACTTACGTCAAACATAACCCAGAAACCGTGTTCTCCTCTCGAACAACCCCGAAAAGAGACACTCACGGTTACGCACACGGTTGGTGTATTTTAATTGAGATCAACGTCGGGTTTTCTACAACCGGACATTAACAAATTCCCATCTGCCACATAACCGTGGGCACGGCTTTCGAAAGTTCAAACCCTGCAGGGGTGTCCCAACTTAGCCCATGATAAGCTCTCGCGATCAACGAAGGATATTCCTTCTCCCCGGGAAGACCCGATCAGTCTCGGAATCCCGGCTACAAGACATTTCGACAGCAATAAAACAAGACCAGCAAGACCTCCCGGCGTGCCGACACCCTGGTAGTAGCCGCGCGTATCTCGTCCCAGGCCACGACCGGATGAGCAGTCCGTACAACTAAAACCAGCCCTCAAGTTTCCCCGAGGTGGCGCTGCAAAGCACTCTAGTTTGGGCCAACACTTAGACAAGCATTGGCCCGGGGGGCTGAATAAAGATGACCCTCGAGAGAGCGACTCCCAAGGGAAAAGTAGGTGGTGGTGAGGCAAATGGTAAAACCAATGTTGGGCCTTGCTGGAAAAGTCTTATTCAAAGCGAACTGTCAAGGGGGTCCCATAAATCACCCGACCGCGTTAGGGACGCAAAATCCGGGAACATAATACCGATATGACGGAAACTAGGGCGGCAAGAGTGGAACAAAACACCAGGCATAAGGCCGAGCCTTCCACCCTTTACCAAGTATATAGATGCATTAATTAAATAAGATATATTGTGATATCCCAACCAGTAAACATGTTCCAACAAGGAACAACATCTCCATGTTCCAACAAGGAACAAACTTCATCTTCACCTGTAACTAACAACGCTATAAGAGGGGCTGAGCAAAGCGGTAACATAGCCAAACAACGGTTTGCTAGGACGGGTGCAAAAGGTTAGAGGCTGACATGGCAATTTGGGATGGCTTGATAAACAGGTAATAGATAGCGCAGCATAGCGATAGAACGAAGCAACTAGCATAGCAATGATAGTAGTGAGATCCAGGGTAGCGGTCATCTTGCCTGAAATCCCGCAAGGAAGAAGAACGAGTCCATGAAGAAGATGAACGGATGAAGCCGAACCAAGCGTAGACGAACGAATCCTCACGATCGCAATGAAACGGGAACTAACAAGAAGAAGCACACAACATAGTAAACACACCACACATGAACAAGGCATGATGCACAACAAGCATGATGCACGAAAAATCTACATGAAGCTACTCATGGCAAGAGATGATGCAAACAAGAACACCACATCAAGGCAAGTTTAAATGAGGCCGGGACCAACATATAACAATTCCGGTAAGTCCTGATATGCAAATTTCGAAATTGGTCCAGATCTGGATAACTTTATGTTCAAGTTGTTAAACAGCAAGTTAAGATGCACCACGATGATCTACACGAAATTCTAGTCAAGTTACATATAAAGTTCATTAGATTCGGAGCTACGGCCTAGAAGATATGAGCAAAACAAGATAAGCATGGTATTGATGCAAAATGCATACAAACATCAAGCAAACACCTCAAAACAAGGATGCAACATGATAATATGAAACTACAGGCAAAATCAAGCAAGTTTCATATAGAGCGCACTCAAAACGGAGCAACGGATCAACACATACACATGAAACAAGTTATAGCAACAATCTGTCCAAAACAGCAAGTAGGCATATTGCAAGCATCAAAACAACAAGCTACAGGACCTCAACATGAGAACAAAAGGCATGGGCATGATGTACAGGTAAAGCATTACAAAACATGAACACTAAGCTATCTCCAGAAACAACTAGAACATGCTCAAAAACACATGGCAAGATTGCAAATAATAACAGTTTCAGGCGTTGCAGAAAATAACATCAGGTTGCAATGTTTAGAGCTATGAAACAACATGTTACAGGCACTTATCATGGAAAACAAAGGCATGGCTTGAATCTACTAAATGCATAGAACAAAAGTCCCTTACTGACCATAAGCCAAAAAGGATCAGAAAATATGATGGCACCCATGTAAACATAGCAAGTTATATTACAGATTCATACTTGGCAGAAACAACAATAAGTAGGCATGTTGGTGAGCTTGAACCACTCACCACAGAGCAATACATGGCATGGAAAGGTAACCAACAGTAAGAATACATGGCATAGAAGCTATACATGGCAAGAAAAACATCATAGGGTGCAAGGATCAACTACAACAACCTTGGCAAAATTGAATAACATGTAAACAATCTGCCAGGAAACATTTTATAGCAAAAGTAGAGCTCGATTGACTCAAACTATGGCACTCCATAATTGCAAACAAGGGCATGGATTGGTAGAGCAAGACATGTATGACAAACATCCTTACTGAAGTATCTCGAAATATGCATAGAACTCTCTGTAGCATCAAGTTAACATGGCATAAAAATATTAGCAAAACAGGGCTGAAATCAGCAACATCAGCAAACCTAGATTGCATGCTTGTGCTAGTCACCACATAGATCACAAAAATACATAGCAAGCACCACTGGAAAGATGGCATGGTATATTATAAAACACATGTAGGACTCAAGTTCATAGGATGCACACATCAATCACGGCAAAAATGACAAAAGTGCATGTTCTGTTAAGAAACAGAAACTAACATCACATAGCACTCTTCTAACAGCATTTCGGGCAACAAGATGAGCTCAAATGAAAATGATGCAATGAGATGAAATGATCTACTCTTCGAGGCGAACAATTTAACATATTACACGCGCAAAACGGAGCTACGAATGCAGAGTTACGATGCAACGAAAATGCAACAAAATGTTAGCAGAAACGGGGACTTAGTGGAATTTTCGGAGGGGGGGGGGAAGTCAACCTCCGTGCACGGTTTACGAGGATCGCCGGAAACGAGGGAGACGGGCGGATCCGGGCGGCAGGCGCGGTGAGGAGGCGGATCCGGCCTTGGGGCCACCGGATCCGGCGAGGAGGGGCGGCGGGGAGCTCGAGCGCGCCAGCGCGGGTGGCCGGAGGTCGTGGCGGGCGGCGAAGGGGCTCCGCCACCGGCGGGAGAGGCGGGCGCCTCGGCGAGGCTTCGCCGGGCGACGGGAGGCGAGGAGGCGGGATGGCGGGAGGCGGAGGAAGCGCTGGGCGGCGACTTCGACGCTGGGCGGCGGAGGCGCGCGCGCCGGGCGGCGAGGGCGCTGGCGGGCGGGAGGACTCGGCGAGGCGGACGGGAGGCGAGGCGCTTGGGCGCGCTGGCTCGAGGCCGGTCGCTGGGCGGGGCGGCCTCGCCCGGCGGCGGAGGGTGGCGGCGGCGCGCCACGTGGCTAGCCACGATTGGCTGCGGGCGCGGGCGGACGTGTCCGGCGAGGGAGCGGACGCGTCCGATGGCGGCGGAGGGCGATTTTAGGGTTTCGGGGGGATAGTTCATCCGCGAATTTCGGAGGGGGAGATGTATTTATAGGTAGAGGGAGCTAGGAGTGTCCAAATGAGGTGCGGTTTTCGGCCACGCGATCGTGATCGAACGACCGAGAGCATGGAGGGGAGTTAGGTGAGTTTTGGGACAGTTTGGAAGGGGTGTTGGTCTGCACACAAAAGAGGCTTTTGCGGTTACCCGGTTAACCGTTGGAGTACCAAACGACCTCCAAATGATCCGAAACTTGACAGGCGGTCTACCGGTGCTATACCAAGGCCGCTTGACAAACCTCGGGCCATTCCGAGACCGTTTAACACTCGCACACGAAAAGAGGTAAAAGGGAGCGCCGGGAGACATAGGAGTGCCGGATTGCAAAACGGACAATGGGGAAAATGCTCGGATGCATGAGACGAACACGTATGCAAAATGAAATGCACATGATGGCATGATATGAAATGCAAATGATGACATGGCAAAGTGCAACACGCAAGCAAATGACATGGCAAAGACGGCGAATAACTGGCAGACACCTGGCGCATCGAATCCGGGGCGTTACAACACTCCTCCACTAACAAGAGATCTCGTCCCGAGATCTTAGGACCGAGACGGAAGGAAAAAGGATGAGGTGAAACAAGAACTCAAAAGAAGAGGCAAGTTATCAAGAGCAGTCGAGAAGAAGAGAGGCAGCGAGGATGGCGAGAATCAAAGCTCACGGAATCAGACAGACTATGAAAGCACTCGTTCTAACCGGAGTGGTTAGAATGAGAAAAGAAACGAATAAGACTGAAAGGATTTAGGCAGCACATCGGTTGAACAAGGAAAGAATAGAACATGAGCTTCAGAAGATGGAATGACACTTGACGAGATAAACAACGCAATACCTCCGGAAGAATTGGAAAAATTGAATGAAAAGAACTTAGAAGGAAAAATTGACTGGAGTTGTTGAGAAAATCAACAACGAAAAGAATAGCTTGTTGTGGACTTATAGATAACATCTCAGAAATTATGAGGTGATAACCAACCTCAAGCGGAAATGATTGGATAACTGAGAAGAACGAATAAGTGCAAAACTCCACTTCAAAAGAATATGGAGAATTAATTGCGCTTCGAGATGCAAGAAGAAAAGATATTTGAATTCCACCAAAAATATTGATGAAACTCTTGAAGAAAGAATTAAATCATGAAGAACCACCATGAAGAACTCCGGTAATGAGAGGATGATGAGATAGAATGAAGGACGAAAGAATAAGAAGAGCCTTGCGATGATTTAGATGGAGGTTTCCGACGAAATGTCCGAGGAAAATTTCTGAACTCCGGAAAATATAAAAACACTTGGGACTAGAATTTATTCATCAAGAACAAACTCCGAAGAAAAAGATAAATCACTTTGATGAAATAAGAATAAGATTTATTGTATGCTTATCCTTCATCAAATTAAATTGATGACAAGCAATGGATTTTGCATATTACTTATTCTTCTTGAAAAGTATTGAGAAGTGATATATCGCAAACTTGAGAAGGTCTTCATGACCCACCGGTAGGATTGGAAAGAATGAATGAATTAATATGATAAACAAGGAAAAGAATCTTGAACGAACCACCGTAAGAATTCGGAAATGACTGATGAAAGAGACTGAATCACCGGGAAGAATTAGAAGAACAAATATGCTTGAGGGGATATAGATGCAAAAGAACAAAGAGATCATGAGCTGAATAAAGAACACTTGAACGAAGCACCGGGATAATTGGATAACGGTAACTGAAATGTGAGGACGAAGAATTCTTCTGGAACGATGGCCTCCGGTGAAAAGAAATATAAAACAACTCCTGAAATACTCCGGATGGATGAAAAGAATTGCACAACTAGAAACAAATTGATAGGATAACATCGAGCTAGCACCACAAATCTTCGGAAGAACGGACAAGATTTAGGGAAAACTCTACTTCGGTCTTCAAATATCGACGGGAAACACCACCAAAATTAATGAGATACTCCAGAAGAATGAAAAGCAAAAGAGGTTGAGCCAATAATGAAAATGATTTGAAATTGATCTTGGAAAGGCGTCTGACTGATGAAATCCATTCTTACGTCACACTTGAAAAGAATTGAGAATAACTCCGGGGAATTAGAAGAGTCAGGTAAGATCCTGGGAAAGACCTGTGGGTTAAGGCCCACTAAAAGACACACCGTTGAAAAGGACTGTAGAACAGATAGATGATGCACCGGAAGAACTGAAATATTTGACTGAGGTGACAACCCCGAATTAATTGGAACACAGACGAATCTCCTGAGATGACTTGAACACTCCGGAAGGATAAATTGGCGAGAGACGAACAAGCAAGGGGAAAACACTCGAGCCGAGAAAAAGAATATGATCAACATCGAATACTTGAATTGAGTGCACCTGAAAAAGAAAGGTGTGAAGAATGATGAACAAGACGAGAATTCACCGGTTGAAACAATAGAGGGAAGACTCAAGAGGCTCCACACGAATGGAAATGATGGTCGGAAGAAACTCGAACTCCGGGAATAATAGGGTGGGAGGGCGGAAAAAAAACAAAGGCAACTGGAAGGGGGGATCGACGAATATCTTGAAGAGAAAACACCGGTTGAAATCATTGAGGAGAGAGAGCAGAAACTTCACACGAGTAGGATGGATACTCGATTACGGACTCCGGTTCCGAGAAGAAGAAGGGAGGGCGGGTGGGAAAAACAAGGACAACTCCGGACAAGGAAAAACAACGACGTCGGAGGAAGAACTGAGGATTGAACACAAAGATGAAGAGGTTCGAGTCGACTTGACGAGAAATGCACCGGATGAAAAGAGCTGAGGAACAACTACCGGAAAACCAATTGCGTGATCCTAAAGAAAATTTGAAGGGGAAGAGAAGTAATTCAAAACACCTACATATAGATTCCTCACCAGAGCGACGAAGGGGCAGAGGAGTAAAAAGAATTCCTACTCTCCGATATAACCAGACTCCGAAAACAGTTTTATTCTAGACTCAACTGCGGCCAAACTACACGATCAATCAAGGGGGCTCCTAGGGTCGGTCGAGGCTCTGATACCAAGTTGTCACGCCCAATATGCGACCCTATCCAAAATGAACTCGACGGTCCCACCAAGGATAGACCCGCATATTGAAACGCTTTTGCAAGGTGGATATCATTACATCAACATTACATCATAGATGGGGATACATGCATAAGGCACAAATGCCACAAGAATACATCAACAACATATACAAGACCAACATCCGACTACGGATGAAACATAAACAGAAACTCAAACGACATCCACCCTGCTAGCCCAGGCTGCCGACTGGAACCTATCCCCGATCAAGAAGAAGCGAAGAAGAACTCCAATACAAGCAAACATCGCTCTCGCGTCATGATCATCACATAACCTGTACCTGCAACTGGTGGTGTAGTAATCTGTGAGCCACGAGGACTCAGCAATCCCATTACCATGGGTATCAAGACTAGCAAAGCTTAATGGGAAAGGAAGGGGTAAAGTGGTGAGGTTGCAGCAGCGACTAAGCATATATGGTGGCTAACCAACGCAAATGAGAGCGAGAAGAGAAACAAAGGAACGGTCGTTAACTAGTAATGATCAAGAAGTGATCCTGAACTCCTACTTACGTCAAACATAACCCAGAAACCGTGTTCTCCTCTCGAACAACCCCGAAAAGAGACACTCACGGTTACGCTACGGTTGGTGTATTTTAATTGAGATCAACTTCGGGTTTTCTACAACCGGACATTAACAAATTCCCATCTGCCACATAACCGCTGGCACGGCTTTGAAAGTTCAAACCCTGCAGGGTGTCCCAACTTAGCCCATGATAAGCTCTCGCGATCAGCGAACGATATTCCTTCTCCCGGGAAGACCCGATCAGTCTCGGAATCACGGCTACAAGACATTTCGACAGCAATAAAACAAGACCAGCAAGACCTCCGGCGTGCCGACACCACGGTAGTAGCAGCGTATCTCGCCCCGAGCCACGACCGGATGAGCAGTCCGTACAACTAAAACCAGCCTCAAGTTTCCCGAGGTGGCGCTGCAAAGCACTCTAGTTTGGGCCAACACTTAGACAAGCATTGGCCCGGGGCTGAATAAAGATGACCCTCGAGAGAGCGACTCCCAAGGGAAAAGTAGGTGGTGGTGAGGCAAATGGTAAAACCAATGTTGGGCCTTTTTGGAAAAGTCTTATTCAAAGCGAACTGTCAAGGGGTCCCATAAATCACCCGACCACGTTAGGGACGCAAAATCCGGGAACATAATACCGATATGGCGGAAACTAGGGCAGCAAGAGTGGAACAAAACACCAGGCATAAGGCCGAGCCTTCCACCCTTTACCAAGTATATAGATGCATTAATTAAATAAGATATATTGTGATATCCCAACAAGTAAACATGTTCCAACAAGGAACAACATCTCCATGTTCCAACAAGGAACAAACTTCATCTTCACCTGCAACTAACAACGCTATAAGAGGGGCTGAGCAAAGCGGTAACATAGCCAAACAACGGTTTGCTAGGACGGGTGCAAAAGGTTAGAGGCTGACATGGCAATTTGGGATGGCTTGATAAACAGGTAATAGATAGCGCATCATAGCGATAGAACGAAGCAACTAGCATAGCAATGATAGTAGTGAGATCCAGGGTAGCGGTCATCTTGCCTGAAATCCCGCAAGGAAGAAGAACGAGTCCATGAAGAAGATGAACGGATGAAGCCGAACCAAGCGTAGACGAACGAATCCTCACGATCGCAACGAAACGGGAACTAACAAGAAGAAGCACACAACATAGTGAACACACCACACATGAACAAGGCATGATGCACAACAAGCATGATGCATGACAAATCTACATGAAGCTACTCATGGCAAGAGATGATGCAAACAAGAACACCACATCAAGGCAAGTTTAAATGAGGCCGGGACTAACATATAACAATTCCGGTAAGTCCTCATATGCAAATTTCGAAATTGTTCCAGATGTGGATAACTTTATGTTCAAGTTGTTAAACAGCAAGTTAAGATGCACCACGATGATCTACACGAAATTCTAGTCAAGTTACATATAAAGTTCATTAGATTCGGAGCTACGGCCTAGAAGATATGAGCAAAACAAGATAAGCATGACATTGATGCAAAATGCATACAAACATCAAGCAAACACCTCAAAACAAGGATGCAACATGATAATATGAAACTACAGGCAAAATCAAGCAAGTTTCATATAGAGCGCACTCAAAACGGAGCAACGGATCAACACATACACATGAAACAAGTTATAGCAACAATCTGTCCAAAACAGCAAGTAGGCATATTGCAAGCATCAAAACAACAAGCTACAGGACCTCAACATGAGAACAAAAGGCATGGGCATGATGTACAGGTAAAGCATTACAAAACATGAACACTGAGCTGTCTCCAGAAACAACTAGAACATGCTCAAAAACACATGGCAAGATTGCAAATAATAACAGCCAGAGCGTTGCGAGAAAATAACATCAGGTTGCAATGTTTAGAGCTATGAAACAACATGTTACAGGAACTTATCATGGAAAACAAAGGCATGGCATGAATCTACTAAATGCATAGAACAAAAGTCCCTTACTGACCATAAGCCAAAAATGATCAGAAAATATGATGGCACCCATGTAAACATAGCAAGTTATATTACAGATTCATACTTGGCAGAAACAACAATAAGTAGACAAGTTGGTGAGCTTGAACCACTCACCACAGAGCAATACATGGCATGGAAAGGTAACCAAAAGTTATAAGACATGGCATAGAAGCTATACATGGCAAGAAAAACATCATAGAGTGCAAGGATCAACTACAACAACCTTGGCAAAATTGAATAACATGTAAACAATCTGCCAGGAAACATTTTATAGTAAAAGTAGAGCTCGATTGACTCAAACTATGGCACTCCATAATTGCAAACAAGGGCATGGATGGATAGAGCAAGACATGTATGAGAAAACATCCTTACTGAAATATCTCAATATATGCATAGAACTCTCTGTAGCATCAAGTTAACATGGCATAAAAATATCAGCAAAACAGGGCTGAAATCAGCAACATCAGCAAGCCTAGTTTGCATGCTTGTGCTAGTCACCACATAGATCACAAAAATACAAAGCAAGCACCACTGGAAAGATGGCATGGCATATTATAAAACACATGTAGGACGCAAGTTCATAGGATGCACACATCAATCATGGAAAAAATGACAAAAGTGCATGTTCTGTTAAGAAACAGAAACTAACATCACATAGCACTCTTCTAACAGCATTTAGGGCAAATAGATGAGCTCAAATGAAAATGATGCAATGAGATGAAATGATCTACTCTTCGAGACGAACAATTTGACATATTACACGCGCAAAACGGAGCTACGGATGCAGAGTTACGATACAACGAAAATGCAGAAACGGGGACTTAGTGGAATTTTCGAGGGGGGAAGTCAACCTCCGTGCAGTTTCTGAGGATCGCGGAAGCGAGGGAGGCAGGCGGATCCAGGCGGCAAGCGGTGAGGAGGCGGATCCGGCCTTGGGGCGCGGATCCAGCGAGGAGGAGGCGGCGGGAGCTCGGCGCGCTGCCAGCGCTGGGCGGCCGGAGGTCGTGGCGGCGGCGGCGAAGGCTCCGCCACCGGCGGGCGAGGCGGGCGCCTGGCGAGGCTCGCCAGCGACGGGAGGCGAGGAGGCGGGATGGATGGAGGCGGAGGAAGCGCTGGGCGGGCGACTCGACGCTGGGCGGCGGAGAGGCGCCGGCGTCGGGCGGCGAGGGCGCCGGCGGGGAGGACTCCGCGAGGCGGCGGAGGAGGGAGGCTGGGCTGTATGGGCCGGCTCGGGGCCGGTCATGGCTGGGCGGGCAGGCCTCGGGCCCGGCGGCAGAGAGGGTGGCGGCGCGCCATGTGGCGAGCCACGATTAGCTCTGGCGCGGGCGGGCGTGTCCGCGAGAGGCGGACGCGTCCGGTGGCGGCGGAGGCGATTTTAGGGTTTCGGGGAGAGTTCATCCGAATTTCGGAGGGGGAGATGTATTTATAGGTAGAGGGAGCTAGGAGTGTCCAAATGAGGTGCGGTTTTCGGCCACGCGATCGTGATCGAACGACCGAGAGCATGGAGGGGAGTTAGGTGGGTTTTGGGCCAGTTTGGAAGGGGTGTTGGGCTGCACACAAAAGAGGCTTTTGCGGTTACCCGGTTAACCGTTGGAGTACCAAACGACCTCCAAATGATCCGAAACTTGACAGGCGGTCTACCGGTGCTATACCAAGGCCGCTTGACCAACCTCGGGCCATTCCGAGACCGTTTAACACTCGCACACGAAAAGAGGTAAAAGGGAGCGCCAGGAGACATAGGAGTGCCGGATTGCAAAACGGACAACGGGGAAAATGCTCGGATGCATGAGACGAACACATATGCAAAATGAAATGCACATGATGGCATGATATGAAATGCAAATGATGACATGGCAAAGTGCAACACGCAAGCAAATGACATGGCAAAGACGGCGAATAACTGGCAGACACCTACATATGCATTACAGGGGGCCGGGAGCCCTTTAGTACCGGTTGGTAACACCAACCGGTACTAAATGTTTGTGGGTTTTTGTTTTATTTTTTATTTTTCAATTAAATTTGTGTTATCAATTTAATTCTTTTTTGTTTGCTGGTATTTTACAATACTACACATTGTATGCAATGTCTCTTTTTCGTTTGTATATATATATATATATATATATATATATATATATATATATATATATATATATATATATATATATATATATATATATATATATATATATATATCATCAATGTCTCACAAACCATCATATTAATTAATTCACATACACACATGTATAGCTATATACAATTTCTCCTACATATGCATGTTGCCTTGAGCCAGTGGCATTAGCCTAATTGGTGCCTTGAACACGATGGGGGCGGTAGCGGGTAATAGTATTCTCCTTGGTTTATGACCTAGTCGAGCAAAAATCCCGCTATTTCCTCTTGAAGTGCTTCTCTGGCGCTCCGTTTCTAGGAGCTTCTCCGCACCTCTGTGAACTGTTAAGAAGGAGATCAATATGCATGTGTATTTGTTGTGTGACTAGATATCGATAATGGTGTAAAAATTGTGAATAGTGTTTTGACAAGCGTACCCATTCCTGTCTTTGAGATCTGCTCCTTTCGGTCGCCATCATGCGAATGTTCTCGCAAAGCGCAGAATGCACACAGATCAATCCCTACGCGCTTGAGGCCTTTACGACAATGGAATTTGATCAGATAATAATTAATCAAGCATGATAATTAAAGAGATGGCAGCTAGCTAGCTAGCTAGTACTATAATTACTTACCTTGGGTGAAACCATTTAATCTTTTGTTTCCATTCGCCTTCCGTGACGCTGATGAACCTTGCCCAAGCCCTGCCCGCCGACAATGAAAATGAATAAAGGGTTATTAAATATAGTTCATATCATGAAAATGACGAACTAAATAGGCGAGATATATACTTAATAATGATTGAAATTACCTGTTGACTATCCCAAACAAGATGTTATAGTCAGTTTTTCTTTGAGTAGTGAGTCCATATTTCAACTGTTCGGCGTCAACTTTAATGATACACAAGACCAGTGAAATCTGCATGCACACGTTTGCATGTATTAATTAAGCGGGCATATGTAAAGCAAAAACATGTAGCTAGCTAGTAGGCAAAAGAGAGAATTTGTAGTACAAGACAGTGTGACTCTTTGGAAGTTGTAAGGAAGTAGAATATCTTCATTGTATTTGAGGCGCTTCAAGAACTCTAGCATGTTGTCCTCTACGGCCTTTTGATGATGTGCATTTATTTGCCATGTGTATTCATTAACGGTGTTTGGGTCAATGAACCCGATGTCAAAGCGTCCACCTTTTCTCATTTCATATATCTTCATCCTGCATATAATACCACAGAAAAGAATATAGTGAGGATAATTACAGGTAATGATTGATCAAAAGGATCAGTACAGCTAGCTTGAGACTTAAATTACATAAAGAAATCACTTACAGGCAATAGCAACTGACGATAGATTTGTCGAGTGCGTGTTGATTGTATAACTGAAACAGTTCAGAATACTCAACGGACAAAGCTTTCTCATGGACGTAATGCTCCTCCTTGACATTCACCATGAAGGACACTCGATCAGAAATCTTGGTAATGTTCATGTACCATTGATGCAATTCATACATTCTCGTTGGGAGGTTCTTGACCTTGTCTGGATGGACCAAAGGTTGGCCCGGACATATTTCCGTTTTATTTCATCCTCTCTAAGCACGTGCATGGGCTCAATCTCGAGGAGTTGTCCAACAGTGATTTTGAGAATTTCAGCCTGCATTATATGGTCCTCCGTTATTACCACATCGCCCACCTCAGGGCGTAAACTATTTGCCCACAATAATATTGGTAGCAGATTATCACGTGTTGTTGGCACAACAAGCGAGGGATCGATTGCGCCGCCTGTTCTCCCAGTGGGAATGGTTTTCCGCATTTTTGACAGCTGCTTCTTGTTTGCTCGATCCGAGCTCGCCTCCTTACGAGGCGTGCTTGATTTAACTTCCGATGTGGCGCTCATAGTTTGTGTCAACAGGCTTGGGAGCTGGTGGTTGAGCCATACGAATGAAGTGGTCAATCGTTTCCTTAGGCACTTTCTCCCTTGGCGGCGGTGGCGGTTTCGGTGCAAAATGGGCTTCCACCTCGGACTTCGATATGGCTGCGATTTCCTCCTCGGACCTGCCATAAGACCTCTGCGGAAGAGGCGTGAGGCTTGGACCATATTTATATCGCTTGCCTCCCCTGTACTTCCTGTACTACCTCGACTTCGTGCCACGCACCATAGCTGCGGGTGTCTCTTCTGCGATTCGAGGCGGCGGAGACGCTGGGACGGGTCTGAGTTGGACGAGGAGGAGTGGCCGCTGAAGATGTGCGGACTTGGAGGAGGAGTGGCCTGAGGTTGTGCGGACTTGGAGGAGGTGGACGTCTGACGCTGTGGCGGACTTGGAGGAGGAGGAGTGGCGACACTTTGCGGACTTGGAGGAGGTGGCTGACACTTTGCGGACTTGGTGGACTTGCGGGAGCGGAAGACTGCTGACTCGGTGGCGGACTTGACGAGGAGTCGATGACGCGTGTCGGTTGCCTTCAAAGATGATGCAATCCTTTTCCATAGGATGATCGATGGTTGGCGTCTCAGAAAGCGCTCGTCCTCACCTCCAGGAATGTCAAGCTCTAGCCACGAATATGGCTGCACCACCTCGTCAACCATGACACGAGCATAGCCCTCTGGAATCGGGATGCAATGGTAGGTTGCTTTGGGGTAGCTGGAAAAGCTTCTCCGTCCGCCACCTTCATGGATATGTTCTTCATTTTGACGTGTAGCTCGCAGCTAGTGTTCTCCGTGATGTCATCCACGGGGTATCTACCCAGCATTGCGTCGTCCGGGGCGAAACCCACGCTGCTTCTCTGCATGGATGGGGCGGTGCTATCCAATGCTGGATCATCCGCTAGCTGCTGCAGCTGCTGAGACCCCTTTGCTGGCTAAGTGAGTCGATCTGCTCTCTGCTGCCGCTGGAATTTGTTGCCAATTCCGCTTGACTTGCTTCTAGGCCTTGAAGGCGTTCATAGTCCGCTTCCTCTGCTCCTCCTCCATCTTCCTTTCTTCTCCTCCGCAATCTTCTTTCTCGCACGGGTTCGTAGTCGTTGTTCGATCTGAAAACCCCTCATACCACGGAATAGCGCCCTTGCCTTGTGTTCTTCCCGGGTGTTCAGGATTTCCCAGGGCACGCGTAAGCTCGTCGTTCTCTCTGTTGGGCTGGAACACCCCCGATCGTGCCTCTTCTATTGCAACAAGTATCGCATCGTCGGCTCCGTTCAGACATGCCTTCGTCAAAACTTTGCCTGTCTTCGGGTGCAACTCCCCCCCATGCGCATAGAACCAAGTCCTGCACCTGGGGGGCCAGCTCTTAGTAACCGGAGTGACACCTGCATCCTCCATCTCTTTCTCAGACTTATCCCACTTAGGCATTGCAACCGAATAGCCACCTGGCCCTGACTTATGGAACTTATCCTTTTTTGGCATTCTTCTTGTTTATTCTCGACCGTTCCTTAGCTAATTCTGAATCCTTGAATTTCACGAAATCGTCCCAATGAGCACGTTGGTTCTCTAGTGTTCCCTCGAATCTGGAGTCTTCCTTCCTCCTTGACGTACTTGTCCCATTCACGATTCTTGTGGTTCTTGAATGCAACCGCCATCTTCCTAAGAGTAGCGTCCTTGACTTTCTCGCACATCTGCTTACGTGAAATGATCTGGTAGGGTGAAATGTTCCATGAGAGTATCCCAAAGCAGATCTTTTTGATTCTTGTCGACAAAAGTAACATCTGGACGTGGAGCAGCGTCCTCTTTGCCTTTTTGTCCTTTGTCTTTTGCTGGCTCTCTCCATTCTTGAAGGGAGATCGGGAGTTGGTCCTTCACAAGAACTCCGCACCGACGAATGAACTTGTCCAAAATCTTCTTAGGCGCTAATGGTTCGCCATTAGGTCTGACTGCCTCGATATTGTACTTTACGCCCTCCTTCAACTTTTTGTTCGGGCCTCGTTTCGTCCTTTTGCCAGAAGATTTTCTCGACCCGGATGGCTGAAAGTACAAAGATCGATTCGTTCATATATGTTCAACTCATTTAAAACATGTGATGATCACCAGAAACCTGCTTATATAAATATATATACCTCGCCGGTCTTTGTTGTTTCAGGATCAACATGTTCTTCGTCATCATCATAATCGTAGTTCATGACTTCATCAATTCGGTCGTCGCGATCGAATATCATATCACCCTCTCCGGTGTTGTTTAGAAATTCGGAGCCGTCATAATCTTCTTCATTTTGGTTATCATCTGGCCCGCGTATCATATCGAACATGGTCTGTTCTCCCTCTCTGTCGGTATTGCCTGCCATAGCTTTTATTGAACTAATTCAAAAGAAATATAAAACAATTTAGTATTCAAATTACATCGTCTCGAATAATAGATATAATCTCCAATACTTTGTCTAGAATAATAGATACAATCTCGAATACATCGTCTCGAATAATATATAATATTGAATAGTACATCACGGCTAGCTAATTAAAGATCAAATACTACAGAAGAATCTAGGACACTCGTGGTTCCTGCGTCAGGCGGTGGACACCCAAAGAGAAGGAACCCTCACAGGATCATAGCTGATGTGAGATCCACAGAAGATCTTGCCGGTATTGGAGAACCTGCCGCCTCTAACGCAACCATGTAGCGATGGGCGTGCTCGTCCTCCTCCACGACACGGCGACGTACCTCCTCCGGCAGGGCAGGTCCCTCCGCACCGAGACTAGCCCATGAACGCCACCAAACGAGATCGGGGTCGACAGCGGGACCCGGGCGGGTTCCTCATCAAGCGGTGTGCCCCTCGAGCAGTACCTCCAGTGCCAGCCAGCGGAGCCTAGTCCGGACATGGGCGGCTGGGCGTCGTCATGACGGGTCGACGACGAGGATGCGGGCGGGCATCGTCGATAACAAATACTAGCTATATGCCCATAAAAAATAATATTTTTTAATGATTGGATTTTGATAACTAAAATTTATAACATTTCTACTATTTCAAAAATCTATATACTATTTCATACTAATTAAGCATCTAACACTAAAAACATAAAAACAATTTCTATACATCCATTAAAAACAGAAAAACAACATTATATAAAAAATTCCATACTAATTAAACACTAATTATATCCATCTAACATGCATTCATACATATATACTAGTGAAAAACAATAATCTAAAAAATCTAAACTAATTAAACATAAAAAATCTAAACTAATTAAATATATACGTGTATGTGTGTGTGTTCATCATGCTTGTGTGTGTGTGTATGCGCTCGGGGAGGGCGGCGCCCATGGTGGCCCTTGAGGCGAGGGAGAGGGTTAGAGGGGAGAGCTCAAAGCGGGGCGACGGCGACGGCGAGGCGACGGCTGGGGGCAGCGACAGGCAGGCGTGGCGACTTGGGCGGCGACGCAGGGACGGCCTTGACGGGAAGGGCCCAGGCGGCGACGGAGACGAGCGGCGACGGGACGGGACGGGACGGGCGGCGGGGACGGGCGGCGACGGGCGACGGGTCGGTGACGGCGTCGATCGATCGGGCGAGGCGGTTCAATGGGGAAACAGAGGAAGAAGCAGAGGAGAATGAAATTTTTGAAGTGTTGTATATATAGAAGGCACCTTTAGTACGGTTGGAGCCACCAACCGGTACTAAAAATCTGTTTTGGCCAACCAAGCAGCGGAAGCGACCCCTTTAGTACGGGTGGTGGCACAAACCGGTACTAAAAGGCCCCCTTTAGTATCGGTTTGTGCCACGACCGGTACTAAAGGGGGTCTTATTAGCAGCAGTGCGGTGCGGCAAGTTTAGTCCCACCTCGCTAGCCGAGGGGCGACCGACTGGTTTATAAACCCCGTGCGGTCGCTCTCTCGAGCTCCTCTCCAAAGCAGGCCTCACTGGGCCTCGTGTTCTTTGCTGCCTGTTGGCCCACTTGGCCTTTGCGGGCCTGCATCCTGGCCCAACACAGGTTGGGTTTCTAGTCGTATGCAGGCCGCCACTGGCCTAGTAGGCGAGCTTTTTTTTGCTTTATTTATTTTTGTGTTTTTTGTGTATTTAGAGTTTCTTTGTGAATATTTTTGCTTTAGGTACAAAAATTACAAACATTCTGTTAGTGCCGTAGTATTCAAATTTGAATAGTTTAAATTTTGAATTATTTGAAATTAGTGTGAATCACTAGTTTGTGAATAATTTAACTTTAAAAATCAGTAAAGGCATGAAAGAATTTGTTTGCACATAAAATTTCTTCGCATTTCAAATGCCAAAACACATAACTACCCTAACTATTACAGAGATTCCCCTCGGGTGTGAAACACGAGAAGAAAGTGATGATAGTGAAGCCGATCACATCCCAGATCTTTGGGTGTGAAACTTTTTCTTCGCGTGTGTCCCTTTGCACCATAACCATGGAAAATCTTCATCATTTAACGGGATGCTCGGGTCAATATTCACTGTGAATGGAGAAATTTCATCAAACTTTTCATAATCTTTTGACTTGTCTGTCTTGTCATCCACTCCACGATGTTTCTCTTCCCGAAAGAACTATGTGCCGCTTTGGCTCATCGTGCGATGCATTCGCTTCCTTATCTTTTCTTTTCTTGGCTTGGTAGACATGTCCTTCACATAGAAAACCTGTGCCACATCATTGGCTAGGACGAATGGTTCGTCTGCATACATAAGATTGTTGAGATCCACTATTGTCATTCCGTCATCGGGTCTTCCGTTACCCGCCTTGTGTCATATTGACCCATTTGCACGAAACAAAGGGAACTTTAAACCACGTCGATAGTCAAGTTCCCATATGTCCTGTATATAACCATAATATGTTTCCTTTCCGTCTTGGTTTACGCATCAAAGCGGACACCACTGTTTTGGTTGGTGCTCTTCTTATCTTGGGCGATCGTGTAAAATGTATTACCATTTATCTCGTACCCTTTGAAAGTCATTATATTCGAAGATGGTAAGCTGGGACAGCAAGTACATGTCATCTTCAATAGAGGTGTCATGCATCGTGCGTGTTGCGCAACCAGTGGCGAAACTCCTGGTTTGTTCACGTGTAATCTAGTCATCGACCGCTCCGGTGTTTGGGCGTAGCAAATTCTTGTGGTCATCCATATACGGAGCCACCAAGGCGAATTTTGTAGAAGCTGTGTAGTGTGCTTCGGTGAGAGAATGTCCGTCCATACATATTATTTGTTCCCCTCCTATCGTGCCTTTTCCATCTAGTCTGCCCTTATGCGCGATTCAGGAACACCAATCGGCTTAAGGTCAGGAATAAAGTCAATACAAAACTCAATGACCTCCTCATTTTGATGGCCCTTGGAGATGCTTCCTTCGGCCTAGCACGGTTATGAACATATTTCTTTAAGACTCCCATGAACCTCTCAAAGGGAACATATTGTGTAGAAATACAGGACCCAAAGCGTTAATCTCTTCGCATAGGTGAACTAGGGCGTGCGTCATGATGTTGAAGAAGGATGGTGGGAACACCAACTCGAAAGCGACAAGACATTGCACCAAATCATTCTGTAACCTTGGTATGATTTCTCGGGCGATTACCTTCGAGAGATTGCATTGAGAAATGCACATAGCTTCACAATGGCTAATCGAGCGTTTTCGGTAGAAGCCCCTCAATGCAACCGGAAGTAGTTGCGTCATAATCACGTGGCAGTCATGAGACTTTAGGTTTTGGAACTTTTCTCTGCCATGTTTATTATTCCCTTTATATTCGACGAAGCCGACGGTACCTTAATCTCGATCAGGCATTCAAAGAAGATTTCCTTCTCTTCTTTGGTAAGGCGTAGCTTGCATGACCACGATATATGCCGTCTTCTCCGTGCATACGTTGCTGGTCCTCCCGTGCCTCAGGTGTATCTTTTGTCTTCCCATACACGCCCAAGAAGCCAAGCAGGGTCACGCAAAGATTCTTCGTCACGTGCATCACGTCGATTGCGGAGCGGACCTCTAGGTCTTTCCAATATGGCAGGTCCCAAAATATAGATTTCTTCTTCCACATGGGTGCGCGTCCGTCAGCGTCCTTTGGAACAGGTTGTCCGCCAGGACCCTTTCCAAATATCACCTTCAAATCCTTGACCATATCATGTACATCAGCACCAGTACGGTGGCGAGGCTTCGTCCGGTGATCCGCCTCACCTTTGAAATGCTTGCCTTTCTTTCTTACGGGATGCCTGCTCGGAAGAAATCGACGATGTCCTAGGTACACATTCTTCATACAACTATTCAAATATATCTTGTCGGTATCATCCAAACAGTGCGTGCATCCGCGGTATCCCTTGTTTGTCTGTCACGAAGGTTCTTGAGAGCAGGCCAATCATTGATGGTCACGAACAGCAACGCCTTTAGGTCAAATTCTTCCCCATGTGCTCATCCCACACGTACACATGTTCCATTCCACAGTTGTAAGAGTTCTTCAACTAATGGCCTTAGGTACACATCAATGTCGTTGCCGGGTTGCTTAGGGCCTTGGATGAGCACGGCATCATAATGAACTTCCGCTTCATGCACAACCAAGGAGGAAGGTTATACAAACATAGAGTCACAGGCCAGGTGCTATGGTTGCTGCTCTGCTCCCCAAAAGGATTAATGCCATCTGCGCTTAGACCAAACCATACACTCCTTGCGTCATCTGCAAACTCCTTCCCGTACTTTCTTTCGATTTTTCTCCACTGCGACCCATCATTTGGTACTCTCAACTTTCCGTCTTTCTTACGGTCTTCTCGTGCCATCGCATCTCCTTGGCATGCTCTTTGTTTTGGAACAAACGTTTCAACCGTGGTATTATAGGAGAATACCACATCACCTTGGCAGGAATCTTCTTCCTGGGGCACTCGCCCTCGACATCACCATGCTCATCGCGGCTGATCTTATAGCGCAATGCACCACATACCGACAGCGTTCAAATCCTCGTACTCACCGCGGTAGAGGATGCAATCATTAGGGCATGCATGTATCTTCGCACCTCTAACCCTAGAGGCGACAGCCTTCTTTGCTTCATTATGTACTTTCGGGCAATTCGTTGTCCTTTGGAAGCATATCCTTTATCATTACCAGCAACTTTCCAAATCCCTTGTCGGATACACCATTCTCGCCTTCCATTGCAGCAATTCCGGTGTGGTGCCCAGCTTTTCTTGTCACCCTCGCAATTGGGTACAACAATTTTTGTGATCCTCTAACATGCGCTACAACTTCTTCTTCTCCAAATCACTTGCGCAGTTTCTCTTTGCATCGGCAATGGCCCGACCTAGATCATCAACGGGCTCATCTAATGCCTCTTCTTGACTTCTTCCCGCATTGCCGCCCAGCTTCTTCCGCATTACCGACTCAGCTTCTTCCCCATTGTTGTATCATCGTATTCAGGGAACCCATGGCCAGGATAGCTGTCGTCGTCCTCTTCTTCTTCATTGTCTTCCATCATAACCCTCTTTCTCCGTGCTTGGTCCAAACATTATAGTGGGGCATGAAACCGGACTCAAACAGTGGGCGTGAATGGTTCTTGGCGAGAGTAATTGCGACCATTCTTACAGCCAGCACATGGACAAGGCATAAAACTATCCGCCCGCTTGTTTGCCTCGGCCGCAAGCGAGAAAAGTATGCATGCCCTCAACGAACTGGGAGAGCATCGGTCATCGTACATCCATTGTCGGCTCATCTTCATTACACAACACCGAATAGACCAAATTAATACAAGTTCATACATAAAGTTCATACAACACTTAAATGCAACAAACAAATAACTCTCTAGCTAAAGCATTTAAATGCAACAACAAATGCGATCAAGATCGCAACTAAGGTAACAATTGATCCAACAACATAATGATACCAAGCCTCACTATCGATGGCATATTTTCTAATCTTTCTAATCTTCAAGCGCATTTTCTCCATCTTGATCTTGTGATCATCGGCGACATCGGCAACATGCAACTCAATTCCATCTTCTCCCCATCAATTCTTTTCAATTTTTCTTTCAAGTACTCGTTTTCTCTTTCAACTAAATTTAACCTCTCGACAATAGGGTCGGTTGGAATTTCGGTTCACATACCTCCTAGATAAAAATATCTATGTCAACTTGATGGGCATAATTTGTCATAAACACGAAATGCAACAAATAGTTTTAAAGAGAATATACCACATCCGGATCATAACAAGGGCGAGGGCCGACGGGACGGATATCAAAACCATGGCACTATGTATAACAAACAACGTCGGGTAAGATAATTATTATACGAGTAACTATATATCCAAATCACAGAAACATCAATTTTTATATAAAATTTCATGAACAAGAGGCTCACCACAAGGTGGTGCAGCTGACAGGACAGTGCGAGGCGATCGGCGGTGAATTCTGACAGAGATTTAGAAGGCACTAAGTAAACCACACCTACATATGCAAACTAAGTGTTATTTTGACCTCAAATTGCATATAAATCAAATACTAGCACATATATATATTTCCTCCCAAATTACTAAACTCACAAATTAATAACTATATGAACCAATGCAAGAGCTAATCTAGCAATGAGAGATGAAAGGACAAAGTTGCTAACCTTTGTGATCACTTGAATGGATGGGGCCTTCAAATCTTGACAAATTTTGGGCAAAATGTGTGATGAGCTCGAGGGAGAAGAGGAAGAACAGAGAGGAGAGGAGAGGGAAAGGGGAAGAACAGAGCGAGCTGGACGAAGGGTTTATATGCAGGAGGACCTATAGTACCGGTTCGTGGCACGAACCGGTACTAAAAATCTTGGAGGGGCCCAGGCCGACAACATCCTGCCACCACCCTCATTAGTACCGGTTCATGGCACGAACCGGTGCTAAAGGTTAGCCACGAACCGGTGCTAAAGGCTAGCCGTTGGAACCGGCAGTAATGTATACATTTGTGCCGGCTCTTATACAAACCGGCACTAATGTGCTTCACGTTTGACCCTTTTTCTACTAGTGTATGGGTGTCCATGGCTCCGATGTTGATCATTTATCGGAAGGGGTTCCGGGTTATCTCCATAGTTCACCGAACCTATAGGGTCACACGCTTAAGGGTCATCTATCTGCTGAATACTAGACAGGGAGTCTGAGAGAAAATCATCGAAAAAGTTTCGGACACCGAAAAGTTTCGTACAGCGGAAAAGTTCTGCAGAGAGAGGTCACCAGCTGAGTTTCGGTGAAACCGAAATAGTTGTTTCGGGGTAGGCCGTTAAGTCAAAATGGTTTCAGCACATGCCTGATAATTCTTGGAGGGTGCCAGAATCATTCTGGAAACTTTTTGGAATTTTCAGAAATAAAAACCGGAAATGTTCCGAAGCTGCAGGAACTGGTTCAGATGCTTTTCGCAGATGAAAATCACTAAACTGGAATTGTTCCAGAACGCATTGAAAATTATTATGGTTGGTACTGGAAATGTTCTAAGCCCACATAAATATTTTCAGTTCGAATGGACGCTGAAAAACGTCGTCATGAATAGTGAAACTGCTTTTTTGGATATTTTATGGAAAACCATGTTTGGGGCTTTGCCCAAAAGATCTAGGGATGACATGGAAGGGTGGTAACCTCCTATTGGGGGGCCCCACAAGGGGTGGGACGTTCATGGGTGCAGCTCATCCATGGGGCCCCACTTGTCCCTTGTTTTCACTCTTTAGGTCCTTAGGAAGGACTCCATTTCATGTGGGTTTTGGGTTTTCTTGTAAAACCACCCTACCCCTTGGGATTTCCTATAAATAGAGGTGGCGGGGCAGCCCTCCACTCTGATCCCTTGCTCTCATCCACATGCCATGCATTATATTGCTTCTTCTTTCCCTCCCACGAAAAGAGTTTCGTTGAGCCGTAAGGCTGTCTAGGTTCCGGCAGGAACTAGTTCTGGACGGCGAAGCCCTGCCGCATAGATGAACACCGTATGTGTGCAACTCTGTAGAGAGATCATAGTTTCGGTCTTAGTTCATGAGTGCCTCACGAAGGGCTGTCCGTGTGACCGTCAGAGTTTCGAAGGTCCTCCCGAAGGGCTGTCCGAGTGACCGTTCGAGTTTCGAAGGTCCTACCGAAGGGCTGTCCGCGACACTGTATGGGGGGCTGTTCGACCGCCTCCCGGAGGGCTGTCTGAGGAGCTGATGAGGATATTCATCCTCGCGGTTGGGGGGTTGTAAGTCCTAGCTGCGGGGATCTGCACCACCGGTCGTCATCGACTCTACTTCCCGCTGCACTACCAGTCGGTAACAAAAAAGATCAAACCATGGATGCAGTCTCCATAGTGGTCCTGCGCTGGTGCGTAGGTAAGAATTTTTTTGTTTTCTGTCGCGTTCCCCTACAGACACATGGCAAGGGGCCCACATGCCATCATTCCTCGGTACAGCGGACGAGCCGCACCCATCCGGCTCCCGCCAGCTGTTGCGTGAGGACGCGCCAACCTCTGTCCCGCCCAACCCTACGGCCGGTCGATGCGACGTTTCATGTGCCGGTGGGCTGCCCGCTGAACTGGCTGCAGGCGGTGTCTGCGGATCATGCTGGGGATCCGTTTGCGTGGCAGGTGCATCTCATGCTATGTCGGATCTTTTGGGATTGGCGTCTGCAGGAGGATCCTCTCCATGTCTTGTTCCCATCAGATTTGGATGCGTTTGTTGCACAAAATCATAGATTTCGGATGCGTTTTTTCACCTCTGCTCACTACATGATTAGCAGAACTATTAATCAGATGATCAACAACATATTTTCCCCCTTGATTAGTTGGATTTAAAATCTCCAAAGGTAACAAGAGGATTTCAGCATGTAGCCTAGAGCCTGCATTTAGATGTGTAGATTAGAGAAGGGGAAAATATATTCATCAAACACGATATCACGGGAGATGTAAACTCATGCTATGGAAATGTCCAAGCATTTGTACCAATCGTTAGATTAATGTAACCTATAAATGCACACTGTTGGGAGCTGAATTGAAGTTTGTAAGCATTTTATGGGCGAAGTTGGGCCAACAGGTGCACACGAAATATGAAGGGATGAGTATTTTGGTGTTTCACCCAACAATCTGGATTTGCTAAAAAAACAAAAAAAACAATATTGTAAGGGGAGTTTCAAAGTTGATAACTTTGCTCGGGATTCTATTGATTAAGTGTGCTGCAGCAATGAAGGTAGTGCTTCCCTTCGGCCAACCCATTTTGTTGATGTGCATGGGGATATGAGACGCGGTGAGAGATCCCAATTTTTGTGACGAAGGAGTTTAATTTTGCATACGCCCCTCCCCAATCTGTTTGACGAGCAAGATTTTTTCGATCAAACTGTCGTTCAATATGGTTCTGAAAGTCATGAATTTTTTTAACACCTTCAGACTTATGTTTGCTTAGGTAGATCCATGCGAATTTGATAAAATCGTCAATAAAACAAACATAGAATTTTTTTTCTGCCTACGATTTCAAATGTAGGACCTCACACATAAAATAAAATGAGTTCTAGAGGAAATTTTGGTGCACTCACTGATTTTGGATATAGTAATTGGTGATTTTTCCTTTTTGGCAGTTATCACGTACAAACTCATTATTGAAATTGCTACCCCATGGGAGTTTATTTTTACTAATGATCTTCCTAACAACGATACAAGATTGATCACATAAATGTTGGTGTCACCGATCCGAAGATGGTTTGTTGAAACTGAGCATTCTTGCTTCTTGACATGTGATCGCATGTGCTTAATGGGAAAGAGACCTCTCCTGCCCCCGCCTCTAACAAGAACCCTCCTTGTTTCCCAATCCTTAATAAGAAAAGTGTAGGGGGTGAATTTTAAAAAAAGTGTCATTATCAATGGCAAGGTGACATGTCGGAATCAAACTTTTTTAGCCTCACGGACATGAAGAATATTGTTTAGATGAAGGTCATGATCAAGGATATGAATAATTGTATGATCAATGTGATCTATATCCATACCTGAGCTGCTGGTAGTGTTGATCTACTTATTGCCGGTTTACCTGTCCCAAACAGTCAGCTTCTCCAAGTCACCAGTGATACGGTCAGTTGCACCATTGTCCATATACCAATTTGTATCTAACATGTATTAGGGTGCAACCATGTTGGTCGAGCGCTCTTCATCCCCCTAGTATGGGGCGTCGAACCTCTTTGAGCACTTCAAGGCTGGGTGTCCAACCTTGCCGCAAATCCGATAAGTTTATTTGGCCGCCGGGTTGTTGGAGTAGTTGTTGCCGCTGACGTAATTTCCTACACTGCCATTGCTGCTACCGCCACCACAGTTTCCCGACCACCTTGTTTGTTGCTGTAGTTGCGGCTACGATCACCACTGTCGCTGGCTTTAACATTCTGCTGCTTGGTGAAGCGAGCACGAGCACCCGTGTTGGCTGAGGACTGAGAAGCCTTGCCTCAAAGATTCATATGGGTCTCGAAGCTTAGGAGTTGTGAGTACAACTCCGGTATAGTCACGGGCTCTACCCACAAATACACAGCCGACACGACTGGGTCAAACTCCTCATTGAGAAAGGACATCCTCTTCATCAACCTTCTTCCCTAAAGCTATCATTTCATCCTAGTTCCTTGTATAGTTGAGGTCGTGGCCCACTTTGTACATCATATATATGTGCGATAGCACCCGATCAGTACACCAAGAGTTGCATCATAATCTTCTACATGGTATCAGCCTTTCCTCGATTATACGCTAGCCGCACCGTCGGTCCCTCCCTCCACTGCCGCCGCTAGTCGTCAAGCCACGCTCCTCCCTCCCTTCGTTGCCTCTCTCCCACTTCGCCGCTCCCTCCAACCGCACATCTCCACCTCCCTTCAAAAAAACCCTAACCCTAATCCCACCTGCGCCGCCGCCTCATCCCACCCGTGCCACTACCATGTCTTCATCCAGGAACCCTAGCAACCCCTTCGCCTCCACCTTCAGCTCTGACCCCGACGAGCCCCTCGCTGCTCACATTCATGACATCCCCCTCTCCGACCACGTCCCCATCACACTCTCCCACACCGTCGCCAACTACTACGCATGGAAGACCTATTTCAATCTCCTCTTCCACGAGTACAACCTCCGTGATCACTGACGCCAACTGGATGTCCATTGACGCCACCCTTATCTGGTTGTTCTTCCTCACCATCTCACCAATCATCTTCCACACCTTCGTTCTTGACGGGGATGGTGCCTACACGTTGTGGACCAAGATCAATGGTCTCTTCACCGACAACAAGCTTCAGCGGATCGTCTTCTTGCAGCAGGAGTTTTTTTGGTGTCACCAAAACGACTCCACCATCGACGCCTACTGCCTATGCCTCAAGACCCTCTCTCCAGTGAGCTCAATAACATCGGGTTCAAGGTTGGACATGAGCTCTTTCTCTCCATGCACACCGTCGGTCTCAATGAGGACTTCGGTAATGCAACGTCCGACCTCACCCTCATGGCCAATCCTACCTACGAGCGGGTGGTGGCCTATTTTCGTCTTGAGGAGCGCTGGATGAAGAACGTCCGCACCCGTACCGTCCACACCGCCCTGTCCGCCGGCCTCTCCCACGACGCCCCACATCGCCGCCTCCTGTGCCATGTCCTCCGGCGCCCATGCAACAGCCGCCATAGCAGTCGCCTCCGCAGCCGCTGTGTGCCATCAATGACAGGACCGTCGGGAATTGGCGTTGTGGCCACGGCGAATAGCGGCAAGGTGGCGGCAAATGTGGTGGTGGCGAGAACTAGCCGCGCTACCGCAGGGACCATTAGCCTACTCTGGCTGGAACCCGAGCGAGGCGTTGGGCTCTAACTGAACCCGAGCGATTGCACTAGCTACGTTACTGAACCCTGATCGATCCCTTGCTATTAACTGAACCCGGATGATTCCTTTGCTACTGCTACTAACTGATGCCGATCGAAGCTGCCTCTTGGTGAACAGTCCCCGTTGGGGGTTGGATGAACAGTTCTTGGTGGGGGTTGGACAAACAGTATCCCGTGGTAGTAGAGGCCATTGCCGCTGGATAAACAGGACCCTGATCGAGGATGTGGGGGTGGATGAATAGTTGCCGGTGGAGGGACCCCGTGGAGGGCTGGTTGAACATGTAACGACGAATATGCGACTTTACTCCATACGTGTCGAGGCACGACTTGGGGCATAAGCGAATATTGGTATGGTTGCAAGAATGGTTGTATCTTTGCTCATTCATGTACTGAATAGATAGAATACGAGCTTTGGCTTACAATCGCCACAATGTCACACAAATATCATCAAGTAATACAATCATTCAAGATGAACACAAAGTCCGGCTATGGATGAAGTCAAACGAATAAAAGACAACCACCCAAGCTAAGTCCTGATCGACCCTACTGGGCACAACTACTGATCGTACGGAAAAGAAACATAGTAACGGACACGATCTTCGTCGAACTCCCACTTGAGTTCAGTGGCATCACCTGCATCAGTCTCATCGGTACCTGCATGTGTGTTTGTAGTATTCTGTGAGCCACAGGGACTCAACAATCATATCACCCACGGTATCAAGACTAACAAAGCTTAAATGGGTATGACATGGTTAAGTGGTGGAGTTGCAACAAGCACTAAGCATTTGTATTGTAGCTAACTTACGAATACAAGAATAAGATGAGAAACCACGCAACGGTCGCAAACTAGTAATGATCAAGAAGTGATCTTGAACTACTTATGTTCAAACATAAACCATCGTGTTCTCTTCCCGAACCTTGTCGAAAAGAGACCATCACGGTTACACACGCGGTTGGGGTATTTTAAAGAGTTTGTTTCAAGTTCACTACAACCGGATATTAAAAACTCTCGTTTGCCACATAACCACGGGCATGGCATTCGAAAGTTTAAACCCTGTAGGGGTGTCCCAACTTAGCCCATGACAAGCTCACGATCCGCGGAGACAATCCTCCATCTTGGGACCCTCTGATCAGACTTGGAATCCCGGTGCACAAGACATCTCCTGACGTGCCGACACCCTGATAGTAGCCGCGCGTATCTCGTCTCAGGCCACGACAGATAAGCTAAGCGTACATGTTCCAAAATATCCCAAGTTGCAAAGGGGCGGTCCCGCACTATGCTCTAGTTTGGACCAACACTCATGAGGAGCACTGGCCCGGGTTGTTGATTAAGAATCCTCGGGTTAATTACTCCCTATGCAGAAATTTAGTTGCAATTAGGCAAATGGTAAAACCAATGTTGGGCCTTACTAGAAGAGTTTTATTCAAAGCGAACTATCAAGGGAGGCCCACAAACCCCCATCGTGTTAGGGGCGCAAAATTCAAGGAACATAACACCGGTATGACGAAAACTAAGGAGCAAGAGTGGAACAAAACATGGAGCAAAAGGCCAAGCCTTCCACCCTTTACCAAGTATATAGATGCATTAGTTAAATAAGGGATATTGTGATATCCGAAGATATCCATGTTCCAACAAGGAACAACCTACACTGCACCTGCAACTAGCAGCACTATAAGAGTGGTTGAGCAAAAACGGTAACATAGCCAAACAACGGTAGGAAGGTGGGTTGGAGGCTTTCATGGCAACATGGGAGGCTGTATAATGAGTGATAGGTAGCATGATATAGCGATAGAACGAACAACTAGCAAGCAAAGATAGAAGTGATATCGGGGGTAATGATCATCTTGCCTGCAATGTTTTCAGAGGTATCGAATCATTGCTCCTCGTGAACATACTCGACAAGGTCCTCGTTCACGAATTCGTCTCCCGGCTCTAGCCAAAGAAAGAACACAAACACCGGAACAACAGTAAATCATGGTGCAATGCGCAAGCAACATGATGCAAGGCATGTCATGAAATGCAAGATATGATGTGCATATGGGGATGAGGTGTTTCGGAAGGGGTGCATTCGAGACGGAAGGAGAAACGATGAACATGGCACAATCTTGGTAACCCAAGCATGCCACTGGATAGATCGATAGATTTCGGTTGAAATTGATGTAAAGATCACCGGAAAAGGATGCACGGTTTGCAAATGACAAGCAAAACAAGATGCAATGCAATATGTTGAAAACAGCAACATGCCAAATTAGATGCAAAGTTTATATATGCTAGAACACCCAAACATGAAAACAAAAAACATGGCAGTGAATTACAGGTGAAGCTTTACAATTCATGAACAGTGAGCTACTGCTAGAACTAAGTAGAACATGTTTAAAACAGCATGGCAAAAATGCAATTGATAACAATTTTATAGACTTGGCAGAATTCACTGAACATGATAGAAACAACATCAGGTTGCAATGCTTAGAGCTAGAAAACTACATGTCACAAGAACCTATCATGAAATAATTGAGAATGGCATGCTATTAATAAATTGAATTAACAAAACTCCCTTAATGAAATTGTTCTAAAGATCTACAGATATGATGAGAGCACTGATGCAAACATGGCAAGTGATATGTCTGTTTTCAGACTTAGTAGAATTTCATGGCATGGCAGTAACAGTTTCATGATAGCATCTTTGCAAGCATGTTTAATTCAATAAAAGGCATATCATGGAATGCAATAAATTCTAGCATGAATTAGGCATGATGAAGAGCATGTTCATGTGCAAAACTACCCCATAGCATATTTGCATAAATATATACATAAAAGGCAAAACAGCAACATGAATAAAATAGAATGGTCATGAACTTGCTCAAATGGAAAAACTAATGCCACCGCTGGATTCATTGGATTTTTCTACCCCAAAAACATATATAATATGTGGGGGTTGCTGCAGAAAAACACCCACAAGTGCATTAAGTTAAAACCTGCCTAAAATGGAATCTGACAGAAATGGAAATGTTGTAGAATTGGAATGTCCAGATTCGGACATTGCCTGAAATGGAAATCGAGCACTTTCCAGGATTGGAAATTCTTAATAGAAGTAAAAAGAAGATCTAAGGAGAGGATGAGGCTAGGGGATGACAGGTGGGGCCTCATGGCAGTGACTCAAAACAAATAAAAAAGGGGGGTTTCACCCCACATGCGTGTGGTGGGATTCAAACCCGGGTCTTCCTGCTGGAGGAGCGGCGCGGCGACCAGCTGAACTAGGAAAGGTTCTTGCCTAAACCAGGGCATGAATTTATTTAACCAAGCCCCATAGCGGACTTGGGCTTCTGATGGAAGCAGGAGACATGACGACAGCGCCGGCAAGGCAGCGTGCGACGCGGGCGGCGGGAGATCTGTAGCGGGCGTTGTCGGTGTCAAAACCGGCAGATCTTGGGTAGGGTATCGCGAACTGTGCGTCTAAGGATCAAGGGTAACAGGAGGTAGGGGACATGATGTTTACCCAGGTTCGGGCCCTCTTGATGGAGGTAAGACCCTACTTCCTGCTTGATTGACTTTGATGAGTATAAGGGCTACAAGAGTTGATCTACCTCGAGATTGTAATGGCTAAACCCTAGATGTCTAGCCTTTATGATTATGATTGCCTCTACGGACTAAACCCTCCGGTTTATATAGACACAGGAGCGGGCTAGGGTTGTACAGAGTCGGTTTACAGAGAGAGAGAGAGAGAGATCTTCGTATCTGAACGCTAAGCTTGCCTTTCACGCAAAGGAGAGCCCCATCTGGACACGGGGAAAGCCCTCTGTCTTGTATCTTCATGACCCATCAATCCAGCCCATGTTACATAGTCCGGACGCCCGGGGACCCCCTAATCTAGGACTGCCTCAGTAGCCCCCGAACCAGGCTTCAATGATGACGTGTCCGGTGCAAAGATCGACTTCAGCATTGCAAGGCGGGTTCATCCTTTGAATTCCAAAGCAGACAGAAGAACCGCATTCGACCTTCCGATGATGATGACGCAGTATTCGGCTTCTATATCCTCGGTTTTGCTGGGTGGCCCCTCCATGATTCCGGATGGCTTCGGCTTCGCATTAAACATCATTCCCTTCGGCTTCCGTGCCTCCGTCGCCTCAGCTTCCACGTGGCAAACGAATACGAAGGGTCCAAGCATTTTTACAAATAACACCCCGACGGCGTACGGAAGGTGTCTATTTAAGGAGATTAGATCTCAGATGCCATTCCATACCAGGCGAAATTCCTTCAAACTTGCGACAAGAAACCACGCAAGCATGGCCAGCGCTCCTAGTTCTTCCTCCCGCCCCCACGGTCCTCAAAAAGGCGATTGGGAGAGCTGCTCTGTATCCCATGCCCAGCTGATCAAGCTCCAGGTGCAGGGATATCTCCACCTGCGGATCTAGTCCCCGTTCGGGCAGAATTAACTTCTTTTACTGGCGAAGCCCTGGCAGAAAGTTTCCCTAATCCTTCAGAAGGGGAGCGAGTGTGCTTCGTTTCCTTTCTATTATGAGGTGTTGGATTTCCAATCCATCCTTTCCTCGGAGGTCTCCTGGAGTACTACGGCCTCCAAGTGCACAATCTCATGCCGGGCTCCATTCTGCACATTGCGGGCTTCGTTTCTCTTTGCGAGCTGTTCCTAGGCTGCGAGGCCCATTTTGAGTTATGGAGGAAGCTTTTCTGCCTCGTCCTTGCTCCCAAAAGGGATCTATATTCGAGGTGGGCGGTGTTGAGGTATGGCGCATAGCCGGGACATGATACCTATCCGACACTCCGAAGAAGGCATCCGAAGAGTGGCCCTCGGAGTGGTTTTATATTGAAGTCGTCGTTCTCTCGGACCCAATCCGACGAGGCCTACCCGAATTTTCCAATGCTCCATTAAAAAAAAGCGCCACAGCTGGCACCCCCGGAGCCTCGAGGAGGAAGATAGTGCGGAGGTTAAGAAGTTAATGGAAAAGATAAAAATACTCGCCCAACCCGGACTGTCCATAATTGAGGTCATGGCGATTTCCATAACGCGAGGTGTTTAGCCACTCCAATCCGAGGGACTCCCCATGTGGAACTACAACGAGGAGGATGACACATCTTGCTATGGGCGCAAGGGTCCGGACAACTTCGCCGCCCTGGCCGCCATGTTGGCTGATCTTTATAAAGGGGAGAAAGAAGAGTTCACTCGCCTTAAATGCCGAGATGGCTTTTCCATGTACAATCCTCCCAGCTGGGTGATCCTTTGCTTCATAACTTTACTCGATCTCCTTCCTGAGTCATACTTATTTGAACTTTAATCTGACTATCTTTAACAGGAATGGAGGAAGGTTGTTGCGGGGATTTATAGCCCTGTTCCGCAGCCAGAGGATCGTATTTGGGACCTGGATCCCGGCTTTGAGGAGGATCCGGATATATTTGTAGAGCTCAAGGAGGGGGTCTTCTATCAAGCGAGCTATGACAACACAGAAGTGGCCATTACAGCCGATTACCCGGGCCTTCTCCCCTCCACTCACATAAGTACCCCGAAGACATCTCCTCCAAAAGATTTTTCTCACTGCTCTTCACCCACTGCACTGTCTCATGCTTTAAAGGGGCGGCGCTCGTCTTTCCACTCCGCACCAGAGGCATCCCTTAAAAGGGCGGAGCCTATGTGAGGTGGGTCTTCGAAGAGAAAGGCGGGTGGCGACACTGCCAAGCCTTCATCGAAGAGGTATGGTTTTTAATATGCCCCATCTCAATCATACCGAATTGTACGTTCCTTACCGCACCATATTTCAGGAAGAGCATTCGCCGGAATGTATCCGGAGTCCTCGCCGGACATGCGTCCACCAATCCGACCCCGGACCCTGCCTGCAGGGCTAGAGTTGATATGGGTGCAATGCCGAATTGTCCTCTCTCCGAGGATTCGGATAATGTATCCGTCACCAACTCCGAAGTGGATAGTGCAATGAACCATCGACACCGGAGGGCCGCTATGCGCGACCCCTACTTTACTGAAGAGGCATTCAATGCCTTCAGCTCGGCGGATGCATACATCCAAGCTGCTCGGGATGGGCTTGCTAGAGCCACTTACCATCTTTCAAAGGATATGCAGGTAAGATCGTACTGTGTAGATTTAATAATCATATACCAGTAGCCCCCGAGACTTGAAACAGTTGAAGCAACTGATTTTAAGGATTGTTGTGTAATCAGGTACTCATGGAGAAGAACAACATGTTGTCTCACGAGCTGGAAAAGTTTCGGACCCAGCGACCGTTACCACCGAACTGGAGAAGTCCAAGGAGGCACCGACTGGTAATGTCCCCTTCTGTCCGAAAAATATAATCATGTGCTAGTAATGTTTATTCAAATAAACACCGTTGTATTTATGATGGCAGGATCGTCAGATCAACTAGAAGAGAAACTGAAGGCCGCATAGGCGGATAAACAACATGTCGAAAGGAAAGAGGCCGCTGGTCAATGTGTACTGACACGGACCAGGGATGAGAAGAACAAGCTGCAGGACGCCAACACCCAGCTAGGCGAAGAGCTGAAAGACGTGTGAGCCCAACTAGTGGACGCCTTGAAGGAGAACCAAAAGCTGAGAGGCGGCATAATCAGTATGCCTTTTGACTTACTTTCGTACAGTTCGCTGATGCGAGTCTTTAACAAGTATATTTCTGTAGGTGTGCTGACTGGGCGGCCTGAAGAAGAGGTGTCGGGATTTCAAGGCGACTTGCTACAAGAGCTGTCCAAGGTGCACGAGCGAGCTCGCAAGGCAATGAGAAACATCGCTAAGGCTTTATGGCCAGCCGATTCTCCTCCAGGAAGTATGGAGGAACTCATGAATTTATTCAAGGGAGCTCGGTGCCATTTTGGGCTATGGAAGATATCAGCATGCCAAGAAGGTGCTCGGGAAGCCGGGGCCATGGTGAAAACATGGTACACCAGACTTGATCCGAATCATATGGCGTGGGTCGGACCTTGAGGATCCGATGGACAGGAAATTCTGGTCAGCCTGGTGTACGACCAAGTGAAGATGGTCACCAGGTATTCACAACAGTATTGTAAACTAGACAACCTGTTAGAGGGTCTAGAGGAAGAAGAAGTTTTTGTGTCCAAGTAGCAATGTACTTTTTATCGACAAACTTGTCTCCTGCCGAATTTGTAAAATGATTGTCATGGCAGACTTTCTGCTTCGACTTCTGAAAACCCTAGGTTTGGAGTGTTTCCGAATACTATTCCTTACGTAAACACCAAAGTATGTTCGGAAACTAGGCAGTCCGGCCATAATTGCTTGAACAGACAAGTTGAATTCAGGGAGTTATGTTGTATTACATTTGATTGTAAGAAACATCTTCCAGAGATAATAGTTCCGTTAAGGGTTCCTTTCCCTGGGCCAGCATGTGTTTTTTTTTTTTTGCATACCGAAGTTGTGATGCTAAAAATTACAGTACATGTTATAGTCTGGGGGTTTTGTATTGCAACGAGGGCAGCTCGTCTTTTGCTCGCCGACCAATTATTCCCTTAAGAACGCTAGCTTTCGGCTTCACCCGTCTGAGGTACACATCCGGATAACCTGACTGTAACAATCGCAGAGGTGCTCCATTTTTGCCCCAGCCGAACAAGCGGGAACGTAGAGCATAAGCACAGGAGCCAGGCAACCCATCTTGGCAAAAACTTAAGTCATAAAGGTGCATATAATGGTGAGGAAAAGACATATATGAGTAGACGACACATATATAAGGTGAGCTTGATGCTCAATAAACAATAATAATAAGCTGCTTGTGAAATGAAGCGCCCATGTATTGTGGGGTATATACATTTAAGGATGTATAACCCTCAGGTGTGCAGTTTATCCGAACATGAGCTGAAGTCGTATAAAAATGATAAAAGGAAAACAGTGAAAGGGAGAAAAGAAGGAACGAGGAAAAAAGGTATATGTGTGGACTTAGGCGTAGAATCTTCATAGCCTTGCAGCGTTCCATGGGTTTGGCTCCAAGCGATTATTCGAAGAATTGCGAAGGCGGTAGGCTCCTCTAGTGCATCTATAATGAAGGGACCCTCCCATTTGGGCTTGAGCTTGTCCTTTTTCTTCTCTGGTAGGCGTAGAACAAGTTCACCGCCATTGTATGTCTTTGCACGCACTTCTCTGTTTGATATCGCCGAGCCTGTTGTTGGTAGATTGCGGAGCGGGCCTTCGCAACATCGCGCTCCTCCTCCAGGCCGTCCAAGTCGTCCTGCCGATCGAGCTCGGCATCTCTCTCTTCGTACATGTGCACTCGAGGTGAGTTGTGAATAATTTCGCAAGGCAAGACCGCCTCTGCGCCATACACCATGAAAAAAGGTGTATATCTGGTCGTGCGATTGGGCGTGGTCCGCAGCCGGTAGAGTACGGAATTGAGTTCCTCAACCCAGTGCTTGTCTGATTCTTGCAGAGATCGCACTAGTCTGGGTTTGATGCCGCTCATTATCATGCCATTGGCCCGCTCGACCTGACCGTTTGTCTGAGGGTGATATACGGAGGCGTAATCGAGCTTGATGCCCAAATTGGCACACCAAGTTTTCACCTCATCGGTTGTGAAGTTATAGCCGTTGTCAGTAATAATACTGTGTGGGACACCATAATCGTGTACGACGCCGGATATAAAGTCTATCACTGGTCCGGCTTCAGCCGTTTTAACTGGTTTGGCTTCTATCCACTTAGTGCACTTGTCGACCATAACCAATAAGTATTTCTTTTTATGGCTTCCCCCTTTAAGAGGTCCGAACATGTCGAGCCCCCAGATCGCAAAGGGCCAAGTGATGGGAATTGTTCGCAGGGCAGTGTGCGGCATATGGCTTTTGAGGGAGTCTTGGATTAAGGGGTGTCCGGACAGCCGGACTATAACCTGTGGCCGGACTGTTGGACTATGAAGATACAAGATTGAAGACTTCATCTCGTGTCCGGATGGGACTCTCCTTGGCGTGGAAGGCAAGCTTGGCAATACGGATATGTAGATCTCCTTCCTTGTAACCGACTCTGTGTAACCCTAGCCCCCTCCGGTGTCTATATAAGCCGGAGGGTTTAGTCCGTAACAACAACAACAATCAGACCGTAGGCTAGCTTCTAGGGTTTAGCCTCTTTGATCTCGTGGTAGATCAACTCTTGTAATACCTATATCATCAATATTAATCAAGAAGGAGTAGGGTTTTACCTCCACCGAGAGGGCCCGAACCTGGGTAAAAACATCGTGTTCCTTGTCTCCTTTTACCATCCGCCTAGACGCACAGTTCGGGACCCCCTACCCGAGAACAGCCAGTTTTAACACCGACATTGGTGCTTTCATTGAGAGTTCCCGTGTGTCGTCATCATTAGGCTTGATGGCTCCTTCGATCATCGTTAGCAATGCAGCCCAGGGTGAGACTTTTCGCCGCGGACAGATTTTTTGTATTCGGCGGCTTTGCCTGAGGCCAATTAAGCAGCCATCTGGAGCAGATTGAAAGTTCGCCCAGCCATCAGGTCAGGTTTGGAAGCTTAAACTACACGGCCGACATCTGCAGAGACTTGATCTTCACCGGATTCGAGCCCCTGCTGAGTGCGCCACGCTGTCACGATGGGCATGATATAGCTCTGCCGCCGGACAGTGTTCAGGAGATCGCACCTGCAACCGCTCCGACCTTCAATTCGGAGCCAATTGCGCCATCCGTGGATGGGTGGTTAGACCCCGCCATGAAGCCGCAGCCTCGACGGCGATTGAGCCGAACACCAGCCTTACCCTTCGCGAGGCCCATTACTCCAAATCGCTGGACTCTCCTCCAGACTCCGAACCACCCGCACCCCTACCAATCGAATCCGAGCAGGCACCGATCATGGAGTTCATCGCCGAGGATATCTTTCAACACTCGCCCTTTGGCGACATACTAAATTCACTAAGGTTTCTCTCCTTGTCAGCAGAGTCCTTGCCGAACTACGTACGACAGGATTGGGATGTGGATGACGAAGAAATTCACCGCCCACCCACCACCCACTTAGTAGCCACTGTCGATGATTTTACCAACATGCTCGACTTCGACTCCGAAGACATCGACGGTATGGACGACGATGCAGGAGATGAACAGGAACCACTGCCCACAGGGCACTGGACAGCCACCTCATCCCATGATGTATACATGGTGGACACACCCAAAGAAAACGACGACGAGGAACGGAAGGACGTAGCGAAGGATCGTTCCCTCGAAAAGCAGTCAAAGCGGCGGCGTAAGCGCCGCTCCAAACCCCGCCTCGAAAGAAACAGGGGGCATATAGACCCAGCGATAGAACAGGGTGAGCCAGCAAACGACGAAAACGGCATTGAACAACCGTCCGACGATGGCAACACGGAGAATCAAACCGAACAACCCGTCTCTGGCGAAGATAGCAGTCCGGAAGATATCACGCCGGATAAGCTCCTGGAGCAGAAGAGCCTCCATAAAAGGCTCATCGCCACTGCGCGGAGCCTGAAAAAACAGAAGCGGAAAAACAAGACTGTGGAAGATGCACTCCGAATCAGATGGAGTAAAGAACTCAACACCACAGACAAGTATGGCGGTAGCCGCCACACAAAGAACTACCCGAAGCGAAGGCTACTACCTGAATTCGATGAGGACGCCTTAGAGCCCCCGCAATCAAAAAACAAAACAGCCATCCGGTCAGATAGGCGACCTCATGGCCAACATAGAGTGGTAAAAGACGCCGCACATAAGCCAGTACGCGATCCACTCAAGAACTCGCACCAAAAGGATGGCCCAACTAGATCCATCTACGGACCAAGAAAGCGCGCTCAAACACGCAATACAATACAACAAAATTCCGAACACCACGGCACACCCAAGTACAGGGGTGCCGCACACCCCCTATGTTTCACCGATGAGGTGCTGGATCATGAATTTCCAGAGGGATTCAAACCTGTAAACATAGAGACATACGACGGAACGACAGACCACAGGAGTGCGGATTGAGGACTATATCCTCCATATCCACATGGCTAGAGGAGACGATCTCCACGCCATCAAGTACTTACCCCTCAAGCTCAAAGGGCCAGCCCGGCATTGGCTTAAAGGCCTTCCCGAAAACACCATTGGAAGTTGGGAAGAGCTCGAGGACGCTTTTCGGGCAAATTTTCAAGGGACTTATGTCCGACCACCAGATGCAGACGATCTAAGTCATATAAGACAACAGCCCGGAGAGTCAGCCCGAAAGCTTTGGAACAGGTTTCTTACTAAAAAGAATCAAATAGTAGACTGTCCGGATGCCGAAGCCTTAGCATCTTTCAAACACAGCGTTCAAGACGAATGGCTCGCCAAACACCTCGGCCAAGAAAAGCCGAGAACAATGGCTGCATTAACAAGCCTCATGACCCGCTTTTGCGCGGGCGAGGATAGCTGGTTAGCTCGATGTAGCACCAGCGACCCAAGCACATCCGAAGTCAGGGATGGAAATGGGAAGCCACGATGCAACATAAACAAGCACCGGAATAAAGAAGACAGCCCGAAGAGCATGGCGGTAAACGCCGGATTTAAAAGCTCTTGGCGAGGTCAGCAAAAGCTGCCTCCCAAAGGCAACAGGGACGAACTGTCCAGCCTAAACAAGATTTTGGACAAGATATGTCAAATTCACAGCACCCCTGATAGACCTGCAAATCATACCCATAGAGAATTTGGGTCTTCAAGCAATCCGGCAAACTCAACGCCGAACAAAAAGGGGAGAAGCAAAGTGGCGCCCACAGAAATACGTGCCCTAGGGCCTATCACAACGGAGTTCCGCCACTGGTCATCCAAACCGATCACCTTCGATCATCGGGATTACTCTGCAAGTATCCGGCACACAGGATGGGTTGCCTTGGTGTTAGACCCGATAATTGACGCAGTAGTAGTTTAAACCTGATATATCAGGACTCACTCCGCAAAATGGGGATGGACCCAACAAAAATCAGCCATAGAAAGACTTCCTTTAAAGGAGTAACGCCAGGCCCGGAAGCCCATTGCACGGGCTCCCTTTTACTAGAAGTTATGTTCGGCTCTCCCGATAACTTCCGTAGCGTAAAGCTAACCTTCCACATCGCTCCGTTTAAAAGTGGTTATCAAGCACTATTGGGACGTGAAGCTTTCGCTCGCTTTAACGCAATACCGCGTTATGCGTCTCTAACGCTTAAGATGCCCGGGCCACGAGGCATCATCTAAGTAAAGGGAAATATTGAGCGCTCCTTGCACGCGGAAGACTGTGCGGCAGCCTTGGCAGCCACACACTAAACTGCCTCACCAACTAGAGCACCTAACAGGTCGTTAAGACCATGGACACGGCTAGACGAGTCCGGTATAACCGTGTAATTGATAAAGGTTTGATGTCTATATACCCCTATACAAGGGGCTCCGCGCATGTAAACAAGCGACAATAAGGCTCAATTTTACCCACCTTGAATCATACTTTGTTTATTTCTTTAACATACATTTTGCATGACTACTTTTTCAACTAAGTTCCTCTCTTTTACAGATGAACATCGTACTACACCCGTCCAGGATACGGCAACTTGAGACACGGTAGCAGAGCAGCGCAGCGAGGACCCGTTCAAGGATTCTTTTCAGATTAAGACCTGCGTAAACCTTTTTTCTGTCTCTTGTTGATACATCCCGGTTCTCAGCACAACTGAGAAGGAGGTTGGCGTCTTGGCATGTGGCCAAGTCAGAATATTGCACGTACCTGGACAGTAGGGGCTTATTACAAAGGGCACTGCCTAGCCCGTTTAAAATCATAAAGACCGAATACCTTAGGGAGTGTTCAGCGTCGCGAGTTTGGCCTTATATGCATCAGCTCCGAATCATATCTTTGGTCAAATATTGGGTTTGCCCGGCTCCTGTGTTTTGTTGCCCTACGTTCCGCTCTATCGGCTAGGGCCGCACCAGGAGAACTACTGCGATTGTGCCCCAATTCAGCCAGGCGAGCACCTCAGTAGAGAAAGCCCAAAACTGACTGTCATGATGTAGCGTGAGACTGGTCAACCACTCGATGACCTAGCGGAATCTTCGGGATTCCTCCGCTTAAACGAAGGGCCCTTCCCCTGCCAGGCATGTACGCGCCCCGAATTCGGATGAGCGCGGAGCCACCAGGGGCTATATAGTAGCCCCACTGTCAAACTCCTATGGCTAAGTGAAAGTGATAAAGCATTATAGTCCGATTGCCTAGTTCGCTGCGCTATCACCTCCTTAATGGACCAAGACGTTGGATCAAGTGTGAATAGGCGCCTTCTGCGAACACCCCCGCATTATATGCGTGGGGGATGAAGCCGACGACTGCCATCTTTCAGGTTATATACATATATACATAAATGGCCGCACAGGAGGTATTATAATTCTTGCAGGCACAAGTATAAAATAGCCTTTTCATTTTAGCAATGGGAATACATGTCATTCGAACATAATATTCTTCGAGTACTACGCCTCTATTGAACGAGCGCCCTCCAGAACTTCTTGGAAGTAGTGCTCTGCAGGTACTAGGCTTTCGTCCGAATCTTGGGCTGCATCGACGGTGGCCTCCATCTCCGCCCAGTATGTCTTCACACGGGCAAGGGCCATCCGTGCACCCTCTACGCACGCTGACCTCTTCATCGTGTTGATATGCAGCACTGCACCAAGGAACTGCTGCACCAAATTAAAATAACTGTTCGGCTTTGGCCTTTAATTCCGGCAATAGATGATCCACGACATACTTCATGGCGAGTCCGGACAATCTATTCAGCTCGTCCCATTCGGCCAGCTGATCAATCAATGGAAGCGGACGCTCTGGATGGTTAAATTGTGACCAGAACAGCTTTTCCACTTCGCGATCCTTTTGATCTCGGAAGTTTTCAGCCACATCAGCAGCACTCGTTGCTAAATCCAGATATGTGTGCGCAGAACTCCACAGCCGGTCCAAAGGAGCATATTTAGGATCTCCGAACTTCATCCGCATCATAAAGGGCTTCCCAGCCGCGATATCTCCGGCTTGACGCAGCTCCTCCTTCATCGCTCTCATTGCAAAGCGGGTATCCTTGGCCGCCAGCGTGGCCTTCTCCAGGTCTGTCCTCTTCGCCTGATCTTCCTTTTCAAGAAGCTTGCAACGGTCAGTGGCGTTCTTCAATTCCACGGCCATCTTGGCCATTTCCTCCTTGCTTTGGCAGTGAGCAGCCTGCTCGGCTTTCAGCTCCGCGATTGCCTTGTGGCAGCCGCGCCGCTTTTTACGGCTTGTTCCTTGGCTCGGGCAAGTTACGCGGCCAGGTTATCCATGGCGCAGCTCCATACGCATTAAACACACAGGTTAAAGATCTGGCATCATGCTCCTCTTACCATGTGTCTTCGGAGAAATCACATACCTTGTGCCTCGTCAAGCCGCTTGTTGACAAGCACGATGTCGGGATCTGCCACATCAAGTTGCCGCTTTAACTCGGCAAATTCAACAGTCCGGCTGGCCACCGGACACTTCGCCACCTGCATATGAAGGAGGCAAAATTATATCTGGGATTATGATCGTCTGCATGTTGTCGTCTCCGGCTACACCCAGAGTCTCAGGGGCTACTATCTACACAGGACGCATCTTAAAATATGCGGCACTGTCAAAAATGGGTACATCATTTCTCGTACCTCAAAAGCTGTCAGTAGACTCATGACAGCTTCATGCAACCCGCTTTCCGCGGACGAAATCCTTTCAATTACCGTACCCATTAATGTGCGGTGCTCCTCTGAGATAACTGCTCGCTCTAGCAGATCCCTCAGCACGTCTGACCGCACACCAGGTGGTGCCAGACTCTTTTGATTTCTCTCTTCAAAAGCTGGATACTGAGGGATTCGGGTGGCCATATGACTACCTTCTGGCCTCGCCGGATCAGGAGAAACCCTCCGCGACAACACTTCAGGGTCGCCCGCCCCATGAGGCGGTATGGCAGGGGGAGGCGTCCCGCTCTCCATCATCTCCGGAAGAAGACCCCCCGAAGACGAGCTCTGCTAGGTAGGGCTAAGATCCGAACTGCAAACATAAAGGCTTCGGTTATTTTCCTCAGAGGTAAAGCAAGGTTCTTCCTCATTATTAAGTACCCTTTTACTTATGGCTCGGTAGATGGCTGATCCCCTTGAGGGCATGGTTCAGCCGGGGTATCCCCCGGTGCAGGATCCTCTGGCGAAGATTTCTTCCCCTATTTTGAGACCGTTGTCTCCGGGTCCTCAGAGGCGGTCCTCTTCTTTCCCTGAGGAGAGGAAGTTTCGATTCCTCCCTTCTGGTTAACCTCCTCCTCGGCGTCGGTAGCTTACTTATTTCCCCCTTTATCTTCTCTCGAATGCTCTGGATAAGGCGCGATCTCCAGCATCCTGGTTAACACAGGTTCTGGTGAGGTCTCAAGGAGGGGGGCCGGAAACCTGATCAACTTTGCCTTCGCTATCCACTCCTGATTAAAGAGCGGCCTTTTAAGGATGATGTTGCGATAAATAAGCAGATGGAGTGTTCGGATGCGGGGCTACTTACTTGGGTATCCGGACGATTGCAGCTCAGACCTGCGTCCTACGTGGAATCCAAACACATTTCTTGTGGTCCGAAGAACAGTTTGTACATCTCCACGGGAGTCATGCCAAGGAAGTGTTGAAGAGCTCGCGGTCCCTCTGGGTTAAACTCCCACAGGCGGAGGGGGCGACGTTTGCAGGGCAGGACTCAACGAATTAACATAACTTGCGCCACCACGACCAGACTTACATCTCTCTCTAGGACATCTCGGATGCGGCTCTGCAATACGGGCACATCCTTTATTGGCCCCCAGTCTAGCCCCTTGTTGACCCATGACGCTAGTCGTGGCGGGGGACCCGAGTGAAAGACAGGTGGAGCCACCCACTTGCTACCCCTAGGAGCCGTGATATAAAACCACTCTTGTTGCCATAAGCTGGGCTCCTCCTGGAAAGAGCCCTCGGGCCATGGGGCGTCAGCATTTTTTCTTATTACAGCGCCTCCGCACTCTGCATGCTGCCCCTCGATCATCTTCGGCTCCACTTTGAAGGTCTTGAGCCACAGTCCGAAGTGAGGGGTAATGCGGAGGAAAGCTTCACACACAACGATGAACGATGAGATGTGGAGGATGGACTCCGGAGCTAACTCGTGGAAGTCCAGCCCATAATAGAACATGAGCCCCCTCACGAAGGGATCCGAAGTGAAGCCTTGCCCTCGGAGGAGGCGAGATACCAACACGACGCTCTCGCCGGGCTTAGGAGTGGGAATAACCTGCCCTTGAGCGGGCAGCCTATGCGGGATTTTGCCGGTCAAGTACCTACCCTCCCTTAGCTTTATTATGTCTTCCTCCGTGATGGAGGAAGGCATCCATCGACCTTGAAGGTTGGATCTGGACATAATCGAAGGTCCGAAGCGCATGAATCTGAAGCTTTGGATGTTAGGACTTGGGGCGGGAGGCGAATTCGATTGAGATCGAAAGAAAAGAGTAAGGCCTTGGTTTCTTTATGAAGAGGTTGAATACCAAGAGCCCTCCTTGTGACCGTTTGGGACTTACCTTCAATCGAGGGGACATGCCAACGGGCACGATTGGGTTACCCACGTCCGCGTTGATGAGAATCCCGTAACTAAAGGGGACACGATCTCTGCTTTGACAAGACGTGCCAAGGAAACCGCCTCGCGATACGCGCTGAGGTAGGGTGTGAAAAATGATTCGAATAAAGGCTTGGCTGTGTTGTGATGTCACGCTACAGAATACGTCAGCAGATTAGATTTGTGAAAATATTATTCTCTCTACGGTGGTATGTGGAACTTGTTTTGCAGAGCTGGACACGATCCCCGTGTTCAAAATCTTCTATGAAGTATTCGGAGGAGGAACCCGCCTTGCAATGCTGAAGACAATCTGCGCGCCGGACTCATCATCATTGAAGCCTGGTTCAGGGGCTACTGAGGGAGTCCTGGATTAGGGGGTGTCCGGACAGCCGGACTATAACCTGTGGCCGGACTGTTGGACTATGAAGATACAAGATTGAAGACTTATTCTCGTGTCCGGATGGGACTCTCCGTGGCGTGGAAGGCAAGCTTGGCAATACGGATATGTAGATCTCCTTCCTTGTAACCGACTCTGTGTAACCCTAGCCCCCTCCGGTTTCTATATAAACTAGAGGGTTTAGTCCGTAACAACAACAACAATCATACCATAGGCTAGCTTCTAGGGTTTAGCCTCTCTGATCTCGTGGTAGATCAACTCTTGTACTACCCCTATCATCAATATTTATCAAGCAGGAGTAGGGTTTTACCTCCACCGAGAGGTCCCGAACCTGGGTAAAAACATCGGGTCCCTTGTCTCCTGTTACCATCTGCCTAGACGCACAGTTCGGGACCCCCTACCCGAGATCCGCCGGTTTTGACACCGACAACTTTGATTACCGAAAAGCTGGCATCCAACGCAGCACTGTACGTGGTCCTGTGCATCTGCTCGGGCCATGGGCCAAAAGAAACATGCACGGAAGGCCTTTCTTACAAGGGCCCGAGCTGCGGCATGATGGCCACCAAGGCCAGCGTGTATTTCAGCTAAAAGCTGTCGTCCCTCTTCTTCGGAGATACATCTTTGAAGGACTCCGGTAGTACTTTTCTTGTACAGTTCTCCTTCTTGAACTTTGTAGGCCTTCGAGCGTCGAACGAAACGACGGGCTTCAGTCTGATCCTCAGGGAGCTCATTCCTAGTCAGGTAGGCAAGGAAAGGCTAGGTCCACGGGGCAATTACAGCCATGATTTCATGGGCTGATGGTGCTATTTTGGTGCCCGAGCCCCCGATGATATCAGAACTGTGTTCAGAATCTGGGAGTATGATCGGCTCTGGACCAGTGTTGCCGCTCTCGTCCTGCCACACCACGGATGGCTTGAAGAACCTCTCCACAAAGGTGTTAGGTGGGATGGGGTCGCGTTTCGCGCCCATGCAAGCGAGGATGTCTGCGGCTTGATTACTCTCTCAAGCCACGTGATGAAACACAAGCCCCTCAAACCGAGCTGATATTTTGAGTACGACATTGCGGTAAGCCGCCATCTTCGGGTCTTTTGCATTGAATTCTCCGTTTATCTGGGACATTACGAGGTTTGAATCCCCACACACCTCAAGGCGTTGTATGCCCATGGAGACAGCCATCCGGAGACCATGCAATAGGGCCTCGTATTCGGCTGCATTGTTAGAGTCTGTGTATAGTATTTGGAGCACACAACAGACCGTGTCTCCTATGGGGGATGTCAAGACGACACCAGCCCCAAGTCCGGCTAATATTTTAGAGCCATCGAAGTGCATCACCCAGTTGGAGTACATGTCGTACTCTTTAGGGAGTTCGGCCTCTGTCCATTCGATGACGAAGTCAGCCAACACCTGAGATTTAATGGCTCGGCGTGGTTAGTACGTTATTTCAGATGGCAAGAGCTCAATGGCCCATTTGTCAATCCGATCGGCGGCGTCCCAGTTGTTTAAAATATCATTGTGTCACAGCCCTAGAATTTGATTGCAAATAGTTGCACAAGCATCCATGCATCATGTCTAAATTTCTTTGAAAGTTGAAATGGGGATTGTTGAAACCCTAGCACCAGATCAAGTCAAATAGGTTCAACCTAAAATGATCTTCAATGAATCCAAAATGCCTTTGAAAATGTTCATTATTTTTGTTAAAGGTGAAAACCTCTGCCAAAAATGATCTAAATATTTTTAGGCCATTCTGGATATTTGAATTAATTCATAAAGTATTTGAGCTGGGGCATTTAATTGCTATAAATATTATTAAATGCTCCAGCAATTCTGGAAATTGCTAAGGGCCTCTGAGAAAATTCAGTTATTTCCCATAATTAATTTCAGGATTTATAGAAATGATTTGGTGTTTTTACTAAATCAAAAACAAATTGCAAAAGTAGAAAACAGAAACAAATGGAAAGGCAGAAGACTTACCTGGGTCAACTTACCTGGCGCCCGACCGGTCCAGCTCTGTGACAGCCCAACCGGCCCGACTGGCCCAATGGCCAGTCATTGTTCTCCTCTTGCCAGGAGGACGCAACGCGCATGGCCGCCGCTCGTGAGGACGCGCCTCGCCAGCTCCTGCTTGCCGCCGCTGCTGCTCGAGGGTGCCAAGAGCGCCACGCAACCTCCCCGACCGCCTTACACTCTCCCCCCGTGCTCATTCTCGCCTCTGCCGCTCTCTCTCCCGAAATCGAACGTCGCCGTCGCCACCGTTCGCTGCCCACACGCTCCCCGCCTTCCCCTCGACCGCCCGTCATACTTGCGGGCTCCGCCACATCGCCTGCTACCTCTCCGTCAAGCTACGAGGCGCCGTAAACCCCGTGGAGCCGTCACCGCCGCCTTCTCAATCGCCGGCCGCCCGAGATCGCCGGCAATGCCCCGGCGTCGTCTGACCTTTCCTGAGCCCACAGAGACGCGTTCTGCAACTGCTGTGAGCTCACAGACCGACTCCCCCTCCTCTCCTGCTAGCGTTTTTTCTCTAGCTCCATTCCCCACCTCTGTCGAAGCTCGACGCCGCCACGGCCGACGAGCTCCATGCTCCTGAGCTCGTCCGCTCGCCCGAGCATCACCAGCGTGCTCGCCGCGCTCCCGTGAACCTGCAGCACCCACGGGTTCGCCCTGTCGTGCCCTATAGCGCCATTACCGCCTTTGCCCGAGCTCTGGCGCCACTCCGCTTGACGCCGCCGTCGCCTCAGGACATCTCCGGCAGCCCCGCAGCCACCACCCGATGCGCCTCGTCGCGCTGTAGCCTTAGAGCCCAGCCCCGCCTCCTCTCGTCGCTGGAGTCGCCGGGACGAGCGACGCCGCCGTCTCTGTGTACCGGCGGCTAACCACCAACGTGGCCGGCTTAATTAGTGCCTAACCACACTGCTAAGTACCAACCACAGTCACTGACACACGGGCACGACCCTGCTAATTAATCCAGGATTAGTGCTAATTAAACCAGGATAGTTTAGTTAGTAACTGACACACGGGACCCATTGGTCAGTTTGACCTGGGCTGCTCCCTTGACCGCTGACGTCAGCGTGATGTCATGCTGACGCATTAAATCATTTACTGGATTTTGTTTATTTCCAAATAACCAGGAAATTCGGAAAATGATTTGAACTTCTAAAAATTCATAGAAATTAATCCGTAACTCCAAATCAAAAAAATTATATATGAAAAATGATCAGAAAAATCCAATCTATCCATCAGTACCATTTTCATGCATGTTATAACAACTCCTGGCTGCTGTTTAGGCCAGACCATATAAATGGCATTTAAACCTTCACATATGGAGTTTGAATTTGAACCTAGGGTTCAAACCAACTTCATTTAACTTGTTGCTAGTTGCATTAGCTCAATCAATAGCATATTGTCATGTCATGATCATGCATCATATTGTGCATTGCATTGATTGTGCTCTTCCTTGTTTGCCGGTAATTGTCCCCTCTCGGTAGACGCTGCTCCAACGCTGTGATCGTTGACACTGATGAAGACTCAATTTTATCTTCAGAAGTGCTAGGCAAGCAAAACCCCCTTGTTTATCCTGATATAATCCCACTCTCTCGCTCCTGCTCTCTTTTACTGCATTAAGACAACAACGTTTCAACTGTTACATGTTGCGGTAGCTGAACCCCTTTTCTCTGCATGACCTGTCATTGCCACAGTAAATAGATGAAACCCACTAGCATGAGTAGGAGTTGTTTGAGCCCTGATGTGCCTACTCATTCATGCTTGTTTGTCATGCCTGCTATTGCTTAGAGTTGAGTCAGGTCTGATTCATCGGGGATGAATTGGAATGTGGTGAACATGTCCTACTGTTGAGAGCTAAGTGTGTGAACACGATTTGGTAAAGGTAGCGGTGAGAGGCCATGTAGGATTACCTGGTGGGTTTTCTCATTGCAGCCGTCCTCATGAACTGAGTTCTGTGTTTGTGATCCATGAACAGTTACTACCACACATTGGGCTCCGGGCGCTCCAAGCTCTCTCGACTTATTAATCAACCTGATCTCTGTCCAGGAGTTGCAACTAGTTTTTGGTGTTTGTAGGTAGTGTTAGTGGTCTAACAAGTGGTACCCGGTACGGGTGGGCTTGGGACAGACTAGGCATCATCGCACGGTGTACCAAGCATAGATCCATCCGTCGAGGTGGGGTTGGGAACCCTGCACACATCGTTTGGGGCCGTGAGCGACACCCCGGCCGGATCTTCTTGCGGATGGATCCTGAATAGGCGATAAACCTGGACTAGAGACTTGTGTGGTTAGTCAGGTCGTGTCCGCTCCCTCGCCAGGCTTCCGCTTGAAGGTTGCCGAGATACATCATGTGTACACGGTGGTAAGTGGCGAGAGTGTGTGTGAAGAAGTACACCCCTGCAGGGTTAACATCATCTATTCAAATAGCCGTGTCCGCGGTAAAGGACTTCTGGATTGCCTGTACAGTTCATAGACCAGTGAAAGTGGATACTCTAAAATGCGCAAGATAAGCGTGAGTGCTATGGATGGCGTTCTCGTAGGAAGACGAGAGCGGATCCATAGTGGTGTATTGATATGGTGAATATGTGGACTCGTGTGCGCCACCTCAAAATAGTTACTTGCACTCGTAGTTCTGGATAGTCACCGAGTTAAAGCTGGCTTGCTGCAGTCAAACTCCACCACCCCCTTTGTTGATACCGATGCATATGTAGATAGTTCTGATGTAAGTCTTGCTGGGTACATTTGTACTCACATTTGCCTATTTTAGGTTTTGCAGAGAGACTTCAGTCTCACTAGTAGTTCTGCGTGGACTTCGACGTTTAGCTTGTTACCTCAGCTACGATCTTGTACCCTTGGGAGGGTCTTGTAGATAGTCAGGCTTCTCAGCCTTCTTCATTTGTAGTTGTCTGTACTCAGACAAGTTAAGCTTCCGCATGTGCTTGTTGCTTGTGTGCTCTGTATGTTGGGTCATGAGACCCATGTTTGTAATATCTCGCTCCTTGGAGCCTAATGAATAAATACTTTGAGTCGTAGAGTTTTGTTGTGATGCCATGTTTTAATTACACATATCGAGCATATTGTGTGTATGATTGAAACGCTTGGTATGTGTGGGATCCGACAACCTAGTTGTTTATCCTTGGAAGCCTCTCTTATGGGGAAATGTAGTCTTGTGCTTACATGAGCCATAGTAGTCCCTTCTGCCGGTTCACGGAGTCCTGCTAGCCCAAAGACTTGCTCGGAACAGTTGGTAGCGGCATGTGATTCACGCCGTTCTGTATACGTCCTTTCGGGGAAATGTCACGCGGTGACATCCGGAGTCCTGCCTAGCCTGCTACAGCCCGGTTCACCAGAGTCCTGTTAGCCCAGTGCTACAGCCCGGATTCGCAAGCTGTTGACCGACATGCTCGATGTTGATTCATGTATGCCTGTCCCCGTAAGTTAGTTCCACTTTGGGTTCACGACTAGTCATGTCGCGCAAATGGTCCCGGGCCATGGTAAGGCGACACCCATGGGAATACCGTGTGTGAGGCTGCAAAGTAATATGAGGTGTTACCAGCTCGATCGATGTGACTTGGAATCGGGGTCCTGACAGCTTTGGTATCAGAGCCTGACTGCCTGTAGGATTAACAAGCCAAACTGGTCGAAGTTGAGTCTAGAAATGCTTTAGTTATATAAGGGAGTTGATTGTGGAAGGGAACATAAGGCTCTTTTTACTCCTTTACCTTATGCCCTTCTGATCTGAGTTAACCTCTTCTTTTCTACGGGGATTAAGAACTAGGCTTCTCATCTTTCTATCAGGATCACGTGTTACTAATCCGTAGACTCGTAGGATTGATGGATTCAAGCCCTAGTTCAGTTTCTACTACTTCCATGTGTTCTTAGTTGGTCTCAGAACCTTGATCTGATGTTGTTGAGTGACTATGCAAATCCTTGTGTATGTCTCAAATCTTTTTCTGAGCATTTACGGCCGTTATGCTGTCCGAGTCATCCCATGTTTCTAAATAGTCTGATGCATTTGCAAATCCATTCTTCCCGTTCCGATGTCCTTTTGGGCAAGATTAAGCACACTAAACGGTCTGTTGAGGTACTCCATTGCCTTGACATATATGTTGGAGCTATTACTATGACCATAGGTGTCTTAGAGGATCACCTAGTAATCTAGCCATGTTTTGTGTTCCAGTGTGATGATTCTGGCCATCGTTCTTGAAAGCATCTCCTGATGTTATTAGTTAGTAGGTATTCCATTTCTGGGTTTTGAACCCGAGATTCACCCTACTTACTTCTTGTTGATAGTGTGCTAGTTCCTTTAGGATATTGGTAAACTTTGCGATAGTCCTCGAGGTCCGTGGTATTTCCTTCTTCCAAATACCATGAACTGCTTATGGCAGAAGTTCTTTTGAACCAAAAGGTCACAACCAGAGTGCTCTTGATGAGTTCTCCATTCTACATTGTGAATCTGCCAACTCTACCTTTCTGCATGGGTTATCCGGAAGAATTATGTTGAACTTTGCTCGACATACCGATCTATGCATCCACAACACAGAAAATCATATGTTCTTTTGGATTGTCCCTCTTTAGTTGTCTTCTGACCTCGTCTATCAATTGATAGTCAAGAGTATGCATGCATTTGTTCATCGATGCCTATTACTCCTGTGGTCCGTCAAGCCATTCTATTCCAGAATGACTAGGAGAAACAAACTCCAGAACCTCATCCATATCTAGGATTGGGTCAAAGCAATTGTATTCCGCAGATGAAAATGCCAATCCAGCTTTTGCTCTGCTGTACCTTGGAGTGTTACCATCTTTATGTCAAGAGTGTCATGAGAATTGCACCACCTCTTATGAATTCTTGACGTAGTGATACTTCTCACCATCACTACTCATTCCTCGGTTTCTTTTTGTCGCAACCGGAATGCCGACAAGTGAATCATGATGTGTGAAATCTATACTCCTAGCTATTCCGTTGCTTGGTAGTTAATGGACAATACTCTCATTCTTAGCGTGGTGGTTATTGAATTACCCTTCTAAGACTGATCGTGCTACCTAGTCCATTTCTCCTGGTGCACTCTTCGATCAACGAGTTAGGATTGTGTCAGTCCCTCGCTCTCTTGATCATATCGTCTTGCCCCGAAAAGCAAGATTGTTCTCGGGCTTAATAGTATATCGGTGGTTTGTGATTTTCCGAGTATCTTCTCGGAAGTATTACCAGGTTGTCACCTGACCGCTATGTTGAGTTTGTGATCAAGTTGGTTTCTTGTAAACCACCCCTTCTCCAAGAATCTGTGTTGAATACCCCTGAGCTAGTTGGTCGAGCTAAACAATAACTTGGAGAGTTGGAAGATGAAAGCTTGTCCGACTTAGTTCATCACTAAGGGATATCTTTGTGTGTGTGTGTGTGTGTGTGTTGAAGAAAGATGATATCTCCATCGATTGGTCCTCGTGATCAGTTGTTGGATCTATTGCCTTGTCAAAACTTTCACTTGAGTATGGGCTATCGTCAAGTCAAATCAGAACCAACAATGTACGTAATGTTGTCTTACTCGTGGTTGATCCCTCGAGCATACACCATTACATCTTTTGGTCTGACCAATGCTATCACCACTACTACAAAAAGTGCTATAGATGGGATGTCCACTAATGGCGCACCTTTCATGTGGTGCGCCACTACTATATAGCAGTAGCGCACCATGTGCAGGTGCACCATTAGTGTGGAAGACACTAATGGCGCACCATGCACATGATGCGCCACTAATAAATTTTTTCTTATTTTTCCAAAGATTCTAATGGCGCATCATGGCTGGGTGCGCCATTACTAGTTTAAACTAGTAATGGCGCACTGTGCCACCATGCGCCATTAGAATATATACTTTTTTATTTTTTTGCAAAACTTCTAATGCCGTTCGAAAGGATGAATGGTGTCATCAAAGATACGTTCGCAACATGTCACGTCTAGAAGGAAGCATAGCCAGGGGCTTTCTCACCGAAGAGTGCATCTCCTACTGCACGAATTATCTAGGCATCGAGGACCCCGTTGGTCTGCCCGTCAATAGGCACCTCAGCAGGCTCGCTGGATGGGGTCACCGTGAGGGCACCGCGAAATGCATATCGACTTGGTCGACTCGCCGACTTTGAAAGAGCAAACCTAGTCGCGCTACAACACATAGACGTGGTCGATCCTTGGGTGGTAGAGCACAAAACCTTTATTGAGAAGACGTACAATGACCGAGGCCAACAGAGGACGGACGGAGATATAATCAAAGAGCAAAACTCATGTTTCACGCATTGGTTCAAGAAGAAGCTTCTGTCGTACCCTTTACATGAGGATTCTTCCGCGGAAGAACAACTCATATTCGCCTTCTCACAGGGCGCCGAGCACAACCTGATGACCTATGAGGCGTACGATATCAACGGCTACACATTCTACACCGAGGACAAGGACATGAAGAGCGATGGTTATCAGAACTACGGGGTAACGACGGAATCCTACACTGGTAATGACAAGGACAGATACTACGGAAGGATCGAGGAGATCTGGGGGATGAGCTACGCTGGAGAGAAGGTCCCGATGTCCGTGTCAGATGGACCAAGAGCGTCATAAAAGAAGACCGGTATTTCACCACCATGGTTATACCCGAAGCCAAATCCAAGACCGCGGGCGCAAATGTCACCGCGAAAAATGAGCCATGGGTACTGGCTTCCCAAGTGGACCAATGCTTCTTCATTACCGACCCGCCAAAGCATAGTCGTGTTGTCGTGAGGAGAGGCAAAAGGAAGATTATCGGAATGGATGGAGTCGCCAATGAGCAAGACTTCGACAAGTACGGCGACCCGAAGATGGAACATGATGACGACAATGAAGTATCAGCATACACCACAAGAAGAAGCAGGACCACCCTACCTAAAGGACATCCGTTCAAGAGAAGAACTCCATTTACGAAAAATAAGGGCAAGAAGATTGTCAATAGACAGCTAGCTAAGATCGATTGTATTTAAATTGTAGCCTTCATTTCTCGATTGTATTTCATGGGCACTTTTTGAACTCATGAATGTTTTTAAATTTCATGGACACTCGATCTCGATCCCCTCCATCTCGTCGCTATCCCACCTCTCAGATCCGGTCCCCTCGCGCTGAGCACCCCTGCACCTCCCGCTCCATCGGCCGCGCCATGAACCCCGCCCACACCTCCCCACTCCACCGTCGCTGATGACCCACCGCACCGTCCACTCCACCTTTTTCATATTCATAAATATTTTAAAATAACAAATTTGAACATATTTTTTAAATTTTTTTTACTGTTTTTATAAAAATATATTACTGTTATGATTTAAACAAGTTTGAAGATATTTAAACACAAATAAATATCAAACAACATTTTAAATGCATAAAAATAAAAATTGGGGAGCCTGGTAATCGAACCCAGGACCTCCTAGTGTGTGTGCTGCGTGCTGACCAATCGGGCTAGTGGGCGGGTTCTGATGTAGATTTGGTTAGGTGGAATATAACCAGAGGGCTCGAACTGTAATAAAAAAACATTCTAATGGTGCACCGCTGCGGGGTGCGCCATTAGTAAGCTTCCCCCCACTCCACCTATTCCCCTCCCTCGCTAGATCCCCACCGGACCTAATTTGCCCCCTCCGCCCCAACCGTACGCCGCCACCGCGCCTGCACGCTCCCTCCGTCCAACCATCCGCCGCGCCTGCACGCCGTCGGCAACGCCGCGCCTCTCACTACTAGGGAAAAGCCTATACACAGAAAGTTACTAGTAGCGAGGGTTAAAAACCCGCGCTACTGCTATCAACTTAGTAGTAGCGAGGTTTAACCTCGCTACTACTAAGTTGATAGCAGTAGAGCGGGTTTTTAACCCTCGCTACTACTAAGCGGTCTCTACCGTGCCCCCCGGGACATGCCATAGTAGTAGCGCAGGTTTTTAAAACCTCGCTACTACTAGGTTTGATAGCAGTAGCGTTGGTTTTTAGCCCTCGCTACTACTAAGTGGTGCCATAGTAGTAGCGAGCGGGTAAAAAACCGCGCTACTACTAAAGGTCCCATTTTCAAACTCTACCCCCCCCCCTATGGATCGCCTTGTCAGTTTAAAAAAAATAAAAGAAAATGATGAAAATGTCAAAAAAATAAAAGAAAATAAGTTTCCCATGTGATATGTGGTCTAGTTGTTGGGAAAATTTGCAAATATGAATTTCGACTTTATTTGCAAAATCTCTCGAGAATTTGTAAAAATGGGCATAACTTTTGCAAATATGAATCTCGACTTTATTTAACAGGGGGAACCCCGTTAAACATTTTCAAAATCCTCAAAAACCTAACAGAAAAAAGTTACGGGGCTTTTAAGATCTAGAGTGGAAAAAATCGAAAAAAATTCAAACTGTGTGGTCAAACTGTGGTCAAACAATGGTCAAACTAATTATTCTAGAATATTAGTGTTACTAAATAATTATTTTTGTTTTTTTTGAATTTTGGTCAAATCTGGTCAAACTATGGCCAAACTGTGGTTAAACTGTGGTCAAACTAATTTTTTAGAACAATAGTTTCAAACTCAAATAGTGAAATGTGTGACTTCATGCTCAAGCTAAATTCCTGAGGTTAATAGGATTGACATCTTACTATTGTCAGGAAAACAACAAGTGCAAACTTGGAAACAAGGGAGAATAGAACCCGGAAGTTAAGCGTGCTCAGGCTGGAGTAGTGAGAGGATGGGTGACCGTTCGGGAAGTTAGATGATTTGGAATGATGAGGGGTGATTAGAGATTAAATTGAGCAGCGATGAGGGGTGATTAGAGATTTGAGCTTAAAATAATTCAGAAATTTGAAAATTAGGGAAAAAATATTTTTTCGAAAAAATTAAAAAAACCTTGTTGGTAGTAGTAGCTGGTGGCACCAACCTTCTGCTATAAGTTAGCTGTAGCGCCTTATTAGTAGCGCCGGCCCCCGCGCTGCTAATAGGCCCAAAACCCGTGCTCCTGCTAGGCTTTTCCCTAGTAGTGCCTCCTTCCCCGCCTTCTTCTTCCCTGCCTTCCCTGCCTCTCCTTCCCCGCGAAGAAACCGTCGGTCCAGGCCCATTCAGGCCCACCCTGCCCTGCGCCCCCACCACCGCAGCTCCCCGCGCCCGCCCGCGCCCCTTCACCGACCTCGCCGCCCAGCGCCCCTTCACCGACCTCGCCCCGCGCCCCTAGGGTTCCGGCTCCTAGGTGGGTGGCAAGCTCGACGCGTCGCCTCCTCCTCGACGCGTTGCCTCCTCGTCGACGCGATACCGCCGCCGCCCGACTCCTCCACAAGACACCGCCGCTTGGCGCCTGCGTACCTCCTCGGCACAACTCTTGTCGCTCTCCGGGACCCAAGGTGAGACTCCTCTCTCCATATCACAACTCTTGTCGTCCATGATTCAGATGTTCAAAGTGTTAGTTTACTGCTTTGAGCTGTATTGCTTTCAGGTTTTGTACATGAGCTGTCTTGATGATCTCGAGATTTAGATATAATGATAGGTTTTGTTAGGATTTGGGACTTATGCGAAACTTTGAATGGATATAGTCGTGGAGTGTCGGTGTCATGTGGATTCAACGATCGTAGATTATGCGAGCTGTGAACCTAGTAGCATGCTTCCGCACTCCTTTTCTCGATTCAGATAATTCAGTTGGTCTGAACTTTGAAGATAGTACACCAAGTTATGGAACCTGAAATGCCCAACCAAGTTCAGTCATCTCATTCCATTTTTGCAGAGAATATACTAAGTTTCTATCCTGTGAACAAAATTCAGCTTGTGTCCTGCTACAATAGATAGTGCTTAGAAGCTTAGTTTTCTGCACGTCATATTATTTCAGGTTTTGCCTTCATGATGTTATCATTATAAGGCTCTAAGAACTGAATTAAGAACTGGTTTTGCAAGCTGAGATTTCTGCTGTGATGTAATTGTTACTAATCCCTGCATACGGCTGTAGTAGTAATAATGTAAGGCTGGTGACCCACCGGCAAGTGGGATGTTTCGCATTAGGTGCGAACAGTAGTACATTGTTGAATGGTGTCTTGACGGTAGGTTGGTGCAAAAGCAGTAGTATATTGTTCTTTAACGTGGCATGGAAGAATAAGATCAACCCAATTGGTTTCATTGCCACATCTTTTTCTTGTTCGGAGCAGTAGTTAGTGATGCTTATTCAGCACTATCGAGTTAATATCAGTCAAATAATTTTATTCCACACAACAGTGTATTAACATAGCCCATTGTTCACTACATTTGGAGTATGGTTACGGCTCACCTTGTATTTGTAATTCTACTATAAATTTGCACTATAAATCTATTGAAATTATACTGTTAATACACTGCAATTACATGTCTACTATATTTACCTCCTCTTTTATACCTCATATTAAGATGCATATATTGTTATGTTACACGAATTGTATCATCTTGCCACTTAAGTCAGCCTTCCCTTTAAGCAGAAAATTTAGTTAGGAGCTACTATTAGGAGCTACTGTCAAAAACTTGAGCTACTGTCAAAAAATTCAGTTTGGTGCAGTTAGGAGCTACTGTCAAAAACTTGAGCTACTGTTAAAAAATTCAGTTATGGCATCTACAATTATGTCAATTTTGTTTTGTAACTAGAAGACCAAAGTGTTAGGAATTCTGTCCAAACTGTAGTTTTCAGTATTCTGTCCAAACTGAAAACTGTTAAAAAGACCATGTGTTTTTTGGTCAAAATCTGCATGTAAAATTTAGCAACTTCTCTGATTTTATAAAGTTGTTCTTATATGGGTGAAACTTCACTTGGTTTTAGGCTAGTGTAGGGTGTTGCTTTATTGTGATGCCTCTGAATTACTTGTGATCACATTGAGAAAGAATTGCAAAGATGATCATCATCTTTTACAGAAAACAATTTCTGTAAACACGTCAGTAACTTTGCTAGTTTGCTGGGTTTTGTCTCCGACCATTGTGTCGTGATGAATTTGCAGGTACACCGAGAGGCCCTTGAGTTTGCCGGAATGTCGATTAACTTCCGTTCCGGCAAATTCGGGTACTCCATATGTCCTATTTTCAGGAAAGGTCATGCTGAATTTTTTCGTGAATTTTAGCATGACTTTGCTAAAAATAGGACATATGGGGTACTTGCGACTAATGCATGGGTCGGGGTATCTTAGTACTTAGTTAAGTAGGATCAACTGCCCCGCCATTCTTGCTGCATTAAACCGTAGGTGTCAATAGAGCCAAGTGGTCTTTCCTTTTATGCGTGGTACCTTTTTGTTTTGCTAATGTGTACTAGGTGCTCCCATCTTCTGTGTCATTGTTACCCTAATTTATAGTCCAGTACAATTGGACTTGCAGTACAGCCTGTTATCATGCATGTTTTATGATCTGTTGTAAGGGTACTAATTGGTCTCTTCTGCTGCTTATCAGAGATGGGGGGAAGCAGCCACCGCCGCTCTGCCACAACGCAGTACGAGTTGGATGCTTCTGAGTTCTTCAGTATCATACTTGGGACTTCAGTATCATCCATGACGCAGGTATATAACGAGAGATCTCCCCTTCACCCATCTCATTATGATATATGTTGTTTGCTACATCACTCATTGTCCCAAACTGCAGAGGCTGCCTGCCAGTTTTATGAACATGCTGGGTGAAGATCCGCCAAATAATGTGAAGCTGCGAGACGCCGGCAGCGGGTTACACAGGCTGTGGGATGTGGAGTTGGTGATCAAGGAGGGCCACATGTACTTGTATCGTGGGTGGGAGAAGTTCTTCCATGCCTACGACCTGCGGCTGGGGTACTTCCTTCTCTTCAGGTACGACGACGACGCCACCATGCTCATCGTGAAGGTGTTCAACACGACTATGTGTCGCATGCGCTACGCTGACGATAATGATGCCAGTACGTACTTCTTCTTCTTATTCCTCTACATTTGGCTTTGTCTCCCATCGATTGTTAACGGTCATTGTTGCATTTGGACAGGCAATGGGAGAAGTAGCAGCGATAGTGGCTACAGCCAAAGCAGCAGCGACTATGGCTGTAGCAAAAGCAACAGCGATTCTGGTTTTAGCGACAACAGCAGCGATTCTGGCAGCAGCAAAGACAACAAGAAGGATGATCCGGACTGGAGTGCGGGAGAAGAGGAGCAGAGTGGGGATGAGGAGCTGCAGGATGACGATGGGCATCGGTGAGGATGACCTAAGCTGGTGGTGTGGTGACCAAGGGCAAGAGATGGTGGTGGCTGACCAAGGGCAACAGATGGTGGTGGCTGACCATGGGCAAGAGATGGAGGTGGCTGAGGATGACCTAGCGATGGTTGTGCCCGTCCTGCCTGAAGGTGGCCTCGCGATGGTGGTGGTGCGTGACAATGACCACGCACGGTGGTGGCGCCAGCGATCCACAGTGGGCGACATGACCACGCCAATTGTGGTGAAGACTACATCCCTGCCTCCTTGCCTCCACCGCCTCGCCGCTCTTGGCACATCAGTGAGGAAGGAGAAGGAGAAGAACAATCAGAACTGAACTATGTCAGGTATGTCAGATCTCCAAAATGATATATATATATATATACTTAGTTACCTATGTTATCTCTAATATGCTTAGTTTCCTATAGGTTAGCTTCATTTTACCTAAGTTGGCTCTAATATGCTAACTTAGAGCTTATATGCTTAGTTTCCTATAGGTTAGCTCCAAAATTACTTATGTTAGCACAAAATGATCAAGTTTACATAATAAGCTTATAGTCTTCTTCATATTCTTCTTCTTTTCCAAAATGACATAGGTTAGCTTCATTTTACCTAAGTTGGCTCTAATATGCTAACTTGGAGCTTATATGCTTAGTTTCCTATAGGTTAGCTCCAAAATAACTTATGTTAGCACAAAATGATCAAGTTTACATAATAAGCTTATAGTCTTCTTCTTATTCTTCTTCTAGTATTCTTCTAGTCTTCTTCTTCTTCTCTTCTTCTTCTTCTTCTAACTTCTTGTTTATCATTTTGCAGATTTGATTTAATTCACGGAAGCTTGCATGGATGGGGCGCTTCTTTTCCATTTGTGTTTTTATTTTGTATCAATGTGAAACTTTTGTGAATTGATGGATAACGGTGTTGGATGAACAATGTGAAACTTCTGTAATATGTAACGATGGAACTATGTGTTGGCTATGTATGTATATATGATGAAACTTGTGTGTTGGATATGATTGTTATATGGATGCTTGTTCTATATATATGTGTTGGATATCTCATATGTGAAATAGTGACCTGAGATAAAGAAAAAATGAAAACAAATTAAAAAAAATTGTTACTAATGGCGCACTACCATGTGGTGCACAATTAATATAGCAGATAATAGTGGCGCACTGTGGGCAATACTAATGGCGCACTACGTGGTGCGCCATTAGAACACCATATTCTAATGGCGCACAGGTGGTGCGCCATTATAAAAAAATTCTAATGGCGTGATCCTAGTGGCGCACCAGTGGTGTGCCATTAGACGGCAAAACTGGTGCGCCACTAGCATGCCTTTTCCTATTAGTGCACCGTGTTCACATGATGGTGGAAGTCCAGTGATATGGAAATTCCGATGAGTTGCTGTTGAGCCCATTAGCAGCATTTTGTCTCCCCCATGATTCATGTTGAACATCAACCTAGTGTTGAAAACTTTGTAAGCAATATCTTCATGTCCCGTTCATGAAATACATGTTTGGTGTAAGAAGTGACTTTCTCCAAGTTCACATGCATTAGGTGCAAGTTTCCGCCGTGAATTGAGAAAGATTGTTTTTGCTTTCTCCGGAATCATCCCAAGTCGGTCATGCATGTGCGAAGTATTCCATGGTTTGATAGGCTCGCTACCTCCATTCCATATGTATCTCCTAGTACACAAAGCCACTGATTGATTTGTTCAAGGATAAGAAGTTCAAATGCTATTCCCGAAGGGCCCAGAGGGACATGCACAATACTTCGTTATTACAATGATGGTTCCCAATCAGAACTCGGTAGTGTTTTGTTGTAAGACTACTATGTGGTCATGCTTGTATGAGACAACGTGTTCACATGTATGTAGCAGAACCAGCTCATGTTTTGGAGCTTGCTATCGTAGTTCATCTCCCGAGAGTCTCGCAACGTTATCTCGTCGATTTGTGTTGCAACTCTTCTCTTCGGACATGTTGAGTCTGAAGTATCCTCTTTCTAACCAGATCTGAATCTCAGGCAGATATGATGGTTGGAACATTCCCAATATTTGCATCTTGTTCCCAGCCTAAACCACCATTGTGCCAATTTCCCATGGACTGCCCTCTCAGTAATTGTTGTTCAGGATCTTCTTCAAAAGTGGTCCTACCATGGTTCCCATCCGTTTCTGATGATAAGCTAAAAATCATCCATTGCGTTGTCCTCAAGAAGGTAGTCCACATCGTCCATCCTAGTCGGAGTATGCCATTCTTTCGAACCTCTTCCAACGATCGATTGTGATTGCCTCAGGCTGGTATAAAGAGTTTCAATGATCTTTGAATCAAAAGTAATTTGTTTTGTCACTTAAGGGAATAGCTCTACGAGTCACCTTTCCCTAAGGTGTCCCGTTATGGAATCGTGGCAATTACCTCCTCGCTACTTTGAAACCATGCACCATCTTACTCCAACGTGGAATTGTTGCCTACCAATTTGGACCTTTGTCATCTATTACCTCCCATCTCTCTCGATGTGTTTTTTGTGTCTCAGCCCAAGAGATGGTTCAACGTCTCACTCCATGAGTTGATCTTGAGTTCATCGATCTTCACGAAGATCGATTCTTCTATAGTTTTCCTTTTTCTCTTGTTGTCGTGTTGGTTGAAGTTTCCAAAGCAAAGATGTCAAGATCAAGATGATGATCGAATCAACTTTCTTATGTAGTGCAAGTTGGATCATGGAGATCAAGTTAGCTTTGTATCCCCTCTGTCTTCTTACATCACGTCTTGAATCTCGGGACGAGATTCTTGTTAGTGGGGATGAGTTGTCACAGCCCTAGAATTTGATTGCAAATAGTTGCACAAGCATCCATGCATCATGTCTAAATTTCCTTGAAAGTTGAAATGGGGATTTTTGAAACCCTAGCACCAGATCAAGTCAAATAGGTTCAACCTAAAATAATCTTATGAATCCAAAATGCCTTTGAAAATGTTCATTATTTTTGTTAAAGGTGAAAACCTTTGCCAAAAATGATGCAAATATTTTTAGGCCATTATGGATATTTGAATTAATTCATAAAGTATTTGAACTAGGGTATTTAATTGCTATAAATATTATTAAATGCTCCAGCAATTCTGGAAAACAAGGTAGAAAAGTAGAAAACAGAAACAAGTGGAAAGGCAGAAGACTTACCTGGGTCAACGTACTTGGCGCCAACCAGCCCAGCTCTGTGACAGCCCAATCGGCCCGACTGGCAAAGTGGCCAGTCATCGTTCTCCTCTTGCCAGGAGGACGCAGCGTGCGTGGCCGCCGCTCGCGAGCACGCGCCTCGCCAGCTCCTGCTTGCCGCCGCTGCTGCTGGAGGGCGCCAAGAGCGCCACGCAACCTCCCCGACCGCCTTACACTCTCCCCCCGTGCTCATTCCCGCCTCTGCCGCTCTCTCTCCTGAAACCGAACATCGCCGTCGCCGCCGTTCGCTGCCCACGCGCTCCCCGCGGTCCCCTCGACCGCCCGTCGTACTTGCGAGCTCCGCCACATCGCCTGCTACCTCTCCGTCAAGCTACGAAGCGCCGAACGCCCCATGGAGCCGTCACCGCCGCCTTCTTCATCGCCGGTCGGCCGAGATCGCCGGCAATGCCCCGGCGTCGTCCGACCTCCCCCGAGCCCACTGAGACGCGTTCTGCAACCGCTGTGAGCTCACGGACCGACTCCCCCTCCTCTCCTGCTTGCGTTTTTGCTCTAGCTCCATTCCCCACCTCCGCTGAAGCTCGCCGCCGCCAAGGCCGACGAGCTCCATGCTCCTGAGCTCGCCCGCTCGCGCGAGCATCACCAGCGTGCTCGCCGCGCTCCGATGAACCTGCAGCACCCACGGGTTCGCCCTGTCGTGCCCTGTAGCGCCATTTTCACCTGTTCCCGAGCTCCGGTGCCGCTCCGCTTGACGCCGTCGTCGCCTCAGGCCATCTCCGGTAGCCCCGCAGCCACCACCTGATGTGCCTCATCGGGCTGTAGCCTTAGAGCCCAACCCCGCCTCCTCTCGTCGCCGGAGTCGCCGGGATGAGCGACGCTGCCGTGTGTGTGTGTCACCGGCGGCTAACCGCCGACATGGCCGGCTTAATTAGTGCCTAACCACACTGCTAAGTACCAACCACAGTCACTGACACGCGGGCCCGACCCTGCTAATTAATCCAGGATTAGTGCTAATTAAACCAGGATAGTTTAGTTAGTAACTGACATGCGAGACCCACTGGTCAGTTTGACCTGGGCCGCTCCGTTGACCGCTGATGTCAGCGTGATGTCATGCTGACACAGTAAATCATTTACTGGATTTTGTTTATTTCCAAATAACCAGGAAATCCAGAAAATGATTTGAACTTCTAAAAATTCATAGAAATTAATCCGTAACTCCAAATCAAACAAATTATATATGAAAAATGATCAGAAAAATCCAATCTATCCATCTGTACCATTTTCATGTATGTTAGAACAAATCCTGGCTGCTGTTTAGGCCAAACCTTATAAATGGCATTTAAACCTTCACATATGGAGTTTGAATTTGAACCTAGGGTTCAAACCAACTTCATTTAACTTGTTGCCAGTTGCATTAGCTCAATCAATAGCATATTGTCATGTCATGATCATGCATCATATTGTGCATTGCATTGATTGTGCTCTTCCTTGTTTGCCGGTAATTGTCCTCTCTCGGTAGACGCTGCTCCGACGCTGTGATCGTTGACACCGATGAAGACTCAATGTTATCTTCAGAAGTTATAGGCAAGCAAAACCCCCTTGTTCATCCCTATATAATCCCACTCTCTCGCCCCTGCTCTCTTTTACTGCTTTAAGACAACAACAATTCAACTGTTACATGCTGCGGTAGCTGAACCCCCTTCCTCTGCATGACATGTCATTGCCACAGTAAATAGATGAAACCCACTAGCATGAGTAGGAGTTGTTTGAGCCCTGATGTGCCTACTCATTCATTTTTGTTTGTCATGCTTGCTATTGCTTAGGGTTGAGTCAGGTCTGATTCATCGGGGATGAATTGGAATGTGGTGAACATGTCCTACTGTTGAGAGCTAAGTGTGTGAACACGATTTGGTGAAGGGAGCGGTGAGAGGCCATGTAGGAGTACGTGGTGGGTTGTCTCATTACAACCGTCCTCAGGAACTATGCTCTGTGTTTGTGATCCATTAACAGTTACTACCACACATTGGGCTCCGGGTGCTCCAAGCTCTCTCGACTTATTAATCAACCTGATCTCTGTCCAGGAGTTGCAACTAGTTTCTGGTGTTTGTAGGTAGTGTTAGTGGTCTACAAAGTGGTACCCGGTACATGTGGGCTTGGGACAGACTAGGCACCATGGCACGGTGTACCAAGCGTAGATCCATCCGTCGAGGTGGGCTTGAGCGACACCCCGGCCGGATCTCCTTGCGGATGGAACCCAAATAGGTGATAAACCTGGACTAGAGACTTGTGTGGTTAGTCAGGTCGTGGCCGACTCCCTCGCCAGGCTTCCGCTTGAAGGTTGCCGAGATACACGATGTGTACATGGTGGTAAGTGGCGAGAGCGTGTGTGAAGAAGTACACCCCTGCAGGGTTAACATCATCTATTTGAATAGCCGTGTCTGCGGTAAAGGACTTCTGGGTTGCCTGTACAGTTCATAGACAAGTGAAAGTGGATACTCTAAAATGCGCAAGATAAGCGTGTGTGCTATGGATGGCGTTCTCGTAGGAAGACGAGAGCGGGTCCATAGTGGTGTATTGATATGGTGAATATGTGGACTCGTGTGCGCCACCTCAAAAGAGTTACTTGCAGTCGTAGTTCAGGATAGCCACCGAGTCAAAGCTGGCTTGCTGCAGTCAAACTCCACCACCCCCCTTTGTTAATACCGATGCATATATAGATAGTTCTGATGTAAGTCTTGCTGGCTACATTTGTAGTCACGTTTGCCTATTTTATGTTTTGCAGAGAGACTTCAGTCTCACTAGTAGTTCCGCGTGGACTTTGACGTTTAGCTTGTTACCTCAGCTACGATCTTGTACCCTTGGGAGGGTCTTGTAGATAGTCAGGATTCTCAGCCTTCTTCATTTGTAGTTGTCTTTACTTAGACAAGTTAAGCTTCCGCATGTGCTTGTTGCTTTTATGCTCCGTATGTTAGGTCATGAGACCCATGTTTGTAATATCTCGCTCCTCGGAGCCTAATGAATAAATACTTTGAGTCGTAGAGTTTTGTTGTGATGCCATGTTGTATTTACACATATCGAGCATATTGTGTGTATGATTGAAATGCTTGGTATTTGTGGGATCCGACAAACTAGTTGTTTATCCTTGGAAGCCTCTCTTATGGGGAAATGTAGTCTTGTGCTTCCATGAGCCATAGTTGTCCGATACAGCCCGGTTCACCGGAGTCCTGCTAGCCCAGCACTACTACTCCGGAACACTTGACTGGCCGGCATGTGATTCACTTCGTTCCTGTGTCTGTCCCTTCGGGGAAATGTCATGCGGTGACATCTGGAGTCCTGCCTAGCCTGCTACAGCCCGTTTCACCGTAGTCCTATTAGCCCGGTGCTACAGCCCGGATTCGCACGCTGCTGACCGACATGCTTGATGTTGATTCATGTATGCCTGTCCCTGTAACTTAGTGCCACTTTGGGTTCACGACTAGTCATGTCGGCCCGGGTTCTCTGTCATATGGATGCTAGAGACACTATCATATACGTGAGCCAAAAGGCGCAAACGGTCCCGGGCCATGGTAAGGCGACACCCGTGGGAAACCGTGCGTGAGGCCGCAAAGTGATATGAGGTGTTATCGGCTAGATCGATGTGACTTGGAATCGGGGTCCTGACACATTGAGTGGTACTTCTGAAGCCACCGTGATCGAGCATTCTTGACAGTATTGTCGCAGCTTGCGGGATGCAATAAGGACCGCATACGCTATCTTCTGATAATGCGGGTATTGGGACTTGCATGGTGTAAGGACCGTCGATACGTAATACACTGGTTTTTTGGAGTGGGAACTTATGCCCCTCCTCCTCTCGTTCGACGACGAGCACCGCACTCACAACCTGGTGAGTTGCAGATATGTAGAGCAACATTGGTTCACCGATGTTTGGTGCGGCCAGGATAGGGTTGCTCGCTAGCAAAGTTTTTATTTCCTCTAGTCCGGCTATTGCAGCGTCCGTCCATGTAAATTGGTCGGTGCATCCGAGCAGGTGATACAATGGTAATGCCTTTTCTCCTAATCTGGAGATAAAACGGCTCAAAGCTGCCACGCACCGGCTAGTTTCTGGACCTTCCTGAGGTCAGTTGGTGTTGCCAATTGTGACAGGGCTCAGATTTTGGCTGGTTTTGTGAAGGAGTCCTAGATTATGGGGTCCTCAGGCGTCCGGGCTATGTGACGTGGGCCGGACTAGTGGGCCGTGAAGATACAAGACGAAAGACTTCCCCCCGTGTCCGGATGGGACTCTCCTTGGCGTGGAAGGAAAACTTGGCATGCAGATATGAAGATTCCTTTCTCTGTAAACTAACTCTGTACAACCCTAGCCCCCTTCGGTGTCTATATAAACGGGAGGGTTTAGCCCGTAGAGGCAGTCATGTTGGGGAACGTAGTAATTTCAAAAATTTTCCTACGATCACGCAAGACCATGGTGATGGTATAGCAACGAGAGGATAGAGTATCCGTCCACGTACCCTCGTAGACCGAAAGCGGAAGCGTTATAACAACGCGTTTGATGTAGTCATACTTCTTCCCGATCCAACCGATCCAAGTACCGAACGTACGGCACCTCCGAGTTCTGCACACGTTCAGCTCGATGACGTCCCTCGAACTCCGATCCAGCCGAGTGTTGAGGAGAGTTTCACAAGACGACGGTGTGGTGGCGATGATGATGTTCCACGGCGCAGGGCTTCGCCTAAGCTCCGCAAGCGGTATATTCGAGGTGTAGTTTGGTGGAAGGGGCACCGCACACGGCTAAGGAATCGATCTCAATGATCAACTTGTGTGTCATGGGGTGCCCTCTGCCCCTGTATATAAAGGAGGGAAGGGGAGGGGCTGGCCGGCCACCTATGGCTGCGCCTGGGAGTCCTACTCCCACCGGGAGTAGGATTCCCCCAATCCTAGTCCAACTAGGGTTTGACCAAGGGAGAGGGAGAGAGGCGCCACCCCCTTCTCCTAATCCTAATAGGACTAGGGAAGGGGGGAAGGCTGCGGCCAGCTTATGGCCCCCTTTTTCTCTTTCCCCTAAGGCCCATCAAGGCCCATTGACTCCCCGGGGGGTTCCGGTAACCCCCCGGTACTCCGGTAAAATTCCCAATTTCACCGGAGTGATTCCGAGTCAAACATAGGCTTCCAATATATCAATCTTTATGTCTCGACCATTTGAGACTCCTCGTCATGTCCGTGATCTCATCGGGACTCGAACAACCTTGGTACATCAACATCATAAAACTCATAGTAGCTGCCATCGAAGCGTTAAGCGTGCGGACCCTACGGGTTCGAGAACTATGTAGACATGACCAAGACACCTCTCGGTCAATAACCAATAGCGGGACCTGGATGCCCATATTGGTTCCTACATATTCTCGAAGATCTTTATCGGTCGGACCGCATAACAACATCGTTGTTCCCTTTGTCATCGGTATGTTACTTGCCCGAGATTCGATCGTCGGTATCAATACCTAGTTCAATCTCGCATCGGCAAGTCTCTTTACTCGTTCCGTAATACATCATCTCATAACTAACTCATTAGTTACAATGCTTGCAAGGCTTAGGTGATGAGCATTACCGAGAGGGCCCGAGATACCTCTCGACAATCGGATGACAAATCCTAATCTCGAAATATGCCAACCCAACATGTACCTTCGGAGACACCTGTAATGTACCTTTATAATCACCCGATTCGTTGTGACGTTTGGTAGCACCAAAGTGTTCCTCGGGCAAGCGGAGTTGCATAATATCATAGTTATAGGAACATGTATAAGTCATGAAGAAAAGCACTAGCAACAAACTATACGATCAGGTGCTATGCTAATGGAATGGGTCATGTCAATCAGATCATTCAACCAATGATGTGATCCCATTAATCAAATAACAACTCCTTGTTCATGGTTAGGAAACATAACCATCTTTGATTAACGAGCTAGTCAAGTAGAGGCATACTAGTGACACTCTGTAGGTTTATGTATTCACACATGTATTATGTTTCCGGTTAATACAATTCTAGCATGAATAATAAACATTTATCATGATATAAGGAAATAAATAATAACATTATTATTGCCTCTAGGGCATATTTCCTTCAGTCTCCCACTTGCACTAGAGTCAATAATCTAGTTCACATCGCCATGTGATTTAACATCAATAGTTCACATCTATATGTGGTTAACACCCATAGTTCACATCGACATGTGACCAACACCCAAAGGGTTTACTAGAGTCATAATCTAGTTCACATCGCTATGTGATTAACACCCAAAGAGTACTAAGGTGTGATCATGTTTTGCTTGTGAGATAATTTTAGTCAGCGGGTCTGTCACATTCAGAGCCGTAAGTATTTTGCAAATTTCTATGTCTACAATGCTCTGCGGAGCTACTCTAGCTAATTGCTCCCACTTTCAATATGTATCTAGATTGAGACTCGAGTCATCTAGATTAGTGTTAAAACTTGCATCGGCGTAACCTTTACTTACGAACCTTTTTCACTTCCATAATCGAGAAACATATCCTTATTCTACTAAGGATAATTTTGACCGCTGTCCATTGATCTACTCCTAGATCTCTATTGCACTCCTTGCCAATCTTAGTGGTAGGGTATGCAACAGATCTGGTACACACACATGACATACTTTATAGAACCTATGGCTGATGCATAGGGAATGACTTTCATTCTCTTTCTATCTTCTGCCGTGGTCGGGTTTTGAGTCTTACTCAATCTCACACCTTGTAACACAGGCAAGAACTCTTTCTTTGACTGTTCCATTTTGAACTACTTCAAAATCTTGTCAAGATATGTATTCATTGAAAAAATTTTATCAAGCGTCTTGATCTATCTCTATAGATCTTGATGCTCAATATATAAGCAGCTTCACGAGGTCTTTCTTTGAAAAACTCCTTTCAAACACTCCTTTATGCTTTGCAGAATAATTCTACATTATTTCGATCAACAATATGTCATTCACATATACTTATCGAAATCTTGTAGTGCTCCCACTCACTTTCTTGTAAATCGAGGCTTCTCCAAAAGTCTGTATAAAACCATATCTTTGATCACACTATCAAGCGTTTATTCCAACTCGAGATGCTTGCACCGGTCCATAGATGGATCATTGGAGCTTGCACATTTTGTTAGCTCCTTTAGGATTGACAAAACCTTCGGTTGCATCATATACAACTCTTCTTTAATAAATCCATTAAAGAATGTAGTTTTGACATCCATTTGCCAGATTTCATAAAATGTGGAAATTGCTAACATGATTGAGACAGACTTAAGCATCGCTACAATTGAGAAAATCTCATTGTAGTCAACACCTTGAACTTGTCAAAACCCTTTTGCGACAAGTCGAGCTTTGTAGATAGTAACACTACTATCGATTGTCCGTCTTCCTCTTGAAGATCCATTTATTCTCAATGGCTTGCCGATCATCGGGCAAGTCAACCAAAGTCCATACTTTGTTCTCATACATGGATCCCATCTCAGATTTCATGGTCTCAAACCATTTCGCTGAATCTGGGCTCATCATCGCTTCCTCATAGTTCGTAGGTTCATCATGGTCTAGTAACATGACTTTTAGAATAGGATTACCGTACCACTCAGTGCGGATCTTACTCTGGAAGACCTACGAGGTTTGGTAACAACTTGATCTGAAGTTTCATGATCATCATCATTAACTTCTTCACTAATTGGTGTAGGAATCTTTGGAACTGATTTCGTGATGAACTACTTTCCAATAAGGAGAAGGTACAATTACCTCATCAAGTTCTACTTTCCTCCCACTCACTTCTTTCGAGAGAAACTTCTTCTCTAGAAAGGATCCATCTTAGCAACTTGCCTTCGGATCTGTGATAGAAGGTGTACCCAATAGTTGCCTTTGGGTATTCTATGAAGACGCATTTCTCCGATTTGGGTTCGAGCTTATCGGTGAAAGCTTTTTCACATAAGCATCACAACTCCAAACTTTAAGAAACGACAGCTTAGGTTTCTTGCTAAACCATAGTTCATACGGTGTCATCTCAGCGGTTTAGATGGTTGCCCTATTAAGCGTGAATGCAGCTGTCTCTAATGCATAACCCCAAAGCGATAGTGGTAAATCGGTAAGATCGTCATAGATCGCACCATATCAAAATAAAATACTGATTCTGACGTTCGGACACACCATAACGTTGTGGTGTTCCGGTGGCGTGAGCTGTGAAACTATTCCACATTGTTTTCATTGAAGACCAAACTCGTAACTCAAATATTCGTCTCCACGATCAGATCGCGAAACTTTATTTTCTTGTTGCGATGATTTTCCACTTCACTCTGAAATTCTTTGAACCTTTCAACTATTTCAGACTTATGTTTCATCAAGTAGATATACCCATATCTTCTCAAATCATCTTGTGAAGGTCGAAAATAACGATACTTGCCACGAGCATCAACACTCATTGGATCGCATACATTGGTATGTATTATTCCCAATAAGTCAGTAGCTTGTTCCATTGTTACGAGAAGCGGAGTTTTAGTCATCTTGCCCAAAAGGCACGGTTCGCAAGCATCAAATGATTCATAATCAAGTGATTCCAAAAGTCCATCAGCATGGAGTTTTTCTTCATCGCTTTACACCAATATGACCTAAGCGGCGAGTGCCACAAATAAGTTGCACTATCATTATTAACTTTGCATCTTTTGGTTTCAATGTTATGAATATGTGTATCACTATGATCGAGATCCAATGAACCATTTTCATTGGGTGTGTAACCATATAAGGTTTTATTCATGTAAGCAGAACAACAATTTATTCTCTTACTTAAATGAATAACCGTATTGCAATAAACATGATCAAATCATATTTATGCTCAACACCAAATAACACTTATTTAGGTTCCACACTAATCCCGAAAGTATAGGGAGTGTGCGATGATGATCATATCAATCTTGGAACTACTTCCAACACTCATCGTCACTTCCCTTCAACTAGTCTCTGTTTATTCGAAACTCCTGTTTGAGTTACTAATCTTAGCAACGAGCAGTATCAAATACTCAGGGCCACTATAAACACTAGTAAGGCACACATCAATAACCTGTATATCAAATATAACCTTGTTTCACTTTGCCATCCTTCTTATCCACCAAATATTCAGGGTAGTTCGCTTCCGGTGACCAGTTCCATTGCAGCAAAAGTACTCGAGTCTCGGGCTTAGGTCTAGACTTGGGCTTCTTCACTCGAGCAGCAACTTGCTTGCCGTTCCTTTGAAGTTCCCTTCTTCCCTTTGCCATTTTCCTTGAGACTAGTGGTCTTGTCAACCATCAACACTTGATGTTTTTTCTTGATTTCTACCTTCGTCAATTTCAACATCACGAAGAGCTCGGGAATCGTTTTCGTCATCCCTTGCATACTATAGTTCATCACGAAGTTCTACTAACTTGGTGATGGTGACTAGAGAATTCTGTCAATCACTATCTTATCTGGAAGATCAACTCCCACTTGATTCAAGCGATTGAAGTACCCAGACAATCTGAGCACATGCTCACTAGTTGAGCGATTCTCCTCCATCTTTTAGCTATAGAACTTGTTGGAGACTTCATATCTCTCAACTCGGGTATTTGCTTGAAATATTAACTTCAATTCCTGGAACATCTCATATGGTCCATGACGTTCAAAACGTCTTTGAAGTCCCGATTCTAAGCCGTTAAGTATGGTGCACTAAACTATCAAGTAGTCATCATATTGAGCTAGCCAAGCGTTCATAACGTGCGCATCTGCTCCTGCAATAGGTCTGTCACCTAGCGGTGCATTAAGGACATAATCGTTACGTGCAGCAATGAGGATAAACCTCAGATCACGGATCCAATCCGCATCATTGCTACTAACATTTTCAATACAATTTTCTCTAGGAACATATTAAAATAAACATATGAAAGCAACAACGCGAGCTATTGATCTACAACATAATCTGCAAAATACTACGGGACTAAGTTCATGATAAATTAAAGTTCAATTAATCATATTACTTAAGAACTCCCACTTAGAAAAATATCCTCCAATTCTCTAAGTGATCGCGTGATCCATATCAACTACACCATGACCGATCATCACGTGTGATGGAGTAGTTTCAATGGTGAACATCAATATGTTGATCATATCTACTATATGATTCACGCTCGACCTTCGGTCTCCGTGTTCGAGGTCATATCTTATATGCATAGCTCGTCAAGTATAACCTGAGTATTCGCGTGTGCAACTGTTTTGCACCGTTGTATTTGAGCGTAGAGCCTATCACACCGATCATCACGTGGTGTCTCAGCACGAAGAACTTTCATAGCGGTGCATACTCGGGAGAACACTTCTTGATAATTTAGTAAGGGATCATCTTATAATGCTACCGTCAATCAAAGCAAAATAAGATGCATAAAGGATTAACATCACATGCAATCAATATAAGTGATATGATATGGCCATCATCATCTTGTGCTTGTGATCTCCATCTCGAAGCACCGTCATGATCACCATCGTCACCGTAGCGACACCTTGATCTCCATCGTAGCATCGTTGTCGTCTCGCCAACTATTGCTTCTCGACTATCGCTACTCCTTAGTGATAAAGTAAAGCAATTACATGGCGTTGCATCTCATACAATAAGCGACAACCATATGGCTCCTGCCGATTGCCGATAACTTCGGTTACAAAACATGATCATCTCATACAATAAAATATAGCATCATGTCTTGACCATATCACATCACAGCATGCCTGCAAAAACAAGTTAGGCGTCCTCTACTTTGTTGTTGCAAGTTTTACGTGGCTGCTACGGGCTGAGCAAGAACCGTTCTTACCTCGCATCAAAACCACAGCGATACTTCGTCAAATAGACTCTGTTTTAACCTTCTCAAGGACCGGGCGTAGCCACACTCGATTCAACTAAAGTGAGAGAGAGAGACACCCGCCGGTCACCTTTAAGCAACGAGTGCTCGGGCGGTGAAACCAGTCTCGCGTAAGCGTCTGGCGTAATGTCGGTCCGGGCCGCTTCATCTCACAATACCGCTGAACCAAAGTATGACATGCTGGTAGGCGGTATGACTTGTATCGTCCACAACTCACTTGTGTTCTACTCGTGCACATGACATCAACGCATAAAACCAGGCTCGGATGCCACCGATGGGGAGCGTAGTAATTTCAAAAATTTTCCTCACGATCACGCAAGACCATGGTGATGGTATAGCAAGAGGATAGAGTATCCGTCCACGTACCCTCGTGAACCGAAAGCGGAAGCGTTATAACAACGCGTTTGATGTAGTCGTACTTCTTCCCGATCCAACCGATCCAAGTACCGAGCGACGGCACCTCCGAGTTCTGCACACGTTCAGCTCGATGGCGTCCCTCGAACTCCGATCCAGCCGAGTGTTGAGGAGAGTTTCGTCGAAGACGACGGTGTGGTGGCGATGATGATGTTCCACCGGCGCAGGGCTTCGCCTAAGCTCCGCAATGGTATATTCGAGGTGTAGTTTGGTGGAAGGGGCACCGACACAGCTAAGGAATCGATCTCAATGATCAACTTGTGTGTCATGGGGTGCCTCTGCCCTGTATATAAAGGAGGGAAGGGAGGGGCTGGCCGGCCACCTATGGCTGCGCGGGAGTCCTACTCCCACCGGGAGTAGGATTCCCCCCCCCCCAATCCTAGTCCAACTAGGGTTTGACCAAGGGGAGAGGGAGAGAGGGGGCGCCACCCCCTTCTCCTAATCCTAATAGGACTAGGGAAGGGGGGAAGGCTGCGGCCAGCTTATGGCCCCCTTTTTCTCTTTCCCCTAAGGCCCATCAAGGCCCATTGACTCCCCGGGGTTCGGTAACCCCGGTACTCGATAAAATTCCCAATTTCACCGGAGTGATTCCGAATCAAACATAGGCTTCAATATATCAATCTTTATGTCTCGACCATTTGAGACTCCTCGTCATGTCCGTGATCTCATCCGGGACTCGAACAACCTTGGTACATCAACATCATAAAACTCATAGTAAGCATCATCGAAGCGTTAAGCGTGCGGACCCTACGGGTTCGAGAACTATGTAGACATGACCAAGACACCTCTCGGTCAATAACCAATAGCGGGACCTGGATGCCCATATTGGTTCCTACATATTCTCGAAGATCTTTATCGGTCGGACCGCATAACAACATCGTTGTTCCCTTTGTCATCGGTATGTTACTTGCCGAGATTCGATCGTCGGTATCCAATACCTAGTTCAATCTCGTTCGGCAAGTCTCTTTACTCGTTCCGTAATACATCATCTCATAACTAACTCATTAGTTACAATGCTTGCAAGGCTTAGGTGATGAGCATTACCGAGAGGGCCCAGAGATACCTCTCCAGACAATCGGAGTGACAAATCCTAATCTCGAAATATGCCAACCCAACATGTACCTTCGGAGACACCTGTAATGTACCTTTATAATCACCCGATTCGTTGTGACGTTTGGTAGCACCAAAAGTGTTCCTCGGGCAAACGGGAGTTGCATAATCTCATAGTTATAGGAACATGTATAAGTCATGAAGAAAAGCACTAGCAACAAACTATACGATCAGGTGCTATGCTAATGGAATGGGTCATGTCAATCAGATCATTCAACCAATGATGTGATCCCATTAATCAAATAACAACTCCTTGTTCATGGTTAGGAAACATAACCATCTTTGATTAACGAGCTAGTCAAGTAGAGGCATACTAGTGACACTCTGTAGGTTTATGTATTCACACATGTATTATGTTTCCGGTTAATACAATTCTAGCATGAATAATAAACATTTATCATGATATAAGGAAATAAATAATAACATTATTATTGCCTCTAGGGCATATTTCCTTCAAGTCATAATCATACAGTCTAGACATCTAGGGTTTAGTCATTACGATCTCGAGGTAGATCAAATCTTGTAACCCATATACTCATCAAAGTCAATCAAGCAGGAAGTAGGGTATTACCTCCATTAAGAGGGCCCGAACCTGGGTAAACATTGTGTCCCCTGCCTCCTATTACCCTCGATCCTTAGGCGCACAGTTCGGGACCCCCTACCCGAGATCTGCCTGTTTTGACACAGACATTGGTGCTTTCATTGAGAGTTCCACTGTGCCGTCGTCGAAAGGCTCGATGGCTCCATCAAACATCAACAACAATTCTGCCGGGGAAGAGATCTTTCTCCCCGTCCAGATCTTCGTATTCGGTGGCTTCGCACTGCGCGCCAACTTGGTTGGCCACTTGGAGCGGATCGACAGCAATGCCCCTGGTCACCAGATCAGTATTGGAAATCTGAACTATGTCGCTGATATCCGAGGAGACTTGATCATCCAAGGGTTCGCGGCTCCAACCACTGCTCCGGCCTTAGATCCAGAGCGCGTCACACTACAAAAAAATACACTTCCGTGATGTTACATGTTTGTCATAGTAGGTCACGTTTTCTATCATGCATGTACATCCATGACAAATTTATGACAAAATCAAGATAGTCATACATGTGTTGTGTAGAAGTGCTCCATGACATTACCAAAATTATCATCACGGAAGTGTCCACTTCCATGACAATAAATCACGCGTCATAGAAGTGCTTTCGTCAAGGGTGACAAACACGTGGCATCCACCGTAACGGAACGTCGTTAAGCTATCGGGTCTGGTTTTGGATCTGATAACCCATTAATAGCCCCGACCAATGGGGATTTTCCACATGTAAAATCATCATTGGCTGTAGGAAACACGTGTCGTCTCACCGTTGGGACAGATGTCATCCACTCATTGGACCCAAGGCACCTATGATACGTCGACACGTGGCACGGCCCAAGAGAGGCCCATTCCTGTGAAAAGGCTGGCCCGTTTGACTTTGTCAAAAGGTGGCGGGCCGGCCCACGGAAAGCCTGTTAACGGTCTGTTCGCATATTGCCCATTTACGGCCCGCTAACCCAGGGCCCGTTATGACCTCTCCGAATTAGGCCCAGTACCGTCATCTGGGCCGTCCAATATGATTCCAACCTATTTTAACTTCCGGCCCATGTATGGCCCATGACGTCTTTCGGCCCATATGAGACCCTTTGTAACTCTTGACCCATTAACAACCCGTGGTGAAACTGGCCCATAATGAAAAGTGTATCACTTCATACCCATTAAAGGCCCATTATTCCATTGGGCCATTTCCAGCCCATGTTATCTTTCGGCCTTCTCAGGGCCCATTTATTCTTGGGCTCATTTCCTGCATTCGGTTAGTTACGGCCCGTTACTGTCATTTTCATCTTGTGGGCCAAATTGAGCCCGTGGTTGCAGTCGGCCTGTTTGTGGCCCGTTAATACATTGGGCCGTTTTCATGTAAAAAAACCCATGGGCCTATTTTCATAGACTTATCAAATACGACCTATTAACGGCCCGTTATGGTCCACGAATAGTATGGCCCATGATTGGCGAAATGATGATATGCCCCGTAGAAGGCCCATGGATCCTATGGCCCGTAAAAGGCCCATGGATCGTACGGCCAGTAGAAGGCGCATGGATCCTACGGCCCGTATAGAATGCCAATGGATTCTACGGCCGGTAGAAGGCCCATGGATCATACGGCCCGCAGGAGGCCCATGGTTACAACAGTCCGTGTGTTGCCATGATTATTTTGGCCTAGTTTCCAAAACTAGGTTATTGTGGCCACTAGAAAAACACAGAAAAAGAAGTGCAGTGACTACAAGCAAACAACTAAACAAGACAATAAGGAAATAAATAAGCAAGCAATTTACGCTAGCCTATTACCGCTATTACGCATATTACATCCACTGGGCATCAAAGTTCGCCACCAGTGCAAATATAGGGAACAAAGCAGCATATTACCACTACTAGGGAAAACCTTATACACAGAACTTTAGCAGTAGCGAGGGTCAAAAAAGCACGCTGGTGCTAAGTAGCAGCAGCGCACCTGTGCAAACCGCGCTGCAGATAAAGTTCTAGCAGTAGCGCATCTAGTTCTAAACACGTTACTACTAAAATTCCCACGGCTTAGCCGATAGGCTACACATAGTAGTAGCGACCTATAACGAACCGCGCTACCGCTACTTTCTTTGTAGCAGCGCATTTTAATCTAAACTCGCTACTGCTAAAGGATATAAAATTAAATGGAAAGCAAATAGAAAAGTAATTGAAAATGAAAGAAATAGAATAAGGTGAAAGGAAAATAAAATAAAATGTGAAGAAAACTAAATGAAAAAGGGGAAAACGAGAATGGAGTAGCAGTAGCGTGTATTCCAGAACGCGTTGTAGCTAATGTAGCAGTAGCGCCCTTTCTGGAACGCGCTACTGCTACCTCTGACTTAACCATGGGGTTCGTGCTTCCCCACAGCCACTTCATCCCCCAAATCCAACTCTCCACTCTCGCCGCCGTGCCGTCGGCCAGACGCCTCTCCGCACACCCTCTCGCCGCCCCGACCCAGATTCAACGCCGCCCGCCCCGACCTCAACGCCGACCAGACGCCGCCCGCCCCTGACCTCAACGCCGCCCCGGAGCCCCGACCCCGACCTCGACGCCGCCTGCCCCTCCCTCGTTGCAGGCACCCGAGGTGAGCACGCCTGCTCCTCCCTCTCCACAACCTCTGCCTAGGGTTTCTTTATATTTTAGTTGCATCAAATTAGTTAGGGTTCATGTAAGGGTGGAAATGAATCGGATGCGGATGCGGCTCAAATGAGTTAGGGTTCATGTAAGGGTGGAAACGAATCAAATTTCTAAGATGAATCATAAAACGAGTAAAATTTGACTACTTACTTCACTTTATAGTTGGATAATTGGAATATCCGCTACCACTTTCCACCCCTATAGGTTCATCAAATTAGATGGTAATTAGGGCAGTAGTTCCAAGGTACTAATTAGTTAGTAAGAACTAGGTACTAATTAGGTAATAGAATTTTGTTATTTATAGTAAGTTTATTTTTAGTAAGAACTAGTTGAATTAATAGAACTAGTTAGGAAGAACTTGTTGCTATTTTTGTAGTTAAAGCAATTTTTCCCGCATCGACGTGGACGATGCCTATCCCGCATCCTTGTCGTTGAGTCGGCGGAGGACGACACCTACTTGACCAGATGGGCCATGTCCGGGACTGGGCTTCGCCGGGGTGGTACTGGGAGGCGCTACCTACCGGGGGGCGCAGGTTGGTGAGGAGCCAGCCTGTCGTTGACCCGAACCTTCTTTGGTGGCGGTCGCGTGGGCCAGTGACGGTCCAGAGGATCGAGGACTCCGTGGAGGTGGTGTGTCACCGTGTCAGTGAGGAGGATGCGCACGTCCGTCGCTACTTGTTTGTGTTGGATCACAGGTTCTCCAATACCTGGCAGGTTCTCCAGGGATCTCACTTGAGCTATGATCCCGTGATGGTTCCTTCTCTGTGGGTGTCCACCGCCCGCGCCGATACCCGTCGTGTGCTAGGGTTTTAGTTGTATTAGTGATGTTATATGTATGACACTATTCGGGATGTATTAGTGATAATATTCGACGATGTACGGACGCATGAGATGATTTACTTTTGCTTATTGAATGCATGCTAATTTGAGTCCTATAAGTATTTTGAAATGTATATCTTGTGTTGCTCAATATCCAAGTGGCTGGTCATGTTTGCAGGTTACACCTCCGAGTGGCCTATGTTTTGCCGGAGTGTTGATTCATTTCCATTCCGGCAAATTTCAGGCAATTGATATGTCCTATTTTAGCAAAGGTCATGCCGGATTTTTCCGTGAATTTTGGCATGACTTGTGCCAGAATATGTAGGAAATATCGAGTGCCCCGGATTTGTGTGTTGAGTATCCTGGTAGTTGTCTTCAATCGATTTTCAATTAATGTTTTAACTATGAACATAGGAAATGTCGACGACGAAAAGGATTTGGTATTTGCAAATCTGCGAAGACGCTTGACGTGCGACGGAATCTTCCTAGATGATGATAGGCGCTTCAGCATCAAGCTGGACGAGAACTTCGAAGTGGATATAGTAAGTCACAACGACAAGTTTTTTTCGTAATTAAGCATGACATCTGCTTCATTTGCTTCAACTTATATTTTTTTTACTATTCTACTAGCGTATCCCCTGCCATGCAAGAGTTTTTTTGTATTGGATAAGATAGGTTTCAGTCATACTATGGAGGTAAAGAAATTTTACTTGAAGACAGAGCATGGTTATAATTTCCACGCAAAATTATACAATTCAGACGACTACACCTATTTTGGATGCAAAACATGGCGAGCACTATGCAAGACTTATGCATTTGAGCCTGATATGGTTATAACCTTTGATATTCGTCCGGAAGATGATATTGAAGGTAATACCGACATCTGGGTCGATGTCGACGCCTCGATTATACCATTATGTAAGTTTCTCAACCATATTTATGTCTTTGATATTGTTTATTCAAAAATAGTTGACAATTAATTTGTATTGTCGGCTTATTTTGGTGCAAGCAAACATGTCCAGCGCTTGGTAGACATGACCTACTATTGTCCCGGGGTTGAATTAAACTGCGAGGAGCTAAGTCGTTATGTTTCATGGCTTGAGAATCTTGATACTGTCAAGACAAATTTTCTTCCTGCATTTAGAAATGTTAGTACTGAAAACATGCGACCAATAGTGTTCGTAATGAACTACAGTCACATCTATTTACGAGGGATAGTAAGATTTTTACTATTTGTCCTCAGTGCATCTTTTCCATACATTATTTTTGAAGCTAAACTTCATTGCTAAGTATGTTACCATACGATGTTCTTCACCAGGGACTCCCGATGAATGTTGTGCCTTATGGGATCGAGACTGAAGGTACCATGAGTATTATTAACTTACGGCCAAGATATCCTACTGATTACTTTAGTGCATTCAAGTTTAGCGACGGATGCTTAATAGTGCAAGACTGGACCAAATATGTGATTGGGGAGCGCAGAGAAGTACTAGGGGGCAGCAAACATATGCGCTACCCACGATTAGGAGTCAGGTTCATCTGCATGCTCCACCTTGACCGAGGAGGAGAGCTACACATGTTTTATGTTATTTTACCTAAGAGAGAGCAGCAGGAGGGATTAGCTAGCTAGAAATGAGTTTGAGGATGATGATGTGCTACACTATTGCTATGATGCTAAATAGCTAGTGTTGGTGGTAATGACTATGATGATTATTATTAGCTAGTGTTAGTGGTGATTAAATAAATACTGTTAGTGCTAATGACTATGATGATGATTAAATAGCTTGTGCTGGCAGATTAGATTCAGGTGGAGGCAACATGTGGTGCACATCGAAAGTACTACTAGTCCAAACTAGATCAAGTTTGGATTAGTAGTATACTGACATGCACCACATATTACCTCCACTTGAACCTAATCCACCTACATTGACACACTGTTATGGACATAATGATGTAAACCTCATAACTGGTATTGTACCAATATTTATGCGATGGCGCATAAATACACTAAAAATAAAAAAATAAAAAAGAATACTAGTAGCGATGGAGAGAAAACACGCTGCAAGTAGTTACATTAGCGATGGCGTGGGAGTGAACAAGCGCTGCAGCTATTTGTCCTAGCGATGGCGTGCACAGACGCAGCGTACATCTGCTAAGCAATAGATGTAGCGCCTTATTAGTAGCGCACCTACCCGCGCTACTAGTGAGCACAAAACTAGCGCTACTGCTAGGGTTTTCCCTAGTAGTGTACATACACTGGCCCTCAAAATTGGCCACCAGTGTAAATAAACGCGGCAGCAAAACAAGAGCATAACTGAAACAACTACTGAAAAGCTCAAGAAACGTTATATTGGGTATCCACCATGCTGGTAATAAGCTTAGCAAGCTTATTAGCCTTGTCCTGTTTGGTGCTAAAATCCTCCAACGCTTGGTGTTGCACCAAAAAGTATGCATCTGAATGCTCCAGGGACTTCCGCAGTCCTTCCGCTTCTTGTCGCAGCACAGCATATCGATGTCTTTTAGCTTGTAGTTGAGACTCAAGAAACCGAACTGATTCAGACAGTGAATTTGAATAGCTTGTGCAAGCAGTAGTGGCCAGTAACTCGAACACTAAACCAAGACAGGACTTTGGGGGTTGTCTCACTGTCTTTGAGATAGTCTTCCTTAGCTGTTTTATCAGCTTTTTTGGAGACCAAAAAGGATATGTCACTATCCTGAACCTTATCTGCATTACTTCCTTTCCCATTGCTTAATAATGCACTCTTCCCCAATATTCTGTCAGCATTCTAAAAGAAGAAACAAGCAGACACATAACATGTTTAGCACGTACTAGTATGTGAAACTCATTTCGGTGAACCAGTTCATTAGTAAGGTGGACAGGATTAAACTACCAAGTATTCTATTGCCAAGTACTAGTACATAATAAAAGCATCAAACACTACTAGGAAAAGGGCTATAGCTAATATGGACATTAATGGCGCACCACATATGTGGTGCGCCACTGCTATATAGCAGTGGCGCACCATGTGTAGGTGCGCCATTAGTGTCCATATCACTAATGGCGCACCACTCCCACGGTGCTCCTCTACTAACAATTTTTTTCCAAAACTAGTAATGGTGCACCAGGGCATCGTGCGCCATTACTAGTTTTAACTAGTAATGGCACACCACACGCTCTATGCGCCACTACTAACAATTTGTTTTACTTTTTTTTAAACTAGTAATGGCGCACCAGTGTATCGTGCGCCATTACTAGTTCAAGCTAGTAATGGCGCACCACAACCACGGTGCCCCACTACTAACAATTTTTTTATGATTTTTTTTGCAAAACTAGTAATGGCGCACCACGTAACAGGTGTGCCATTAGTAACCAGGGTTACTAATGGCGCATTTTTACATGGTGCGCCATTGGTAACCTGAGAGCAGCTAGATATTTTGGACAACCACCTACCACACTCACTTTCCCCACTTCATTCTCTCCACCTCCTCCTCCAAGCTTGTCTCGGCTGCCTCCTCCTCCTCACCTCATTTGCACCATAGATTCACCCAAATTAAGTGGTTAAATTACCTATTTTGATAGGTAAGTAAGGGGAAAGCTTTCTTTATGTTGTAGATCTACTTTTTTCTCCCTACAACAACGTGCACATGCACTTTTTATGGCCTTGATCTACGTATGTTTGTGGTGTTGCATATGTTTGTGTTTGCAGGTACCGGTATTTGAAATGCGATAGTTGCCAATATTTTGCCGGAATGTTGATTCATTTCCGTTTTGTCGAGAATTTGGCACTATGCATTCTTTTTGGTCCTATTTTTAGGAAAAGTCATGCCAATTTATTATGTTCTAAAATGTCGTTTTGCTCTACCCCGCAGGCGACCATGGTCCGCACGATGACCGAAGGCATTGTGAATAGGTTTTTGAGCTCCGCGAAGGCCAAGATGCTTCAAAAGAATGAGACAGAGATAAGATGTCCGTGTTGAAGATGCAAGCTGAAGAGCCTTATGGACCCGGATTCCGTACAGGTGCGGGACCACCTGATCTTGCTTGGTTTCATGGATGGCTATTGGTGGCAAGGTGATGAAGATGATTATGAAGTCGTCCATGGGGGCAGGGCAAGAAATGAGGAAGGGCAGCAAGACAACCGCGGCGACGGTGGGCGAGAAGACGAAGAATCTCCAAGACATGATCACGAAGTAGATGCAGTACACAATCATCATGTAGAAGATGCCGGACATGATGATGAGGAAGATGTCGGAGCATATGAAGCGCATGATCATGAAGATGAAGATTCCGGAGCAGACGACGTTGGACCATCGATGGGCTGGGTGCAGGACCCCCATATTCAAGAGCTGCTTCTCAAGCAGACGGATAACGCAAGAGCTGCCGCCCGAGAGAAAGCCAAGCTGGATCAACTGGAGATAGACGTGGTTACTCCATTGTATGAAGGATGCAGGCCCGAGGATACCCGCCTGAAAGTAATGCTCATGGCTCTGGAGATGAAGGTAAAACACAAAATGACCGACGCATGCTTCAACGAGAACATGTCATTCTGGCACAAACGTCTTCCCAAGGGGAGCAAGTGCCTGACCAGTTTCGAGGAGGCGAAGAAAATCGTGTGTCCTCTGTATTTACCACACAAGAAATACCATGTGTGCATGAACAATTGCATCATTTATCGGGACGAGCACGCAGAGTCTACCATATGTCCGGTGTGCGGCGTCACTCGATACAAGAAGAGGAAGAAAGCTCCTCAAAAAGTGGTGTGGTACTTTCCGATCACTCCTTGTCTGAAGCTCCTCGAAGATGCTGAGTCACCCTAAGGATGCGAGCCAGTGCCAAGCGTTGAACTTCGAACACCCAGAATTTGGAGATGATCCAAGGAACATCATGCTGGGCGCGAGCACTGGTGGGGTCAATCCGTTTGGCAGCCAGAGAAGCACACATAGCACCTGGCCTGTGTTTGTGTGGATGTATAACTTGTGCATGAAGAGGAAGTACATTCACATGAGTATGCTAATTGAAGGGCCGAAAAAACCAGGGAATGACATCAATCTGTATCTGGGGCTGCTGAAAGAGGAGCTAAACACGTTGTGGAAAATGCCAGCCAATACGTGGGACGCCGCAGAGAAAGAATATTTCCCTATGAGAGCCACACTGCTCACGACGGTGCACGACTATCTCAGTTACGGAGATGTCGTGGGGCAGGTGGTCCACGAATTATCTGGATGCGTCAGGTGCATGGATGAGACAACGTATCGCCAGCTAGATAGAGATCCCGGGTCTTCGAAAACCATGTTCATGGGACATCGAAGGTGGCCCCGCGACGATGGCTCATGGAGAAAACGCAAGGATCTGTTCGATGGTGAAACCGAACCCCGAAGACGCCCGCGTACGAGGAGCGGCGAGGAAATAGACTGTCGGGAAAGAAGCAAAAGGCGCCAGAGACGGGAAAGAAGCGAAAGGCACCAGAGCCGCTGCTGAAGGTATGGAAAATGAGGTCTGTTTTCTGGGACTTTCCCTGCTAGAAGATCCTTCGTGTGCCTCACAGCCTTGATGTCATGCATAACACGAAGAACGTGAGCGAGAGTCTACTTGGTACCCTGCTCAACATGCCAAAGAGGACCAAAGATGGGCCGAATGCAAGGGCAGACTTGAAATCAATGGGCATCAGGGAGGTGCTTCACGCTAATGATGATGATCATGATGAGGCGAAGCAGGACACGGATTGTCGTCGCAAAGGCAAAAAGGCCAAGAAGATCGGAAATGACTACCCTCCCACGTGCTTCAATCTAAGTCAGGAGGAGATCGAGCAGTTTTTCACCTGCCTCGTAGGAGTAAAACTTCCTTACGGTTACGCGGGGAAGATAAGCAGATACCTATACTCAGCGAAGCAGAAGTTCAGCGGGATGAAGTCTCACAACTGTCATGTGCTGATGACGCAGATACTTCTAGTTGCAATCCGTGGGATCATGGACGCGCACGTCCGTGAAATGCTATTTGGCCTATGCAACTTTTTCGACGTCATTTCTCGGAAGTCAGTTGGCGTGAGGCAACTCAGAAGGCTACAGCAAGAGATCGTGGTGATACTATGCGAGCTTGAGATGTACTTCCCGCCCGCATTCTTCGATGTTATGGTGCATATGATGGTCCATATCATGGAGGATATCATCCAACTCGGGCTGACGTTCCTGCACAGCATGATGCCATTCGAAAGGATGAATGGTGTCATCATAGGATATGTTCGCAACATGTCACGTCCAGAGGGAAGCATAGCCAGGGGCTTTCTGACCGAAGAGTGCATCTCCTACTGCATGAATTATCTAGGCATCGAGAACACCATTAGTCCGCCCGTCAACAGGCACCGGGAGGCTCGCTGGATGGGGTCACCGCGATGGTCCCCGCGAAATGCATGTCGACTTCGAGGGTCGACTCACCGACTTTGAAAGAGCAAACCTAGTCGCGCTACAACACATAGACGTGGTCGATCCTTGGGTGGTAGAGCACAAAACCTTTATTGAGAAGACGTAAAATGACCGAGGCCAACAGAGGACAGACGGAGATATAATCAAAGAGCACAACTCATGTTTCACGCTTTGGTTCAAGGAGAAGCTTCTGTCGTACCCTTTACATGAGGATTCTTCCGTGGAAGAAAAACTCATATTCGCCTTGTCACAGGGCACGGAGCACAACCTGATGACCTATGAGACGTATGATATCAACGGCTACACATTCTACACCGAGGACAAAGACATGAAGAGCGATGGTTATCGGAACTCCAGGTAACAATGGAATCCTACACCAGTAACGACAAGGACAGATACTACAAAAGGATCGAGGAGATTCGGGAGCTGAGCTACGCTGCAGAGAAGGTCCCGATGTTCCGTGTCAGATGGGCCAACAACGTCCTAAAAGAAGACTGGTATTTCACCACCATGGTTATACCCGAAGCCAAATCCAAGACCGCGGGCGCAAACGTCACCGCGAAAAATGAGCCATGGGTACTGGCTTCCCAATTGGACCAATGCTTCTTCACAGCCGACCCGTCAAATCCCACTCGTGTTGTCGTCAGGAGAGGCAAAAGGAAGATCATCGGAATGGATGGAGTCGCCAATGAGCAAGACTTCGACAAGTATGGCGTCCCGAAGATGGAACATCACGACGACGATGAAGTGCCATACACCACAAGAAGAAGCAGGACCACCCTACCTAAAGGACGTCCGTTCAAGAGAAGAACTCCATGTGCGAAAAAGAAGGGCAAGAAGATTGTGAAAAGATAGCTAGCTAAGATCGATTGTATTTAAATTGTAGTCTTCATTTCTCGATTGTATTTTGACATATTGAAATGATATTTTTTCTGTTCTAGTCCTCATGAATATTTATTTATGTTTATTCTGGTATTGAATTTCTAACTCACAATAAGTATTGAATTTGTTAATATTTTTGAACTCATGAAAATTTTAATTTTCATGGGCACTTTTGAACTCATGAATATTTTTTCAAATTTGATGATATTTTTCATATTCATAAATGTTTTACCAATTCACAAATGAATGCAACTAAAAAAATTTATTATATTTTCAAATAACAAATTTGATGATATTTTTCATATTCATAAATATATTCACATAACAAATTTCATGATATTTTTCACATTCATAAATTTTTCAAATTTGATCGTCATTTTCTAAAAAAGTATTAGATGCAACTAAAATCCAAAAAAAGTTAGTAATGGCGCACAGGGAAGGTGCGCCATTGCTATCATAAATACTTATGGCGCACCCCTAGGAGGTGCGCCATTGGTATCTAAATTTTATGATATTTTTCAAATATTTTCAAATAACAAATTTGATGATATTTTCAAATAACAAATTTGATGATATTTTTTCATATTCATAAATATTTTCAAATAACAAATTTGATGATATTTTTTCACATTCATAAATGTTTTCAAATTTGATCGTCATTTTCTAAAAAATATTACATGCATCTAAAAATCCAAAAAAAGTTAGTAATGGCGCACTAGGGGTAGGTGCGCCATTGCTATCAAAGTACATATGGAGCACCCCTAGGAGGTGCGCTATTGGTATACAAATTTTTATGATATCTTTCAAATATTTTCAAATAACAAATTTGATGATATTTTTTCATATTCATAAATATTTTCAAATAACAAATTTTTTGATATTTTTTCACATTCATAAATGTTTTCAAATTTGATCATCATTTTCTAAAAAAATGTTAGATGCAACTAAAAATAAAAAAAAGGTTAGTAATGGCGCACTATGGGAAGGTGCGCCATTGCTATCAAAGTACTTATGGCGCACCCCTCGGAGGTGCGCCATTGCTAACCTTCTCCCCTCGCTAACCCTCCCTCGCTAGATCCCCCTCGCCTGCTCTCGCTCTCCACCTCCACCGTGCAAACCCCCCGCGCCCGCTCTCCACTACCGCCGACGACCCCCCACACCCGACGACCCCCGCGCCCGCTCCGCCGCAGGAGTTGCCACCGGAGCACTAGGAGGAGGAGTCCTTCTTCTTCCTCCAGCCGTCGACATCTCGCGGTCGCCACCATCTCTCCGGTCCACCCCGGCCTTCACCGAGCCTGCCACGATCTCCGTGGTGAGTCCCTCACCCGTCCCCCCTTCGATCTGCCTCCATAGGCCGCCGTAACGGCCGCCGTCGACCTCGCGCTCACCACGCAGCCGACCCGTGCCCCCGGGATCCTCTGCCGCGCCCCGGCGCACGCCCTCCCCACTGCTCCTGCCCTTGGGCAGGCATCCTCCTGCGCGCCCCTGGCCATCCCTCGCCCGTCCTCGTCCGCCCGTTGCCGCTTGCGCGCGCCCGTGCTGACTGTTGTCGCACCACCCCCGCTGCTGTTGTTGCTCTGCTGACTGCACTACTGCTGTTGTTGATGTTCGCTGCTTGGTCGCTGCTTGCTGCTGCCTTGGTGTTGCTCTTTCCCGCTGGTGATGCTGCTCTCTGCTGCTGCCACACTACTGCTCTGCCTGTTGCTTGCTAGTTGCCCTTCCAATCCGATTTCATTCCATCTGGTTGCGCCGTTGTGTTGCTGATGCTCGATTGATTGAAGTCCCCTGTCTGCATCCTCCCTTGTTAACGATCCGGAGGGATTTGGTGCCATTTCCATTGGCAATAATCACTTTTTGATCAAGTTAGCAATCGTCGGCTGGCCCTGTTCTTCCACCCCCGGAAACACAACACTCATCTTTGTAATTAGTTTCTTTTTGTTTGCACCGTTCAGGTCCACTCCTTTGTACCCAAAGGTCCACTCCTTTTTTATATTAGCAAACACCTGTAAGTATGTGCCTGGTTACAGTTTAATCTAATCATCGTTGCCCACCAATGCATGATATGCGCATCTCACCACCACCACAAGAGAACACTAGGATTATCGCATTCGGTTTTAGCCATTTTAGCTAATGTGGGATAATAATATTATGTTTCGAACCGAGAGTGAGCGTCGTACTGTCATGGGAAGGATTTATTAGGAGTGGCTATTAAGTTGGTGCTTGAAACTTGTGGGTGCAATTGCAAAGCTTTCCCCTGTCCATCAATATTATGTGGTGCCTTTTCTTTTCTGAATTTAAAGAGTGCCAACTTCAGCACTAATCAGTGCCAACTTCAACCTCTTAGCCAGACAACAAGTGGATTCCACCACCTCCATCCCAACAACATGATTTATGCCTGCACAGGCATTTGAAATGTTCTGAGCCATGCTTCAATCCAGTGCTCCTCATAGGATTAAGCATAGCCAATTAAGCAAAAAGACAGCACCATCATAGATCACACATCCCTCAAGGAAGAACCACTTTCAGCTATCGATTAAGAACCACTTTCCTGCTTGTCTGCGAAGTGGTTGTTGGAGTCCAGAACACTTAAATAGTTAGTCAAATGAATTGCTGGCTTGCTACTTTTTTTAGATACTGTTTTTATTCAAAAATTATTGGAGTTTATATCATGTATATTGCTGGCATGTATTTCATATGTTCTGTAGCATTAAGGCTACATAGCATGCCACTTTTGTGTCTCCGACGTCGGCGCCGGCATTGGAGCTTAATGCACCCGGGTGTGGGAAGAATACGCCGGTCGGCACCTCGGCAGAAAGCGGCCCCTCCGTCACTTGCACGCCCGCCGTTGGCGGTGCCTCGACATTAGCCGAGCTCAACGCCATCACGATAACTAATTAAGTCTCTCGGCCGATGACTTCATATCCTTGCCTTTGACTGGGCATCCCTGACGCCCTACATGTTTTCGCAGGGCGCCGCCGACGTTCCATGCACTCTCCTGCACTTTGTGGACGGCGAGTTGATCGATGTCGCCAAGGCCATAATCATTCAACCGGGCAGCCGCGCGTTCCACAGTAATCCGATGCCACCCACCGTGTATAGGGTTCAACTGGTTCGGGTGCTACGGGGCTTCGATGACTTGTTACCTCCGTATCGACCCCATGAGGCCGACGAAGATGATGTGATGACCCTCAGCGCCTGCATAAGCTGGCCCATGCTTTGGACGAAGAGCCAGATTCATTTGGGGGCGGGGGACACCACCCCATAGACAACACTGCCAGTCGTGTCGGCGCCAAGCCATGGCAAGACCGCTGCAACGCTACCGGTGTCAGCTGATCCAGACATGCATATGGCACAGGATCCGGACGACGACGACGGTACATTTACTAACATCGATAAATACTTCAACGAACACGGGTATGATCACGTATTCTTGGGGCCTCCTTCTCAAGAACCCAACCCTGGAAAAGACGATCGCGATCTAGCTGGTACCGCAGAGAAACCCAATAGCAACAGGCATCGTCTAGCATTCAGTTCTCAGGAGACGCCTCCAGCTGCCGCCTTTACCGAGCCTCAGATAGCCCAGGTGCGAAATATTATTAGCCCCAAAACACTCAAGAAGGTGGTCTCTGAGCAGAACTCGATCCCATTACAGCAGAAGAAGCAGAAGGGACGGAAAAGAAAGAATGACAAGGGTGCGAGCCAGCCGGCACCGAGTACGATCCGTGCTCAGGACGGGCCACCTTCACCTAAGGATATCTCGAGGATGGTGCATGTGGCGGGTAGGCCAATGCTACCGACTAATCTGCTCAATGCTGCAACCGGTGTTGTGCGCAGTCTGCATGATAGTGTTCTTTCTTTGGAGAAGCAGTGTCTCTCCAAGTATGATGTGGCATACCCGGTTTTCGTGGCCAAGGTGCCAGAGGGCAAGGGCTTTGTCGATAGCGCCATCGGGGGTATGAGCGTCCTGCGGTTTGATGACATCTTCGCTATGTTTAACCTTCATCCGCTACACTACACCTTCATTCGGCTATTTTCGCTGAGTATGGAGATGCGAATCATTAGATACAAGACCCCGGACATCGTGATAGTCAACCCCTTCTACATGCGTGCCAAGATCTTCGGCAGTGCTGGGGACCGGAAAGTCGCGAGTTCATACCTCGAAGGCGTCATTCTGGCGAACCTAGATAAGGACAACTTCCTCGTGCCTTACTTTCCCGAGTAAGTCATCCCCTCACCGACCCGTAGCATATGATTTCTTAGATTTCGATCGTTCTTTTTTTTCTAACATTCTGTGTTTTGTGAAGTGACACACATTGCACACTCATCCTCTTAAGCCCAAACTATTCCATGGCCACGTATTTCGACTCGGACCGTCAGTCGAAGAAAGACTACACAAATATCAAGAAAGTCCTTGATGATGTTCTCCCCGGCTACGCCAAATCTGGAGGCACCTTCAGGTGGCTAATTTTTAGGTACGGCAAGCATGTGTTCACCCACTGAACGACGTTCCCCTGCGTCAAGCAGCCGCCTGGCGGTCAGAAGTTTGGCTACTACGCCCTCCATCACATGCAGGCGATCGTACGGGACCATAATCACCTTCTGCTACCAAATAGTCTCAAAGATTGGGCCGCACGCTTGTCGGCAATCCAGGATGCGGACCTCAGACAAGAATTCTTTCGCATCTAGTCGGAGTTTGTGGAAATCATCCATCAAGATGTCATTCGTACCTCGTGGCAGTTCTACCTCAAATATCAACCGTCCAATAGTGAAATAGAAACAACGCTACAAATGCAGGCTGACAACGAATGCACCTTCATGACCATCACGAAAGACGGCGGCTTCATCCACGCTCCGGTCCTTGAGTCGAGTTGAAAGTAGTGATGCTATGTAGTTCTAAAATATCGATTAGCTCATGTTGTAATTAAACTTTAATGAACTTGTATGTCTCTTTTGTTTGGACAGTCATTCAACTTATATGTAATCGATGCTATTTATTAGTAAGACCATGAATCGTGCTATTAATGTGTTGCTTTTCTCTTCCAATCCTTTTGTTGCATACTTATATATTGCTTATGTATTGTCTGTTAATTGCTACTAACGTTTTGTTTTTCCAGTGCATAGAGATGCCGTCGTATGTCTTTTACAAGGGTAAGGTTCCCAGAGTCTATGACGACTGGGAGGAGTGTCGGAGACAGGTTCACCGTTTTAGCGATAACAGTTACAAAGGGTACACCACTAGGGCGGAGGCGTAAGCTAGATACGCGCGCTATCTAGCGGTAGAGAGGAGGGAGCGTTGGAGGAACCGGATGAAGACAAGTTTCATCGCGATGATGCTCATCTTGATGACCGCAGCTCTCTTCTATGTGAGGGTAGTTTAGATGATCGATATCGACTTGTAATTTGAAGACAAACTCGCTACTCGAGGTCTCGAGACTTGTAATGTGCTAACTTTGTTTGGTATTTTGAATTTGGAGACTAATATGATAAATTGTATTCGGAGACTAATCTTCTATTGCATTCCATAAATCTGTTGTTTATATCTTGTGCTGTCTATATTCTGTGGAGTAATGTATTTTGTAACCTGTGCAAATATCAGAAAAGAAAAAAATTCCTAATATTCATACTAGTGGTGCACCATACTGCACTTTAGTGGCGCACTGCAATAAACACACTAGTGGCACATTATCTAGAAGTGCGCCATTAGTAACCCAGAGAACAAGGTAAATATGGCCCCTAGGGAGGCATAGTAATGGCGCACCAGGGGACATACTAATGGCGCACTGCCTGGTGCGCCACTATTGTCTGGTATACTAATGGCTCTGTTGTGATGCTAATAATGTGCATGATTTCAGATGGGTACCACGGGTCTACATGTACAACAACACTATTGGCTCTGTTGTGATGCTACTAATGTGCATGATATGAGAAGTCAACTGTGTACACAATTGAAATTGAAATCAACAGAGCTATTGATAAGAGCAAACCAGTTAAAGAAACATGCGTGAACATACCTGCTGTGCCATTGGAGTTTCCATTGGATCCTTCAATTTAAAAATAAGTTGGTATGAGTAAATACAATGATACAAGAGCAAAGCAGTATGCACGATAGCAATCATAGTTAAAAAAGGCGCGCCTAACCGAGCGCTTAAGCGCGCCTAGGCTCTAGGCGTTGGCAAAATGCATTGCGCATAACTATGCTTAATCTGTGCATAACTGCGCATAAGCATGCGCTTTGGTCAGTAAAGCGCAAGGCGATGGCAAAACGCACAATTAACGCCTAGTGCTTTTTTGAACTATGATAGCAATGGAATCTTAAATTAGAACAGTTATTCTTCAGGTTTAGGCACTTTTTCTACATGAATAGAGTACAGTAAGACGCAAGAATATAGTACTTAAAAATAGAAAATGAGCTCATAGACCTTACCACATTCTTGGTTGGGGCCATCTGAACAAAGCGCTCCCGATCATCGTCCGATAAATGTGTCTCGGGGAGAGCGTAAGGGAAGTGGATGAGTTTCTTTGCCGGTGAAGTACATTTTCTTCAGGTAATTCCGATACTGCCACCAAGCATTCTTGAAGATAGCAGAGGTATTAGCACAGGTTACCTCATCCTGAGTTTCCAAATCGGTCCTTCTCTATAGAGAAAAATGGGAAAATTTGTTCTATTATAACCATCATGGAGGTAGGATGTATGGGACAAAGCAAAGTAATTGCCATGAATAACATTACTTACACATTACTCTTGGACAAACACCTGCAACTGACATTTTCCTTCATCTTCCGTATAATATTTCCAAGATGGCAAGATACGCACATACGATTTAACAACATCAAATGCGATAGATGCTAAACTACGACTAGCTGGTTGTTCTTCCTCCACAGGAATAGGCATACTAACTAGTGGAGTTGGGGTTAGCCGTGGTAGTACTGGCCCTTTAGGCACCGGAGCTGCCTTACTAACTGCTCTTGTTTGGGAGCTCTGTGGTGGAGATGGTGCTGTGCCAACAGGAACTGGGTTACTATCTGCTGGGGTTGGGGTTAGATTGGGTGAAGCTGGTTCTCTGTCCATCGCAGTAGGGGTACGATCTGCGAAAGTTTGGGTTATGTGTGGTAGGGCTGGTTCTCGTGCATGTACAACGGGGGTGCTATCTCCACCAAGAGGTAGCACTGTTTTATTTGAAGACCGTGTTTTAGTTAAGCTGAATCTGGCATCACCCGCTCCAATTCAAATGGCTGATAAACAGGAAACATAGTTGAATGTACAATCATTGTATGAGAGACAGATGCAATAGATAGTTTGGAAAAAAGAGGGCATGAAATAGTTGACATGTACATTGTTTAACTAAAATTGATAGCATGACATAATTTCACATATATGATGTCTATCTAAACTGGATAGCATTGCATAACATAATTCAAAGATATGATGAATAACTAAACATGATCGCATGACATAATTTACCTACATGTTATCTAAGTAATCAGGATCGCATCATTTAATTCACATATGTGATTTATATGCTAAACAGAGGGCATTCAATATGATGTCTGAATTAAGAACATGGTGTTGAATATTGTGTATATGATGCCTAAACTATGAAATGCAAGACACCATATCCATGATATGAGCAGTATAACCATGCCAAGTTAGAGCATACACCTCGGTGGGGGAATAGGATTGGTCATCTATCTCTGATTCCATCCCTGAGGAGCTATCGGGACCCAACAAGAGATCTTCTTCGACGGGTAGCACTGTCTACTCTGAAGGCCTTGTTTTCACTCCAAATTTTTGAATCTCCCACCAAAATGGCTGATTCACAGGAAGAGTAGTTTTATGTACAAACATTGTCGTCAAATGGAAATGTGAAGAAGAAAAGGATGGGCAAGATATCATACAAATATATGATGCCTGCTTAAATAGGATGGCATTGCACATTTCAGATATATTATGGCTGGCTAAAAGACATGAGACTGCATAATTCCCATATATGATATAGAAACTAAACGGGTGGCAATACAGAACATGTCTAAACTAAGAAGATGAAATATATCATGTCAAAAGTAGGCACTGCAAGGCAACATATGCATGATATGACCAACATCATCATGCCAAGGTAGAGCAAACACCTTGGGGGTAAATAGGAGTGGTCAGCGGCGTCTGAATCCGCCTTAGAACAAATATCTTCCTCTGGATTACAATCTGGAGAGGGGTGGGGATGGTTTGCCATTGAACCCACCATGGAGCAATGTCTGCATCGCATTGTATTGCCGCACAATACTCTTCTGTTTTTCTCTACATGTTCAGCCTGAATGTGTACAATATCTGACATGCATACGGAAAAAATATGGTGAGATTATGTAAGGAGAGCATGCAGAAATTTAGAGTGATGGTAACAACCAGTGGATTGATCCAAAAATAATGAAAGGAGGCTGATGATTGCTTTAATTTAATAAAAAGACTGATGATGATTTCTTTACTATTTCTTTCTCACCCAACATGAACAACATAGGCATACCCTAGGTGAACCAGATATTAGACAAAGGTACTGTTCATTGCTTCCTCGATATGTGCCCCACAACTAATTTAGAACTCAAGTTTGAACATTAATTTGGACCTGACTTGGAGTCCAAGAGGTGAACAGGACGATAAAGTAGCAGGTAATTTTAAGCAATGCATAACATAAGCAGAAACAAAAGAGTGCGACCTCTCTTGTGGACCCGTGTACTCCTCAGGTTCATCTGTTGAGTTGATGATGGTGATGCCTTTGTGGCGCCGAAAGACGATCAGGAGTCGTGATGTCTGGTTTGGTGGATGTTTCTGTTGATGAAGCAACTCAGGTGAGGTGGACGACATCGCGGCAGGAGCAGGACAAACCACACAAAGTTCCCTTCAACACCTACCTGTAACTGAAGTAATTCTGTAAGGGCTCATTTGGCTTGCATGATTCTAAAAACGCAGGGATAGGAAAAACAGCAGAATAGGATAGGAATGCACATGGTAAACAGAGCATTTGTAAACACATGATTTCTGTCAACTTGGGTGTTTGGTTTACAGGAATTGGAAGAGCAGAGGAATGCAAAGAAACATGGCCAAAATAAAGTGAAACCATATGGAAGCGTGTACACTTAGAATGTTATTCTGCCACAATGCACTTGGTCTTGTTCTCTTGCATAGGATTTTGAAAAGTAGGTCCAGGTGGATGTTTTGCTTCATTCCTTTCAACAAAATGCATGAATAATTGAATAGTAGAGTGCCATTGGAAAATTCCATATTGCTATGTTTTTCCGTTGAACCAAAATAGCCCTAATGTATCGACATGAATGTATAGTAATAAGTGATGCAACAAGTGCACAACCTCTTTGCCGTAGCCATGTCGACCTCATCATCATTGGATTGGTCGCTGAAGCAGTTGAGGCAGAGGTGGCTGTCAGAGGTGTGGAGGAAGATCTGAGGAATCTGTAGACGGCGTCGAGGGCACTACTCCATTGGGATGGATCGTTCTGTTCGTTGGAGCAGCTCCGGTGAGCCGTAAGACGTCAAGGCTGAAGCAGCACAAGACATACATCGTCAATCTCAAGTGGGATTCTAATAGCATCTCCAATAGATGATGTAAAATAGATGTCAAATTTACATCACAAAAAACCACCTGACTACAACATATGAGGTAAAAACTGTTGACTCTGAACTTAACTGTCGAAACTGAAATTTACTGTGGAATCTGAATGTTACTGTCGAAACTGAACGCAATGGTTGTAGAGAGGCACTTGACATATAGTTTAGGGAGGGCCTGCAGTTCATCTTCAACCTGCACCCCCCTGAGCCACCATCCACCACCGGCCGACCATCGGTCCTAGCGCCGCCTCGCCGCCCCGAAACAATTCCCCACCACCGGTCCGCCGCCGCCCCGGTCAGCCCTCTAGGCCCCCACTCTGAAACGTAAGATAGATAGTGGGGTACCTCTCCGGCGAGCCCCCGTCCCCGCTGCGGGTAGTTCTTCCTTAACTCCGGAGAGCCCCCCCCCCCTCCCCCGCCCCCTGAAAATCGCCTGACCCAAACGTCGATTCAGTCGGCTGAAGTGCAGCAAAATTGGAGCAGAGCAGCAGCAAGAGCGAGGGGGATAGCAGCAGCAGCGCGAGCGAGCGAGAGCCGGAGCAGCAGTAGCAGCGCGAAGTGAGAGCCGGAGCAGCAGCAGCAGATCCAGCTGGTATGGACGCCACCGCCGAAGGGGCCTCACACTGCTGGAGAGCCGCCGTGGAGATTTCGCCCGCTGTGCCGGCTTCAAGGTAGCCGCTCCATGGGCGTGCGGGATGGAGCACCGTCGGTACCGGGAGGTCGAGTTAAGGAGAAGGTGCGATGTGATGAGTGTACAACCTCTTTGGTGGCGCCGAGTAGGCCTCGGCTTGGTCCGAGGAGTCGGTGAGGATGATGCGGTTCCGGTGGAGCAGGTTAAGGCGGTGCTGTGGGGATGGAGAAACCGCGATAGACGAGGCGATCGTCGAAGCAGCTCCTTGGAGGTGGAGGACGGGGCGGCTGAACCGGCGGGACGACGAGATGGATGACGGATCCTCATCCGGGGAGGTGGACGGGGGACGTCGAGCTGTTGCGTTGGACGACGACTTCGGGGAAGAGGCTCCCACTGGGCAATGGTGAGGTGGCGGACGGAGGAGGGTGGGGTTTCGCGGCTGGAGCGGAGAGGTTATCGCGGCCTAGGATTTCGAATGGCAAAAAGGAGGCGATGCGAGGGGGTGAACCATGACTTAGGGACACGCTTGTCCAAAATGTAGGGTGTGTTACAAAAGTACCCCCCACCGATTTGAACTAGCGACCCTTTCGGCTCAGGGTTAGAAGGGGGATTTCGCATGTCGGGATTTGGCAGTTGGAGGGAGTTTTCGCGCGCGTTGTATTTTCAGGATAGCAATGCGCGGGTTGTGATGGCGCCATTTTTCGGAGCATGATATCTGAATTTTCGGGATATAACAAGGCGCGGGTTGAATTTTAGGGACAAGCCTAACGTGTAATATTGTACTTGTACGTACCAAATCAATTCGCACTTCCGTCAACCATAAAGAAAATGGAAAAAATAAAACTATTCACACCACACAAAGAGAGAGTCTTGCCCCTTTTTACTATAAAAATGCTATTCAAAGCTACTCCCTCCTTCCATCTATATAGGGCCTAATGCGTTTTTCGATGCTAACTTTGACCAAATATTAGAGCAATAATATATGACAAGCAACTTACACAAAGCACACTGTTAAATTCGTTTGTGAAAGGTTCTTTCAATGATATAATTTTCACATTGTGCATGTCATGTACTATTAATCTTGTCAATAGTCAAAGGCGGTCTTAAAAAACGCATTACGCCCTATATAGATGGAGGGAGGGAGTATGAATCCATGTTATGTCCAATTAAAAAATTTCGCTTGCTGTATAATGGATGTAACCTACTCATATTAACATTTTAGTGCATTCGCTGTAATTCGAACTGAATTTGAAGTCGTTTCTCTATTTCAATAAGAATCTACAATCATGATTGTTGCCAACTTCAACCATCATTCGTGTATTACCTTAATAACACACCACATGATTACTTTAGAGATAGATATGAACTATGTGTACTACATGAACTCGAATTCTATTTTTTGAATACACTTGATGTTGATTCCAAATAATAGTACATTTGATGTACTAACTATATATTCATAATCTAAACCATGTCCCATACGTACACCGTGTTTATCACACATAGTATAGTGCCCCGCCCCCTACATTATGACAATTATTTAGACCTGAGCTGCAAAAGCCACACATTAGCCCAAATTATGATCAATGTTCTATATATTATACGTAGTACTAGAAAGATGCCCATGCGTTCCACAGAACATCAACATGATCAAGGGGAGGCCTAATTTGCAAATATAGAGAGGGGTGTGGGTATCATTTTTCAAAATTGCCATAGTTTCCTTCCTATTCGTCAGATATAAATCGGACGGCCTATATTGCAGGATGGCAGGCACACCATCATCAACAACTCCGTTTCTTATAAGAGTGGAGATAAAATATATTATATGTAGTATAACATGTTGATAACCACACCATGTGTATCACCGTTATATATATTCACACATGCGTCGGTTTAAAACACTATGATAAATTCTTCAAATATCCGAATTCGCTTTTTATAATGAAGTATGCTCTCTATTCCTCTTTTACACCCACACAATCCTCTTATCTTTGTAGCTAGCACTAACTTTCTCTCGTGCATGCCCACGCCCGCATCCCTCTCACCCTTGCTCAGCATTCTCTAGCTCCATCGCGCAAATACGTCTTTTCACTTTAGGTCGTTCACCCATGGTGTGTGTAGGCCCCCCCAACTCCTTCTTTATGGCACACATTAATCGATATCCTCTCTAGCCAGGTGTGCCTAGCACAAACACAAGCTTCCCCTCTTCTCTAATCACCGTCCATGCCTCACTCCCACCACTCTTTTCATCAATCTCGTACTCGCACACTCCTTCCCCCTCGATATAGCATGACTCACGCACCACCTCCTAGATGCATCCCTATCTCTATCCTTCTCCCCGTGCCTCATTTGCTTCTAACAAACACATGCATGTATACGGATCGATCTCCCAACATATACCTAGGTAGACTTTAACTATTCCCCCCCATCGATCGACGTACCTCACAAGTTATGTCTCTCCTTTCTCTGACAAAGGACGATTGATCTTACTATGTAGTTACGTTTGCTTACCACAGCCATATCGTCCCCCCTCATCATTCGTGCATGCCTCCTGACCTGTCTCTCACACGCACGTGCACAGACAGGCAGCCATCCCCTCTCTTATTGATATTGCAGGCGTGCCCTCCGGTTGTCTAGCAAGCCTATCCCACCATTTGTTAGAAGCAACTCCACTACCACCCCTTCTAATACTCTAGCTCTGTCTCTCCCAACCTTATTCCTCTCCTACACATTGATACGTCTCCAACGTATCTATAATTTTTTATTTCTCCATGCTATATTATCTTCTGGTTTGGACATTATTGGGATTTATTATTCACTTTTATATTATTTTTGGGACTAACCTATTAACCGGAGGCCCAGCCCAGAATTGTTGTTTTTTGCCTATTTCAGAGTTTCGCAGAAAAGGAATATCAAATGGAGTCCAAACGGAATGAAACCTTCGGGAACGTGATTTTTGGGAAGATTATGATCCGGGAGACTTGGACCCTACGTCAAGAAACAAAGGAGGAAGCCAGGAGGTAGGGGGCGCCCCCACCCCCCAGGGCGTGCCCTCCACCCTCACGGGGCCCCTGTTGCTCCACCGACGTACTCGTTCCTCCTATATATACCTATGTAGCCCCAAACGATCTGATACGGAGCCAAAAACATAATTCCACCGCCGCAACCTTCTGTACCCATGAGATCCCATCTTGGGGCCTATTCTGGGGCTCCGCCGGAAGGGGCATCGATCACGGAGGGCTTCTACATCAACACGATAGCCCCTACGATGAAGTGTGAGTAGTTTACCTCAGACCTTCGGTTCCATAGTTATTAGCTAGAGGGCTTCTTCTCTCTTTTTGGATCTCAATTCAATGTTCTCCGCCTCTCTCGTGGAGATCTATTCGATGTAATCTTCTTTTGCGGTGTGTTTGTTGAGATCGGTGAATTGTTGGTTTATGATCAAGTTTATCTATGAACAATATTTGGATCTTCAGAATTCTTTTATGTATGATTGGTTATCTTTGCAAGTCTCTTTGGAATTATCAGTTTGGTTTGGCCTACTAGATTGATCTTTCTTGCAATTGGAGAAGTGCTTAGCTTTGGGTTCAATCTTGCGGTGTCCTTTCCCAGTGACAGTAGGGGCAGCAAGGCACGTATTGTATTGTTGCCATCGAGGACAACAAGATGGGGTTTTTATCATATTGCATGAATTTATCCCTCTACATCATGTCATCTTGCTTAAGGCGTTACTCTGTTCTTATGAACTTAATACTATAGATGCATGCTGGATAGCGGTCGATGTGTGGAGTAATAGAAGTAGATGCAGGTAGGAGTCGATCTTCTTGTCTCGGACATGATGCATGTATACATGATCATACCTAGATATTCTCATAACTATGCTCAATTTTGTCAATTGCTCAACAGTAATTTGTTCACCCACCATAAAATACTTACGCTCTTGAGAGAAGCCACTAGTGAAACCTATGGCCCCCGGGTCTATCTCCATCATATTAATCTTCCAACACTTAGTTATTTCCGTTTCTTTTTACTTTGGTTTTATTTTACTTTGCATCTTTATCATAAAAATACCAAAAATATTATCTTATCATATCTATCAGATCTCACTCTCATATGTGACCGTGTAGGGATTGACAAACCCTTATCGCGTTGGTTGTGAGGATTTATTTGTTTGTGTAGGTGCGAGGGACTCGCGCGTAGCCTCCTACTGGATTGATACCTTGGTTCTCAAAAACTGAGGGAAATACTTACGCTACTTTGCTGCATTACCCTTTCCTCTTCAAGGGAAAACCAACGCAGTGCTCAACAGGTAGCACACATATGCATGGATGCCGATCGATCTCCCTTAATACATGAGGTAGATCGATCTCCCTTAATACATGAGGTAGGTGAGGGAGTCCAGGACTAGGGGGTGTCCGGATAGCCGGACTATCATCACGGCCGGACTCCAAGACTATGAAGATACAAGATTGAAGACTTCGTCCCGTGTCCGGATGGGACTTTCCTTGGCGTGGAAGGCAAGCTTGGCGATACGGATATGTAGATTTCCTACCATTGTAACCGACTCTGTGTAACCCTAACCTATCCGGTGTCTATATAAACCGGAGGGTTTTAGTCGGTAGGACACAACAACAATCATACCATAGGCTAGCTTCTAGGGTTTAGCCTCCTTGATCTCGTGGTAGATCCACTCTTGTACTACCCATATCATCAATATTAATCAAGCAGGAGTAGGGTATTACCTCCATCGAGAGGGCCCGAACCTGGGTAAAAACATCGTGTCCCTTGTCTCCTGTTACCATCCTCCTAGAAGCACAGTCCGGGACCCCCTACCCGAGATCCGCCGGTTTTGACACCGACATTGGTGCTTTCATTGAGAGTTCCTCTGTGTCGTCACCGATAGGCCCGATGGCTCCTTCGATCATCAACAACGACACAGTCCAGGGTGAGACCTTTCTCCCCGGACAGATCTTCATATTCGGCAGCTTTGCACTGCGGGCCAATTCGCTTGGCCATCCGGAGCAGATCGAAGCTACGCCCGCCATCGGTCAGATTTGGAAGTTTGAACTATACGGCCGATATCCGCGGAGACTTGATCTTCGACGGATTCGAGCCGCAGCCAAGCGTGTCGGACTGTCTCGATGGGCATGATCTAGCTCTGCAGCCGAACAGTGCCCTGGAGGCCGCACCAGCATCCGCTCCGACCCTTAATCCGGAGCCGGATTCCCCGATCGAGGACGAGTGGTTGGACACCGCCTCGGGTGCTACAATCTCTACGGAGATTGAGCCGAACTCTATCCCTGTCCTTTGCGAAGACCTCGACTCCAAGGTGCCGGACTCCTTTCCATACTCCGAACCCCCCGCGCCCTTGCCAATCGAATCAGATTGGGCGCCGGTCATGGAGTTCACTGCCGCGGACATCTTTTAGCACTCGCCCTTTGGCGACATCCTGAATTCACTAAAGTCTCTCTCTTTATCCGGAGAGCCATGGCCGGACTACGGCCAGGAAGGTTGGGATACGGATGACGAAGAAATTCAACGCCCACCCACCACCCACTTTGTAGCCACTGTCGATGATTTAACCGATATGCTCGACTTCGACTCTGAAGACATCGACGGTATGGACGACAATGCCGGAGACGACCAAGACCCAGCGCCTACAGGGCACTGGAAGGCCACCTCGTCATACGACATAAACATGGTGGACATCCCAAAAGATGGGAACGACGATGGAACAACGGAGGATGACCCCTCCAAGAAGAAACCGAAGCGCCAACGTCAGCGGCGCCGCTCTAAATCCCACCACAGCAAAAACGGTGATTCTGGCACGGGAGATAATAACACCCTGGACAGTGCCGAAGAAAACCCCCTCCAGCAGGACTCAGCGCAGGAGGAGGGAGAAGCAAGTCCGCACGACAGTGCGGCAGAAAGAGAGGTCGAGGACGATAACTATGCGCCTCCCTCCGAAGATGAGGCAAGCCTCGACGACGACGAATTTGTCGTGCCTGAGGATCCCGCCAACAGGAGCGTTTCAAACGCAGGCTTATAGCCACGACAAACAGCCTCTAGAAAAAGGAGCAACAGCTTAGAGCTGATCAAGACCTGCTAGCTGACAGATGGACTGAAGTCCTCGCAGCCGAAGAGTATGAACCCGAGCGCCCCTCCAAAAGCTACCCCAAACGCAGGCCGTTGCCTCGATTAGAGGAGGAAGCACCCAAGTCACCAGCGCACGATATGGCAGACCGGCCACCCCGTGGCCGCGATAGAGAGGTCTCTAGACCCTCCGTTCAAGCCGTACCCCGACGCCGTTCCAAAAGTACCAGGGCACGGGAAAACGCGCCAAACTTGCGAGACATACTGGAGGATAAGAAACATACACGATCGATCTACGGATCTCGTGGGCGCCCAACGACGCGGGATGATTACCGTCACGCCGGATACAGAAACTCCGGCAGGGCCGAACACAATAGACAAAGCTCATTTGAGCTACGTCGTGATATAGCCCAATACAGAGGCGCCGCACACCCACTATGCTTCACAGATGAAGTAATGGATCATCAAATCCTTGAGGGATTTAAACCCGTAAACATCGAATTATACGATGGTACCACAGATCCTGCGGTTTGGATCGAGGATTATCTTCTCCATATTCACATGGTCCGCGGTGATGATCTACATGCCAGCAAATACCTCCCCCTCATGCTTAAAGGACCAGCTCGGCATTGGCTTAACAGCTTGCCAGCAGAACCAATTGGTTGTTGGGAGGACCTGGAAGCCGCATTCCTTGATAACTTCCATGCACATATGTGCGACCACCAGACGCCGATGACCTTAGCCACATAATTCAGCAGCTAGAAGAATCGGCCAGGCAATTCTTGACACGGTTCCTAACAAAGAAAAATCAAATCGTTGACTGTCCGGATGCAGAGGCCCTTGCAGCCTTCAAACATAACATCCTTGACGAGTGGCTTGCCCGGCACCTACGACAGGAAAAGCCGAAATCTATGGCAGCCCTCACAACCCTCATGACTCGCTTTTGTGCGGGAGAGGACAGCTGGCTAGCTCGAAGCAACAACTTGGCCAAACACCTTGATAGTTCGGATACCAAGGACAGCAATGGCAGGTCGCGTCGCAACAAGAACAAACGCCGCATTAACGGCGATAATGCTGAAGATACGGCCGTCAATGCCGAATTCAGAGGCTCTAAACCCGGTCAGCGGAAGAAGCCATTCAAAAGAAATACCTAGGGCCCATCCAACTTGGACCGAATACTCGATCGCTCGTGCCAGATACATGGCACCCCCGAAAAACCAGCCAATCACACCATCAGGGATTGTTGGGTGTTCAAGAAAGCAGGCAAGTTAAGTGCCGAACTCAATGACAAGGGGCTGCATAGCAACGACAAGGAAGAGCCCCGGCCGCCGAACAATAGAGGACAGAAGGGTTTTCCCACACAAGTGCGGACGGTGAACATGATATACGCAACCCATATACCCAAAAGGGAGCAGAAGCATGCACTAAGGGACGTATATGCGATGGAGCCAGTCGCCCCAAAGTTCAACCCATGGTCTTCCTGCCCGATCACCTTCGATCGAAGGGACCACCCCACTAGCATCCGTCACGGCGGTTTCACCGCATTGGTTCTTGACCCAATTATTGACGGATTTCACCTCACCGTAGTCCCGATGGACGGCGGTAGCAGCCCTGAACCTGCTTTATCAGGATACAGTGCGCAAAATGGGCATAGACCCCTCAAGGATTAAACCTACAAAGATGACCTTTAAAGGCGTCATACCGGGTGTAGAGGCCAATTGTACGGGCTCAGTCACACTCGAAGTGGCCTTCGGATCCCCGGATAACTTCCGAAGCGAAGAGTTAATCTTCGACATAGTCCCGTTCCGCAGCGGCTATCATGCACTGCTCGAACAAACCGCATTTGCAAAGTTCAATGGGGTGCCGTACTATGCATACCTCAACCTCAAGATGCTAGGCCCTCGAGGAGTAATGACGGTCATTGGAAACACCGAACTCTCTCTCCGAACGGAGGAGCACACAGCGTCCCTCGCGGTGGAGGTGCAAAGCAGCCTCTCACGGCAATTCTCGAGTCCGGCCACTGAACTTCCGGACACTGCCAAGCGCGCCCGGAGTAACCTACAACAAGACCGCCTGGCACGATTCAACCACGCGTAGCAATCCTGCCCCAACCCCAGCCTTCACGAAGTTGCGAAGACAGTACTACGCGTACATAACTACGCTCTGGAGATACCATGGGCATATGGGGAGGGGCACGACCATGGCACGCCAAGAATGCGGCTCGACCGCACCAGGGGCTCCCTATTGTGTCATTCCTTTTTCTTTTTCCTTTTTCTCACTCTCAGGACTCCGTTCTCCAGAAGTCCTGTCCGGCACTAGAATCGCCGAACTCACGATGCAACAGCCAGGGAAGCAGAAAGCTACGCCGAATGTCGTGTGGTCCCTATTACGAGCATTATACCTGTTTTACATACCATCCGCAGCTTACCCTCGAGGGGGACATGTTAGATAGTCTCATTCCTTACTTATCGCACTATTTGTATCGCTCGCTTTCATCGCAAGACATTTTGAATAAACAATGCATAGCTTTTGCCTATTATTGCACTCTTTTTATCTATATATATGTTCATATCATGACATGTTGCACCAGTACACTTTGGTACGGCCAATACACCAGGGCTTAAGTACCCCACAATTATGGTGTGATAAGTCCGAACACTTTCACAAGTGCGGCACCGAACTTATAGCATTATATGAATCGGCTCGAATCATGTCTTGGGTCAATAGTTGGTTTGCCTGCTCCGTGTTTTGGTACCTTACGCCGTTATATCGGGTAAGGTAGCACGGAGAACCATCGCGATTGTGCCCCAGCTTGAGCTGGGTCGAGCACCTCGGAGAAAGCTAAAACTGACCGTCATGATAGGGCGAGAGCCGGTCGCTGTTCGAGAGGTTTTTCGGTCCCTAAAGACTTATGCCGCTTAGAGCGAGGAACGGAGTTGTCCGCCAAGCCGTGGATAGCGCCCGAACTCGGTCTTCCGAATACTAGGGGCTTCGCCGAAATTTAAAATTATAGAATTCTATGGCTAAGTGAGAGTGTTCAAGCATTATAAGTCCGGTTGCCTTGTTCGTTGCATTGAGAGCCTCCCTAGATGGACCCAAGAATGGGAACAAGAGTGCTCAAGTTTATCCCGAACACCCCAGCACTCGTGGCATGGGGGCTGAAGCCAACGACTTGCCATCTCTCAAATTTGATAAACGGCCGCATAGAAGGTAATATTTTAAATTAACAAGCGTTGCTTAGTGCATATGGACAAGTTTTCAGCGTACAGGATAACAAATGCGAGTCTATTAAAAAATTACATCTTTGGAGAACTCATCCGCTATTCGGCGGGCACCCTTCAGGAGGCCCTCATAGTACATTTCGGGCGTGCGATGCTCCTTGCCCTTCGGTGGCCCGTCCGTCACAAGCTTCTCCGCATCCAGCTTGCCCCAGTGCACTTTAGCACAGGAAAGGGCCCGACGGACACCCTCAATGCAGCCAGAGCGCTTGATGACCTCAATCCGTGGACAGGAGTCCACCAGCCGCTGCACCAAGCCGAAGTAGCTCCCAGGCATGGCCTCCTATGGCCACAGCCGCGCTATAAGGCCCTTCATGGCCTGTTCGGCGACCTTGTGGAGCTCGACCAGCTGCTTCAGCTTGTCGCCAGGGCACTGATGTCCGCCTCAAAGATACCGAGACCGAACACTTTTTCCGTCGAGCTCCCCTCCTGGGCGCGATAGAACGCGGTAGCATCCGATACACTATGAGGCAAATCTGCGAATGCTCCTGGAGAGCTCCGAATCCGGGTAAGTAATAGGTAATTCACTTTCACATGCTTGGTTTGCATAAAGAATGCCTTACCCGCCGCTATCTTCTTTAGTGATTCAATTTCTTGGCGGGCTTTTTGGGCCTCGGCATTAGCAGCTTTGGCACTTTCAAGAGCCGAGGCGAGCTCGGACTCTCGAGTCTTCGAGTCACGCTCCAAACTCTTGTGTTTATTCACGAGAGCTTGGAGCTCTTGCCGTACCTTGGCCAGCTGCGCCTCCCCTTCTCTCGCTCGGTGCGCCCGCAGCCGCTTTGTTTCGGCCACGGACACCGCTTTCTTGTGGTCGCCACGCCGCTCGTGGGCCCCGCAGATCCATGTTATTCCTGTTATTTTTTGGCAACTGAAACCTTTTCTATAAGGTATTTTCTTAATAAGGTATTATTTACCTTCCTTGTCCTCGAGCTACTTCTTGGCTTGTCCAAGCTCGTTCTCGGACCGCTCGAGGTTCTGCTTCAGTGCATTGACCTCCGCAGTCAGTGCAGCAGAGGTCAGCAGCGCAGGCTGCACTCCCATATTGCCATCCTTATGTTAGACTCCTGCGTATATCTTTTTAGATCCTTAGTCCGGCTTTTATTTCCGAACACCGAACTAAGCATCAAGGGCTACTGTCTATGCGGTAATATTTTTACATATTCTAAACTAACCTCAAAGCCTGTTAGAAGGCTGGTACAGGCTTCGGTCAGCCCACTCTTGGCGAACTGAACTGTCCGGATCACCGCACTCATAATAGTGCAGTGCTCCTCCTCGATGGAGGCGCTGTTAAGCGCCTCCAGTAAGCTATCCGGTGCCTCCGGTTGGACGGAGGACACCGGTGTCTTACCCTTCTTACGAAGGGACCGCTTGCCGGACTCCGGAACCTCTGAAGGTTCCGGCATGGAGTCCGGGCAAGGGTCGGGCTTAGAGCCCCTGGGGGTCTTGCCCCCCACGCGCCTGGAGTCCGGGAGGTTGCCTGGTGGAGCCTCCTGCACTACCTCCTCTTGACCAGGCCCCCCTTGGGGCGCCACCACTGCGTCGTCCGCAGTATGAGGCGAGGAGGCGGTCGGAAGCGAAGTACTCTCCACATCCGACGAACCCAGGGACCCGCTTGTCGAAGCGGCTAGATCGCTCTTGGGAGGGCTGCATGATTGTTCGGCATTAGAGAACACTATGCAATATTGAAAAAGCCATGGGCATCCGGACACTTACGGTCTCGCCAGGGGCTTGGCCCTTGTTGGCCAATCCTCCTCGTTGCTATCGACGTTGGTGGAGAAGTCTGGAGGAAGGGTTCTTCCTTTCTTGGACCCTCTGGCCTCCCCAGTTGGGGCGGCCTTCCTTTTCCTCTCCTCCCCCGCTGGGGGAGAAGCTTCTTTTTCCTCCTGCTTGTCCTCAGGAGAAGATTCTGCTTCAGAATCTGACAGCACCTGGCGTCGGGAGCTCCTTCGAGTTCCCGTGGCCTCCTTCTTGGCCTTATTCTCCAGCACCACATGGGGTGCCGGAGCCAGCAGCCCCGTCAATTGGGCGTCCGCTGGGTCTTCCGGCAAAGGAGCCGGATAGTTAATCTGTCCGGCCGTCTTCAGCCAGTCCTGTCAAAGATTAGGGAGTTTTTAGATCCCACATAGAGTCAATCTATGAAAAAAGAGTCCCGTAAAGGGCGAAATAACTTACCTCGCCGGCTGGACGTTGCGAGCTGTACCCGCGATCTTCAGTAACGGATGAGGGAGCCTCGGTGCCCTTGAACAGCCCCTTCCAGGCATCTTCGTACGTAGTGTCGAAGAGCCTTTTTAGAGTCGAGTGCTGTGCCGGATCGAACTCCCATAATTAGAAGGCCCGTTGTTGGCATGGGAGGATCCGGCGGATGAGCATCACCTGGATTACATTGACAAGCCTGAGATTCTTGTCCACCAGGTTTCGGACGCATGTTTGGAGTCCGGATGTCTCGTCCGAATTCCCCCAAGTCTGGCCCGTCTCTTTCCATGACGAGAGCCGTGTGGGGAAGCCAGATCTGAATTCGGGGGCCGCCACCCATTTGGGGTCGCGTGGCTCGGTGATGTAGAACCACCCCGATTGCCACCCCTTTATTGTCTCCACAAAGGAGCCCTCGAGCCATAGGACCTTGGCTATCTTGCCAACCATGGCGCCTCCGCACTCCGCTTGACGGCCGCCCACAACCTTCGCCCGACGTTGAAGATCTTCAGCCATAAGTCAAGTGGGGCTAGATGCAGAGGAAGGCCTCGCACACCACGATGAACGCCGAGATGTTGAGGATGAAATTGGGGCCAGGTCGTGGAAGTCCAGGCCGTAGTAGAACATGAGCCCCGGACAAATGGGTGAAGTGGAAAACCTAGTCCATGGAGGAAGTGGGGAGAAACACCACCTCTCATGGGGCCCGGGGTTGAATGAGCTGCCCTCGTCGGGAAGCCTGTGCGCGATATCGACGGACAAGTATCCGGCCTCCCGCAGTCTTGTGATGTGCCCCTCCGTGACGGAGGAGGCCATCCACCTGCCTCCCGCTCCTGACATTGTTGGAGAAAGGTTGAGGTGGAATGTGCGGACTTGGGCGCTAGAGCTCGAGTGCGCGGAAATGGATGAGCAAAGGAGGAAGAAGGCGTAGGTGAAAAGGTGGATCCTTATCCCCTTATATGGACGGACGAAGCTATGTGTCCCCTACCAGCCTGGTAAAACTCTCTTATCTCCCAAGCGCCGTAATCAATGGCGCGGATGGGTTACCCACGTCCGTATTGATGAGAATCCCGGAATAAGGGGGCACGATCTATGCTTTGATAAGACGTGCCAGGGAAACCGCCCCGCTAAATGCGCTAAGGTGGAACGGTAAAAAACGATTCATATAAAGGCCTGGTCGTGGTGTGATGTCACGCCGCGGAATACGTCAGCAGATCTGTGCAAAAGGTATTCTCTCTGCGGTGGTATGTGGAACTTGTTTTGCAGAGCCGGACACTATCCTGGTGTTCAAAACCTTCTATGAAGTATTCGGAGGAGGAACCCGCCTTGCAATGCCGAAGACAATATGCGCGCCGGACTCGTCGTCATTGAAGCCTGGTCCAGGGGCTACTGAGGGAGTCCTGGACTAGGGGGTGTCCAGATAGCTGGACTATCATCACGGCCGGACTCCAAGACTATGAAGATACAAGATTGAAGACTTCGTCCCGTGTCCGGATGGGACTTTCCTTGGCGTGGAAGGCAAGCTTGGCGATACGGATATGTAGATTTCCTACCATTGTAACCGACTCTGTGTAACCCTAACCTATCCGGTGTCTATATAAACCGGAGGGTTTTAGTCGGTAGGACACAACAACAATCATACCATAGGCTAGCTTCTAGGGTTTAGCCTCCTTGATCTCGTGGTAGATCCACTCTTGTACTACCCATATCATCAATATTAATCAAGCAGGAGTAGGGTATTACCTCCATCGAGAGGGACCGAACCTGGGTAAAAACATCGTGTCCCTTGTCTCCTGTTACCATCCGCCTAGACGCATAGTCCGGGACCCCCTACCCGAGATCCGCCGGTTTTGACACCGACAGTAGGCCTCTATCCTCCTCCACACATATACCAGCCATTGTACCTCTATAGTTAATTAGGACTCCCTCCCCCCCCCCACCACACACCGATAGTCGAGCGTTGTAGGTATGTATCCATGCCACAGAGACAAACTGCACCTGTCCCTTCCCCCGTTCCAGTAGGTCATCCACTCTATATCTTTGACGTGGCCACACACAAATTCGATGGCACTCTTTACGATCACGCGTGCACACACACACATACACATCATCCCTCTCTTCGATTCTATGGACACCACAAGCCCAATGATACCTCCACTCTCTTCTTGTGGATCACACACATTGCATATGCTACATTTTTTGATTGACCCCCCCCCCCCACAAAAACTCTCACGAACCCACACACTATATCTCTCTACGGTTGTATCTCTCTCACATAACCCCACGTAGGTGGTGTACCTATACAAGAAGAGAATAGGTGCACCGTGCATGTACTCACGCTTCGTGCCCAGCCACACCCGCGCGGGTACACGGTGGAGCTCATTTCTGTATGAAATGGCAGCCCACGTGCTAATTTGAACGCATGTAGCGGTTGTTTACCTACGGAGGTCGTGTACCACGCGTGCACGAAACAAAGTTCGACTTATGCATTGGCGCATTATTTTTAAATAAAGTTATATCGCTAAAACGCACGTACACGGAATAAAAAACGATTTTTATGGAGAAAAAGATAGTCCGCTCCACTATATACAATGCAGCCTACCTGCCTTGTTTATCTCTCTTCAGAGTATCTCACACAAGGCTGAGGTGGCCTCTCTCTCTCACCGTTGGTCACTGATCCGGCTGCATCCCGTCCGCCGGAGGAAAGGGAGGATGTGCATCGTTTCTCCGTTCGACGGCGCTGAGGCAGCACATCCCGATATGTGGTACATGTCGTTCTCTTTGACCAAGCTCCAGCGTGGTAGGGCCTACGCCAACTGCTCGCTGCTGCAGTATGGGAAGATTCCGCCCACCGCCGCTCACCTAGCTACATCCCGACGACCTCCAGGTATTCCCTCTGGCCTTGCTCCACTGCCCGTCTTCCCACGTCGCTGCATGTGGATCTTCCATAGTTCATTGCCCAAAACGTAGCTCGTCCGGCGTACTTTCCGTATTGCAATCTCGTCCTCACACCGTTTTAGACAAACACAACCGTGTCGTTATCTTCCCTTAGGACATGGAATATGCTTCTTTTTTGTCGTCGCATGTGTCATCAACTGTTATTGGCCAGCAATTGTTTCATTTCTACCTCTTTTTTGCAAACAGGGATATCCATTTCACCTCGTTGCTATTGCGACCTTTTGGTGAACTGCACAAATCACTTTTTTTCTTAATAGTGTTGTGTGCAGTTGTACTAAAATGTCACACGGGCAACGTCTCTATGTTTCAGTGCGACTGCACAAAAGGAAGATTGGTTTTGCTCTATCCTCCTCATCCAACTCCGAGCCTAATCTTCTCCAACTAGTTAGTCTTAAGAGAGACTGCAAAGGTGACCGGCTTCTAGTTGTGTGTTTATTGTTTCATTAGCAGTCCTCCATTACTGTAATCACACTTAATATCTTTGTAACAGGGATGCTCAACTATATTTTAGTGGAACTGCACAAAATGATCGGAATGTTGCATGCTCCAGACAGCTACTTTTCTTCCCAACATGCCTTGTTGATTTAGACAGAGCTGGGGGGACGTTGCTGCCAATGAAAGCATGGATCAATTTTAGTTTAACACCTTCTCACAACTTTGTCTTCAATTGTGATGTAAATATTAGCTCTGATCTGCTAATAATTGAGATGCATTAGCAAGGAAGTTAGTTTTTTATTGTTTCCGACAGAGCATCGATGGCAAGACACACGAAACAAAAGCTGAAAGCTCACACCATTGTACAATTTCATGCCACTAGAAAATTATTTGTATAGTATGTCAATTATGTAAACAAATGATGGAAGCTTAATAGCATTGCCAGAAGCCTCTTCGGCATCCGGGTCCATGTGCCATGCACAAAATTATACTGCTTCGTTCCTAAATATTTGTCTTTTTACAAATTTCAAATGGGCATATTTTAGAGTGTAGATTCACTCATTTTGCTTCGTGTGTGTACTCCCTCCGTTCCTAAATTTTTGTCTTTCTAGATATTTCAACAAGTGACTACATACGGAGCAAAATGAGTGAATCTACACTCTAAAATATGTCTATATACATCCGTATATAGTAGTCCGTTTGAATCTCTAAAAAGACAAATATTTGAGTAGTCACTCGTTGAAATCTCTAGAAAGACAAATACTCCGGAGTATATTTAAGTGCCGAGGGGGTAGTGCACAACCGCATGGGAGACTCAGCCTGGTCGTTGTGCCGCATTAATAGTGAGTAATGATTAGTCAAATCATAAGCCCACCTTTCCCACTGTAAGTTTGTCGAAAGAAGCAACCATCAATACACTCTTCTTTGAATCCGCTCATACTACTCCATTCGTCGCTGTTTATAGAGCAGTCCTCAGAAAAAGAAAAAATCTCTAGGACCAAGGCGACTAGCGATCGGCCTGAAAAATAGCACTGGTAGTTATAGCACGGCGTCTATTACTAGAGGAAATAATGCGTACACACATGCATGCGGTGCTTCCACCCCGGGTACACACATGCATGCACTTACTCCACTCCGTAGTACATCGAGAGAAAATTTGTCAGGACCCCGATCCTAAGTCACACCGATCTAGCATGTAACACATCATATCACTTTGCGGCCTCACGCACGGTATTCCCACGGGTGTCGCCTTACCATGGCCCGGACCGCTTATGCGCTTTTGGCTCACGATATGATAGTGTCGCTAGCATCCATATGACAAAGAACCCGGCCGACATGGCTAGTCGTGAACCCAAAGCGGCGCTTAACCTATGGGGACAGGCATACATGAATCACATCGAGCATGTCGGTCATCAACGATATATTCGGGCTGTAGCACTGGCTAACAGGACTCCGTATCCCGGCTGTAGCAGGCTAGGCAGGACTCAATACCACCACGTGACATTTCAAGGGATGATATAGGAACGGTGAAACACATGCCGCCAGTCAAGTGTCCAAGCAGTAGTGTGGGCTAGCAGGACTCCGTGAACCGGCTGTAGCGGACTACTAACGCCGTAATCACGAGACTACATTTCCCCATATGAGAGGCTGCCAAGGATAAACAACTAGTTTGTCGGATCCCACACATACCAAGCATTTCAAACATACACACATTATGCTCAATATGCGAGATACAACATGGCATCACAACATAACTTTACGACTCAATATATTATTCATTAGGCTCAAGAGCGAGATATTACAAACATGGGTCTCATGACCCAACACTCGTGAGCATACAAGTCAAAGCACAAGCGGAAGCTAAACATGTCCGGGTACGCATAACTACAAATGAAAAAGGCTGAGAAGCCCGACTATCTACCGATCTCCGCCGAGGGCACAAGATCGTAGCTGAGGTAACAAGCTAAACGTCAAGTCCAAGCGAACTACTAGCGAGACCGACGCCTCTCGCAAAACATAAAATAGGCAAACGTGAGTACAATTGTACTCAGCAAGACTTACATCGTAACTAACTACATATGCATCATTATCAAAGGGGGTGGTGGAGTTTGACCGCAGCAAGCCAGCTTTGACTCGGTGGCTTTCTTGAACTACGAACGCAAGTAACTCTTTTGAGGTGGCGCACACGAGTCCACATATTCACCATATCAATACACCACTATGGACCGCCTCCCGCCTCCCCACGAGAACGCCATCCATAGCACTCACGCTTATCTTGCGCATTTTAGAGTATCCACTTTCACTTGTCTATGAACTGATATAGGCAACCCGAAGTCCTTTTCCGCGGACACGGCTATTCAATAGATCATATTAAACCCCGCAGGGTGTACTTCTTCACACGCGCTCACCACTTACCGCCGTTTACACGACATGTACTGCAACCTTCAAGCGGAAGCCCAACGTGGGTGTCGGCCACGGCCTACCTAAACACTCAAGTCCCTAGTCCAGGTTTATCGCCTATTCGGTTCCATCCGCAGGAGTCCGCCGAGGTTTCCCATACAGCCCCGAACGATGTGTGCAGGGTTCCCGAGATACCAAACGGGCACTGTACATCAACACGGTGCCTACCGCAACACAACCCACCCCTAAGGTCAGCGCTATGCGGCCCCAAAGATGCTACAAACACCGTAAACTACTTGCAACTCCCGGACTAAGAACAAGGGTGGTTAAGAAGCCGAGAGGGTCAATTAAGGATCCCAATGCGTGGTAGTAATCTGATCATGGATCACAAACACGTAACTCAGTTCCTCGAGGACGGCTGCAATGAGACAACCCACCATGTACTCCTACATGGCCTCTCACCGCTACCTTTACCAAATCGTGTTCACACACTTAGCTCACACACAATAGGACATGTTCATAACAATTCCGATTCATTCCCGATGAATCAGACCCGACTCAACTCTAAGCAGTAGCAGGCATGACAAACAACATAAATGAGTAGGCACAACATGGCTCAAACAATTCCTACTCATGCTAGTGGGTTTCATCTAATTACTGTGGAATGACAGGTCATGCAAAGGATCAAGGGGTTCAGCTACCGCAGCAAGTAACGCATGAGTCGTGGTTGTCCTAATGCAGTAAAATAGAGCAGGAGCGAGAGAGTGGGATTGTATCGGAATGAACAAGGGGGTTTTGCTTGCCTGGCACTTCTGAAGATAATATAGTTCTTCATCGGTGTCATCGAACTCATCGTCGGTACATCGTCTACCGGAAGGGGACAAGTACCGGCAAACAAGAGAGAACACAATCAATGCAATGCACATATATGATGCATGATCATGTTAAGGAACTGAATTTACCTAGTGCAATAATAATCCAAGTTAGTTGAAGTGGAATTCAAACAAAGTTGAACTCCAACTCCAAATGCTAGTTCATGAGTTACCCTAATCATGATTCATCCTATTCAGTGAGGTTAACTTGTTCAAACATGCATGACCATGGCATAAACAGATTCTTCATATTTTTCTGATCATTTTTCATATATAAATTATTTCAATCCGAGTTACGGTTGAATTTATATGATTTTTAGAAGTTTAGGACATTTTCTGAAATTTCCTGAATTAAATTAAATCCAGAAAACTAGTTATTGCGGCCACCGACGTCGATGTGACGTCACGAGTCAATCGGGTCGCTGTCCAGGTCAACTCGACGCTGGGACCCACTGGTCGTGTCTAACTAACTAACCTAACTTAGTTAATGCTAATCTAACTTAATTAGCCGGGCGGGGCCCGCATGTCAGTGAGGGAGAGGGGGAGGTCAAACCGGGCAGTGGGTCAACCCACGCCGGTCAGCGGGTCAGCGGGCGCCGACGTTTAACCGCCGGCGAGCCCGACGCGGCGGCGCAAGTGCATTTTGTTATTCCGACGACCAAATGGCCCGCGGAGAGCATCTAGGAGGAGCTGGGGAGGAGCCGAAGCTCTTGGTGGGGTTGGCCGTGGTTGGGGTGGTCGGAATCGACGCCGGCGGCGTGTTTGGCGGCGGCCGGAGCTCGGGCGAGCTCGGGCTCGACGCTGCGGCGCACCAGAGGGGAAGCGGAGGGGCGCTGCGGGTTCCTGGTGCTGCGGTGAGGGCGGTGGTGAGGTTGGCTTCGGGTCATTGGGGCTCTAGCCACGCCGGCGACGAGGCACGGCGGCGGCGAAGCCGCCCATGATGGAGACGGTGGCTAGAGGAGGGGAACAAGCCGGGGAAGAGGGGGAAATGACTCGGGGGCTCACCGTGAGTGCGATGATGGCATCGGCGAGCTCGGGGGGGCACCAGAGCCGATGGATTCGACGGCGGCGATCGGCGGTCCGAGAAGGGGAAGAAACGGCGGGGCGGCGCCTCGGGGTGCTCCGGCGTCGGGAGGCTTGGCGAGGAGGGGAGAGAGGGCTCGGCGGAGCTCGGGGACATGCCGGGGAGGAGAGGGGGTGGCGGTGGCCGCGAGGGCAGCGAGGGGCGGCGACGGCGACGCTCGGTCCGGGCGAGAGAGAGGGAGCAGAGGAGAGAACGAGGGAGAGGGAGAGAGCGAGGGGGTCCAGGGGGTCGGGGCGGCGCGTGGCGTCTCCGGGCGCCGAGGGGGAGCCAGGCAGGCGAGCAGGGAGGAGGTGGCGCGCTCGGCGCGGTCGCCGTGTCCCTCCTCTGCCTACTGGCAGAGGTAGGCGACGAGCGGCGTTCGGTTGGTGGGCTGGGCCACCAACTGGGCCAGCGAGGGAGAGGGGGGAAGGCTGGGCCGGTTGGGCTGAGAGGTAAGCCAGGTACAGTTTCTGTCCTCTCTTTTTTATTATTTCTGTTTTCTATTTTGTTCTGTTTTGTTTTAGTTTAGTAAAATACTAAACCATTTTATAAAATCCTGAAAATAGTTATGTGGCTAGAACTAAGATATACCAGACCACATAAAATGTTCCAGAATTATTGGACATATATTATTTATATATCAAATATATATCCAATGCAAGTAGTTATTGAATTAATTCAAAGGCCCAAAATAAAATGTTTCATTACTCAAAAATATTGGTTTGAATTTTATTCTTGCCAATATTTTTTAAAGCTGAAAAGGAACGTTTCCTTGGAACATTTGAAGCAATTTTTTAATGTTGATCATTTATTTTAAATGATTCCTGGGGCTCTCCAATTCCCCAATTCAAATTTAAAGGAAATTTAGACATGATGCATGGATGCAATGCCACTAGTTACAAGCAAGCTCTAGGGCTGATCTGGGTCTGTGATACTCACCCCACTAAACAAGAATCTCACCGAGATTCAAGACGTGAGGTAAGAGGAAAAGGGAGTCACAAACTATCACAATCTCCATGATCCATTTGCCCTCCGAAGATGTTGATTCATTCCATCATCTTGGTCTTGACGCCTTGAGATCTTCACCCGACACGACAACAGAAAGAAAGGGGAAACCCTACATGATTCGATCTTAATGAAGATCAGGTAAACATGATCAACTCACGGACTGAGACGGTGACACATCTCGAGTTGAGACACAAAATGCATCGAGAGGGATGGAAGAACAACAACGAGGTTTGATTAGTGGCAACAATCCCACGCTTTAGGGAGATGGTGGATGGTGTCAAGGTGGCGAAGAATATTTACCATGATCCCGTAACAGGACACCTCGAGAAAGGTGACGCAAAGAACTATTCCCTTAAGTGGCAAAAAGAATTACTTTTGATCCATAGATCATTGGAACTCTTTATACCAGCCAAAGGCAATCACAAGCGATCATTTGGTGGAATGCAAAAGAATGGTGCACCCGGACTAGAATGGATGATGTGGACTACCTTGTTGAAGACAACGCAATGGATGATTTTTGCTTATCATCGAAGGGGGGAGGGGACCCATGGTAAGTCCACTTTTGAGGATGATCTTGAACAGAAATTACTAAGAAGGCAGCCCATAGTGAAATGGCATAGGGACGGTGCAAGCTGGGAACGAAATGCAACTGTTGGAATGTTCCAACCATCATATCTGCCTGAGATTCAGATCTGGTTGGTGTTAGGATATTTCAGACTCATCATGTCTGAAAAGGAAGGGTTGCAACACAATTTGACGAGATGGCGTTGCGAGATTCTCGGGATATGAACTACGATAGCAAGCTCCAAAACATGAGCTGGTTTTGCTACAAACACGTGAACACGTTGTCCTAGACAAGCATGACCACATGGTAGTCTTATAATAAAACACTACCGAGTTCGGGTGGGGGAACCATAATCGAGGATATTGAAGTCCTTGCATAAGGCATGCTCTTAAGAGGGAACTTCTTCTCCTTGAACAAATCAATCAGTGGCTTGGTGTGCTAGGGACACATGTAGAGCGAAGGTTGCAAGTCTCCGAACCACGGAATACTTCGCACGTATGCATGACTGAATTGGGATGATTCCGGAGGAGGCAGAACAAACCTTTCTAAAATTCACGGCGGCAACTTGCATCAGATGCACATGAATTAGAGAAAGTCGCTACTTACATCCAGCATAGGCTTCATGAACGGCACACAAAGAAATGCTTACACAAGTTTCCAACACTAGGTTGATGTTCAACACGACTCATGGGGAGACAAATGCTACCGATGGGCTCAACAAAGAACTCATCGGAATTTCCATATCACCGACTTCCACCATCATGTGAACACGGGGTTAGCATTGGTCAGACCAAAGATATAATGGTGTATGCTCGAGGGATCAACCACGAGTAGGACAACATTACGAATATCGTTGGTTCTGATTTGACTCGACAATGGCCCATACTCGAATCAAAGAGTTGATAAGACAATAGGTCCAGCAACTGATCACAGGGACCAATCGATGAAGATATCATCCTTCTTCAACACACACTACACAAGAGTATCCCTTTGGAACGAACTAAGTTGGACAAGCTTTTATCTTCCAACTCTCCAAGTTGTTGTCTAGCTTAACCGACTAGCTCAGGGGTATCCAACACAGATTCTTGGAGAAAGGGTGGTTCACAGGGAACCAGCTTGATCACGAGCTCAACATAACAGCCAGGTGACAACCTGATAACACTTCCAAGAAGATATTTGGAAAGTCATGAACCACCGATATATTACTAAGCTCGAGAACAATCTTGCTTTTTAAGGCAAGATGATATGATTAAGGGAGTGAGGACTTGACAAAATCCTAACTCATCAATCGATGGGTGCACCAGAACTAAGGACTAGGTAGCACGATCAATCTTAGGATGATGATTCAATAACCAACACGCTAAGAATGAGAGTATTGTCCATTAACTACCGAGCAACAGAGTTACTCGGAGTATAGATTTCACACATCACAATTCACTTGTCGGCATTCGGTTACAACAACACAAGACCGAGGAATGAATGATGATGGTGGAAGTATCACCGCATCGAGAATGCATAGGAGGAGGTGCAACTCTCATGACATTCTTGACATAAAGATGGTAACACTCGAGGTGGAACAGAATCAAAAGCTGGATTGGCATTTGATCTCGGAATACAACTACTTTGACCCAATCCTGGATATGGATGAGGTACTGGAGTTTGTTTCTCCTAGTCATTCCGGGATAGAATGGCTTGTCAGACCACAAGGATAATAGGCATCGATGAACGGATGCACACATACCCTTGGCTATCAATTGATAGATGAAGGTCAGAAGACAACTAGGAGAACAACTCAAAGGAACATATAATTTTCTGAGTTGTGGATGCATAGATTAGTATGTCGAGCGAAGCTCGACATTTCTTCCGGATAACCCATGCAGAAAGGTAGAATTGGCAGATTCACAATTATGAATGGAGAACTCCTCAAGAGCACTCTTATTGTGATGTTTGATTCAACAAGGAACTTCTGCCATAAGCGGTTCGTAGTATTTGGAAGAAGGAAATACCACGGACCTCGAGGACTATCGCAAAGGTTACTAATATCCTAAAGGCACTAGCAAATACTAACAACATGAGGTAGGATGAATCTCGGGTCCAGCAACCCAGGAGTAGAATACCTACTACTAAATGGCATCGCGGGATGCTTTCGAAAGTGATGGCCAGAATCATCGCACTGGGAATACAAAAGCATAGCTAAATTGCTAGGTGACTTCCTAGACACCTAGGGTCATAATAATAGTTCCAACATATGTGTCGAGGCAACAGAGTACCTCAACCGACTGGTTAGTGTGCTTATTCTGGCCCAAAGGACATCGGAAACGGAAGGAAAGGATTTGCAAATGCATCAGACTATTTAGAGACCCGGGTTGACTCGGACAGCATAACGGCTGTAAATGCTCAAAATGATTTGAGACATCCTGCAAAATGGTGGCATAACCACTCAACGGCATCATAACAAGATTACGAGATCAACAGTTATCATACGTAAATAGTAGGAACTGAGCGGGATTAAAACCAACAATCTTAAAGGTCTATGGATTAGTAACACGTCATCCTAATAGATAGATGAGAAGCCTAGTTCTTAAACCCAGAGAAGAGAAGAGGATGACTCAGATCGAAGGCCATGAGGTATAAGGAGTAAAAGAGCCTTACGCCCCTTCCACAATCAATTCCTTACATAGCTAAAGCATTTCTAGACACAACTTCGACCAGTTTGGCTTGGTAATCCCACAGCAGCAGCCAGCTCGATACCAACGCTGTCGGGACCCGATCCTAAGTCACACCGATCTAGCATGTAACACATCATATCACTTTGCGGCCTCACGCACGGTATTCCCACCGGTGTCGCCTTACCATGGCCCGGACCGCTTATGTCTTTTGGCTCACGATATGATAGTGTCGCTAGCATCCATATGACAAAGAACCCGGCCGACATGGCTAGTCGTGAACCCAAAGCGGCGCTAACCTATGGGGACAGCATACATGAATCACATCGAGCATGTCGGTCATCAACGATATATTCGGGCTGTAGCACTGGCTAACAGGACTCCGTATCCCGGCTGTAGCAGGCTAGGCAGGACTCGAATACCACCGCGTGACATTTCCCGAAGGGATGATATAGGAACGAAGTGAAACACATGTCGGCCAGTCAAGTGTCCAAGCAGTAGTGCTTGGCTAGCAGGACTCGTGAACGGGCAGAAGCGGACTACTATCGCCGTAATCACGAGACTACATTTCCCCATATGAGAGGCTGCCAAGGATAAACAACTAGTTTGTCGGATCCCACACATACCAAGCATTTCAAACATACACACATTATGCTCAATATGCGTAGATACAACATGGCATCACAACATAACTCTACGACTCAATATATTATTCATTAGGCTCCAAGAGCGAGATATTACAAACATGGGTCTCATGACCCAACACTCGAGCATACAAGTCAAAGCACAAGCGAAGCTAAACATGTCCGGGTACAGCATAACTACAAATGAAAAAGGCTGAGAAGCCCGACTATCTACCAGATCTGCCGAGGGCACAAGATCGTAGCTGAGGTAACAAGCTAAACGTCAAGTCCAAGCGGAACTACTAGCGAGACCGACGCCTCTCGCAAAACATAAAATAAGCAAACGTGAGTACAATTGTACTCAGCAAGACTTACATCGAACTAACTACATATGCATCATTATCAAAGGGGTGGTGGAGTTTGACCGCAGCAAGCCAGCTTTGACTCGGTGGCTATCCTGAACTATGACCGCAAGTAACTCTTTTGAGGTGGCGCACACGAGTCCACATATTCACCATATCAATACACCACTATGGACCGCTCCCGTCTCCTCACGAGAACGCCATCCATAGCACTCACGCTTATCTTGCGCATTTTAGAGTATCCACTTTCACTTGTCTATGAACTGATATAGGCAACCCAGAAGTCCTTTTCCGCAGACATGGCTATTCGAATAGATCATATTAAACCCTATAGGGGTGTACTTCTTCACACACGCTCACCACTTACCGCCGTTTACACGACATGTACTGCAACCTTCAAGCGGAAGCCCAACGTGGGTGTCGGCCACGGCCTACCTAAACACTCAAGTCCCTAGTCCAGGTTTATCGCCTATTCGGTTCCATCCGCAGGAGTCCGCCGAGGTTTCCCATACAGCCCGAACGATGTGTGCAGGGTTCCCGAGATACCAAACGGGCACTTTCGGTACACCGGGCCACGGTGCCTACCGCAACACAACCCACCCCTAAGGTCAGCGCTATGCATGCCCCAAAGATGCTACAAACACCGAAACTACTTGCAACTCCCGGACTAAGAACAAGGGTGGTTAAGAAGCCGAGAGGGTCAATTAAGGATCCCAATGCGTGGTAGTAACTGATCATGGATCACAAACACGTAACTCAGTTCTCGAGGACGGCTGCAATGAGACAACCCACCATGTACTCCTACATGGCCTCTCACCGCTACCTTTACCAAATCGTGTTCACACACTTAGCTCACACACAATAGGACATGTTCATAACAATTCCGATTCATTCCCGATGAATCAGACCCGACTCAACTCTAAGCAGTAGCAGGCATGACAAACAACATAAATGAGTAGGCACAACATGGCTCAAACAATTCCTACTCATGCTAGTGGGTTTCATCTAATTCTTGTGGAATGACAGTCATGTAAAGGATCAAGGGGTTCAGCTACCGCAGCAAGTAACACATGAGTCGTTGTTGTCCTAATGCAGTAAAATAGAGCAGGAGCGAGAGAGTGGGATTGTATCGGAATGAACAAGGGGGTTTTGCTTGCCTGGCACTTCAAGATAATATAGTTCTTCATCGGTGTCATCGAACTCATCGTCGGTACATCGCTCAGGAAGGGACAAGTACCGCAAACAAGAGAGAACACAATCAATGCAATGCACATATATGATGCATGATCATGTTAAGGAACTGAATTTACCTAGTGCAATAATAATCCAAGTTAGTTGAAGTGGAATTCAAACAAAGTTGAACTCCAACTCCAAATGCTAGTTCATGAGTTACCCTAATCATGATTCATCCTATTCAGTGAGGTTAACTTGTTCAAACATGCATGACCATGGCATAAACAGATTCTTCATATTTTTCTGATCATTTTTCATATATAAATTATTTCAATCCGAGTTACGGTTGAATTTATATGATTTTTAGAAGTTTAGGACATTTTCTGAAATTTCCTGAATTAAATTAAATCCAGAAAACTAGTTATTGCGTCAGCCTGACATCGATGTGACGTCAGCGAGTCAACTGGGTCGCTGTCCAGGTCAACTCTGACGCTGGGACCCACTGGTCAGTGTCTAACTAACTAACCTAACTTAGTTAATGCTAATCTAACTTAATTAGCCGGGCAGGGCCCGCATGTCAGTGAGGGAGAGGGGGAGGTCAAACCGGGCAGTGGGTCAACCCACGCCGGTCAGCGGGTCAGCGGGCGCCGACGTTTAACCGCCGGCGAGCCCGACGCGGCGGCGCAAGTGCATTTTGTTATTCCGACGACCAAATGGCCCGCGGAGAGCATCTAGGAGGAGCTGGGGAGGAGCCGAAGCTCTTGGTGGGGTTGGCCGTGGTTGGGGTGGTCGGAATCGACGCCGGCGGCGTGTTTGGCGGCGGCCGGAGCTCGGGCGAGCTCGGGCTCGACGCTGCGGCGCACCAGAGGGGAAGCGGAGGGCGCCTGGGTTCCTGGTGCTGCGGTGAGGGCGGTGGTGAGGTTGGCTTCGGGTCATTGGGGCTCTAGCCACGCCGGCGACGAGGCACGGCGGCGGCGAGCTTCGGCCGCAGTGGAGACGGTGGCTAGAGTAGGGGAACGAGCCGGGGAAGAGGGGGAAATGACTCGGGGGCTCACCGTGAGTGCGATGATGGCATCGGCGAGCTCGGGGGGGGCACCGGAGCCGATGGATTCGACGGCGGCGATCGGGCGGTCCGAGAAGGGAAGAACGGCGGGCGGCGCTCGGGCGCCCGGCCGGGAGGCTTGGCGAGGAGGGAGAGAGGGCTCATGGAGCTCTGGGACATGCCGGGAGGAGAGGGGTGGCGGTGGCCGCGAGGGCAGCGAGGGGCGGCGACGGCGACGCTCGATCCGGGCGAGAGAGAGGGAGCAGAGGAGAGAACGAGGGAGAGGGAGAGAGCGAGGGGGTCCAGGGGGTCGGGGCGGCGCGTGGCGTCTCCGGGCGCCGAGGGGAGCCAGCAAAGCAGCAGGAGGAGGTGGGCGGCTCGGCGCGGTCGCCGTGTCCCTCCTATGCCTACTGGCAGAGGTAGGCGACGAGCGGCGTTCGGTTGGTGGGCTGGGCCACCAACTGGGCCAGCGAGGGAGAGGGGGGGGGAAGGCTGGGCCGGTTGGGCTGAGAGGTAAGCAGTGCACAGTTTCTCCTCTCTTTTTATTATTTCTGTTTTCTATTTTGTTCTGTTTTGTTTTAGTTTAGTAAAATACTAAACCATTTTATAAAATCCTGAAAATAGTTATGTGGCTAGAACTAAGATATACTGCACCACATAAATGTTCAGAATTATTGGACATATATTATTTATATATCAAATATATATCCAATGCAAGTAGTTATTGAATTAATTCAAAGGCCCAAAATAAAATGTTTCAGTCACTCAAAAAATATTGGTTTGAATTTTATTCTTGCCAATATTTTTTTTAAAGCTGAAAAGGAACATTTCCTTGGAACATTTGAAGCAATTTTTAAATGTTGATCATTTATTTTAAATGATTCCTGGGGCTCTCCAATTCCCCAATTCAAATTTAAAGGAAATTTAGACATGATGCATGGATGCAATGCCACTAGTTACAAGCAAGCTCTAGGGCTGATCTGGGGCTGTGACAAAATTGTGGACTTGATTGCGGTTACAAAGCCGTAATTAATTGAGCATTAAACCAAACACGTCTAAAGTCTCTCTGGTGGTGGAAATGCATTGAGAGAAATGCATCATAATGAAGTGCGCCCTGTAAACTGTGACGGAGGGAGGAGTAGTATGAAGGTGCAAAACCAAGTACGAGTATGGCCAGCCCGTCAACGCACCTCCTCTTGGCATATCACTGACATGTGGGACTGGAGTGTGAGCAGACCGATCTCAACTGACCAGAGTGTGAGCCAACCCGCCGTTCCTTGAGAGAGGCGAGGAGCGAGAACACACAGACGGGCTGCCGTTACATGTTGGGCTGCCGTTTTCCGCCCTTCTCCGGAATAAATGTGTACTTTATCAGAGATTAAAAAATAAGAATACAGACGCTCCACCATGAGGTTCTAGTATTAGTACTACTCGTACTACTAAACCTTGCGCTTGGCTCTTCGCCTCTTCGTGAAGTCGAACAATGATGGTACTCCGCATGTTCGGTACTACAGTGTATGCCTCTGGCAATCTGACACCTAATGAACTGATGCAAGTCCACCTCCTGGGCGAGGGTAGGTTGCATTTGTCAAAAGGCGTAAGCGAGCTTCACCTTGTCCTACAAGCTTCTCCTTGTTCTGCGAGTTGATGGGACACACCAAAAAGTAGTGCTAGTCCATACTCCGTCCTTTCTGGTTAATATGGCTTAATCTTTTTTGCGGGTAAATGAGGGAGCTTTATTCATATATAAGCATTCTTAGGACGATCAGCGAAGACACTGGTCACTAGGAAGCGAGATACCCCGCAAAAAAAGAAGTAGGAAGCGAGGTGTTTCATCAAGCCAGCTCTCGGCCACATTCAAAGTGCAGCAAGCACGGTTCACACAAAGATGCGCCGCAAGGTTTGCTGACCTGTTTACATGCTGAATAATAAAAAAAGAGGAAATTTTACCGAGCACTCCTATTTGTAAGAGGATATGAGCCAGAATTAAGCGAGAATTGTGGCGAGTGTTCCATGCAATCAACTTCCATTATCACATGCGAGAACCCTCGAAGAGTACCAAATGTATTGAAGATTGCTTTATCACATTGTAAAAATATAATAAGAGTGCAGACGGTCCTCCATCCGGTTCCTAGTACTAGTATAGTACATACCTCTATAGACTATAGTAATAGTACTAGTACTAGTAAACTTTGCGCTTGGTTGTTCGCCTCTTCGGGAAGTTGAACAATAATAGTACTAGTATAGTGTATGCTTCTGGCAATCTGACACCGAATTAACTGTTGCACGTCCACCGCCTGAGCAAGGGAGAGCTTGCATTAGTCAAAAGTTTCTCCTTGTCCTGCGAGCCACCGCGCGCAAGCTTATCCCGTCCTGCAAGCTTCTCCTCGTTCGGCAAGTGCACGGGACACGGCGAAGTAATGCTAGTCCATTCTGCCTCCTCTCCGGTTAATATGGCTTAATTTCAAATGAGATAAATACACTGTCTGTCACTGTATATTTGTAAAAATACGGTTAGTGGACTTCATAATATGCTCATTGCGCTCAATATATACATTTTCCGGTGTTTATACGGTTACTAGCTCACCCTGGCTGAGTATGTGTGTGCATGCATGTGTAGGTTGAGCACTTGAGCGTGACCATGTGTGTTCCGTCGTGTGCCCGGACATGCATGCATTAGGGCGTCGCACGCGTTTTTGTGTCCATGTGTACGTGTGACTGTTGCATACATGTAGGGGGAGTACGTGTAGGGGCCACTAAAGGAGCAGTCAAATCACACAGTAAGTTAGTCGGAAGAAGTAACCATCATTTCACTCTTCAATGACACGTACGCAATACAAAATGGTTGATATGGAGAGAAAAAGAAAACCACTATATATACACTAGCAGGAGCCTAAGCTACAAGCCTGCTTTCTTGGGTTGCTCTCTTCACAAGCATAGAACGACGGTGGCCACACCGCTGATCACATATCCGGCATGATCCCGCAGCTGGGGGAAGGGAACAATGTTCTGCGTAGACGCGGTCGACATTGGCGAGGGAGAAAATCCACAGTCGGTGCCTCCCAATCGGGAGTCACCGCGGTATGGGCCGATGCCGCGTCCCAACCGCCCTTCTAGCTACAGCCCGACGTCCCAGGTAGTCCATCTTCCTTTTGGAGCCGGCTTGCTCCACTGCCGCAGCTCCCCATGTAGCTCCATCTCCATGTCGATCTTTCTCTACTTCTATCGGCTTCTACCTGTGATGAGTTTATGTCTCATGAACTAGTGCCAATACTATTATTCTAATCACACTTCTTCAATATCTTTGCCATCAGGGATGCTTTCGCCGCTGTGGAACTGCACAAAAGCATCGTATGATCCGAGGGTGCCAGCCGTATTTCCTTCGACAGGTTCGACCTGGCCAGGAAATTAAATCCTGTTTTGGGTTTAGGGTTTAAGTCATAGTGACCCCATCAGTAGTTTTTCTTTCGTACACGCTCTCACAACTTTTGTCTTTAGTTGTGAAGTAAATATTGGCTATGATCTGTGAATCATTGAGATGCATCAACATGCATGTTAGTTTTCCTTTGTATTTGATGGAATGTTGTAACGGGGCAACCTTGGAGTAGGAATGAAAATGGAGAGGAAAGTTTTCGTTTTTCCGGAGAAAAAATGGAAACGGAGAGAAACCAATGTTTCGTTTCGTTGGATCGCGCCATCGAGCAAAACCAATGTTTAAATCACGTCTCTCGCGGTCTTGTCTCACCCTCCTCCATGGCTCGACCCCACACGGTCGCTCAGTGTGGCACCCCAGCTCAGAGCAATCGCATTACCCTGCATTGCCAGCCGAGAGATCGAGTCTTCTGGCAATACACAACAACATGGTACAGAAACAACCGCTATATTGATGCTAGCGGAGTACATAGGTATGATATTACATCGAGATACGAGGCCAAGGGGCACACACGGTGCTGCTGGACAGTATGTACATTATTTAATGAACATGGCTGGGGTCTTGACCACACGAACTACGCTGCAACGGAAGAACGATGAAGTGGAACTCCATAGCACAGGGACACCGACGTGGACATGGCCTAGACACGAGATGCGCTCCGATGCGAACCGACTTGCCTGAAAGCTGGCATATGTCAGGACCCCGATTCTATGTCACACCGATCTAGCCTGTAACACCTCATATCACTTTGCGGCCTCACGCACGGTATTCCAACGGGTGTCGCCTTACCATGGCCCGGGACCGTTTGCACCTTTTGGCTCACGTATATGATAGTGTCGCTAGCATCCATATGACAGAGAACCCGGGCCGACATGACTAGTCGTGAACACAAAGTGGCACTAACTTACGGGGACATGCATACATGAATCAAAATCGAGCATGTTGGTCAGCAGCGTGCGAATCCGGGCTGTAGCACTGGGCTAACAGGACTCCGGGAACCCGGGCTATAGCAGGCTAGGCAGGACTCCGGATGTCACCGCGTGACGTTTAACCGAAAGGACACACACATGAACGAAGTGAATCACATGCCGGCCAGTCAAGTGTTCCGGAGCAGTAGTGTTGGGCTAGCAGGGCTCCGGTGAACCGGGCTGTAGCATGCTACTATGGCTCATGGAAGCACAAGACTACATTTCCCCATAAGAGAGGCTACCAAGGATAAACAACTAGGTTGTCGCATCCCAAAATACCAAGCATTTCAATCATACACACGATATGCTCGATATGTGTAAATACAACATGGCATCACAACATAACTCTACGACTCAAGTATTTATTCATTAGGCTCCGAGGAGTGAGATATTACAAACATGGGTCTCATGACCCAACATTCAGAGCATACAAGTCAAAGCACATGCGGAAGCTTAACATGTCTGAGTACCGACATCTACAAATTGAAAAGGCCGAGAAGCCTGACTATCTACAAGACCCTGCCGAGGGAACAAGATTGTTGCTGAGGTAACAAGCTAAACGTCGAAGTCCACGCGGAACTACTAGCGAGACTGACGTCTCTCTGCAAAAACATAAAATAGGCAAACGTGAGTACAAATGTACCCAACAAGACTTACACCAGAACTAACTTCATATGCATCGGTATCAACAAAGGGGGTAGTGGAGTTTAACTGCAGCAAGCCAGCTTTGACTCGGTGGCTATCCTGAACTACGACTGCAAGTAACTCTTTTGAGGTGGCACACATGAGTCCACATATTCACCATATCAATACACCACTATGGATCCGCTCCAGTCTCCCTACGAGAAGGCCATCCATAGCAGTCACGCTTGTCTTGCGAGTTTTAGAGTATCCTCTTTCACTTTTCTATGAACTGTTATAGGCAACCCAGAAGTCCACTACCGCGGACACGGCTATTCGAATAGATGATGTTAACCCTGCAGGGGTGTAATTCTTCACACACGCTCTCACCACTTATCGACGTTTACATGACATGTACTCGGCAACCTTCATGTGGAAGCCCAGCGAGGGTATTGGCCACGGCCTACCTAAACACTCAAGTCTCTAGTACAGGTTTATCGCTTATTCAGGTTCCCTCCGCAGGGAGTCCGGCCGAGGTTTCCACATACGGCCCTGAACGATGTGTACAGGGTTCCGAGACACCAAAAGGGCGCCCGGCATGCCCGGCCACGTGCCTACCGCATCACAGCCAAGCCCTCGGGTCAGCACTGTGCACGGCCTCCAGGATACTACAAACACCAGAAACTACTTGCAACTCCTAGACAGAGGACAAGGGTGGTTAAGAAGCCGAGGTAGTTAATTAAGGATCCCAATGTGTGGTAGTAGCTGATCATGGATCACAAACACGGAACTTAGTTCCTAAGGACGGCTTCAATGAAACAACCCACCATGGACTCCTACATGGCCTTTCATCGATACCTTTACCAAATCGTGTTCACACACTTAGCTCTCAATAGTAATACATGTTCATCACCACTCCAATTCATTCCTGATGAATCAGACCAGACTCAACTCTAAGCAGTAGCAGGCATGACAAACAAGCATGAATGAGTAGGCACATCAGGGCTCAAACAACTCCTACTCATGCTAGTGGGTTTCATCTATTTACTGTGGCAATGACAGGTCATGCAGAGGAAAAGGGGATCAGCTACCGTAGCATGTAACAGTTGAATCGATGTTGTCCTAATGCAGTAAAAGAGAGCAGGAGCGAGAGAATGGGATTGTATCGGAATGAACAAGGGGGTTTTGCTTGCCTGGCACTTCTGAAGATAGTATAGTTCTTCATCGGTGTCATCGAACTCATCGTCGAAACATCGTCTACTTAGAGGGGGCAATTACCGGCAAACAAGGAAAAATACAATCAATGCAATGCAACAATATGATGCATGATCATAACATGGAAATATGTTGTGATTTGGGCTAATGCAACAGAAAGTCATTTTAATTGAAGTGGAATTCAAAACTGCATCAAATTCCAACTCCAAACCTATTATGAAATTTGCCCTAATCATGTTTCATCCTAAACAATGAGGTTAACTTGCTCAAACATGCATGAAGATGCCATAAACAGATTGTTCATATTTTTTGATAATTTTTCATATATAACTTATTTCATTCTGAGCTACGGTTGAATTTCTATGATTTTTAGAAGTTTAGGACATTTTGTGAAATAAATAAATCATTATGCACACATCGTTCGAGGCCGTATGTGGAAACCTCGGCCAGACTCCCTGCGGATGGATCCTGAATAGGCGATAAACCTAGACTAGAGACTTGAGTGTTTAGGTAGGCCCTGGCCGACACCCTCGTTGGGCTTCCGCTTGAAGGTTGCCGAGTACATGTCGTGTAAACGGCGGTAAGTGGTGAGAGCGTGTGAAGAAGTACACCCCGCAGGTTAACATCATCTATTCAATAGCCGTGTCCCATGTAAACGACTTCGGGTTGCCTATAACAGTTCATAGACAAGTGAAAGTGGATACTCTAAAATGCGCAAGATAAGCGTGAGTGCTATGGATGGTGTTCTCGTATGGAGACGGGAGCGGATCCATAGTGGTGTATTGATATGGTGAATATGTTGACTCGTATGCACCACCTCAAAAGAGTTACTTGCAGTCATAGTTTAGGATAGCCACTGAGTCAAAGTTGGCTTGCTGCAGTTAAACTCTACTACCCCCTTTGTTGATACCGATGCATATGTACTTAGTTCTGATGTAAGTCTTGCTGGGTACATTTGTACTCACGTTTTCCTATTTTATGTTTTTGCAGAGAGACGTCAATCTCGCTAGTAGTTTCGCGTGGACTTCGACGTTTAGCTTGTTACCTCAGCTACGATCTTGTGCCCTCGGCAGGGTCTTGTGGATAGTCAGGCTTCTCAGCCTTCTTCATTTGTAGTTGTCTGTACTCAGACAAGTTAAGCTTCCGCATGTGCTTTGACTTGTATGCTCTGAATGTTGGGTCATGAGACCCATGTTTGTAATATCTTGCTCCTCGGAGCCTAATGAATAAATACTTGGAGTCGTAGAGTTTTGTTGTGATGCCATGTTGTATTTACACATATCGAGCATATTGTGGGTATGATTGAAATGCTTGTTATGTGTTGGATCCGACAACCTAGTTGTTTATCCTTGGTAGCCTCTCTTAAGGGGAAATGTAGTCTTTTGCTTACATGAGCCATAGTAGTCCCTACAGCCCGGTTCACCGGAGTCCTGCTAGCCCAGCACTACTGCTCTGGAACACTTGACTGGCCGGCATGTGATTAACTTCGTTCCTATGTCTGTCCCTTCGGGGAAATGTCACGCGGTGACATCCAGAGTCCTGCATAGCCTGCTACAGCCCGGGTTCCCGGAGTCCTGTTAGCCCAGTGCTACAACCCGGATTCACACGTTGTTGACCGACATGCTCGATGTTGATTCATGTATGCCTGTTCCCGTAAGTTAGTGCCACTTCAGGTTCACGACTAGTCATGTCGGCCCGGGTTCTCTGTCATATGGATGCTAGCGACACTATCATATACGTGAGCCAAAATGCGCAAACGGTCCTGGGCCATGGTAAGGCGACACCCGTGGGAATACCGTGCGTGAGGCCGCAAAGCGATATGTGGTGTTACCGGCTAGATCGATGTGACTTGGAATCAGGGTCCTGACAGCTTTGGTAAAGTTGTCACAGCCGTAGAAATCTTCTTGTAATTAGTGGCATTGCATCCATGCATCTTTTCCTATTTTAATTAACCTTCAAATGGGGATGCATAAACCCTAGCACCAAATGAATTCAACTAGGGTCAAAATAAAATCTTTTTCATTGAACTCAAAATGTCCTCTAAAAATGTTCAACATTTCTGGATTGAGGTGGAAGCATCTACCAAAAATGGTTTACATTTTTGCAGGAAATATTTGGGCTTTGAATTAATTCAAACATATTTGAATTGGAGCTATTTAAATGCTATGTATATTTTAGATGCTCCAAAAATGTTGGAAGTTGTTATGGGTCACTGGAATAATTCAGATAGCACCCCTAACTATTTCTAGATTTTATAAAATGGTTTAGTATTTTATTAAATCAAAACAAAACAGAATAAATAGAAAACAGAAAGAGAGAGAGAAAGGAACTAACCTGGCGCCCACCTGGCCTGGCCTAGCACGGCCCAGCCCACTGGCCTGGTGCCAGTCATCCCTAACCGCTGCCAGTAGGCAGAGGCGGGACAGCGCACGCGCGCGCGAGGCGCCACACCTCCTCCTCCTTGCCGTCGACCGCCTGGAGCAGGCTAGGGACGCTACGCACGTTCCCAAGCCCCACCTTCTCCCTCGCGTCCCCGTTCCCCTCCTCTCTCTCGCTCCGCACCTCGGACCCGAACGCGTCCGTCGCCGCCGTTCACTGCCTGCGTAGCCACCGCCGCTCCCGTGTCGCCCCGAGCAGCCCAAGAGCTCCGCTTCATCCCACTCTTCCTCCTCGAAGAGTTGTGCAATGTCGGACGCCCCGAACCACCGTCCTGGACGTCTCAAGAGGACGAAGATGCACTCTCCCCGCCCACTCTGACCGTCTCCCTCTCAGGACTAGGTCTTGGGTGGCCCCGTGTCTAACAAAGACACCAACGGCCACCGTCGTCGCAAAACGGTTCCAAACAGGGACAAGGTACCATAAAAACAAAAACGAGCACACAAGGTTATGTCTGCTTACCGGGCCATGGTATGCACGCCCATAACCTTCCCTCATGGGAGGCATTGGTGAGAGCCACAACAAAGGACCGAATCAAGACCTTCCCATTAGGTAAATGTGGTCACACTGAATCAAAACCCGATTCAGTGGCACCATGATTTGATCAACATCATATTCAAGTTGAACTTAATCCGTTTTAAGATAAAAACTTTTTATCAAAAACATGATATGAAAAATGTCATGCAACTACTCGTCATGCAAAGCAAGCAACTCATATTCATGGATCAAACTTAACCACATCATTATCTTGGAACACTAATGATCAAAGCTCTCTTGTTATAACTCATTTTTATCATTAAAAAATATTTTTATTAGTTCTTTATTTAAATGAAAATATCACTTAGTAAAAATTACTACCATTAATTTCCATAGCAATATGCATAGTGCAAACATTACTCTAATTAACCAAACAAGTTCATGCATTCAACCAGTAACTAAAACAAGCACATCGAGGAAAATAAAGTAACTAGCAATTTACCAAAATTATTTATTTTAAATGCAAATAAGAACTCATATTCAAGTAGAAAATCATAGATATTGAAATAACACCATCCAAATGCTGGTGTGGCTTGCCTTAGTGTAGAGGAGGATAACACCTCTCTTGGTTTGCTTCAAGACAAGCTTCTCCTTCTGAAAAAGAATTTAAAACCACAAAAATAAATGTCAAAACACATTCTCAAAATCACCAGAAATTCTATACAGCAGAGAAAAATCCACCGTTTGGTGTGCTGCTAGAGCTTTCTATAACAAAGACAATGCAAAAAGAATCAATTCATTTGGACTTATGGTTTAGAAATGGTGGTTGGTCATAGTTTAGTCAAATTTCTAAATTAAATTTGAATTGAACATAAATCTGAGGGGGTGACGTCGAAGGCGTAAAACGGGAGTGTGCCTCCACTCGTACCGCTTCAGGCGCGAGTGGTGAGGCTGACACTGGGCCCTGCCCATCAGGAGAGAGAGGGGGGATCGAGATCGAGGGGGCGGCGTCACGAGCTCACGCCGCCGCTGACGAGGGGTTTGGGGCTAGGCTAGAGGGATAGGATTGAAGCTTGCAAGCTTCGGTTGCGGACGGGTTTCGCTGGAGAGGTCGAAGACGATGGCTAGGAGCGGCTCCGAGGCCTTGGCGGTGTCCAGGCAGCACCAACAGACCACCGAGGCCCCGCCCAAGCAGCTGCTTGAGCTCGAGAGGCCCTGGAGTGCGGCGGCTGGCCTGCGGGGATCGCCGGATCCTCGGGTCGGGGCAACGGCCAGTGGCCTTCCCGACCGAGCTTGGTCGTTCTACATGTTCGTGGGGTTTGTGTGGAGTGTGGCTTGGCTCGAAAACAAGGTGGGGAGCGCTATATATAGCCGGAGCAAAGGGGGGAACGTGTCGCCGCTCGAGCTCTCTGGACACGCGGTGAACGGTAACAAGAAGCGCCAAGACGAGGGGGCAAAGGCTCAACGTCAGCGCAGGAGCTTGCCCACGCTCGCGGACGAGCACAGGAGGCAGTTGGAGAAGTGGACAAGCGCACGCGTGCATTGTGGCATTTTGGCCGCGATGCACCGTGCTTGCTTCGGCGGCTCCGGCGTCGGTGAGCGCCAGGGAGCGGTCAAGAGTGATGGGTCGAGGCTTGTGGCGCGTTGCGGCTGTCGGCGGCGAGCGCTGGAACGAGCACACGTGAAACAGAGGGCAAGGCGAAAGCCAGAGCGCGTCGAGACGCTGCCAGGCGCCGTGTCCTCGCGCAGTCACCAAGCTGGCATGGTCAAAACGACGCCCAGGAGCGGCCAAACCTTGTCTATGCGCTCGACCGTGCAGTGTTAAGTCTAGAGGACATGATGGCTCATACCCAGGCCGAACAGATTGGACTCAACTAAGCTGGCAAGTTTCTGTCTAGAAACTTGGTCGCCAAGTTTGGACACCTTCTAGTATGCCATTAGGGCTGATCTCCTGGGGTTTAGTGATTCTTAGGAGGGTGCTTAGGCTCAAGAAAGCTCAAGGCCAAAAGCTTAAGGAAAAATGCACTTGCTGTACAAAGTGCATTTCTGGTCCAGAAGTGAAAAGATTTTCTACAACAAAAATATTACAAAGGGAAGGTGTGCCAAGGTTCAAGGAATATTCATGGTTTATCTCAGATTTTTCTGATTAAGAAAAATTGAGGTTGCTTTGGAGCACAAGTTTCTAAATTGAATTTCAGAGAGGAAAATGAATATTTTTCTTTTAGGAAAAATATTCATTTGATTATTTTGAGAATTTGTTGGAAGAATAAGGTAGATAGGTCACTTGGTTGAAAGTCAAGGATATGCCCAAGTGACACGTCCATTTGAAATGATTCAAAACCCAAATCTAATCAGGGCAAAAACCACGGTGAAAACCAAGTCCGAAAAAAGAGAGAAGGCAAGTCCAGAAAAGGAGAGAAGGCAAAATATAGGCTGTCACAAACCTCCCCCACTTAGGATGAATCTCGTCCTCGAGATTCGGTTGCTTGGGAAAACCATTCTGGGTATGCAGTCCTTAAAAATTCCTCTCTTTCCCAGGTTGCTTCTTCTTCGGTGTGATGCTCCCACTGAACCTTGTAAAACCTTATTTCTTTGCTGCGAGTGACCCTTTCTGTCAAATCAAATATTCTGATTGGCTTTCCTCATAAGTCAAATCCTTAGCCAATTCTATCTCTGCCATATCAGTACTTTTCTCTAGTGGCGAGATACATCTTCTTAGCTGTGATATGTGAAACATGTTGTGTACTTCCGATAGTTCTGGTGGCAATTCCAACTGGTATGCGACTGTTTCGACTCTGGCCATGACGGGGAATGGACCAATATATCTGGGTGCCAATTTGTTTGAAATATGCCCTAGAGGCAATAATAAATTAGTTATTATTATATTTCCTTGTTCATGATAATCGTTTATTATCCATGCTATAATTGTATTGACCGGAAACCGCAATACATGTGTGGATACATAGACAACACCATGTCCCTAGTAAGCCTCTAGTTGACTAGCTCGTCGATCAACAGATGGTTACGGTTTCCTGACCATGGACATTGGATGTCGTTGATAACGGGATCACATCATTAGAAGAATGATGTGATGGACAAGACCCAATCCTAAGCCTAGCACAAAAGATCGTAGTTCATATGCTAAAGCTTTTCTAATGTCAAGTATCTTTTCCTTAGACCATGAGATTGTGCAACTCCCGGATACTGTAGGAATGCTTTGGGTGTACCAAACGTCACAACGTAACTGGGTGGCTATAAAGGTGCACTACAGGTATCTCCGAAAGTGTCTGTTGGGTTGGCACGAATCGAGACTGGGATTCGTCACTCCGTGTAAACGGAGAGGTATCTCTGGGCCCACTCGGTAGGACATCATCATAATGTGCACAATGTGACCAAGGGGCTGATCACGGGATGATGTGTTACGGAACGAGTAAAGAGACTTGTCGGTAACGAGATTGAACAAGGTATCGGTATACCGACGATCGAATCTCGGGCAAGTACAATACCGTCAGACAAAGGGAATTGTATACGGGATCGATTGAGTCCTTGACATCGTGGTTCATCCGATGAGATCATCGTGGAACATGTGGGAGCCAACATGGGTATCCAGATCCCGCTGTTGGTTATTGACCGGAGAACGTCTCGGTCATGTCTACATGTCTCCCGAACCCGTAGGGTCTACACACTTAAGGTTCGATGACGATAGGGTTATAAAGGAAGTTTGTATGTGGATGCGAATGTTGTTTGAGTCCCGGATGAGATCCCGGACGTCACGAGGAGTTCCGGAATGGTCCGGAGGTAAAGATTTATATATGGAAAGTTGTTGTTCGGGTTCCGGAAAAGTTCGGGTTTTTCGGTATTGTACCGGAAGCTTCGGAAGGTTCGGAGGATTCGGAGGGGTCCGGAGGTCCGGAAATAGTTCCACCACGTCCAATACAGTAGCATGGGCTGTAGGGGGGCGCCCTAGCCTTAATGGGCCAGGGGCACCAGCCCCCCCAAGGCCCATGCGCATGGGAAGGGGAAAACCCTAAGGGGGAGGTCCTCCACTTGACTTGGGAGGCACTCCTCCCCCCCTTGGCCGCCCCCCTAGATGGGATCTAGGGCTGGCCGCACCCCTTGGGGTGGGAAAACCCTAAAGGGGGCGCAGCCTCCTTTCCCCCTATATATACTTGAGGTTTTGGGGCTGCCATACACACGAGAACCTCTCCCTCTATTGGTGCAGCCCTGCCTCTCCTCCTCCTCCTCTCCCGTGGTGCTTGGTGAAGCCCTGCTGGATTGCCACGCTCCTCCACCACCACCACGCCGTTGTGCTGCTGCTGGATGGAGTCTTCCTCAACCTCTCCCTCTCTCCTTGCTGGATCAAGGCGTGGGAGACGTCACAGGGCTGTACGTGTGTTGAACGCGGAGGTGCCGTCTGTTCGGCACTAGGATCTCCGGTGATTTGGATACGACTCCTTCAACCCCGTTCTCATGAACGCTTCCGCTTAGCGATCTACAAGGGTATGTAGATGCACTCTCCTTCCCCTTGTTGCTGGTTTCTCCATAGATAGATCTTGGTGACACGTAGGAAAATTTTGAATTTCTGCTACGTTCACCAACACAATTTTCCTCGGGTCTGAAACCTCTTGAGTCCTTTCATAGGGGTGACTCAGAGATATACGCGTTCTCCTGGTTCGAAGCTGATCTGGCGATGTTTGGCATCATAGTAGCTCTTCTGTCGGGATTGGCCATTTGCAGTCTGTCTCGGATTTCCTTGACTTGCTTCTCTGCTTCGAGCATTAAATCAGTCACGAAAATACGGCTGTCTCCGGTTTGGGACCAATTCAATGGGGTGCGGCATTTCCGGCCATACAGGGCTTCATAGGGTGACATCTTTAAGCTGGCTTGGAAACTGTTGTTGTAAGAAAACTCGGCGTAAGGCAGACAATCTTCCCACTTGGTTCCTTGGGGCGGTGTACATGCCCTGAGCATATCCTCGAGTATTTGATTTACTCGCTCGGTCTGTCCATCTGTCCGAGGATGATAGGCTGTGTTGTATTTCAAAGCGGTCCCCAAGGCTTGGTGTTGTCGGGACCAAAATGAGGAGGTGAATAGAGATCCCCGGTCAGAGGTGATAGTCTTGGGTACTCCATGTAGACTGATGATTCTTGATACATACAGCTGTGCGAGTTCATTTGCCCGTTATGTGGTCCGGATAGGAAGGAAGTGTGCCACCTTCGTTAAGGTGTCCACTATGACCCATATTGCGTCGTTCCCTCGATGAGACCTTGGAAGTCCGGTGATAAAGTACATGCAGATATCATCCCATTTCCATTGGGATACCGGCAGAGGTTGGAGAAGTTCGGCGGGTTTTTGGTGTTCCACCTTTACCTTGTTGCATATGTCGCAACAGGCCACAAAGTATGCGATGTCTTTCTTCATTCCATCCCACCAAAATACCTAACGAAGATCCTCATACATTTTGGTACCACCGGGGTGAAATGAGTATGGCAATACATGTGCTTCTGCCAATATCTTCTTCTTGAGACCTTCTTGGTTGGGTACACAAAGTCTTCCTCGGAACCTTAGTGAACCTTGTTTATCCATGGAGAAATCCGGTGCCTATCCTTGGTGCATCTTCTGAACATATATTTGTAGCACCTTGTCATCCGCCTGAGCACTGCAGATTTGTTCCTCAAGAGTTGGGGCAACTTCCAATATATTGGTAAGACGGGCGTCGGTGATCACCAAATTTAGCTGCATGATTTCTTCATAAAGCTCCCGAGGTAAGGAATCCATTAGGGCATTAAGGTTGGCTGGTTTGCGACTGAGGGCATCAGCCACCACATTAGCTTTGCCCGGGTGATAATTTATTCCGAGGTCGTAGTCCTTAACCAACTCGAGCCAATTTCGCTGTCGAAGGTTCAAGTCGGTCTGAGTGAATATATACTTGAGACTCTTTTGGTCGGTGAATAGCTGGCACTTCTTTCCAATCTGGTAGTGTCTCCAAATTTTCAAAGCGTGCACCACCTCGTCCAATTCCAAATCATGAGTAGGATAGTTTCCCTCATGTTGCCACAGTTCTCGAGATGCATAGGCCACCACCTTGCCATCTTGCATGAGTACACACCCGAGTCCTCTTCTGGATGCGTCACACTAGACATCAAAACTGCGGTAGATGTCTGGAAGAGTTAATACTGGTGCCGAGATTAGCCTATTTTTTTAACTCATTGAAACTCCATTCGCAGTCCTCCGTCCATACGAACTTCTTATCCTTCTTCAGAAGCTCAGTCATTGGCTTGGCGATCTTCGAGAATCCATAAAATGGCGATAATATCCGGCTAGGCCAAGGAAACTCCGAATTTATGAAACTGTTGTGGGTGCGGACCAATCAAGTACATCCTTTACCTTGCTTGGGTCCACTGAGATTCCTTCCGCCGAGAGAATATGCCTGAGGAATCCCACTTGTTGGAGCCAGAACTCAAATTTGCTGAATTTGGCATAAAGTTGATGATCGTGAATCCCTTCCAGAACTTCTCGAAGATGCTCCGTATGTTCGTCCTTGATCTTGGAGTAAATGAGGATGTCATCAATGAACACCACCACAAATTTGTCCAAGAAATCGATAAACACCTTGTTCATCATATGCATAAAGAAGGCTGGGGCGTTGGTGAGGCCGAAGGACATAACGGTGTATTCATAAAGACCATACCGAGTGGTGAACACGGTCTTAGGAATATCCTCCTTCTTTATCTTGAGTTGATGATATCCGGTCCTCAAATCAATTTTTGAGAATACTTTGGCCCCACTGAGTTGATCAAACAGATCGTCAATCCTTGGCAGGGGATACTTGCTTTTAATGGTGACATCATTCAGCTATCGGTAGTCTACGCACATTCGTAGACTGCCATCCTTTTTGTCCACGAAGATTGCTGGTGATCCCCATGGTGAAGAGCTTGGACGAATGTATCCTTTCTGCGGCATCTCATCCAATTGTTTCTTCAATTCCACCAATTTTGAGGAAGGCATCCGATAATATTTTTATGTATCGGAGTGGTTCCAAGCATCAGGTCAATAGCAAACTCCAATTTTCGGTCTGGTGGCACGCTAGGTAATTCTTCAGGAAATGCGTCTGGATACTCACTGACCACTGGTATTAATTCCACCTCTTCTGCCACGGCTGCAAAAACCATATCCTTCATGGGGATGCGCTTGCGGGCATAAAAACTTGTGGTGTGACCTTCCATATTTTTCAGGGTAACTTCTCTGGTCGCACAGCTGATGCAGACTTGGTATTGGGTCAACCAATTCATGCCCACAATGACATCCAATTTGTTGGAATCAATGATTATCAACGAGGTTGGAAACTTGACACCCTTGATGTCAATTTCCAAATTTCGGCAGACGAGATTGCTTCTGAGTAGGGATCCCGGGGATTGTACCCGCGTGTGCTTTCCAAAAATCGAGCAAGGAAAATTGTTTTGGGAAGCAAAACTCCGCGAAATAAAAGACTGGGAATCCCCAGAGTCAAATAAAATTACAGCAGGTATGTCATTAACAAGAAATATACCAATGACGACTTCCGATTCCTCTTGGGCTTTGTCTGCGGAGATGTGATGAATTTGCCCTTGTATAATATCTGGGGCAGAGTACAGCTCCATGTAGTTGATTTGCGGCTGAAATGGAGCTACGTGCTTGGTGTTCTTGGGACACTGGCGGGCGTAGTGTCTGTTTTGACCACAGCTGAAGCATGAATTGTTGCGCCGACAATCTTCACGCACCGGGCTGGTCACAATGTTCTTGACTTGCGTGGTAGTCTTGTTGACATTCTGCTGCCAGTTGGGTTTGTACTCCACCTGAGTCTGTTGCCAAGTACGAGCCTTTTGCACGGGTTGCATATCCTTCTTCGGCTCGAATTTGCACTTGTGATCATTAACAGCTGGCTTGTTGTCACGCAGGAGCATGTGTTCCCTTTCTGCGATGAGGGCCTTGTTCATCAGAGTCAGGAAGTCTGGGAAATCAAACATGCTGAGAGTACACCTGAGATGCTGATTCAGGCCTCCAAGAAACCTGTCGACCTTCTGCTCTTCTGTGGCAACATCATGGAGAGAATAGCGGGCCAAATGGTTGAATTTGTTCAGATACTCGTTGACGGTCGCGCTGCCTTGAGTGAGAGCGAGAAATCCGCGCTGCTTGATATTCATGATCCCGGTGGGAATATGATACTTGCGGAAATGATCCTTGAATTTTGTCCAAGTAATTTCCTCATCTGCGGGTCATATTGCCTTAGCATTATCCCACCATATAGCGGCAGCTCCTTTGAGATAATGTGTTGCGAAGGGAACCTTGTCTCCTTCTTCAGTGCAAGCAATCTCCATTTTCCTCTCAATGGTCCTTAGCCAGTCATCGGCGTCCAATGGATCAATTACTTGGCTGAAGCTGGGAGGATTGGTTTGCTCAAAATCTGACAGCTTTGAGTGATGTCCATTCTGGTGTCCATTCTGGCCAACCATAACTTGTACGCTTTTTAGTATATCCAGCAGATCTTTGCTCCTTCTTTCTTCAAACATTCGCAGGATTTGCTCGGTGGAAGGCAGTTGTGGCGGTGGAGGCGGAGGTGGCTGGTTCGGCTCGGGGGAATGTCATGCCTGTTTTGTGGAGCGACGGACAGGGACATCCTCACAAGCTTCGCTGCTGCTGCCTCCACGCGTTATCCTATTTTTCGTTTTCCCAATACATAGCAACCATGATGAGAAATGCCCAAATGGGGGGAAAAGCCAATGAAAAATCCCGGAAGAAAGCAGCGAATAAAAACCAAGGCGAATAATAGAGTCCAACATAATTATACATAGTACCAACATGAAAGTAAACATCACAACGGGTCTACTACCCTCGTACATCAAACTACGCATCATGACAAGTGCGATTACAGCCATACATCATGCTCATGACTACGGCGATACTCTAACGGTCTACTACTCGGTCGGTGCTGCTGCAGGCTCGTCTCCTGAACCGGACCCTGATCCTGAACTGATAACGGAGACCTCCGGATCACAAGAGACGCGAGGACGCTGCCTTGAGGGCTCTCCCTCAGGGGCAGGCGGGGGATGGGATCTAAGCATAGGTGCATCAAGATTAGCGACAAGCAAAGACCATTCAGCAGGAGCACTCCGAGGGTTCACGTTCAGAGGGTTAACGGTACCCTGCGAGGTCGCCAGTGGAACAGAGGGGGAAGAAACCGGAGCAGAAGTATAGATGACAGCGGGTAGAGGGTTCCTTATACGAGCAGCCGCAAGAGCTGCGCGAGCGCGTGAAAGCTCCTGAGCTAACTTGTAGTTCAGGAGATACTAGCGGTGATGTAGCAAGAAAGGTGGCTAGTGGGACGATCGCACGCTGGATTAATCAAGGGAAAGAGGATACGCCCATTCTCGTGCAGAGATGGGTAGTAGAAAAGACCAGGGTGGGTGTGCATGCGAACCTTGTTGTAGCGCATGTCTACAAGAGCCTCGAGAGTAGCAAACTGAACCGCCTTAGATGGCATAAAAGCAAGACCACCCTTAGTCGAACAAGTGTAAGCGCTCGAAGGGGAACTGTGGTGTGGAGTGACCTCAGCATAATACTCATACAATGCACCGGCCAGATGCTCGCGATACACCAGGTACTCTGGGTCAGCACCCTCTGGGTAGAGTCATCGCCACACGTTCTGAAGCAGGTGTGGCGATGTGCCCGGAGCTGGCTCAGGATGGTACAAGATCGGTACTGGTGCCATCTACACTCACAAACCATACGGTTAGTAATAACAAATAAAACATGCATGCAATGCGCAACCAATTTCTATGACTACCGGCACTCAAACGAAGCTATCAACCATTTTACTAACGCACTACCAGTCTAGTGTGTCCTACAATCAGCGCGGCTTTGATACCAAGCGTTGTGGCACCCTGGCTCAGAGAAACCGGTTTACCCTGCATTGCCAGCCCAGAGATCGAGTCTTCTGGCAATACACAACAACATGGTACAGAAACAACCGCTTTATTGATGCTAGCAGAGTACATAGGTCTGATATTACATTGAGATACGAGGCCAAGCGGCACACATGGTGCTGCTGGACAATATGTACATTATTTAATGAACATGGTTGGGGCCTCGATCACACTGTCTGATTTCGGGCTCCGCAAAACCCTTAAGATTCGAACACAGGGGCATGACGAAGATCTCTCCCACTACACGTCTACCTAGCGCCTCGCTCTTCTCCTGGTGCTGGGAATGGGATGCAAGCAAGCAAGCAAACAAGTAGAACACACAAGAGTTTACCTAGGTTCAGGCCACCTTGCGGTGTAAAACCCTACTTCCTGCTTTGGTGGATTGGCCTCGCGAGGGCACGAGTATGAACAAGAACAAAGGTTTCCTGAGCTCAGGAGGCGAGCTCAGGCGGGGTGAGGAGGCAGATGTTCTTGCTCCCTTGCTATGCTAGGCTTCAATGGGTTGGTTGATCTCCCATCCGTTCATCCGTCTATGCTAGGAACCCTAGCTACTTATATAGGCGGCCAGGGTCCTCTTCCTCCGAAATGTTTAGGCGGGAAGGGAATCCCACAACGGCCATTTGAGCGGGAACACAAGGACGCCCTTATCCTGACAAAAGGTGGTCTTCTCCTGCAATGAGGGCAGGCGGTGACGTCGTGGTGGGCTCGGTGATGACATCCTTCCTGCCGTCCTTGCAGTCTTCGGTCTTGTTGCACCAAAGGGGAAACTTTTGTCTCGCCCCTCGGGAACCTGCACCTGTGCGGTCTCCTTTGCACCGATATGGAAACTGCGCCCGCGGGCGCCCGCTGGCACGGTTCGTCATGGCTTGCGTCACTGCCTCCTCCTGAGGCAGCCCTTGCCTTGAGTTCTCCGCCCTCCCGAAGTACCCTAGCTGAGGCCATTCTTGAGGGGACGTCTTGGTCGCCTCTCCGGAGCAGCCTAGGTGAGGCCGCTCCCCGAGGAGGTCTTGGTCGTTCTCCTCGCGATGGCTGCCCCCCCCCCCCCCGCGAGGGTCTTGACCAGCTGGTCGATCAGCTGGGCCCTACCGGGCCGTACCAAGAACGCGACGTGGGCTGCAGACAGGCAAGTATGGGTACCCTGGTTCCCAGTACGCTGACACACACGAACTACGCGGCAGTCGAAGAATGACGAAGTGGAACTCCATAGCATAGGGACACCGACGTGGACACGGCCTAGACACGAGATGTGTTGCGATGTGAACCAACTTGCCTTAAAGCTGGGATAACACACCAGGTCAGTACATTGAATGTACTTGCAAGCTCACAACAAACATAAGCACGATGACAGACAATATCATGATAATTAATCTGATTAATTCAATGCAAGAAATACTATGGATGCAATGCAAACAAAACGAACATTGAGTCACACGGACTCGCTTACCAGACGGTTACCTCGTAACAAAACGGTGACCACACCGAGGTCACACCTGAAACCAATTACTCATGAACACCTCGAGTGTTCAAGGTTCACCACGAAACAATGCATCACGACAATCGCTTAGGTTGCAAGATTTATTATAAAAGTTGATCCATGGTGTGACTTACCCCCGAGTCTTGCCCTTAACCGAGGGCGCGGCTATCGATAGATTAAATACACTCTGCAGAGGTAGCGCACTTTACCCACACTACGGAATACCTGGCCTCGCACTCCCATTCGGGTGGACCAAAGTATTCCAACGAAACCCTCCCTTTGTCATGCACTCTCCCCGGCCACTCCGACCATCTCCCTCTCAGGGCTAGGTCTTGGGTGGCCCCGTGTCTACCAAAGACACCAACAGCCACCGTCATGGAAAAACAGTTCCAAACAGGGACCTGGTACCATAAAAACAAAAACGAGCACACAAGGTTATGTTTGCTTACCAGGCCAGGGTATGTGAGGGAGTCCCGGATTAGGGGGTGTCCGGATAGCCGGACTATGACCTTTGGCCGGACTCCTGGACTATGAAGATACAAGATTGAAGACTTCGTCCCGTGTCCGAATGGGACTTTCCTTGGCGTGGAACGCAAGCTTGGCGATACGGATATGTAGATCTCCTACCATTGTAACCGACTCTGTGTAACCCTAACCTTATTCGGTGCCTATATAAACCGGAGGGTTTTAGTCCGTAGAAAACAACAACAATCATAACATAGGCTAGCTTCTAGGGTTTAGCCTCTCTGATCTCGTGGTAGATCTACTCTTGTACTACCCATATCATCAATATTAATCAAGCAGGAGTAGGGTTTTACCTCCATTGAGAGGGCCCAAACCTGGGTAAAAACATCGTGTCCCTTGTCTCCTGTTACCATCCGCCTAGACGCACAGTTTGGGACCCCCTACCCGAGATCCGCCGGTTTTGACACCGACATTGGTGCTTTCATTGAGAGTTCCTCTGTGTCGTCGCCGTCAGGAAGGATGCCTCATCCCGTCTTTAAAGGCGGCACTATTGCTAAAGAAGCTTTGGCTTTCGGCCAAACTCTTCGGCTAGGCGTTTTTCTTATGACCGCCTATTCGGCCGCCGCGCCGACGATGACTTCTTGGGTCATCGAAAGCAATCTTCATGTTAACTCGGAGCTCGCCGAGCAGTTAGATCCGATGGAACTCTCTTCCTTAAACGAGCTCTTGGATAGCATCGCCGCCCTGGGAGTCGCTACAGACTATGATCAGATAGGGCCTACACCCGATCTGAGAGAGATTAACTCTCCCCAGGTTACACACCACGTTGCTGTGGTAGAGGAACAATACGGCGACCCTTCTCCTATCTTAAGGACTAGCTACGTCCGGATTCCCGATCCCTCCATGCCGGATTCCCGCGGAGGAGAGGACGTCACGCAAGCCCCGAACCTAAAGTTAGGCAGCGGGCTAGATTCATTGGACAACATCCAAGAATCCAAGCTTCCAAATTCGGAAGCTCCTTGGCCCTTAAGCCTCAGATTGGGTGCGGTTCCGGATTTAATTCCACCCGCCCACCCAAACATCAGCGACCTATGTCAAATTCGACAAGAGCCTGCAGCAACAGTACACCATTACTGGGCCAGATTCCTCCTGGTTATGGACAGGATAGAGGACTGCCGCGAGGAGGACGCAATCTCATTCTTCTGCAATAATTGCACGGACAACGGGATCCTTAACGCTATAAGTCGCCGTGACATCACACGCTTTGCCGACTTGGCGTCCATAGTACGAAAGTACTGTGCGATGGAAAGCACCTTGAAAACCGAAGCAAGATTTTGGGACAATCCATCCTTGAATACAACCCCAGTCCAAAATAAAAGGGTGCACCATCACCAAGCATCTGGGTTAAACACCAAAAAGCAAAAACCCTCTATAGGGCATGGAACCGTACTGGAGGGATGGCTCAATGGACCCTGTAAAATTCATAGTACAGAGGGCGCCACTCCAACTCATAGCCTTAGAGCATGTTGCATACTACGGCAGGTGGCCAAAAGTGGCGAAGAGCTTCTAGTCTAGAGCACCAGCCCAGGGATACCAGTACGGTATTAACAGTCTTCGAGACTTTCGCATCAAATAATATGCGGAAACGAACACTCCATAGCCTCGCCGAAGTCTACCAAGTAGCAACAATAAATCCATGGAGTGACACAACTATTACCTTTAATGCCAATGACGAACCTAAATTACGAACAGCTCAAGCACCAGCCGCATTGGTCCTCAGTCCGATAGTGGACGGTTTTCGCCTTGCCAAGGTACTCATGGACGGCGGCTGCGGATTGAACCTCATTTACGAGGAAACCCTGTGAAAAATGGAAATAGACTGGAGCCGCATTGAGCGAAGCAGCACAACCTTTAGAGGAATAATCCCCAGTCGGGAAGCATGCTATACAGGAAAAATCACACTAGATGTGGTGTTCGGCACGCTGGATAATTACAGGTCCGAGGAAGTCACGTTCCAAGTGGCCTCGTTCAGCAGCGGATACCACGCTCTATTAGGGCGTGAGGCATTCACAATTTTTCAAGCTATACCCCGTTATGGGTACATGAAGCTCAAAATTCCCGGGCCTAATGGAATCATCACCCTTGCTAGTGATCTGGACATAGCACTCCGCGCCGAAAATAAGACAGCCGCACTGGCCCTTGAGGCACTATCCGGAGCCCTAGCGGCCGAGGAACTCACTGCGCTGCGCTCCACGGTGAATAGGGACGATGTGATACTCGATAAGAGATCCAAGTCCACTTCCTTCAAACCAGCGGACGAAATAGCCAAATTCCAAGTCCATCCAACGGACCCTACAAAAACGGCCTCCATCGGGGCACAATTAAATCCTGATGTAGACGCCGCACTAAGAGAATTCCTACGTGAAAATTGGGACATTTTTGCCTGGCACCCTTCAGACATGCCAGGAATCCCACGCCGGCTGGCCGAGCACAGCCTAAACATCCTAAAAGGGTTCAAGCCAGTCAAACAGGCTCTTCGGCGTTTCTCCGAAACCAAGAGGCGAGCCATGGGAGAGGAGCTAGCCAAACTATTGGAGGCCGGATTCATCAGAGATATAAAACATCCGGACTGGCTAGCAAACCTGGTGATGGTACCAAAGAAGGACAAATCCTGGCGCCTATGCTTCGATTTCAAGGACCTCGACAAGGCTTGCCCAAAGGATCCCTTCCCCGTCCCCCGCATCGATCAAATCATCGACACTACCGCAGGACACGATTCATTGTGTTTCCTCGACGCATTCTCCGGCTACCACCAAATTAAGATGGCAGAACCTGACCAAGCCGCAACGGCATTCATCACTCCATACTGCCCATTCTGCTTCAACACAATGCCCTTCGGGCTCAAAAACACCAGCGCAACATATCAGCGCATGATTCAGACATGTCTGGCAAACCAAATCGGCAAAACAGTGGAGGCATACGTAGACGATGTGGTCGTCAAAAGCAATCATGTTGAAACTCTAGTAGACGACTTGAGGCTCACATTCGATAATCTCCGAACATATGACATCAAGCTCAACCCGGAAAAATGCGTTTTCGGCGTAATAGCCGGAAAGCTCTTGGGCTTCATCGTATCCGGTATAGGAATTGAAGCAAACCCAGCCAAGATCTGAGCTCTGTCAAAATTGGATATCCCAAAAGACCTCAAACAAATACAAAAATTGACTGGATGCATGGCGGCTCTAAGCCGCTTTATCTCCCGTTTGGGAGAAAAATCATTACCCCTTTATCGCCTCCTCCGACGCACCGAACACTTCGAGTGGACGGATGCCGCCACGGCCGGACTCGAAGAAATAAAAGCCATATTGGCAACAAACCCGGTCCTGGCCGCGCCCAACATGTGTGAACCAATGCTATTATACATCGCGGCAACTCATCAAGTTGTAAGCGCGGTGCTCATTGTCGAACGAGAAACGGACGGACACAAGTTCCCCCTTCAAAAACCAGTTTACTACGTGTCCACTGTCCTAACTCCATGCAAGTCACGGTACCCGCATTATCAAAAGATAGCGTACGCGGTGTTTATGGCATCTTGGAAGCTGCGACACTACTTTCAAGAGTGTTCAATAACAGTAGCCTCCGAAGTACCCCTTAACGACATTATAAACAACCGCGACGCGACGGGCCAGATTGCCAAATGGGCCATTGAGCTCCTCCCATTCGACATAACCTATAAGCCATGGAGAGCTATTAAGTCGCAAGTTTTGGCCGACTTCATCGCCGATTGGACCGAAGCCGAACTCCCTAAAGAGTAAGGTGCATATTCCAACTGGATAATGCACTTTGACGGCTCCAAAATGTTGGCTGGCCTGGGAGCTGGCGTTGTTCTGATGTCCCCAACCGGAGATATAGTTCAATACGTACTCCAGATAATGTATATGGACTCCAACAACGCAGCCGAATACGAGGCCCTTCTACATGGTCTCCGGATGGCAGTCTCCATGGGCATTCAATGCCTAGAGGTGCGCGGGGATTCGAACCTTGCGATATCCCAAATAAATGGAGACTTTGATACCAAGGATCCGAAAATGGCAGCCTATCGCAATGCCCTACTAAAAATGTTAGCTCGGTTTGAGGGGCTCGAATTTCACCATATAACCCGGGATAACAACCAGGCAGCACACGTGTTGGCACGCATCGGCGCAAAGCGCGATGCTGTCCCCCCCCCCCCAACATCTTCCTAGAGAGGTTGTTCAAGCCATCCATATTATGGGAGGGAGAGTCCGGAAATAACAACCCGGACCCAACCGCACTGCCCCACACCGAACATTCTGACACAGTTGGTGGTTCTGCCAACGAAATAACACCCTCAGCCCACGTAATAATGGCAGTCATTGCCCCGTGGACCGAACCATTCCTAGCCTACCTAACCAGGCAGGAACTTCCCGAGGACCAAAACGAGGGCCGCTGCATAGTGCGGCGATCTAAAGCCTATAAAGTCCATGAGGGAGAGCTTTATAAGAAAAGCACAACCGGAGTCCTTCAAAGGTGTATCTCCGAAGAGGAAGGGCGGAATCTTCTGGCTGAAATTCATGCCGGACTCGGCGGGCACCACGCCGCAGCCCAGGCCCTTGTAGGCAAGGCCTTCCGTACAGGATTTTATTGGCCAACGGCCCGGGCAGATGCTCAGGACTTAGTCCAACGATAACTCGGATGCCAGCTCTTTGCCAACCAAAGCCACATGCCACCCACCACCCTCAAAACTATACCCATCACCTGGCCCTTCGCGGTTTGGGGGCTTGAAATGGTCGGATCCCTTAAAGGGGGAACCCACAAGAAAAAAATACCTAATGGTCATGGTGGATAAATTTACCAAATGGATAGAGGCCAAGCCTGTCAAGACAGCCGAATCCGGACTGGTGATAGACTTCATATCAGGGGTCGTACACCGTTACGGTGTCCCCCACAGCATCATCACTGATAACGGCACGAACTTTACAGCCAACGAGGTAAAACTCTGGAGCAAAAACATGGGCATTAAGCACAACTATGCTTTAGTCTATCACCCTCAAACTAACGGTCAAGTTGAGCGAGCAAATGGTCTAATTATGAGCGGCATCAAACCCAGATTAGTGCGCTCCCTCAACGAATCTAACACGCACTGGGTAGAGGAGCTCGACTCCATACTGTAGGGGCTGCGGACCACTCCAAATCGCATGACCAGATTCACACCATTCTTTATGGTATACGGCGCAGAGGTAGTTCTGCCCTGCGACATAATTCATGACTCACCTCGCGTGCGCATGTACGAAGAAAGAGAAGCCGAGCTTGATCGGCAGGACAGTTTGGATGCCTTGGAGGAGGAGCGTGACGTAGCAAAAGCCCGTTCCGCATTCTGTCAACAGCAGGCTCGAAGATATCAAAGCAGAGAAGTACGGGCCAAAACTTACAATGTTGGCGAGCAAGTTCTACGCCTGCCGGACAAGAAAAAGGAAAAACTAAAGCCCAAATGGGAAGGTCCATTTATCATCGACCAAGTCCTGGCCGGTGGAGCGTACCGTCTGCGAGATGCATTGGATAACCGACTCGAGCCGAACCCATGGAACGCAGCCCGTCTCCGAAGATTCTACGCCTAGCGCCGGATTCTGAGTTCATCTCCTTCTTCTGTCCATATTTTCCATTTTAGCTATCTTCTATTTTTCTCCTTCTCCCTCTATTTTCTTTCCAGCCTTTGAAGGCTCGTTAGCGCATCGTTCGCACACACTAGATGCGCTATCCGCGCTCATTGTACCTGGGGGCTTCTTTCACAGAAGCTTAATTATAAGGGCTTCATGCCCAATACATGTGTGAGACTTCCGCATGTACCTTTCATTCACCATTATATGTATCGATATGACTTAAGTTTTGTCCAAGCTGGATTGCCTGGCTCCTGTGCTTACCTCTACGTTCCCGATTGTTCGGCTAGGTGGTAAAGGGAGCACCTCTGATTGTTACTTCCGGGTCAGCCGGATGTGTACCTCAGACTGGGTGAAGCCGAAAGCTAGTGTTCTTAAGAGAATATTCGGTCGGTGAACTAAAATAAGATTTCTTACCCATTTATTTATCTGCCCCCAAATGTTTTTCTGCTTTTTTCGCAGTCCGGACATGCACTTTAGGGCATGCCTCCCAGGGAAAGGAACCCCTAACGGAACTATTCTCCCTGGAAGATGTTTCTTACTAACCATGTAATATAACATAACTAGTTGGGCACTTGTCTGATAAAGCACTAATGACCCCTACGCCTGGTCTCCACGCATGCCCCGGTTTTTATATAACCGCGAGGGTATTCGGACACACTCCGGACTATCGGGTCCCGAGGTTGAAGCGATAAGGTCCGCTATGACAAATGATCTACAATCCGGCTAGAAGGCATTTTACATGTCACCTTAAATTACATAGTCAATTTGACTGATTGTATTCCTCTTCAATGCCATCTAATAGGCTGTCTAGTTCACAATCCTGCTGGGAATACTTTGCGGCCAATTCTACTTGGCCGTACACTAAGCTCACAGGGATCTCCTTCCCATCTGGCCCCACAGGTCCGACCTCGGCCTTGTGGTTTGGATCAGCCTTCGTGTACCGTGTCTTCACCATGGCCCAGGCCTCCCTGGCGCCCTGACGGCAGGCCGATATCTTCCATAATCGGAAGCGCCTCCATGCTCCCTGGAGCCTCTCTGCAAGCTCCCCAAGGCCTTCGGGCAGGGAGACAGATGGCCACAAGGCCTGGGCGACACCTTTCATCACCTGCCGAACTCGTTCGTGTAGTTGTAAGAGCTCGGGAAGAAGGTCACCCGTAGAACCAGGAATTTCCTCTGCAGGATAGCATGTGAGCATACCTACAGACATAACTCTGTTAGTCGACTTCCTCGCCGAACTCAATTTTCAAAGTTTGTTTAAGCACTTACTCAAAATGCAGCGTCGAAGCCGCCAATTCTCCTTAACGGAGTCAGACAGCTGGGCACGAACATCTTTTAGTTCCTCACCCAGCTGGGTGTTGGCATCTTGGAGATTATTTTTCTCCTGCCTCACCCTCGTAAGCATGTTCTCGCCGGCCTTTAACCGGCGCAAGAGCTGTTGCTTGTCCGGATCTACCCCAGCGCCATCTGCAATGTTATTATCAGATCTATATACACGCCGCACTTCACAACATACTTATCTTTTAAAAGCATATGTTACCAGAGGGGGTCTCTTTGGCTTCCCCTGTAGCGGCTTGTGCGGCCTCAAGTTGGGCTTTGCACTCTTCAAGCTCCTGGGATAGTTCGGTATTCTTTTCTGTAAGATCCTGCACAATAAATGACCCTTAAATCAGTTATTCTAACTATTTCAAGTCTCGGGGGCTACTGGCATATATAACTGTTAAATTTCCTCACTCGTATGTCTTTTACATACTGCTCCATGGATCTGGCTAGACCATCTTGAGCGGCACGGAGGTGCGCATCTCCCGAATTGAAGGCGTTCAACGCCTCTTGGGAGAAACATGTGTCACGAAGAATTGTCCGCGGCGCTGTGATTCATGGCACTCTCCACCTCGAGTTGGTGGCGGACAATCTGTCGGCATCCTCTCGCCGGAGGAGCATCCGACGCGCCTCGTGTTCGCCTCCGCTTGGGCCGGCTTTGAAGCTTTGGCTGGCAGAGGCTCGATGGGCAACCTCTCCGGATATAGTCCGCGGCGCTCTTTTTCCTGAAGAGAGCACGAGCGTTAGTATGCCTTTCGGAATAAAACCCGGGAATAAGGTGACACGCCATACCGTTGCACCGGCGTTTCGATACGGACCGCACTTCTTTTTAGCCTGCTGGGCCGCGCTGCCCCTCGTTGGCTAGCCGCTGCAGGCTCGGCCTTCCGCCTCAAGGGCTCCCCCTGCAAAACACTGTTGGTATACGATGATAAAAAATAAGCGCGGATGAATCATTCTCAAAGTATTGGGGCTTCGGTCTCAGTTACCTGCGAGGCTGGAAGTATTCCGGGGTAATCGGCCGTAATGGCAACTAGGGCATTATCAATGCTTAGTTGGTGAAATACCCCATCAATCAGCTCTGGATCCTCTTGGGAGGCCGGATCGAGGAACCGTTCTGGATCTTCGGGTTGTGGAGGCAGGTTGTTTATATCCTTTATAGCCTGGCGCAGTTCTTGCGTCGAAATCAAAAAATGAGATACTTGACTATGGGAATATGGATCGGATGGGCAAAAATGTCCGCTTACCCAGCTTGGAAAATCCGTCCTGAGGGTTGACGTGAGGAAAATCCTCCTCTTCTCCCTTGTACAATGCGGACAAGATCTTCATCAGATCGGCGACCGATCCCGGCCCCTTACGGCAATGACGGGTGGCATCATCCTCCCCATTGAAATCCCACATGGGGTGGCCTCTATAATGGAGTGGCTGCACCCCCCGCATAATGCATGTGGCCATGACGCCGATCATGGTCAGTCCCGAATGTGCAAACAACCTTATTCGGCTCATCAGGTAAAGGACGTCCCTGTCATTTTCCCTCTGGGGGCTCCGTGGACGCCAGCTTAGGCGTTTCTTCAAAGGAGCATTACTGAACTCCGGGAGGCCGATCCGAACAGGGTCCGGCAAGGGGACATCTTCTATATAAAACCATTCCGAAGGCCAGTCTTCGGACGCCTTCTTCGGGGTTCGGGATAGATATCCGGTCCTGGCGATGCGCCATAGTTCGGCTCTGCCCACTTGATATATCGACTGTCACAGCCCTAGAGCTTGCTTGTAACTAGTGGCATTGCATCCATGCATCATGTTTAATTTTCATCAGAAAATTGAAATGGGGAAGACAGAACCCCCAGAACCCCTTTTGAATCCAACTAGGGTTTACTAAAATTATTTTCAATGAACCTGAAATGCCCTTCTAAAATGCTCATCACCTTTGCTTTGGTTCAGAGCCTCTGCCAAAAGTGGTGCACAATTTTCTAGGTCATCCTAAGGTTGTTGAATTAAATCATAAGTATTTGAGTTTGGGAATTTAAAATTATATAAAATATTTCAAATGCCCAAATATTTCCAAACTAAAATGTTTCATGTTGGAAATATTCCAACAATGGACCAGGAGCAGTTTGGTGATTTTTGAAGCTGTTTAAGTATTTTTAAAAACTCCACAAAGTTGCAGAAAAATAGAAAAAGAAAAACAGAATGAAAATCCTACCTGGCGCCTACCAACCGGCCCACCGGCCCAGCCAGCCTGCAGCGCCGTGGCTGCTTGGCTCGGCCAGGCAGGCAGGCAGGTGCTCGGCGGCGAGCACCGCATGGGTGCCACGCACCTGGTTGCCACCTCGCCGCTCCCCTCATCGAGCTGCCGACGCAAAGCTCTCTCTCTCTCTCCCCCGAACCCCCCAGACAGCTCTCTTCCTCCCCAGCTCCTCCCCCTCACGCTCCCCAGCCATGGCCGACGCCACCGCAGCCACGCCGTCGCCGTAATCGTGCTCCCCACCGTCCGTGCTCCGTCTCGCCGTGTCTAGGAGCTCCGCCGCCCTCCTCTACCCCGAGCTAGCCGAGCCCCGCGCGCTCGCGTGACCCGAATCCACTACACCGACCTCGCCCGACCCCGCCGTCGCCGGAGATCCCCTTCAACGCCGCCGTCGCATCAGTCCGTCCCCGACCGCACTGAGTGCTTCCCCGAGTGCCCTATGAGCCTAGCTACCTTCTCCTCCTTCCCTCTCTCGCTCCCGAGCTGTGTAGTGACCGCACGTAGATCAACCGCACTTACCGCCGCGGAGCTCGTCGCCGACGTGCTCCCGGCCATCCTCCGGCCACCTCTCGGTGTCCATCGCACTCACCACACTGCGTAGCATCTAACCAACTACTCCCCACACCTCACGGAACACCCTAGCCTCGAGTTCGTCTTCGCCCGAACTCCGGCGGCCGCCTAGGTCGTCGCCGGCGCCGATTCCGGCCGCCCCGACCCCAACTAACTCCACCAAGAGCTGCGGTTTATCCCCAGCTCCACTTAGATGCCTTCCGCGGCCCATTTGGTGGCCGGAACGGCCAAAAGCACTTCCGCCGCCGCGTCGGGCTCGCCGGCGGCTAAACCCCGGTGCAGCCGACTTTGACTTTGACCACGGGTGGGCCCTGGTTGACTCTGTTGAGTCCATGACAGGTGGGGCCCAGCCCTGTTAACTAATCAGGTTTAGTTTAATTAATATTTAGCTAAACTAATTATACTTACACACGGGACCCACCAGTCAGGTTTGACCTGGGCCGCCCGTTGACCTACTGACGCCACTATCACGTCATGCTGACGCAGTATCTGTTTCTGGAATTTTAATAAATCAGAAATGATTTACTAATTTCAGAAAATGATCTAAACTTCTAAAATTCATAGTAATTCAACCGTAACTCCAATGGAAATAAGTTATATATGAAAAATGATCAGAAAAATATGAAGAATTTGTTTATGCCATGACCATGCATGTTTGAACAAGTTAACATAACTGAATAGGATGAATCATGATTAGGGTAATTTAAGAAATAACATTCGGAGTTGGAATTTGTTCTTGTTTGAATTCGAATTCAAATTAACTTGGCTTACTGCTACATTAGGTCAATCCAGTACCTTAACATGACATGTCATTCATGTGAATGTGCATTGCATTGATTGTGTTCTTTCTCAGTTGCCGGTGTTTGTCCCCTCTCGATGAGCGGCGTTAGACGATTGTTCGATGACACCGATGAAGAACTATATTATCTTCAGAAGTGCCAGGCAAGCAAAACCCCCTTGTTCATTCTGATATAATCCCACTCTCTCGCTCCTGCTCTATTTTACTGCACTAGGACAACAACGACTCACGTGTTACTTGTTGCGGTAGCTGAACCCCAAAAACAGCTCGCAAAGGGCCACGAAGCCCGCAATATGCAGAATAGAGGCAGGCGTAAGGTTGTGCAACTGGAGGCCATAGAACTCCAGGAGCCCCTGGAGAAACGGATATATTGGAAAGCCGAGCCCTCTTATCAAATAAGGGACAAGGCATACCCGCTCTCCTTGGGAGGGACTGGGACGCTCTTCGCTTGTTTTCCGCCCTTATAGGTGGCGAGTCCGGCTCAAACCGGAACCATGAAGGCCGGGGGGAAGAAATCCCTTGGTTTGGAGAGTCACTAGCTCGCTGTGCGGGACGGAGCATCTCTCCCAATCTCCAGGCTGAGGACTGGGATGGCGAGAGGAGGAGCCGCGTCGACTGTCCATGACGGAATGGATTTCTGACATGTGCGCTCCGATGAAAGCTTGCGAAGGGAAGATGGTGTGATTCGGATCTAGATCCTCGTCTCTTATATAGACAGCTCACTTGCACAGCTAGGGGGGTAAATGTAGAAATACCCTGGCTTTTCGCATTCATTCAACATGTGGAAGATGGCCATTATTGGGCATGGAAGCCAAGGAGCGCGATATTCATGAGAAGCCGGACACTATTCAAACAGGTACGCAGGATTTGGAGAAGAACCCGCCTTGCAATGCCGAAGACAATCTACGCGCCGGACTCGTTGCCATTGAAGCCTGGTTCGGGGGCTACTGAGCGAGTCCCGGATTAGGGGTGTCCGGATAGCGGACTATGACCTTTGGCGGACTCTGGACTATGAAGATACAAGATTGAAGACTTCTTCCCGTGTCTGGATGGGACTTTCCTTGGCGTGGAAGGCAAGCTTGGCGATACGGATATGTAGATCTCCTACCATTGTACACTACTAGGGAAAAGGCTAGCAGCAGCGCGGGTTTTAGGTGTATCAGTAGCGCGGGGCGGGGCGCTACTAATAAGGCGCTACAACTAACATATAGCACTAGCGCGTGGTCACCTGCGCTACTGCTACACAAGTGTAGAAGCAGCACGGTTACAGGGAGCACACTACTGCTAGTAGCTATAAGCGCCCTTTGCACAACAGCGCTCATTGCTATAGCGGCGCTGCTGCTAACTTCTATACACTCGCTCATCGCTAATTTAACAGGTTTTTGTTTTTTGGGCATATTTGTTTTCTATTTGAACAGACTTTATGGAAGAATCTTTAGCACATAGAAATTTCATCATGATACACATACAAATGCCTGCGAGACCACGAATATAATCATAGCATATACATACAAATAGTCTCATCATAATCATCATCCAACACAAAGTGGTCTCTCGTCATCATCTCGAAAATAGCGATACAAGTCCTTGATTACTTGCAAATACATCATCATCCATCTAAAAAATGGTATACGTGAGAAGAGCTATCACTTTGAGTACATGAGTTCGTATCCCTCTCTTGCATTAGCGTGAACCTAAACTAACTACTGCTCGCCGCTCGAAACCGGAGGCGGCAACACTGGGTCGACACTCGGCCACTCATCGTATATATACTCCTGGCGTAGCACTTCTTCGCCATCGATAATCTATGCACCTGCATCGTCACATGAGTCGATGATATGCAACATATATAGTTGAGCAACGAAAGAGACAGACTTGACAAAAATAGAAACAACATATCATAAGCATAAATAACAAAGTTCATCATACCCAAAATGCCCTAACTAGAGTGATCTTAAGCTAGTCGAGGAGGAGGACGGTTTAATTACATCACAAATAAAGTTTCACTCGCATAACTCAAAGTTTCGTCATCACGGAAAGTATGGACTAAGCAGACACATTGTCATATATCGACAAACACTCCAACATGCCGTGCCATCCATCGAGGTCGGGGAGATAGTCCCGAGCTTAGTGAAAACTTCATGTCGAGACGCTGAGAGGCTATCCATGTTGGACGTCTTCCGCGACATTTGTCCTTCTCCGTAGAACATCCCTGTTTTTTCGACGACCTCTTTCATGATGATTTGGGCAAGTTCGCTGGATGTTATACAACTCAACTCGAAGTCGATGATCCTCGATATCTCCTATGTCCTTTACCCATTGCAGAATATGGGCATTGCGGATGTAGGTGACATTTGAAGGTTACGGTGATCCCGTCTGTACTCCAGCATGTGGTGTAGGACATAGAATCCATCATTAAGAGAATCGTTCGGTTGTTGGATGCAGCGAAGTCGGTCTTATGGACAAAGGCGGCCCTGCCGCCCCTTCTCTTCTTGTCCCTAACCTCTCCACCCCTTGCTTGGTAGTAAAACATAGCACTGTCGAGAACATCTTTGATGGGGTGTAATCCTTTTGTGAATGTTCTTGACGAGTCAAGTAAAAGCGTGGGAGAATCGGGGTAGAGGATGATGAGGACGGCGGCCCGCCGCTATGCAAAATAAGTACACCTCAAATTAATGAGCCTCCACCGTGCAAATGAATTATTGAAATCGAAGGAAGGATAGCAGCGGATGACTTACGGGATGATAAGGCACGAGAATCGCCTCCTTGTCCTTATTGGCGAGAATGGCGGCGATGTAATCCCTCGCGTATTCACGCTGCTCTGCCTGAGACTCCCAAGAAGCTCCGTGCATGTAATGCGGGTCAGCGACACAGATATGCGTATCTGCTCAACCCCAATGATGTAGTCCATGTGCAAGGCATAAAGGCGGACAAGCGTAAAATCCAGCTTCTTCACGTGAAACATGTCGAATATGTAATCGAATCGGAGGAAGAACTTATCCGTAGGGAAGCTGTCGACGTACGACATTTGCCGCGGAACGTTAACCACGTACAGTGGGTATCCTGGATCTTTTGAGGCGATGAAGCATTTCTCTACCTGCAGGACATCGTCATGATCCTCCTTAGATCGCCGAATCTGGCCCGTAGCGCTGTTGCAGGTAGGATTGGTTGACCGGGGATATGCCATTTATCCGCATCGGGGATATCTATCCGCATCAGGTAGTTTCTCATCATTGATGGTGGCGGTTGTCTGTACGATGCAGCCAATTTGACTGCCGTAGCACGCGCGCGCTTCCCCGGGCGCCTTTGGCTCAAAATTGCCGTCGTCCACCTCCGTGACCACCAGCCTAGTAGTCCTGTGTTTGTTAGGAAACCGTTGCCTCTTTGCTTTCGGTTCTACACCGGCTCCGCTCCCCGAGGCAGCACCGGTCTCAGCGCCGGTCTCGATGCGGTCTGAATCTCGATGCGGTCTCGGTCTCAGCACTGTCTGCGTGTCGATCTCAATCCCGATGCCACGGTGGGCCCAGCAACAACATCGGTTGATCGTCCATACGGCTAAAATATTAAATGCGCGCCGGTGAACATCGTCATAATCACCAGAACCCTGTCCTTCATCGTTGCTAGCCATGTTTCCTATGATTAAATCTAGTCAATTAATTCTAGACCTAATAAAATGAATAATGACATAAAAAAGGACTATTGTTTTGTAGGAATGTTGACTCCTTCCTGGTGCGGCAAATCCCGGGCACTCGATATGTCCTAGTTTGTAGCACAAGTCATGCCGAAATTCACGGAAAATTTCAGCATGACCTTTGCTAAAAAGTGGACAAATCGAGAACCTGAAATTTGCCGGAACAGAAATGAATCAACATTCTGGCAAAACATAGGCCACTCAGCATCATTCCCTGGAAACAACAAAGCCACTTGGGCACAATCAAACAACTTCAATGAAAAGATATAACATGACCACTTCAATGAAAATAAAATTTGCCTAAATTCTTTTCCTTGAAAAATAGTGGTCTTTTCAAAAATCAAAAATCTTTCAAAATGACCTCACTAAACACTTCTCTGCCTAGGACAGAACCCAAATTATGTTGATCTAGTTATTCCTCTCTCTCACACAAACACACATTATTATCTCTAACCCTTCTCTGCCTAGGACAGAACCCAATTAAATTGCAAAGGAACTCCATTTCTCTAACCCTTCTGACCTAATGCTCTAAAATAAAATTTTCCTCTAACCTAGACAACCTACTTAACCTAGCTTGTTAATCCAGCGAACCTAATTAACCTACCTATTTAACCTAGTTAGTTAATCTAGTTTACCTAGATAATTAACCCTAATTAAACAAGTTAACTCAGCTAGTTCTCTGTCAAAGCCCAAAATAAATTTTTGCACTAATTAACATAGATAATTAACCTAATTAAACTAGTTAACCTAACTAGTTCTCTGCCAAATCCCTAACTAAATTTTTGCACTAACCTAGATAATTAACCTAATTAAACTAGTTAACCTAACTACTTCTCTGTCTAAGCCCTAACTAAATTTATGCCCTGACCTAGATAATTAACCTAATTAAACTAGCTAACCTATGCATGAGAGAGAGAGGAGGGGTGGGGGCTTACAGAGGATGGCTCCGGTGGTGGCGACGGAGGCAGTGGTGGCGAGGGAGGCAGGGGCATCTCCGGTGACGGCGAGGGAGGCAGTTGTGGCGAGGAAGGATCCGGTGGCGTCGGCAGTGGTTCGGCGGCGTTAGCGAGGCAGCGGCTCCGTGGCGTTAGGCGGCTCCGGTGGCGTCGGCGGCGCCTGCTCTGAGTGGCGTCGGCGTCGGCAGAGGCGGCGGCGAAGTGGGGCGACGCGAATCGGGGAGGCAATGGCTGGGTAGGTTGTTGAGGATTTGGGGAGAAGTGGTGGCGGGGAAGCGGTTTTTGGTTAAGTCAAACTTAGCGGTGGCGTGTTTGGTAAGCAGCGCTATAGCTAAGATAGCTATAGCGGTTTTACAAAACTTCGCTGCTGTTATAGCTATGCAATTTTCTTCCATTTTTAATTTCCTTTTCTGTTTCTATAGCGGGGGTCTAGGACACGCGCTGCAGCTACGTTAGCTATAGCGCCTCTTACAAACACACGCTGCTGCTATGCCTTCCTCTGTTTTTAAGCTTTTCATTTATTTTGCTTTACATTTTATTTTTCCTTTCTCCTTTTCTATTTCTTTCATTTTCATTTACTTTTCTATTTGTTTTCATCTTATTTTATTTCCGTTAGTAGTAGCTCTCTTCCTAGGAAACGCGCTACTAATTATTCCCTAGCAGTAGCGCGCTTACTACAAGCCCGCCACTGCTATGCGTAGCCTATCATTCTAGCAATGGAAATATTAGTAGTAGCGCTTTTGCCACTACACGCGCTACTGCTAAAGTTGTATCTGTAGCACGGTTTTTTTACAGTCGCTACTTCTATGTAGCACTAGCGCCCTTTTTTGACCCGCGTTGTTGCTAAATTTCTTTGTATAAGGTTTTCCCTAGTAGTGGTAACCGACTCTGTGTAACCCTAACCCTATTCGGTGCCTATATAAACCGGAGGGTTTTAGTCCGTAGAAAACAACAACAATCATACCATAGGCTAGCTTCTATGGTTTAGCCTCTCTGATCTCGTGGTAGATCTACTCTTGTACTACCCATATCATCAATATTAATCAAGCAGGAGTAGGGTTTTACCTCCATCGTGAGGGCCCGAACTTGGGTAAAAACATCGTGTCCCTTGTCTCCTGTTACCATCCGCCTAGACGCACAGTTCGGGACCCCCTACCCGAGATCCGCCGCTTTTGACACCGACAGTATGCACGCCCACAACCTTCCCTCACGGGAGGCACCAGTGAGAGCCACAACAAAGCACCGAATCAAGACCATCCCATTAGGTAAATGTGGTCGCACTGATTTAAAACCCGATTCAGTGGCACCATGATGTGATCAACATCATATTGAAATTGAACTTAATCCAATTTAACTTTGATAAAAACTTTTTATCAAAAACATGATATAAAAATTCTCATGCAACTACTCATCATGCAAAGCAAGCAACTCATATCCGTGGATCAAACTTAACCACATCATTATCTTGCAACACTAAAGATCAAAACTCTCTGGTTATAACTCATTTTTTATCATCAAGCAATATTTTTATTAGTTCTTTATTTAAATGAAAATATCACTTAGTGAAAATTACTACCATTAATTTCCATAGAAATATGCATAGTGCAAACCTTACTCTAGTTGACCGAACAAGTTCATGCACTCAACCAGTAACTAAAACAAGCACATCGAGCAGAATAAAGTAACTAGCAATTTACCAAAAATATTTATCAAATTCTAAATGCAAATAAGAACTCATATTCAAGTAGAAAATCATAGATATTGAAATAACACCATCCAAATGCTGGTGTGGCTTGCCTTAGTGTAGAGGAGGATCACACCCCTCTTGGTTTACTTCAAGACAAGCTTCTCCTTCTAAAAAAGAATTTAAAACGACAAAAATAAATGTCTAAACACATTATGAAAATCACCAGAAATTCTAGACAGAAGAGAAAAATCTACCCTTTGGTGTGCTGCTAGAGCTCTCTATAACAAAGGCAATGCAAAAAGAATCAATTCATTTGGACTTATGGTTTAGAAATGGTGGCTGGTCAAAGTTTAATCAAATTTCTGAATTAAATTTGAATTAAGCAGAAATCTGGGGGGGGGTGACGTCGAAGGCGTAAAACGGGAGTGCGCCTCCACTAAAACCGCTTCGGGCGCGAGTGATGAGGATGACACTGGGCCCTGCCCGTCGGGAGAGAGAGAGGGGGGATCGAGATCAGAGGGGGGGGCGCGCTTCATCGGAGCTGACACCGGCGACAAGGGGGTTTGGGGCTAGGCTAGAGGGATAGGATTGAAGCGGGGCTCGAGGCGCACCTGCCCGTACCCGTGGCTTGGCGAGAGGTGGACGGAGTGGCTCGCTGTCGGTGTCAAAACCGGCGGATCTCGGTAGGGGGTCCCGAACTGTGCGTCTAGGCGGATGGTAACATGAGACACGGGACACGATGTTTTTACCCAGGTTCGGGCCCTCTCGATGGAGGTAATACCCTACTCCTGCTTGATTAATATTGATGATATGGGTAGTACAAGAGTAGATCTACCACGAGATCAGAGAGGCTAAACCGTAGAAGCTAGCCTATGGTATGATTGTTGTTCGTCCTACGGACTAAAAAGCTTCGGTTTATATAGACACCGAATAGGGTTAGGGTTACAGAGAGTCGGTTACAATGGTAGGAAATCTACATATCCGTATCGCCAAGCTTGCCTTCCACGCCAAGGAAAGTCCTATCGGGACACGGGACAAAGTCTTCCATCTTGGATCTTCATAGTCCAGGAGTCCGGCCAAAGATGATAGTTCGGCTATCCGGACACCCCCTAGTGCAGGACTCCCTCAGTACCCCCCGAACCAGGCATCAATGATGATAAGTCCGACGTGTTGATTGTCTTCGGCATTGCAAGGCGGGTTCCCCTCCGAATCCTGTGTTGAATAGTGTCCGGCTTTCTTGTGAATATCGCGTTTCTCGGCTTCCACGTCCAATAATGACCATCTTCCACATGTCGAACGAATGTGAAAAGCCAGGGTATCTTTACATTTACCCCCCTTGCTGTGCAAATGAGCCGTCTATAAAAGAGACGGGGATCCAGATCCGGATCACACCATCCTCCCTTCGCGAGCCTTCATCAGAGCGCCTTTGACAAAATACCCACTCCACCATGGACAGTCGACGCGGCTCCTCCTCTCGCGTTCCCAGCCCTCAGCCCGGAGATTGGGGGAGATGCTCGATCCCTTTGACAATAATTGGTGGTGCTCCAAGCCAAGGGATTCCTTCCCCTGGCCTGCATGGTTCCGGTGCGTTCTGGACTCGCCACTTATAAGGGCGGGAAGCAGGCGGAGAGCATCCCCGATCCCTCTAAGGGAGAGCGGGTATGATTCGTCTCTTACCTAATGAGAGGACTCGGATTTCCAATCCATCCGTTTCTCCGGGGCTTCTGAAGTTCTACGGCCTTTAGCTGCATAACCTTACGCCTGCCTCCATCTCACATATAGCGGGCTTTGTGGCCCTTTGCGAGCTGTTTCTGGGCGTTGAGGCCCATTTCGCTCTGTGGAAGAGATTGTTCTGCCTTGTGCCTCGTTCTCACAAAGGGTCAATATATCAAGTGGGCGGAGCCGAACTATGGCGCATCATCGAGACTGGATACTTATCCGGAACCCCAAAGAAGGCGTCCGAGGACTGGCCCTCGGAATGGTTTTACATGGAGGACATCCCGCTACCGGATCCTGTTCGGATCGGCCTTCCGGAGTTTAGCAACGCTCCTCCGAAGAAGCGCTTAAGCTGGCGCCATGAGCCCCTAGAGGAAAATGACGGGGCGTCCTTTACTTGATGAGCCGAATAAGATTACTGGCTCATGCGGATTGACCATGATTGCGTCATGGCAATCTGCATTATGAGGAGTGCAGCCGCCCAATATAGGGGCCACCCATGTGGGACTTCAGCGGGAGGGCGATGCCACCGCCATGGCGGCAAAGGGCGGGATCGGTCACCGAACTGGTGAAGACCTTGTCCGCCATGTACAAAGGGAAGAGGAGGATTTTCTCGCGTAGTCCATCGAGCAGGTTTTCTTCGAATAATCCTCAAAGTTGGGTAAGCAAATATCTTTGTGGCCTGTCCGATCCATGTTCCCGTGGCTAAATATCTCATTTCATGGTTTCTATGCAGGAACTGCGCCGGGCCGTGGAGAAGATACACAACCCGCCCCACAACCCGAGGATCCAGAACAGTCCCTCGATCCGGCCTCTGAAGAGGACCCGGATATAAAGGTGGAGCTGATCGACGGGGTGTTCCACCAACTTAGCATCGACAATGCTTTGGTTGCCATTACGGCCGACTACCCCGGATTAATTCCGGCCTCCCAGGTTACCGTGACCGAAGTCCGGATAACATGACCCACCCGTGCTTTACTTCTAATCACCATGTATTTGATGGTGTTTCGCAGGGGGTGCCTTCAGAATGGGAAGCCGAGCCTGCCGCGGCCGTCCAACAAGGGGAAGCTCGGCCCAGCAGGCGGAAATGAAGTGCGGTACGACTCGAGACGTCGCCGCAACGGTATGATATGCCATCGTGTTTTAAGGAGAGGTTCTGGGAGGCACACCGGCGCTCGTGGTTTTTTCGGGAAAAGAGCGCTCGGGGTGAGTCCGGAGAAGTTATAATCGGACCTCCGCCAACCAGGCTCAAAAGCCGACTCCGGAAGGGGGTACAAACACGAGGAGTGCGTCGGATGCTCCTCCAACGGAGGATGCCGACAGACTGTCCGCCACCAAGTCGGAGGTGGAGAGCGCCATGAATCATAGGCACCGCCGGACTATTCTACGTGACGCATGTTTCTCCCAAGAGGCGTTGGACGCCTTTAGTTCGGGAGAAGCGCACCTCTGTGCCGCTCAAGATGGCCTAGCCAGAGCAACGAAGCAGTATGTGAAAGACATACGGGTAAGGAATTTTCACAATTATATATGCCAGTAGCCCCCGAGACTTAAAATAGTTAGGATAACTGATTTAAGGATGAAAGTGCTAGTTATCGACTAGAGGGGGGTGAATAGGCGATTTTTAGGAAAGTCTTCAAAACACGGATGTTTCGAAGACAAACAATAGAAATGACCTAATTGATATGCAGCGGAAGATAAACTACAACAAGCAAACCATAGCCTAGTATGCAATAACGTGAAAGTACAAGACTAATAGCAGCTTGGTAGTAGGATCAAGATGGAAGATAGTGAGAAGCCAATCAACAAGAGTAGTCAAGCAATGAAGTCAAACAGGTATGACAAATAGGCAATGACTTCACGAAGACAAACTCTAAGTAAGGTGAGGGAGAAGATAGAACCAGTTACTTGTTGAAGACACAGGATTTGTTGGACCAGTTCCAGCTGCTGTGACAACTGTACATCTGGTTAGGGAGGCTGAGATTCAACTCAGAAGACCGCGTCTTCACCTTATTCCCCTTGAGCAAAGGACACACAGTCCTCGCCCAATCACTCTGGTAAGTCTTCAAGGTAGACTTCCAAACCTTCACAGACTGCGTTCACCGGCAATCCACAATGACTCTTGGATGCTCAGAACGCGACGCCTAACCGGCTGGAGGATTCACAGTCCTCAAGTGTAATAAGTTTTCAGGTCACACAGACAGAAAGACTTCAGTGATGCCTAACACTCTTTTGGTTCTGGGTGTTTGGGCTTTGTCCTCGCAAGGATTTCTCTCTCTCAAAGGCTTCGAGGTGGGTTGCTCTCAAACGACAAAAGCCGTGCACTAACTCTGAGCAGCCACCAATTTATGGTGTAGGGGGTGGGCTATTTATAGCCACTAGGCAACCCGACCTGATATGTCGAAATGACCACAGGTCACTAAGGAACCGACACGTGTTCCAACGGTCGATTTCAAACACACACGGCAACTTTACTTGGGCTACAAGCAAAGCTGACTCATCCAGCTCTGGACAAGTTTTGCTCTCATTGTCTTTGCTCGAAGACATAGGATTTGGGTTGAGCATCACTTCAGTCATTCTGACTATGATCACTTGGACCCCACTTAACAGTACGGTGGTTCCTACGACTCAACAAAGAAGAAAAGGAAACAATGAAACGACACAGTCTTCGCGCTCCATAGTCTTCACTCAATGTCTTCTCATGTGATAGACTTCAATGTGAATATCTTCACATACCACCATTGTTGTCAATGTCTTCATACATTTTTAGGGGTCGTCTCCGATAGGTAAACCAAATCCATGAGGGACACTACCTGCGTTATATTGCAATTCTCACAAACGCATTAGTCCCTCAACCACATTTGTTGTCAATACTCCGAAACCAACTAGGGGTGGCACTAGATGCACTTACAATCTCCCCCTTTTTGGTGATTGATGACAAACTGGTTGAAGTTTTCAACGGGGATGAAATATGTGAAATTGTAAAGGATAGGGAATTGTCCTCATAACACTACTAGGAAAAGGCCTACTAATGGCACACCTAATTTGGCCATTAATGGCGCATTAGTGGTGCACCATTAGTGCCACGCCATTAGTATATTTTACTAATGGCGCACCACTAGTGCGCCATTAGTATCTGGTGTACTAATGGCGCACCACTGGATCGCCATTAGTATATACAACGATCGCCATTAGTATGCCTCCTGTGGTGCCATGTATACCAGTGCTTTGGCATACTAATGGCGCTAACGGCAAGATGCACCATTAGTAACTTCTGCATACTAATGGCGCGCGGTTTAATGATCGCCATTAGTATCCTTTGGCATACTAATGGCGCCTTTCGTGATGTGATCGCCATTAGTATGAATATTAGGTTTTTTTATTTTTTATTTTCTGTTTTTGCACAGGTTACAAAATGTATAATTGGACAAAATATAGACAACACACATCAACAACAGATTCATCGAATACAATAGAAGATTAGTCTCTGAATACAATTCATCATATTAGTCTCTGAATACGATTCATCATATTAGTCTCCGAACTGAAAAGACCGAACAAAGATAGAACATTATATTACAAGTCTCGAGACCGCGAGTAGCGAGTTTGTCTTCACATTACAAGTCGATATCGATCATCTAAACTACCATCACATAGAGAGAGATGCGGTCATCACGATGAGCATCATCACGATGAAACTTCGTCTTCATCCGGTTCCTCCAACGCTCCCTCCCTCTCCCGCTAGATAGCGGGCGTATCTAGATTCGGCCTCGGCCCTAGTGGTGTACCCTTTGTAACTGTTACCGCTGAATCGGTGAACCTGTCTCCGACACTCCTCCCGATCGTCAGAGACTCAGGGAACCTTACCCTTGTACACGACATACGACGGCATCGCTATGCACTAGCCAAAGTAAGCGTTAGTACCAATTCACAAACAATACATAAGCAATATATAAGTATGCAACAGAGCGATCGGAAGAGAAAACAAGACATTAATAGCATCGATTACATCTAAGTTGAACGACTCCCAAAACCAAAGAGACATACTACAAGTTCATTAAAGTTTAATTACAACATGAGCCAATTGATGTTTCAGAACTAGACATAGCATCACTGCTTTCGACTCGACTCAAGGGACCGGAGCGTGGATGAAGCCGCCGTCTATCATGGGAGTCATGAAAGAACGGGCGTTGTCATCCTGCATTTGTAGCATTGTGTCGATGTCACTGTTGGACGGTTGATTTCGAGGTAGAACTGCCCGAGGTACGAAGGACATCTTGATGGATGATTTCCGCAAACTCCGACTGGATGCGAAAGAATTCTTGTCTGATGTCCGCGTCCTGGATTGCCGACACGCTCGCGGCCCAATCTTTGAGTTTACTCGGTAGCAGAAGTTGATGATGGTCCCATACGATCGCCCGCATGTGATGGATGGCATAGTAGGCACCCTTCTGACCGCCAGGCGGCTGCTTGATGCAGCAGAACGTCGTATTGTGGGAGAACACATGCTTGCCGTACTTACGAATAGGCCTGGTGAAGGTGCCTCCAGTTAGGCGTGGCTGGGAGAACATCATCAAGAACCTTCTTGACATTTGTGTAGTCTACGTTCAATCGACGGTCCGGTCGAAATACGTGGCCATGGAATATTTGGGGCTTAGGAGGATGGCGTGCAATGTGTGTCACCGCAGAAAACACGGAATGTAAAAAAACGATCGAAATCTAAGAATCCATATGTTACGGGCGATTGAGGGAGGACTTACTCGGAAAGTAAGGCACGAGGAAGTTATCCTTATCTTGGTTTGCCGAATGACACCTTCGAGGTAAGAACTTCGCGACTTGCGGTCCCAGCGCTGCCCAAGATCTTGGCACGCATGTAGAAGGGTCGACTATCACGATGTCCGGGGTCTTGTCGCGAATGATCCGCATCTCCATACTCAGCGAAAATAGCCGAACGAAGGTGTAGTGCAACGGATGAAGGTTCAACATAGCGTGGATGTCATCAAACCGCAGGACGATCGTACGCCCGATGGAGTTATCCACAAAGACCTTGCCCTCTGGCACCTTGGCCACGAAAACCGGGTATGCCACATCCTTCTCTCTGAGACGCCGCTTCTCCAAAGAAAGAACATTGTCATGCAGACTCCGCATAGCACCGGTTGCAGCATTGAGCATATTTGTCGGTAGCATCGCCCTACCCGCCACATGCACCCTCTTCGAGATATCCTCAGGTGAAGGTGGCCCGTCCTGAGCACGGATCGTACTCGGTGCCGGCTGGCCCGCACCCTTGTTAGTCTTTCCTTTGCATGCCTTCTTCTTCTCCTGTAATGGGACCGAGTTCTGCTCACAGACCGCCTTCTTGAGTGTGTTGGGGCTGATAATATTTCGCACCTCGCCTATCTGAGGCTCGGTGAAGTCGGCAGCTGGAGGCGTCTCCTGAGAGCTGAACAGCAGACGACGCATGTTGTAACTTGGCTTCTCCGCGGTACCAGCTAGATCACGCACGTCTTTTCTTGGGTTGGGTTCTTGAGAAGGAGGCCCCATGAAGTCGCCACCGTACCCATGATCGGCAAAGTACTGATCAACGTTGGCAAATGTATCGTCGTCGTCGTCATTCTGATCCTGTGCCATATGCATGTTTGGATCCAGTGGCATAGGGATGTCCGACACCGTTGCGGCGGTCTTGCCATGGGGCCGACTTGGTGACGGCACGACTGGCGGTGTTGCCTTTGGGGTGGTGTCCCCCGCCCCCAAACGAATCTGGCTCTTCGGCCAAAGCAGGGGCCAGCTCAGGCCGGCGCTGCGGGTCATCACGTCATCATCGTCGGCCCCGACGGGTCGAATCGGAGGTAACAACTCGTCGCAGCCTGGCAGCACCCGAACCAGTTCAACCATAAACAAGTTGGGTGGCATCTGGGTACCGTGGAACAAGGGGTTGCCCGGTTGAACGATTTAGCCTTTGGCGACATCGACCAACTCGTTGTTCACGGCGTGCAGGAGAGTGCACAGGCGTCGGCGGCGCCCTGCGAAAACATGTAGGGCGTCAGGGATGCCCAATCAAAGGCAAGGAGATGAAGTCCTCAACCGAGAGAGGCTTAATTAGTTACCGTGATGATGGCGTCGAGCTCGGCTAATGTCGAGGCACCGCCAACGGCGGGCGGCGATTGACGGAGGGGCGCTTGCTGCAGAGGTGCGGCGGCGTACACCCGGTGCATTAAGCTCCGTGCGGCGTCGGAGACACCAATGCCGCCCCGCCGGAGACACCAATGGCGCGCCATCGCATTATGCGAGTTGCTGGCCGTGAAGCTAGGAATCGGGCGGCCTGTTGGCGCCCGCAATCCACGCACTCAACCCCTGGATCAAGGTAGGCACAATGGCGGTGATCGTCGCCCGAGTTGTTGTTGCACTTGCTCTTGGACAATCTCCGAATCCGCGCCACCTGTGCCTTGAGTTCTTGAACCTCGCGCTGGCTTTCCGAGCTGGTCTTTTCTCCTTCCGCACACCAGCGGTATAGTATGACCCCCATTTTGTGGACAAGCCTTTGCCGGCCACACGACCAGCTAACGTCGGCTTACTGAGCTTATCCTTGTTCTTCATTACATTCAACACCCTATTTAGAGTGGTGTCCCAAGGATTTCTCTTAGTCGACCCCGCGCTACTGCTTTCAGTCGCCTGCGGAAGGAATGTGAACCGTTTAGAAATTTGGCTTCATTAATTAGAATGCAACCATATGGAGCTAATTACGCGGGGGTGGTATTCCTTACCAGAACAACCTCAAGCGCCCTGGTCTTCGGATCCGTGGTAAGCTCCTTTGTTTTCGGGTCCTTCTTGTACTGGGCCCTAACAAAGTTCCTGGTCTGCTTGTCACCGTATTTATCGAAGAAGGGTGGTAGGCCTTGCTCAGCATGCTCCGCATCCTCCTTGTCCCATATAGGCTCCGCCACTCTGTAACCGCCGGGACCGAGTGTGTGTTCCCCTAAGTTCAGCTCCCGCATTTGTTTCCCCCACTGATTTGATTCGGAGTTTGCGGTGCTCGAGCAATTGATCTTGAAGTCGTTGTAGTCATCTTCGGTAATCGAAGGATTTTTCTCCTTGATCTTCTCATAACTCTCACCTTTCTCGATCATTCTCTTCACATTGCTTTTCCAAGTAGACAGGGCCTTGCTCATCTTCGTGAGGGCAGCATTGTTCACTTTATTACCTTTGAGGCTTGTGTTTTCAAATTCAGAAGGGAACTTGTATCGTTCGTGCAGCTTCGTGAAGAGGAGGTTGCGCAAATTCCCTCGGTCAGGATGCCTCAGGTTCTCGGTGTTGATCGAGACGGTGCTCCGGAGAATGCACCCGAGCTGAAGCGAGTACCCCTTGACTATTTGTTCGGGCGCCGTTGGATTCCCGTCGGAGTCCACTTCAGTAACTTCGTCCTTGAGAGTGCAGAGCACGGTCGGGCGCCGGTCCTTCCGTTGCCTCTTCTGTTGGCTGCCATCGTGCGCGCGCCGCCATCATCGATGGTGGCATCCTCGGCGGCACCATCGGTGGTGGCATCGATGGGGTCTTACTCGGCGGTACCATTAGTGGTCTCGGGATCGGTGGGAAGGCGGCGTCCTCATACAAGTGAGGTTGTTCCTCCATCTCTGGGACAGCTCGAGAATGCCTTGCCGCCCAACCCCGGCCTCATCGTTGTTGGCCATGTTTCTCTCTAAATAGCAACAAAGTTTGGTCAAAAGTTGGTTCTTGTCAAGGAACAAGATCATGGTCTCATCATTTAGGGTTTGTCGACACCGAGGCATCCTAAAAGCTAAGCTTTTATCATTGAGGGTTTTTCGACGCCGAGGCACCCTAAAAGCCTAAGCTTTCATCATTAGTCACAAGTACCCCATATGTCCTATTTTTAGCAAAGTCATGCTAAAATTCACGGAAAATTTCAGCATGACCTTTGCTGAAAATAGGACATATGGAGTACCCGAATTTGCTAGAACGGAAGTTAATCGACATTCGAGCAAACTCAAGGGCCTCTCGGGTGGACAAGGCAAAAAAGGCCTCCATCACAACATGGAAAATACATTGGCATGTGGACTGGAATGTGGCTTCATTTAACAACAACAGTTTCACAGAGAAAACAGAGCTGAATTCATTGAGATATATGCATTGCTAGCTACATTTTAGTGCCAAATTTCACCAATTTAAGCAAAACTACCGCTTAGCTAGCTCTGATTCAGTGCCATATTTCCTTTGGATTAAAATAAGCACATACACATAATCGACAAAGCACACATACACATCACTGATTTAACGAAATTTGCACACAACTCAGTAGCACTTCATCATCATATAAAGTATATTAGCAGCAGTACAAATAAAGAGACATGATCAAAGTACTTCATAATAAACCCAAGCAACTTCATAATAAATCACTAGTCCTACTTATTGATGGTTTCTAAATCATTTATTTGATCGATAAGAAATAGCCTTGTCTTGCACAAAATCTTTGTCCTCAGCTGTAAACTGAACAATGTGTAGTAGTCATTTTCTATGTACATAAGTGTGTGGATTTCATATCTGTACATTCACAACATGTCAACATGTATGCTGTTCATATAGTTAATCATCAATTACAAGGTGTCGATCCATTTGCTCGTGCCTGTTACGTAAATAAACTAAAGAAGGTGCTAACATTCATCATACAGGATATACATGAAAACCATCCATCTATATCGAGTTCCTGGTTTTGTTGGGGTGCTGGGGTCAATTATATCGGGTGCATAATTGCAATAAATCTGGATTCTCCTAGACAGACCCTATCTGTGAATAGTTGTAAATGTAGTTTTCAATGCCATCTAGTATTAGTCTTAATTCTCCTATTGTTCAATACTTCGATGCATAACCATGGCCTTACATAACTTGGGAGCATTGATAGCGTCTTGTTTTCATGTGTAAATCTGGATTACAGATTGGGCTTGAGTACCCACACGGCCTGTTGTATTCTGCAGTGAAGTAATAACCAATGCGTATGAGTACCTTCCTTCCTTGCATATTATATACTGTTGTCGGTCATGTTGAAAGTAAAATAGGACCTTGCTGTGTTTGGGACCAAATTGTTATTTGGCTATTCTAGCTGGCTTTTTTTAGCGAATTGTAACATGTGTGAAACTGAAACAAAGTTAACTTACATGCTCCTATATGCTCAGCTGAATTATTATAACATGTCTATCCAGTTTGCAGTTATTCTTACAATGTTATCTTGGCATATTTTGCAGAAAGGTACCAAGAGGGTGCATTTTGTTAGGAACTTGATTAAGGAGGTTGCTGGATTCGCTCCCTATGAGAAACGTATCACTGAGCTTCTTAAGGTTGGAAAGGACAAGCGTGCACTCGAGGTCGCCAAGAGAAAGCTTGGTACTCACAAGAGAGCAAAGAAGAAGAGAGAGGAGATGTCAAGTGTCCTTAGGAAGATGAGGTGTGTAACCACTCGACTCACCATTTATATTATGAACATTATTTGACTCTGCTGTCCTATTATTCAGTTTTCCTTTTTGCTCTGGACTACTTAGTTACCTAGAGCATTGCATAGTGCATCCTCTAGTAGAGCTCAGGAATCATTATGCAAGAATGATGAATCATTATGCAAGAATGATGTCATGGCACACACGTGCATACACTTGTACTGGCATGTCCAATCATTCAAATTGGTTTCCCCCGCAAATAAATAAATAAAATTGCTTTCTTTTTAGTTTCCCTTTTTATCAGCCACGGTATAATTATGTTATATAGATAATACAACCACTATAGGACAGAAACTTTTGGTCTATTAGGTGTATATATATAATATATATTCACCCTATATATGGAAAAGAAATTTAGTAATTAAATAAAAGGTTAACAAATTCTGAAAACCTTCCATTGTATTAGTAAAAACATTTCAAAAAAAAATCTCGTTGATTTCTTTTCAAAAGAGACCAAAAAAATCGGTCAAACATGTGACCTATAATAAATATATTTTTTGCCCTGAACTCAATGCTGGTTTTCTATTCATGAAAGTAGTGCAAAAGAAAGTCAAGTTTACAGTCAAAAATCTTCCCAATTTTTTTGACTTCTTATTAAAAAAAATTCCATATGAGGTGTATATCCAAGAACGATTCGGAAACCGTGTGTGTTGTGTGCTCGCTGGCCAGGATTTCACGAGCAATCGGCAAAGGCTTGTCCCTTTGCCGAGAACCTAATGCGCCGTCTCCATTCGACGCATGTCACCACCGAATTCAGAGAAGCAAGTTCACAATTCAGAAAAGATGCCAACTAATCAATCACCACGATACTACTGCCTGAGCTCTACTAGAGAATCGACACCAACGAACAAAGAAAGGGATCGATCTAACAACAAACTAGAGGATGCGAGGGGGAGAGGGGGAGAGGAGGAGGGGGAGCTCACGGGGGCGGTGGTGTTGACGGGGCGACGAGGTGGGGCGACGAGGTCCGGGTGGCGGTGGTGCTCCGGCGACGGTGGTGTGGACGGGGCGGCGTCCGGGCCACCGGCGATGAGGGCGGCAGGTCGATGGCGTCCAACGAGGTGGGGCAGCGGGGCGGATCCCCTGGTGGGCCTGCGTTTTCCATGCGGCGGGGTTAGCGGGAGGGAGGAATGTGCAGCAAGGCAGGGGTACTCACGCACGGGAGGGCGAACGAAGAGCGGAGATTCCTCCCGCCGAGTCGGCCGGGCGAGGTCAGCAGTGGCGCCCTCTTCCTCCTCCTTCTCCGCTGGGAAAGCGGCGGGCGGCGCGCTGGAGAGAGAGAGGGCGTCGCGCGTCAGGCGTCGGGCGGAGACGAGGACGACGGGCGGCGTCGCCGCAAGGCCGGGGCGGCGTCGAGGCGGCGGGGCAGCGGCGTCGGGAGAGGAGAGGGGAAGGGGATCGAGGGCGAGGGCGAGGGAGAGAGAGGGGATAGGTTTGGGCCGCCGGAGTGGGGGAGACACAATACTAATGGCGCACCACCCATCGGTGCGCCATAAGTACATCCATTCTAATGGCGCACCTCACCCTGGTGCGCCATTAGTAATTTTTTTTGATTTGTGCTCGAGCCAACAGGTTATCTCCCACCTGACCTGATCCACACCAAGTTCCCTCTACTAGCTCGACTGGTCAGCAGCCAGTTCTCACACCAGGAGGTCCTGGGTTCGATTCCCAGGCTCCACAATTTTTTTTATGCATTTAAAATGTTGTGTGATAATTATTTGTGTTTAAATATGTTCAAACTTGTTTAAATCATAACAGTAATATTTTTTTTATAAGACAGTAATAATTTTTTAGAAAATATCATCAAACGGTAATACCGGTGGAGCGGGAGGTGTGGGGTGGGGGGGTCGGCGGCGGTTGAGTAGGGAGGGAGGGTGTGGGGGGGTCGGCGGCGGCGGCCGGTGGACGGGGGGTGCTCGGCGGCGAGGGGGACCGGATCTGGCGAGGTGGGATAGCGATCGAGATGGAGGGGGATCGAGATCGAGTGTCCATGAAATTTAAAAATATTCATGATAGTTCAAAAAGTGCCCATGAAATACAATCGAGAAATGAAGGCTACGATTTAAATACAATCGATCTTAGCTAGCTATCTGTTCAAAATCTTCTTGCCCTTCTTTTTCGCAAATGGAGTTTTTGTGTGGAACGGACGTCCTTTAGGTAGGGTGGTCCTGCTTCTTCTTGTGGTGTATGCTGCTACTTCATCATCGTCGTCATGTTCGATCCTCGGGTCGCCGTACTTGTCGAAGTCTTGCTCATTGGCTACTCCATCCATTTCGATGATCTTCCTTTTGCCTCTCCTCACGACAACACGACTGGTCTTTGGCGGGTCGGTAATGAAGAAGCATTGGTCCACTTGGGAAGCCAGTACCCATGGCTCATTTTTAGCGGTGACGCTTTGCGCCCATGATCTTGGATTTGGCCGGGTATAACCATGGTGGTGAAATATCGGTCTTCTTTTAGGACGCTCTTGGACCATCCGCACGGAACATCGGCACCTTCTCTCCAGCAGTAGCTCAGCTCCCAGATCTCCTCGATCCTTCCGTAGTATCTGTCCTTGTCCTTACGGTGTAGGATTCCATCGTTACCCGGAGTTCGATAACCATCGCTCTTCATGTCCTTGTCCTCGGTGTAGAATGTGTAGCCGTTGATATAAATGACGCCTCATAGGTCATCAGGTTGTGCTCGGCGCCCTGTGACAAGGTGAATATGAGTTGTTTTTCCGCGGAAGAATCTTCATGTAAAGGGTACGACAGAAGCTTCTGCTTGAACCAACGCGTGAAACATGAGTTGTGTTCTTTGAGTATATCTCCGTCCGTCCTCTGTTGGCCTCGGTCATTGTACGTCTTCTCAATAAAGGTTTTGTGCTCTACCATCCAAGGATCGACCACGTCTATGTGTTGTAGCGCGACTAGGTTTGCTCTTTCAAAGTCGGCGTCGACCCTCGAAGTCGACATGCATTTCGCGGCGACCCTCACGGTGACCCCATCCAGCGAGCCTGCCGAGGTGCTCGTTGACGGGCAGACCAGCGGGTTCTCGATGCCTAGATAATTAGTGCGATAGGAGATGCACTCTTGATCGAAAGCCCTGGCTATACTTCCCTCTGGGCGTGACATGTTCGAACGTATCCTTTGATGACACCATTCATCCTTTCGAACGGCATCATGCTGTGCAGGAACGTCGGCCCGAGTTGGACGATATCCTCCACGATATGGACCAGCAGGTGCACCATAACGTCGAAGAATGCGGGCGGGAAGTACATCTCAAGCTCGCATAGTATCACCACGATCTCTTCCTGTAGCCTTCTGAGTTGCCTCACGCCAGTCGACTTCCGAGAGATGACGTCGAAAAAGTTGCATAGGCTAAATAGCGTTTCACGGACGTGCGCGTCCATGGTCCCACGGATTGCAACTGGAAGTATCTGCATCATCAAGACGCGTGGCGATCGTGAGACTTCATCCCGCTGAACTTCTGCTTCGCTGGGTCTAGGTATCTGCTTATCTTCCCCGCGTAACCGTAAGCAAGTTTTACTCCTAGGAGGCAGGTGAAAAACTGCTCGATCTCCTCCTGACTTAGAGTGAAGCACGCGGAAGGGAGGTCATTTCCGGTCTTCTTGGCCTTTTTGCCTTTGCGACGACTTTCTGTGTCCTGCTTCGCCCATCATCATCATCATCAATATCATCATCATCATTAGCGTGAAGCTCCTGCCTGATGCCCATTGATTTCAAGTCTGCCCTTGCTTTCGGCCCATCTTTGGTCCTCTCTGGCATGTTGAGCAGGGTACCAAGCAGACTCTCGCACACGTTCTTCGTGATATGCATGACATCAAGGCTGTGAGGCACACGGTGGATCTTCCAAGACGGCAAGTCCCGTAAAATGACCTCGTTTTCCATTCCTTCAAGATGGCTCTGGCGCCTTCGCTTCTTTCCGGCTCTGGCGCCTTTTGCTTCTTTCGGCGGTGGGCAGTCTTTCCAATTTTTCAACAGCTTGTCTATTTCCTCGCCGCTCCTCGTACAGGCGTTTTCGGGGTTCGGTTTCACCATCGAACAGATCCTTGCGTTTCCTCCACGGGTCATCATCGCGAAGCCACCTTCGATGTCCCATGAACACGGTTTTCAAGACCGGGATCTCTATCTAGCTGGCGATACGTTGTGTCATCCATGCACCTTACGCATCCGAAAATCCGTGGACTACCTGCCGCGAGATATCCGTGAATCGAGATAGTCGTGCACCGTGGTGAGCAGTGCGGCTCTCATAGGGAAATATTCTTTCTCTGCGGCGCCCCACGTATTGGCTGGCGTTTTCCACAGCGTGTCAAGCTCCTCTTTCAGCAGCCCCGGATACAGATTGATGTCGTTCCTGGTTGTTTCGCCCTTCAATTAGCATACTCATGTGAATGTACTTCCTCTTCATGCACAACCAGGGGGAAGGTTGTACATCCACACAAACATAGGCCAGGTGCTATGTGTGCTTCTCTGGCTGCCAAACGGATTGACTCCATCGGTGCTCGTGCCAAGCACGATGTTCCTTGGATCGTTCCCAAATTCTGAGTCTTCTAAGTTATGAGTGATCGGAAAGTACCACACCACTTTTCGAGGAGCTTTCTTCCTCTTCTTGTATCGAGTGACGCCGCACACCGGACATATGGTAGACTCCGCGTGCTCGTCCCGATAAATGATGCAATTGTTCATGCACACATGGTATTTCACGTGCGGTAAATCCAGAGGACACACGATTTTCTTCGCCTCCTCCAAACTGGTCGGGCACTTGTTCCCCTTGGGAAGACGTTCGTGCGAATGACATGTTCTCGCCGAAACATCGTCGGTCATTTTGTGTTTTACCTTCATCTCGAGCCATGAGCGTTACTTTCAAAGCGGGTATCCTCGGCCTGCATCCTTCATACAATGGAGTAACGCGTCTAACTCAAGTGGATCCATCTTGGCTTTCTCTCGGGTGGCAGCTCTTGCGTTATCCGTCCGCTTGAGAAGCAGCTCTTGAATATGAGGGTCCTGCACCCAGCCCATCGATGGTCCAGCGTTATGCGCTCCGCCGCATCATCATCTTCATGATCATGCCCGTCGTCTACTCGGCATCTTCCTCCTCATCATGTCCTGCATCTTCTACATGATGACTGTGTACAACATCACCGTCGTGATCATCTCCGGGATTCTTCGTCTTCTCGCCCGCCGAGCCGCGGTGGTTGTCTTGCTGCCCTTCCTCATTTCTTGCCCGCCCCCATGGGCGACTTCAGTAGTCATCTTCATCACCTTGCCACCGATAGCCATCCATGAAACCACGCAAGAGCAGGTGGTCCCGCACCTGCCGGAATCCGGGTCCGCAATAAGGCTCTTCACTTGCATCTTCGACACGGACATCTTATCTCCGTCTCGTTCTTTTGATGCATCTCGGCCTTCGCGGACCTCAAAAACCTATTCACGATGCCTTCGGTCATCGTGCGGACCATGGTCGCCTGCGGAGTAGAGCAAAACGATATTTTAGAACCAAGAAAAAATTTGGCATGACTTTCCCTAAAAATAGGACCAAAAAGAATGCTTAATGCCAAAATTCTCGCCAAAACGGAAATGAATCAACATTCCGGCAAAATATTGGCAACTATCGCATTTAAAATACCAGTACACCTCCAAACACAAACACATATGCAACACCACAAACATATGCAACACCACGAACATACATAGATCTAGCTAGGCCATAAAAAGTGCATGTGCACATTGTTGTAGGGAGAACAACATAAATATAGCTTCCCCCCTTACTTACCTATTAAAACAAGGTAATTTAACCACTTAATTTGAATGAATCTATGGTGGAAATGAGGTGAAAAAGAGGAGGCACCCGAGACAAGGAGGAGGTGGAGAGAATGAAGTGGGGAGAAAGTGAGTGTGGGTAGGAGAGGCTGTCCAAAATATCTTGTTGCTGCCCACTTACTAATGGCGCACCAGCACTAAATGCGCCATTAGTAATCCAGGTTACAAATGGCGCACCTTCTGGCGGTGCGCCATTAGTAGTTTTGCAAAAAAAAATTACTAATGGCGATCGATCCTCGAAGGCGCCATTACTAGTTTAAACTAGTAATGGCGCACAGTTGATCAGTGCGCCATTAGTAGTATTCCAAAAAAGGAATAAAAAATATAATAAAAAAAACAACATTAGTGGCGCACTTTGGAACGGGTGCGCCATTACTAGTTACAAATAGTAATGGCGCACTTTGTCTGGATGCGCCATTAGTATGTTTGGACAGGCGCACTAGTTCAAAAAAAAATTTGATACTAATGCCGCACCTTGGGCCAGGTGCGCCATTAGTAGTTTCAACTCTAATGGCATATCAGCAGGTGGTGCGCCATTAGTATATACTAATGGTGCACCCATTGTCTGGTGCGCCATTAGTGCCAATCCCATCTATAGCCCTTTTTCTAGTAGTGTAAGTGGCAGAGGCTCCCCCTGAAGATGTGCATATAAGTAGTTTGCTTTTGGAATGCAAATGCACATGGCAGGTTGTACTTGTGGAGATCCTCTTCAACTTATGAAGATAATTCATCATGCATGAAATGATATAACTAAGAGAATGACATGCATAACGAAAAATGGACGTCTGCAGAATGATCTAAGTGCGGAAGTTATCATCGCACATGCGGAATTTATCATCGCACATGCGGAATTTATCATCGCACCAGAGTAAAGAAAATAAGTAGCAGACGACCATCGAGTTTAAGTGTTACAACTCAAAGAACCAAATGTATCAAAAGCGAGAGTTATATACACTAGGCAAAATATTATGCAACCGCCCTTATGAACCCGCTTGAAGACTATCAAACCCATATGCTTCTCCCCCTTTTGTCAGTAAGGACCAAAAAGGTTTGAAGACATAGAGCATCTACTCGCTTTCTTCAGAAGTAGATGATGCAGCAGGGTTGTCGTTGTTGGTTGGCGGTGCAGACGAGCTTGGTGCAGTGTCGATGCGTGCATTGACAGTTGCCGCGGAGGAAGAATAGTCAGAGTCTTCAAGAGATGGAGTTCGTCGTAGGACTGCATTCCGTGGAGGAGTGGAGTCAAACTTGAAGCGTTCAGTGAAGCCATCGTCTTGAAGATCTGCTTCAGCACTGAGCAGGGTCAAACTCTTCCATGATCGCCGACAGGTCTCGTGAGTGACAAAAGCATTCTTGGTGGCAAGGTTTCGAATGCGATTGACGTCCGCCAAGAGGCTGTGCATTTGTCGCTTGAGCCAGGAGTGATGCTTATCTTGTTTCTGATGCAGTGCGACAAGAGTTCTCGATCATTGAGGACTCGAGAGCGCTTCTGAGGCCTTTGGCCAATTGTGCTCCCAGTGGCTTCAGTTCGTGCACGATGAGGCAGACGTGTGTTCCCAGCCAGAGGATAAACACGAGATATCGCTTGGACGCCCTCAATGGGTTGAGAGAAGCTATGGTGATCTGCATTCTGAAGACAAAGTGGCGTTTTGGCAGGCTCATGGTATATGGCTTCAACTGACATATCAACCTCTGGTAGAAAGATCAGATCATTGCGAGCAGAGGGCTGATAGTTGATAGCAGAGTGCATCTTGATGAGGCGCATGAACCATGGAGCATAGAATTTCAGACCAAACAAATCAGATCCAGACGCAGCCAATTTTCGGATGAAGAATTCTTGCGTATTGAAGATGTTGCCATTCAGGATGTAAAAGACCAATGTCTTCATTGCTCCTTCAAGTTTTGCAGACGATGAATGCCCTTTGATAGGCCATAGACTTCGCTTGATGATGTGATATATTGTACGAGGCAGATACTCAAGGTCATCAACAAAGAAGTGCTGAGGGTATTCAGCGTCATGTGGCAGTGGCTTCATCATGCTCAACATCTGACTCATGTCGGGTTCTGGCTTATGAAATATGCTCTCCAGTGCATCGCGGTGGAGTTGACAACCAGGTTCAAACAGGTCTCCGGGAGAGGGTAGGCCTGTGAGCTCAATGACGTCAAGAGCTTTGGCTTCATGATGAACATTTCCTGTCATCCACTTGAGAACCCATGTCTTCGTATCTCTGTTGTAGCCGCGGATGTGGAGGGTAGCATAGAATTGAAGCACAAGTTCTTCATTCCAAGGTGTTCTTCAGAATGTGAAGCCGAGCAGACTGCATCACTTAAAGCAATCAAGTGCTTCTTCTAAGCATGGCAGTCCAAGCAATGGCTTCGATGTCGAGGCGCATATGAGGGAAAATCGCCCTTGATCATCTGTAACGCAGGAGTAATAGCCGTTGTTGATAACTCCGTAAGCGGTCGATGATATCCTTGGCCTTGTGTAGGGGTTCTTTGCTCTGTCAAAGAAAGTGTTGTGGGCTATGAAGCCATTTGCATTGAAACAACCTGTAGAGGTGGCAGTGCCTGGAAACCTTGGCAGTCTTGGCTTCGGCTTCTGGACCTGAGGCCTATGCTCAATATGATAGTCGAACTGAGGACCAGATGCATGAGGCGGAGGGACCAGAACAGGCCATCTTACTGTGACTAGCTGACCATAGTTGTATGCTTGCTCAATTGTGTAGGGCCTTGGTGGCGGAACTAGAGCAGTGGCAACAACTGAGGCTTCAGGCTGCTCAGTAGATGCTTCAGGAGCAGTTGCCTCATTGGCTTCAGGCACATTTCCTTCATTGGCTTCAGGAGCTGTTGGTGCAGGCTCCATATTTGCTTCAGCCATGACCACGTCATTTGCTTCATTGGTGTTGGAGGTGGCAGCCTCAATGTTTTCAACCTCCACTTGAGGAGCTGGAGGGTCGGGCAATGGCACGTTGATATCAGAATAACTTCTTCAATTACAGGGGGTGTAGGGACACGTTCTTCTTCTTCTTGGGTGTCTTCGGCTGATGCAGCCGGATTGTCTTCAGCAGCTTTGGCTTCAGACTCGGAGACATTCACAGTTGGAGTGGCTTCTGAAAACACTTGACGTGCAACAGGTTGGTGGTGCACTTCTCCTTCTGGAACGCTCAAGAGAGGTACTTGAGGCCTTTGACCTTTGCGAAGCCTGCGAAATGCTGGCGACGCCTTTGGAGATGGGGCTGCCTGGGCCTCAAAGTTTTCCTCTTCTTCTTGCTGTTGTTGTTGGGCAGTGACTTGTTGTTGGGGAGTACTAGGGGAGTCTTCTTGTTGCGGGCGATCAGCCCATGAAGCATCCTGAGCAATTGGCGTCAGAGGACGACCAATGCTGATGAGTTCGTTGTTCGTATGAACAGGCGATGATACCACATTGTATTCAATTTGAGGAAGAACTTCATCATCTTCAACATTGTCATGGTGACCAATGTCTTCGGCAGTGATGGGATCAACTGCTAGAATCTCGTCAGCTTCAGAGCCCTCTGTGGAAGCAGGCTCATGAACAGTCATGCGAAGTTCTTGGGTTGCAGACGCGGGACGAACCACTGAAATGGGTTCAACAACCAAGGGCTCTGTGGGAGCAGCCAGATTCTTCTTGGTCTTAAGCTTCTTCTTTGACGGAGCAGCATCAGAGGCTTCACGAAGTTTCCTTTTTCTAGCTTCAGCCTCGGCAGCCCTCGTCTTCTTCTGTTCAGAAGTGGTTGACCTGACCTTTGGCTTCGAGCGAGTCATGCAGCTTGCGAAGACTATGTGCGGTTCTACCTGCCTTGAAGGTCCAGCTTGGTCAGTTGAAGACTTCTTTTTCTTTGAAGCCATTCTGGGGTCAATGCCAGGACAGCCAAGAGCCTTGCGCTTCTCAGCCTCATTGTAGGCTAGCACAGACTTGTCAGCCAGACTCTTCATGCGCTCATGAGAGCCTCTGGCTTCTTCACGCTTCTTTAGAAAGGCTTCTTTGAGCTCGTGCAACATGACCTTGAAGTTTTTGACATCTTGCACGCTGAGTGCAGCCATATGCTTCTTGAACTGAGCCTTCTCATAGTCAATCTTATGCTTCAGTTCAACAATGCGCTGAGCAAGAGCTAGCTCAGAAGCAATGGCGCCATTGAAAGAGACGCTGAGGCCAATAGGAAGTTGCAGATCTTCAAAGCTGATGTTTGGGGTGTCAAACCACTCATCAATCAAGTGATGGATGATTGCCACATCAAAGAGAGGCAAATTGTTGAAGATTTCTGCTTCTTCTTTGCTCTTGATAAGTTGCTCAAGAGCATCATCTGCAAGATCGTCATCACTGGACAGATCAATGTGCTCTTCACGCAGAATAGCAGCAGGAGTCAGTGTCAGTTCAGTATTCTTGACAATTTTCTTTCTCTTCTCCGTCTTCTTGGAGATACGGGATTGATCTTCAGACTGCACACTGGCTTCAGGAGGTGCAGTAGCCAGTGGCTTCACACGTGAAGCTTTTGGAGGAGCAGCTGACTTTGAAGCCTTGATTTTCTTTTGCTTCTGCAGCTTTGGAGCAGGAGCTGGAGCTGGAGCTGGGGCTTCATCAGACTCAGCATCGTCATCAGAGTGATCCACTTTGGCACCTTGGACCAAGATGTAAGTGATGAGGCCATCAAGGTTTGAAAAGGGACCAATGACATTGGGTTCAGCATCACATGAGCCGTCAGCACGAAGAGCAGAGGGACCAGGGTTGAAGTCTAATCCCAATGACTTCTTGTTTTCTTTGGCAGAAGCCTTTGCGTGCTGGAAGCTGCGCTTGAAGAGATTATCGTCATGACACCAGAGCAAAGACGTTGGGTCGGCGTTCTCAAGCTGAGGTCCACGGACCATACAAGGATAGAAACCTTGTGCAATAGCTTCAGCCATGTTCTTGGGTGGAAGGCCTCGAAAGAGAATATCACCCCAAGGGCTTCTGATAGCATTCTTCTCGGCATATTCCTGGGTCACGAAATTGTACTTGAACCATTGTTCAGCCCAATATCGTCGAATTCATTGGATTCGCGTCTTGCGCTGATTGTAATTCTCTTCGGGATCTGTCTTGTAAAGCTCTGCGAGGTCATCAGGCAGATCTTTTGATGTTCCCTCACGACGCTGTCTGCCGCCCTTCCTGACTGATTTATCTGCAGCCATGAACTTCAAACTGAGTGGCTTCAATACGTTCAAAGGCTTCAAAGGCTTGCGTTTGCTGGACACACAGGAACTGGCTTCGGGAGAGTTAGCGTGATGCTGTAAGAATTCTGCAAACGAATGCAGACTATGAGAACCAAGGGATTCTCCCACGGACATGTACCTGTGACAGCATTAGAGATGCGAGGGAAAGGGAAGAGGTCATATGCATTCTCAGAAGATTTTGAAGATAAATCAGTTTGAAGACATTGACCTCATGATGCGAAGACATTCACTTATACGCTGAGAGTTGGTTCTAGATTTGTACAAATCCGTGGATAAGTACAAGTGAGGAATCAAACTAGATATGAAGCTTAAGTGAATATACTAGGCAGTATGAGATGCAGACAGAATAGGTCTAACATAGTATAGACAGAAACCAATTTTGGTAAGAAGGATGAATCTTTGAGGATCAAAAAGATGGTAAAAATAGAGTTATATTTACCACTCGAAGAACTGCTAGACAGGAAGAAGAGGAAGCCGAGTAGTTCAGTCCACCGTGCCCTAACTTGGCGACGGAGGACACCTACGGCGGCGGTGGAGATGACGATGATCGCGGCCGGCGTGAGGACGGCATCGGAGAAGTCGCGGCAGCTAAGCGCTTCGTCACCGGCGCCGTCGAGAGCTAGCGGTGGCGCTAGGGTTTTGACGAGGTGGAGAGGTGGAAGAAGATTATCTTTACCGCAGGGGACATGTATTTATAAGGAGGTGTGCGGCACAGCGCAATTACGCAGGTGCCCCTGGCGGTTCACATCTGAGGGGCACGTGGCAAGCATGCAACATAATCTGAGTTGTCCCACGTTCCCACGCCCGCCAGGTTTTTCGGATGGTCGTTCCAGCTTCTCCGGATTTCAACAGTAAGGATGAATCATTTAAAACAGACTTAAAGTTTGTCTCTGTGTCTTCTGCTGACAAGGACGCAGAGAAGACATTCGACAGTTTCAATAGAATGCATATGATTTGGACAGATAGAGTTTGAGATAGAGAGCATAGAGAGATTGTGGTCCGATCACATTCACTTAGTTCAAAAAATTCAACTTGGAAGACATAGCTATAAGTGAATGCTGTAGAGGACAAAACAATATATATCTATATATCAAACATCAACCAAATCAACATAGTGGATACAATCATGAAAATAGGTTGAAGTTGAAGACAAATCAAATGCGAAGATATTGAAGAAATAACGCCATCAGTGAAACACTTCAAACAGAGAAATTTGGTGGTGGCGTTACCCACCGTATAGGAAGTATTAGACCCAGACACGGCGCACAATTATCGTGGCGCTCCGAAGTCAAATTCCATGCTAATGTATTCACACTCAGAGTGTAAGTCTTCATTGATTGAAGATATACGTTACTTCATGTGTTGCACATCTAAGTCATCAACATGCATAAGTGTTAGGATGTGTGCTTGATCACAGGACATTGGAGGATTCCAAGATATTTAGCTCACACCGTAACTTGCAAAACATTTTCTCATCCAAGGGCTTGTGAAGATATCTGCCAATTGCTCTTCAGTGTTGACGTGAATGATGTCAATATCTTTCTTCATGACATGATACCTGAGAAAATGATGACGAATTTCAATGTGCTTTGTCTTCAAGTGCTGGACTGGATTGTTGTCAATCTTGATGGCGCTTTCTTTGTCGCAGAAGAGAGGTACTTGCTGTCGTGTATCCTTTGCACTCTTGCATTCCAAACTTCTTCAGACAATCTTGGAGGTATTTTTCTTGAGATATAAAGATGCCATTCCTTTGCTGACGAATTTGAAGACCAAGGAAGAACTTGAGCTCTCCCATCATGGACATCTGATATTGTTCTTGCATCATGTATCCAAATTCATCACTATACTTCTGGTTGGTGCAGCCGAAGATAATGTCATCCACATATATTTGGCATACAAACAGTTCACCATCATATGTCTTCGTGAAGAGTGTGGGATCAAGGGATCCAGGTTTGAAGCCTTTGCTCTTCAGGAAGTCTTTAATCGTATCATACCAGGCGCGAGGAGCTTGTTTGAGGCCATACAGTGCTTTATTTAGCTTGTACACCATATCAGGATGTTTTGGATCTTCAAAGCCAGGGGGTTGAGCGACATATACTTCTTCTTCAATCTTGCCGTTGAGAAATGCACTCTTCACATCCATTTGATAGAGCAAGATGTTGTGGTGGTTAGCATAGGCTAGTAGTATGTGAATAGCTTCAAGCCTAGCTACAGGAGCAAATGTTTCATCGAAGTCAATTCCTTCAACTTGAGTATATCCTTGAGCCACAAGCCGTGCTTTGTTTACGACGACTTGACCATGCTCATCTTGCTTGTTTCGATATATCCATTTGGTGCCAATAATGTTATGCTTATGAGGGTCAGGGCGCTTGACAAGTTCCCAAACATTGTCTAGCTTGAACTGTTGAAGTTCTTCTTGCATAGCTTGTATCCATTCTGGTTCCATAAAGGCTTCAACAACTTTCTTGGGTTCTGATATTGACAGAAAAGAAAAGTGCCCACAGAAATTTGCTAGCTGTGTTGCTCTTGAGCGAGTAAGCGGACCAGGTGCATTGATGCTATCAATTATCTTCTCAATCTGTACTTCATTTGCAGCACGAGGATGAACTGGACGAAGACTTTGCTCTTGCTCATCACTGTCGTCATTGGAAGGACTGTCTTCAGGCTGAGCATTGTCTTCCGGTTGGTTAGGTGCAGAAATGATAAGTTCCTCTTCAGGCTGTGCATCAGAAGGCATAATTTCACCAGTTCCCATTAGCTTGATAGAATCGCTGGGCGGAGCTTCGTCTAGTGTACTTGGCAAGAACTCTCTTTGTGAACCATTGGTTTCATCAAATCGCACGTCTACAGTTTCGACGATTTTGTAGAGATAAAGGTTGAAGACTCTGTAGGAGTGCGAGTCCTTTCCGTAACCGAGCATGAATCCTTCGTGAGCTTTAGGTTCAAATTTTGACTTGTGATGGGGATCCTTGATCCAGCACTTAGCCCCAAATATTCTGAAGTAGCTGACATTTGGCTTCTTGCCAGTAAGGAGCTCATAGGATGTTTTGTTCAGAAGCTTATGGATATAAACATGTTTGATGACGTGACAAGTTGTATCAATAGCTTTAGGACAGAACTTTCTTGGTGTCTTGTCCTCGTCGAGCATTGTTCGAGCCATCTCAATGAGGGTTCTGTTCTTGCGCTCCACTATGCCATTTTGCTGAGGTGTGTAAGGAGCAGAGAACTCATGAGTGATTCCCATGGTATCCAGATAAAGATCAAGTCTGGTGTTCTTGAATTCAGTGTCGTTATCGCTTCTGATATGCTTGATCTTGACGCCATAATCGTTCATTGCTCGATTGGCGAAGCGTCTGAAGACATCTTGCACTTCAGTCTTGTAGAGAATTATGTGCACCCATGTGTATCTTGAGTAGTCATCAACAATGACGAAGCCATAGAGACAAGTAGTTGTTGTGAGGGTAGAGTAATGAGTAGGGCCAAACAAATCCATGTGTAACAGCTCGAAGGGTTGAGATGTCGTCATGATTGTCTTCGTGGGGTGCTTTGCCCTAGTCATCTTTCCAGCTTCACAGGCACCACACAAATGATCCTTCTTGAACTTGACACCTTCGATGCCTTCTTCTTGGAAAGTGTGTGTAGGTTCCTCATGCCAGCATGCCCCAGCCTCCGATGCCAGAGCCAGCATTCTGAAGCTTTTGCAAGAAGACATACGGCAAGCTGTGGACCTGCTGAGAAATCTACCATGTATAGATCATCTTTCCTATACCCTTCAAAGACTAGAGACTTGTCAGATTCCATTAGTATAAGGCAACGATATTTTCCGAATATCACAATCATGTTCAAGTCACAAAGCATTGAGATAGACATCAAGTTGAAACCAAGGGATTCAACAAGCATCACTTTATCCATGTGTTGATCCTTTGAGATTGCAACTCTACCTAGACCCAATACCTTGCTTTTACCAAAGGTCAAGACAAATGTGATGTGACTCTTGTCCGATGGACGTAAGGTTGAGTCCATGAGAAGACTTGATCACCAAATCATATGATTAGTGCATCCACTGTCCATTATCCATTCTGAAGCATGAGGTGTCATACCCTACAGTACAGTTAGGGGGATAGGCTTCACCAAGAGCATTGTGAAGCATAAACATTTGACAGGCAAGTGGATTATTGAAGCTTAAATCAAGATTGGGACTGATAGGATGAATGGCAAACGATTCAGGAACAAAATACATAGTGAGACCATTTGGGCATTTGATCTTGTGCCCTACAAGATATTTTAGGTCCCCAGCTATAGCATCAGACACCTTTGATTTTCGGCTGGAGACCCTTTCCTGCAAAAGAGAGTTAATTCTTCTTAACCACCCACATCTTCAGGGATGGCTTAGAAGCAATGAGTCTAAGTGCAGCATCTGAGAATTTCGGCTTTGGTGCCCTAGCAAATAGCCTTGCAGGAGATGAATGATACTCATATGAATAAGCAGAAAAGTTCTTAGTTCTATGAACATAGCGGTTTGAAGACACACGCTCATATTCATAATTTTGAGTACGGTTTCCCTGCAAAACATTGGCGTTAGGGTGACTCAGGTGAGTCCTCTGTCTCTATGAAGCCTTTGGACCATATGACGCCTTAGGTCTGGGGTTTGTCTTCTTCCCAGGTGGTGTCATGATGACATTCACTGGAAGATTCTCAAGATAGCTTTTGGGAACCCAGATCTTCTTCATAGGCGGTCAATTCCTGTAGTGAGTACCAATATACCTGGCAAACACTTCACCATTCTGATTCTTGAACAGCTTATAGTTTGCATCAAAGGATTCATCAATGATAATAGGGTTAGCACAGGTAAAACCAGATAAGGTGGATGGATCCACTGAAGGTCCCTTTGCAGCAACCCATGTGGTTTTGGGATACTGCTCAGGCTTCCAGTAGGAGCCATCAGAATTCATTTTCCTCTCGAACCCAACACCCTCTTTCCTAGGGTTTCGTTTCAGAATCTGCTTTTTGAGGACATCGCAGAGTGTCTGATGCCCTTTCAGACTTTTATAAATCCCTGTTTCAAGCAATGTCTTCAACCTAGCATTTTTATCAGCAATAGCAGTGGTATCCTCCGCAGAGGGGTTAGTTACCACATTAGTAGTTGAAGACAATGCAACAGTAGCAGCAGTTGAACATTCAGCAACAGAGGTAACGATATCACGCTCAAGACATTTTAGACATGGTGGTTCAAATCCATCCTGAGCGGAACTGATCTGTTGAGTGCGAAGTGACTCATTCTCTTTTTGAAGATCTTCATGAGCCGCTCTCAATTTCTCAAGCTCTTGCTTCCTTTGAAGATAATCATAGGAGAGCTTTTCATGAGTAGTTTAGAGCGTTTCATGACAACTTTCAAGTTCTTGGTACTTAGCATGAAGATTTTTAATGTCTTCAACTAAAGACTGTGAACGTGTCATTTCCGCGTCCAACAGGTCATCGCTTTTGTCTAACAGTTTTTGAGTATGTCCCATAGCTCTTTGTTGTTCAGTTGCAATTTTAGCAAGTGTTTTGTAGCTGGGTTTGGATTCACAATCAGAGTCATCTTCACTTGATGTTTGAAAGTAAGCATCACGTGATTTTACCTTGGCACCGCGTGAGGGGAGAGTGTGTCCACGTATCCTCGTAGACCGAAAGCGGAAGCGTTAGCACAACATGGTTGATGTAGGCGTACGTCTTCACGATCCGACCGATCCAAGTACCGAACGTACGACACCTCCGAGTTCAGCACACGTTCAGCTCAATGACGTCCCGCGAACTCCGATCTAGCAGAGCTTCACGGGAGAGTTCCGTCAGCACGATGGCGTGATGACGGTGATGATTTTGCTACCGACGGAGGGCTTCGCCTAAGCACTACTACGATATGATCGAGGTGGAATGTGGTGGAGGGGGCATCGCACACGGCGAAGAGATCAAGAGATCAATTGTTGTGTCTAGTGGTGCCCCTACCCCCGTATATAAAGGATGGAGGGAGAGGCCGGCCCTAGAGGGGGCGCGCCAAGTGTGGGGAGTCCTACTAGGACTCCCAAGTCCTTGTAGGATTCCCCTTTCCTTTCTGGAGTAGGAGAGAAGGAAAGAGGGGGAGAGGGAGAAGGAAAAGGGGGCTGCACCCCTTGTCCAATTCGGACCAGATGGGGGGCACATGCCTCCTTCCTTTTGGCCTCTCTCCTCTATTCCCGTATGGCCCAATAAGGCCCAATACTTCTCCCGGTGAATTCCCGTAACTCCCGGGTACTCCGAAAATACCTGAATGACTCGGAACCTTTCGGATGTACGAATATAGTCGTCCTATATATCGATCTTTACGTCTCGACCATTTCGAGACTCCTCGTCATGTCCCCGACCTCATCCAGGACTCTGAACTACCTTCGGTACATCAAATCACATAAACTCATAATACAATCGTCACCGAAACTTTAAGCGTGCGGACCCTACGGGTTCGAGAACTATGTAGACATGACCGAGACACGTTTCCGGTCAATAACCAATAGTGGAACCTGGATGCTCATATTGGCTCCCACATATTCTGCAAAGATCTTTATCGGTCAAACCGCATAATAACATACATTGTTCCCATTGTCATCGGTATGTTACTTGCCCGAGATTCGATCGTCGGTATCTCAATACCTAGTTCAATCTCGTTACCGGCAAGTCTCTTTACTCATTCCGTAATACATCATCCCGCAACTAACTCATTAGTTACAATGCTTGCAAGGCTTATAGTGATGTGTATTACCGAGTGGGCCCAGAGATACCTCTCCGACGATCGGAGTGACAAATCCTAATCTCGAAATACGCGAACTCAACAAGTACTTTTGGAGACACCTATAGAGCACCTTTATAATCACCCAGTTACGTTGTGACGTTTGGTAGCACACAAAGTGTTCCTCCAGTTAACGGGAGTTGCATAATCTCATAGTCATAGGAACATGTATAAGTCATGAAGAAAGCAATATGAACATACTAAACGATCAAGTGCTAAGTTAACGGAATGGGTCAAGTCAATCACATCATTCTCCTAATGATGTGATCATGTTTATCAAATGACAACTCATGTCTATGGTTAGGAAACTTAACCATCTTTGATCAACGAGCTAGTCAAGTAGAGGGATACTAGTGACACTCTATTTGTCTATGTATTCACACATGTATTATGTTTATGGTTAATACAATTCTAGCATGAATAATAAACATTTATCATGAAATAAGGAAATAAATAATAACTTTATTTTTGCCTCTAGGGCATATTTCCTTCAGTAGAGACCGGATACCCAACCGGTCTCTTGGTTGAAAAGGGAAATAATGGGAAAACGCAGTACAAACTGGACAAGGAACATATCTATTATTGGTTAAAAAAGGATAGAAAGTGGCGGCTAGTGGACAAGTCAACAGAGTATGTCCAGGATTAGATTTTTGCCCTCACTTAGTAAAAGGTCTCCAGGATTAGAATTGCTGCCCTCACATATTAAAAGGTCTCAGGATTAGATTTGCTGCCCTCACATAGTAAAAAGTCTCCAGGATTAGATTTGATGCCCTCACATAGTAAAAGGTCTCCAGGATTAGATTTGCTGCCCTCACATAGTAAAAGGTCTCCAGGATTAGGTTTGTTGCCCTCACATAGTAAAAGGTATCAGGGATTAGATTTGCTGCCCTCACATAGCATGAACAAACTCGGCATCACCACTTTATGCCTCCTTGTAGGTACATTGTGCTGATGCGTCCACTGTCGCATATCCTTATACCAACCTTTTGCTGTTGTTAATGTAAGGGTGCATGTAAAATGAAGCGATCACAATGTTACCTTAGGGACATGTCTAACCAATGTTAGTGTTAATCTAATGCCTCAAGTGATAAGATGCAATTAAACTATGTTACAAATGGTACTCTTGTTGTTTTCCCTAGTATGATAAGTAAGTTGCTCCTTTACGTTGCTGAGTCCTGGTGTCCCCACGGTCCCATGTCCTTAAACCAACTCTTTTGCTGTTGTTGATTTACTGTATCTGGTAAACAAGCAATGCCACCATTAAAGTAATCCCATGTTTGACGACTGTCATTGTTGATCTTAATGCTTCCGGTAACATGAAGCATTGCTGATGTTTTAAAATTTCTACTGTCCTTGCATGATTGCCATGAACATAATTAAGATGCTTCTTTTCATTTCATGTATGTTTCATATATTCTTATTGACCAGCAACTGTTTACTTTCTATCTTTTTGTGCAGATAGGGATATCCATTTCACCTTGTTGCTATTGTGACCTTTTGGTGAACTGCACAAAACACTTTTTTAATGAGTTTCTTGTGCAGTTCGACAAAAATGTCAAGTGGGCAACATGTCTCAATTTTGGTGGAATTGCACAAAATGGTGATTGGAGTTTCCAAAATCTCCGTCAAGTTCTGCTGGTAATCTCGTGCAACTTTTTATTAGCCTTTGCAAGATGAGCCGTCACTGTCACCACAATGGCACTTTATTTTAGTGGAAATACACAAAAGGATAAGCAAATTATAGTTGCACCTTACATGAGCCGGACAGCCAACCTTAATGTTCCTCAATTTTAGTGCAACTACTAAAGAATAACCTGCCAGCTCATGAGAGCAAGTACTTCTTGCTAGCTGAATGATGCAATCTTGGCTTCATTTCAGGTGAACTGCAGAAAAAGGCGCATGAATTGAATCATGGAACTCCAGGAAGGCCTCATCCAAGTGGAGCTGCAGGTTGAGTTCAAGGAGTCACTACTAGGGAAAAGCCTAGCAGCAGCGCGGGTTTTGGGCCTCTCAGTAGCGCGGGGACCGATGCTACTAAAAAGGCGCTAGAACTAACGTATAGCAGTAGCGCCTGTTGTCCCACGCTACTGCTATACATGAATAGCTGTAGTGCTCTTTAGAAAAGGGCGCTGCTGATATTATCTGCAGCGCTGTTTACTGGGAAGCGCTGCTGGTAAGGCGGCGCTACTGCTAAGTTTTCCCCCCTCGCTACTACTAGTTTTATTATTTTGTCCCTGCATATTTGTTTTGTATTTTAATAGGCTTTATATAACAATATTTAGCATATCATACACATACAAATGTAATCATAGCATATACATACAATTAGTCTCATCAAATCATGTCATGATCATAATCATCATCCAACACAAAGTGGTCTCTCGTCATCATCTCAAAAATAGCGATACATATATTGATTACTTGCAAATACATTGTCATCCATCTAAACAATCATATACACGAGAATAGCTATCACTTTGAGTACATGAGTTTGTATCCCTCTCTCGCATTAGCGTGTACCTAAACTAACTACTGCCTGTCGCTCGGAAACCGGAAACCGGTACACCTGGGCCTGACACTCCGGCCACTTGTCGTATATATACTGCTAGCGTAGCACTTCTTTGACATCTATGATCGGTGCACCTGCATCGTCACATGAGTCGATGATATGCAACATATATAGTTGACCAACAGAAAGAGACATACTTGGCAAAAGTAGAAACAACATATCATAAGCATAAATAATAAAGTTCATCATACCCCAAAATGCCCTAACTAGAGTGATTTTATCTAGTCGAGGAGGAGGACGGTTTAATTACATCACAAATAAAGTTTCACCGTGCATAACTCAATGTTTTGTCATACAGAAAGTATTGACTAAACGGACACATTGTCATATATCGACAATCACTCCAACATGTCGTTCCATCCATCCAAGTCAGGGAGATACTCCCCGAGCCTAGTGAAAGGCTTCAGGTCGAGACGCTGAGAGGCTATCCATGTTCGGACGTCTTCCCGCGACATTTGTCCTTCTCCGTAGAACATCCCTGTTTTATCGACAACCTCCTTCATGATGATTTGGGCAAGTTCGCGCTGGATGTTATAGAACTCAGCTCGAAGTCGATGATCCTCGATATCTCCTTTGTCCTTTGCCCATTGCAGAATATGGGCATCGTCGGATCTAGGTGACATGCGAAGGTTCTGGTGATCCCGTATGTACTCCAGCATGTGGTGTAGGACATAGAATCCATCATTAAGAGAATTGTTCGGTTGCTGGATGCACCAGAAGTCGGTCTTATGGCCGAAGGCGACCCTGCTGCCCCTTCTCTTCTTGTCCCTGACCTCTCCACCCATTGATTGGTAGTAAAACATAGCACTGTCGAGAACATCCTTGATTTGGGTGTAATCCTTTTTGTAAAGAGTGTGGGAGAATCCGGGGTAGAGGATGATGAGGACGGCGCGCCCGCCGCTGCGCAAAATAAGTACACCTCTCCACCATCAAAATGAATGATTGAAATCGAAGGAAGGATAGCAGCGCAGATGACTTACATGGGAGGATAAGGCACGAGAATCGCCCCCTTGTCCTTATTGGTGAGCATGAAACTGACGATGTAATCCCTCGCGTATTGACGGTGCTTTGTGCAGACTCCCAAGAAGCCCTCGTGCATGTAGTACGGGTCAGCGACACAGATATGAGATATCTGCTCAACCCCGATGATGTAGTTCATGTGCAAGGCATAAAGGCGGACAAATGTAAAATCCAGCTTCTTCACGTGAAACATGTCGAATATGTAATCGAATCGAAGGAAGAACTTATCCGCGGGGAAGTTGTCGACATACGACATTTGCCGCGGAACGTTAACCACGTAGAGTGGGTATCCTGGGTCTTTCGAGGCGATGAGGCCTTTCTCTACCCGCAGCACATCGTCATGAAGTCTCCTTAGATCATCGAATCTAACCCGTAGCGCTGTTGCAGGTAGGATTGGTTGACCGGGGATATGCCATTTATCTGCATCGGGGATATCTATATGGTCCTGAAGCCGAGGCTGCTGAGGCGGCTGGATCATAAAATCAGCTTTTTTGCCTTTCCTCGCTCTCTTCCTAGACTTCTTTACTACCGGAAGGTCGTCCATAATATGTTGAGACGACAATTCAGGCACCGACTCATGACGCTCAAACCCTGAGGAGGTGCCAGTATAGACATACTGTTCAGCGCCATTGTCGTCCTCATCCTCATCCATGGCGATGTCATCAGCGACTAATGGAGCCTCCTCCTTACCCCGTCCGCTATCACCCAACACGACACCCGATGCTAATTGGGTAGGTGGGGTGTTGATGTTCATACCTTGCTGAGGCTGCGTGCTGGTGGGTGTGCTCCCGGCCGCCTCCAGACGAAGCAGACTCTTTGGCCACAACAGGACCCACCCATTGCAACAATCATCAAGTCTTCGCAGTGTCTCGTCGTCATCCCCCACTAGTATTGGAGGAGGCAAATTCTCGTGGCCCTGTTTGACACTGGCCACAGAAACCTTGAAGACGTTTAGGGGGATCGGCCGGCTGTGGAACAATGGTTCCTTCGGCTCCATTATCGTCGCCTTCCCCACGTCCACCTTCTAATCGCCGATGGTGTACAATATGGTGCACGGGGTTTCGTCGGCCTGCAAAGAAAAGTCTGCGACGTGAGACATCCGAAAGGCAACGAAAACGGGAGATTATACATTTATAGTGAAGGGGGCCTGTTGACAGATACTGTGAGTGCGTCGAGCTCAGCCAAAGACGAAGCATCGCCGAGCACGTCCGGTGCGGGAGCATGTGCAGCTGTAGGTGCTGGTGCAACGCCAGTCGAGCTGCTCCCCGCCAAGAAGTCAGCAAGGGCTAAGTTCGCTGCATTTCTTTCCAGGATTTTGCCTGGTCCAATTGAAAACGGCCGGAACCAAGGAAGTAGAAATATCTAAAGCCACCTGTTTTGCGGCAGCTACCGCTGTTGCGACTGTCTGAGTTGATTTCTTCTCAACCGCAATCTCAACCTTCTTGTCGACGCTTTCTTCATTTAACCTCCGTCTTTCCTTTCTCTCCTCCGTGGTCTCACGGTAGTACTTCTTCCATGTGGCGCCGTCTCCGATACCGTGCACGTGTCCATACGACGTTCGAGTATCTACCGGTTGTCGTTTCAATATGTTCAACGCCCGGTTGAATGGAGTGTCCCACTTGGGCCTCGCCAATGCCTCGACGGCGAAGTCGCCGCCGCAATCTGTGCTTCTCTCTCTGCAAAAGGCACAAGGATCGCTTACAAATATGACTAACGTCTGCAGTCGAATTGATCAGAAACTAAATTTACTAGCAGTCTCATGAACTCCGTAATGACCGGTTTTGTCTCGTAAACCATCTTCACTGGGTCACAACGGTGCCGGGCCCTGAGGACGTCACGCTCCTGCGGGACGGTGAACTCCGCCAAGGGGTCTGGGATGCCCAGACTCGCGGCTTCCGTGTCCTCCTTGGCCCATTTGGACCTCTTTCCGCCATAACCACGGCTTCCGAGGTGGTGGCTCCCAATATTCCTCTCTTGAAGCCCCTTCATGTACTTAGACTTTTTTTGGCAGCTTCGGCCTCGCAAGCCTCCGTAAATATTTGAAACTGCTCTTCCATGATTGTCGGATTATCCTTTACAATCTCGGAGTAGGGTTCCTTCTTGTCGATGATCTTTGCTTTCACTCGATTTTTCCAGGCGGCCAACGCGTCGCTAAACTTGGTCATGGCGTGTTTGTTTATCTTCTTCATTGCCGGGTCCTCATCTGTATCTTCATAATCCTTCTCATTCCGGCCCGGGAACAAGAATATCTGGTGAAACTTCTTTAGGAGGGAGCTCCTCATATTATCTATCTTCTGTAGTTTCTCATTGTTGATGGTGGCGGTTGTCCGTACGATGCAGCCTATTTGATTGCCGTAGCATCGACGCGCTTCCTCGGGCGCCTTTGGCTCAAAATTGCCGTCGTCCACCTCCGTGACCACCAGTCTAGTAGTCCTGAGTTTGTTAGGAAGCCGTTGCCTCTTTGCTTTCGGTTCTACATCGGCTCCGCTCCCAGAGGTAGCGCCGGTCTCAGTCTCAGTGCCGGTCTCAATGCCGGTCTGAGTCTGAGCGCCGGTCTTAGTCTCAGCACCGGTCTACGTGTTGGTCTTAGTCCCCAATGCCACCGGTGGGACCAGCGACAACATCGGTTGCTCGTCGTCAAGGCAAAAACTTTTGTCTGCGGCCTGGTAGACGTCGTCACAATCACCAGAACCCTGTCCTTCATCGTTGCTAGCCATGTTTCCTATCATTAAATCTAGTCAATTAATTCTAGACCTAATAAAATGAATAATGACATAAAAAAGGCCTATTGTTTTGCAGGAATGTTAACTCCTTCCTGGTGCGGCAAATCCCGGGCACTCGATATGTCCTAGTTTGTAGCACAAGTCATGCCGAAATTCACGGAAAATTTCGGCATGACCTTTGCCAAAAGTGGACAAATCGAGAACCTGAAATTTGCCGGAACAGAAATGAATCAACATTCCGGCAAAACATATATAGGCCACTCAGCTTCATTGAAACTGGCACAAACTACATGACCACTTCAATGAAAAGATATAATCAACAATAAAAGTCTAGGAAGGGATCATCTTTAAAATAAAACTTGCCTAAATAACCTAGATAATTAACCTAATTAAACTAGTTAACCTGACTAGTTCTCTGTCAAAGCCCTAACTAATTTTTTGCACTAACCTAGGTAATTAACCTAATTAAACTAGTTAACCTAACTACTTCTCTGTCAAAGCCCTAACTACATTTTTTCCCTAACATAGATAATTAACATAATTAAACTAGCTAACCTATGCATGACTGAGAGAGAGAGAGGAGGGGTGGGGGCTTAGAGAGGATGGCTCCGGTGGTGGCGAGGGAGGCAGGGGCGTCTCCGGTGACGGCGAGGGAGGCAATTGTGGCGAGGGAGGATCCGGTGGCATCAACGGCAGCTCCGGTGGCGTTGATGAGGCCGCGCGGCTCCGGTGGCGTCGACGGCGCATGGCTCTGGTGGCTCCGGGGCGTCAACGTCGGCAGGAGACGGCGGCGAAGTGGGGCGACGGCGAATCGGGGAGACGACGGCGGGGTGGGTCGAGAGATTTGGGGGGCAAGTGGTGGCCGGGGGGAAACGGTTTTTGGTTAAGTCAAAACTAGCGGTAGCGCGTTTCGCAGAACGCGCTATAGCTAAGGTAGCTATAGCGCTTTTCCCAAAACGCGCTACTGCTATACCTATGTAATTTTCTCCCTTTTTTATTTTCTTTTCTGTTTCTATAGCGGGGGTCCTGGAAACACGCTGCAGCTACGTTAGCTATAACGCCTCTTACTATTACACGCTACAGCTATGCCTTTCTCTGTTTTTTCGCTTTTTCATTTATTTTGTTTTACATTTTATTTTTTTTCTTTCTCCTTTTTCTGTTTCTTTCATTTTCATTTACTTTTCTATTTGTTTTTCATTTTATTTTATTTTATTTCCACTAGCAGTAGCGCTCTTACTGGGAAACGCGCTGCTACTCATGCCCTAGCGGTAGTGTGCTTCCTGCAAGCCCGCTACTGCTATGCGTAGCCCATCGTTCCCCAATGGGAATATTAGTAGTAGCGCTTTTACGGCACCACGCACCACTGCTACAATCATATCTGCAACATGGTTTATTCTAAACCGCTACTGCTATCTAGCACTAGCGCCCTTTTTTGACCCGCGCTGTTGCTAAATTTCTGTGTATAAAGTTTTCCCTAGTAGTGAGTGCCACTATTATAGTAATCATGCTCTTCTTGTTTGTGCTGTGCAAATAGGAATACTCAACTAGAGATGTTTTGACGGTCAAGAGCATTCGCCAAGTTCTTCCGTTGTATGACACGGCTAGCCAAGATGGATTTAATCCTGATATTCACTTTATCAAAAGGCTCTAATGTGTTGGTTCTGAATCTTGCAAGCTGGGAATAAATGAGATGTGTAGGCATATTTGTTGTACTTATTATTTGAATCTTATTTGTTGGTTATGAATCTTGCAAGCTGGGAATCAATGATATGTGTAGGCATCTTTGTTGTACTTATTATTTTGATCTTATTAGTTGGTTCTGAATCTTCCAAGCTGGGAAACATGGCATGATGATGCAGAGGACAACAACCATAACAAACAGTTCAAACTTGGTAGTATTATCAGTGTGAAAGTGCGACAAATGTGCTGATCGTGTGCGTCCTGAGAATAATAATTCTAATTGTTGTGCATGTTGATCCTCTGGCACTAATAGAACGAGCCAATGCATTGCTTGTTTAAGTATAAATTTCTATTAAAGCTAATTAAATTTAAGTAAAGTGACCACTAACTCTTGTTATTACAGTAACAATATAGACCCGCTCGTGAAACGACGTGTGGCCGGAGTAGGTTTCTTAAAGGAGGCGTTTGAATGCGACGAGGGTGCACCTTCTGCCGGGCGTGCAGCGTGTGAGGGAGGGGTAGTAACTGTTGTCGCCTGTACACACTTAGTTTACTATTGAATCCTGTTCCCAAGAGCTGAAAAACGAACTGTTGCTGGTGCCTACCCACTCGTTCACTTGAAGAGACTCCAATGGCGATCTGAGGGGTGAGCCTGCTGGATATGGACTTCAGCAAGGAGTTCCACTTTGAGTTCGCCGTTTAGTCCTATGGCTGCACCAAATTGAATGTGATGTCCACCAACGATCCGGACTCGGTGAAGCTCTGCCTCGCCGAGTTTAAGCAGTACCTACAGGACGAGAAAGCACAAGGTCGCAGGACTAGACCTTGTGCCCATCCATTCATATCCTGACAGGGACCAACGGATCACCGTCGCCCAGGTATGTGTGCGGGACGAGGTTCACGTCTACCACTCTGTAGGGCCATCAGAGGTTCTGGAGCATTCGCCCATTTCATCGGCTGCGTCGACTGCACCTTCGCTATGGTGGAGAGAAGGAAGAACGTGACGATTCGGCCATTTGGTGCAACAAGCTTGTTGACATCCAGAAGCAATACAAGATCATCGGCAACAAGCAGGACAAGGACTCCATGGTTGACCTTGCCGAGACCATCATCGACCCCTGATACGCCAACATGAAAGAAGACAACGATACCAAGGACCTGAACACATGGGAGGTACCTCTGAATCTAGCCTACATAACCTACGCAGACAAGGACGGATAAAATGGCTACGACATGTACAGGCGGATCTTGGACATGAGGGTGTGTCTGCTTCCCGTAACCGACGAGTACACGGACAACCGCAGTGTAACGCCCTCGATGCGGCTATATCTCCCACGTGTCGAAGCACGACTTAGAGGCATAACCGCATTGAAAGCAATGTCGCAAGTGAGGTAATCTTCACACAACCCATGTATTACATAAGGGAAAGAGATACATAGTTGGCTTACAATCGCCACCTCACACAATACATGAGTAAAACATTACATCATACAGGTACAATCAAGGTCCGACTACGGAACCAAAATAAAAGAAGACTACCCCAAATGCTACAGATCCCCGATCGTCCCAACTGGCTCCACTATCGATCAACTGAAAGCGAAACAACACAAGGAACAAGATCTTCATCAAGCTCCTCCTTGAGCTCGGGTGCGCCACCGCATGGTTTCAACGGCACACTGCAAACTGGTTTTGAAGTATCTGTGAGTCACGGGACTCAGCAATCTCACACCCGAGATCAAGACTATTTAAGCTTAAAGGTAGGACAGGGTAGTGAGGTGGAGCTGCAGCAAGCGACTAGCATATATGGTGGCTAACATACGCAAAAGAGAGCGAGAAGAGAAGGCAAAAGCACGGTCGAACAACTATGATCAAGAAGTGATCCTGAAACTACTTACGCCAAACATAACTCCAACATCGTGTTCACTTCCGGACTCCGAGAAGAGACCATCACGGTTACACACGCGGTTGGTGTATTTTAATTAAGATCAACTTCGGGTTGTCTACAACCGGACATTAACAAATTCCCATCTGCCACATAACCGCGGGCACGGCTTTCGAAAGTTCAAACCCTGCAGGGGTGTCCCAACTTAGCCCATGATAAGCTCTCGCGATCAACGAAGGATATTCCTTCTCCCCGGGAAGACCCGATCAGTCTCGGAATCCCGGCTACAAGACATTTCACAGCAATAAAACAAGACCAGCAAAGCCGCCCGGATGTGCCGACAAATCCTGATAGGAGCTGCACATATCTCGGTCTCAGGGCACACCGGATGAGCCAGACGTCGGGTTGGCATAAACCCTGATTGCCCAGGGGGTGCCGGACATCGCTCGGTTTGGACCAGCACTCAAAGGAGAACTGGCCCAGGGGGCTAAAATAAAGATGACCCTCGGGCTCCGGAAACCCAAGGGAAAAAGGGCATAGGTGAGGCAAATGGTAAAACCAATGTTGGGCCTTGCTGGAAAAGTCTTATTCAAAGTGAACTGTCAAGGGGGTCCCATAAATAACCCGACCGCGTTAGGGACGCAAAATCCGGGAACATAACACCGGTATGACGGAAACTAGGGCGGCAAGAGTGGAACAAAACACCAGGCATAAGGCCGAGCCTTCCACCCTTTACCAAGTGTATAGATGCATTAATTAAATAAGATATATTGTGATATCCCAACAAGTAAACATGTTCCAACAAGGAACAACATCTCCATGTTCCAACAAGGAACAAACTTCATCTTCACCTGCAACTAACAACGCTATAAGAGGGGCTGAGCAAAGCGGTAACATAGCCAAACAACGGTTTACTAGGAAGGGTGAAAAGGTTAGAGGCTGACATGGCAACATGGGAGGCATGATATAGCAAGTGGTAGGCATCGTAGCAAAGGCATAGCAAAAGAGCGAGCATCTAGCAGCAAAGATAGAAGTGATTTCGAGGGTATGGTCATCTTGCCTGAAATCCCGCAAGGAAGAAGAACGAGTCCATGAAGAAGACAAACGGACGAAGTCGAATGAATCCTCACAACTCCGGAACGAAACCGAAGCTAACGAGAGAAGCAAACCGGAAAGAAGCAAACAACATAGTAAACAACCATCACATAAACATGGCATGATGCACAACCAAGTATGATGCATGCCCGGTTTAAATAGCATGGCATGGCAATAAGCACAAACAAAACTACAAGTTAAGTGGAGCTCAATATGCAACGAGTTGCATATTGACAAAACACCACATCACTTATTTAGTTCTCTCCCGATTAGGTACTCGACAATATTAAATGTTATTAAACATGGCAAGAGGTGAAGCACAACAAAACTACCTAACTAGGCAAGTTTAAATGAGGCCGGAAACAACAACAACAATTCCGGAAAAATCCTCATATGCATATTTCGAATTTGGAACAGATCTGCCCTGAACACAATTTTAGAGTTGTTAAACATGCAAAGTAATGCTACCATGTTAATCTAGGTATTTTTCTACCCCATTTACATATATAATTTATTTAAAACCGAGTGCGGTTATTTAGTTATGAAATAAATCATTTTAGCATGGCATTTAAGCAAATTAATGCAAACAACAATTATAAACATTTAAATGTTGTTATCATGATGCGGATGACATGTGCAAGTTTTATGCAATTTTATGAAAATGTTGACAAGAGCATGTTATGAAGCATTAGTCGTCGTGGCGGATACGAAAAAGGGGTGCCACGACAACGACAACGGAAATGGTGCCACGGCAACATTCCGGTTCCGTTAACTCGATCGAGATATCGGTGCAAAGGAAAGTGTGGACGGAGCGAAGTCATGCAAGATGGTGGGTGATCCCGACACGGGTTCCCACGGAATGGTGGCATGGCAAAAGAGGGCATCGCAAGGACAACCGGCACGGCGATCGCCACGGGTTATACCTTCGAGCGCTCAAACGGGACGGTTCGCGTTCGAGAGGGAAGTAGACGTTCTCGCGATGATCGCCGAGGGAAGTAGTGGTACACGGCGACGGTAGAGGAAGTAGTGTTTCACGCTCGTTTTGAAGAGGTACTTGACGGGTCCGAATCCTTCGGGTTGTCGTGGTACTTGCGGTCTCCCGATGGTAGTCGACACGGCGAGGGGAAGTAGACGCTCATGTTCGGCGGTAGTGGTACATCTCGCCATCGGAAGTAGTTGTTCGCGTCCCGTGGATGTTCGGTCGACGGTAGAGGAACTTAATGCATCACCGGTGTAGTCGAACTCGGCGCCCTCGCGATGATCGGTCGTAGTCGTGGTACTTGCCGATTCCAAAACGCTCATCGGTAGTGGAACTTGGCGCTGAGGTTCGAATACCGGTCGGACGTGCAACCGCTCATAATCAAACTTGGCGATCCGGTCAAGTACTTGGCGAGTCCGCACGTAGAGGTACTTGGCGCTTCCGGTTGGTGGTCGTTCGGGCGCCGTATGTCGTGGTACTTGTCGGTCCGGTCTTGGCGGTGTAGATGTACACGTTGTCGGGTACTTGTCGCCTCATCGGGTGTAGTTGTACATGAAGGACTTGATGAATCCGGGGACTTGGCGATCCAAAATTTCTCCTGTTCGGTAGGCATCGTGACAACAGCTCGAGGCCGAGGCCACGCGTATGGGCGCGCTTCGGTCGATGGGGACGACGACGAAGGCACAAAGCAGGGAGCAGCAGAGGAACTAGCGCGGGAGGACCGAAACCGAGGCGGGGATGAGGCCACAGGCGCGGGCGACGAGCTGCGGCGGCCGGCGAGGAGGTGGAGCCGCAAGGCGGACGAGGCGGCAGGAGGGAGAGATGGCGGCGGATCCGCCAGAAGAGGCGGGAGGCGGCAAGCCGGCGAGGAGACCGGGCGCAGGGACGGATGGCGCCGGTGGAGGAAGGAGCACGGTGGCGCCATGGCCTGAGGGCCACCGGAGTTGGCCGGGCGCGGGCCGCAGGCGACGGAGGGCCGCGGGGCTCGCTGGAAGGAGGGCACGACGGCCGCGAGGAGGCCACCGGGGGGGGGGGGTCCGGCCTGGACGTTGACGAGGGCGACGGGGATCGGGTGCAAGGCGTCAGTAGAGGGTCGGGTGCAGTGGGGGCGACGAGGGAGAGATGAGGGGGGATCGGGAGAGATGGGGAGATCGGGCGCGAGAGAGGAGAGGTGGGGCGCAGAGGAGGGAGATGGGATCGGGCAGAGGGGGCTCTCGCTCCTCTCTGTGTGTGTGCGTGGCGGCGGAAGGAGGATGGAGGGGATCGAGCAGGTGTGGCCGCGGGAGCGAGGGTAGGTGACGGCGCCGAGGGGAAAACCAGAGGGAGAGAGTGAGATCGATGGGAGTGAGGTGGAGGTCGGGCTAGGGTTAGGAGGGATTGGTGGGGGCGGCTGGGCCTTGGCCTTGGGCCGGCGCGGCGAGGTTGGGAGGCCCAGGCTGCTGGGGTCCTTCTGTCTCTCTCTCTTTCTCTAAATTAGCAGAAAAGAAAAATAGAGAGACAAAAAGAAAGAGAGGGTTAGGGAAAGAATTTGGGAACGAGGACAATTTTCCCGGACTCATAAAAATATGAGGAATTTAACAAAAATGGTCCAAGGATTTTTGGTGGAACTCCGGAAAATGATGAAAGAAATATTGGCAAGGTTTTGAGGTCAACTCGGAGCAGAAAAGGCATGGGATTTATTTTGCAAGTGGGTTATGGTGATTCCAAAACGAGGAATATTTTATATAGCTCCCTAATATCGGGAGGGTATGTTATAAAGAGAAGTCAACCTTCCCTCGATTTAAATGGATCGAAAAATCCATACGATTTATTTAGTTGAGTTATAAAAATTAAATGGCATGATGAGATGATGCAATGCAAGAGATGACATGAGCAAAGCACAAACAAAACAAATCGCACGACAAAACTCGGAAACTCTGGAAGGCAACTGAAGCTCCGGTCTTGGGGCGTCACAACACTCCACCACTACGAGAGGATCTCGTCCCGAGATCTAGGATGGCACCGGAGAAAAGTGGGAGAGGACGAGGTAAAACAAAGTTGCTTCTCCGACAGACGAGTGAAACCAAAGAACCTTGAGAGGTTGAACAAAATGAAAGAAAAAAAACAATGAAGATGAAGAAAGTTGAAAACACTCTGTTAGAAAAGAGGAACAAGGGATACGACGAGAACCAAGAGGTTAAGTGATAACATAGATATTGACACCACTCCGGTTAAAACTAGATCGAGAAGGAATAAGATTGATATAATTTGGGCAGCACTCCGACTGAAAATGGAAGGAATTAGAATCATGAACTTGGCAAAAAGAAAGCACCTGGGTGAGACTCCGGTTAAAAGAGGAACGATAGACACAACACTCCAGTTAAAAACGATAAGCAAGGAAAAGGACATGGTCTTGACAAAAGAAGATCATGGGTCGAAGAGAGCAACATCACAATGCCTCCGGAAACAATGCATGATAGATAGAAAGTTGGAATGGATAGAACGAAGAATGAAACCAACATCTCCCACCATAAATGAATTTGAAAGAGCATCCTTACGAAGTAGGATTGAACGGAGTTGTTGGAAAACCAACAACAAAAAGCACAAGCTTGTTGTGGGCTTATGAAAACATCTCAAAATTACGAGGTGAAATTCTGCCACCAACGGAAACAAACGATTGGATTGATATCAACAAGGAGACGAGAAACTTATATCACCGGGAGGACAAATGAAGAACTTGGGTCTTTTATAAGCACCATAAATAGCAACAATCGTTAGGGAAAGCTTTAGGTGAAATATAGCCCAAGACAACTCCAATGAAGAGATTGATGGATTTAAAATACCTCATTCTTGACAACATGTGAATCATGAAACACGAACTCAAATTGTCGAGAATGACATAATACCACCTCAAATGATATGGTAGAACAAATTGCACTTCGAAATGCAAGAAGAAGAATACTATAACTCCTCAAAACAAAACATGTGTTGGAAACCATGTTTATTTTAGAGTATAGCTTGGCGGATCTTAACTCCGAGAGAAATCTTGAAGAACAATTGAAGAATGAAAAGAATCCTTGAGGAAGCACCATGTAGAGCTTCCATGATGAACTCCGGTAACCAAAAGGGTGATAAAAGAAAGAGAAGTTGACAACACAAGGTGAAGCCTTGCAGTGATAAGATGAAGCTTTGAAATGATATAGCCGAGAAAACTTGGAACTCCGGAAAGAAAGATGAACAAATGAAACCAAGAATTTTGATGAACCTCCGGAATAAGGAATTGAATTTACTCGATGAAACAAGAATAAGAATTACATTATGCTGATCCTTCACCAATTAAATTGATGACAAGCAATGGATTAGGCATGCCACTTATTCTCATTGAAAAATGATTACAGATAGAGATATAGCGCAAACTTGGGAAGGTCTTCAACAATTCACCGGTAGGATTCGGAAAGAACGAATGAATTGATACGATAACGAAGGAAGAGAAACTCTTGAACGAACCACCGTAAGAATTGAAAATGAAAGTAGCAAAGGCACAATTCACCGGGAAGAATTGGAAAATGAATAAAGATGCTTGACAAAATTTAGATACATTAGAACGAAGAGATCATGAACTGATTAGAGGATATTTCGACGATGCACCGGTGAGATTTGGAAAACAAGAGTTGAACGCTTGAATGAATAATTCTGAGATGATGGGCTCCGAAGAATCAAACTGAAAAGATTTCTGAATTTCTCCGGATGGGTGAAAAGAATTCTCACAATCAAAACAAATATGAGGATGGCACGAAGCTAGAACCACGAATCTTGAAGAGAATGGACCAAGATTAAGAGAAACTCTTCTTCGGTCTTCAAAATTCGAGAATGACGACGAGAAACATCACCATGAATTATTGAAGCACTCCGGAATGAAAATTAGAAAGGTTGAACCAACAATGAAAATAATTTGAAAGATCTTGGAGAAAGACATTTGACTGATGATAATTCATCCTTACATCAAACTTTGCAAAGAATTTGAGAATAACTCCGGAAAATTAGAAGAGTCAGGTAAGATCCTGGGAAAAGACCTGTGGGTTAGGGCCCACTCAAAAGAACCACCGTTGAACAATTGTTTGAAATAGATATTGCACCGGTAGAATTAAATGGCCTGAATGAGATAGCATCCTCAAAAGAACTTAAGTGAATTGAGAATGGAAACTTGAATCTTCTGAGATATCTTCAACACTCCGGAACAATTGAATAGCGAGAAGTGAATGATTAGGAGATACACCGGCATGGGAAAACATTGTGAAAATAGGAAAAGGGATAAGATCAACACCGAAATCTTGAACTAAATCCACCGGAGAAGAAAATTAGAATGGAACAATGATAAGGTTGAAGCTTCCTTAGCGTCTTCATGAGAAATCACCGGATAAAACATTAAAGGGAAAGAATGAAGAAACTTCACTCAATAAAATTGATACTTGATTAAGAAATCTGAGTCCTTGAAGAAAAAGGGTGGGAGGGCGGGAAAACAAACAACTTGGGTCAGATGAAACGAACACCGTTGAGAAAGAGCTTAGAATTGATCTTGCGAATGTTGGAATGATCGGATCCACTTGAAGAGAAGCACGCCGGTTGAGAAAAGAATTTACATGACAAGCTCAGTGATCAAGAAGGATTAGTATTCACATAGCAATATGAGAACACCATTTAGGAAAAGTATGGAATCAACACTTGGCATTGAAGCAACTTGAATACCACAACTTAAAACAAAACAAAGGAGTGGCTTGCAGAATAAGCCGAAACAAATACATATGATAGAGATTTACCCAATCTCATATCATGCATCTATAGGAAAGATATTCTAGGAGCTACTTGAATTCCCACCTATAAACTCCCGAAACTTTCTGGTTATGCAATCTGGTGTTGGGGATACAGGGGACACAAAATATATCACCCAAACTAACAATACCTAGATCCAGCTGTATCCATCCGTCAACACATAACCGAGAAACCTTCGAAATCGTGTACCTCGACCTTGAAAAACATCCGTTATACAAGTCATGGCAATACTCCCTTTTCGCCAAGATCTTTGGGCTATCAGGGTTATCTCACCAACAACTGCACAAAAGAGATTTCGATGTCGGCAAAACTCAGGTATTCCAGAACTGCAACGATAAAATTGTGACGACAACACCTCGGAGCTCAACTCCCGGGACACCGCCACAACCCCTAAATGTCGAGGCACCAAGAACAATGTTCTCGTCACAAAACCATCGAACGATTCCAAGATACCAGCGTGATCCTAAAAAAATTTAGTGAAATTTAAGGAGAGAAAAGTCAAAACTCTACGTCAGGATACCTCACCAGAGCGACGAAGGGACTGAGGAGTAAAAAGAATCCTACTCTCCGATATATATAATCCTAAGACTCAAAACATTTTCCGTTCTAGACTCAACAACGCCAACAAACAATCAAGTAGGGGCTCCTAAGTCGGGAAGGCTCGATTACCAACTTTAGCGCCCTCGATGCGGCTATATCTCCCACGTGTCGAAGCACGACTTAGAGGCATAACCGCATTGAAAGCAATGTCGCAAGTGAGGTAATCTTCACACAACCCATGTATTACATAAGGGAAAGAGATACATAGTTGGCTTACAATCGCCACCTCACACAATACATGAGTAAAACATTACATCATACAGGTACAATCAAGGTCCGACTACGGAACCAAAATAAAAGAAGACTACCCCAAATGCTACACAGATCCCCGATCGTCCCAACTGGGCTCCACTACTGATCAACTGAAAACGAAACAACACAAGGAACAAGATCTTCATCAAGCTCCTCCTTGAGCTCGGGTGCGTCACCTGCATGGTTTCAACGGCACCTGCAAACTGGTTTTGGAAGTATCTGTGAGTCACGGGGACTCAGCAATCTCACACCCGCGAGATCAAGACTATTTAAGCTTAAAGGTAGGACAGGGTAGTGAGGTGGAGCTGCAGCAAGCGACTAGCATATATGGTGGCTAACATACGCAAAAGAGAGCGAGAAGAGAAGGCAAAAGCACGGTCGAACAACTATGATCAAGAAGTGATCCTGAAACTACTTACGTCAAACATAACTCCAACACCGTGTTCACTTCCGGACTCCCGAGAAGAGACCATCACGGTTACACACGCGTTGGTGTATTTTAATTAAGATCAACTTCGGGTTGTCTACAACCGACATTAACAAATTCCCATCTGCCACATAACCGCTGGCACGGCTTTGAAAGTTCAAACCCTGCAGGGTGTCCCAACTTAGCCCATGATAAGCTCTCGCGATCAACGAAGGATATTCCTTCTCCCGGAAGACCCGATCAGTCTCGAATCCGGCTACAAGACATTTCACAGCAATAAAACAAGACCAGCAAAGCCGCCCGGATGTGCCGACAAATCTGATAGGAGCTGCACATATCTCGGTCTCAGGGCACACCGAATGAGCAGACGTCGGGTTGGCATAAACCCTGATTGCCCAGGGGGCGCCGGACATCGCTCGGTTTGGACCAGCACTCAAAGGAGAACTGGCCGGGGCTAAAATAAAGATGACCCTCGGGCTCCGGAAACCCAAGGGAAAAAGGGCATAGGTGAGGCAAATGGTAAAACCAATGTTGGGCCTTCTTTGGAAAAGTCTTATTCAAAGCGAACTGTCAAGGGGGTCCCATAAATCACCCGACCGCGTTAGGGACGCAAAATCCGGGAACATAACACCGGTATGACGGAAACTAGGGCGGCAAGAGTGGAACAAAACACCAGGCATAAGGCCGAGCCTTCCACCCTTTACCAAGTGTATAGATGCATTAATTAAATAAGATATATTGTGATATCCCAACAAGTAAACATGTTCCAACAAGGAACAACATCTCCATGTTCAACAAGGAACAAACTTCATCTTCACCGCAACTAACAACGCTATAAGAGGGCTGAGCAAAGTGGTAACATAGCCAAACAACGGTTTGCTAGGAAGGGTGAAAAGGTTAGAGGCTGACATGGCAACATGGGAGGCATGATATAGCAAGTGGTAGGCATCGTAGCAAAGGCATAGCAAAAGAGCGAGCATCTAGCAGCAAAGATAGAAGTGATTTCGAGGGTATGGTCATCTTGCCTGAAATCCATAAGGAAGAAGAACGAGTCCATGAAGAAGACAAACGGACGAAGTCGAATGAATCCTCACAACTCCGAACGAAACCGAAGCTAACGAGAGAAGCAAACCGAAAGAAGCAAACAACATAGTAAACAACCATCACATAAACATGGCATGATGCACAACCAAGTATGATGCATGCCCGGTTTAAATAGCATGGCATGGCAATAAGCACAAACAAAACTACAAGTTAAGTGGAGCTTAATATGCAACGAGTTGCATATTGACAAAACACCACATCACTTATTTAGTTCTCTCCCGATTAGGTACTCGACAATATTAAATGTTATTAAACATGGCAAGAGGTGAAGCACAACAAAACTACCTAACTAGGCAAGTTTAAATGAGGCCGGAAACAACAACAACAATTCCGGAAAAATCCTCATATGCATATTTCGAATTTGGAACAGATCTGCCCTGAACACAATTTTAGAGTTGTTAAACATGCAAAGTAATGCTACCATGTTAATCTAGGTATTTTTCTACCCCATTTACATATATAATTTATTTAAAACCGAGTTACGGTTATTTAGTTATGAAATAAATCATTTTAGCATGACATTTAAGCAAATTAATGCAAACAACAATTATAAACATTTAAATGTTGTTATCATGATGCGGATGACATGTGCAAGTTTTATGCAATTTTATGAAAATGTTGACAAGAGCATGTTATGAAGCATTAGTCGTCGTGGCGGAAACGAAAAAGGGGTGCCACGACAACGACAACGGAAATGGTGCCACGGCAACATTCCGGTTCCGTTAACTCGATCGAGATATCGGTGCAAAGGAAAGTGTGGACGTGAGCGAGTCATGCAAGATGGTGGGGTGATCCCGATTACCGGGTTCCCACGGAATGGTGGCATGGCAAAAGAGGGGCATCGCAAGGACAACCGGGAACGGCGATCGTCACGGGTTATACCTTCGGAGCGTTCAAACGGGACGGTTCGCGTTTCGTAGAGGGAAGTAGACGTTCTCGCGATGATCGCCGAGGGAAGTAGTGGTACACGGCGACGGTAGAGGAAGTAGTGTTTCACGTTCGTTTTCGAAGAGGTACTTGACGGGTCCGAATCCCTTCGGGGTTGTCGTGGTACTTGCGGTCTCGCAATGGTAGTCATTACGGCGAGGGGAAGTAGACGTTCATGTTCGATGGTAGTGGTACATCTCGTCATCGGAAGTAGTTGTTCATGTCCCGTGGATGTTCGGGTCGACGGTAGAGGAACTTAACGCATCACCGGGTGTAGTCGAACTCGGCGTCCTCGCGATGATCGGTCGTAGTCGTGGTACTTGCCGATTCCAAAACGTTCATCGGTAGTGGAACTTGGCGCTTGAGGTTCGAATACCGGGTCGGACGTGCAACCGTTCATAATCAAACTTGGCGCATCCGGGTCAAGTACTTGGCGAGTCCGCACGTAGAGGTACTTGGCGTTTCCGGTTCGTTGGTCGTTCGGGCGCCGTATGTCGTGGTACTTGTCGGTCCGGTCTTGGCGGTGTAGATGTACACGTTGTCGGGGTTCTTGTCGCCTCATCGGGTGTAGTTGTACATGAAGGACTTGATGAATCCGAAGGGGACTTGGCGATCCAAAATTTCTCCTGTTCGGGTAGGCATCGTGACAACAGCTCGAGGCTGAGGCCACGTATGGGCGCGCTCGGGTCGATGGGGACGACGACAGAAGGCACAAAGCAGGGAGCAGCAGAGGAACTAGGCGCGGGGAGGACCGAAACCGAGGCGGGGGATGAGGCCACAGGGCGCGGGCGACGAGCTGCGGCCGGCCGGCGAGGAGGTGGAGCCGCAAGGCGGGACGAGGCGGCAGGAGGGAGAGATGGCGGCGGATCCGGCCAGGAAGAGGCGGGAGGCGGCAAGCCGGCGAGGAGACCGGGCACAGGGACGGATGGCGCCGGTGGAGGAAGGAGCACGGTGGCGCCATGGCCCGAGGGCGCGGAGTTGGCCGGGCGCGGGCCGCAGGCGACGGAGGGCTGGGCTCGCTGGAAGGAGGGCACGACGGCCGCGAGGAGGCCACCGGGGGTCCGCCTGGACGTTGACGAGGGCGACGGGATCGGGTCTGGCGTCGGGCGAGAGGGTCGGGTGCAGTGGGGGCGACGAGGAGAGATGAGGGGGATCGGAGAGATGGGGAGATCGGGCGCGAGAGAGGAGAGGTGGGGCGCAGAGGAGGGAGATGGGATCGGGCAGAGGGGGCTCTCGCTCCTCTCTGTGTGTGTGCGTGGCGGCGGAAGGAGGATGGAGGGGATCGAGGAGGTGTGGCCCCGGGAGCGAGGGTAGGTGACGGCGCCGAGGGGAAAACCAGAGGGAGAGATTGAGATCGATGGGAGTGAGGTGGAGGTCGGGCAAGGGTTAGGAGGGACTGGTGGGGGCGGCTGGGCCTTGGCCTTGGGCCGGCGCGGCGAGGTTGGGAGGCCCAGGCTGCTGGGCTCCTTCTGTCTCTCTCTCTTTCTCTAAATTAGCAGAAAAGATAAATAGAGAGACAAAAAGAAAGAGAGGGTTAGGGAAAGAATTTGGGAACGAGGACAATTTTCCCGGACTCATAAAAATATGAGGAATTTAACAAAAATGGTCCAAGGATTTTTGGTGGAACTCCAGAAAATGATGAAAGAAATATTGGCAAGGTTTTCAGGTCAACTCGGAGCAGAAAAGGCATGGGATTTATTTTGCAAGTGGGTTATGGTGATTCCAAAACGAGGAATATTTTATATAGCTCCCTAATATCGGGAGGGTATGTTATAAAGAGAAGTCAACCTTCCCTCGATTTAAATGGATCAAAAAATCCATACGATTTATTTAGTTGAGTTATAAAAATTAAATGGCATGATGAGATGATGCAATGCAAGAGATGACATGAGCAAAGCACAAACAAAACAAATCGCACGACAAAACTCGGAAACTCTGGAAGGCAACTGAAGCTCCGGTCTTGGGGCGTCACACGCGGCGTCATGATCAAGCGTGCCAGGAAGGTCTAGATGTTGTACTTTATCTGTTTATAAGCTCCTTTATCATCTGAGTGTTTCATGCATTAGCCTATATGTCGTAATTATCAGTTTTGTCCGAAATATTTCTTTTAAGAACTCATTAACCTGTTTGCTTTTTTTAGTGGCTATTTGCTTATGTATGTAACTATTTCACTTGTTCGTTAAAAAAAACTAGTTCACTCGGCTGCCGTGCTTTGAATCTCCTTCCTCCCAGCACATTCCCCTTCTCAGGTGGACCTAGCATGTCTCGTACACAGACATATGGGACCAACCACCTATCCATTTGTATTTCTCTATTTTGTGCAATATTTCGTCCTCTTCCTATACTATGGCTAGCTACCATAGCCTATGGTGTTGGCCAAGCCATCCCTCTACTCCCACACATTGTCCGGCGGCGGCAGCTCCACCGACCCACCCTGCACCCGAACAAGTCAACCCTTGTATTCCCCTCTGTCTGCGTCTTCCCCCACTCTAGTTCGTTTGGTCCAAGGTCTCGATGTCTTCCACCGCCTTGGTGCTCTAGCTGCGGTGCCGCCGTCTGTCGTTCCCAATATGGTCAGCAAAACAAGAGGAATCGGGAGACAACTGTTCGTCGAGAGGTTGAATGTCCCGGGCCCACCAGGTCCATGGCCTAGGTTTTGTTGTTTAAAATGGGTAGCCCACGACATGTTTCAACATTTTTTGGATCCATAAGGTATCAAGCGGCGTCTGGGCCTCCCAACCTAGCTTGTCTATAACATCAGCAACCCAAGTTATGTTTGTTTTCTCAAGACGATGCACAACTCAGTTCTATTTTTCTATAAGAATGCAAAACTGAACCTATGTTTTCTATAAGAATGCAAAACATAACCTATATTTATATCTTATTTTATTACATATATATATATATATATATATATATATATATATATATATATAAAATAGAAACAACATAAGATTCCGTTAAGCCTGTCATTAGTCCAACCATTTTATAGACCTTCCCACTTCCTTTATTTTTCGTTTTCATTAATCCTATATCTGAATTTTCTCCCACTTCCTTTTTCGATGTAAACTGAGTTTTCTCCAAAGATTACTTTTCCTAGAACCAACTCAACTGTCCCGTCTAGCCTAAAAATAATAATACCCCACGTACTATTAACTCATCAAATTAAGATGATATTTTATTTTGTAAGTTGAAAGTTCTTACAAAATAATAATAATAATTGTTTATATATAACTTGGCAAGTTAACTCCTAGTGATTGCATACATAAGCTTGCAAAGATTTTACTGACCAATGCAGTAATAGAAGTGCAATCATGTGTTTATGTTTTTATAACATTTCTCCGTCTAGCCCAACATGATATTTTCACCCAGCCTAGCTAGTCCGCGGATTTCGAGAAAAATGCAAATGGGCTTTAAATTCTACCATATATGAAAACGGGCTGCATAGATGCTACATCATTGTTTCACCCAGCCCACCAAATGGACTAAAAAAATGGACTGGCTAACATGTGGGCCAGTAGGTCGAAGCCTAAGAAGGCGTTGGATTTACATCCAACGGCCCGCATTCTTCTTCAATCTCTCGTCTTCTTCCCCGAGCGCTGCCGAGACCGCCTGCTCCAGCCTCCGGCATCCAGCGGCATTGTGTTGCGCGCCTCAGCGAAACGCTACCCCGCCAACGGCTAGGCCATCCCTCGACTCCACACCTCATGTTATTCTTTGACGAGTGTAGGCCCACCCCGCACCCGAACCAGTCAAGTTTCCCACTCCTCTCTGTCTGCGACTCGAGTGCCGCGTCTTCCCCATCTCCGGGTCGTTCCAGTCTGGGGCCTCGCCGTCGTCAACCGCCTCGGTGCGCTCGGCGCGGAGTGGTCAACAAACAAGAGTCATCGGAAGAGGACTGTACGTGGAGAGCCTGTCGGCTGGGACCCATGAGGTCCATGGTCGCACGCAAGGAAAGTTCCTCCTTTTTAAGTTGTTTCCTCCCCCTGACAGCTGGAACCCACCGTCTGTATATTTTCCTAGAAGGAAGTGCCTCTTTTTATGCGAAAAAAATCATTCCTCCCGATGACAGCTAGGACCTGGCAGATTTGGTGGCTGACTTGTGGGCCTACTAAGCAGATGTGTACGAGGGCTTTGTCAACTTAATCAACAAATGATTCTAGCAGCTGGACCTTTGGATGTTAATCCAACAGCCGTGCTCCTTCTTCAACCTTTGTTCTTGCTCCTATCTCCCATTGGCACCAGTGCTGTTGTGCACCAAAACCATTCAAGTTTCCCATTCCTCTCCATCTGCAACTCCACTGCCGCGCCTTCCCCATCTCCGGGTCGTTCCAGTTTGGGGCCTCGTCGTCGTCCACCGGCCTTGGTGCGCTCGGCACGGTGTGGTCAACATGGTCAACAACTGAGAGTCATCGGAAGATGACTGTACGTGAGAGGCTGACAGTGGGGAAGCACCACGCGCATAGACCCATGCATGCAACTGCATCCTTTTTACCCTAAAAAATAATGTTTTCTCCCGTGACTGCTGGGACCCACCAGCTACATCTTCGCACGCAAGGAAGTGCGTCCATATTATGGGCAAAAAAAAGATTCGCCCCCCTGACTGATGGGACCCACCAGCTACATCTTCGCACGCAAGGAAGTGCCGGACAGTCGGGACCCACCCGGTCGAAGCATACGTAGCGTTGTCATTCGGTCGTGACGTATGCGTACATCTTGGTCGATCGGTGCATCTGCGATCGCAGCGATGAACCATGGTCGTGTAAGGAAGGGCACGTGTCATAGTAGAGGCGCGCACGTAGCATGTACACGTACATACAGCGGGCAGGGTGCAAGAAAGAAAATACAGCCACATACGTACATACGGGCTGGGTCTCGAACGCCTACTCGCGCATACGTACGGCCAGGGCTCGTGGACATGGCTGGGTTGGAACAGAGAAACCGCATCGTCGTTGTGTTCATGGGGAGGCAACAGAATGCGTCATGTTCATCGGGAGGCAACGGAACGCGTGCTGTTCATCGGGAGCCAACCGGCTTGGACGGAACAGCCGATGGAAACGAGGCCTGGCGTACCGTAGAACGGAGGAAACGGCCTTGTGTTCGACCGGCCACCGTTGAAACGGGATCATGTTCATCGGGAGGGGTCTAGCGTACCGCAAAACAGAGGAAACAGACCTCCAATGGTCAAAACGGGGTCCTGTTGATCGGGAGGGGCATGGCGTACAGCAAAACAGAGGAAACGGACTTGTGTTGGAGCGCTACGGTCGAAACAGGGGTCCTGTTCATCAGGAGGGGTGTGGCGTACCGCAAAACGGGACTCCACAGGATACTGTTCATCTCCACCGTCGACCTCATCCAGCCTCCACCTGCGACTTTTCATCCACGGGCTCCTGTTCATCCAGCTTCCACTGCGCGCTCCTCCACCAGCTACTGTTCAACCAGTCCTCTCCATGGGGTGCTGTTCAACCACCCCTCCATGGGCTACTGTTCATCCAGCCCTCCACCGGCTACTGTTCATCCAGCCCTCCACGGGGTCCTGTTCATCAAGCCCTCCACGGGGTCCTATTCATCCACCATGTCGGATTTCGTGTTCCGGCAGACCCTTGAGGTTCGAACACTGGAGTGCATGCAGATATTTCTCTCCTACCAATCTACGCCTGATCTTCTCACGTGAACTAGGCTGGAAACGATGAACAACACAAGGGACACGAGATTTATACTGGTTCGGGTCACCGTTCTGGTGTAATACCCTAATCCAGTGTGTGGTGTGGTGGATTGCCTCTGGGGCTGATGATGAACAGTACAAGGGAAGAACAGCCTCGCGAGGGGTGTTCTTGAGCTGGTGCGGTGTGCTCTACTTGGTCTCTCTATCTGAGTCCCTGCCTGTGACTAGATTGGATCTCGGGCTCTCTCCGATCCCTCTCCTCTCTGTGGTGGCGAGCTCTATTTATAGAGGCCTTGGGCCTCTCCCCAAATAATGAGCGGGAAGGGCGCCAACAATTGGCCATTTTGAAGGGGAACATCTAGTACAAGTTATCCTGACCTAAGGTGGTCTTCGGCTACGAAAAGTACTGGTGATGACGCCGTCTTGGGCTCCACGGTGACCTCCGTCCTGTTGTCCGGCCGGTCTTGGTCTCATTGCACCGGAATGGTAACCTTTGCCTGATGCCTTAGCCTATGCTTTCCCCCTTTGCACCAAAGGGGAAACAAGGACTCTGCGCAGGCCGGCGACGGCCTAGCGCCCGCCTGGTCTTGATTCGTCATGGCTTGCGTCATGGGATCCTCGCGAGGTACCCTTACCTTGATCTCTCCGCCTCCTCGCGAGCCTACCTGATGAGGCTGCCCCAGAGGAGGCTTCCTTTCGTCCGCCCCGCGAGGCTTGGCCCCTCGCGAGGGTCTTGATCTTGAGCCGATGAAGATGGGCCGTGCTGGGCCCCCACTTGAGCCACGCCGCAGGCTGCAGGCAGGCAACTCTGGGGACCCCCGTTCCCAGAACGCCGACAGTAGCCCCCGGGCCCAAGGCGTGCCCGGGCTTGGCCTAGCAGAGACGCGAAGGGGCAAGCGCGAAGCGGCGCAGGCCCCAAAAGCCTGCAACCTTGGGTGCCGCGTGGCGGTTGATTGGACATGGGTGACTGCGCTTCCCATGACGCCTCGGCAACCGCACGACTTGACAAGTCCCTGCATGTAGAGAAACGGGTCATGATTACCTGCGATCGTGGTGCTCGGCGGTTGGCCTTCTCCGGCTATAAGTACGGGGCTGAGTGAGCCACTTCAGTCCATCCCTTCCAGCTACTCTTTCTCTTCTTCTAGGTTGCCCGCCGTTCCCATGGCTTCGAAGAGATTCTCGGGCGCGGATAAAGGAAAGGCTCGTCAGGTACCGCCTGACTCCCCCCCGACCAAGCGCGGCCGCGGCCACCCTTGCAAGCATCCCGCGGTCCCTGCTGTGGCCTCCCGCAGCCATGGAGGTGGCGCCCTGCACGGCGGTGAGCGCCCTGCTGCCAAGGGGAGGCATGCCGTGGCAGCGCCCCCCCCCCCCCAGGCCGCGCTTTCGCTCGGCAGAGGTGCTTTCGGAGTTCGTCATGTGGTCGGCGGGCCCAACCAGCACATGGCTCCAGCTCCCCCGGTTCTTTGTAGGTGAGCTGTCGGCTAGCGCCCGATGCGGCTTCTGGCTCCAGGCAGATGGTTGCTGTAGCAGGGCCTCCTGGGCTTCGTTGGAGGTCTCCGCTTCTGGGAATGGGGCCCTAACCCGCGGTTGCCAAACATTTGCCTGTGCTCGCGGCCTGAGCCGGTGGTGCACCCTGCACTTCAAGTTCGATGGCAATGCCACCCTCTACGTGAGGGTGTTTGGGGAAGACGCTCTCCGCGCTGGGTGCTGCCCCGAAGATGATGACCGCGGCCTCCTGACCAGCCCCGGCACTGACCAGGATGAAGACGACAACAGGCGTGCAGGTGGCGGTGCTCGAGGTTCGCCAAGCTTCGGCCACTCTCCCTCAGGCAGCAGCTCCTCCAGCGGTGGTCGCGACAAGCCCCCGCGCCGTCGCGCCCGACTGGGTGAAGGTAGCAGGTCAACCTGCCGTCGCGCCCCGGTGAACCGAGAGGAGGGATCCGCCTGAGCCCCAGGAGTAGCTCGAGCTTCGCTGTAGGTAGGCGTCGGGCTGGTCGTGCCAATTTTGTTTTTCTTCCTGCGCAGAAATACAAGGTAGTATAGGGCCCCGTGGGGGCGTGTTAGAACTGCTGCTGTCAATTATCGCGCCGCTTCCTTTACTTCTGTGCTATGTTTCCGTGCTGTGTGCCCATGTGCGGGAATCATTTTAGCTTGGTGGGGCTCAACGCGGCCCTCGCCTCCCGAGGCCGGGGCCTTGCCATGCGCTTCAAGGCCTTGCAAGGATTAGCAGGAGGGGTAACTTTCGGTCTCGGTTGTGGAGGTGATCGGCCTAGGTCCTGCGCTCGTGTCGCGGTGCCCGTGAGGCACGGACTGGGAGGGGTGCTCCCGCAGAGTACTCGGACAGGAGAGCTCCAAACGATCGGGGCAAAGACACTCGCGAGGGCGCCCGCGAACCTCCCTCGCGTGACTTAAGCGAGAGAAAGCAAGTCAAGTGAGCGAAAAAAGATAAAGGGCCACAAGGCAGGAACGCCAACAACTCCAATAAAACTTCAAACGGAAACAAACAAGCCAACTGCAGAAAGCAAATGGAAAAGCTGCATCCAGCACCTATTCTAGTCTTTGACGTTGTCGGATTTCGGGTTCCGGCAGACCCTCTAGGTTCGAACTCTGGGGTGCACGCGGAGATCGCACCTCCAACCTACCTACGTCTCGTTGCCTCGCAAGGATCTAAACTACACAAAGAACAACACAAGGGACACGAGGTTTATACTGGTTCGGGCCACCTTTGCGGTGTAATACCCTACTCCAGTTTGTGGTGTGGTGGATTGCCTCAGGAGCTGATGATGGACAATACAAAGGGAGAACAGCCTCGGGAGGGGCTGTTCTTGAGCTTATGCGACGAACTGCTTGGGTGAGTTCGATCGCCTCTCTTTCTCTCTCTCTAGATGCCGATCCTCTACCCTGTGGGTGGCTGGTCCTATTTATAGGAGGAGGCCCTGGGCCTCTTCCGAAATATTGAGCGGGAAGGGCGCTAACAATTGGCCATTTTGAAGGGGAACATCTAGTACACTTATCCTGACTAAAGTTGGTCCTCGCCTGCCAAAGACTCTGACGGTGATGCCGGCTTGGGCTCCACGATGACCTCTTTCCTGCCGATCTGCTGGTCTTGGTCTTGTTGCACCGAAATGTTTGGCTTTGCCTGATGCCTTGGCCTGCGCTTGCCTCCTTTGCACCAAAGGGGAAATGAGGACACTGCGCGGGTTGGCGCCCGCCTGGCGCCCTCGATCGTCATGGCTTGCGTCATGGGCACCTCGTGAGGTACCCCGCCTTGATCTCTCCGCCTCCTCGCGAGCCAGCCTGACGAGACCGTGCCTGAGGAAGCTTCCTGTCGTCCGCCCCGTGAGGCTTGGCCCCTCGCGAGGGTCTTGAGCTTGTGTTGATGAAGATGGGCCGTACTGGGCCACTCCTTGAGCCACGCCGGAGGCCGCAGGGAGGCAAGTCTAGGTACCCCCGTTCCCATAACGCCGACAGTAGCCCCCGGGACCAAGGCGCGCCTGGACTTGGCTTACCAGAGAAGCGAAAGGGCAAGTGCGAAGCACCGCGGGCCCCAACAGCCTGCGGCCTTGAGCGCCACATGGCGACTGGTTGATATTGGGCGTCTCCACTTCCCCACGGTGCCTCGACAACGGCATGACTCGACAAGTCCCTGCATGCAGAAACAGGTCATGGTTAACTGCGATCGTGGAGGCGGACGATTGGCCTCCCCCGGCTATATATACGGAATGGCGCGAGCCCTTCCAGTCCATCTCTTCTTGCTTATCCTTCTTCTCCATCCTTGCCCTTGCTCCACATTGCGACAATGCTTCCGATCCTCCGGTTCTCCGCAGAAGAGAAAGGAAAGGCCCCGAGAGGTCGATCCGCTTCCGCGAAGAAAGCGGATAGCCCTCCGCCCGCCGAGATGAGGCGCCCGGCGAGAGGTGTCGAGGCCTGGTACGGCGGCCACCGCCGAGTTCCCGCTGTCCTTATGCGCCCGCATTGATGGCCTGAAGGAGTTGCGCCTTGCGCGCCACAGACGACGCCGCCGTCGGCGTCGGTGGAATCCTGGCGGTGCGCGTTGTTCCTCCGGAGTCCATGTGTCGGTGTCAAAAGCGGCGGATCTCGGGTAGGGGTCCCGAACTGTGCGTCTAGGCGGATGGTAACGGAGACAAGGGACACGATGTTTTTACCCAGGTTGGGCCCTCTCGATGGAGGTAATACCCTACTCCTGCTTGATTAGTATTGATGATATGGGTAGTACAAGAGTAGATCTACCACGAGATAAAAGAGGCTAAACCCTAGAAGGTAGCCTATGGTATGATTGTTGTTCTGTCCTGCGGACTAAAACCCTTCGGTTTATATAGACACCGAATAGGGTTAGGGTTACTGAGTCGGTTACAATGGTAGGAGATCTACATATCCGTGTCGCCAAGCTTGCCTTCCACGCCAAGGAAAGTCCCATCCGGACACGGGGCGAAGTCTTCAATCTTGTATCTTCATAGTCTAGGAGTCCGGTGAAGATGATAGTTGGCTGTCCGGACACCCCTAGTCGAGACTCCTCGGTAGCCCACGAACCAGGCTTCAAAGGCAGCGAGTCCGGTCGCATATTGTCTTCGGCATTGCAAGGCGGGTTCCTCCTCCGAATACTTCATAGAAGGTTTTGAACACCAGGATAGTGTCCGGCTCTGCAAAACAAGTTACACATACCACCGTAGAGAGAATAACTTTTTGCACAGATCTGCTGACGTATTCCGCGGCATGACATCACACCACGGCCAGACCTTTATACGAATCGTTTTTACTGCTCCACCTCAGTGCGTTTAGCGAGGCGGTTTCCTTGGCACGTCTTATCAAAGCGTAGATGGTGCCCCCTTATTCCGGGATTCTCATCAATAAGGACGTGGGTAACCTAACCGCGCCATTGATTGCGGCGCTTGGGAGATAAGCGAGTTTTATCAGGCTGGTGGGGGACGCATAGCTTCGTCCGTCCATATAAGGAGATAAGGATCCACCCTTTTCACCTACGCCTTCCTCCTCCCTGGTTCATCCATTTCCGCGCACTCTGAGCTCCAGCGCCCAAGTCCGCACATCCTTCATCAACCATCTCCAGCCATGTATGGAGCGGGAGGCAGGTGGATGGTCTCCTCCGGCACGGAGGGCCAAGTAAAAAAGCTGCGGAAGGCCGGATATTTGTCCGACGACATCGCACATCGGCTCCCCGACAAGGGGCAGCTCATCCCCACCCCCAGGCCACATGAGAGGGTGGTGTTCCTTTCCCACTTCCTCCGCGGAATAGGTTTTCCGCTTCACCCATTTGTCCAAGGGCTCATGTTCTACTATGGCCTGGATTTCCACGATCTGGCCCCAAACTTCATCCTCAATATCTCGACGTTTATCGTCGTGTGCGAGGCCTTCCTCTGCATCCAACCCCACTTCGGTTTATGGTTGAAGACCTTTAGCGTCAAGCCGAAGATAGTGGGCGGCCGACAGGCGGAGTGCGGAGGCGCTATGGTGGGCAGGATGCCCAATGTCCTTTGGCTCGAGGGCTCCTTCGTGGAGACAATAAAGGGGTGGCAATCGGGGTGGTTCTACATCACCGAGCCGCGCGACTCAAACTTGGTGGCGGCCCCCGAATTCAGATCTGGCTCCCCACGGCTCACATCATGGAAAGAGACGGGCCTGACGTGGGGTGATTCGGAAGAGCTGACCAGACTCCAAACCTGTGTCCGAAACCTGGTGGACAAGAAGCTCAAGCTTGTCCACGTAGTCCAAGTTATGCTTATCTGCCGAATTCTCCCATGCCAGCAACGGGCCTTTAATTTGTGGGAGTTTGATCCGGCACAGCACCGGACCTTGAGCCGAATCTTCGACACTACGTACGAAGATGCCTGGAAGGTGCTGTTCAAGGGCGCGGAAGCCCCCGCATCCGCTAACAAAGATCGCGGGTTTAGCTCGCTACGTCAAGCCAGCGAGGCAAGTTATTCTATCCTTTATGGGACTCTTTTTTCATAGTTTGACTCTATGCAGGATCTAAAACTCCCTAACCTTTGACAGGATTGGCTAAAGAAGTCCGGACAGATTAACTGTCCGGCCCCTTTGCCAGAAGACCCAGCGGACGCCCGATTAACGGGGTTGCTGGCTCCGGCACCTCATGTGGTGACGGAGAAGAAGACCAAGAAGGAGGCCACGGGAACTCGAAGGAGCTCCGGCGCCAGTCTTGTCGGACTCATCGCCCGGCGACCACAGGCGGAATCCTCCTCGAGGAAGAGGAGGAAGAAAAAAAGCCTCGATGCTTAGTTCGGTGTTGGAAAGAAAAGCCGGACTGAGGATCTAAAAGATATCGAGGAGTCTAACATAATTATGTCAATATGGGAATGCAGGCTGCCCTGTGACCTCTGCCGCACTGACTGCGGAGGTCAATGCATTTAAGGAGAGCCTCGAGCGGTCCGAGAACGAGCTCGGCCAAGCCAAGAAGCAGCTCGAGGACAAAGAAGGTAAGTAATACCTTAGAAAAGAAAATACCTTATAGAAAGGATTCGCTTGCAAAAAATGACAGGAATAACGTGGGTATTGTAGGGGCCACGAACAAGGTGGCGACCCTGAAGGAAGTGGTGTCTGCGGCCGAAAGCAAAGCAGCCGCGGGGCGCACCGAGCGAGAAAAGCAGGAGGAGCGGGTGGTGGAGGTGCGGCAAGAGCTTCAGGCTCTCGTGGAAAAACACGAGAGTTTGGAGCGTGACTCAAAGACTCGAGTCAGGCTCGCCTCGGCTCTTGAGAGTGCCAAAGCCGCTAAGGCCGAAGCCCAAAAAGCCCTCCAAGAAATTGAATCATTAAAGATGATAGCGGCGGGTAAGGCACTCTTTATGCAAAGCAAGAATGTAAAAGTCAATTACCTATTACTTACCAAGATTCGGAGCTCTCCAGGAGCATTCGCAGATCTGCCCCGTAGTGCTTACGATCTTTGCGCGTTCTACTGCGCCCGGAGGGGGCTCGGCGGAGAAGGTGTTCGGTCTCGGTATCTTTGAGGCGGACATCCAGTGCCCCTAAGCGACCAGCTGAAGCGGTTGGTCGAGCTCCACAAGGTTGCCGAACAGGCCATGAAGGGCCTTATTGTTGGTTGTGGCCGATGGAAGCCATGCACAGGAGCTACTTTGGGCTAGTCACGGCGGCTGGTGGGCCTTTGTCCATGGAATGAAGTCATCAAGCGCCTCGTTATGAATTGAAGGTGCCCGTCGGGCCTTGCCGTGCTAAAGTGCCTTTGGGGCAAGCTAGATGGGGAGAAGCTTGTGACAGACGGGCCACCGAAGGGCAAGGAGCATCGCATCGCCCGAAATGTATTCTGAGGCGTCTGAAGGGTGCCGCCGTATAGCGGATGAGTGCTCCAAAGATGTAATTTTGAATAGACTCGCATTTTTTATCATGTGCGCTGAAAACTTGTTCATATCGCTAAGCAGCGCTTGTTAATTTAAATATTACCTTACATGCGGCCGTTTATCAAAATTGAGAGATGGCAAGTCGTTGGCTTCAGCCCCCATTCCACAGTCTTTGGGGTGTTGGGATAAACTTGGCGCTCTTGTTCCCATTATTGGGTCCATCGAGGGGCGCTCAGCATAGCGAACAAGGCAACCGGACTTATAAAGCTTGAACACTCTCACTTAGCCATATAATTCTATAATTTTAAATTTAGTGAAGCCCCTAGTATTCGGAAGACCGAGTTGAGGCGCTATCACGCCTTGGCGGACAATGCCAACTCCTCGCTCTAAGCGGCATAAGTCTTTAGGGACCCGAAAAAACCTCTCGAACAGCGACCGGCTCTCGCCCTATCATGACGGTCAGTTTTAGCATTCTCCAGAGGTGCTCAACTCAGCTCAGCCGGGCACAATCGCGGTGGTTCTCCCAGCGCTACCTTAGCCGATATAGCGGAACATAAGGTACCAAAACATGGGAGCAGGCAAACCCAACTATTGACCCAAGACATGATTGAACCGATGCATATAATGCTATAAGTTTGGGGTGCCGCACTTGTGAAAGTGTTCGGACTTCTAACACCATATTCTGGGGAACTTAAGCCCCTGGTGTATTGGCCATACCAAAGTGTACGGGTGCAACATGTCATGAAATGAACATATATATATATAAATAAAGAAAGGAGTGCAATAATCGGTAAAAGCTATGTATTGTTTATTCAAAAAGGGACTGCAATGAAAGCATAACGATACAAATAGTGCGATAAGCAAGGGATGGGACTATTTAACATGTCCCCCTCCAGGGGTAAGCTGCGGGATGGTATGTAAAACAGGTATAATGCTCGTAGTAGAGACCACCTGGACATTCGACGCAGTTTTCTGCTTCCCTGGCTCTTGCATCATGAGTTGGTGATAGCATGAGACAGAACTCTGGAGAACGAGTCTGAAAGTAAGAAAAAAAAGAAAAGAATGACACAATCGGGGCCCTAGTGCGGTTGAGCCGCGTGCAGGCGTGCCGTGGTCGTTACCCTCCCTAATGCCCATGGTATCTCGGGCGTAGTTATATGCGCCTAATCTTGACCCGCAACCAGCGAGGGCTGGGGTTGGGGCGGATTACTCTGGCGTGTTCGGATCGTGCGGCGGTCTTGTTGTAGGTTACTCGGTAGCAGCGGTGTCCGATTGTTTATTGGCTGGGTGGAGAATTGCCTTAGGAGGCTGTTACGCACCACGCCGCTAGGCGGCCGTATGCTCCTCCGTTCCGAGAGAGCGTTTGGTGTTTCCATTGACCGTGATTATGCCTCGAGGACCTGGCATCTTGAGCTTGAGGTATGCGTAGTGCGGCACCGCATTGAATTTTGCGAATGCTGTTTGTCCGAGTAGTGCGTGATAGCCGCTGCAGAACGGGACAATATCGAAGATTAACTCTTCGCTGCAGAAGTTATCCGGGGATCCGAAGACCACTTCGAGTGTAACCGAGCATGTACAATTGGCCTCTACACCTGGTATGACGCCTTTAAAGGTCGTTTTGTGGGTTTAATCCTTGAGGGTCTATGCCCATTTTGCGCTTGTATCTGATAAAGCAGGTTCAGGCTGCTACCGCAAATCCATCAGGACTCGGTGAGTGAAATCCATCAATAATTGGGTCAGAACCAATGCTGCGAAACCGCCGTGACGGATGCTAGTGGGGTGGTCCCTTCTATCAAAAGTGATCGGGCAGGAGGACCATGGGTTGAACTTCGAGGCGACTGGCTCCATCACGTATACGTCCCTTAGCGCACGCTTCCGCTCTCTTTTGGGTATGTGGGTTGCGTATATCATGTTCACCGTCCGCACTTGTGTGGGAAAGTGTCACAGCCCCAGATCAGCCCTAGAGCTTGCTTGTAACCAGTGGCATTGCATCCATGCATCATGTTTAATTTCATGAAAATTTGAAATGGGGATGACCAAGCCCTAGCACCAAAAACAATTCAAATAGGTTCAATTAAGAAATATTTTCAATGAACCAAATGGCCTTCAAAAATGTTCACCATTTTTGGAAAAATCTTGAAGCTTGATAACGAGAGATGTTGCACATTTTTCCATGACATTTGGACTTTTGAATTAATTCATATGGTATTTGCATTTGGGCATTTAAATACTATAAAATATTTTAAATGCTCAAATAATCATAAACAAATGTTTGCTGTTGGATATTTTCCAAGCAGTAGGCTGAAACAAGTTTCATGATTTTTGGGGTAGCATTAGTATTTTAATAAAGCCCGAAAGTTACTGAGAAAATTAGAAAACTAAAACAAATAAAGAGAGAGAAGGACTACTGGCGCTCACTGGCAGCCCACTTACGGCCTTCTCTTGTAGCAGCCCAGCCCACCACCGCAGCCATCCTGTCGTCTTCCTCCTCGGACAGTGGCGGGGCGTGCCCGGCGTGGCGTGGCCACACGCAGCCACCTCCTCCTGCTGGCTGCCTCCTCCTCCCCTAGGCGCTTCCCAGGCCACGCACCCCACTGATCCCTTTCCCCCTCGCCCGTGGCCTCTCCCCTCCTCTGGGCCTCTCCCTCCTTGACAAGCGGGCTCGTCGCCGCCCGCCGCCACCACGCATGCCCCACAGGCCTCCCTCGCTCCCCAACTAGCCCACCAGCTCCGCCCTCCATCCTCGCCCTCCCGCCATCACACGCGACCGGAGAAGCCCAGGCGCCGCCCGCGCTTTCCCCTCCTCGGACCCATGATGCCGCCGTCGCCCGATTCGTCGGCTCGGTGCCTCCCAGGCTTCGCCGATGCCATCGCCGCACCCGCCATGAGCTCCTCTGTCGTTTCCCCTCTTCCCGACTTGTTCCTTCCTCTAGCCACCGTTCCCACATGGCGGCTTCGCCGCCGCCGTGCCTCGTCGCTTGGCGTGGCTAGAGCCTCAATGGCTCAAGCCAACCCCACCTCTGGGCTCACCGCAGCACAGAACTCGCAGCACCCTCCGCACCTCCTGCCGTGCCTCCTAGCGATGTGCCCGAACTTCGCCCGAGCTCGGCCGCCGCCAAACACGTCGCCGGCGCCGATCCAGCCACCCGACTCAGCTAACCCACCAATAGCTTGGCTCCTCCCGGCTCCTCCTAGATGCCCTCCATGAGCCATTTGGTGGCGGAGTGCAAAACTCACTCGCCGCCCGCGTCGGCTCACCGTGACTAAGCGCGGCAACCAGCGTGGAATTTGACCACGGGTGGGCCTGGTTGACTCTCTGAGTCAATGACAAGTGGGGCCCAGCCACATTAAATAATTAGGTTTAGTTTTAACTAAAAGTTAGTTAAGCTAATTACTCGACCGTGGGACCCTTGCCGGTTTGACCTGGACCGCCCGATTGACTTGATGGCGTCACACGGCGTGGTCTTGACGCCATAATCATTTTACGGATTTAGTTTAATTCAGGGAATTTGAGAAAATACTCTAAACTTCAATAAATCATAGAAATTCAACGTAACTTCGGATTGAAATAATTTATATATGAAAATGATCAGAAAAATATGAAGAATCTGTTTATGGCATTTTCATGCATATTTGAGCAAGTTAACCTCACTGAATAGGATGAATCATGATTAGGGTAATTTATGAAATAGCATTTGGAGTTGGAGTTCAACCTTGTTTGAATTCCACTTCAACTAACTTGGATTACTGTTGCACTAGGTGAATTCAGTACCTTAACATGACATGTCATTCATGTGACTTTGCATTGAATTGATTGTGTTCTCTCTTGTTTGCCGGTAATTGTCCCCCCTCGATGAGCGACGTCACAAGCGATGAGATCGATGACACCGATGAAGAACTATATTATCTTCAGATGTGCCAGGCAAGCAAAACCCCCTTGTTCATTCCGATATAATCCCACTCTCTCGCTCCTGCTCTATTTTACTGCATTAGGACAACAACGACTCATGTGTTACTTGCTGCGGTAGCTGAACCCCTTGATCCTTTGCATGACTGTCATTCCACGATAATTAGATGAAACCCACTAGCATGAGTAGGAATTGTTTGAGCCATGTTGTGCCTACTCATTTTGCTTGTTTGTCATGCACTGCTCTCTGCTTAGAGTTGAGTCGGGTCGATTCATCGGAAATGAATTGGAATTATTATGAACATGTCCTATTGTGTGAGAGCTAAGTGTGTGAACACGATTTGGTAAAGGTAGCGGTGAGAGGCCATGTAGGAGTACATGGTGGGTTGTCTCATTGAAACCGTCCTCGGGAACTGAGTTACGTGTTTGTGATCCATGAAGCAGTTACTACCACGCATTGGGATCCTTAATTGACCCTCTCGGCTTCTTAACCACCCTTGTCCTCGGTCAGGGAGTTGCAAGTAGTTTACGGTGTTTGTAGCATCTTTGGGGGCCGCATAGCGCTGACCTTAGGGGTTGGTTGTGTTGCGGTAGGCACCGTGGCCCGGTGTACCAGTGCCGTTTGGTATCTTGGGAACCCTGCACACATCGTTCGGGGCTGTATGGGAAACCTCGGCGGACTCCTGCGGATGGAACCGAATAGGCGATAAACCTGGACTAGGGACTTGAGTGTTTAGGTAGGCCGTGGCCGACACCACGTTGGGCTTCGCTTGAAGGTTGCGAGTACATGTCGTGTAAGCGGCGGTAAGTGGTGAGCGTGTGTGAATAAGTACACCCTGCGGGGTTAATATGATCTATTGAATAGCCGTGTCCACGGAGAAGGACTTCGGGTTGCCTATATCAGTTCATAGACAAGTGAAAGTGGATACTCTAAAATGCGCAAGATAGCGTGAGTGCTATGGATGGCGTTCTCGTAGGGAGGCGGAGGCGGGTCCATAGTGGTGTATTGATATGGTGAATATGTGGACTCGTGTGCGCCACCTCAAAGAGTTACTTGCGATCGTAGTTCGGGATAGCCACGAGTCAAAGCTGGCTTGATGCGGTCAAACTCCACCACCCCTTTTGATAATGATGCATATGTAGTTAGTTCGATGTAAGTCTTGCTGAGTACAATTGTACTCACGTTTGCTTATTTATGTTTTGCGAGAGGCGTCGGTCTCGCTAGTAGTTCCACGTGGACTTGACGTTTAGCTTGTTACCTCAGCTACGATCTTGTGCCCTCGGCGAGATCTGGTAGATAGTCGGGCTTCTCAGCCTTTTCATTTATAGTTATGCGTACTCGAGACATGTTTAGCTTCGCTTGTGCTTTGACTTGTATGCTCTCGAGTGTTGGGTCATGAGACCCATGTTTGTAATATCTCGCTCTTGAGCCTAATGAATAATATCTGAGTCGTAGAGTTATGTTGTGATGCCACATCGTATTTACACATATTGAGCATATTGTGTGTATGTTTGAAATGCTTGGTATGTGTGGGATCCGACAAACTAGTTGTTTATCCTTGGCAGCCTCTCATATGGGGAAATGTAGTCTCGTGCCTCGGCGATAGTAGTCCGCTTCAGCCGGTTCACGGAGTCCTGCTAGCCCAGCACTCTGCTTGGACACTTGGTGGCGGCATGTGTTTCACCGTTCCTATATACATCCCTTGAAATGTCACGCGGTGTTATTGAGTCCTGCCTAGCCTGCTACAGCCGGGATACGGAGTCTGTTAGCCAGTGCTACAGCCGAATATATCGTTGATGACCGACATGCTCGATGTGATTCATGTATGCCTGTCCCCATGGGTTAGTGCGCTTTGGGTTCACGACTAGCCATGTCGGCCGGGTTCTTTGTCATATGGATGCTAGCGACACTATCATATCGTGAGCCAAAAAGCGCAAACGGTCCGGGCCATGGTAAGCGACACCGTGGGAATACCGTGCGTGAGGCGCAAAGTGATATGATGTGTTACATGCTAGATCGGTGTGACTTAGGATCGGGGTCTGACAGCGTTGGTATCGAGCTGTTGCTGTAGGATTACCAAGCCAAACTGGTGAAGTTGTGTCTAGAAATGCTTTAGTTATGTAAGGAATTGATTGTGGAAGGAGCGTAAGGCTCTTTTACTCCTTATACCTCATGGCCTTCGATCTGAGTCATCCTCTTCTCTTCTCACGGGGTTTAAGAACTAGGCTTCTCATCTATCTATCGAGGATGACGTGTTACTAATCCATAGACCTATAAGATTGTGGGTTTAATCCCGATTCAGTTCCTACTATTTACGTATGATAGCTGTTGATCTCGAGAATCTTGTTATGATGTTGTTGAGTGGTTATGCCACCATTTTTGCAGGATGTCTCAAATCATTTTGAGCATTTACAGCCGTTATGCTGTCCGAGTCATCCTAGGTCTCTAAATAGTCTGATGCATTTGCAAATCCTTTCTTTTTGTTCCCGATGTCCTTTTTGGTCAGAATAAGCACACTAACCGGTGCGTTGAGGTAATTTATTGCCTTGACATATATGTTGGAACTATTATTATGACCTTAGGTGTTTAGGAAGTCACCTAGCAATTTAGCAATGCTTTTGTATCCCCAGTGTGATGATTCTGGCCATCACTTTCAAAAGCATCCCGTGATGCCATTTAGTAGTAGGTATTCTACTCCTGAGTTTCTGAATCCGAGATTCATCCTACTTACTCCCTGTTGTTAGTAATTGCTAGTGCCTTTAGGATATTAGTAACCTTGCGATAGTCCTCGAGGTCCGTGGTATTTCCTTCTTCCAAATACTACGAACCGCTTATGGCGAAGTTCCTTGTTGAACCAAAACATCACAATAAGAGTGCTCTTGAGGTACTCCATTCATATTGAGACTCTGCCGGTTCTACCTTTTCGCATGGATTATCCGGAAGAAATGTTGAGCTTGCTCGACATACTAATCATGCATCCACAACTCGAAAGTTATATGCTCCTCGAGTTGTTCCTCTTTAGTTGTACTCTGACCCTCGTCGATCAATTGATAGTCAAGGGTAGGTGTGCATTCGTTTATCGATGCCTATTACTCATGTGGTCCGTCAAGCCATTCTATTCCGGAATGATTAGGAGAAACAAACTCGATACCCCATCCATATCCAGGATTGGGTCAAAGCAGTTGTATTCCATGATTAAAATGCCAATCCAGCTTTGATTCTGCTCTACCTTGAGTGTTACCATCTTTATGTCAGGAACTTCATGAGAATTGCACCTTCTTTTATGAACTCTTGGCGAGTGATACTCTCGCTATCATTATTCATTCCTCGGTTCCGTGTTGTTGCAACCGGAATGCCGGCAAGTGAATTGTGATGTGTGAAATCAATACTCCGAGCAACTCGTTGCTTGGTAGCTAATGGACAATATCCTTATTCTTGGCGTGTTGGTTATTAAATCATCATTCTAAGATAGATTGTGCTACCTAGTCCTTACTTCTGGTACACACTTTGATTGATGAAAGAGTTAGGATTGTGTCAAGTCCTCACTCATTTGATCATATCGTCTTGCCCTGAAAAGCAAGATTGTTCTCGATCTTAGTAACATACGGTGGTTCGTGACTTTCCAAATATCTTCTTGGAAGTGTTGCGGGTTGTTCCACGATTGTTATGTTGAGCCCGTGATCAAGTCGGTTTCTTGTGAACCACCCTTTCTCCAAGAATCTGTGTTGGATACCCCTGAGCTAGTTGGTTAAGCCAAGCAACAACTTGGAGAGTTGGAAGATAAAAGCTTGCCTAACTTAGTTCGATCCAAAGGGATATTCTTGTGTAGTGTGTGTTGAAGAATGATGATATCTTCATCGATTGGTCCCTGTGATCAGTTGCTGGACCTATTGTCCTATCAATCCTTTGATTTGAGTATGGGCCATTGTCAAGTCAAATCAGAACCAACGATATTCATGATGTTGTCTTACTCGAGATTGATCCCTCGAGCATACCCCATTACATCTTTTGGTCTGACCAATGCTATCACCGTGTTCACATGATGGTGGAAGTCCAGTGATATGGAAATTCCGACGAGTTGTTGTTGAGCCCATCAGCAGCATTTTGTCTCCCCCATGAGTCATGTTGAACATCAACCTAGTGTTGAAAATTTCGTAAGCAATGTCTTTGTGATCCGTTCATGAAGCTTATGCTTGGATGGTTGAAGTGACTTCCTCGAATTCATGTGCTTTAGGTGTAAGTTGCCACCATGAATTTGAGAGGGGTTTGTTTCGTTTCCTCTGTAATCATCCCAAGTTAGTCATGCACGTGCGAAGTGCCCTATGGTTTGATAGGTTGGCCGCCTCCACTCCATATGTGTTTCCTAGCACACCAAGCCACTGATTGATTTGTTCAAGGAGAAGAAGTTCCTTCTTAAGACCATGGCTTATACCAGGACTTGATATCCTCGATGATGATTCCCAACCTGAACTTCGGTAGTGTTTTATGATAAGACTACTACGTGACCATGTTTATGCAGGACAACGTGTTCACTGTTTGTGAGAACCGCTCATGTTTTGGAGCTTGCTACCTTAGTTCACTTCGAGAATCTCGCATAGCGCCATCTCGTCGATTTGTGTTGCAACCTTTCTGTTCGGACATCTTTGAGTCTGAAGTATCCCATCACCAATCGGATCTGAATCTCAGGCAGATATGATGGTTGGAACATTCCAACAGTTGCATTTCGTTCCCAGCTTGCACCGTCCTTGTGCCATTTCACTATGGGCTGCTTTCTTAGTAATTCTTGCCTAGGATCATCCTCAAAAGTGGACTTACCATGGGTCCCTCCACCTCCGATGATAAGAAAAATCATCCATTGCGTTGTCTTCAACAAGGTAGTCCACATCATCCATTCTAGTCCGGGTGTACCATTCCTTGCATTCCACCAAATGATCGCTTGTGATTGCCTTAGGCTGGTATAAAGAGTTCCAATGATCTATGGATCAAAAGTAATTCTTTTTGCCACTTAAGGGAATAGTTCTTTCGTCACCTTTTTGAGGTGCCGTTCACGGGATCATGGTAAATATTTCCTCGCCACCTTGACACCATCCACCATCTCCCTAAGCGTGGAATTGTTGCCACCAATCAAACCCCGTTGTTGTTCTTCCATCCCTCTCGATGTATTTTGTGCCTCAACTCGAGATGTGTCACCATCTCAGTCCGTGAGTCGATCATGTTTATTGATCTTCGTGAAGATCGAATCATGTAAGGTTTCCCCTTTCTTTCTATTGTCGTGTCGGTGAAGATCTTGAAAGCAAGGGCGTCAAGACCAAGATGATGGAATGAATCAACATTTTCGAGAAGGGCAAATGGATCATGAAGATTGTGATAGTTTGTGACTTCCCTTTTCCTCTTACCTCCGTCTTGAATCTCGGTGAGATTCTTGTTTAGTGAGGGTGAGTGTCACAGCCCAGATCAGCCCTAGAGCTTGCTTGTAACTAGTGGCATTGCATCCATGCATCATGTTTAATTTCATGAAAATTTGAAATGGGGATGACCAAGCCCTAGCACCAAAAACAATTCAAATAGGTTCAATTAAAAATATTTTCAATGAACCAAATGGCCTTCAAAAATGTTCACCATTTTGGAAAAATCTTGAAGCTTGATAACGAGAGATGTTGCACATTTTCCATGACATTTGGACTTTGAATTAATTCATATGATATTTGCATTTGGGCATTTAAATACTATAAAATATTTTAAATGCTCAAATAATCATAAACTTAAATGTTTGCTGTTGGATATTTTCCAAGCAGTAGGCTGAAACAAGTTTCATGATTTTTGGGGTAGCATTAGTATTTTAATAAAGCCACGAAAGTTCAGAAAATTAGAAAACTAAAACAAATAAAAAGAGAGAGAAGGACTACTGGCACTCACACGGCAGCCCACTTACGGCCTTCTCTGTAGCAGCCCAGCCCACCACGCAGCCATCCTGTCGTCTTCCTCCTCGGGACCGGTGGCGGGGGCGTGCCCGGCTTGCGTGGCCCACGCCGGCCACCTCCTCCTGCTGGCTGCCTCCTCCTCCCCTAGGCGCTTCCCAGGCGCCACGCACCCCCAGTCCCTTCGCCCTCGCCCGTGGCCTCTCCCCTCCTCTGGGCCTCTCCCTCCACGCGACCAGCCGGGCTCGTCGCCGCCCTTCCGCCACCACCGCGGCCCCTGGGGCCTCCCTCGCTCCCAACTAGCCCACCAGCTCCGCCCTCCATCCTCGCCCTCCCCGCCATCACACTTGACCGGAGAAGCCCAGCGCCGCCCGCGCTTTTCCCCTCCTCGGACCCTTGATGCCGTCGCCCGATTCGTCGGCTCGGTGCCTCCCAGGCTCGCCGATGCCATCGCCCGCACCGCCGTGAGCTCCTCTGTCGTTTCCCCTCTTCCCGACTCGTTCCCCTCCTCTAGCCACCGTTCCCCCCCATGGCGAAGCTTCGCCCGCCGCCGTGCCTCGTCGCATGGCGTGGCTGAAACCTCAATGGCTCAAGCCAACCCCACCTCTGGGCTCACCGCAGCACCAGGAACTCGCAGCACCCTCCGCACCTCCTGCCGTGCCTCCTAGCGGCGTGCCCGAACTCGCCTTGAAACCCGGCCGCCGCCAAACTCGTCGTCATGGCGCCGATCCAGCCACCCGACTCGGCTAACCCACGAATAGCCCGGCTCCTCCCAGCTCCTCCTAGATGCCCTCCATGAGCCATTTGGTCGCGGAGTGTAAAAAACTCCACGCCCGCCGCGTCGCGCTCACCGGCTGGCTAAGCGCCGCAGCCAACATGGAATTTGACCACGGGTGGGCCTGGTTGACTCTCTGAGTCAATGACAAGTGGGGCCCGACCACATTAAATAATTAGGTTTAGTTTTAACTAAAAGTTAGTTAAGCTAATTATTCGACACGTGGGACCCCTTGCCGGTTTGACCTGGACCGCCCGATTGACTTGATGGCGTCACCACGACATGGTCTTGGCGCCATAATCATTTTACGGATTTAGTTTAATTCAGGAATTTGAGAAAATACTCTAAACTTCAATAAATCATAGAAATTCAACCGTAACTTCGGATTGAAATAATTTATATATGAAAATGATCAGAAAAATATGAAGAATCTGTTTATGGCATTTTCATGCATGTTTGAACAAGTTAACCTCACTGAATAGGATGAATCATGATTAGGGTAATTTATGAAATAGCATTTGGAGTTGGAGTTCAACCTTGTTTGAATTCCACTTCAACTAACGGATTACTGTTGCATTAGGTGAATTCAGTACCTTAACATGACATGTCATTCATGTGATGTGCATTGCATTGATTGTGTTCTCTCTTGTTTGCGGTAATTGTCCCCCCTCGGTGAGCGGCGTCACAAGCGATGAGATCGATGACACCGATGAAGAACTATATTATCTTGAAGTGCGAGGCAAGCAAAACCCCTTGTTCATTCGATATAATCCCACTCTCTCGCTCCTGCTCTATTTTACTGCATTAGGACAACAACGACTCATGTGTTACTTGCTGCGGTAGCTGAACCCCTTGATCCTTTGCATGACTGTCATTCCACGATAATTAGATGAAACCCACTAGCATGAGTAGGAATTGTTTGAGCCATGTTGTGCCTACTCATTTTGCTTGTTTGTCATGCACTACTCTTGCTTAGAGTTGAGTCGGGTCGATTCATCGGAAATGAATTGGAATTATTATGAACATGTCCTATTGTGTGAGAGCTAAGTGTGTGAACACGATTTGGTAAAAGGTAGCGGTGAGAGGCCATGTAGGAGTACATGGTGGGTTGTCTCATTGAAACCGTCCTCGGGAACTGAGTTACGTGTTTGTGATCCATGAAACAGTTACTACCACGCATTGGGATCCTTAATTGACCCTCTCGGCTTCTTAACCACCCTTGTCCTCGGTCAGGGAGTTGCAAGTAGTTTACGGTGTTTGTAGCATCTTGGGGGCCGCATAGCGCTGACCTTAGGGGTGGGTTGTGTTGCGGTGAGCACCGTGGCCGGTGTACCGAGTGCCGTTTGGTATCTGGGAACCCTGCACACATCGTTCGGGGCTGTATGGGAAACCTCGGCGGACTCCTGCGGATGGAACCGAATAGGCGATAAAACTGGACTAGGGACTTGAGTGTTTAGGTAGGCGTGGCCGACACCACGTTGGGCTTCCGCTTGAAGGTTGCGAGTACATGTCGTGTAAGCGGCGGTAAGTGGTGAGCGTGTGTGAAGAAGTACACCCTGCAGGGTTAATATGATCTATTGAATAGCCGTGTCCACGGAGAAGGACTTCGGGTTGCCTATATCGGTTCATAGACAAGTGAAAGTGGATACTCTAAAATCGCAAGATAAGCGTGAGTGCTATGGATGGCGTTCTCGTAGGGAGGCGGGAGGCGGGTCCATAGTGGTGTATTGATATGGTGAATATGTGGACTCGTGTGCGCCACCTCAAAGAGTTACTTGCGATTCGTAGTTCGGGATAGCCACGAGTCAAAGCTGGCTTGCTGCGGTCAAACTCCACCACCCCTTTTGATAATGATGCATATGTAGTTAGTTACGATGTAAGTCTTGCTGAGTACAATTGTACTCACGTTTGCTTATTTATGTTTTGCGAGAGGCGTCGGTCTAGCTAGTAGTTCCACGTGGACTTGACGTTTAGCTTGTTACCTCAGCTACGATCTTGTGCCCTCGGCGGGATCTGGTAGATAGTCGGGCTTCTCAGCCTTTTTCATTTATAGTTATGCGTACTCGAGACATGTTTAGCTTCGCTTGTGCTTTGACTTGTATGCTCACGAGTGTTGGGTCATGAGACCCATGTTTGTAATATCTCGCTCTTGAGCCTAATGAATAATATCTGAGTCGTAGAGTTATGTTGTGATGCCATGTCGTATTTACATATTGAGCATATTGTGTGTATGTTTGAAATGCTTGGTATGTGTGGGATCCGACAAACTAGTTGTTTATCCTTGGCAGCCTCTCATATGGGGAAATGTAGTCTCGTGCCTACGGCGATAGTAGTCCGCTCAGCCGGTTCACGAGTCTGCTAGCCCAGCACTCTGCTTGGACACTTGGTGGCGGCATGTGTTTCGCTTCGTTCCTATATACATCCCTTGAAATGTCACAGCGGTGTTATTGAGTCCTTCCTAGCCTGCTACAGCCGGGATACGGAGTCTGTTAGCCAGTGCTACAGCCGAATATATCGTTGATGACCGACATGCTCGATGTGATTCATGTATGCTGTCCCCATGGGTTAGTGCGCTTTGGGTTCACGACTAGCCATGTCGGCCGGGTTCTTTGTCATATGGATGCTAGCGACACTATCATATCGTGAGCCAAAAAGCGCCAAGCGGTCCGGGCCATGGTAAGGCGACACCGTGGGAATACCGTGCGTGAGGCGCAAAGTGATATGATGTGTTACATGCTAGATCGGTGTGACTTAGGATCGGGGTCTGACGGAAAGCCCTTCTATCCTCTATTGTTCGGCGGCCGGGGCTCTTCCTCGTCATCGCTATGCAGCCCCTTGTCGTTGTTTTCGGCGATTAGCTTGCCTGCTTGCTTGAACACCCAACAATCCCTGTTGGTGTGGTTGGCTAGTTTTTCGGGGTGCCATGTATCGCACAGCGATCGATATTCGGTCCAAGTTGGGCCAGACCTGGGTATTTCTTTTGAATGGCTTCTTCCTTGACGGGTTTAGAGCCTCTGAATCTGGCATTTCTGCCGTATCTTCAACATTATCACCGTTAATCACGGCGTTTATGCTTATTTGCGGCGACCTGCCATTGTTGTTCCTTGGTATCCGGACTACCGGGTGTTTGGCCAAGTTGTTGCTTGAGCTAGCCAGCTGTCCTCTCCAGCATAAGCGGGTCATGAGTGTGGTGAGGATGCCATGGATTTGGCTTTTCCTATCCTAGGTGCGGGCTAGCCACTAATCGCGGATGTTGTGTTTGAAGGCTGCTAGCACCTCGCATCCGGACGATCGGCGATCTGATTTTTCTTTGTTAGGAACCGCGTCCAGAATTATGCGGCTGATTCTTGGCTGCTGAATTATATGGCTAAGTTCATCGGGCGTCGGTGGTGGCACATATGTTCCTGGAAGTTATCAAGGAATGCGGCTTCGAGGTCCTCCCAACAAGCTGATTGACTCTGGCGGCAAGCTATTGGGCCAATGCCGAGCTGGTCCTTTAAGCTTGAGTGGGAGGTATTTGATGGCATGTAGATCATCACCGCGGGCCATGTGGATATGGAGAGATAGTCCTCGATCCGGACCGCGGGATCTGTGGTACCATCATATGATTCGATGTTTACAAGTTTGAAGCCCTCGAGTTTGATGATCCATTACTTCATCATGAAGCATAGTGGGTGTCTTGGCGCCTCTGTATTGGGCTATATCGCGGCGTAGCTCATATGAGCTTTGTCTATTGTGTTCGGCCCGGCGGGTTTGCTGTATCGGCATGGCGATAATCATCCCGTGTGGTGGGGCGCCCGCGATCCGTGAATCGATCTTGTATGCTTTGCCTTATCCTCAATATATCTATAAGTCGTAGCGTTTTCCGTGCCTTGGTACTTTTTGGCGTCGGGCGTGGCTTGGCGGAGGCGAGAGGCTTCTCTGTGGCGACCGCAGGGTGGCGATCTACCATGTCGTCTTGCTGGTGACTTGGGTGCTTCCTCCTCTAATCGAGGCAACTGCCTGCGTTTGGGGTAGCTTTTGGAGGCGTTCGAGTTCATACTCTTGGCTGCAAGGACTTTAGTCCATCATGCGCTAGCATGTCTTGGTCAGCTCTAAGTTGTTGATGCTTTTCTTGAGGCTGCTTATGCGTGGCCATAAGCCTGCATTTGGGCAGCTCTGTTAGGCGGGATCCTCGGTAGCGACAAATTCGTCATCGTCGAGGCTTGCCTCGTCTTGGAGGGCGCATAATTATCGTCCTCTACCTCTCTTTCTGCCGCCTTGTCGTGCGGACTTACTTCTTCCTCCTCTGCGCTGAGTTCTGCTGGAGGGGTTATCTTGACCTGTCGGGGTGTTATTGTCTCCGTGCGGAATCATTGTTTTCTTTGTGGCGAGATTTAGGCGGCGCTTGTGGCGTCGGCGCTTGGGCTGTTTCTTGGAGGGTCATCCTCCGCTGTTCCATCGCCGTTCCCATCTTTTGGGATGTCAACCATGTATATGTCGTATGGCGAGGTGGCCTACCGATTGCCCTATAGGCGCTGGTTCTTGGTATCTCCGGCATCGTCGTCCATACCGTCGATGTCTTGGTCGAAGTCGAGCATGTCGGTTAAATCATCGGCGAGTGGCTACAAAGTGGGTGGTGGGTGGGCGTTGAATTTCTTCATCGTCGCATCCCAACCTTCGACCGTAATCGGCGGGGCTCTCCGGATAAAGAGAGACTTTAGTGAATTCAGGATGTCGCGAAGAAGGCGAGTGCTGAAAGATGTCATGACAGTGAACTCCATGACGGCGTAATCGGATTCGATTGGTAGAGGCGCGGAGGTTGAGTCTGAGAGGAGTCGGCACCTTGAGTCACGGTCTTCGCAAAGGACAGGGATGGAGTTGGCTCAATCGCCGTTGAGATCGTAGCCCCGGCGGTGTCCAACCACTCGTCCTCGATTGGAAACCGGCTCCGGATTAAAGTCGGCGAACGCTTTGTGCGGCCTCGAGGCCTTGATTGGTGGCGAGCTAGATCGTACCCATCAAGACAGTGCGGCATGCTCGGCTGTGGCTCGAATCCGTCGAAGATCAAGTTTCCACGGACATCGGTCGTATAGTTCAAACTTCAAATCTTACGATGGCGGGCGTAGCTTCGATCTGCTCCGGATGGCCAGCGAATTGGCCGCGGTGAAAAGCCACGAATATGAAGATCATGCGGGAGAAAAGTCTGCATACTGGACGCGTCGTTATTGATGATCGAAGGAGCCATCAGACCTATCGGTGGCGACAGGAGGAACTCTCAATGAAAGCACCAATGTCGATTGTCAAAACCGGCGGATCTCGGGTAGGGGTCCCGAGCTGTGCGTCTAGGCGGATGGTAACGGAGACAAGGGACCGATGTTTTTACCCGAGTTGGGCCCTCTCGATGGAGGTAAACCCTACTCTGCTTGATTAATATTGATGACATGGGTAGTACAAGAGTAGATCTACCACGAGATAAGAGAGGCTAACCCTAGAAGCTAGCCTATGGTATGATTGTTGTTCTCTCCTCGGACTAAAACCCTTGGTTTATATAGACACGAATAGGGTTAGGGTTACCAGTCGGTTACAATGGTAGGAGATCTACATATCCGTGTCGCCAAGCTTGCCTTCCACGCCAAGGAAAGTCCCATCCGGACCGGGCCAAGTATTCAATCTTGTATCTTCATAGTCTAGGAGTCGGCCGAAGATGATAGTTGGCTGTCCGGACACCCCTAGTCGAGGACTCCCTCACCATGCCAAGGGTCCTCCAGAGAGCTTGTGCTCACGCTGCCATGCCTCCTCGGTCTTGGATTAGCCTTCCTCCCTCCTTCGCCTTCGTGATTGCAGAGGGCTCTCTAGAAACTCTGGTTGCAGCATGCGGCTGCAACACCCTGCGATCGGAGGCGGAGGTTGCGATCGTCGCTTCTGGGCAAGGTCTTCATGACCGAGGCTGAGGGCAAGATCGCCGGGTCTGCTGGGCCGAGGCGCCCTCGTGATCCGACTGGAGTACGATGGCGCTTCCTTGATGTTCTTCAAGGTCTTCGACGCGGAAGGACGCCGGCTGGAGTGCTGCCCTGAGAGAGGCGCCCGGGGCCCTGTCGTGGCGAGGACCAGGCTCGCTGACCGGTCCCCCAGCAGCTCCTCAGGCAGTGGAGGCATCGGAGGAACCAGCGACTCCGCCGTGCTCTTCGCGACTACGGAGATGAGCGACGACAGCTACGAGCCTCCGAGCTTGCACCGCTCTCGGAGCTGGGGCGGGTACGTCAGGCTTCCAGCGCCGGTGATCTGGATGGGGTTAGCGCCGGTGCCTGGCGGCCCACTGTTGATGATGGCATCACCTTGCGGAGACGCGTGTAGTTAGCGCTCTTTAGGATCTGCTCCTTTTGTTCCCGCAAGAATCAAAGAACACACCCGTGGAAACTTGTAAAGGTGCCCTACGGTTCCGTTTGTTAATATGATCCTTGTCGTGAAGTGGTGCGAGATGCTCATCCCATCTTAGCTTAGTTCCTCCTTCGAACCTCGCGAGGCTTGGCCTCGGCGCCGGCAGTCCTGGTCCCAAGGCAGGCTTGGCCCGTCGCTGGTATGCCGGTCGCGATGTAATGGTCAAGGCCGAGGAGGTGGCGGCCGGGGTCGATAAGAGCCTGAGTCGCGATGCTCGGGAGGTCCCCTTTAAGCGCTCAAGCAGCCATCGTTCGGTGAGAAAAGGAAGCGGCGTTGCCAACCTGGATTGCATTAGGTGCGAGGTTGGTGTTGCGCTAGCTAGTATTTCGAAGGATGACTTATCTCGAGTCGGGAACCGCTTCTTGGTGCGGCGTTAGGTCCAGCGCCGGCAGGTGAGAGTTGCCGGTGAGGTCCCAGCGTGCCTCTTCCCTCTCGCCTTTACTCCCTTTACGCTCTCGTCCTCGGGTCCGGTCCTCGGCGAGCTCAGCCGTCGCTGGTATGCCAGGTCGCGATGCCGTGGACAAGCCCAGGAGGTGAGGGCTGGAGAGCCAGTAGGAGTCCATGAGTCGTGATGCTCAGGTACCCCCACCCTTTAACATGCAAGCGGTTCGCGCGGACGAGAGTGAAGGAGACGCTGTGAAGGCCTCGTCTGACACCGCTCCTTGAAGAGATCCTGCAGGCTCATCACAAGAAGAACGAGAGTTCGCCATGACAATTGACAGTCAGCCATTGGTTGCTCTGGAGGGTGACGAGCGAAGGAAGCAGCGAGGTGGCGCCTTGCGAGGCTGCCGCGGCGAGCTCAGCCATTCATGTTTGGCGGCGTTGCGAGGGGCGGACCCATGCGCCAAGCGTCATGCCGTTAAGGGAGCAGCTCGATCAGTTGGTGTCAATCGGCGGGCGATTAGGTCAAACCGTTAATCACGAAGGAGCAAATCCATTTAGGTAAGCGCGAAGAAAGCGAACATCGCTGGGGTGGACCCGGCGACTTGGGGAAGATGCTGCCGGCGCCCGATAAAGTAAACTAGAAACATGAATCAAAAGGATACATGCGCGAGGGCGGACCCGGGCTGGGAATGATGCAGCCACAGAGGCGCTCCAGCTGAAAATGAAACTCGAAGGATGTCACTGATAATGTTGAAGATGAAAGGATAGCGGACAGCGTGCGCTGCGGGAGACGATCTTTACGAGCCCCCAGCCCCAGGGGCCTCGGGAGGCTCCGGAGGCGCTAGTGGCTCCTCGCGGACCATCTCCATCTCCACCTGGACTGCGGAATGCCTGACGGTTCAACCTCGGGATGCTCCTCATGAGGCGGCTGGCTTGGCAGCCAGCGTTCGGCAAGCCGTGGGCATCTGAACATAGCTGTGGGGTGGACCTTCCACGGTGCCCCCAGCGTGAGGCAGGCGCTCTGAGGCGGCTTGGTTGAGCCCTGGTATGTTGATGCAGGCCGCAGCCCACCATCCTCACTGGATGGGGAGCTCTGGCCGGAGTGGCGGTGGCTGCCACTCATGACTCTTGACTCTGCAGCTCTGAATGATCTTGCTAGCGAACTCACGAGGTCGGCCCTCCTTGCCTTGCTCCTTCTGAGGAAGCGTGCTTTGAAACACGCCTCCAAGTGGTGCCCGGCGCCTCCTCGTGATCTTAGCAAAGTCGGTGGCCCTCTGGGAGAGGCCCGAGCCTTGCTCAAAGAGGGCCTTGGCGCGCCTTCCCTATCTGACAGAGAGGAGGTGCCCCCCAGGCAGCCTGCGGACCACGAGGGGCCTACCTCCCGAGGTCGGGCGGTCGATGTCTTCTTCTTCTTAGGATCAGCCTCGGGAAGCCTCCGCTCTGTGATCTGGGTCTTCAATTGATCACGGCTTGGAAAGCACGCTCCGAAGAACACACGTCTCTCTCTTCACAAGGCACCGTGATGACTCCACCACTTCCTGGCATCTTGAGGACATTGTAGCCATGATGGGTCACGACCATGAACTTAGCCAGGGCTGGGTACCCGAGGATGGCATTGTACGGCAGGTGAATGTGCGCGACGTCAAAGTCAATGAGCTCAGTGCGGTAGTTGTCGCGCGTCCCAATGGTGACAGGAAGGCGGACCTGCCCTATCGGAACTGTGCAACCATCAGTGACTCCGGAGAAAGGCTTGGTTGGCTGAAGCTGATTGTATGGCACTTGGAGATTGTTGAATGTCTCGACGGACAAGACATTGAGCCCTGCTCCACCATCGATGAGGGTCCTGGTGACTTGCACATTGCTGATGATTGAGGTACAAAGCATCAGGAGGACTCCGGTTGTGGCTGCGCACTTGAGCTGATCTGCTGAGCTGAATGTGATGGCGCATGTTGACCACCTGAGGGGGAGTATGGCTTTGAGCCTGGGAAGGACTGCATTCACTTCGCGGGCGAACTGCTTGAAGATGCGCTGAGAGGCTGGGGCTTGAGCTCCGCCCAGGATGCAAGCGATTGCGCGCGGCTCCTTGAAGCCCCCAACCCCCTCGTCCTGATGATGGTCTTCATTTCTCCTTGGCTGCGGTGGCAGAGGAGGGAGGCCTGCATTGCCTTGTGGGTGATCCTCGTGAGGTTGATCCCTCCAGCCTCCCTCGTGAGGCGGGCCCCTCCAACCTCCCTCGCGAGGCTGGTCCTGCCAGCGGTCCTTGCGAGGTCGGTCACGCCACCCTTGGCGAGGGCCTCGGTCTTCCCATCGTCCTCCACCTCTTCCTCCTCCTCGGCCATAGCCCGGTCGCTGCGCTCGGGCGTCGGCCGACTGCCGTCCCTTACGGCCCGAGCTCTTGGCATTGAAAGGTGTTGTGGGTGTGGAGGTCATGGGACCGCATGATACCGACTGCCCTTGGATGACTCGGGATGATCCCTTCCTCGCTTGGTGTCGGCTCTGCTGCAAGCACAGCAGCCTTGCGCTTCGTCCTTGACCTTGGGCTTCTTCTCTTACGGGTGGCGGCGGCAGCTCGAGAAGGAAAGACATCCATCCTCAGCCTGGCGCGCTTGGTAGCCAAGTTGAACAACTCGAGGGATGTGCACAGGTCTTCATGGATGTGAGCTCTTCCTTCATCTTGGCGTCCGCTGCCGTCGGAGAAGGCTGAGATGATGGCCTCCTCGGACAACTTTGGGGATCTTAAAGGCGGCGTTGTTGAAGCGTTGGATGAAATTTTGCAGGGTCTCCCTTGCTGCTTGATCTTGGCGCAAGTCACTCATGGCGGGGCGATCGCGGAGTGCCTTGGAAGTTGGCGATGAATCGGGTGCGCATCTCGTTCTGGAGAAATTGTGCGAGCCAGGTTCGAGGAGCAGTGCGGGCACCGTCCTTGGCGCCATTGAAACCAGTTCACCATGACCTTCTCGTCCCCATTGGCGGCCCGATGCCCAGCTCATAGAGCTGGAGGAACTCCGTAAGTGCTGTCGTGCCATCGTACCGTGGGGCAGGTCAGCTTGAACTTGCTGGCGAGCCACGCCGCGCCTTCGGCGGTGAAGCATGGCAGCTGCGGTTGCCACGGGAGGCCTTTGGTGACGGAGGCTTGATCTTGGAAGTCTCCGTGCGCTGCCGCCCGGGGCAGCCGAGGTCTTAACAAGCTAGAGCGGGGCCAGCGGTCGTGGCGGGCGGTCGCGGGGAGCACTCGGGCAGCTTCTTGAGGGCGAGGATCTCTTGGCAGCTCTTCTCTTGTTGTGCTGGTGCGGACGGAGTGGGTTCCGCCCGGGGCCCGCAGCCCAAGACCAAGCGCCTTCTTGAGGCATGCGGCTGGCGCCCAGACTTCATCGCCCATGCAAAGCGGGTAGCGGTGCAATGAGAGGGATGGCGCGGGAGGCCCCAGCAGCAGCGAGCTTCGGTGATGCAGGCGATCCACTCGTCGTAGAGGTCGTCGGCGGGGCCGGTAGTGCAGGAGTTCCAGCGCCGGGAGGAGCAGCGGCGTCGCGTCGCAGGAGCGCGACAGGCGTCGATGAAGAACCGGCTGGAGTCGGCGGCGGGGTGGCAATCTGACCTTCCGCTGCACGAAGGATGTAGAGGCGCGCTTTGCTGCTCATTCCCCACCGGGCGGTGGCGGCGTTAATGACGGCGAAGCGGACGAGAGCAGCGAGGCGGCCACCGGCAGGGGCCATCTGGGCGGCAGTGGCGAAGCGACCCGGCGCTCGGCGGGCTCGGCAGCGTCGACATGGATCTGGTGGCGAAAGGCGAGGCGGCGGAAGGCGGATTCGGTGCACCTACGGCGCGCCAAATGTCGGATTCGGGTTCGGCAGACCCTCTAGGTTCAAACTACGGGGTGCCGCGAGATCGTACCTCCAACCTACCTACGTCTCGGCGCCTCGCAAGGATCTAAACTACACAAAGAACAACACAAGGGACACGAGGTTTATCTTTGGTTGAGGCCACCATTGTGGTGTAATACCCTACTCCAGTTTGTGGTGTGGTGGATTGCCTCAGGGGCTGATGATGGACAATACAAATGGAGAACGGCCTCGCGAGGGGTTGTTCTTGAGCTGATGCGACGAACTGCTTGGGTGAGTTCGATCGCCTCTCTTTCTCTTTCTCTAGATGCCGATCCTCTACCCTGTGGGTGGCTGGTCCTATTTATAGGCGGAGGTCCTGGGCCTCTTCCCAAATATTGAGCGGGAAGCACTACTAGAAAAAGGGCTATAGATGGGATTGACACTAATGGCGCACCGGACAATGGAGTGCGCCATTGAAGTCTCTCTAATGGCACACCACTGTTGTCGCCATTAGAGTTGAAACTACTAATGGCGCTTTTGGCTCAAAGTGCGCCATTAGTATCAAATCCCACGAACTAGTGTGCTGTCCAAACATACTAATGGCGCTTCCGGACAAAGTCGCCATTAATAGTTATAACTACTAATGGCGCACCCGTCAGAAAGTGCGCCACTAATGTTGTTTTTTATTATATTTTTATTCCTTTTTGGCAATACTACTAATGGCGCACTGATCAACGTGCGCCATTACTAATTTAAACTAGTAATGGCGCCTTTGTGGATCGATCTTGACATAATATTTTGCAAAACTACTAATGGCGCACCGCGGAAGGTGCGCCATTAGTAACTGGATTACTAATGGCGCATTTAGTCTGGTGCACCATTAGTAAGTGGGCAACAACAAGATATTTTGGACAGCCTCTCCTACCCCACTCACTTTCTCCCCACTTCATTCTCTCCACCTCCTCCTTGTCTCGGGTGCCTCCTCTTTTCACCTCATTTCCACCATAGATTCATTCAAATTAAGTGGTTAAATTACCTTGTTTTAATAGGTAAGTAAGGGGAAGCTATATTTATGTTGTTCTCCCTACAACAATGTGCACATGCACTTTTGTAGCCTAGCTAGATCTATGTATGTTAGGTGGTGTTGCATATGTTTGTGCTGTTGCATATGTGTTTGTGTTTGGAGGTGTACGGTATTTGAAATCACGATAGTTGCCAATATTTTGCGGAATGTTGATTCATTTCCATTTAGTGAGAATTTTGGCATTAAGCATTCTTTTGGTCCTATTTTTAGGGAAAGTCATGCCAAATTTTTTCTTGGTTCTAAAATATCGTTTTGCTCTACCCTTGACGACCATAGTCCGCCACGATGACGAAGGCATCGTGAATAGGTTTGAGGTCCTTGAAGGCGAGATGCTTCAAAAGAGCGAGGCGGAGATAAGATGTCCGTGTCGAAGATGCAAGCTGAAGAGCCTTATTGCGGACCGGATTCGGGCAGGTCGCGGGACCACCTGCTCTTGCGTGGTTTCATGGATGGCTATCGGTGGCAAGGTGATGAAGATGACTACGTGAGTCGTCCATGGGGACCGGGCAAGAAATGAGGAAGGGCAGCAAGACAACCACAGCGGCTCGGTAGGCGAAGATGAAGAATCCCGAGGAGATGATCACGGCGGTGATCTTTACACGATCATCATGTAGAAGATCAGGACATGATGATGAGGAAGATGCGGAGCGGGCAGCGGGCATGATCATGAAGATGATGATGCGGTGGAGCGAACTGACGCTGGACCATCGAATGGCTGGGTGCAGGACCCTCATATTCAAGAGCTGCTTCTCAAGCGGACGGATAACATAAGACCTGCTGCCGAGAAAGCCAAGATGGATCAACAGGTTAGGCGGTTACTCCATTATATGAAGGATGCAGGCCGAGGATACCGCTTTGAAAGTAAAGCTCATGGCTCTGGAGATGAAGGTAAAACACAAAATGACCGGCGCATGTTTGGCGAGAACATCGTTTGGCACGACGTCTTCCCAAAGGGAACAAGTGCCCGACCAGTTTGGAGGCGAAAGAAAATCGTGTGTCCTCTGGATTTACATACGTGAAATACCATGTGTGCATGAACAATTGCATCATTTATTGGGGCGAGCACTTGAGTCTACCATATGTCGGTGTGCGGCGTCACTCGATACAAGAAGAGGAAAAGCTCCTCGAAAAGTGGTGTGGTACTTTCCGATCACTCCTCGTCTGCAGCGGTATTTCGCGGACCCTAAGGTAGCAAAGCTCCTGCGTTGGCAGCGGATAGGGAGGAGAAGAAGCGAAGATGGCGCAAATGATCGGAGATAGATAAAAAAGACAAGATCTTTGAGTCACCCTAAGGATGCGAGCGGTGTAGCGTTGAACCGAAGACTCCAAATTTGGGAGCGATCCAAGGAACATCGTCTTTGGGCGCGAGCACCGATGGAGTCAATCCGTTTGGCAGCTATAGAAGCACAGATAGCACCTGGCCTGTGTTTGTGTGGATGTACAACCTTCCCCTGGTTGTGCATGAAGAGGAAGTACATTCACATGAGTATGCTAATTGAAGGGCGAAACAACCAGGAGCGACATCAATCGTATGCGGGGCTGCTGAAAGAGGGCTTGACGCGCTGTGGAAGCGCCCGTAATCGTGGGGCCTTGAGAGAAAGAATATTTCCCTATGAGCCGCCTTTGCTCACGAAGGTGCCACGACTATCTCGATTCACGGATATCTCGCGGGGCAGGTAGTCCGGATTTTTCTGGATCGTAAGGTGCATGGATGACACAGCGTATCGCCAGCTAGATAGAGATCCGGGTCTTGAAAACCGTGTTCATGGGACATCGAAGGTGGCCGCGGCGATGACCCGTGGAGAAGCGCAAGGATCTGTTCGATGGTGAAACCGAACCCAGCGCCCGTGTCACGAGGAGGCGAGAAATAGACAAGCTGTTGAAAAATTGGAAAGATTGCCTTTGCGGGAAAAGAAGCAAAAAGGCGCGAGCAGGAAAAGCGAAGGCGCGAGCAGCTGCTGAAGGTATGGAAAGCGAGGTCTGTTTTCTAGGACTTGCCGTCTTGGAAGATCCACCGTGTGCCTCAAAGCCTTGATGTCATGCATATCACGAAGAGCGTGTGCGAGTATGCTTGGTACCCTGCTCAACATGCGGAGAGGACCAAAGATGGGCGAAAGCAAGGCAGACTTGAAATCAATGGGCATCGGCGGGAGCTTCACGCTAATGATGATGATGATGATGATGATGATGATGATGATGATGATGAGGCAAAGCGGGACCACGAAGAAGTCGTCGCAAAGGCAAAAGGCCAAGAAGACCCGGAAATGACTACCCTCGCGTGCTTCACTCTAAGTCGAGAAGGAGATCGAGCTGTTTTCACCTGCCTCCTAGGAGTAAAACTTCCCTACTGATTCTGCAGGGAAGATAAGCGGATACCTAGACCCACGAAGCGAAGTTCAGCGGGATGAAGTCTCCACGACTATCACGTCTTGATGGCGTAGATACTTCCGATTGCAATCCGTGGGATCATGGGCCAGCGCGTCCGTGAAAGCGCTATTTGGCCTATGCAACTTTTTCGGCGTCATCTCGGAAGTCGATTGGCGTGAGCAACTCGAAGGCTACGAGGAAGAGATCGTGGTGATACTATGCGAGCTTGAGATGTACTTCCGCCTGCATTCTTGACGTTATGGTGCATCTGCTGGTCCATATCGTGGAGGATATCATCAACTCGGGCGGCGTTCCTGCAAAGCATGATGCCGTTTGAAAGGATGAATGGTGTCATCAAAGGATCGTTCGGAACATGTCACGTCGGAGGAAGTATAGCGAGGGCTTTCGACCGAAGAGTGCATCTCCTCTGCGAATTATCTAGGCATCGAGAACCCTGTTGGTCTGCCCGTCAGCGGGCACCTCGGCAGGCTCATTGGATGGGGTCACCGTGAGGTCGCCCTTGAAATGCATGTCGACTTGAGGTCGACTTCGCCGACTTTGAAAGAAGCAAACCTAGTCGCGCTACAACACATAGGCGTGGTCGATCCTTGGGTGGTAGAGCACAAAACCTTTATTGAGAAGGCGTACAATGGCCGAGGCCAGCGGAGGGGCGGACGGAGATATACTCAAAGAGCACAAATCATGTTTCACGCGTTGGTTCAAGCAGAAGCTTACAGCCGTACCCTTTACATGAAGATTCTTCAGCGGAAGAACAACTCATATTCACCTTGTCACGAGGCGCGAGCACAACTGATGACCTATGAGGCGTCACGATATCAGCGGCTACACATTCTACACGAGGACAAGGACATGAAGGCGATGGTTATCAGAACTCCGGGGTAACGATGGAATCCTACACGGTAAGGACAGGACAGATACTACGAAAGGATCGAGGAGATCTGGGAGCTGAGCTCTTGTTGGAGAGAAGGTGCCGATGTTCCGTGTCGAGATGGGCCAAGGCGTCCTAAAGAAGACGATATTTCACCACCATGGTTATACCGAAGCCAAATCCAAGACCCGAGCGCAAACATCACTGCGAAAAATGAGCCATAGTGCTGGCTTCCCAAGTGGACCAATGCTTCTTCATTACCGTCCATAAAGCCCGGTCGTGTTGTCGTGAGGAGAGGCAAAGGAAGATCATCGGAATGGATGGAGTAGCCAATGAGCAAGACTTGACAAGAAGAGGCGACCGAGGATCGAACATGGCGGCGATGATGAAGTAGCAGCATACACCACAAGAAGAAGCAGGACCACCCTACCTAAGGGCGTCCGTTCCACGGAAGAAATCCATTTGCGAAAAAGAAGGGCAAGAAGATTGTGAACAGATAGCTAGCTAAGATCGATTGTATTTAAATCGTAGCCTTCATGTCTTGATTGTATTTCATGGGCACTTTTGAACTATCATGAATATTTTAAATTTCATGGACACTCGATCTCGATCCCCTCCATCTCGTCGCTATCCCACCTCGCGGATCCGGTCCCCTCGCCTTGAGCACCCCTGGTCCACCGGCCGCGCCGCCGAACCCCCGCACCCTCGATTCCCCTACTCAACCGCCGCCGACCCCACTTTACGATTCCCTACTCAACGCCGCCACCGACCCCCGCACCCTCCCTACTCAACCGCCGCCCCTTGACACCCTTTACGATTCCCTACTCAACACTTGCCGTGCCCCCCCGCACACCCTCCCCTACTCAACCGCCCCGCCGACCCCCGCACCCTCCCGCTCCACGGCATTATTGTTTGATGATATTTTTTAAAAATTATTACTGTCTTATAAAAAATATTACTGTTATGATTTAAACAAGTTTGAACATATTTAAACAGAAATAATTATCACACAGCATTTTAAATGCATAAAAAAATTGTGGAGCACAGGAATCGAACCTAGGACCTCTGGTGTGAGGCTGGCTCTTGACCGGTCGAGCTAGTAGAGGAACTTGGTGTGGATCAGGTCAGTGGGAGATAACCTGTTGGCTCGAGCAGAAATCAAAAAAATTACTAATGGCGCACCGGGGTGAGGTTCGCCATTAGAATGGATGTACTTATAGGCGCACCGATGGGTGGTGCGCCATTAGTATGTCGCCCCCACCCGGCCCAAACTTATCCTCTCTCTCCCTCGCCCTCGATCCCTTCCCCCTCTCCTCTCCCGGCGCGCTGCCCGCCGCCTCGGCGCCGCCCGGCAGCTGCAGCGCCCGCCTCGTCGTCCTCGTCTCCGCCCGGCGCCCGGCCTTGTGCCGCGCCCTCTCCTCTCCAGCGCCGCCGCCCGCCACTTTCCCAGCGGAGAAGGAGGAGGAAGAGGTGGCAGACGCCGCCCGTCCACACCACCGTCGCCGGAGCACCACCACCACCCGGACCTCGTCGCCCCGTCCACACCACCGCCCCGTGAGCTCCCCTCCTCCTCTCCCCCTCTCCCCCTCACATCCTCTAGTTTGTTGTTAGATCGATCCCTTGCTTGATGGGGAGATGGCAGCTGCTTCATTCAATTGTGACAATAACTGAACATGCATGCACAGCCATCTTGGGGGCAGCAGCCACTGCTCACTCCACAGCTCCCTGTCTGTCCTCCCTCCTCCTGAGTCTTATTTTTTGTTTTGCTTGTTTGCTGTAGAAGAAGCTGTGTGTGGCGGTGCTTGCTGATTATTAGTGCTAGTAAGCTTTTGATTGTTGCTGCTGTAGCTGCAGTTTGGGAGGGTTTCAGCTAGGTAGCTAGCTAGTTCAGTACATGCTTTACGCCTCCTGTACATGCTGCCCCTTTATTATGTGCCTCGCCTTTCTGCATTTGAGGATGATTTGACAGCTTGTTGTTTGCTTCAAAATTGTGCTTTTGATAAAATACATGTATCTTTTCAAATCCTTAAACACACATGCATGTGAGCTTTTCTTGATACTTCACGAGTCTTGTTGCAAGTATATGCCTCATTCATTTCCTCTGCTCCTACCAGCAAAGCATTATTAACGATAAAAGGATCAACAACCAAATCGCAGCGAACGAAATGCTCAAAAAAATATGAAAATAATAATAACCAACAACCAATTTTCGTACCAGCAGCAAAAAAATGGCGGGGTGATGGCTACGTGAATCGATGTAGGATGGGCTCGACGAGAAAGCGGCGGTTGTTAGCGTCGGATAGGCGTTGAAATCAAGTAGCCACCACGAAGCGGAGTGGATCTTGTGACTAGGAAGGGCGTGCCAGCAGTGGGATTGGACCATGTCTCATGATGCATCTGCAACCACCGGCCTTCAATGTTGCTAGTATCTCTTTTTGTTTGAGGAATGAATGTGCAAAATAGATTTGTCGTCGAATAAAGTTTTCAAACACATATTTTTATGAGATATTACATGTGTTTTTTTGCGAGATATTACATGTGTTTTTTTGCGAGATATTACATATGTTTTCTTGGTTAAGCGAAGACCTAAAATCTGTGCCCAACTTATAAACCCTACTGGGAGAGTAGTAGTAGATGGGAATGGGATAATATGCTCAAAGAGTAGATGAAAACTTCATGTAGAGAGAAGAGATGTTAGTCTCCTGATTCCTTATTACCAATTATATGGGAGGAGAATGGGGATACTTGCTTTCTACTAGATTAGTGACCGTCTTTGTAGCATTTGTTTTCATCCATAATTAAATCGTCCCTCCATGACCTGAGTTGCCATTATCAAGCAGGGACAAACCTCCATTTATTCTTTTTATTTATTTTTTGCAAAATGAAGTGTTTTGGAGCAAAATACAAACATGATCAATTTTTCTTTTCGAAGAACATGGTGGTTTCCTAACATGTTTCATTTTCATTGTGAAGAAATGTGTGACAGTTTCACTAACTTAATTTCATTACGAAGAAATTTAAGCCTAGAATTTCTTTTTGTTACAATGCTGCTTGCTGAATGGAGTGATATTTCACTAACAAAATATCTCTGAGTGCACAAGTAAATTCTGACAGATATGGTAATCAATATTTAAATTCTTGGTGTTATTTCAGGAAATTGAAATTATGCACTATACAACAGAATGAACTTACTCATTAAGTCAGATTTTGTAAACCTTTTAATTGAACTGTTTCTCATACTTGCTGCAGAGAGGTGAGGCTAAACTTCTAACGGAAGATTGGGAAGGTGCGGTTGAGGATCTGAAAGAGGCTGCCCGAGAAATCCCCATAGGTGAATTTTATGCAATTTTGCTTTGTTCTCCACAGTATAGTATATCACAGCTCTCACAGTATATCTTTTTCTTCTTCGGTCCAAGTGAAGGAGCCTAAGCTCCCGGTCTGTCGAGCATGCTAATTTGAATTTCCTTTTAAAACCTGCATCTTGCTGTATTTGATTTAATCTCGATGATGTGTACATTGGCGTGCATCTTGTTATTCCCATTTCCATTAGGCTGAATACAGATATGTTACGAAGAAATAGGTTTGTTATGCTCGGTGAGTACCCTACATATATAGTTTCCCGGTGGACAAATCATGCGTTTTAACTGCTTGGACGGATGGCGTACACATCAATAGATCTGCATTAGCTAGACATTGGTATATCTGAGGTGCAACTTGTGGTTAAAGTTAACTCTTTGGCTGAGGTTACCCATACGATAGGAACTTCTTTGTCATGCTCATTTCTGTCCTGTCCCCTTTATTATCTTTGAAATTCCAAAATAAGGATCACGCATCTCCAGTGGATAGTTTTACTTGCAAGCTTGGTTTATGGCTCGTGTGAACAAATGAAAGTGTAGATTTATTTTCACTAACTTACCTCACTAACTAATGGTGGCTGCCTAATGATGACAGACTAAGTTTCTGATTTATTTTCTTATAAAAGTGTAGATTCATTGGTAGCAATTGTTTTCAGTGTCTCATGTTGCAGATTGTCTACTTTTTTGCCTTGTCCACCCGAGAGGCCCTTGAGTTTGCTGGAATGTCGATTAACTTCCGTTCCGGCAAATTTGGGTACTCCATATGTCCTATTTTCAGCAAAGGTCATGCTGAAATTTTCCGTGAATTTTAGCATGACTTTGCTAAAAATAGGACATATAAATACTTGTGACTAATGCATGGGCCGGGGTATCTTAGTAGTTAATTAAGTAGGATCAAGTGCCCCTTTATTCTAGCTGCATTAAACCATAGGCGGCAATAGAGCCAAGTGATTAGGCCCAACTTAGAATTCTCCTTCCCAGCTTAGCTTTTAGGATGCCTCGGTGTCGACAAACCATTAATTATACAACCTTGGCTTTTAGGGTGCCTCGGTGTCGATAAAAACCGAAATGATGAAAGCTTAGGCTTTTAGGGTGCCTCGGCGTCGAAAAACCCTCAATGATAAAAGCTTAGCTTTTAGGATTCCTCGGTGTCGACAAACCCTAAATGATGAGACCATGATCTTGTTCCTTGACAATAACCAACTTTTTGACCAAACTTTGTTCCTATTTAGAGAGAAACATGGCCAACAACGATGAGGCTGGGGGTTCGGGCGGCAAGGCATTATGGGAGCTGTCCGAGGAGATGGAGGAACAACCTCACTTGTATGAGGACACCGCCTTCCCCACCGATCCTGAGACCACTGATGGTACCGCCGAGTATGACCCCACTGATGCCACCAGATGGTGCCGCCGAGGATGCCACCAGCGATGATGGCGGCGCGCGCATAGATGGCAGCCAGCAGAAGAACAGCGGAAGGACGGCGCCGACCGTGCTCTGCACCCTCAAGGAGGAAGTTCTGAAGTGGACTCGGCGGGAATCAACGCGCCCGAGCGAATAGTCAAGGGTACTCGCTTCAGCTCGGGTGCATTCTCGGAGCACCGTCTCGATCAACACCGAGAACACGAGGCATCTGACCGAGGGAATTTGCGCAACCTCCTCTTCACGAAGCTGCACGAGCGATACAAGTTCCCGCTGAATTTGAAAACACAAGCCTCAAAGGTAATAAAGTGAACAATGCTGCCCTCACGAAGATGAGCAAGGCCACATCTACTTTGAAAAGCAATGTGAAGAGAATGATCGAGAAAGGTGAGAGTTGTGAGAAGATCAAGGAGAAAAATCCTTTGATCACCGAAGATGACTACTAGCGACTTCAAGATCCATTGCTCGAGCACCGCAAACTCTGAATCAAGTCGATTGGGGAAATAAATCACGGGAGCTGAACTTAGGGAACACACACTCGGTCCGGCGGTTCTGAGTGGCGGAGCCTATATGGGACAAGGAGGGCGCGGGCGTGCCGAGCAAGACCTACCGCCCTCTTCGATAAATCGGTGACAAGCAGACCAGGAACTTTGTCGGGGCCCGGTACAAGAAGGACCGAAAACAAAGGAGCTTACCACGGATCCGAAGACCAGGGGCTTGAGGTTGTTACAGTAAGGAATACCACCCAGCGTAATTAGCTCCATATGGTTGCTTTCTAATTAATGAAGCCGAATTTCTAAATGGTTCAGATTCCTTCCATGCGGCATTGAAAGCGATGGCAGGGGGTCGACTAAAACAACCCTTGGGACACCACTCTAAATAGAGGCGTTGAATGTAATGAAGAACAAGGATAAGCTCGATGGCCGGCGTCGGCTGGTCGTGTGGCCAGCAAAGGCATCCACAAAATGGGGTCATACTATACGCTGGTGTGCGGAAGGAGAAAAAGACCAGTTCGGAAAGCCGGCGTCGCGAGGTTCAAGAACTCAAAGGCATAGGTGGCGCGGATTCGGAGATTGTCCAAGAGCAAGTGCAACAACAACTTGGGCGGCGATCACCGCCATTGTGCCTACCTTGATCCGAGGGGTTGAGTCGCGTGGATTGCGGGCGTAGCAGGGCCCCGATTCCTAGCTTCACGGCCAGCAACTTCGCAGAATGCGATCGCGGGAGCCATTGGTTTCTCCGGCGGAGGCGGCATTGGTGTCTCCGCGCGCGGCACGGAGCTTAATGCACCGGGTGTCGCCGGCGGCACCTCTGCAGCAAGCGGCCCCTCCGTCAGCTGCACACCGCCGTTGGCGGTGCCTCGACGATAGCGAGCTCGGCGCCATCATCACGGTAACTAATTAAGCCTCTCTCGGTCGAGACTTCGTCTCCTTGCCGTTGGTGGGCATCCACGGCGCCCTACATGTTTTCGCGGCGCCGCCGATATTCCGTGCACTCTCCGCGCCGTGAACAACGAGTTGGTCGATGTCGCCAAGGGCAAAATGGTTCAACGGGCAACCTTGTTCCTTTGTACCCGGATGCCACCCAACTTGTTTAGGGTTGAACTGGTTGGTGCTGCCGAGGATCGACGAGTTGTTACCTCAATTCGACCCGTCGGGGCGGCGATGATGACGTGATGACCCTTAGTTCCTGCTGAGGTGGCCCTGCTTTGGCGAAGAGCGAGATTCGTTTGAGGCGGGGACACCACCCAAAGACAACACCGCCCGATCGTGCCGTCGCCAAAGTCGGCCCCATGGCAAGACCGCCATAGCGGTGCGGACATCCCTATGCCCTGGATCCAAACATGCATATGCACAGGATCGAGCGGCGGCGGCGATGATACATTTGCCAGCGTCGATCGATTACTTTGCCGATCATGGAGTGCGGTGGCGACTTCATGGGGCCTCCTTCTCAAGAACCCAACACAACAAAAGGCGTGCGCGATCTAGCTGGTACCGCGGAGAAGCCAAGTTACAGCGAGCGTCGTCTGCCGTTCAGCTCTCGAGGAGGCGCCTCCACTGCCGACTTCACGAGCCTCGAGATAGGCGAGTGCGAAATATCAGCCCCAACACACTCAAGAAGGCGGTGCGTGAGCAGAACTCGGTCCCATTATAGGAGAGAAGAAGAAGGCACGCATAAAGAAAGACTAACAAGGAGTGCGGGCCGGTCGGCACCGAGTGCGATCCGTGCTCGGGGCGGGCCACCTTCACGAGGATATCTCGAGGAGGTGCATATGGCGGGAAGGCGATGCTACCGACAAATATGCTCAATGCTGCAACGGTGCTATGAGGAGTCTGCATGACAGTGTTCTTTCTTTGGGAAGCGGCGTCTCGAGAGAAGGATGTGGCATACCGGTTTTCATGGCCAAGGTGCGGAGGGCAAGGGCTTTGTGGATAACTCCATCGGGCGTCACGATCGTCCTGCGGTTTGATGACATCCACGCTATGTTGAACCTTCATCCGCTGCATTACACCTTCGTTCGGCTATTTTACGCTGAGTATGGAATCACGGATCATTAGCGACAAGACCCGGACATCGTGATAGTCGACCCCTTCTACATGCGTGCCAAGATCTTGGGCAGTCTTGGGGACCGACAAGTCGCGAGTTCTTACCTCGAAGGCGTCATTACGGTAAACCAAGGTAAGGATAACTTCCTCGTGCCTTACTTTCCGAGTAAGTCCTCCCCTCAACCGACCCGTAACATATGAATTCTTAGATTTGATCGTTTTCTTTTAATATTCCGTGTTTTCTGCGGTGACACATTGCGCTCATCCTCCTAAGCCCCAAATATTCCATAGCCACGTATTTCGACCGGACCGTCAATCGAGCGTAGACTACACAAATGTCAAGAAGGTTCTTGATGATGTTCTCCCGGCTCGCCCAATCTGGAAGCACCTTCACCAGGCCTATTCGTAAATCACGGCAAGCGCGTGTTCTCCCTGTCTGACGTTACTGCTGCGTCAAGCAGCCGCTGGCGATCGAAGGGTGCCTACTCGCCATCCATCACATGCGAGGCGATCGTGCGGGACCATCATCAACCGCTGCTACGAGTAAACTCAAAGATTGGGGCGGCGTGTCGGCAATCAAGGCGGACATCGGACAAAATTCTTTCGCATCGATCGGAGTTTGCGGAAATCATCCATCAAGATGTCGCCGTACCTCGGGGCAGTTCTACCTCAGAAATCAACCTTCCAACAGTGACATCGACACAATGCTACAAATGCAGGCTGACAGCGCCCGTTCTTTCATGACTCCCACGATGAGCGGCGGCTTCATCACGCTCCGGTCCCTTGAGTCGAGTCGAAAGCGGTGATCTGTGTCTAGTTACGAAACATCGATTGGCTCATGTTGTAATTAAACTTTAATGAACTTGTAGTATGTCTCTTTGGTTTGAGAGTCGTTCTAACTTAGATGTAATCGATGCTATTAATGTCTTGCTTTTCTCTTCCGATCGTTCATTTGCATACTTATATATTGCTTATGTATTATGCGTGAATTGGTACTAACGTTTACGTTTGGCTAGTGCATAGCGATGCCGTCGTATGTCTTGTACAAGGGTAAGGTTCCCGGAGTCTCTGACGACTACGAGGAGTGTCGGAGACAGGTTCACCGATTCAGCGGTAACAGTTACAAAGGTACACCACTAGGGCGAGGCGAATCTAGATCGCCCGCTATCTAGCGGGAGAGGGGAAGGAGTGTTGGAGGAACCGGATGAAGACGAGTTTCATCGTGATGATGCTCATCGTGATGACCGCAGCTCTCTTCTATGTGATGGTAGTTTGTATGATCGATATCGACTTGTAATGTCAAGACAAACTCGCTACTCGCGGTCTCGAGACTTGTAATATAATGTTCTATCTTTGTTCGGTCTTTTCAATTCGGAGACTAATATGATGAATTGTATTCAGAGACTAATATGATGAACTATATTCAGAGACTAATCTTCTATTGTATTCGATGAATCTGTTGTTGATGTGTGCTGTCTATATTTTGTCCAATTATACATTTTGTAACCTGTGCAAAAAACAGAAAATAAAAAAATAAAAAACCTAATATTCATACTAATGGCGCATCAAATCACGATCGCCATTAGTATATAAAAAACTACTAATGGCGCATCATTAAACAGATGCGCCATTAGTATGCGAAGATTACTAATGGTGCATCTTGCCGTTGTCGCCATTAGTATGCCAAAGCACTGGTATACATGGCTCCTGGGAGGCAGGCAAATCTAGGTACCCCGTTCCCGGAAGCGCCGATAGGCGTCTTCTCACTAGCGGAGCAAAGTGCGACACTAGGCGTGGCGGGGCCCCGAGGCCCAAAGGCGGCACTCGGAAACTCAGGCATGTACAGCCCACTCATTATTACGTGAGAGTGTCACAGGCGGCGAGCTTCATAGGCATTGGCCTTCTTCACGAGCACCGGGCCTTTTCCCAGCAGCTTCACGAGGCATTCGCCTTCTTCTGAGCACCGGGCCTTTCCCAAAACGCGACAGCTTCACAGGCATTTGTCTTCTTCACAGGCACTGGGCCTTTCCCAAAACGCGACAGCTTCACATGCATTCGCCTCTTCACAGGCACTGGGCCTTTCCCAAAACGTGACAGCTTCATAGGCATTTGCCTTCTTCACAGGCACCGGGCCTTTCCCAAAACGCGACAACTTCACAGGAATTTGCCTTCTTCACAGGCACCGGGCCTTTCATGGCCGCTAGGCCTTGCTCAGGGATAAAACCTCCGGAGATGTTGGATGTTCCATGCGGTCTGGAGGGGTACCCCCTCCGGGGTCTCCAAGCGCGCGGAGCCAGGCCTGGAAACATGAACAACCTTGAACGGGCCCTCCCACATGGGGGAGAGCTTGTGCAGCCCCTCCCTGGAGAGAACCCGTCTGAGCACGAGATCCCCTACCTCAAGGGTCCTGGGGTGGATGTTGCGGCTGTGGTATTGTCGCAGCGCCTGTTGATACCTTGCTGCTCGTAGTGAGGCTTCTCGACGGTGTTCCTCCCCCAGCACTAGGTCCGTCCCCCGCATGGCGTCCTGCTGCGCCTCGTCGAACGCCAGGACCCGTGAGGAGAGACGCCTGCACTACTAGGAAAAGGGCTATAGATGGGATGGACTCTAATGGCGCACTGTACATGTGGTGCGCCATTTGTAAATACTAATGGCGCACCATGTGTTGGTGCGCCATTAGTGTGCAAATACTAATGGCGCACCACATCCCACGGTGCGCCATTAGTAAATTACAATTTTTGAAAACTACTAATGGCGCACCGTGGGGTAGTGCGCCATTACTATTGAACTAGTAATGGCGCACCATCCACAGTGCGCCATTAATAATTAGCCCAAACATTCCCAGAATGCATCCCCCACACTGTGGACCGCCTTTTCGGTTTAAAAAGAATAAAATAAAATGATAGAAATGTCAAAAAAATAAAAGAAAATAAGATTCCCATGTGATATGTGGTCTAGTTGTTAGCAAAATTTACAAACATGAATTTTTCGACTTTTTTGCAAAATCTCTCGAGAATTTGTAAAATGGGCATAACTTTGCATACTGAACTCGGATGAAAAAGTTTTTTATATGAAAAATCATCTACTCGAAAAGTTACATCAAAATAAAAGAAAATAAGATCTGGAGAGGCAAAAAATTCAAACTTACTAATGGCGCACCTGCCCATGGTGCGCCATTACTATCTTCCCGCCTTCAAAGTTCAAAATAAATCAAAAAAATAAAAAAATTACTAATGGCGCACCTGCCCATGGTGCGCCATTAGTATCTTCCCGCCTTCAAAATTCAAAATAAATCAAAAAAATAGTAATGGCGCACCAACCCATGGTGCGCCATTACTATGCCGTATATATGGCTGGGCATGTCCTCTCCTCCTTACCTCTTCATTCTTCTCCTCCACTCCACCTCTCCTCCACTCCATCTTCCCTTCTCTCCTCCACCATACTACCCTCCTCCTCTCCGGCGACCTCCTCCTCCTCCTCTCCGGCGACCTCCTCCTCCTCCTCTCCGGCGACCTCCTCATCCTCCTCCTCTCCGGTGACCTCCTCCTCCTCTCCGGCGACCACCTCCTCCCTCCTCCTCCCTCCTCTCCTCTCGTCTCCTCCCCTTCCCTCCCCTCACGGTTTCTCCTCCCTCCTCTCCGGTGAGCTCCTCCTCCCTCATCTCACGTGAGCTCCTCCTCCCTCCTCTCCGATGAGCTCCTCCTCCCTCCTCTCCTCCCATCCCCTCATGGTTTCTCCTTCCTCCTCTCCCATGCTCCGTTGAACTCCTCTCCGGTGATGTAGGGGAGCGCCTGTGCGGTCACCTCCTCCTCCTCCTCTCCGGCGAACTCCTCTCCGGCAAAAGAACGTACAAGATACAAAAACGGGAACAAAATTTGAAATAATATCGTGCAAAAAAACAACCAAAAAATGGGCAAAAAAATCGCGATCCAGATCCAAATTCAAAATTCAAAAATAGCAATGGCGCACGGTGGGGGTTAGACGGTGCGCCACTACTATTTTCCCACCTTCAAAATTCAAAAATACTAATGGCACACTGTGGCCTATACTAATGGCGCACCAGTGGCCTATACTAATGCCGCACCGTGGCCTATACTAATGGCGCACCAGTCGTGCACCATTAGTGTACCAGATACTAATGGCGCACCACTGGTGCGCCATTAGTAAAAAATACTAGTGGCGTGATACTAATGGCGCAACTGTAGTGCGCCATCAGTAGGCAAAACTGGTGCGCCATTAGTAGGCCTTTTCCTAGTAGTGCTGACCTCGTGAGGGAGAATAGCCTCTGCTCTGTAGACGAGGAAGAACGGGGTCTCGCCAGTCGGCTTGGTCGCAGTTGTGCGGATTGACCACAGCACGGACTGGAGCTCGTCGTGCCAGCCCCTGCCACAGGCCTCCAGCTTATTCTTGAAGGTCCTGGCTTTGAGGCCCCTCAGGACCTCCGTGTTGGCTCGCTCGGCCTGGCCGTTGCTCCGGGGGTGTGCTACAAAAGCGTAGCATATCTGTGTTCCAAGGTTAGCACAGTACATTTTGAAGAGATTACTGGTGAATTGCGAACCGTTGTCGGTGATGATGCGGTTGGGCACCCCAAATCGGCTCATGAGGCCCTTGACGAACTTGACTGCGGAGCTTGCTGGGATTGTGCGGACGGCTTCCTCCTCAGCCCACTTGGTGAATTTGTCCACAGCGATGTAGAGGTAGCGATAGCCCCCTGTCGCCCGAGAAAACGGGCCCAGAATGTCCAGTCCACAAACGGCGAATTATCATGAGAGGGGTATAGTCTGTAGACCTCCCGCAGGCTGATGGATCTGCTTAGCATGGAACTGGCAGGCCTCGCAAGCCTTCACCAGCTCAACTGCGTTGTTGAGCGCCATGGGCTAGTAGAATCCACTACGGAATGCCTTGCCGATGAGGGTTCATGACGACGAGTGGTGCCCAGTAGCTCCTTCCCTTGCTCTCTGGAGATGCAATGTAGAGACACGTCATTCGGTCACTTTCTGTAGAGCTCTCCATCCCTGATGCAATAAGTTGTGGCCTGCTGCGCTACCTGGTCCACCTCCTCCTCGTTTTCCGGCAGAGTCCCTTGCATCAGCTAGTTCTTGAGCTCCGGGATCCAACGCCAGGAGCAGACGTGCCCCTGAGGCCAGGCAGCAAACCGGGGCTCCTGAGGCAGGTGGCTAAGGGAGCTCCTCCCTTAATTGCGCCGTGCTCGATAGTGATGGCACCGCCGAGGGTTTGAAGAGCCGCTCCTCGAAGATGCCAGGCTCCTGAGGCAGCCTCCTAGATGCCCTCTTGGCCATGCCATCAGCCTCCTGATTGGTGCCGCGAGCCACATGCTGCAACTCCAGCCCCCAGAACTGTTTCTCCATCTTGCGAACCTCAGCAAAGTCGGCTTCCATGTGCTCGTCCTTTGGCTCGTATACCTTGTTGGAGAAGTTGACGAGGAGCTGCGAATCGCCCTTTATGATGAGGCGCTTCACTCCTAAGGCGATTGCGGCTCTCAAGCCTGCTATCAGGCCTTCGTACTCTGCTATGTTGTTGGAGACCTTTTCTCCGCGCTGGAAGCAGAGTTGTACAACGTAGTAGAGCTTGTCCTGGGTAGGGGATACAAGCACTGCGCCAGCTCCCGCGCCATTTCTGGAGAACGCCCCATCGAAGTACATGATCCAGCCGTCTGGTGCTTTGCTTCCCGGGGAAAGTGATCGGTCATTGCCTGCCTCGAGACCAGGTGTTTCTGTCCACTCTGCCACGAAATCTGCCAGTGCGGCCCCCTTGATGACTCTGGTAGTACTGAATTCCAGCTGAAATGCCTGTAGTTCGATGTTCCATTCAGCGACCCTTCTAGCTGAGTTGGGACTCCTGAGTACCCTTTCCAAGGGGTATGCTGAGACGACTTTGATGGGATGGCCTTGGAAGTAGTGCCGCAGCTTGCGTGAGGCCACTAACAGCGCAAGGAGGAGTTTTTGAGGCATGGGATATCGTGCCCTTGCGTTCCGTAGCACCGTGCTGACGAAGTAGACGTGATGCTCGATGAGGTGGAGGGCGCTGGCGCAGCTTGCGTCCTCCAGAGGTCGAGGTGTCTCCTGAGGCGACGGAGCCCCCAGCGCTTGGTCGCCTAAAGAGGCCTCTCCTGCCCCAGGTGCGCTCTCCTGCTGTGGTTGTTCCTTTCCGGCTGCGGTCATGGTCTTCGCGGGACCTTCCCGGCCTTACCTTGCTTCGGTCCGGACAACTGATGCGGCCTTGGCACAGCGCTCCTCCCTGACCGCCACCAGGGCTGCGCTAGCGTAGTAAGGGGTGGCGCAGGTGAAACACCGGGGGCTCCCGAGGGCAGCTGGGGTTACCATCACTGGTGGGCTGGTGAGGTACCTCTTGAGATCTTGGAATGCCTTGTCGGCCTCTTCAGTCCATTCGAAGGGGCCCTTCTTCTTCACCAGCTTGAAGAAGGGCAGCGCTCGTTCCCCCAGCTTGGAGATGAAGCGCCCCAATGCAGTCACACGCCCAGTGAGCTTCTGCATTTCTTTGAGGGTCGTTGGCGGGCTCATGTCCTCGACCGCCTTGACCTTCTCCGGGTTGACCTCGAAACCCAGGAGCTTTCTGAGGACTCGAACCGCACTTCTTGGGTTGAGCCGTGAGGTCCCGCCGTTGAGGCTCATGAAGGTTTCCTCCAGTGTTATATCGGGGTTTTGCCTCCCAAGACTTCAGCACAATGTAAATCGGCGTGAAGCCGGTGTTTCTCGAGCTGCGGCCCAAGGCGATGTGCATCGGCCAGCTGAAAAGGTCGCCCCTCGTTCGCAACCCAAATGGCATGCTGCGTATAGCGAGTACCTCCACATGGGGTCAGGAAAGCTGTCTTCTCCACGTCTTCCACCGCCATCTTGATCTGGTGATAGCCCGAGAAGGCATCTAGGAAGCACAATAGGTCACACTCTGCGGTGGAGTCGACTATCTAGTCGATGCGGGGGAGTGGAAATGGATCCTGCGTGCAGGCTTTGTTGAGGTTGGTGAAGTCGATGCACAAGCGATCCTTTCCTCCCTTTTTCTGCACAACGACTGGATTAGCCAGCTAATCAGGGTAGCGGACTTCGCGGATAACCCCTGCCGCTTCCAGATTCCGGGTCTCTTGAACGATGAAAGCTTGTTTCTTAGTGGACTGTCGCCTCGCCTTCTGCTTCACGGGGCGCACATTTGGGCACACGTTGAGGTGATGCTCAACCACACCCCTCGGGACCCCTGCTAACTGATCAGGTTGCCACGCGAACACATTCTTGTTCGCACGTAGGAATCTGACCAGGGCCTTCTCCTGCTCGGGCTCGAGGTTGGCTCCTATGGTGAAGGTGGCGCCAGTGGACCCGTCCTCGTCGACCGGTACTTGCTTGGTTTCCGCCTTGTCCTGGGTGAACAACTGCTTCTTTTTAGCTGGCGCGGCCCTCTTGGGCTCGAGGGCGTCGGTGCTGGCGGGCTGCGCCACCGCGGCCGCCCTGAAGGCGAGCTGGAGCACCTGCCGCACATCCCTTGTATCTCCTGACACGGTAAGGACGCCGCTGCTCCCGGCCATCTTCATGAGGTTGTACGCCGGGTGAGTTGCTGCCATGAACCGGGCCAAGGCCAGGCAGCCGAGGATGGCGTTGTAGGGGAGGCCGATGGGGGCGATGTCGAAGTCAATCAGCTCCGTGCGGAAGTTGTTGTAGGTGCTGAAGGTCACGGGGAGCCGAATCTGTCCCAAGGAAGCAGTGGAACCGGCTCCGACGCCCGAGAAAGGTCTGCTGGGTTGGAGCCGCTCCAGTGGCACGTGGAGGAGGCTGAAGGCCTTCACCGAGAGCATGTTGAGGCCGGCACCACCGTCGATGAGGGTTCTGGTGACGGCCACTTGGCAGATGGTGGGGGTGCATAGCATCGGGAGCGCGCCCGAACCGACGGGGTTGAAGGGGTGATCATCCGAGTCGAAGGTTAGATCGGCCTTAGGCGCCGCCCAGCCCGGGGGAGCCTCTCGGCGCTTGGAGGCAGTGCTGATCTGGCGGGTGAACGGCTTGACATGATGGCTCGAGGGCGGTGCTTGGGAGCCACCCACGAGAGCCGCGACGACGGGCGGCGCTGGGGCGGCGAAACGGGCGAGGAAGAGGTCACGCAGCTCCTCCTAGGAGGTCACAGAAGCCGTCGGTAGGTGGAGGAGCCACATGCGCGGGACGCTGGCGAGGGCCATGGGTAGCCAGTTGGCCATCACCCGGTCATCACCCCCAGACCTAAGGACGGCCTCCTCGTACGCCAGTAGGAAAACCAGCGGGTCCGTCGCGCCGTTGTAGCGCGGCGGCATCTCGGGCTTGAACTTGCGCGGCCATTGCACCTCTTGCAAGGTAGGGGCCAAGGCCTGGAGCCCCCTGGCCCAAGCGCCGGCGTCTGTTGCCGAAGCGGGCGGCGCATTGTCCGCCATGGGGACGGAACGTGATGTCGGTGGAGAGCGGGTCGTCGGAAGGGAGAACTCCGGCACACCCCTACCTGGCAGACCCTTGAGGTTCGAACACTGGGGTGCGCGGATATCTCTCTCCTACCGATCTACGCCCAATCTTCTCGCGTGAGCTAGGATGGAAGCGATGAACAACACAAGGGACACGAGATTTATACTGGTTCGGGCCACCGTTGTGGTGTAATACCCTACTCCAGTGTGTGGTGTGGTGGATTGCCTCTGGGGCTGATGATGCACAGTACAAGGGAAGAACAGCCTCGCGAGGGGTGTTCTTGAGCTGGTGCGGTGTGCTCTACTTGGTCTCTCTATCTGATTCCCTGCCTGCGACTAGATTGGATCTCGGGATCTCTCTGATCCCTCCTCTCTGTGGTGCCTAGCTCTATTTATAGAGGCCCTGGGCCTCTCCCCAAATAATGAGCAGGAAGGGCGCCAACAATTGGCCATTTTGAAGGGGAACATGTAGTACAAGTTATCCTGACCAAAGGTGGTCTTCGGCTGCGAAAAGCACTGGTGATGACGCCGTCTTGGGCTCCACGGTGACCTCCGTCTTGCCGTCTGGCCGGTCTTGGTCTCGTTGCACCGGAATGGTAACCTTTGCCTAATGCCTTAGCCTGTGCTTGCCCCTTTTGCACCAAAGGGGAAACAAGGACTCTGCGCAGGCCGGCGCCCGCTTGGCGCGCACCTGGTCTTGATTCGTCATGGCTTGTGTCATGGGATCCTCGCGAGGTAACCCTCCCTTGATCTCTCCGCCTCCTCGTGAGCCTGCCTGATGAGGCTGCCCCAGAGGAGGCTTCCTGTCGTCCGCCCCGCGAGGCTTGGCCCCTCACGAGGGTCTTGAGCTTGAGCTGATGAAGATGGGCCGTGCTGGGCCCCCACTTGAGCCACGCCGCAGGCCGCAGGCAGGCAAGTCTGGGGACCCCCGTTCCGAGAACGCCGACACACCGGCTCGATCGATCAGGGTACTGTTCATCCAGCGGCAACGGCCTCTACTACCATGGTTTCCTATTCATCCAACCCCCACTGAGAACTATTCATCCAAACCCCCCAACAATGCTCACTATTCATCCAGAGGCTGCATCGGTCGGCTTTAGTTAGCAGTAGTAGCGAAGGAATCACTCGATCGGGTTCAGTTATCAGCGAGGGATTGATCGATCGCTCGGGTTCAGTAACGCGTAGCCTGAAGTGCAATCGCTTGGGTTCAGTTAGAGCCCAACTCCTCGCACACACACACGCGTACGTATGAGAGAAACGCGCATCGCCCGACCCCCGACAACCCACCGTAACCGGGAATTCCCCGATATTTTCCTCGCCCTCGTTTCTACCATGGTTTTTTCCGTCATGGATGGCCCAATGAATGTCATGCAGCTCCGTCTTCGGCCCGCCCAGGACGAAAAGCCAATTTTGTGTCATGATTTTTTGTCATAGAAGTAGGACCCCACCACATCTATGATGATACCAGGTTTTGTCACAGTTATCGTCACAGATGTGTCATAAATCGTTCGGTCCAAAATGTCACGGATGTGTCTTTTTGTTGTAGTGTCACCAGGTGCAAAGACGGGAGTTTAGAGCCCGCCAGACTCTGTGCAGCTATAGAGCTCAACACTAGAGAACCGGAGAGAATAGTACCACCGGCAGTCATCTTAAAGCCGAGCTCTCCTCCGGACACTAGTTACGAACCCTCGAAGTCCGCGTCATGCGAGTTCAGCCAGGGAACTTTCTGTCCCCATCCAAACCTCGGTCTTAAACGAGGCTCTAGACTTAATGCGATCCCTCGCTATCACAAATGAACCACTTCCGAATTGTTCCTAGCCCGGACTAGGGGCTGAAAATAGGGAATTTTACTTCCCACCCATCACCCACTTTATAGCCACTGTCGAGGATCTAACCGACATGCTCGACTACGCCTCCGAAGACATCGATGGTATGGACGACGATGCTGGAGAGGAGTAGGTCCAAAACCCGCCGCTCATCGGACGCTGGACGGCCACTTCCCCGTACGACTAATACATGGTGGATACACCTGAAGACGACGACGACGATGATAAGAAAAACCCAGTCGAGGACGAACCTCCTGAGATATCGTCGAAGCGTCGACAACAGCGGCGTTGCTCTAAACCGCATCGCGGAAAGGACACCAATACCAGCACCGGAGACAATGATACTCCGGAGAACGCAGAAGACCAAGAAGACCCCATCGAGCCAACATCCGAACAGGATGATCGGGAGGACGGGCAAGTTGGCCCTGACGAGCAAGCAGGGAACGAAGACTCTCTATCACTCTCCGAGGACGACGTGAGCCTCGGCGATGAAGATTTTATCGTGCCGGAGTAACCCCTCAAATAAGAGCGCTTCAAGCGCCGGCTAATAGCCACGGCAAGAAGCCTAAAAAAGAAGCAGCAACAGCATCAAGCTGACCAACATCTGCTCAACGACAGATGGACTAATGTCTTGGCAGCCAAAGAGTACGGACTCGAATGCCCAACAAAGAGTTACCCGAAGCGTAAGCTGCTACCCTGATACATCTCCATCGTATCTACACTACTAGGGAAACGTTATACATAGAACTTTAGCAGTAGCGCTTGTTAAAAAAGCACGCTACTGCTAGACAGCATTAGTGCGTGCAAAATAAGCGCGCTGCAGATGAACATATATCAGTAGCGCGCCAAAAACTCGCTACTACTAAAATTCCAATCACTTAGCGGATGGGCTACATATAGTAGTAGCAATCTTCCAAAAAGCGCGCTGCCGCTAATATACTTATAGCAGCGCATTTATGCGTAAAGCGCTACTACTAACAAAAATAAAATAAAATGAAAAACGAATAGAAAAGTAAAAGAAAATGAAAGAAATAGAAAAAGGAGAAAGGAAAAAATATAAAATGTAAAGAAAAATAAAGGAAAAAGGGAAAAAAATGATAAAGACGTAGCAGTAGCGCGTTTGCTGAAACGCGCTATAGCTACCTTAGCTATAGCGCGTTTTTTGTAACGCGCTACCGTTATTTTTGACTTAACCAAAAACGGTTTCCCCCCGGCCACCACTTCTCCCCCAAATCGATCCCTCGTCCCACTTCGTCATCGCCCCCACTTCTCCGCCGGCTCCTGCTGGCATCGACGCGGCGCTCATCCTCACCGCCGCCGCCCGAGGCCGCCCAGCCTCACCGCCGCCGACTCTCGGGCCGCACTCGACCTCACCGTCGCCTGCATCGACCTCACCGCCGCCGCCCTCGACCTCACCGCCCCCGAGCCCGCCAGGACTGCCGCATCACGATCCCGAGCCCGCCCTCGCCGCCCCTACCTCCGTCGCCGAGCACCTCCCCGCCACCGTCTCACCCCTCTCTATAAGCCCCACCACCCATCCTTTTTAGTTGATAGATGTTAATGTTAAGTAGTAGATAATGTTGATGTTTTTAGTTAGGGTAATAATAGATGTTAAGTAGTAGATAATGTTGATGTTAATTTGTTCAGTACGGTTTAGTTTTTGAATCGAGTTTGTTTAACTAGATGTTAATTAGGGCAGTAGGGTTTAGTTTAGAGTAAAGTTTAGTTCAGTAGTTAACTAAATATAATCTATATTTTGAATTGAGTTTGGGAGAGCATGAGATTTGTGTAGATTTTCTTGTAGTGCCAAACGCTAGGGCAGGCAAATTTGAAGTGGTCAGGATATATGCAAATTCCTCAATTGTGTTTGCACATGTTTAGATTCTGCCCAAGTTTCCTTTTGTTGTTTCTCGGGAATGAAGCCAAGTGTCCTATGATTTGCCGGAATTTTGATTCATTTCCGTTCCGGCAAATTTCAGGTTCTCGATTTGTCCACTTTTTAGCAAAGGTCATGCTGAAATTTTCCGTGAATTTCGGCATGACTTGTGCTTCAAACTAGGACATATCCAGTGCCCGGGATTTGCCGCACCGGGAGTCAACGTTCCTGCAAAACAATAGGCCTTTTTTATGTCATTATTCATTTTATTAGGTCTGTAATTAATTGACATAATTTAATCGTAGGAAACATGGCTAGCAACGATGAAGGACAGGGTTCTGGTGATTGCGACGACGTCTACTCCGAAATTGTAAAGGATAATCAGACAATCACGGAAGAGCAGTTTCAAATATTCAAGGCGGCTTGCGATGCCGAAGCTGCCAAAAAAAGTCTAAGTACATGAAGGGGCTTCAAGAGAGGAACATTGGGAGCCACTGATACGTCTCCAACGTATCTACAATTTTTTATTGTTCCATGTTATTTTATATTCTATTTTGGATGTTTATTCGGCTTTATTATACACTTATTTATTATTTTTGGGACTAACCTGTTAACCGGAGGCCCAGCCCAAATTGTTGATTTTTGCCTATTTCAGTGTTACCCAGAAATGGGATATCAAACAGAGTCCAAACGGAATGAAACCTTCGGGAACGTTATTTTCGGAACAAACGTGATCCAGAGGACTTGGAGTCTACATAAAGCAATCAACGAGGAGAGCACGAGGCAGGGGGCGCGCCTACCCCCACTCCCGAGGTTGCTCCTCCCTCGTGGGGCCCACGTTGCTCCACCAACGTACTTCTTCCTCCTATATAGACCTACGTACACCCAAACCATAAGAGATGGAGCAAAAACCCTATTTCCACCACTGCAACCTTCTGTACCCATGAGATCCCATTTTGGGGCCTTTTCCGGCGCTCCGCCATATGGGGCTTTGATCACTGAAGGCTTCTACATCAACACTATAGCCTCTCCGATGATGTGTGAGTAGTTTACCTCAGACCTTCGGGTCCATAGTTATTACCTAGATGGCTGCTTCTCTCTCTTTCGATCTCAATACAAAGTTCTCCTCGATCTTCTTGGAGATCTGTTCGATGTAATCTTCTTTTTCGGTGTGTTTGTCGAGATCCGATGAATTGTGGGTTTATGATCAAGTTTATCTATGAACAATATTTGAATCTTCTCTGAATTCTATTATATATGATTGGTTATCTTTGCAAGTCTCTTTGAATTATCAGTTTGGTTTGGCCTACTAGATTGATCTTTCTTGCAATGGGAGAAGTGCTTAGCTTTGGGTTCAATCTTGTGGTGCTCAATCCCAGTGACAGTAGGGGAAATGACATGTATTGTATTGTTGCCATCGAGGATAAAAAGATGGGGTTTATATCATATTGCATGAGTTTATCCCTCTACATCATGTCATCTTACTTAAAGCATTACTTTGTTCTTATGAACTTAATACTCTAGATGCATGCTAGATAGCGGTCGTTGTGTGGAGTAATAGTAGTAGATGCAGAATCGTTTCGGTCTACTTGTCGCGGACGTGATGCCTATATACATGATCATACCTAGATATTCTCATAACTATGCTCAGTTCTATCAATTGCTCGACAGTAATTCGTTTACCCACCATAATACTTATACTCTTGAGAGAAGCCACTAGTGAAATCTATGGCCCCCGGGTCTATTTTCCATCATATTAATCTTCTAACACTTAGCTATTTTTATTACCATTTATTTTACTTCGCATATTTATCATAAAAATACTAAAAATATTATCTTATCATATCTATCAGATCTCACTCTCGTAAGTGACCGTGAAGGGATTGACAACCCCTTTATCGCGTTGGTTGCGAGGTTCTTATTTGTTTGTGTAGGTGCGTGGGACTTGTGCGTGATCTCCTACTGGATTGATACCTTGGTTCTCAAAAACTGAGGTAAATACTTACGCTACTTTACTGCATCAACCTTTCCTCTTCAAGGGAAAACAAACACAGTGCTCAAGAGGTAGCAGCCACCACCTCGGAAGCCGTGGTTACGGTGGGAAGCGGTCCAAATGGTCCAAGGAGGACGCGGAAGCCGCGAGTCTGGGCATCCCAGACCCCTTAGCGGAGTTCACCGTCCCGCAGGAGCGTGACGTCCTCATGGCCCGACACCGTTGGGACCCAGTGTAGAAGGTTTTTGAGACGAATGCAGTCACGACGGAGGTCATGAGACTACTGGTAATTTTAGTTTATGATCAATTCGACTGCACATTAGTCATATTTGTAAACGATCCTTGTGCCTTTTGCAAAGAGAGCAACACAGGATTGCGGCCGAAAGCGACTCGCCGTCTCAGGCGTTGGCGAGGCCCAAGTGGGACACTCCATTCAACCGGGCGTTGAACATATTGAAACGACTCCCGGTGGAGACTCGACCGTCGTATGGACGCGTGGACGGTTTCAGAGACGGCGCCACGTGGAATAAGTACTACCGTGAGACCACGGAGGAGACAAAGGAAAGACGGAGGTTAACTGAAGAAAACATCGACAGGAAGGTTGAGATTGCGGTTGAGAAGAAATCATCTCGCAGGCGAGAATAAATGGTAGCTGCCGCAAAACAGGTGGTTGTAGATATGTCTACTTCCTTGGTTCCGGCCATTTTCAATTGGACCAGGCAAAATCCAGAAAAAATGCCGCGGACTTTCCCCTTACTGACTTCTTGGGGAGCGGCTCGACTAGCGTTGCACCAGCACCTCCTCCCGCACCGGCTCCCGCACCTGCTCGGGCACCGGCTCCGGCACCGGATGTGCTCGACGGTGCTTCGTCTTTGGCTGAGCTCGATAAATGTATAATCACGGTCCCCTTCAATAAATGTATAATCTCCCGTTTTCGTTGCCTTTCGGATGTCTCACGTTGCAGACTTTTCTATGCAGGCCGACGAAACCCCGTGCACAATATTGTACACCATCAGAGATCAGAAGGTGGATGTGGGGAAGGATATGATAATGAAGGCGGCCGGGAGCACACCCACGAGCACGCAGCCTCAGCAAGGTATGAACATCAACACCCCACCTACCCAATTAGCGTCGGGTGTCGGGTTGCGTGATAGCGGATGGGGTAAGGAAGAGGCTCCATTAGTCGCTGATGACGTCGCCATGGATGAGGATGAGGATGACGATGTCACTCAACAGTATGTCTATACTGGCACCTACTTAGGGTTTGAGCGTCATGAGTCAGTGCCTGAATTGCCGTCTCCGGAGGCTAAACGTATTGTGGACGACCTTCCGGTAGTAAAGAAGTCTTTGAAGAGATCGAGGAAAGGCAAAAAATCTGATTCTATGATCCAGCCGCCTCAGCAGCCTCGGGTTCAAGACCGTATAGATATCCCCGGTGCGGATAAATGGCATATCCCCGGTCAACCAATCCTACCTGCATCAGCGCTAGGGTCTCATTCTGCGATCTAAGGAGACTTCATGACGATGTGCTGCGGATAGAGAAAGGCCTCATCGCCTCGAAAGATCCAGGATACCCACTCTGCGTGGTTAGCGTTCAGCGGCAATTGTCGTACATCGACTTCTTCCCCGCGGATAATTTCTTCCTTCGATTCGATTACATATTCGACATGTTTCACGTGAAGAAGCTGGAATTTACGTTTGTCTGCCTTTATGCCTTGCACATGAACTACATCAACGAGTTTGAGCAGATACCTCATATCTGTGTTGCTGATCCGTACTTCATGCACGAGGGCTTCTCGGGAGTCTGCGCAGAGCACCATGAATAGGCGAGGGAATACATCGTCAATTTCATGCTCGCCAATAAGGACAAGGAGGCGATTATCGTGCCTTATCATCCCATGTAAGTCATCCGCGCGGATATCCTTCCTTCGATTTCAATCATTCATTTGCATGGTGGAGGCTAATTAAACTGAGGTGTACTTATTTTGCGCAACGGCGGGCGCGCCGTTCTCATCATCATCTACCCCCGATACTCCCACGCTCTTTACTTGGACTCATCGAAGAACATTAACAAAAAGGATTACACCCACATCAAGGATGTTCTCGATAGTGCTATGTTTTACTATGAAGCACATGGTGGAGAGGTCAAGGACAAGAAGAGAAGGGACTTCTGCTGCATCCATCAACTGACTGATTCTCTTTATGATGGATTCTATGTCCTACACCACATGCTGGAGTACATACGGGATCACCAGAAGCTTCGCATGTCACCTTCATCCAGCGATGCCCATATTCTGCAATTGGCAAAGAACGTAGGAGATATCGAGGATCATCGACTTCGAGCTGAGTTCTATCACATCCAGCGCGAACTTGACCAAATCATCATGAAGGAGATCGTCGGAAAAACAGGGATGTTCTACGAAGAAGGACAAATGTCGCGGGAAGACGTCCCAACACGGGTAGCCTCTCAGCGTCTCGACCTGAAGCCTTTCACTAGGCTCGGGGACTATCTCCCTGACTTGGATGGATGGCACGACATGTTGGAGTGATTGTCGTTATATCACAATGTGTCTGTTCAGTCCATACTTTCTGGATGACGAAACTTTGAGTTATGCACGACGAAACTTTATTTGTGATGTAATTAAACCGTCCTCCTCAACTAGCGATGATCACTCTAGTTAGGGCATTTTGGGTACGATCAACTTTGTTATTTATGCTTATGATATGTTGCTTCTATTTTAGCCAAGTCTGTCTCTTTTTGTTGCTCAACTATATATGTTGCATATCATCGACTCATGCAACGATGCAGGTGCATAGTGTTGGAAATATGCCCTAGAGGCAATAATAAAATCATTATTATTATATTTCCTTGTTCGTGATAATTGTCTTTTATTCATGCTATAACTGTATTATCCGTAAATCGTAATACACGTGTGAATACATAGACCCTGTCGTCCCTAGTGAGCCTCTAGTTGACTAGCTCGTTGGTCGACGGATAGTCATGGTTTTCGACTATGGACATCGATGTCATTGACAACGGGATCACGTCATTAGGAGAATGACGTGATGGACAAGACCCAATCCTAAGCATAGCACAAAGATCGTGTAGTTCGTTTTGCTAGAGCTTTTCCAATGTCAAGTATCTCTTCCTTAGACCGTGAGATCGTGTGACTCCGGATACCGTAGGAATGCTTTGGGTGTACCAAAGCGTCACAACGTAATTGGGTGACTATAAAGGTGCATTACGGTATCTCCGAAAGTGTCTGTTGGGTTGACACAGATCGAGACAGGGATTTGTCACTCCGTATGACGGAGAGGTATCACTGGGCCCACTCGGTAATGCATCATCATAATGAGCTCAAAGTGATCAAGTGTCTGCTCACGGGATCATGCATTACGATGCAGTAAAGTGACTTGCCGTAACGAGACTAAAGCGAGGTATTGGGATACCGACGATCGAGTCTTGGGCAAGTAACATACCGTCTGACAAAGGGAATAGCATACGGGGTTGCTTGAACCCTCGACATCGTGGTTCATCCGATGACAACATCGAGGAGCGTCTGGGAACCAACATGGGTATCCAGATCCCGCTGTTGGTTATTGACCGGAGAGCGTCTCGGTCATGTCTACATGTCTCCCGAACCCGTAGGGTCTACACACTTAAGGTTCGGTGACGCTAGGGTTAATAGGAAGACTTTTATGTGATTACGAATGTTGTTGAGTCCGGATGAGATCCCGGACGTCACGAGGAGTTCGGAATGGTCCGGAGGTAAAGATTTATATATGGGAAGTCGTCAAGCGGACACCGGAAAAGTTTCGGGTCATATCGGTATTATGGAGGGTCCACGGAAAGGTTCGGAGGACCACGGGGAGGGCCACCCCTTCGGGGCCACTTGGGCTGCGTGGGAGGCAGCCAGCCCCTCCGTGGGTTGGCGCACCTCCCTTGGCCCATGCGCCTAGGGTTGAGGGGGGAACCCTAAGGGGGGCGCCCCCCTTGCTTGGGGGGCAAGCCCCACTACTAGAAAAACCCCTACTAATGGCGCACCTAGTATGGCTATTAATGGCGCATCTGTGGTGCGCCATTAATAGCACGCCATTAGTAATTTTACTAATGGCGCACCACCAGTGCGCCATTAGTATCTGATACTAATGGCGCCTTTGTGGTGCGCCATTAGTATAGGCAGTGCGCCATTAGTATGCCTCCCAGGTGCTTTGGCATACTAATGGCGCACCACCTCTGGATGCGCCATTAGTAACTTTTTTTTTTCAATTTTTTTTCAGAATTTTTTTTTAAATTTTTTTATTTTTTTAATTGTTTTTTCAAATTTTTCTTAATCTCAGTTCACTATGGCTTAATCTCGGTCGATATGCTTAATCTCAGGTCAAATCGCACTCAGGTGGTCAAACTTCAAAGGTCACCCATCCTCACACTACTCCAGCCCAAGCACGCTTAACTTCGAGTTCTATCCAACCCCAAAGAACAGCTCACTTCACGAGCACTTGTTGATATATCTACCATATCAATCCTGTTATACCTTATTGATGTGTAGGACTTTGTTCATGTTCATGACTATGATGAAATTTTGAAAAATATTTCAAACTTCTCGATCATATTACGTATCTTTTTTTAAAAAAATCAAAAAAAAAATTCAAAACCAATTTTTTTCTGTTACTAGTGACGCACCACATCCACGGTGCGCCACTAGTAAGTTTGAAATTTTTTGAATTTTTTTGCCGCTAGATCTTGAAAGCCCCGTAACTTTTTTTCTGTTAGGGTTTTGGGGATTTTGAAAATGTTTAAATTTGGATGTAACTTTTCGAGTAGATGATTTTTCATATAAAAAACTTTTTCATCCGAGTTAGTATGCAAAAGTTATGCCCATTTTTACAAATTCTCGAGAGATTTTGCAAATGAAGTCGAAATTCATATTTGCAAATTTTCCCAACAACTAGACCACATATCACATGGGAAACTGATTTTCTTTTATTTTTTTGACATTTTCATCATTTTCTTTTACTTTTTTTTAAAACTGAAAAGGCGATCCACCGGGGGGGGGGTGCATTCGGTGGAAGGTGGCCAAGTTACTAATGGCGCACCGTGGGGTGGTGCGCCATTACTAGTTGAACTAGTAATGGCGCACCACCCCACGGTGCGCCATTAGTAGTGTTGATCCACGGGGTGCATTCGGTGGAAGGTGGCCAAGTTACTAATGGCGCACCGTGGGGTGGTGCGCCATTACTAGTTCAACTAGTAATGGCGCACCACTCCCACGGTGCGCCATTAGTAGTTTTGAAAAGAAAAATAAAAAAAATGATATTTTTTTTGATTTTTTTTTGAAAAAAACTTAGTAATGGCGCACCAGTGGAAAGTGCGCCATTACTAGTTAAAACTAGTAATGGCGCACCGAGACATGGTGCGCCATTAGTAACAAAATTTTTTTTATTTATTTTTTACATTTTTTTCAAAACTACTAATGGCGCCTGACGGATGTGGTGCGCCATTACTATAAATCAGTAGTAATGGCGCACTATGCATCGATGCGCCATTAGTAACAAATTTTATTTTATGTTTTTTAAACTACTAATGGCGCACCACACCAGGTGCGCCATTAGTAATATATATACTAATGGCGCACGAGACATGGTGCGCCATTAGAATATAGTAATGGCGCACCACATCACAGTGCGCCATTAGTAATCATTCCATCTATAGCCCTTTTGTAGTAGTGCCCTCCCTTGGCCCCCCCCTCTAGATGCATCTAGAGGGGCCGCCCTCCTCCCTTCCCTATAAATAGAGGGGTGAGGGAGGGCTGCATACACCATTGAAGGCGCAGCCCTCCCTCCCAACACCTCTCCTGCTCCGCATAAGCTTGGCGGGCCGTCTTGGGAGAACAGTCCTCCATCCGCATCACGCCGTCGTGCTGCCATTGGAGTTGTCTTCCTCAACCTCTCCTTCCTCCTTGCTGGATCAAGGCGAAGGAGGCGCGTAAATCCCGTCACGTGTGTTGAGCGCGGAGGTGCTGTCCGTTCAGCACTTGGTCATCGGTGATCGGAATCACGTTGGGAACGTCTTCATCATCACCACTCCCTCGAACGCTTCCGCACTCCATCTACAAGTGGTATGTAGATGCAAACTCTCTCTCTTGACTCGTTGCTTAGTAGAACTCATAGATGGATCTTGGTGAAACCGTAGAAAAAATTTAATTTTCTGCAACGTTCCCCAACAGTGGCATCATGAGCTAGGTCTATGCGTAGTTCTCTATTGCACGAGTAGAACACAATTTAGTTGTGGGCGTGGATCTTGTCAATTTACTTGCCGCTACTAGTCTTATCTTGCTTCTGCGGTATTGTGGGATGAAGCGGCCGGACCAACCTTACGTGCGCTTACGTGAGACCGGTTCCACCGACTAACATGCACTAGTTGCATAAGGTGGCTGGCGGTGTCTGTCTCTCCACTTTAGTTGGAGCGGATTCGATGAAAAGGGTCCTTATGAAGGGTAAATAGAAGTTGACAAGATCACGTTGTGGTTATTCGTAGGTAAGAAAAGCGTTCTTGCTAGAACCCAATTGCAGCCACGTAAAGATGCAACAACAATTAGAGGGCGTCTAACTTGTTTTTGCAGCAATTGTCATGTGATGTGATATCGCCAAGTTGTGATGAATGATGAATGACATATTGTGATGTATGAGATCATGTTCTTGTAATAGGAATCACGACTTGCATGTCGATGAGTATGACAACCGGCAGGAGCCATAGGAGCTGTCTTTATTTTGTATGACCTGCGTGTCATTGAAGAACGCCATGTAACTTACTTTACTTTATTGCTAAACGCGTTAGCCATAGAAGTAGAAGTAGTCGTTGGCGTGACAACTTCATGGAGGCACAATGATGGAGATCATGATGATGGAGATCATGGTGTCATGCCGGTGACAAGATGATCATGGAGCCCCGAAGATGGAGATCAATGGAGCTTTATGATATCGGCCATATCATGTCACTACTATATATAATTGCATGTGATGTTTATTATGTTTATACATCTTGTTTACTTAGAACGACGGTAGTAAATAAGATGATCCCTTACAACAATTTCAAGAAGTGTTTCCCCTAACTGTGCACCGTTGCTAAAGTTTGTCGCTTCTAAGAACCACGTGATGATCGGGTGTGATTGATTCTTACGTTCACATACAACGGGTGTAAGACAGATTTACACACGCGAAAACACTTAGGGTTTACTTGATGAGCCTAGCATGTACAGACATGGCCTCGGAACACGGAGACCGAAAGGTCGAACACGAGTCGTATAGAAGATACGATCAACATGAAAATGTTCACCGATGATGACTAGTCCGTCTCACGTGATGATTGGACACGACCTAGTCGACTCGGATCGTGTAACACTTAGATGACTAGAGGGATGTCTAATCTGAGTGGGAGTTCATTTAAATAATTTGATTAGATGAACTTAATTATCATGAACTTAGTCTAAAACTTTTGAATGATATGTCTTGTAGATCAAATGGCCAACGCTCATGTCAACTTGAACTTCAACGCGTTCCTAGAAAACCAAGCTGAAAGATGACGGCAGCAACTATACGGACTGGGTCCGAACACGAGATCATCCTCATAGCTGCCAGAAACAATATGTCCTAGAAGGACCGCTAGGTGACGCTCCGTCTCCGGAGAACCAAGACATTATGAATGCTTGGCAGTCTCGTCTTGATGATTCCTCCTTGTTCGGCGGCATGCTTTACAGCTTAGAACCGGGGCTCCAATAGCGTTTTGAGCATCACGGAGCATATGAGATGTTCGAGGAGCTGAAACTTGTTTTTCAAGCTCACGCCCGGGTCGAGAGATATGACATCTCCGACAAGTTCTATAGTTGTAAGATGGAGGAAAACAGTTCTGTCAGTGAGCACATACTGAAGATGTCTGGGTTGCACAACCGTATGACCCAGCTGAATATTAACCTCCCTGATGAGGCGGTCATTGACAGAATCCTCGATCGCTCCCACCAAGCTACAAGAGCTTTGTGATGAACTACAACATGCGAGGGATGGTAAAGACCATTCCTGAAGTGTTCTCTATCTGAAGTCAGCCGAGGTTGAAATCAAGAAAGAACATCAAGTGTTGATGGTCAATAAGACCACTAAGTTCAAGAAGGGCAAGGGTAAGAAGAACTTCAAGAAGGATGGCAAGGAGGTTGCGGCGCCCGGTAAGCAAGTTGCGGGAAGAAGTCAAAGAATGGACCCAAACCCGAGACTGAGTGCTTTTATTGCAAGGGAGGGTCCTTTGAAGCGGAACTGCCCCAAATACCTAGCGGACAAGAAGGCCGGCAACACCAAAGGTATATTTGATATACATGTAATTGATGTGTACTTTACCGATACTCGTAGTAACTCCTGGGTATTTGATACGGTGCCGTTGCTCATATTTGTAACTCACAGCAGGAGCTGCGGAATAAGCGGAGGCGGCAAAGGGCGAGGTGACGATCGCGCGTCGGGAATGGTTCAGTCGATGTGATCGCCGTCGGCACGCTACCTCTTCATTTACCTACGGGATTAGTTATGAACCTTAATAATTGTTATTTGGTGCCAAGTTTGAGCATGAATATTGTATCTGGATCTCGTTTAATACGAGATGGCTACTCATTTAAATCCGAGAATAATGGTTGTTCTATTTATATGAGAGATATGTTTTATGGTCATGCTCGATGGTCAATGGTTTATTCTAAATGAATCTCGGCGTAGTATTACACATGTTTATAGCGTGAATACCAAAAGATGTAAAGTTGATAACGATAGTCCCACATACTTGTGGCACTGCCGCCTTGGTCACATTGGTGTCAAGCGCATGAAGAAGCTCCATCTGATGGAATTTTGGAGTCTTTAGATTATGAATCATTTGACACATGCGAACCATGCCTCATGGGCAAGATGACCAAGACTCCGTTCTCGGAACAATGGGCGAGCAACCAACTTGTTGGAAATCATACATACCGATGTGTGCGGTCCAATGGCGTTGAGGCTCATGGAGGATATCGTTATGTTTTCACTCTCACAGATGACTTGAGTAGATATGGGTATGTCTACTTGATGAAACACAAGTCTGAGACCTTTGAAAAGTTCAAGGAATTTCAGAATGAAGTAGAGAATCAACGTGACGAAAGATAAAATTCTTACGATCAGATCGTGGAGGAGAATATTTAAGTCACGAATTTGGTACACACTTAAGAAAATGTGGAATCGTTTCACAACTAACGCCCTGGAACACCTCAACGTAATGGTGTGTCGAGCGTCGAATCGCACTCTATTGGATATGGTGTGGTCTATGATGTCTCTTACCGATTTACCGCTATCATTTTGGGGATACGCTCTAGAGACAGCTACATTCACTTTAAATAGGGCACCGTCTAAGTCCGTTGAGACGACACCGTATGAATTATGGTTTGGGAAGAAACCTAAGCTATCGTTTCTAAAAGTTTGGGGATGCGATGCTTATGTCAAGAAACTTCAACTGAAAAGCTCGAACCCAAGTCGGAAAATGCGTCTTCATAGGATACCCTAAAGAAACCATTGGGTATACCTTCTACTTAAGATCCGAGGGCAAGATCTTTGTTGCCAAGAACGGATCCTTTACGGAAAAGGAGTTTCTCTCGAAAGAAGTAAGTGGGAGGAAAGTAGAACTCGATGAAGTACTACCTCTTGAACAGGATAGTAGTGCAGCTCGGAAAGTGTTCTGTGATGCCTACACCAACGAAGAGGAAATTAATGATGATGATCAAGGTACTTGGATCAAGTTGCTCTTGAACCTCGTAGGTCCACAAGGACACGTTCCGCACTGCAGTGGTGCGACAACCCTGTCATGGAAATCATGTTGTTGACAACGGTGAACCTTGAACTATGAAGAAGCGATGGCGGGCCCAGATTCCAACAAATGGCTAGAAGCCATGAAATCCGAGATAGAATCCATGTATGAAAACAAAGTGTGGACTTTGAGTGACTTGCCCGATGATCGGCGAGCGATAGAAAACAAATGGATCTTTAAGAAGAAGACGGACGCGGATGGTAATGTCACCATCTATAAAGCTCGACTTGTCGCTAAGGGTTATCGGCAAGTTCAAGGGATTGACTACGATGAGACTTTCTCTCTCGTAGCGAAGCTTAAGTCCGTCCGAATCATGTTAGCAATTGCCGCATACTATGATTATGAGATATGGCAGATGGACGTCAAAACAGCGTTCCTTAACGGATATCTTAAGGAAGAGCTGTATATGATGCAGCCGGAAGGTTTTGTCGATCCTAAGAATGCTGACAAAGTATGCAAGCTCCAGCAATCCATTTATGGGTTGGTGCAAGCATCTCGGAGTTGGAACATTCGCTTTGAGATGATCAAAGCGTTTGGGTTTATGCAGACTTATGGAGAAGCCTGCGTTTACAAGAAAGTGAGTGGGAGCTCTGTAGCATTTCTCATATTATATGTAGATGATATACTTTTGATGGGAAATGATATAGAATTCTTGGACAGCATTAAGGCCTACTTGAATAAGTGTTTTTCAATGAAGGACCTTGGAGAAGCTGCTTATATATTAGGCATCAAGATCTATAGAGATAGATCGAGACGCCTCATAGGTCTTTCACAAAGCACATACCTTGATAAGATTTTGAAGAAGTTCAAAATGGATCAGTCCAAGAAGGGTTCTTGCTGTGTTGCAAAGTGTGAGATTGAGCTCAGCTCAATGCCCGACCACGACAAAAGATAAAGAAGAGATGAGTGTCATCCCTATGCCTCAGCCATAGGATCTATTATGTATGCCATCTTTGTGTACCAAACCTGATGTAAACCTTGCCGTAAGTTTGGTAGGAAGGTACCAAAGTAATCCCGGCAAAGAACACCGGACAGCGGTCAAGAATATCCTGAAGTACCGAAAAGGACAAAGGACATGTTTCGTTTATGGAGGTGACGAAGAGCTCGTCGTAAAGGGTTACGTCGGCGCTAAGCTTCGACACAGATCTGATGACTCTAAGTCACAAACCGGATATGTGTATATGTTGAATGGTGGAGCGATGGCTGGTGCAGCTGCAAGCGAGCGTCGTGGCGGGATCTACATGTGAAGCGGAGTACATGGCAGCCTCGGAGGCAGCGCATGAAGCAATTTGGGTGAAGGAGTTCATCACCGACCTAGGAGTCATACCCAATGCGTCGGGCCGATCAAACTCTTCCGTGACAACACTGGAGCTATTGCCCTTGCCAAGGGCCCAGGTTTCACAAGAAGACCAGGCACATCAGCGTCGCTTCAACTCCATCCGTGAAAACATTCAGGATGGAGACATAGAAATTTGTAAAGTGCATACGGATCTGAATGTCGCAGATCCGTTGACTAAACCTCTCTCGCGGGCAAAACATGATCAACACCAGAACTCTATGGGTGTTCGATTCATCATAATGTAACTAGATTATTGACTCTAGTGCAAGTGGGAGACTGTTGGAAATATGCCCTAGAGGCAATAATAAAAGCATTATTATTATATTTCCTTGTTCGTGATAATTGTCTTTTATTCATGCTATAACTGTATTATCCGGAAATCGTAATACACGTGTGAATACATAGACCACAATCGTCCCTAGTGAGCCTCTAGTTGACTAGCTCGTTGGTCGACAGATAGTCATGGTTTCGACTATGGACATCGATGTCATTGACAACGGGATCACGTCATTAGGAGAATGACGTGATGGACAAGACCCAATCCTAAGCATAGCACAAAGATCGTGTAGTTCGTTTTGCTAGAGCTTTTCCAATGTCAAGTATCTCTTCCTTAGACCGTGAGATCGTGTAACTCCCGGATACCGCTGGAATGCTTTGGGTGTACCAAGCGTCACTGGCGTAAGCGGGTGACTATAAAGGTGCATTACAGGTATCTCCGAAAGTGTCATTGGGTTGACCGGATCGAGGCGAGGATTTGTCACTCCGTATGGCGGAGAGGTATCACTGGGCCCACTCGGTAATGCATCATCATAATGAGCTCAAAGTGATCAAGTGTCCGGTCACGGGATCATGCATTACTGACGAGTAAAGTGACTTGCCGTAACGAGACTAAGCGAGGTATTGGGATACCGACGATCGAGTCTCGGAAAGTAACATACCGTCGACAAAGGGAATAGCATACGGGTTGCTTGAACCCTCGACATCGTGGTTCATCCGATGACAACATCGAGGCGTGTAGGAACCAACATGGGTATCCAGATCCGCTGTTGGATATTGACCGGAGAGCGTCTCGGTCATGTCTACATGTCTCCCGAACCGTAGGGTCTACACTTAAGGTTCGGTGGCGCTAGGGTTAATAGGAAGACTTGTATGTGATTACGAATGTTGTTGAGTCCGGATGAGATCTCGGACGTCACGAGGAGTTCGGAATGGTCCGGAGGTAAAGATTTATATATGGGAAGTCGTCAAGCGGACACCGGAAAAGTTTGGTCATATCGGTATTATGGAGGGTCCACGGAAGGTTCCGGAGGACCACGGGAGGGGCCACCCCTTCGGGGGCCACTTGGGCTGCGTGGGAGGCAGCCAGCCCTGGTGGGCTGGGCGCACACCCTTCCCTTGGCCCATGCGCCTAGGGTTGAGGGGAACCTAAGGGGCCCCTTGCTTGGGGGCAAGCCCCTCCCTTGGCCGCCCCCCTCTAGATGCAACCAGAGGGGGCCCCTCCTCCTTCCCCTATAAATAGAGGGGTGAGGGAGGGCTGCATACACCATTGAAGGCGCAGCCCTCCCTCCCAACACCTCTCCTCCTCCGCATAAGCTTGGCGAAGCCTGCCGGAGAACAGTCACTCCATCGCATCACGCCGTCGTGCTGCCATTGAGTTGTCTTCCTCAACCTCTCCTTCCTCCTTGCTGGATCAAGGCGAAGGAGACGTCGTAAATCCCGCACGTGTGTTGAACGCGGAGGTGCTGTCCGTTCAGCACTTGGTCATCGGTGATCGGAATCACGTTGGGAACGTCTTCATCATCACCACTCCCTCGAACGCTTCCGCACTCCATCTACAAGTGGTATGTAGATGCAAACTCTCTCTCTTGACTCGTTGCTTAGTAGAACTCATAGATGGATCTTGGTGAAACCGTAGAAAAAATTTAATTTTCTGCAACGTTCCCCAACACATAGATCATCGATGGCGAAGAAGTTCTACGCTAGGAGTATATATACGACGAGTGGCCGGAGTGTCAGGCCCAGGTGTACCGGTTTCCGGTTTCCGAGGGACAGGCAGCAGTTAGTTTAGGTTCACGAAAATGCGAGAGAGGGATACGAACTCATATACAGCATAGTTCCGCTCTCACTCAAAGTGATAGCTCGCCTCGCATATATCATTGTTTAGATGGATGATGATGTAGTTGCAAGTAATCGAGACATGTATCGCTATTTTCGAGATGATGACGAGAGACCACTTTGTGTTGGATGATGATTATGATGATGACGTGATTTAATGAGACTAGTTGTATGTATATGCTATGATTACATTTGTATGTGTATGACCGTAGTAGTACTGCCTTACCAGTAGCGCTTCCCTGTAAAAAGCACTGCAGATATTATCAGCAGCGCTCTTCCTTAAAGCACGCTACTGCTATCCATGTATAGCAGAAGTGGGGGACGACAGGTGCTACTTCTACACGTTAGCTGTACCGCCTTATCATTAGCGCGACCTCCCGCGCTACTGCTAGGGTTTTCCCTAGTAGTTCTACTTTTCCAAACACTTTTGCCCTTGTTTTGGACTCTAACTTGCATGATTTGAATGGAACTAACCCGGACTGACGTTGATTTCAGCATAATTGCCATGGTGTTATTTTTGTGCAGAAATAAAGTTCTCGGAATGACCTGAAACTTCACGAAGAATATTTTTTGAATATATAAAAAATACTGGCGAAAGTATCAAGACCAGGGGGCCCACACCCTGTCCACGAGGATGGGGGGCACGCCTACCCCCCTGGGCGCACCCCCCTGTCTCGTCGGCCCCCTGAGGCTCCACCGGCCTCAACTCCAACTCCATATATTCATGTTCGGGGAGAAAAAAAATCAAAGAGAAGGATTCATCGTGTTTTATGATACGGAGCAACCGCCAAGCCCTAATCTCTCTCGGGCGGGCTGATCTGGAGTCCGTTCGGGGCTCCGGAGAGGGGAATCCGTCATTGTCGTCATCATCAACGTTCCTCCATCACCAATTTCATGATGCTCACCGCCATGCGGAGTAATTCCATCATAGGCTTGCTGGACGGTGATGGGTTGGATGAGATTTATCATGTAATCGAGTTAGTTTTGTTAGGGTTTGATCCCTAGTATCCACTATGTTCTGAGATTGATGTTGCTATGACTTTGCTATGCTTAATGCTTGTCACTAGGGCCGGAGTGCCATGAATTCAGATCTGAAGCTATTATGTTTCCATGAATATATGCGAGTTCTTGATCCTATCTTGCAAGTCATTAGTCACCTATTATGTGTTATGATCCGGTAACCCCGAAGTGACAATAATCAGGACCACTCCCGGTGATGACCGTAGTTTGAGGAGTTTGTGTATTCACTAAGTGTTAATGCTTTGGTCCGGTACTCTATTAAAAGGAGGCCTTAATATCCCTTAGTTTCCAATAGGACCCGCCATGACGGAAGGAGGGTAGGACAAAAGATGTCATGCAAGTTCTTTTCCATAAGCATGTATGACTATATTCGGAATACATGCCTATGTTACATTGATGAACTGGAGCTAGTTCTGTGTCACCCTGTGTTATAACTGTTGCATGAGGAATCGCAACCGACATAATTATCCATCACTGATCCAATGCCTACGAGCATTTAACATATTGATCTTTGCTTAGTTACTTTACCGTTGCCACTGTTACAATTACAACAAAACTGCTACTTTTACTTTTGCCACTGTTACCATTACTTCCATACTACTTTGCTACTAAATACTTTGCTGCATATATTAAGTTATCCAGGTGTGGTTGAATTGAGAACTCAGCTGCTAATACTTGAGAATATTCTTTGGCTCCCATTGTGTCGAATCAATAAATTTGGGTTGAATACTCTACCCTCAAAAACTGTTGCCGTCCCCTACACTTGTGGGTTATCATAACCCAATTCGATGATGAGGCGCTGGAGCCTATACCACCCACACATAAAACGGCTGACGGGCCCGACCGACCACCACGTGGTCGGGACAGAATGGCAACTCAAGCTGGACACCAGCCCGCACCACCTCGCCATAAAAGCAGAGAAACAACAGCTCGGGGATACACAGATGACCTACGACAGGACCTGGAAAATAGACTGGGTCAGACTAGATCAATCTACGGATCGCGGGGGCGTGCTCCGGCCCGAGAAGACGGCTATCAAGCCTGGCGCGACAAGCATAACCACCCCCGGGCCGAAAACCGTATACGGAATTCATCCGAACTGCGTCGTGACATGGCCCGATACAGAGACGCCGCACACCCCCTATGCTTCACCGATGAGGTAATGGAGCACCAATCCCTAGAAGGGTTTAAACCCGTGAACATTGAATCATACAACAACACAACAGATCCCGCAGTATGGATTGAAGATTTTCTTCTCCACATTCACATGGCTCACGGTGATGATCTACACGCCATCAAATACCTTCCTTTAAAACTTAATGGGCCAGCTCGACACTGGTTAAACAGCCTCCCAGAAAACTCTTGTGGTAGCTGGGAAGACTTGGAGGACGCATTCAGAGATAACTTCCAAGGTACCTATGTTCGGCCCCCATATGCCGACGACCTTAGTCCCATAATCCAACAACCCGGGGAATCGGCCCGACAACTCTGGACTAGGTTCTTAATCAAGAAGAACCAGATTGTCGATTGTCCGGACGTTGAAGCCCTTGCGGCCTTCAAGCCTAGCGGCCGAGATGAGTTGCTCGCCTGACACCTCGGCCAAGAAAAGCTGAAGTCCTCAGCCCTTACCGCACTTATGACCCGCTTCTGCGGAGGAGAGGATAGCTGGCTTGCTCGTAGAAGCAATAGCACCAGCGACCTTGGAACCTCTAAAGCCAGGGACAGCAACGGCAAGTCACGATGCAACAAGCACAAGCGTCAAACCAATAATGAAGGAACCCAAGACACGGCGGTCAGCGCTGGATTCAGCGGCTCCAAACCCGGTCAACAGAGATGGCCCATCCAGTTTAGACAGAATACTGGACCGGCCTCGCCAGATTCATGGTACCCCCGATAAACCTGCCAATCATACCAATAGAAATTGTTGGGTCTTTAAGCAGGCCAGCAAGCTTAACGTTGAACACAAGGGAAAAGGGTCACCAAACGACGATGATGACCAAGAGCCTCGTCAACCGAACACAGGGGGACACAAGGAATCCACCCGAGGTAAAAACAGTGAATATGATATATGTCACGCATATCCCTAAGAGAGAGCGCAAGCGTGCACTACGAGACGTCTACGCCATAGAGCCAGTCGCCCCAAAGTTCAACCCATGGTCGGCTTGTCTGATCACCTTCTATCGAAAGGACCACCCAACCAGAATCCGTCACGGAGGTTCGGCAACTCTTGTCCTTGATCCAATCATCGACAGATTCCACCTCACTCGAGTCCTCATGGATGGCGGCAACATTCTCAATCTACTTTGTCAAGACACTGTCTGCAAAATGGGCGTTGATCTGTGAAGAATCAAGCCCACTAAAACTACCTTCAAAGCAGTAATACCTAGTGTAGAGGCCCGCTGCAAGAGCTCAATCACGGTGGAAGTCGTCTTCGGTTCGTCAGATAACTTTTGAAGCGAAGACTTAATCTTCGACATCGTCCCCTTCTGCTGCGGCTATCACGCACTGCTCGGATGAACCGCCTTCCCCCGTTTCAATGCGGTCCCACACTACGCCTATTTGAAGATCAAGATGCCCGGTCCATGTGGCGTCATGACAATCAACGGAAACATGGAGCGCTCCCTTCGTTATGTCGAGCACACCGCATCCATTGCGGCTGACGTACAAAGCGGCCCGGTCAAGCCGCACACTTCATCGGCTATTAAGCCACTGGACTTCATTGCACAAGGCCGGTCAGTTCTGCATGCCGGAAGCCTAGCAACTCCAGGGCTGGGTTAGCAGTTTCACCTCCATCAACCGCCACGTACATCAACGAAATTCGTACCGCGCGTGTGTTAGGGAACATAGTAATTTCAAAAAAATTCCTATGCACACGCAATATCATGGTGATGCATAGCAACAAGAGGGGACAGTGTCGTCCACCTACCCTCGTAGACCGTAAGAGGAAGCGTTATGAGAACGTGGTTGATGTAGTCATACGTCTTCACGATACGACCGATCCAAGTACCGAACGCACGTCACCTCCGAGTTCAGCACACGTTCAGCTCGGTGACGTCCCATCAACTCCGATCCAGCAGACCTTCGAGGGAGAGTTCCGTCAGCACGATGGCGTGATGACGGTGATTGTGATGCTACCGACGCAGGGCTTCGCCTAAGCACCGCTATGATATGACCGAGGTGGATTATGATGGTGGGGGGCACCACACACGGCTAAAAGATCAACTGATCAACTTGTGTGTCTATGGGGTGCCCCCTCCCCCGTATATAAAGGAGTGGAGGAGGGGGAGGGGCCGGCCCTCCTAGGCACGCCCCAAGGGCAGTCCTACTCCCGGTGGGAGTAGGACTCCAAACCTTCCAAGAGTAGGAGTAGGAGAGAGGGAAGGAGGAGATAGGGGGAAGGAAAGAGGGGCGGTACCCCCCCCCCCTCCTTGTCCAATTCGGACTAGAGGGGGAGGGGCACGCGGCCTTCCCTGGCCACACCTCCTCTTCTCCACTAAGGCCCAATAGGCCCATTATACTCCGGGGGGGGGGGGGGGTTCCGGTAATCCCCCGGTACTCCGGTATTTGTTCGAACTTGCCCGGAACCCTTCCGAAGTCCAAACATGGTCATCCAATATATCAATCTTTATGTCTCGACCATTTCAAGACTCCTCGTCATGTCCGTGATCATATCCGGGACTCCAAACTACCTTCGGTACATCAAAACACATAAACTCATATTACCGATCGTCACCGAACGTTAAGCGTACGGACCCTACGGGTTCGAGAACTATGTAGACATGACCGAGACTCGTTTCCGGTCAATAATCAATAGCGGAACCTGGAGGCTCATATTGGCTCCTACATATTCTACAAAGATCTTTATCGGTCAAACCGCATAACAACATACGTTGTTCCCTTTGTCATCGGTATGTTACTTGCCCGAGATTCGATCGTCGGTATCTCAACACCTAGTTCAATCTCGTTACCGGCAAGTCTCTTTACTCGTTCTATAATACATCATCCCGCAACTAACTCATTAGTTGCATTGCTTGCAAGGCTTATAGTGATGTGCTTTACCGAGAGGGCCCAGAGATACCTCTTCGACAATCGAAGTGACAAATCCTAATCTCGATCTATGCCAACCCAACAAGTACCTTCGGAGACACCTCTAGAGCACCTTTATAATCACCCAGTTACGTTGTGACGTTTGGTAGCACACAAAGTGTTCCTCTGGTATTCGGGAGTTACATAATCTCATAGTCATAGGACATGTATAAGTCATGAAGAAAGCAATAGCAATATACTAAACGATCAAATTCTCAGCTAATGGAATGGTTCAAGTCAATCACAACATTCTCTAATGATGTGACCCCGTTAATCAAATGACATCTCATGTCTATGGCTAGGAAACTTAACCATCTTTGGTTTAACGAGCTAGTCAAGTAGAGGCATACTAGTGACACTTAGTTTGTCTATATATTTACACATGTACTAAGTTTCCGGTAAATACAATTCTAGCATGAATAATAAACATTTATCATGATATAAGGAAATATAAATAACAACTTTATTAATGCCTCTAGAGCATATTTCCTTGAGTCTCCCACTTGCGCTAGAGTCAATAATCTAGATTACACAGTAATGATTCTAACACCCATGGAGTCTTGGTGCTGATCATGTTTTGCTCGTGAGAGAGGCAAAGTCAACGGGTTTGCAACATTCAGATCCATATGTATCTTGCAAATCTCTATGTCTCCCTCCTTGACTTGTTCACGGATGGAATTGAAGCGTCTCTTGATGTGCTTGGTTTTCTTGTGAAATCTGGATTCCTTTGCCAAGGCAATTGCACCAGTATTGTCACAAAAGATTTTCATTGGAACCGATGCACTAGGTATGACACCTATATCGGATACGAACTACTTCATCCAGACTCCTTCATTAGCTGCTTACCAAGCAGCTATGTACTCCGCTTCACACGTATGTCCCCCCACGACGCTTTTCTTAGAACTGCACCAACTGACAGCTCCACCGTTCAATATAAATACGTATCCGGTTTGTGACTTAGAGTCATCTGAATCAGTGTCAAAGCTTGCATCGACGTAACCATTTACGACGAGCTCTTTGTCACCTCCATAAACGAGAAACGTATCCTTAGTCCTTTTCAGGTATTTCAGGATGTTCTTGACCGCTGTCTAGTGATCCACTCTTGGATTACTTTGGTGCCTCCCTGCTAAGCTAATAGCAAGGCACGTTTCAGGTCTGGTACACAGAATTGCATACATGATAGAGCCTATGGCTGAAGCATAGGGAACATCTTTCATTTTCTCTCTATCTTCTGCAGTGGTTGGGCATTGAGTCTGACTCAACTTCACACCTTGTAGCACATGCAAGAACCCTTTCTTTGCTTGATCCATTTTGCACTTCCTGAAAACTTTATCAAGGTATGTGCTTAGTGAAAGTCCAATTAGGCGTCTTGATCTATCTCTATAGATCTTGATGCCCAATATACACTACAAAAAAAATACACTTCCGTGATGATACGTGTTTGTCACAGTAGGTCGCATTTTTTGTCATGCATGTACATCCATGACAAATTTATGACAGAATCAAGATAGTCATACCAGTGTTGTCGTAGAAGTGTTCCATGGCATTACCAAAATTATCATCACCGAAGTGTCCACTTCCATGACGATAAATCGCGTGTCACAGAAGTGCTTTCATCAAGGGTGACCGACATGTGGCATCCACCATAACGGAACACCGTTAAGCTATCGGGTCGGGTTTTGGATCCGATAACCCGTTAACAGCCCCGACCAATGGGAAATTTCCACGTGTAAAATTCTTATTGGATGGACGAAATACGTGTCAGCTCGTCAGTGGGTCAGATAGGCGCCTATGATATGTCAACACGTGCCACGGCCCACCACTGGCCCATTTAGCTTACAAAGCCGGCCTGTTTGACTTGGTCAAAAGTTAACGGGCTGGCCCATGAAAAGTCTGTTAATCGTCTCTTTGCAAATAGCCCATTTTACGGCCCGTTAGGCCCTAAAGGAAATCGACCCAACAACGTCATGTGGCTGTCGAATATAACACCAGCCCATTTCACTTTCAGCCCATGTATGGCCCACGACGTCTTTCGGCCCATATGAGGCCTTCGTATCTTTCGGCCCTTTATAGGCCCACAGTGACTCTAGCCCATAATGAATAGTAATTTTCTTTATACCTCTTAACGGCCCGTGATTTACATGGGCCATTTACAGCCCGTGTTAGCTTTCGGCCTATTAACGGCCCATACGTTCTTGGGCTCCTTTTTGGCCCTCGATTACTTGCGACCCGTTACTGGCCTGTTCCCCTAATGGGCTAAATTCGGCCCAAGGCAACAGTCAGCCCGTTATTGGCCTATTCCCCTAATGGGCCAAATTCGGCCCATGCCAAGAGACGGCCCGTTACTGGCCTGTTACCCTAATGGGCTGAATTCGGCCCATGGCAAGAGTCGGCCCGTTTCTGGCATGTTAACCCGTTGCGCCGTTTCCAGTCCGTCCTATATTCTGGCCCATTAACGACCCGTTATGCCTGTGACAGAATTAAGCCTTTGCCGTCCCTACGGCCGTTAACGACTTTATACCGTCTTTGGCTGATACCAATTACGCCCGATTATGGCCCATGTAGACCCATTTATCCGACGGCCTGAGGCCCACCGATTACAGGCCCATTTATCGACGGCCCGTAGGAGACCCATGGATCCTATGGCCCGTATATGTCCCATGGTAGTTGCGGCCACTAGCAAACCAGTGAAAAAGAAGACTAGGAAATAAATAAGGCCGAAACTAACGCTAGGCTATTAAGGCAATTGCACAGATTACATCCACTCGGCATCAAAGATCACCACCAGTGCAAATATAGGGAACACCCTACACTATACAAAAATGGCTTGCTGTTTTCTTCAGCCGGTGGCTGCACGTTAAGAATAAATTTTGTATTGCACCAAAAGGAAGGTTGGCATAAAACTTAACAGTCTAGTAGATAAATGCACCACCAGAAGTTCAGAAGCTCAGTTCATTTGACCTGACTGTTACATTTTCATGATGTATTGTCCGATGGAGCACCATAACCCTCGCCTTCATTTCCCCTAGGCTCCTGAACAACATAGCAAATGTCTGATAGTCTGGTTTCCAAACCATGCATATCTTGACGACATTGAGCAATGTTTCTCCTTGTTTCACAAAGGGTCTCTGTTAGGGAATGGACTTGTGTCTGGAGCGCAGATTCAACATTGCGTTGAGCTTGCATATCTTGATCATGAGGCAGTTTGGACGATATTGCCTTAACAACCAACCCAGTATTACGCAGGAACGTGCTTTTGGCACTATTAGTGGACATGTATTGACCCACTGCAGCAAGAGTTGACATTGCGGTTATAGTTGCGTCACCACCTTCAGAAGGTGGCGGTTCCACCATTTTTTCCATAGCTCGCTGAAAAGTTGAGGTTTTACATAAGTAGTACCAGAACAGAAGATATTAAGGAGGCAACAAAACCAAACAAAATAGCTTTGGTATATATATATATAGAACTTATTCTGGTGAACCCATGTAAAATATTAGTTATTTTATTGCAAAGTACATAATAAAACCAGGTTCCAAACATATGACCATGTACCATCGCTAATGTATTGTCTATTTCTTCACATTGTATTGAGGGCTAAGGATAAAGAGACGAAGTTTATAATACGGTAAGCATAGTATGACATCATTCATATCACAAAACAAGTGAGAACAGACAAACAGGCTATTGTAACGTTGTGTGGGAAAGTCCAGCACGGAACTAGATTACGGGTCAAGATCAAAGGAACATCACTCCTCTCTTTTAAACCTTGTAAGATGCAATGATACGCTAAGACAATTGTGTATAAAATTGAAAAGAGTAATAGACATTGGCTGCAAACCATGCAGTTCAAGACACAAGTCAGAGTAAGTAGTGGTTAAAAGGCATGAGGATTAAGGACTTACAACAGCGGCTTTGACTGGTGTAGTCATGCCCTTCTTCTTGCTGGTGTGACAGTCCTTGAATATTTCCACAGTATTTGGTTCAAGTAATTTTTGGTCCTTGCGGGCTTCCCTCTGCATTTCGAACAAGTCAATATAGATCTGATAATATGGTACAGTGTAAAGAGTGAAACAACAGCTAATTACAAGAGCCTCGTAGTGTGCAATATAGCTACGAGATCCTGTCGTCTGTTGGAATTTCACTTTCGTACGGTTGGCCTTGTTCTTTGAATAGTTCACCTACAAGAAGATAGATTTGTGTGGCACATGCATAAATAGGACTTCAACATGCGGGGTCTAGCAAGCACGGGGTCCGCCAGTAAGTGACCGAAAGGGAGGGCAAGGCAGGGATACCTACGTCAGAGGATCCACTTCCACTATACTACTTAGACCAAATGTTAGAGTAATAATATATGACATGCAACTTACACAAATGTTAGAGTAATAATATATGACATGCAACTTACACAAAGCACACAGGGTCTAATGCGTTTTTCGAGGCTAACTTTGACCAAATGTTAGAGTAATAATATATGACATGCCACTTACACAAAGCATACAGTCACATTCGTATGTGAAAGGAGTTTCCAAAGATATAATTTTCACATTATAAATCTCATGTACTATTAATCTTGTCAATGGTCAAATTGGAAACCATCTCGAGTATGAATCTAGGAGTACGTATGAATCTTACAATATTGATTGGGCGTTGTTGAATGTTGATACCTTTTTGATCAAAGTAGAGATACTTTGACTACACATAAAACTTATATGTAAACTCAAAGGATAGGAGGGAGTATATTGTACGTTCAAAAACGAAACGAACATTGAATACCCTTTGTATATGATTTGCGGATGCTATGATCACCGGTTCAAAATTTTGAATCCTCCTTAGGTATCACGTGCCCCCACTCGTTCCCTCTTGATTTCATCTCGGGGTCCAGAGATCTAATGAAAGAGGACTAGGGTGGGTACATGCGAATGATACTCGGCGGAATGTTCAAATGAGGCATGCGGGAGGATGAACTCGACTGGAGGGCGACATGATCTATGGAGAAGAGGGTTGGAGAGGAATGAGAAATAAGAAAACGCCACATGATTATACTTGAACGGCTCAAATAAACAATAAGTTGTCTCGCTTGGCCTACATAGTGAAAGGCCTAATGCGCAACGCAGAGCACTGACGCTCGAATATGGCCGGGAAAACAGGGAAACCGACATGTGGAGCACACCCGTCGGGACGATGTAGCGCAGACTAGTCCAATGGAGGAGCTGGCCCACGACCTCGTCGCCACCGACAACCGTTCATGTGGGTCGTTGGGGCCAACAACGGGGCGCAGCTCCAGCACCGCCTCTGGCCACGGCGACCGCGGTGAGCAACACGCTCATATCATTGCTAGACACGGTCGGTTTCAGTGTGCCGAGGGTGGCGTTAGTGCTGTGGCACGACCAATGGTATGTTTGTTTTGTGCCCAAGGTTGCCCCATCAAAGCATTGGGTAGCCAAAATTTTGGTTGAGGTATTGGTTGCCCATGATTTGGCTGACATTGGCAAGAAAAATGAACTAGAGTTGGCTAGAGTTCATTGGCATGCCAAAGAAATGGCAACCATCCAAACAAAGACCAATCTTTGGGTCATGACCAAAATGTTCGTTGAGGTATTGGTTGCCCATGATTTGGCCGACATTGGCAAGAAAAATGAACTAGAGTTGGCTAGAGTTCACTGGCATGCCAAAAAAATCGCAACCATCCAAACAAAGACCAATCTTTGGGTCATGACCAAAATTTTGGTAAGGTGCACTTTGGCCACAATCCAAACACACCCCAACACCCGGCTCGTCGAGGATGCACGGGGCGCCGCGATGCGTCCGTGGAGTGGTGTAACGCGGCCAACTGCATCCTCTAGACCTGAGACCATGCCGGGTCGTCTTGCTTTTTCAATGACATGCGTCGATCGCATGTGAGCAAAGGGCATCTCCAACGTTGCCACGACCGCAGCTGACTACCCCGGCACAGCAAAAACAATCATCCCTCACGCCGTCGCGCGGTGCGTTCCCAGCCGGCGCCAGCTGCTCGCATTCATGTCGTCCGTCCGTATGCCGTCGTTAAGAGGCTCGGTGCCCGAGGAACCAACTCCGGCGACTTAAAGCGGAATGCTCTACTTAAAGCGGCAACGCCTAGCTAACCTCCAGACCATAGCGCATCGTCCTCCTAACTGGAACCACATCCGCCATGACCGCAAGCGCGAACGCTCTGCGGGAGAGCTTGTCTTCAGGGATGGAGCTCGAGGTCGCCACCCTCGCTCAAGTCGCCGCACAAGCGGTGGCCACGCTGGCGGCCGACGATGGGAGCACCGTCAGCCACGCGTCCTACTTGCCGCCGTCCAACCTCCGGCATCGCCGAGGTCGGGGACTCCTCCGAGGATGAGTAGGGCATGGGAGGCGGCAGGGCATGGTGTGCCAACTGGCCGGTCCGTCTCCCGTGTTCTACTTTTCCTCGCCGGAGACCGCACCTTCACTTCACGGGTCTTGAACCCCGCCCCCGTACATGGAGATCACAGATGGAGGACGTCGGTCGCCGCCATAGAATAGGTTTAGGGTTGGGTTTCTTTTATTTTTTTGTCCTATTAAAGTTCGAAATGTAATGAAAATTTGCTGTGTTTGCATTAATCTCGGCCGGTGTATATGAACTTTCACAATAATATACATATTGTAGGAGTACTAGCAAGATGCCCGTGCATTGCACGGAAGATCAAGATCTTGTGGGAGAAATGGATGAACGAGGGAAAGCCTTATCTGCAAATGTGGAGAGGAGTGCGGGTAAATTGTCATAGTTTCCTTCCTATCCGTTAGATATAGATCAGACGGCCTATATTGCAGGATGACAGGCACACCATCATCACCGACTCTGCTTTTTATTGAACCGAGACAAATTTAACATGCAAAGTAAAATAAACACATAGGGTCTATACATACACAAATTATCTTAGGCACTCCAATAGTACGTCCACTACACATTCACGCATTTCTCATCTTTCTACATCTACGAGAACCTACGATAGGGTTAACGTAAATTGCCTCTCTCTCTCTCCTCCCCTGATTTTCATGGTGGTGGGCCCCTCCCTCCCTCAATCTACAATCAACAGCTCACACGTTTCACATTACGTTAATTACGTAACTGGGATTACGTAGGTGTAGCATTACTCGTCCTAAAAAACCCAACTAAGCCAACCTCCCAGCATATCACGCGGGAAAAGACCCGGTCGCGCAGTTTTAGTCGGGATTACCGGATTACTATTAGTAGTATTGATGGATCACGCGAAACAACAATTTTTTTAGGGGGCGAAGCACCTAGTTTAAAAGGAAAAAAGGTGGTACACTCACAACACTCCTGTCGTGGTCGCATTGCACCCCACACACGTTCGGTCCTCCACACGGCTCACGCAAACGGAACGCACCTCGGCTTGCCTCTTCACTGACACGTGGGACTGCACTGGGAGAAACCGACCATGCGCCAAACTCCCACCGCCCACCGTGCGAAAATCCTACCCACCCACAACCAAAAATTCCCCCCAAATCCGATTCAACCGCCCTTCGGCCAACTAGCCAATAATATTCTCCAAACCCCCTCCCCCTATCCCCATCCACTCCATTCGCTCCGCCAAAGCCGCCCTCCCCGCCGTGCCGATACATCGGTGCTGCGATTCGGCGATCCTCTCGCTCGCACAGTACGCTCTCGTAGACTGCCGTCCTCTAGCCGCGCCGCCACCTCTGGCTACGTTCTTGTGGAGGCGCACGACGGTCAGCGCCGCCACCGCTGGCGACGTTCGTGTGGAGACGCACGACGGTCTGCTTCTCCCATGGTACGCGCATTCGAACTGATGCCCCGTTCATGTCGGTGTAGCGCTGAATATTAGCTGATAGACGCTGTTAATCTCACTGTTTGCCGAAGTAGTTTACTATCAATATGCTCTGCTTAAGAAGCTTCCTTGCCGTGTTCTGCACTCAATCTGCTTAGCTGAGATGGCATGCCAAGGCCGATTAGTTGCTAAAATATCCTGCCATATATTTATTGTGACGTAGATTTCCATGGTATGTAGCCAATCTGTTAGGTGAAATAGCTCTACACCATTTTATACTCGATCTTTGTTGCTGCGATGGCCTTCGATAGTTCGATGGCTGTGTGCTCGGCCTCATTGACTGCTGAAACAGCCTGCCATAATTTGGCACTCAAATATGTTTGCTGAATTAGCTTTACATATATTTCGTTACTTAGATCTGCTCGTCCAAATATCTTGCCATAGCTTTAGACATCGACCTAGGTATTTTTTCTGGACTTCATAAAAAAGCATATTTGTTTTTCCTGTAATATCTAGTAGAAGAAATAATTTGTATTTCTAACAGATGGACATGACTTGGATAACTTCTGCTCGAAGATTCTCCGCTGCATATGTCGAGGGGGTTGAAAACTTCACGAACTTTATCAGAGCTGAGTACGGTGGTCCAAAATAAGATGTGCTCTGCCCGTGTAGCAGTTGTATGAATTTAGTTACAAGACCGCAGTCAACTATGCAAAATCATCTACACTTGTATGGGATGTCGGTCACATATACTAGGTGGGTTCATCATGGTGAAGCTGTGAACATCAATGTTATTGACTACGTGGAAGCAGCAGATCACCATCTTAATCCGCTTGATGCTCAGGTGTAAGAGGAGGAGGAGGTGGTGGTGGCCGAGCCAGTGAGTTTGACCAACATTGAAACAATGCAACGAAATGCTCATGCATTCCGTGAACTTTCACCTGCAGAAGAAAAACGGTGGGCCCGCATGTTGGAACAATGCAACGTTGCTGTCACCCCAGGAAATAAGCTGCCAGTATTCTCGGCTATGGTCACCTTTCTTCAGGTCAAGACATCTGAGCGGATGACCAACAAATCATTCGATGCGATGTTGGCTGCTTCCGGCGAATCTTTCCCAGATGCGTCTGAGCTGCCACACACCTACAGTAAAATGAAGAATTTCCTTTGTGTTGTTGGAATTGGATATGATATGATCCATGTTTGTAAGAATAATTGTGTTCTGTTCCAGAAGGATTATGCCAACTTAAGTGAATGCCCGAAATGCAAATCATCAAGATGGAAAGATGGCGATGCTGTGAAGAGGATTCATCATAATGTTCTGGGAAATTTTCCATTTACACCAAGATTGCAGAGGTTGTTTCATGATGCTGAAACAAGAGGGTATGTACTGTGGCATTCTAGGAACCAGGAGTACAGAGATCAGAATGTAATGAGCCATTCATCTCATTGTAGTGAGTGGAAAAGCTTCAATGATAAATACAAAGAGTTTGCTGCTGACCCGAGAAACATTAGACTTGGCTTAGCTTCAGATGGATTTAACCCATTTGGCCACCAGAGCGCCACATATAGCATGTGGCCAGTGCTTGTTATCCCTTAGAACATGCCTCCAAATGTCTGCACAAAAGAATCAAACTACATGATGGCCTTGCTCATCCCAGGTTCAAAAGTCCTGGAAAGGATTTTGATTTGTTCATGGATCCTCTTGTGGAGGAACTTCAACAGCTATGGAAGGGTGTCCTCACTCGGGACCTATATAGCAGCCCACCAGCTGATTTCTTTCTGCCTGCTGTTATAATTTGGTGCATCCATGATTATCCGGCTTTGGGCACTATATCAAAGTCAAAAAGTCCTGGAAAGGATTTTGATTTGTTCATGGAGCCTCTTGTGGAGGAACTTCAACAGCTATGGAAGGGTGTTCTCACTCGAGACCTATATAGCAGCCCACCAGCTGATTTCTTTCTGCTTGCTGTTATAATTTGGTGCATCCATGATTATCCGGCTTTGGGCACTATGTCAGGGCGAACGACACATGGTTACAATGCATGTGTTCGCTCTGACAGGAATCTGCTGTCATACGCAATACTTAGCAAGATCTATTACATTGGACACCGTTGTTTCCTTGCCGAGGACAAGCCGCATCCTAGAAAATACCGAAGACATGTGTTCATTGCAAAGCATGAAAACCGTGATGCGCCAAAGAGGCTCACCGCCGATGAGCTGCAAGTGGAATTAGAGAACGTCAGGCATATTACACCAGGAAACCATCCTGGTAATGGTAGCGGGAAAGGAAGCATGGCAGGGTAGAAGAGAGATTATTGTTTACCTGCAGGTCCACTTTGTGGGACTTGGAGGATTGGAAAGATTTGGATCTGCGACATAATCTTGATGTGATGCACATCGAGAAAAATATATGTGACAGCATTATCGGCACACTTCTTAATATTGAAGGCAAGACGAAAGATACCTTAAAATCAAGGATTGATTTGACACACCTGGGTATCAGAAAGGAATTGCAGTTCAAGATGAAGGTAAACCATGGGATATGGAACCAGCTGTGTACGTCTTGGACAAGCTAAAAAGAAAATAATTCTGCGAGGTCCTGTCACGTGTGAGATTCCCACATGGATTTGCTTCCAACCCTGAAAAGAGAGTCGGTGCAGATGGAAACTAGGTACAAGGGTTGAAAACTCATGACTGCCACGCCCTACTTCAAAGAGTTTTACCTGTTATCCTTAGAGGATTAGGCCGCCCTGACTTATATAGAGCAGTTGCAGAGTTGGGACAATTATTCTGGGAACTCTGCAGTAGGAATATCATGATAGATGCTTTGGAGCGTCTTAGAGACAAGATACCAACTATCTTATGTGACATTGAGAAGATATATCCTCCAGCCTTCTTTGGTGTGATGGTGCATTTGGCTGTTCATCTACCTGATGAGGCACTACTTAGAGGTCCAGTACATTATGGCTATATGTACCCTATTGAAAGGCGGCTGGGCACTTTCAAGGGCTATGTTAGGAACAGATCTAGACCCAAGGGTTCCATTGCAGAGGCCTACATTTCTACAGAAGCGTTGACATTCTGCTCAAAATACATTGAAGCAACTGATCAGCTTAGCAAAGAGGTGGGTGAAGACAATCCCGGGCTCAATGTTTTCGATTATTCTGTTCGGGTTACAGGGAAGAGTCGACAAGAGGACAAACCTAAAGATTTGGACAAAATAGTTTGGTATTTGTTGAATAACTGTCCTGAGATACTACCTTATATCAAGTAAGTGCAGTACTGCAGCTTATACATCGTAATCTACTAAACTTGCAGCACATTCTTATATATATAGATGTTTGACACGATCACTATGTTGTGCATCATCTACAAAGAGGAGTTACTACCGCAAAATCCAAGAAACATTGGCAAACTGGTTATGGCAGGATTTGCGAAATGGTTCAAGAACCATGTAAGCTTTGGAAGTGCACTGTCAGTTTTTTAAATATATTGGGTACATAAGATGATCAGCTTGTCTATTTTCTAACTATAGGTTAAGAACATGCGGGAGGATGGGCATGCAGTTGATGATGCCCTTTACTCACTAGCAATGGGTCCTGATACTCGGGTAAGACATTATGAATCTTGTGTTGTTGGAGATGTGCGCTACAACACCCTTGCACGAGACGAAGGCAGGAAGACACAAAACAGTGCCATCATGAGCACGGATACGTATGACAAAGAGACAACTGAAATGTATGCTAACATAAGACATTGTTCAGCTTGCAGATATCTCCAGCCGAGGATCGTCGGTGTGTGGTCTGTTGTCTTTGTCGTTGGTATAACCTGTTTTCCAGGATCGCAAAACCCAGAGCTGATGATTATTTCAAATCCATCAATGTCAAGGCGGCATACCAGACCAACGAGCCTTTTATTTTGGCAAATAAAGCAACACAGATATTTTTCTTGGAAGACACATTTGCACGTAGCGATGACTGGAGAGTATTGCAAAGGTTTGAGCAGAGGAATTTGTTTAATGAAGTTGCACAACAAGATGATGCTTACACTGCTCCTGATGTACAAGATAACACAGATGTTCCTAATATCTTTGAGAACCATCACGTCAATGAAGCCGGCGAAAAGATTGCCTGTCGTGCTGTGGACATACAAGAGTTGATCAACAAGAAGACAACGTTCGAGGACGTTGAGGACGAAGAAGAAGATGACACCGTGGAGAATTACGATTCAGACTGATACACATGGCGAAGATGTTGACGCTGCTGCTGCGGATGATGATTACATTGCTTTTGTCGTATTTGCCTGTCAGAAGACGTTTTTTTATTTACTATGTGAAATTGTGTTTGCTATGACAACTGAAACCTGATGACCATGTTGTTTAGTATTTTGCTATGAGAACATTACTTGTTATGTATGCTGATTTGTGTTTGGTGATTGTATGACAACTAAAACATGATGACATTGTTGTTTAGTTGTACTCATATTTGGCCTTGAAACTTGAATTTGATGACATAATTGTCGGGGAAGCTGATCGTGGCCCACGAACACCTATGGGACCGAGTCCCTTGTGGTTCGGAGGGGGGCGGAGATTGCACAAAGAGCGGATCGAGGCGATGCAAACGAGCAGATTTACCCAGCTTCGGAGCTCTCCGGAGAGATAACACTCCTACTGCTGCTTGGTGGATTATATTGTGTTCTTGCTAGGGAGCAATGGGAGCTACAAAACCTAGCCTAAGTGAGTGTGGTTTCGAATGAGTCGAATGAACTGAGCCGGAGCCGAACCCCCTCTACGTTGCTCTTGGGCCTCCTTTTATAGGCCCAAGGGGTCACCACAGGTGGCAAGTAGACAAGGGTAGAATAGGAAAACAGAGGTTGGTACACCGCTTGTACAAAGGTACAAGTGATCTATACCTAACTCGACGGCAAGGGACAAGAGCCATAAATGTCCGCCCCTGTCGCTGAACAAAGGCAGCAGGGACCGCTGCGCGCTCCGCTTGCCACGATGGTAGCTTGTCGCCGCCGCTTATCACCGCTCCCCGCTGGCTGCACAGCCCATTGACACGCTGCGTTCGGGAAAGCCCCATGGCGACACGCTACGGATGAGCTGGAGTGGAGATGAAGAGAGGTTACCATGGTGCAAGCGCCTTGCCGCGCAAGGTCCTTGTCGCGCTTCGGGAGCTTGTCGCTCACCAGCCTTCCCGCAAGCTCCTCTTGCCGGGTCTTGTGTCCTTCGTGCCTTGAGTGGCCTTCCCGGCAAGATCCTCTTGCCGGGGCCTTGATTACTTTCTTCTTGAATGGCTCCAAAGGAGCCATTGAGGACCTTGGCGGTCACCAGGCCAGCCCTGCCGCTGGTTGTTGCGATCGTCTGCAGACGAAGTTCGGGGTACTAGGGTACCCCTACTCTAGTACACCGACAGGAGCCCCCGTGCCTGGGCCACACACGGCGCCAAGCTCTGTTGGGCCAGGCCCAAAACAGTGCACGGGCACGCGCGGCCTGGATCGCGCAGTTATTCGCTTCGGACCCACCACGCCCCCACTTAACGGCACGCTCCGGACGTGGCGCCGTGGGAGAGATCGTGGGGGCTTTTTTAATGGGAAAAGCGGAACGCCCACCCCCTCTCCCCCTTATAAGCAGGGGAAACAGGGGCAGAACGCCCACTTGCCATTGCTGTCACATCAAAAACCACCGCCGCTCCCCCCTTCTTCTCAAGTCCAAAGAGAGCGACGCTCCGCCCCCTCCCCATTGCCACCGGCGCCACCAACGCCGCCGGATTCTCCACCACCTCCGCTATGGCTCAAAGCCGACAAGGGCAAAGGGTGAAGTCGGCCGAGGCGCAGCGGCTCATGGGCGCCATGGAAGGAGAGGGCCTCTTCGATCCCCCGCCGACCGGAAGGAGATGCGGAGCTGTACTACCTCTTCGGTCGACGGAGACGCAGGCGCACCAGACGAGGTGATCTCCGCCGCCACATCCGAGAATGTTTCCGTCGGGTACCCTTTCTTCGCTTTTTTCCATGCGGGCTCTGCCCGCCTTTTTCCAATTCTTTTGCGACGCCATGAACACATATGGCCTCCGCCTCCTTGATTTCACCCCCAACGCCGTCCTCACCATGGCTGCTGCACACCTCTGCGATAACTTTGTCGGGTCCACCCAAATGTAGCACTTTTCCGCCATTACTTCATGCCCAGCAGAGAGAGAGGAGAGCCGCTTGCCGGAGGAATTGCATGGATCTCCAGGATCGGCAAGAAGGAAGCATATCTTGACGGAGAGCTGCGCAGCAAGTGGGAGGAGTGGAGAGCCGACTGGTGTTGGATTATAGAGGAGGAGCCACAGCCTTTTACTGCCCTGCGCCAAACTCCCATAGTGCGCGGCAACGATTGGAGCAACTTGGCGCCGGAGGATGCCAAGTTGAAGATTGCCGTGACTAGGATCTTGCGCCTCAGGCATGCCGGGCCTACCGTAGGGAGCAGTTGGCGCGGACTTCGCCGCCGCCGCATTGCGCCCTTGCAGGAGAGGGGGAGGCCTGCTTGGGAATTCCAAAATGCGGCGGACATCATGAGGCTGCGTCCGGGACTCAATTGGAACTTCACCGTCTTGGAGCTGGATGGCATGCTGCGGGAGCTGTTCAAGCCTGATGCAGATCACGCCGAGTGGTTCATGTTGCCGAAGGGAGTCGTGCCCTTGTGCAACAACTCGTCGCTTGACCGCATCCGCACGATGATGCCGTTGTGCGATTCCCATGGAATCGTTCCAACTTGGCAGGAGCCCGCCGATGACATCGTGCAGCAGTTCTTCGACAACTTGGAAGAAGTGCCGATCCGTGCCGACGAGCAGAAGCGGCTCACCCGTGACACCACCGAGCAAGAGATGGCGCGCATCGCCACAAGGTTGGAGGAGGCGGCAGATGCTGTTGCCGCTGGCGCGTTTGGGTTCTCCGTCGAGGAGGCAGAGGCAGCCGAGGCGGCAAGCCTTGCCGATCGAGAGGAGTTCGCCGGTGAGGAGGAGCAGGCCGAGCCCGACGCTGACCCAACGAGCCGCCGGGCGCCCTCCGCTGTCAAGTAGCTTGCCGCTGGAAGAGCCCGTGGCCCCGCTTAAGAAGACGCCCGCAAGACCGAGCTGGCGGGCGGCACACGGGCCAACAACCCGCCTCGCCCGACGCGCTTCCACCGCGGCAAGTACGGTTGCAGCGGGAGCGCCTCATGCCGCCACACAAGAACGGGAGCGGGCCTTCGAGCCACGGCCCCGCACCCGCCTAAACGTCCGAGGGAGCCTACCTCCAGCTCGTCGATCGAGCAGAATTTGACTTCTCCGCCTCAGCCCGAGGAAGAAGAGGAAGAGTAAGTTCTTGTCGCTGCTACTTGTAATTTTTCAATTTACTACTTTTGTCTTGTATTTGACTTGCTTCATTCTGAGCTCTTTCCTTCTTCAGACGCTGGCTCAGAGGCGTCAAGAGGGCCAAGACTCCGTGGTCGCCGTCAAGACGATTCCCCACAATGGTGACAGGAGGCACGCCTGAGACTCCCTTGCCGGATCCGCAACCCTTCATCAGAGCAGCCCCAAGACAACCCCCAGCCGTAAGTATTTGATTCATTTCTTACGGTTAGGTGTGCTTGGGTGCTCCTTCTTTACTGATTTCTGGCTTGTTGATTTGTGTAGGAGTAGAGCAGCCTCATCAGGAGGTCCCGGAAGTCACTCCTGAAGTCCTGTCTTCTTCAACTACGCCGCCAAGGGAGAAATCTCCGCCAAGGAGCGCCTCCGCAAGGGAGGCCTCCGACAAGGGGAGTCTCCGACAAGGGCAGCGCCACGAACCTCGGTGGTGGAGACCATGGCAACAGATTCCACTGCAGGTAATCTTCTTGTTTGAAAATTTCCCTTGGGTTCTCTTTTCTTCTGTTCTTCTTTTCGAACATTTGCTTGACTTGTTCTTTTCTTTCTCTGATCATCAGATCCATCTGCCGAAGAGCCGATGGAGACTGAGGTTGCCGGCGAGGAAGACGCCCGCGGCAACAATAACGACGCCGCTAACGTGGAGGAGGAGGCCGGCACCGACGGGTCCGCCGGCGAGGAGGCCGCCAAGGCTGCTGGCGCAGAGGCTGGGGAGGGGTCCGGTGATCGTACTGACGGCCCTGAGGCTGCAGGAGCGCCAGGCGCTGCGCCAACCACCGATCCCCCCGCCGCCGATGCTGCACCAGGCTCCGAAGAGCCCCAGCCCGGCGCCCATCTGAAGGCCGGCGACGGTGTCATTATCAAGCTCCCATGGGCGTCAAGCTCCAGGGCACCGGCCGAAGGGGAGACCTTCGACGCGGAACTGCTCGCCTCCGCCGGGCTGTCGCTGGTTGACGCTCCAAGCAGTAGCAGCGGCGAGCCTGAGGAAGAGCAACTACTGAAGAGGTTGTTGTCGCTCTACCGCACCTGATAGGCTAAGCTGGAGTCGCGGGAAGCACTTGTCGCGAGGGCGGGAGCTGACATGGAGAAGCGCGCAGAAGAGCTCCGGCGCGCCAACAAGGAAACTCTCCGGGACATAGCAGAAGCGCGGGAGCAGCTTGTCGAGAGCGCACGGCCTTCATCTTGAGAAGGCCGAGGTCGAGGAGCAGCAAAGGCTTGCCGCGAGAAGCTCTCAAGAAGAAGGTGAGCTGGCGCAGCGGAAGATCAACCTCGACAGCTATGAGGAAGATCTTGCCGCGCGCGAGCAATTAATTGGCGGGGCACTCCAGGAGGCAAAGGATGCCGCCGCAGCTGCCGAGGCCGCCAAGAAGGAATTTGGAGACGAGGGTGGCCCAGCTGGAGGCCACCCTCCAGAAGAGCGCCGAGGAGGTCACCGGGCTGAAGCGCGAACGCGAGAAGGACGCCTACACTCTCGGCGAGCAGCAGGGTCGTTTCGCTGAGAAGATCAAAGAGCTCGACGCCGCCAAGGACTCCAAGGCGGATCTGGAGCTGAAACTGACCACCCTCATGGAGATGCTGAACGGCGCCAAGGAGCGGGAAACGGGCCTGCTGGAGAGGATTAAGGCCAACGAGGAGCTGTTGGCGAATGCCGCGACTGCCCAGGATACTCTCAGAGATAGTATAATGCACTGGACAGAAGGTCTTGTGGACACTGCCGCCGCCATCCACAATGAGCTGATGGAGCTGGGGATGGTGGATCTTGGGTACTCCACCGACGAGAACCTCCAACCCAGCGCCAAGCTCAGCCTATTCTTCAAGGGCGTGTTGACGGGTCTCCAGCGGCTCCGGGAGGAGATCCCAAAGCAGCTGGCCGACGAGTCGCGCCAAATCTGCGCCGGGGCCCTCCAGAAGGTGTTGATGAAGGTGGCCTTCAGCAATCCAGCGCCAACTTCACCAACGCCCTCAAGTCCCTGCCTCCAACTGCCGACGTTGAAGCGCCAAGGCCCTTGTCGCACCCATCGTGGACAGGGTGAGCGGAGTCAAGAGGCTCGATGGCGATCGCGTGGACTAGGCCGCCAAGTTTATCTTTCCCTTGTCGCTGCAGATCATGTTTAGGAGAAGAATCTATTAGGTCTGCGACAAGTCATTTTTGTAATATACTCTATCTTAGGCATCAATTGCAATGTTATTCCCTTTACTTGATTTCTTCCCTTGTATGTTTGTGCCCTATGCTTTTAGGGAACTTGTCGGTGCGAGCACCTTTGCCGCGAGCGCTGAGTGCGGAACGTCAGCAGCCTGCTGCCGATGCTGCCTCCGACAAGCAACCTTGTTGCAACTAGTTGCAGCACGCTTAAGTTGTTGAGCGGACTCGAAATAACGTAAGGTCGCAAGCTAGCTGCGAGTTGGTTCCTCCGCGCACGGGTTTTCCATACAAAGTACTATTGTTCGAGGAAGATAACTTGAAAATTTAAAAACTGATTGCTTAAACTTAGCAACTTAGCTTTTCTGTTGTTTGCTTCGGCAAGGTGATACTTCCTCGGCGACACTTGGTGGCCCACACCATTATCTTCTCCTTCCCCCTGTTAACTTGTGGGTGGATGAACCTTGCTCTCTTTTTAGAAGAAAGAAGAGAAAATAAAGTTATGGAGCCTAGTGGCTCGTTATCGCCATCGGTGTGGATGCTGCACAAAATGTCAGATAATACATGCATAATAATGACGAAAGCATGAAATTGACAAATTGTGCGCAACACATGAGCTTTATCGATGCACGGGTTCACGCCCGCTTTGTACAAAGGATTACATGCAACAGCGGCAAGACTTGTACAAAGGGTGGTTGCTTGAACGGGTTCCGAACCGCGCCTCTATGGGTAAAACTTACGAAGATGCTCTATATTCCGGAGTTGCTCACCGAACGCCATCTTCGGTCTCAAAGCATGACAGCGCCAGGCCTAGTGACTCGTTTCACCCGATAAGGGCCTTCCCACTTCAAGCGCCAACTTGTTGGAATTCTTGGCGGATTGAACGCGCCAAGAACAAGGTCGCCTTCCTCGAAGCTTCCGCATTAACTTTGCGGCTATGGTGCGGCGCAAAGCTTGCTGGTAACGAGCAGCTCGTACAGCAGCCTGAAGACGATCCTCCTCGAGGAGCAGCGCGTCATCTTGTCGCAGCTGCTCTTGCTCAAGCTCATCATAAGCGAGTACTCGAGGTGACCCGTATACGAGTTCCGTGGGGAGAACTGCCTCTGCTCCATAGACTAGAGCGAAAGGTGTCTGGCCAGTGGCTCGATTTGGCGTCGTCCTGATCGACCAAAGAACCACCGGCAGCTCCTCAATCCAGTTTCTTCCGCACTTGCGCAGCCTGTCGAAAGTTCTGGTCTTGAGTCCTCGCAGCACTTCAGCATTTGCCCTCTCTGCTTGACCGTTGCTTCTCGGATGAGCAGCAGAAGCAAAACAGACCTTGGCGCCAAGATCTTGGACGTACTGCATGAAGGTGCGACTCGTGAATTGTGTGCCATTGTCTATGATGATCCGGTTAGGAATCCCAAAACGGCAAACAATTGACCTGAAGAACTTGACCGCTGACTGTGCTGTCACCTTCCTCACTGCTTCCACTTCCGGCCACTTTGTGAACTTGTCGATTGCGACATACAAGTACTCAAAGCCCCCGACAGCTCGGGGGAAGGGGCCGAGGACGCCGAGCCCCTGCATCGAAAATGGCCAGGATAAAGGGATCGTCTGGAGAGCTTGAGCTGGCTGGTGTATCTGTTTTGAATGGAACTGGCACGCTTCACACTTGGTTACTTGTGCAGTTGCATCCTGGAGGGCTTCCGGCCAGAACAAACCTTGCCGGAAAGCTTTGCCGGCAAGTGCTCTTGCGCCAATGTGGTGACCACATATGCCTCCGTGTATCTCTGCCAACAGCTTCTGTCCATCTTCCCGACAAATACACTTCAATTTCACACAGTTGAGTCTTCTTCTCACGTGATGTTGTCAACAAACTGGTACATAGCTGACCGCCGGGCTACTCTTTCCGCTTCTTCTTGCTCTTCGGAAGTTCTCCGTCTCAAGGAAATGGACGATCTGTTGTGCCCATGTTGGAGCTGCGGCTCGACAACAAGAACTAAAGGAACATTAGTCGCTGTGGGAACATCAGCTTCTACGGCAAGAACCTGTGGTTCGCCGAGTTGATGATCCCGCAAGCTTGCCGAGCAAAACTTGTCGGGAGCGCTCGCTTCAACGAAACAAACCCTAGGGCTTGTCGGAGCAGACTGCTCCTCGAGATATCTGCGTTGATTTTGGGGACCTTCTTGGCGGCGGCTTCAGGAGCTCGCCGAAAGTAGTCACCGAAACCAACTTCCTCTTCTTGCTCTGTCCGGTTGATGGTGTTACAGTTGGTTGAGTCAGCTTGAGCACAAAAATTCCTGGTTCCATGTGTAACTTGAGTGCAGCACACTTTGACAAAGCCATCAGCAATATCATTTTGAGCTCTTGGAACATGTTCCATTTGCGACCTTCAAAGTGCTCTTCTAGCTTTCTCACTTCATCAACGAGGCTTCCATCAATGGACTCGATAATCTTTGTTTACTTGGCGGACGACAAGTTGCGAGTCACCCCGACGATAAGCTTCTTGATCCCAAGGTCCACCGCATTCTATGGCCGGCAAGCAAACCTTCATACTCTGCAGATTATTTGTTGCTTGTTCCTTGGGAAAGTGCATCTGGACTATGTACTTGAGGTGCTCTCCGTGGTGCGATAAGCAGCACGCCGGCACCGGGCGCCTTGCAGCGAGAAGGCACCATCAAAGTACATCAGCCACTCTTTACTTGCTTCCTTGACGGGATGCTCGTCTCGAATTTCTTCATCTTATGCTACGCCCATTCTGCTATAAACTCTGCCAATGCTCGCTTTGGATAGTTGAAGTGCTTTCAAACTTGAGGCCAAAGCTTGACAGTTCCAAAGGCCCACTCAACAATCCTGCATGTTGCTTCGGATTTTGCAATATCCTCTTCAACGGAAAGCGAGTGACAACTGTTATCTCATGTGCTTGGAAGTAATGGCGCAGCTTTCTCGAGGCCATGAGGAGGCCGAAAAGCAACTTCTGCACACCAGAGTACCTTGACCTAGCCCCCTGCAGAAGGGAACTGACAAAGTAGACCGGGCGCTGCACCATCCTTTTCTGTATCTTGTCGCAATCCTGCGCAGATCCGTCCTTGTCGGGACCAGAGCTTGATCGCAAGCCCCCGCTTGTCGCTGGATGCATCTCGCCTCGGTTGCCGGCTCATCATCCGCCTCCCTCTCCGCTACTAACGCAGCACTAACCACTTGATTGGTTGCCGCTATATACAGCAGCAACTTCTCTTGTGGCCTAGGTGCGACAAGTATTGGAGTGGAGCACATGTACCTCTTTAAGTCCTGTAGCGCTGCCTCCGCTTCGGCAGTCCATTTCATTGGACCTACCTTTTTCAAAATATTGAAAAATGGCAGGGCGCGCTCAGCTGACTTAGAGATAAACCTGCTGAGAGTAGCCACGCAACCGGCAAGCCTTCTTACATCCTTGACGCGCTTTGGTGCTTCAATCAGCTCAATGGCCTTGATCTTGTCGGGATTGGCTTCAATTCCCCTCTGGGACACGAAGAACCCGAGAAGTTTGCCGGAAGGGACTCCAAACACGCACTTCTCGAGGTTGAGCTTGAGGTTGATCTTGCGCAGATTTGTGAAGGTCTCATCTAAGTCTTGAACCAGAGTTGCTTTGTCCTTGCTCTTGACCACTATGTCATCCATGTAGGCTTCTACATTTCTGTGTATTTGTGGCTCAAAGGCATCATGGACTACTCTCGCAAACGTTGAACCAGCATTCTTCAAACCGAAAGGCATCCGTATGAAACAGTATGTGCCACATGGTGTAATGAATGCGGTTTTCTCTTCATCCTCCTCTGCCATGAAAATCTGATGATATCCTGAATATGCATCAAGAAATGAAAGCAAATCACATCCAGCTGTGGAGTCAACAATCTGGTCTATACGCGGCAAGGGAAATGGGTCTTTGGGACAAGCTTTATTAACATCCGTGAAGTCAATACAAAGTCTCCATTTCCCATTCGCCAGCATAACCACCGGATTGGCCAACCACGGGATGGAGCACTCTCCGACAAGGCCTGCTGCTTCCAACTTCTTGATCTCTTCGCTATGAATTCTTGGCGCCCAACGCTGCTTCCTAACTTTTTGCTTGACGGGCGCGCGTGAGGAGGACAGACAGCTAGGTGGTGCTCAATTACTTTCTGGAACACCGGGATGTCGATGGTTGCCATGCAAACACATCGACATTCGCCCGCAGGAAAGCAACGAGCTCGCCTTCCTATTTAGGGTCAAGTGTGGCAATCGATGGTGAAGGTACCACCAGTGCCGCCCTCCTTGGCGGGCACCTTCTTGGTCTTCGGCGGAGCTGCCATCATCTTCTTGCACTTGCCGGTGGAGCTCGATGGTGCGTCCTCGACGGTAGCGCAGCACTCCGAAGAGGTGCGCTTGCCGGAGTGGGCATCAGAGCTTTTGCCGGACAAGGTGGTCTTCTTCTTCCCCCCCGGAGCATCAGCGGCAAGTGGTTTGCTATCTGTCGCAGCTGCTGCATCCCGGTAAATTTTGTCGGCGCAGATAAGCGCATCCTTCTTGTCGCCATGAACAGAAATGACGCTTATCGGGCCGGGCATCTTGAGTAGGTTGTAGGCGTAATGAGAGGCTGCCATGAACTTGGCGAGTGCTGGACGGCCAAGTATCCCATTGTAGGGCAATGGGAAATCAGCAACGCCGAATGTGACCCTCTCAGTCCTGAAATTTAACTCACTGCCAAATGTTACCGGCAATGTGATCTTCCCTTTCGGCTTGCTCTTTCCTGGGTTGATTCCTTGGAAAGTGCCAGTCTCTTCGAGCTCGCTGTCAGGGATCTGAAGCTTCTGGAGCACTGCAGAGGAGATCAGATTCAGGCCGGCCCCGCCGTCAACCAACATTTTAGTGACCTTGAGGTTGCGGATAGTTGGTGAGACGAACATCGGCAAGCACCCGACCGCAGTAATGCGATCAGGGTGGTCCTCAATATCAAAAATGATGGGCGTGCTGGACCACTTCAGAGATCTACGTGACTCCACGGATGGTTCTGCTGCATTGACCTCCCGCATCCATTGCTTGAGTTGGTGGTGCGAGGTATGCAGAGAAGCACCACCGTCAATGCAGAGAACTTCTGTTGCCTTCTGAAACTCCTGCTCATCAGCTTCATCGTCTTCCATGTCTTCATCTTCTTCTTTTTCTTCGTCCTTGTCGCGGCCGTGGGGAGGTCTGTCTCCTTGCCGCTGCTTGGCCTTGCCGCGGCGTCCTCCCCGGCCGGGTCTCTTCTTACTAGCTGCACCAGCACCTTCTTGGGCCTTCTCCTTGTCTCGCCGCTCGTATTCAGCCTTCTGTAGCTCAACAAGCTGCTCGACCTTCTTGCAGCTCTGGAGATCATGGCCCTTGGTGCGGTGAATCTTACAGTACTGTTTGTTGGAGCTGTCCTGCTTGTCGGCGGCAGCCACAGCTTGGCGGTCAGTGTCAGCGGCAACCTCCTTGCCGGAGCTACCAACCTTAGCCTTGTTGGTGCCGCCTCCGTTGCCGGACTGCTCGACAACTAGTACCTCCTTGTTCTTCTTCTTTCTGTTGTTCCGCCGCCGGCTCTTCCTTGCAGGGGCGGTCTCCTCACTGTCAGATTCTGCTCCCACATTCTCTCCTGGGAGTCTTCTTCCCTCCTCAGCACGTGCACACTTGTCGGCCAAGGCATACAGCTCACTGACGTCCTTGACTTTACACATCGCCATATCCTCCCTCATCCTGCGGTTCCGCACGTTCCGATGAAACGCGCTGATCACCGCGACAGGGTGGACATCTGGGATGTTGTAGTGCACGCGACTGAATCTTTGGATGAACTTGCGCAGGGACTCTCCCTCCTTCTGGGCGAGCAGGTGAAGGTCACTCTCTTGGCCATGAGGCTTGTGGCCGCCTGTGAAGGCGCCGACAAACTGATGGCACAAATCTGCCCAAGAAGATATGGAACTGTCCGGCAAGTGCATGAGCCAAGATCTGACGTTTGGCTTGAGCACCAGAGGGAAGTAGTTGGCAAGGATCTTGTCGTCTCGTCCCCACGCAGCTTGCACCGCGATGGTGTAGATGCTGAGGAACTCCGATGGGTGTGTCCTGCCATCATACTTCTCTGGCACATCTGGCTTGAAGTTTTTCTTGTCGGGCCACTGGACTTGCCGCAGCTCACGGGTGAACGAAGGGCAACCTATCACAGACGGCAAGTCGCTGGTTCTTCGGGCGCATGCTCTCAACAGCGGGCCCGGCGCGCTGGTCGGATTGACGCGCGCTTCTCTTGGCGCCGATGCGCGGTTCGGCGTCTTCTTGTTGCCGTTCCTTAAGAACTTGGCGCTGATCACGGCGAGTGGATCCGGCGACGCGTGGAGTCGCTGTCGAGGTGGATCCGAGGAGCTGGTGATCTTGGCCTTCGGAAGGGAGTGCATGGTGGTGTCACCCCGCAGGTCTGCCGCCGCCGGCTCGTGTTTTGTCGCCGCGCCGCAAGGACGCAGTTGGTTGCCGCGGAACGTCGCTGTTGGCAAAGCCGATGAGACTCTGGATTGTGGCCCTCCATTCGTCGACCTTGTCGGCCGTTGGAGGGTAGTCTAGAAGCAGTTGAGCTCTCGCCAAGGCTTCTGCTGGAGTGGAGGGTAGCAATGGCGTACGGAGCGAGAAACGGGATGTGCTCGGACTCCTAACCAAGTTAGGAGGAGCAGCATCCCGCCCAAGCGATCGTACTCCGCTCGTACCAGCATGCTGGCGTGCATGTGGGTCTTGAGGGCCTCTGGAGCCTCCAGCTTGGCCTTGACCCAACGAGCGTATGGTGCTGCGAGCATCATGACGCTGTCGGTCCCGCGCCTCCTAAGAAGGACGCGGTGCGGATTCGGATGCCGAAGCTTGTGCCGCCTTGTCCTTGGACCTGGCGGCGTCGTGGGCTCTCTCGACGACGCCCGTTCCTCCGCCAGCGTCTTCCCCACCACTCGTCAGCTCCGGTGGTGGTGGGTTTGACGCGGACGGCTCTGCTGCCGCCGAAGCCTTCTTCTTCGGGGGCATGTTGATGAAGGTTGATGAAGAAACTTCTCGTGTGAACGCCGGATCGGGTTCACACAGCCTCGACGCCCCCTACCTGGCGCGCCAAAGATGTCGGGGAAGCTGATCGTGGCCCACGAACACCTATGGGACCGAGTCCCTTGTGGTTCGGAGGGGGGCGGAGATTGCACAAAGAGCGGATCGAGGCGATGCACACAAGCAGATTTACCCAGCTTCGGAGCTCTCTGGAGAGATAACACTCCTACTGCTGCTTGGTGGATTATATTGTGTTCTTGCTAGGGAGCAATGGGAGCTACAAAACCTAGCCTAAGTGAGTGTGGTTTCGAATGAGTCGAATGAACTGAGCCGGAGCCGAACCCCCTCTACGTTGCTCTTGGGCCTCCTTTTATAGGCACAAGGGGTCACCACAGGTGGCAAGTAGACAAGGGTAGAATAGGAAAAACAGAGGTTGGTACACCGCTTTGTATAGTGTACGGTGATCTGTACCTAACTCTGACGGCAAGGGACAAGAGCCATAATGTCCGCCCCTCGTCGCCTGAACAGGCAACAGGACCGCAAGCGCGCCCGCTTGCCACGATGGTAGCTTGTCGGCGCCGCTATCACCGCTTCCCGCTGGCTGCACAGCCCATTGACACGCTGCGTTCGGAAAGCCCCATGGCGACACGCTGGCGGATGAGCTGGAGCGGAGATGAAGAGAGGTTACCGCCGCTGCAAGCGCTTTGCCGCTGCAAAGTCCTTGTCGCGCCGGAGCTTGTCGCCACCAAGCCTTCCGGCAAGATCCTCTTGCCGGGTCTTGTTTCCTTCGTGCCTTGAGTGGCCTTCCGCAAGCTCCTCTTGCCGGGCCTTGATTACTTTGTTCTTGAATGGCTCCAAAGGAGCCGCTGAGGACCTTGGCGATCACCAGGCCAGCCCTGTCGCGGGGTGCTGCGACTGTCCGTGCACGAGTTCGGGGTACTAGGGTACCCCTACTCTAGTACACCGACAATAATTTGCTGTTGGACTGCAATTTGCTCGACGTCTTCGAATGAGAACAAAGCTGACCCGACAGGGCCTCTGCTATTTATTTATTTATATGAGCAAAAGGGGAACCCTCTGATTTCTGTTAATACAAATCATTAGATGCTACACAGGTTTCATTCATTACTAGTTTCAGCAAAGTGCTCATGTCGTACCACTGAATACATCACGAGTGCTACATACACTGCAAATAAAGAGACAATCATCCTATAGAGAACATCGATTTTGCCCATTATCTTCACAAGCTCTTTCATCTCCTCATTGTTGTCAAGGCCATTCAGCAGCTATTGCTTGGCCATGATCAGAGGTACTGCATCTTTAACCTTCTGCTCTGCATCTTCCTCTTCTGCCGTTCCTTCAGTTACTTGTCCAACACCCCAACTTGCTGGTATTGGGATTCCTCGGCTAACCAAATAATCAGCGTAGTTGCATTCCCCCACATCAGCAACTTCCCAGAAATACAAATCACACGAATCTTCCCTTTTCTGCACGAATCAAATTGGAAGGTCATCAACCAAACTATTAAAAAAAAATCAGTAACTAAAAGCAGCAGAACAACACTTAAACATATTATTACCCCATGATTCGGGCATTTGTAGAAGACTCGGCCAGGGTTGAGGATTGTGGTTGAGACGTGACGGATGACTCTGCGTGATTTGCAGCAGTGGCACCACACCAACGACAGCGGGTTGCGATGAGCAATCGGCTGCGGTGCGCGTGCTGGCTGGGGTGTGATAAGACCCACAGGCGATGGTACGGGTGGTGACTTGACGCATATCTGGTTGTTGTCTACTGAAGAGCAGGTGGACGAGAAGCCAGCGGACATGGTTGCTGCGCCGAGAGCTTCTGATGCTAGGCAGAGTAGGTAGAGAAGAGGAGAAGCGAACGTTGGATATGTCAGTTTCATTACTTGCAGAGTCTAGGTTTGGATTCGAACCAGCTACAGGAGCACGTCTTCCTTTTTTCTAAAACTCGGCAACGTCTCTTTACTGGTCTTTCTTGTTCTGTACGCCTTCCCATGTCTTTCATTTTCTTTCCTTTTTTTTGCGAGGAAGGAAGGAGGACAAAATTGAGAGTTCCTGGGACTCGAACCCAAGATCTCTCGGTTGAAAACCAAGGGTGCTAGTCACTTATGTGGCGAACGTTCCTTGTGAGGAGGACAGCAGACGAACGCATTTTCCTCGCAGTTTTCTTCCTATATATAAAAAAGTATGCTACTTGGTGTCCGCTTCGTCAAGAAATGATTGTGCCAACCTTGACCGTTGGATTGACATTCAACATCTGTCGCATTTCTTCAGTCTCTTCTTCCTCGAGCCGCCAAAGCCAAACCAGCGCCGTCGGGACCGCCTGCTCCCGCCTCCCACGGCTGGCTGTGATCTTCCCCGGCTCCTGTTTGTTCCCGTCCGAGGCATCACCATCGTTCTCCGCCTTGGTTCGCTCGCCGTGGCGCCGCCCTCCGGTGTTGTCAACATGGTCAACAACCGAGAGGAATAAGGAGATGACTATACATGGTGAGGATGACAGTAGGGACCCAGCTAAGCAAAGTAATTTTGTTTTTTCGGGACGGAGAAGGGTATCAACCGGGTTGTGCGGGACTCATGGCCCGTCTAGCCCAGTCTTTTATTTCATATGTTTAGCACATGACCAGCCCAGTTTATTTTTTTCCTTTCTGAAAATGGCTAGCCAGCTATTTTGTTTTTTGCAGAATAACCAACGTAGGCCTACTTGCTTTTCTACGCCCGGCTGGGCCGGAAATCGTTCAAGGCGAGGAGGGATGCATTTTGCCCAGAAAATGGGCTATAAGTAATAAGATATGGGCTATAAGTAATAATAAATGGGCTGTAAAATGAAAAAATACAGCAAATAGGCAATTAGTTCCAAAATACTGTTTTCTTTCGGATTTTGATATTTTAAATTTCATTGATTTTGTGCGGGTAAAATTTCATTGAATTTAAATTAAGGTATATTTAGATTTAAAATTAATTTGAATCTGGCTAGAAATTTCGGGCTGTATTCTGTTTGGGACAGATTTGGAGGCTGACTTGTGGGTCTACTAGGTTGACGTGTACTTTGGCTTTGTCAACTTAGTCCACAAACGATTATAGCAGCAGTGATCGTTGGATGTTAATCGAACGGCCGTGTTGCTTCTTCAATATCTGATCTTCTTGCTCCAGACGCCCAAACCAGCTCCGGTGGGACTGCCTGCTCCCGCCTCCCGTGGCTGGCTGTGCTGCCGCACAGGCCGCACCGCCCCACCCTACTTCATTGCTGGCCAGGCCATTCCTCTACTCACCCACACCTCCTGTTATTTTCCGGCGATGGTAGCCGGACCAGTAAACCCTCGTACTCCCCACCGTGTGGGCAACCATTGCCGAGTTTTCCCCGGCTCCCTGTGGTTCCCTTCCTAGGCCTCGCCGTCGTCCACCGCCATGGTGCTCTTGGCGCGGCCTGGTCAACATGGTCAACGAACGACATCCATCGGTCGTCGACTGTACGTGCAAAATAATGATTCCTCCACCTGACAGCTGGGACCCACCGGAAGGGCCTCTATATTTTGCAAAAAAAACGTTCCCCCCGCTGACATGTCGGACCCACCAGCTATATCTTCGCACGCAAGGAAGTGCCTCCTTATTACGCATAAAAAAATGAATACCCCCTGCTAGCTGGGATCCACCATAGTGGGAGGATGACTTATGGGCCAACTAAGTTGATGGGGATGGAGGGCTTTGTCAACTTAGTCAATATGAACGATTCTAGCTCCAGTGAGCGTATGATTTGTGCTTCTTCAACCTTTGGTCTTCTTGCTCCAGCTGCCCAAAGCAGCGCCGGTCATGCCGCATGCTCCTGCCTCCTGTGGCCGGCTGTGCTGCCGTGGAGGCCTCACCGCCCCTACTATTCCCACCGCTGGCCAGGCCCTGCGTCGACGGCAGCCTCACACCGCAGTCGAACCTGTGAACCCTCGTACTCCTCTCCGCGCAGGCTTCCACTGCCGCATCTTCCCCGGCTCCATGTCGTCCCCTTCCTAGGCCTCGCCGTCATCCACCGCCGTGGTGCTCTCTGCGCGGCGTGGTCAATGTGGTCAAGGAACGACTTCCATCAAAAGAGTACTGTACGTGGAGAGGCTGACAGCTGGGTCCACGGCCACAGCCTAGTTTTTTTGTGATTTGCCAAGTAAGTCGCTTTGTCAGGCCTGTTGGGCTGCAAATCTTTCCAGATGAGGAGAGCTTTCATTCGGCTGGCAAAGAAAATGGCCCATCAGTAATGAGAAATGGGATGTACATTTTTAAAACACATCAAACAGGCAATTAGTTTCAAATATCTTTTTTTTCTTTTCAAGATTATAAATTACATTAATTTTTATGCGTGGAGAATTTGTTGGATTTTATATTGATATACATTTATTTTTAAAATCAGTTTGAATGTGAGTCGAAATTTCGGGATTAAAAACAGTTTCGACCTTTTTGAAATATGCAAAATTTGAATAATTTTTAACCGTGGCCACAAGATGGGCTGTAATGCTAACAAAAGAATATGGGCTCCAAAAAAAACCTTAAGAATTAGCAAATGGGCTGTAAATTATTAGAAATAATGGCAGATGGGCTGTATGCTGTTTTCCACAGATTTGAGGCTTTCGTAAAAAAAAGGTTGACGCACAAGCACTGACTATTGGATGTCCATCCAATGGCCGTCGTGCTTCCTCAATCTCTGCTCTTCCTGCTCCAGCCGCTCAAACAAGCACCGGCGGAACTGCCTGCTCCCTCCTCCCGGCGGCCGGCTGTGCTGCCGCGCAGGCTTCACCGCCCCACCATACTCCCATCGCTGGCCTAGACATCCCTCTACTCACCCACACCTGCTGTTATTCTCCGGCGACGGCAGATGAACCAGTAAACCCATGTACATTCATACTCCCCTCCACGTGGGAAACAACTTCCGAGTCTTCCGTGCCTCCGTGTCGTCCCCTTCCTAGGCCTCGCCGTCGTCCACCGCCGTGGTGCTCTTGGCGCGGCCTGGTCAATGTGGTCAATGACCGACTTCCATCGGAAGAGTACTGTGCGTGGAGACGCTGACAGCTGGGTCCACGGCCGCAGCAAGGAAGTGCCTCCTTATTACGCGCAAAATAATTATTCCTCCACCTGACAGCGGGGACCCACCGGACGGGCCACCATATTTCGCAAAAAAATGTTTCCCCCCTGACTACTGGGACCCACCAGCTACACCTTCGCATGCAAGGAAGTGCGTTCGGGCAAAAAAAACAAAATGATTCGCCCCCCTGACTACTGGGACCCACCAGCTACATCTTTGCATGCAAGGAAGTGTGTCCGGGCAAACAAAAAAATGATTCGCCCCCTTGACTGCTGGGACCCACCAGCTACATCTTCGCAGGCAAGGAAGTGCCCGACAGTCGGGACCCACCTGGTCGAAGCGCACGTGGCGTTGTCATTCTGGTCGCGAACGGTATGCATATATATATCTTTGGTGGATGTAGAGGCGCGCACGTAGCATGTACACATACGTATAGCGGCCAGGGTGCAAGAAAGAAAATACGGCCACGTATGTGTATATACGGGCGGGGTCTCGAACGCCTACTCGCGCATACGTACGGCGAGGGCTCGTTGACATGGCTAGGTCGGAACAGAGAAGCGGCGTCCTCGTCGTGTTCATGGGGAGGCAACGGAATGCGTCGTGTTCATGGGGAGGCAACGGAATGCGTCGTGTTCATCGGGAGGCAACGGAATGCGTGGGAGCCAACCGGCTGGGCCGGAACGGAATGCGTGGTCGTGTTCATCAGGAGGGCTTGGAAGGAATAGGCGGTGGAAACGAGGCCTGGCGTACTGCACAACGGAGGAAACGAACCTCCTACGTTCGGAACGGGGTCCTTTTGATCGGGAGGGGTCTGGCATACCGCATAATGGAGGAAACGGACCTCCTATGGCCGAAACGATGGTCCTGTTGATCGCGAGGGGTGTGCGTACCGCAAAACAGAGGAAACGAACCTCCTACGGTCAAAACGGGGGTCCTGTTGATCGCGAGGGGTGTGGCGTACCGCAAAACGGAGGAAACAGACCTCCTATGGTCGAAACGGGGGTCCTGTTCATCAGGAGGGCTGTGGCGTACCGCAAAACAAGACTCCACAGGATACTGTTCATCTCCACCGTCGACCTCCTCCAGCCTCCACGGGCTACCGTCAACCTTCTCCAGCCTACACGGGCGCTACTCCACCGGCTACTGTTCAACCACCCCTCCACCATCTACTGTTCATCCAGCCCTCCGAACCACGGGATCCTGTTCATCCACCCCTCCACGGGCACCCCTCCACCGTCTACTGTTCATCCAGCCCTCCACACCACAGGGTCCTGTTGAACCACCCCTCCACCATCTACTATTCATCCATCCCTCCACCACACCACGGGGTCCTGTTCATCCAGAGGCGACGCCACCGCTCATTGTTCATCCAACCACCCCCCCCCCCCCCGCAACGCTCACAGTTCATCCCAGAGGCAGCATCGATCGGCTTCAGTTAGCAGCAGTAGAGAAGGAATTGCTCGATCGGGTTCAGTTAACAGAAATCGATCGATCGCTCGGGTTCAATTGGAGCCCAACGCCTCGCTCAGGTTCAGTTAGAGCCAACGCCTCGCACCACGCCCGTACGAGTATGAGATAAATGTGCATCGCTCGGCCCCCGACCTCCCACCGTAACCCGGAACTCCCCGAAATTTTCCTGCCCCTCGGTTCTACCATGGTTTTTTCCGTCATGGACGGCCCAAAGAATGTCATGCAACTGCGTCTCCGGCCCGCCCAGGATGAAAAGCCCACTTTCTGTCATGATTTTTTGTCATAGAAGTAGGAGCCCACCACATCTATGATGATACCGGGTTTTGTCACAATTATCGTCATAGAAGTGTTAGATGCATGACATAAAAAAAATTCGTTCGGCCCAAAATGTCACGGATGTGTCTTTTTTTTGTAGTGATATAAGTAGCTTCACCGAGGTCTTTCACTGAAAAACTCTTATTCAAGTATCGTTTTATGCTATCCTGAAATTCTATATCATTTCCACTCAGCAATATGTCTTCCACATATAATATTAGAAATGCTACAGAGCTCCCACTCACTTTCTTGTAAATACAGGCTTCTCCAAAAGTCTGCATAAAACCATATATTTTGATCACACTATCAAAACGTTTATTCCAACTCAGAGATGCTTGCGCCAGCCTATAGATGGATCGTTGGAGCTTGCACACTTTGTTAGCATCCTTTGGATCGATAAAACCTTCAGGTTGCATCATATACAACTTTCCTTCCAGAAATCCATTCAGGAATGCAGTCTTTACATCCAGTTGCCAAATTTCATAATCATAAAATGCAACAATTGCTAACATGATTCGGACGGACTTAAGCATCGCTACGGGTGAGAAAGTCTCATCGTAGTCAACTCCTTGAACTTGTTAAAAACCTTTCACAACAAGTGGAGCTTTGTAGACAGTAACATTACCGTCAGCGTCAGTCTTATTCTTGATGATCCATTTATTCTCTATGGCTTGCCGATCATCGGGCAAGTCAACCAAAGTCCACACTTTGTTCTCATACATGGATCCCATCTCAGATTTCATGGCCTCAAGCCATGCATTTTGCGGATTCTGGGCTCATCAGCGCTTCCTCATAGTTTGTAGGTTCATCATGGTCAAGTAACATGACCTCAAGAATAGGATTACCGTACCACTCAGGTGCAGATCTTACTCTGGATGACCTACGAGGTTCAGTAGTAACTTGATCTGAAGTTACATGATCATCATCATTAGCTTCCTCACTAATTGGTGTATGAGTCACAGGAACAGATTTCTGTGATGAACTACTTTCGAATAAGGGAGCATGTACACTTACCTCATTAAGTTCTACTTTCCTCCCACTCACTTCTTTCGACAGAAACTCCTTCTCTGGAAAGGATCCATTCTTAGCAACAAATGTCTTGCCTTCGGATCTGTGATAGAAGGTGTACCCCCACAGTCTCCTTTGGGTATCCTATGAAAACACATTTCTCGGATTTGGGTTCGAGCTTATCAGGTTGAAGCTTTTTCACATAAGCATCGCAACCCCAAACTTTAAGAAACGACAACTTTGGTTTCTTGCCAAACCATAGTTCATAAGGCGTCGTCTCAACGGATTTAGATGGTGCCCTATTTAACGTGAATGCGGCCGTTTCTAAAGCATAACCCCTAAACGATAGCAGTAAATCAGTAAGAGACATCATAGATCGCACCATATCCACTAAAGTATGATTACGACGTTCGGACACACCATTATGCTCTGCTGTTCTGGATGGCGTGAGTTGCGAAACTTTTCTGCATTGTTTCATATGAAGACAAAACTCATAACTTAAATATTCTCCTCCATGATCAGATCATAGAAACTTTATTTTCTTGTTACGATGATTTTCCACTTCACTCTGAAATTCTTTGAACTTTTCAAATGTTTCCGACTTCTGTTTCATCAAGTATATATACCCATATCTGCTCAAATCATCTGTGAAGGTGAGAAAATAACGATACCCGCCGCGAGCCTCAATGTTCATCGGACCACATACATTAGTATGTATGATTTCCTACAAATCTGTTGCTCGCTCCGTTGTTCCGGAGAACGGCTGAGGGAGTTCTAGATTAGGGGGTGTCCGGATGGCCGGACTATGACCTTTGGCCGGACTCCTAGACTATGAAGATACAAGATTGGAGACTTCGTCCCGTGTCCAGATGGGACTTTCCTTGGCGTGGAAGGCAAGCTTGGCGATACGGATATATAGATCTCCTCCCATTGTAACCGACTCTATGTAACCCTAACCCTCTCTGGTGTCTATATAAACCGGAGGGTTTTAGTCCGTGGGGACGAACAACAATCATACCATAGGCTAGCTACTAGGGTTTAGCCTCTCACGATCTCGTGGTAGATCTACTCTTGTACTACCCATATCATCAATATTAATCAAGCGGTAGGATTTTACCTCCATCGAGAGGGCCCGAACCTGGGTAAAAACATAGTGTCCCTTGTCTCCTGTTACCATCCGCCTAGGCGCACAGATTCGGGACCCCCTACCGAGATCCGCGGTTTGACACCGACATTGGTGCTTTCATTGAGAGTTCCTCTATGTCGTCATCTTTAGGCCCAATGGCTCCTCCGATCATCAACAACGATGCGGTCCAGGGTGAGACTTTTCTCCCCCGACAGATCTTCATATTCGGCGGCTTTGCACTGCGGGCCAATTCACTTGGCCATCTAGAGCAGATCGAAAGCTACGCCTCTGGCCATCAGGTCAGATTTGGAAGTTTAAACTACACGGCCGACATCGCGGAGACTTGATCTTGACGGGTTCGAGCCACAGCCAAGCGCGCCGCACTGTCACGATGGGCATGATCTAGCTCTGCCGCTGAACAGTGCGCTGAAGGCCGCACCAGTGTCCGCTCCGACCCTTAGCTCGGAGCCGACTGCGTCAATCAAGGACAGGTGGCTGGACACCGCCTCGGGGGCTGCAATCTCTACGGCGATCGAGCCGAACATCATACCTGTCCTTTGTGAAGCTCGTGGCTCCAAGGTGCCGGACTCCTCTTCGGACTCCGAACCTTCCATGCCCCTGCCAATCGAATCCGATTGGGCGCCGATCATGGAGTTCACCACCACGGACATCTTTCAGCACTCGCCCTTCGGCGACATTCTGAATTCACTAAAGTCTCTCTGTTTATCAGGAGAGCCCTGGCCGGACTATGGTCAGCAAGGTTGGGATGCGGACGACGAAGAAATTCAAGGCCCATCCTCCACCCACTTCGTAGCCACTGTCGATGATTTAACCGACATGCTCGACTTCGACTCTGAAGATATCGACGGTATGGATGCCGATGCAGGAGACGACCAAGAACCAGCGCCTACAGGGCACTGGAAGGCCACCTCGTCGTATGACATTTACATGGTGGACACCCCAAAAGAAGGGAACGGCGATGGAACAATGGAGGACGACCCCTCCAAGAAACAGCCTAAGCGCCGGCGTCAGCAGCGCCGCTCTAAATCCTGCCACTGCAAACAGCGATTCCGCACGGGAGCGGTAACACCGGACGGTGCGAAGACAATCCCCTCGGCAGAGGATTCAGCACGGGGGATGGAGAAGCCAGCCCTCATGAGAGAGCGGCGAGCAGAGAGGTAGAGGACGATAATTACATGCCTCACTCCGAAGAGGAGGCAAGCCTCGACGATGATGAATTTGTCGTGCCTGAGGATCCCGTCGAACAAGAGCGTTTCAAACACAGGCTTATGGCCACAGCGAGCAGCCTCAAGAAAAAACAGCAACAGCTTAGAGCTAACCAAGACTTGCTAGCCGACAGATGGACGGATGTCCTTGCGGCTGAAGAGTACGAACTCGAACGCCCCTCCAAGAGCTACTCAAAACGCAGGTTGCTACCCCGATTAGAGGAGGAAGCACAAAGACCTACATCACCAGCGCATGATGCGGCCGACAGGCCACCTCGTGGCCGCGACAAAGAGGCCTCTCGGCCCTCCACTCAAGCCGCACCCCGTCGTCGCTCAAAGAAAACCAAGGCACGGGGAAATGCGCCAGACCTGCGAGATATATTGGAGGACAGGGCAAGGAAAACAAGATCGATCTGTGGATCGCATGGGCGCCCCACGACACGTGACGATAACCGTCCTGCCGGGTATGGTAAATCCGGCTGGGCCAAGCACAGTAGACAAAGCTCATTTGAGCTACGTCGTGATATAGCCCAATACAGAGGTGCCGCACACCACTATGCTTCACAGATGAAGTATTGGATCATCAAATCCCCGTGGGTTTCAAACCCGTAAACATCGAATCATACGATGGCACAATAGATCCGGCGGTATGGATCGAGGATTATCTCCTTCATATCCACATGGCTCGCGGCGATGATCTACACGCCATCAAATACCTCCCACTCAAGCTTAAAGGACCAGCCCGGCATTGGCTTAACAGCTTGCCAGAAGAATCAATTGGTTGTTGGGAGGACCTGGAAGCCGCATTCCTCGACAACTTCCAGGGCACCTATGTGCGACCACCAGACGCCGATGACCTAAGTCACATAATTCAGCAGCCAGAGGAATCGGCCAGACAATTCTGGAGACGGTTCCTAACCAAGAAAAATCAAATAGTTGACTGTCCGGACGCAGAGGCCCTTGCAGCCTTCAAGCATAACATCCATGATGAGTGGCTTGCCAGGCACCTAGGACAAGAAAAGCCGAAATCCATGGCAGCCCTCACAACACTCATGACCCGCTTTCGCGCGGGGGAAGACAGCTGGCTAGCTCGTAGTAATAACATGACCAAGAGCCCTGGTAATTCGGATACCAAGGACAACATTGGCAGGTCGCGTCACAACAATAAAAGCGCTGCGTGCAGCGACAATGCTGAGGATACGGCAGTTATTGCCGGATTCAGAGGCTCGAAACCCGGTCAGCGGAAAAAGCCATTCAAAAGAAATACTCCGGGCCCGTCCAATTTGGACCGAATACTCGATCGCTCGTGCCAGATACACGGCACCCCCGAAAAACCAGCCAACCACACCAACAGGGATTGTTGGGTGTTCAAGCAGGCAGGCAAGTTAAACGCCGAAAACAATGACAAGGGGCTGCATAGCGATGACGAGGAGGAGCCCCGAACGCCGAACACTAGGGGACAGAAGGGCTTCCCCCCACGAGTGCGGACAGTGAACATGATATACACAACCCACATACCCAAAAGGGAGCGGAAACGTGCACTTAGGGACGTATATGCGTTGGAGCCAGTCGCCCCAAAGTTCAACCCATGGTCCTCCTTCCCGATCACTTTTGATCGAAGGGACCACCCCACTAGCATCCGCCATGGCGGATTCGTCGCATTGGTTCTAGACCCAATCATTGATGGATTTCACCTCACTAGAGTCGTTATGGACGGCGGCAGCAGCCTGAACCTGTTTTATCAGGACACACTGCGAAAAATGGGCATAGATCCCTCAAGGATTCATCCCACAAAGGCGACCTTTAAAGGCGTCATACCAGGTGTAGAGGCCAACTGTAAAGGCTCAGTTACACTTGAGGTGGTCTTCGGATCCCCGGATAATTTCCGAAGCGAGGAGTTAATCTTCGACGCAGTCCCGTTCCGCAGTGGCTATCACACACTGCTCGGACGAACCGCATCTGCAAAGTTCAATGCGGTGCCGCACTACGCATACCTCAAGCTCAAGATGCCAGGCCCTCGAGGAGTCGTTACGGTCAATGGAAACACCGAACGCTATCTCTGAACGGAGGAGCATACGGCGGCCCTTGCGTCGGAATTACAAAGCAGCCTTTCAAGGCAATTCTCCAGTCCGGCCATTAAACGTCCGGACACCGTCAAGCGCGCCCGGAGTAACCTACAACAAGACCGCCTGGCACATTCCCAGCATGCGTAGCAATGCGGCCCTACCCCAGCCCTCGCGAAATTGCGAAACCAGTACTACGCGTACATAACTACGCTCTGGAAATACCATGGGCATAGGGGGAGGGGCACGACCACGGCATGCCCAAAATGCGGCTCAACCGCACCAGGGGCTCCTAATTTTTTTATTATTTTTCTTACTTTCAGGACTCCACTCTACAGAAGGCATGTCCGGCAGTACAATCGCCGAACACACGATGCAACAGCCAGGGAGGCAGAAAGCTACGTCGAGTGTCCAGGTGGTCTCTATAACGAGCAGTATACTTGTTTCACATATCATCCCGCAGCTCGCCCCTGGAGGGGGACATGTTAAATAGTCCCATCTCTTGCTTATCGCAATATTTGTATCGTTCTTCTTTTACCGCAGACTTTTCGAATAAACAATACATAGCTTTTGTCTATTATTGCATTCCTTATTTTATAAATATATGTTCATTTATGACATTATGCAACCGTACACTTTGGTACGGCCAATACACCAGGGGCTTACGTACCCTAGAATATGGTGTGAGAAGTCCGACATTCTCATGAGTGCGGCACCCCGAACTTATAGCATTATATGCATCGGCTCCGAATCATGTCTTGGGTCAATAGTTGGGTTTGCCCGGCTCCCATGTTTTGGTACCTTACGTTCCGTTATATCGGCTAAGGTAGCCTTTGGGAGAACCATCGCGATCGTGTGCCCGGTTGAGCTGGGCTAAGCACCTCAGTGGAGAAATCTAAAACTGACAGTCACGATAGGGCGAGAGCTGGTCGCTGTTCGAGAGGTTTTCGAGTCCCTAAAGACTTATGCCGCTTAGAGCGAGGAGTCGGTTTGTCCGGCCTAGGTGTGGATAGCATCCCGAACTCGGTCTTCCGAATACTAGGGGCTTCGCCGAAATTTAAAATTATTGAATTCTATGGCTAAGTGAGAGTGTTCAAGCATTATAGTCTGATTGCCTTGTTCGTTGTGTTGAGCGCCTCCCTCGAAGGACCAAATAATGGGAAAAAGAGCGCTCAAGTTTATCCCGAACACCCCAGCACTCGTTGCATGGGGGCAGAAGCCGACGACTCGCCATCTCTAAAATTTAATAAACGGCCGCACAGAAGGTAATATTTTAAATTCAAAAGCGTTGCTTAGCGCATATAAACAAGTTTTCAGCATAGAGGATCACAAATGCGAGCATACTCAAAAATTACATCTTTGGAGCACTCACCCGCTATACGGCGGGCACCCTTCAGGACGCCCTCATAATACATCTCGGGCTTGCGATGCTCCTTGCCCGGCAGTGGTCTGTCCGTCACCAGCTTCTCAGCGTCCATCTTGCCCCAGTGCACTTTAGCACGGGGAAGGGCCCTACGGGCACCTTCGATGCATACAGAGCGCTTGATGACTTCAAGCCTTGGATAGGCATCCACCAGCCGCCTTACCAGTCCGAAGTAGCTCTCAGGCATGGCTTCCCCAGGCCACAGCCGGACTACGAGACCCTTCATGGCATGTTCGGCCACCCTATGGAGCTCGACCAGCTGCTTCAGCTGGTCGCTCAAGGGCACCAGGTGTCCGGCCTCAGCATACTGAGACCAGAACACCTTCTCCGTCGAGCTCCCCTCTTCGGCTCGGTAGAATGCGGCAGCGTCAGACACACTCCGGGGAAGATCTGCGAATGCTCCTGGAGAGCTCCGGACTCGGGTAAGTAACAAGTAATTCACTTTCACGGGCTTGCTTTGCATAAAGAATGCCTTACGCGCCGCTATCTTTTTCATCGCCTCAATTTCCTGGAGGGCTTTTTGGGCTTCGGCCTTGGCAGATTTGACGCTCTCAAGCGCCGAGGAAAGCTCGGACTCTCGAGTCTTTGAGTCAAGCTCCAAACTCTCGTGTTTTTCCACGAAAGCCTGGAGCTCTTGCTGCACCTCCGCCACCCGCGCCTCCAGCTTTTCTCGCTGCGTATGCTCCACGGCCGTGTCACATCCCAGTTAGACCATGCATTAGGGTGTGCATCATGTTTAAATTTCATTTGAATTTGAAATGGGGAAGGCAGAAACCCAGAACACCCCCCTTAAAACAACTAGGGTTTACTAAAATTATTTCAATGAATCCGAAATGCCCTTCAAAATGCTCATCCTCTTTGTTTTGGTTCGAACCCATGTCAAAGGAGGTGGATCATTTTCTAGGTCATCAAAGTTCTAGGATTAATCCACAAGTTTTGAACTTGGGCATTTTTAATTATATAAAATATTTTAAATGTTCAAAAATTGTCAAACCAAAATGTTTCATGTTGGGAATATTCCAACAAGTGACCAGGAGCATTTTGGTGATTTTTAAAATAGTTTTGGTATTTTAAATAAACCCCACAAAGTTGCAGAATATTAGAAAAGACTAAAAAAGGAAAAACTTACACATGCGCGTGCGGCCCACTGCTGCCCAGCTGACAGCCAGCATGTGGCTGCTTGGCTCAACCAGCTGAGCAGCCTGGTGCCCCTTGCAGCCAGGGCGCGCCACGCAGCTGGCCGCCGCCTGCTTCACCTCCTCGCCCGCCGCCACCTGGGCGGCCTCCACGTCGTCGCCCGACCCCCGGACCGCCATTCTCCCCTGCCTCTCTCTCTCGCTCTCCCCCAACTGGCCAGCGCCATCGCCGACGCCGCGCCACCGCCCAATCGTGCTCCCGCCGTCCATGCTCCTCCCCACCATGTCCAGCAGCTCCGCCGCCTCCACTACCCCTAGCTAGCCAAGCCCGCTCGCTCTAAGTGCCCAAGCCACTACACCGACCTCGGCCGAGCTCAAGCCGCCGGAGATCCCTTCACCGTCGCCGCCGCATCGAGCATCCCGACCCCGCGAGGCTCTCTCGAGATCACCGTGAGCCTGGCTACCTCCTATCCTCTCCATTCTCTTCCTCGTGCACCACAGCGTCCCAACCACGATCGCCCGAACCCCACGCCCGCGGGCTCGTCCGCCGGCAAGCTCCGGCCACCCAACGCCACGCCACCGTGTCCATCGCACTCACCGTGTCGCGTTGGGTCTAACTATGCACTCCACGCTTCACTTCGCCCCTAACAACAAGCCCGACATCACCCGAGCCCGGCCGCCGCCAAACTCACCGCCGGCGCCAACTCCGCCACCCCGACCCAACTAACCCCACCAATAGCGCGGCTCATCCCCACTCACGTAGATGCTCCCGCGCCCATTTGGTGCCGGAAAGTGCAAAAGCACTTTGCTCCGCCGCTGCCTGGCCTCGCCCGCTGACGCCGGCGAGTTGACCACTGACCCCTGGCTGTGGGCCCTGTTGACTGTCTGAGTCAATGACGGTGGACCCCGGTTAACTAATTAGGATTAGTTCTAATTAAGTTAATTAGTTAAACTAACCACGACATGCGGGTCCCACTGGTCAGTTTGACCTGGGCGACCCGTTGACCCTGACGTCACGCTGACCTCATCTTGGCGCATTAATTCAAATTCTGGATTTATTTTGATATAGTAAATTCAGAATATAATTCAAATTTCAAATGCTTATAACTTTTATCTATAACTCCAAATGCAAAGATTTATATATGAAAATTATCAGAAAAATACACTCTATCCATTGGTACAGGTTTCATGCATGTTAAAACAAGTTAACTATGCTGAATAACCAGAATAAGATATTGCACCATTAGGACTAACTCAAATGAGCTATCATTTGAATCTTTGATTCAAATGAGTTCATCCCTATTCTTTCAACTTGCATTAGGCCAACACACATCCATATTGCCATGTCATAGCATGCATCATATTGTTGCATATTGTCTTGTGTGTTTATTTGGTGTGCTTTCATGATAGGTTACGCTTGAAGATAACCTCGACTATCCATCGAAGGCAGTTCTCTACCCCAGTTCCATCGGGCAAGCAATTCATTGATCATTCGATACAAACCCATGTTCTCGCTTCGCTCTCGTTTCTTTGCATTAAGACAACGCGATTCAACTGTTGTGTGCTGCGGTAGTTGAACCCACTTCCTTTGCATGACTGTCATTGCCACGGTAACTAGATGAAACCCACTAGTATGTGTAGGAGTTGATTGAGCCATGTTTGTGATTCCTACCATGCTATGCTTGCTATGCTTAGAGTTGTGTCGGTCGGCTCATCGGGATGATGAGCTGGAGTGAAAGGTTGTGTTGGTTCGAGTGAAAGTGTTGAACACGATTTGGTAAAGGTATCGATGAGAGGCCATGTAGGAGTACATGGTGGGTTGTTTCATTGAAGCCGAACTTAAGGCTGAGATCTGTGTTTGTGATCCATGAACTAGCTACTACCACGCATTGGGCCCGAAACCAATGGACCCTCTCGGCTTCTTAACCACCCTGTTCATAGTCAGGGAGTTGCAAGTAGTTTACGGTGTTTGTAGCATCTTTGGGGCGCATGCATGCGCTGACCTTAGGGGTGGGTTGTGTTGCGGTAGGCACCGTGGCCCGGTGTACCGAGTGCCCTTTGGTATCTCGGGAACCCTGCACACATCGTTCGGGGCTGTATGGGAAACCTCGGCCGGACTCCCTGCGGATGGAACCCGAATAGGCGATAAACCTGGACTAGGGACTTGAGTGTTTAGGTAGGCTGAGGCCGACACCCACGTTGGGCTTCCGCTTGAAGGTTGCGAGTACATGTCGTGTATGCGGCGATAAGTGGTGAGCGTGTGTGAAGAAGTACACCCTGCAGGTTAAATATGATCTATTGAATAGCCGTGTCCACGGAGAAGGACTTCGGGTTACCTATATCAGTTCATAGACAAGTAAATGGATACTACTAAAAGCCTCAAGATAAGTGTGAGTATCGTGGATGGCCCTCTCGGGGATGACGAGAGAGGATCCACGGTGGAGTATTGTGATGGTGATTAGTGGACTCGTGTGCGACAAAATGCTTTACAAAGTGTGTCACGTGGGATAGCTTAGCCAAGAGTCAAAGCTGGCTTGCTGCAAATAACTCCACTTCCTTCCTTGAGAATGTGCATGTATGATAGGATTACGTGGTAAGACTTCTTGAGTACTTTGTACTCATGTTTGTAATCAATATTTTTAGAGGACTATACTACCCCTCAAGCGGATTCTATGTAGATGTTGACTTGACGAGTAAGCTAGCCACCGGTGGCGATCTAAGACTTGTGAAGGGCCATTGTAGATAGAAAGGCTCCAACAAGCTTTCTTTCTTTCTAGAGTGCGTACTCGAGACTAGTTTGCTTCGCATGTGCTTGTATGATTGTATGACTTGAGTGTTGGGTCATGTGACCCCTACCTGTATGACTATGTTATGTATGGCTCCTCGGGCCTCTTAAATAAAGTACTTGAGTTGTAGAGTTTTGTTGTGATGCCTTGTTGTATTTACTCATATCGGGCATATTGCGTGTATGATTGAAATGCTTGGTATGAGTGGGATCCGACAAACTAGTTGTTTATCCTTGGCAGCCTCTCATATGGGGAAATGTAGTCTCGTGCTTACGGCGATAGTAGTCCGCTACTGCCGGTTCACGAGTCACTGCTAGCCCAGACTCTGCTTGGACACTTGATTGGCGGCATGTGTTTCATTTCGTTCCTATATCATCCCTTCGGGAAATGTCACGCGATGATACTCGAGTCTGCCTAGCCGCTACAGCCGGGATACGGAGTCTGTTAGCCAGTGCTACAGCCCGAGTTCATCGTTGATGACCGACATGCTCGAAGTGTTTCATGTATGCCTGTCCCCATAGGTTAGTGCCGCTTTGGGTTCACGACTAGCCATGTCGGCCGGGTTCTTTGTCATGTGGATGCTAGCGACACTATCATATCGTGAGCCAAAAGGCATAAGCGGTCCGGGCCATGGTAAGCGACACCGTGGGAATACCGTGCGTGAGGCGCAAAGTGATATGAGGTGTTACCAGCTAGGTCGATGTGACTTGGAATCGGGGTCTGACAGCGTTGGCATCGAGCAGGGCTGCTGTAGGTTCGCTAAGCCAAACTGGTGAAGTTGAGTCTAGAAATGCTTTAGTTATATGTAGGGAATTGATTGTGGGAGGAGCGTAAGGCTCTTTTACTCCTTTACCTTATGCCCTCGATCTGAGTCATCCTCTTCTCATTCGGCGTGGGTTTAGGACTAGGCTCTCTTTTCTCTATCAGGTTCACGTGTTACTAATCCGTAGTAACTTATAGGATTGTTGGTTACATCCTCGATTCGGTGCTACTAAATTTTAGTATGCTATCATTTGAACCAGAACCTTGATATGATGTTGTTGAGTGGTTTTGCAATCTGATTTTGAATGTCTCAAATCTGATTTTGAGCATTCTGAGATGTTATGCTGCCCGATTTTCCTAGAAATTCTAATGCCTTTGCATTGTGGCTGTGCTTTCAGATGGCCACCGTTCCCAGAACCAAGTGGTTACGCTGACCCGTTGCATTGATGTGTGCGGTCACACGGCAATGCTGGGTAGGGTGATGATTGAGTCTGGTTATCGATGGTATCCTGAATATACCGTCGAGGAGCAGTTTAGGGATTTCAATCAAAGCCAATACCTATGCACGGTCGGTTTATCCATCTTATCCGAACTCTTGAGCCACTTCATTGTTCTTATGGGCTCGGAATCACTATTGGAATATCGTGCAAGATGCAGCCTATTCCATGATGACTATTATTCGAGCGAGAACTGCTTTCTTTGAGCAACACGATTTTCGCTATATGCGGCATCCCTCCACAGGCGCATGGCTACCTTCGAGGTTTGTACAGCGATGCATCCCATGAGGACTCACTCCTTCGCACTACTCTTGAGTTCTTTGGAGGACAAGGACCGTGAGAACGGGCCTTGCGTATGGAGCTTTAATGCCCGTTCGAACCTTTGGGCTACTCGACTAGGTTTGCACTGCCGTGCAAGCGGATATATGGACATGAGAGACTTGTACCTGTGCGGGCGAGTCTGCGGACTTTATGGAGTGGCGTGAGGTTGGAGGCATCACTCCTCCTCGTGGGCCTCTTTGCCACCGTTTGTTGGTCCACGGCCACATCCGAGTCCTTATGGTCCACAGGCCCCACAGGATTATCATTTCCGGACGATCATGTTCCACTTCAGTCAGGTGGTGACTTCTATGAGGACTACTATGGAGCTGCACGAGATAGTAGTAGTATTCCTAGTATGGTAATAGTTGTGTTTCCACCGTCCTGCGTGACTCGTGGAATACGACTTAGTGTGTATCATTCCGGAAGTGTAAAAAAATAATGTATAGGAGTTGGAATGCTTCCGATGAGATGTAACGCCTTTCCTTATAGTTGTACTCCGTCAGGCTTGTACTAAACTATGAATGGTGTGTATGACCGTTGGTATATATATATGGCAGTTTTATATTACCATGTCATACGGATGAACATCTTTGCATTCCATGCTATCCATTACCTTCCGCACTTCCTTGTTAAATTCTGCCATCCTGGTTTAAACCTTTGCTTTGTCTCCCGGGATGGTCAACACTCATAACACTCCTGCTGTTCGGGCGGGGAGAAGCGATGCAGCGAAATGTGAATCTGCGCAACCGCCATCTTTGGCGAGGTGATCTTTGGAAGCGACGCATAATAAGCGCTGAAACCAACCGCTTATTGGGCGGATTGAACAAAACACAGCACGCCAGCCAAGAAGCGATGTGGTTTCACTCAATGATTTCGTCAAGCTATATCCTCCAAAATTCAAATATTCCGTCGAGCCTCTCGGCGAGATGATTAGCTCCGCGGCATCCACCACAAGCTGCGTTCGCCAACGTGGCTGAGGTGACAAGGTTACCTTTGCCGCCTATCATCTGGAAGGCCCCGCTAGTCTCTGGTGGGAAAATTATGAGGCTATCGTCCGGCTGGACAAGTTACAACTTGGGATGAATTGATTGCCGCCTTAGTGAGCACCATATTCGAAGGTCTTATGGACCATAAGCGTGAGAATTCTGCAGTTTCACCCAAGGTAGGGTGACGGTGGATGCCTCTGACCGTGAATTTGGGAGGTTAGCACGTTATGCTCGAAGAAGTTTCTACCGATGCAAGAAGCGAGGCAAGGTTCCGCAAGGGACTTAGCCACGAGCTACGCCGAGATCTCCGTCTGCATGAGTGTACCTCTTTCCGAAGCTAGTCAATAAGGCTATCGGCGCGGCTCGGGCAGACTGATTTTGAGGCTTCATAAGCACATCCGTGATTCGGATCGTCATCCGACTCTGGATCCCGAAGCGCGGGTTTGGGTCCCAAATACTGCTCTACCACCAGGTACACCCCGAGGCCATCCTTGAGCGCCTCGCCCCAACCAACCGTATTTTCCACCCAAGACTTATGGAGGTCCAACTGCTAGTGCTGCTCCACGTCCAAATGTGATCACTTGCTTCAAGTGTGGAGAGGCAGGCCACTATATTCGAGAGTGTCCCCGAACAACCCCAATCAAATTGGAAAGTCTGTTGGCGCGGCAAGCCAGCAGGAAAGGTGCCCTATGCTAAGCCGGTTGCCACCGCTCGTGGCCATGTCAACTATGTCTCTGCTGAAGAAACCTATGAGGATCCCAACGTCGTCCTCGATGCGCTTCTTGTTAATTGCCATCCGCAGCTGTTCTTTGATCTTGGAGCATCTCATTCATTTATTTAAAGAGCTATGCTCGATTGCACAACACCACATTACGTGACATGCCTACCTCCATGGAAATTCAAACTCCTGGTTCTAGATGGCAAACCTCTAGAATAAGTCATGGGAATGAAATTCTTGTCGACAGATTAGTCTTTCTTGCATCTCTAATAGCTCTCAAGTCCTCGGACATAAACATCATCTTGGGTATGGGTGGATGTCAGCCCATTATGCTAAGATTGATTGCTCTACTAGAACTGTTCAACTTACCCATCCTTGGGCAAAAGCGGTGGATGTTTTAACCCGAGTGTCTAAGCGCCGACTTTACTCCTTAAATGCCAACCCCTTCCGGACCTCGAAGATATTCCGGTAGTCCGTGATTTCCGGATGTCTTTCGGAGGAACTGCCAGTGTTCCACCCGCGGGGATGTCGAGTTCGTGATAGATCTTATTCCGGAACCGTCCCAATCTCTAGAAGACCTTATAAGATGGCACCCTAGAACTAGCTGAACTTAAGAAACAACTCGATGAGTCCTTGCAAAAGGGTTTCATCCGTCCTAGTTCATCTCCATGGGCTTGCCCGTCCTCTTCGTCAAGAAGAAGGATGGTGCGGATCGGATGGTTGTAGATTACCGACACTGTCAATTTGGTCACTATCAAGAACAAGTATCCGCTCCCGGGATCAACGACACTGTATGATCAGCTCGCTGGATCCTCGATCTTTTCAAGATGGATTTGAGGTTGGGCTACCATCAAATCAAAATCAAAACGGGACATTCCTAAAGCGGCCTTTGTCACTCGTTATGGCCAATCTGAGTACACCGTCATGTCCTTCGGATTAACCAATGCTCCAGCCACTTTCTCTCGGTTAATGAACTCAATCTTCATGGAGTATTTGGATAAATTAAATCGTGGTATACCTCGATGATATACTCATCTACTCCAAGAATGAGGAAGAACATGCGAACACCTAAGGCTAGTATTGATGAAACTTGAGAGCACCGCCTTTATGCCAAATTCTCTAAGTGTGAATTCTGGTTGCGAAGTGACCTATCTAGGACATGTAATCTCTGGTAAGGGCATTGCTGTCAATCCCGGCGAGTTCAAGCCGTCCTTGATTGGACTCCACTGAATCGGTCAAGCAAGTTCGGAGTTTCCTCGGTTTAGCGAGCTATTGCCGCCGCCGTCGAGAATTTCTCTAAAGTTGCTAAACCTCTAACGAACTCCTCAAGAAAGATAAGAAGTTGAATGGGCGCCACAAGGCGAGTTCAGCTTTCGAGGAACTGAAAAGGCGCGACATCTGCTCCGTACTTGTTCCACCAGATTTCTCTAAGGACTTTATTATCTATTGCGGCGCCTCGCGACAAGGACTAGGTTGCATACTCATGCAAGATCGTCATGTGATTGCCTCGCTTCTCGACGATTCGTCCACATGAGGATAACTATCCCACACGATCTAGAGCTTGCAGCGATGGTTCATGCACTCAAAACCTGGCGACATTACCTTACGGGTAATCGTTGCGAAATCTACTTGATCACCAAAGTCTGAAATATATCTTCACCCAACCGGATTTGAATCTCAAGGCAAAGCCGTTGGGTCGAGTTGATACAGATTTCGACTTAGGAATATCCTACACCCCAGGCAAAGCCAATGTCATGGCTGGCGCACTAAGTCGCAAATCTTATTGTAACAATCTGATGTTACAACAAAGTCAACCAATTCTCCACGAGGAATTTCGTAAGCTTAATCTTCACATTGTTCCTCGAGGATTCCTTTCCACCCTGGTGGCGAAACCTACCCTACGGATCAGATCATCAAAGCACATAAGGTAGATCCAGGAGTCTCCGTATCAGGAGAAACATCAAGAAAGGAGTGCATGATTGTTTCTCCATTGATGAACAAGGTGTCGTGTTCTTTGGAGACCGTCTAGTGGTTCCCAAGGTGCGCAACTTTGGCGATTGATCCTTAAGGAAGCTCATGACTCTCCTCTCACCATTCATCCTGGTAGTACTAAAATGTATCAAGATCTCGCCAGAGGTTTTGGTGGACTAGGATGAAGAGAGAAATCGCTCAATACATTGCTAATTGCGGCGTCGTCGTCGAGTTAAGCGAGCATCAACGGCCTCTTGGTACCCTTCAACCTTTGGAAATTCCTGAATGGAAATGGGATAAAATCGGTATGGATTTCATTACGGGTTTCCCAGGACCAAGAGAGGAATAACGCTATCTTCGTTGTTGTTGATCGTCTTTCCAAAGTAGCCCACTTCCTACCGTTCGTGAGAGTATAACCGCTAGCCAGCTAGCTGAACTGTACATCTCTCGAATAGTGTCTCTTCATGGTGTTCCATTGGAGATTAACTCAGACCGTGGAAGTCTTTTCACCTCTCGATTTTGGGAAAGTTTCCAAAACGCTATGGGAACTCGTCTCTCCTTTAGCACCGCTTTCCATCCCCAATCAAGTGGTCAAGTAGAGCGAGTCAATCAAATCCTAGAGGATATGCTTGAGCTTTGTCATCTCTTTCGGCATGAATTGGGAAAAATGCCTTCCATTCGCCGAGTTAAGCTTATAACAATAGTTATCAAGCCAGCTTGGGCAAAGCCCCTTCGAAGTTCTTTATGGGCGGAAATGTGACGCCTCTTAACTGGTCGAAACCGGGAGAGACAACTCTTTGGCGGACATGATTCAGGAAGCGGAAGAGCAGGTTCGCGTTATTCGTGAGAAATTGAAAACAGCCCAATCTCGTCAAAAGAGCCAATATGACCGCAAGCATAAGCCTATGACTTATGAAATTGGCGAGAAGGCTTACCTTGGGTTACTCCTCTAAAGGAACCCATCGTTTGGTATCAAAGGCAAGTTGGCTCCTCGTTACATTGGACCCTTTCGCATTCTTGCCAAGCGAGGAGAAGTTGCCTACCAATTGGAACTACCTCCGCATCTTTCGAGTCCATGATGTCTTCCACGTTTCCCAACTCGGCGTTGCTTCTCGGATCCTATCCGTGGAGTGGACCACAAGCGCTTGATCTCCAAGATAACCTCACCTATCGAGAATACCCGTTCGTATCCTCGATCAAGCCGAAGCGTACCACTCGGCGTCGGAATATCAAGTTTCTAAAGGTTCAATGGTCAAACCATTCCGAGCAAGAAGCAACTTGGGAAAGGGAGGATCGTCTTCGACTTGAGTATCCCACCTTTTTTATAGCAGATCCTAAATCTCGGGGCGAGATTCTTTTGAGTGGGGTGAGTTGTCACATCCCAGTTAGACCATGCATTAGGGTGTGCATCATGTTTAAATTTCATTTGAATTTGAAATGGGGAAGGCGAAACCCGAACACCCCCTTAAAACAACTAGGGTTTACTAAAATTATTTCAATGAATCGAAATGCCCTTCAAAATGCTCATCCTCTTTGTTTTGGTTCAGAACCCATGTCAAAGGAGGTGGATCATTTTCTAGGTCATCAAAGTTCTAGGATTAATCCACAAGTTTTGAACTTGGGCATTTTAATTATATAAAATATTTTAAATGTTCAAAATTGTCAAACCAAAATGTTTCATGTTGGGAATATTCCAACAAGTGACCAGGAGCATTTTGGTGATTTTTAAAATAGTTTTGGTATTTTAAAAAACCCCACAAAGTTGCAGAATATTAGAAAAGACTAAAAAAGGAAAAAGCTTACACTGTCGCCCGTGCAGCCCACTGCCGGCCCAGCCCCAGCAGCCATGCCAACAGCTGCTTGGCTCGGCTTGAGCAGGCAACTGGTGCCCGCCCTTGGCGAGCTTGAGGCGCGCCACGCAGCTGGCCGCCCGCTTCACCTCCTCGCCGCCCGCCACCTGGGCCGGCCTCCACGTCGTCGCCCGACCCCGGACACGCCATCTCTCCCCTGCCTCCTCTCTCTTGCTCTCCCCAACCTGGCCAGCGCCATCGCCGCCGCGCCACCGCCCAAGTCGTCGTGCTCCCGCCGTCCATGCTCCTCCCCACCATGTCCGAGCTCCGCCGCCTCCACTACCCCTAGCTAGCCGAGTCCCTTCGCTCTAAGTGCCCAAGCCACTACACCGACCTCGGCCGAGCTCAAGCCGCCGGAGATCCCCTCACCGTCGCCGCGATCGAGCATCCCGACCCAGCGAGGCTCTCTACGAGATCACCGTGAGCCTGGCTACCTCCCTATCCTCTCCATTCTCTTCCTCGTGCACCACAACGTCCCAACCACGATCGCCCGAACCCACCGCCGCGGAGCTCGTCGCCGACGAAGCTCCGGTCACCCAACGGCCACGCCACCGTGTCCATCGCACTCACCGTGTCGCGTTGGGTCTAGCTATGCACTCCACGCGCTTCACTTCGCCCCCTAGCAACAAGCCCGACATCACCCGAGCCCCGGCCGCCGCCAAACTCACCACCGGCGCCAACTCCGGCCACCCCGACCCAAGCTAACCCCACCAATAGCCGCGGCTCATCCCCAGCTCACGTAGATGCTCCCGCGCCCCATTTGGTGCCGGAAAGTGCAAAAGCACTTTGCTCGCTTGCGCCTTTGGCCTCGCCCGTGGCTAGACGCCAGCGAGTTGACCATCGACCCACGGTGTGGGCCTGTTGATTGTCTCGAGTCAATGACGGTGGACCCCGGTTAACTAATTAGGATTAGTTCTAATTAAGTTAATTAGTTAAACTAACACGACATGCGGGTCCCATTGGTCAGTTTGACCTGGGCGACCCGTTGACCCTGACGTCACGCTGACCTCATCTTGACGCATTAATTCAAATTCTGGATTTATTTTGATATAGTAAATTCAGAATATAATTCAAATTTCAAATGCTTATAACTTTTATCTATAACTCCAAATGCAAAGATTTATATATGAAAAATTATCAGAAAAATACACTCTATCCATTGGTACAGGTTTCATGCATGTTAAAACAAGTTAACTATGCTGAATAACCAGAATAAGATATTGCACCATTAGGACTAACTCAAATGAGCTATCATTTGAATCTTTGATTCAAATGAGTTCATCCCTATTCTTTCAACTTGCATTAGGCCAACACACATCCATATTGCCATGTCATAGCATGCATCATATTGTTGCATATTGTCTTGTGTGTTTATTTGGTGTGCTTTCATGATAGGTTACGCCCGAAGATAACCTCGACTATCCATCGAAGGCAGTTCTCTACCCAGTTCCATCGGGCAAGCAATTCATTGATCATTCGATACAAACCCATGTTCTCGCTTCGCTCTCGTTTCTGCATTAAGACAACGCGATTCAACTGTTGTGTGCTGCGGTAGTTGAACCCACTTCCTTTGCATGACTGTCATTGCCACGATAACTAGATGAAACCCACTAGTATGTGTAGGAGTTGATTGAGCCATGTTTGTGATTCCTACCATGCTATGCTTGCTATGCTTAGAGTTGTGTCGGTCGGCTCATCGGGATGATGAGCTGGAGTGAAAGGTTGTGTTGGTTCGAGAGTGAAAGTGTTGAACACGATTTGGTAAAGGTATCGATGAGAGGCCATGTAGGAGTACATGGTGGGTTGTTTCATTGAAGCCGAACTTAGAACTGAGATCTGTGTTTGTGATCCATGAACTAGCTACTACCATGCATTGGGCCCGAAACCAATGGACCCTCTAAACTTCTTAACCACCCTGTTCATAGTCAGGGAGTTGCAAGTAGTTTACGGTGTTTGTAGCATCTTTGGGGCCGCATAGCGCTGACCTTAGGGGTGGGTTGTGTTGCGGTGGCACCGTGGCCCGGTGTGCAGTGCCGTTTGGTATCTCGGGAACCCTGCACACATCGTTCGGGGCTGTATGGGAAACCTCGGCGGACTCCTGCGGATGGAACCGAATAGGCGATAAACCTGGACTAGGGACTTGAGTGTTTGGGTAGGCTGAGGCCGACACCCACGTTGGGCTTCCGCTTGAAGGTTGCAGTACATGTCGTGTATGCGAGCGATAAGTGGTGAGCGTGTGTGAAGAAGTACACCCTGCAGGTTAAATATGATCTATTGAATAGCCGTGTCCACGGAGAAGGACTTCTGGGTTACCTATATCAGTTCATAGACAAGTAAATGGATACTACTAAAAGCCTCAAGATAAGTGTGAGTATCGTGGATGGCCCTCTCGGGGATGACGAGAGAGGATCCACGGTGGAGTATTGTGATGGTGATTAGTGGACTCGTGTGCGACAAAATGCTTTACAAAGTGTGTCACGTAGGATAGCTTAGCCAAGAGTCAAAGCTGGCTTGCTGCAAATAACTCCACTTCCTTCCTTGAGAATGTGCATGTATGATAGGATTCTGTGGTAAGACTTGCTGAGTACTTTGTACTCATGTTTGTAATCAATATTTTTAGAGGACTATACTACCCCTCCGACGGATTCTATGTAGATGTTGACTTGACGAGTAAGCTAGCCACCGGTGGCGATCTAAGACTTGTGAAGGGCCATTGTAGATAGAAAGGCTCCAACAAGCTTTCTTTCTTTCTAGAGTCGTACTCGAGACTAGTTTGCTTCGCATGTGCTTGTATGATTGTATGACTTGAGTGTTGGGTCATGTGACCCCTACCTGTATGACTATGTTATGTATGGCTCCTCGGAGCCTCTTAAATAAAGTACTTGAGTTGTAGAGTTTTGTTGTGATGCCTTGTTGTATTTACTCATATCGGGCATATTGCGTGTATGATTGAAATGCTTGGTATGAGTGGGATCCGACAAACTAGTTGTTTATCCTTGGCAGCCTCTCATATGGGGAAATGTAGTCTCGTGCTTACGGCGATAGTAGTCCGCTCTGCCGGTTCACGAGTCTGCTAGCCCAGACACTACTGCTTGGACACTTGGTGGCGGCATGTGTTTCATTTCGTTCCTATGTCGTCCCTTGAAATGTCACGCGATGATACTCGAGTCCTGCCTAGCCGCTACAGCCGGGATACGAGTCCTGTTAGCCAGTGCTACAGCCCGAGTTCATCGTTGATGACCGACATGCTCGAAGTGTTTCATGTATGCCTGTCCCCATAGGTTAGTGCCGCTTTGGGTTCACGACTAGCCATGTCGGCCCGGGTTCTTTGTCATGTGGATGCTAGCGACACTATCATATCGTGAGCCAAAAGCATAAGCGGTCCGGGCCATGGTAAGGCGACACCCGTGGGAATACCGTGCGTGAGGCCGCAATGTGATATGAGGTGTTACCAGCTAGGTCGATGTGACTTGGAATCGGGGTCCTGACAGGCCGCATTTTCTTCGGCCTTGGACAGCGCTTCCTTCAGGGTCGCCACCTGGGTTGTGGCCCCTGTAATAATCACGTTGGTCCTGTCAGTTTTTGCAACCACAACTTTTTTATACACTTACATAAGGTATTACTTACCTTCCTTGTCCTCGAGCTGCTTCTTGCCAAGGCCGAGCTCGTTCTCGGACCGCTCGAGACTCTGCTTCAATGCATTGACCTCCACAGTCAGTGCGGCAGAGGTCAGCAGCACAGCCTGCATTCCCATATTGACATACTTATGTTAGACTCCTGCGTATATCTTTTTGATCCTCAGTTCGGCTTTTCTTTCCGAACACCAAACTAAGCATCAGGGGCTACTGTCTATGCGGTAATATTTTTACATATCTTAAATACATACCTCAAAGCCTGTTAGAAGGCTGGCACAGGCTTCAGTCAGCCCACTCTTGGCGGACTTAACCTTCTGGATCACCACACTCATAATAGTGCGGTGCTCCTCGTCGATGGTGGCGCCGTTAAGCATCTCCAGCAGATTATCTGGTGCCTCAGGTTGGATGGAGGTCACCGGCGTCGTAGGCTTGCCCTTCTTAGTAGGGGGCCGCCTGCCGCATGCCGGAACCATTGAAGGTTCTCGTGCGGTGTCCGGCCTAGGGCCGGACTTAGAGCCCTTCGGGGTTTTATCCCCTTTGCACCTGGAGTCCGGGAGGTCGCCTTGCGGCGCCTCCAGGACCAACCCCTCCTGGCTTGGACCCTTTTGGGACTCCACCTTGGCATCGTCCATAGGACGAGGGGAGGTAGCAGCCGGAAGTGAAAGGCTATTCAAATCCGACGAATCCAGGGATCCGCTCGACGAAGCGTCGAGCTGGGCCACGGGCGGACTGCATGATTACATTCGGCGTTAGAAGACACTGTGCAGTAAAGGAACGCCATGAGTTATTCTGGTATCCAGATACTTACGATTTTGCCAGGGGCTTGGCCCTGGATGGCCACTCCTCTTCGCCGTCATCGGCGTTGGTGGAGTAGTCCGGAGGAAGGGTCCTTCCCATCTTGGACCATCCAGCCCCCCAGTTGGGACCGCCTTCCTTTTCATTCCTCCCCCCGCTGGAGGGGGAGAGGCTTCTTCTTCCTCCTCCTCGTCTTCGGAGGAGGAGTGCGCCTGCTGCACCACGTAAGGTGCCTGGACCAGCAGCCCCGTCAAGTGGGCGTCTGCTGGATCTTCTGGCAAAGGAGCTGGACAGCGATCTGTCCGGTCTTCTTCTGCCATTCCTGTCAAAGGAACGGGAGCTTAGATCCCGCATAGAGTTAAACTATGAAAAGCAAGTATCCCGTAAAGGGTAAAATAAGCTTACTATGCTGGCTTGGCGCTTCGCGCGGAATCCGCGATCCTCGATGATGGGAGGGGGAACCTCGGCGCCCTTGAATAGCACCTTCCAGGCATCCTCGTGTGTTGTATCAAAGAGCCTGGTCAAAGTTTGGTGCTGGGCCGGGTTGAACTCCCATAAGTTAAAAGCCCGTCGTTGACACGGGAGGATCCGGCGGATGAGCATGACCTGGACTACGTTGACAAGTTTAACCTCTTTGTCCACCAGGTCTTGGGCCAGGTTTGGAGTCGGTCCGCTCTTTGAATTACCCCCGACAGGCCCTTCTCTTTCCAGGAGGTGAGCCGTGTGGGGATGCCAGATCGGTATTCGGGGGCCGCTGCCCATTCAGGGTCATGCGGCTCGGTGATGTAGAACCACCCCGATTGCCACCCCTTAATGGTCTCCATGAAGGAGCCCTCAAGCCATGTAACGTTGGGCATCTTGCCCACCATGGCGCCTCCGCACTCCGCTTGCTGGCCGCCCACTACCTTCGGCTTGACATTGAAGGTCTTCAGCCATCAGCCGAAGTGGGGCTTGATGCGGAGGAAAGCCTCGCACACGATGATAAACGCCGAGATGTTGAGGACGAAGTTCGGGGCCAGATCGTGGAAATCCAGGCCGTAGTAGAACATGAGCCCCCGGACAAACGAATGAAGCGGGAAACCTAGTCCACGGAGGAAATGGGTGAGGAACACCACCCTCTCATGGGGCGTGGGGGTGGGGATGATCTGCCCCTTGTTTGGGAGCCGGTGAGCGATGTCGTTAGACAAGTATCCGGCCTCCCTCAGCTTCTTGATGTGTCCCTCCGTGATGGAGGATACCATCCACTTGCCTCCTGCTCTGGACATGGCTGGAGAAGGTAGAGGTGGGATGTGCGGACTTGGGCGCTGGAGCCCGATTACGCGAAAATGGATAAGCAAAGGAGGAAGAAGGCGTAGATGGAAAAGGTGGATCCTTATCCCCTTATATGGGCGGACGAAACTATGTGCCCCCACCAGCCTGGTAAAACTCGCTTATCTCCCAAGCATCATAAATTAATGGCACGGTTGGGTTACCCACGCCCGTATTGATGAGAATCCTGGAATAAGGGGACACGATCTCTGCTTCAACAATACGTGCAAAGGAAACCGCCTCGCTAAGTGCGCTGAGGTGGGACAGTAAAAACGATTCGAATAAAGGCTTGGCCGTGGTGTGATGTCACGCTGCGGAATATGTCAGCAGGTTGAATTTGTGTAAATATTATTCTCTCTACGGTGGTATGTGGAAATTATTTTGCAGAGCCGAACACTATCCTTGTGTTCAAAATCTTATATGAAGTATTCGGAGGAGGAACCCGCCTTGCAATGCCGAAGACAATCTGCGCGCCGGTATCGTCGTCATTGAAGCCTGGTTCAGGGGCTACTGAGGGAGTCCTGGATTAAGGGGTGTCCGGATGGCCGGACTATGACCTTTGGCCGGATTCCTGGACTATGAAGATACAAGATTGAAGACTTCGTCCCGTGTCCGGATGGGACTTTCCTTGGCGTGGAGGGCAAGCTTGGCGATGCGGATATATAGATCTCCTCCCATTGTAACCAACTCTATGTAACCCTAACCCTCTCCGGTGTCTATATAAACCGGAGGGTTTTACTCCGTAGGACGAACAACAATCATACCATAGGCTAGCTTCTAGGGTTTAGCCTCTCTGATCTCGTGGCAGATCTACTCTTGTACTACCCATATCATCAATAGTAATCAAGCAGGATTAGGGTTTTACCTCCATCGAGAGGGCCCGAACCTGGGTAAAAACATCGTGCCCCTTGTCTCCTATTACCATCCGCCTAGACGCACAGTTCGGGACCCCCTACCCGAGATCCGCCGGTTTTGCCACCGACAACGGCGTTTTAGTCATCTTGCCCATGAGGCATGGTTCGCAAGTACCAAGTGATTCCAAAAGTCCTTCAGAATGGAGTTTCTTCATGCGCTTTACCCCAATATGACCTAAACGGCAGTGCCACAAATAAGTTGCACTATCATTATCAACTCTGCATCTTTTAGCTTCAATATTATGAATATGTGTATCACTACTATCGAGATTCATCAAAAAATAGACCACTCTTAAAGGGTGCATGACCATAAAAGATATTTCTCACATAAATAGAACAACCATTATTCTTAGATTTAAATGAATAACCGTCTCGCATAAAACAAGATCCAGATATAATGTTCATGCTCAACGCTGGCACCAAATAACAATTATTCAGGTCTAAAACTAATGCCAAAGGTAGATGTAGAGGTAGCGTGCCGACCATGATTACATCGACTTTGGACCCATTTCCCACGCGAATCATCACCTCGTCCTTAGACAATCTTCGCTTAATCCGTAGTTCCTGTTTCGAGTTGCAAATATTAGCAACAGAACCTGTATCAAATACGCAGGTGCTACTGCGAGCATTAGTAAGGTACACATCAATAACATGTATATCACATATACCTTTGTTCACCTTGCCATCCTTCTTATCCGCCAAATACTTGGGGCAGTTCCGCTTCCAGTGACCAGTCCCTTTGAAGTAGAAGCAGTCAGTCTTGGGCTTAGGTCCAGTCTTGGGCATCTTCACTTGAGAAGCAACTTGCTTGCCATTCGTCTTGAAGTTCCCCTTCTTCCCTTTACCCTTTTTCTTGAAACTGGTGGTCTTGTTGACCATCAACACTTGATGCTCCTTCTTGATTTCTACCTCCGTAGCCTTTAGCATCACGAAGAGCTTGGGAATTGTCTTATCCATCCCTTGCATATTATAGTTCATCACGAAGCTCTTGTAGCTTGGTGGCAGTGATTGAAGAATTCTATCAATGACACTATCATCCCGAAGATTAACTCCCAGTTGAATCAAGTGATTGTTATACCCAGACATTTTGAGTATATGCTTACTGACAGAACTATTCTCCTCCATCTTGCAGCTGTAGAACTTATTGGAGACTTCATATTTCTCAATCCGGGCATTTGCTTGAAATATTAACTTCAACTCCTGGAACATCTCATATGCTCCATGACGTTCAAAACGTCGTTGAAGTCCTGGTTCTAAGACGTACAGCATGGCACGCTAAACTATCGAGTAGTCATCAGCTTTGCTCTGCCAGACATTCATAACATCTAGCGTTGCTCCTGCAGCAGGTTTGACACCTAGCGGTGCTTCCAGGACGTAATTCCTCTATGCAGCAATGAGGATAATCCTCAAGTTACGGACACAGTCCGTGTAATTGCTACCATCATCTTTCAACTTTGCTTTCTCAAGGAACGCATTAAAATTCAACGGAACAACAACACGGGCCATCTATCTACAACAACATAGACATGCAAAATACTATCATGTACTAAGTTCATGATAAATTAAAGTTCAATTAATCAAATTACTTAAGAACTCCCACTTAGATAGACATCTCGCTAATCATCTAAGTGATCACGTGATGCATATCAACTAAACCATGTCGGATCATCACGTGAGATGGATTAGTTTTCCATGGTGAACATCACTATGTTGATCATATCTACTATACGATTCACCCTCGACCTTTCGGTCTTAGTGTTCCGAGGCCATATCTGTATATGCTAGGCTCGTCAAGTTTAACCCGAGTATTCTGCGTGTGCAAAACTGGCTTGCACCCGTTGTATGTGAACGCAGAGCTTATCACACCTGATCATCACGTGGTGTTTGAGCACGACGAACTTTCGCAACGGTGCATACTCAGGGAGAACACTTATACCTTGAAATTTAGTGAGAGATCATCTTATAATGCTACAGTCGATCTAAGCAAAATAAGATGCATAAAAGATAAACATCACATGCAATCAATATAAGCGATATGACATGGCCATCATCATCTTGTGCCTTTGATCTCCATCTCCATAGCACCGTCATGATCACCATCATCACCGGAGCGACACCTTGATCTCCATCGTAGCATCATTATCGTCTCGCCAACTATTTCTTCTATGACTATCGCTATCGCTTAGTGATAAAGTAAAGCAATTACATGGCGATTGCATTTCATACAATAAAGTGACAACCATATGGCTCCTGCCAGTTGCCAATAACTCTGTTACAAAACATGATCATCTCATACAATAAAATTTAGCATCATGTCTTGACCATATCACATCACAACATGCCCTGCAAAACCAAGTTAGACGTCCTCTACTTTGTTGTTGCAAGTTTTACGTGGCTGCTACGGGCTGAGCAAGAACTGTTCCTACCTACGCATCAAAACCACAACGATATTTCGTCAAGTATGTGTTGTTTTAACATTCACAAGGACCAGGCGTAGCCACACTCGATTCAACTAAAGTTGTAGAAACTGACACCCGCCAGCCACCTGTGTGCAAAGCACGTTGGTAGAACTAGTCTCGCGTAAGCGTACGCGTAATGTCGGTCCAGGCCGCTTCATCCAACAATACTGCCGAATCAAAGTATGACATGCTGGTAAGCAGTATGACTAGTATTGCTCACAACTCACTTGTGTTCTACTAGTGCATATAACATCTACGCATAAACCTGGCTCGGATGCCACTGTTGGGGAACGTAGTGATTTCAAAAAAATTCCTACACACACGCAAGATCATGGTGACGCATAGAAACGATAGGGGAGAGTGTCGTCCACGTACCCTCGTAGACTGTACGCGGAAGCAGTATGAGAACGCGGTTCATGTAGTCGAACATCTTCACGATCCGACCGATCCAAGTACCGAACGCACGACACCTCCAAGTTCAGCACACATTCAGCTCGGTGACGTCCCATGAACTCCGATCCAGCAGAGCTTCGTGGGAGAGTTCCGTCAGCATGACAGCATGGTGAAGGTGATGATGATGCTACCGATGCAGGGCTTCGCCTAAGCACCGCTACGATATGACCGAGGTGGATTATGGTGGAGGGGGCACCGCACACGGCTAAAAGATCAACTGATGAACTTGTGTGTCTATGGGATGCCCCCGTCCCCCGTATATAAAGGAGTGGAGGAGGGGAAGGGTCCGTCCCTCCTAGGCGCGCCCCAAGGGGAGTCCTACTCCCACCGGGAGTAGGACTCCAAACCATCCAAGAGTAGGAGTAGGAGAGAGGGAAGGAGGAGAGAGGGGGAACGAAGGGGGCACCGCCCCCCCTCCTTGTCCAGTTCGGACTAGAGGGGGAGGGGCGTGCGGCCTGCCCTGGCCGCCCCTCTTCTTCTCCAGTAAGTCCCAATAGGCCCATTATACTGCCTGGGGGTTTCCGGTAACCCCCCGGTACTCTGGTATTTGACCGAACTTGCCCGGAACCATTCCGAAGTCCAAACATAGTCATCCAATATATCGATCTTTATGTCTCGACCATTTAGAGACTCCTCGTCATGTCTGTGATCATATCCGGGACTCAGAACTACCTTCGGTACATCAAAACACATATACTCATATTACCGAATGTTAAGCGTGCGGACCCTACGGGTTCGAGTACTATGTAGACATGACCGAGACTCGTTTCTGGTCAATAACCAATAGCGGAACCTGGATGCTCATATTGGCTCCTACAAATTCTATGAAGATCTTTATCGGTCAAACCGCATAACAACATATGTTGTTCCCTTTGTCATCGGTATGTTACTTGCCAGAGAATCGATCATCGGTGTCTCAATACCTAGTTCAATCTCATTACCGGCAAGTCTCTTTACTTGTTCTGTAATACATCATCCCGCAACTAACTCATTAGTTGCATTGCTTGCAAGGATTATAGTGATGTGCATTACCGAGAGGGCCCAGAGATGCCTCTCCGACAATCGGAGTGACAAATCCTAATCTCGATCTATGCCAACCCAACAAGTACCTTCGGAGACACCTGTATAGCACCTTTATAATCACCCAGTTACATTGTGACGTTTGGTAGCACACAAAGTGTTCCTCCGGTATTCGGGAGTTGCGTAATCTCATAGTCATAGGAACATGTATAAGTCATGAAGAAAGCAATAGAAATATACTAAACGATCAAATGCTAAGATAATGGAATGGGTCAAGTCAATCACATCATTTTCTAATGATGTGATCCTGTTAATCAAATGACAACTCATGCCTATGGCTAGGAAACTTAACCATCTTTGATTTAATGAGCTAATCAATTGTATAATAAATGTTTATACTAGTGACACATAGTTTGTCTATATATTCACACATGTACTAGGTTTCCGGTTAATACAATTTTAGCATGAATAATAAACATTTATTATGATATAAGGAAATATAAATAACAACTTTATTATTGGCTCTAGGGCATATTTCCTTCAGCGTGCACAATTATGCACTCAAAATACCTTGCGCATCGGCGGAGGCAATGCACGGACAGGCGTATAAAATGGTTCGACCTTATACGACCTTCCCCCTTTCTTTAATCATCTTTTCTTTTTTTACCACATGTGAATCAAAACCTACTCATTCTTCGGATTCACAAGGACTCTCTCCGAGCCCGATTCTGTATACATAGCCGAAGACCACTCCTCCAAAGGAATCTTTCTTACTTGGGCGAAAGCGGCGCAAACGTGCGGCAGGAAGGTGGAAAGCACTTTGCAGACCACAACTTCATTCAAGAACCTGTAGAGAGCTATCCCCTTGTCCCTAGACCCCCGGCATGTAAAATGGCCTTGGTGATTACGGTACCTTCTGTAAGATTATGTTTTGACGTATCAATCAGATCCGAGTGCACCAAATTCTTGTTCGGTATCGTCTTCACTTATAGAGTTTAATCCGTATGTTCAGTTGTCTCACGCACACACCTCGGCACAAAATTGCTAGGGGCTCTATGGGGCAACATGTGTGTTACCAAACAAAAGTCAGAACAGCTTTATAGCACAATTCGGCGTCCCGAGCTCAGAACTATATGCATCAGCTCCGAATCATGTATTTGGTCAATAGTTGAGTTGCCCGGCTCCTGTGATTGCTACCTTACGTTCTGCCTGATTGGCTAGGGTAGTAGAGGGAGAACTATAGCGATTGTGCTTCTGGTTCGTCTGGAAAAGCACCTCAGTAGAGAAAGCCAAAAACTGACTCTCATGATGCGGTGAGACTTTCTCAGCCACTCGGCGATTTATTACAATCCTTAGCAATTTTTCCATATTACACGAAGGACAGTTTCCTGGTCCAATAAGTCACGCATCCGCGTCAAGGTAGTCGTGTACATACCAGGGGATACTATATAGACCCATTGTCAAACTCCAATAGCTAAGTGAGAGCAATAAAACCGAATTGTCTGATTGCCTGGTTCGACGTACTGACACCTCCCTCAGGAACCAAGATGTTGGGTTAAGTGTAGTCGTGTACAATTCTAAACTGTTGGAGATATGCCCTAGAGGCAATCATGTATGATGATATTTCCTATGTGTTTATGAATAAAGATAGTCCTTGGAGATTATCAATGATGTGTATCAGCAAGTACATGACTTGTTTGTGGGACTATGCATTGTATGATGACTGTCCTAAGAGGTCCCTAGTCGAAAGAGTTGTGTGGACACGCAGCCGACTAGACTAGCATATGACACGGTCGATGGCTCGGTCTCACTAGCCATGGAGCATTGGATGCTAACCAGATAATATGGACTTGGAAAGGTCTGGACGGATTCGACATAGTCGGATCCGAGTCGAGATAAGGTCCGAGTCGGACAAACCCAACTATGAGACGCAGCGATATGTCATCTGTGAGTCTCTAGTACAACATACGTTCTATGTCCTAAGACTGAGTGGCGCATGTATTCGAGATGGTGAGACTTGCTTTGGGCCGACCAAGCGCTACTCCGTGATCGGGTAATTCTGAAGGTAGGTTTCGGGTTTGTCGATCCCATGCTGCGAGACATGGTCGAGCAAGATGGGATTGCCCCTCCGATCGGGAGAGATATACTCTGGGCCCCTCGTGTGATCCGACCGGGAACAACATGGCCATGCGATAAGGATTATGAGATAATCCAGATAGTGGTCGGTATCACTGGAACGAGAAAGAGGTCGGGTTAGAACAAGGATGACAGTCTCGCCTTGAGCCCGACAACATATATCGTGCGGCAAAGGGAACATAAGTGTGACACGTTATGCGAGTTAGCCTAACCAGCTTCATCGTCTCCTTGTTGGTGCACGCCTTGCTAGAGGCGCTACCAGCCATGTAGTCGGAGGTGATCCGAACTTCAACCAAGCCGGCTTGAACCTAAGGGGTTGCACGCTTAAGGGAAGGAACCTACAAGGTCGGTTCGTAGGACACTGGTCGAATGTGATCCGAACTGGACTAGGAACGTGACCGAGTGGACTTTGGGCTTTAGGGTCCGTGCGAGGCCCAAGTGTTTAGCCCGCGATGGAGGCCTATATAAAGTGGAGGTGCAGCACACTCGGGTGGTTGATCGCTTCGGTGCTGCGACTAGGGTTTGCATGTGTTGCGAATAGCCACCTCCACTCGCCGCCGACTGTGTGATCGGACCTAGCAGTCCGCCGACGGTGTTCCTCCTGCACGCGCGGATACCGTTAGAGGCGGTGCAGTTGCGCCGCTCCGGCGAACTTGTACGTGGGATCGGACGACCGGCTGTTCGAGGGAGATCGAGCGAGGAGGAGGCGATCCGCGCGGATCGCTGCCCCAACTCTTCTTCCGCTGTGCGGCGCCGGCGTCTGGTGGTAACAAGCGTGATCCATCTCCGTAGCATGTTCCTGGATGTTCTGCGCGTAGGAATATTTTAATTTGCAGTCGACGCACCCTACCGTAGAACCCAACAGTGGTATCAGAGCCTCTGCTATAGGATTTGGATTCAGATCGTATGCATATTAGATATGTGGAGGCGGCAGATGAGATCTGTTGTCCTTGAAGAGATCGGCTATGTGCACGGTTGATGTGATCAACTGCACATGGGGATCGTTGAGGCTATGTTTTCTGTCAATCGGGACCGCCGTGTGCGTAGCGCCGTGTATTTCGTACCCGACACACAAACCGGTAGAATGCGATTCTATGCATAACTTTGTTTTGCAGGTTTGATGTGAATAGTATGGCTCATGTGTATGTGATGCATGTGTATAATTTATACGTGGCCTTCGTGTCATGTTTGTCAGCCGGCAGGAGCCAAAGTGCTGTCATTATATTGTATAACGACCTGCGTGTCGACTTGTGACTCTATGTAAATTCATTACTAGTTGTAGTAGTTGGATAATAGAGATTAGGTTGGCGGCCTGGCGTCCCGGCGTGACAAACAAGATGGAGTTCCTGGATCGTCATCGGAGTCGGATCCGACCTGGAAGAACATCCATAAAGGAGCCATACCATTTCACAATATGTGTTCATTTGTGATTGTTATGCTTCTTTGTGTCTATGCATGTTAGAATGATAAAATGATCCCTCATGAATATCAAGCGAATTGTCATCCCCGGTGTTGCACCTTCGCACGTCAAGTACTTCTAGTAGTGGGCTCATAAAATTGGGGTGCTGCAAGGTGTCCTTGAACTGAAGGGTTTGTGTCGGACACGGACATGCACTGCATCAGGTTAACTTGACAAGGCTATCAAAACGGTTTTGGGCCTTGTGGAAAAGAAGGTTAGGAGCCGGGGTATGAGATACCTTCCCGACCGACAGGATTCGTATAGATATACGATTAGCAAGGAGTTGCTTACCAGATAGGTATGTTGGCTAGCAGTGACACTAAAGCTCACTAGTCGCATGCGCTAGTCGGATCTTGAATCACTGAGAGTTTGCGGAGGGATGCTGACTTCAGTGGGAGTATTTCTGTTTAGGCTAGAATTACTCTACATAAACACATTGCTTAGTGATTGCATATTTTCTGTTGTAGATCAATGGCACCACCTGCTCAACCCAACTTTGCATTGAAATCAATTCTGGAAAAGGATAAACTAAATGGAACAAACTTACCACCTGGTATAGAAATCTGAGAATTGTTCTCAAGAACGATAAAAAGGAACATGTTCTAGAGGATCCACTTCCAGAGGAACCTGCCGATAATGCTAGTGCCACAGCTAAGAATGCCTACCAGAAACTCGTTGATGAATCAATGGATATTAGCTGTCTGATGCTGGCTTGTATGGAGCCCGATTTGCAACAGCATTTCGAAAATGTTGAGGCTTACGATATGATCGAGAGTCTCAAGAGCATGTTTCAGACATAGGCTAGGTCTGAAAGGTTCAACGTCTGGCGATCCTTGATGGATTGCAAGCTGAAAGAAGGTGATCCACTGAGCCCACATGTGATCAAGATGATCGGATATGTGCAAGCTTTGGATCGTTTGGGCTTCCCGCTCTTGGATGAGCTGGCTCTTGATGTTGATTCGGGTTCTCTTCCGCCCAGCTATGGGGCGTTCATCTCGAACTATCATATGCATGGCATGGATAAGAAGCTCACTGAATTGCATGGGATGCTCAAAGTGGCAGAGCAGGATATTAAGAAAGGCACGCATCAAGTCTTGATGGTGCAGAAATCGGCTAAGTTCAAGAAGAGTTGGTCTAAGAAGAAGGCTAAGGAAAAGGGCACAGAGATGGTAACCTCTGCCGCTGTGCCGAAGTCTGGACCGGACTCGAAGAACATTTTCTATCATTGCAAGGAAACTGGTCACTGGAAGAGAAATTGTAGCAAGTGGCTTGCAGAGCATGGCAAGAAGGCCGGAAATGCTTCTTCGGGCAAAGGTACACTTGTTGCATATGTTATAGACATTTACCTTGCTGACATACCTAGTAGCTCTTGGGTAGTTGATACCGGATCGGTTGTTCATATTTGCAACTCGATGCAAGGGCTGGTAAGAACTAGGCCTGTGGCACAAGGGGAGATTGACATCAGGGTCGGCAACAAAGCAAGAGTTGCTGCGTTGGAGGTCGGCACGATGCAGCTCCAGCTTCCTTCTGGATTTATTTGGGAATTGAATAATTGTTATTACATTCCTGCACTTAGTCGGAACATTATTTCTACCTCATGTTTGATTAGTCAGGGTTATGAATTCAATTTAAAGGACGATGGTTGTTCGATATTTTTGAATGGTATGTTCGAAGGCTATGCACCCATTGTTTATGGGTTATTTATATTGAATCTAGAACAGGAACCAGTCTATAACGTAAATGTCAAGAGGCATAAGCCTAATGAGATAAATCCGACATACTTACGGCATTGCGGCTTGGACACATTAGTGCAAAGCATGAAGAAGCTCCATGATGATGGGCTCCTAACTCCGTCCGACTTCGGGTTGTTCGAGACATGTGAATCATGCTTGATCGGCAAGATGACTAAGTCTCCTTTCGCAAAGAGTTGCGAGAGGGCGTCCGAGCTGTTGGAGCTTATACACAGTGATGTGTGTGGTCCAATGAACACAACTGCCAGAGGTGGCTATCAGTATTTTGTGATTTTTACCGATGATTTGAGTAGATATGGATATATCTATTTGATGAGGCACAAGTCGGAGACTTTTGAAAAGTTCAAAGAGTTTCAGAACGAGGTTGAGAATCAGCTCGGCAAGACTATAAAGCTTCTGCGATCTGATCGTGGAGGTGAGTACATGAGCCGGGAGTTCGATGATCATCTGAAAAGTCGAGGTATAGTACCTCAGCTCACACCTCCAGTGCGCCCGAGAGAGAAAGCGGCGTGTCGAGCGGAGGAATAGGGCCTTGTTGGACATGGTCCGGTCTATGATGAGCAAATCGGATTTACCCTTGTCATTTCGGGATACGCTCTAGAAACTGCAGCTTTCACATAACGAGGTACCATCAAAATCCGTAGACAAGACACCACATGAGATGTGGACGGGAAGAGTCGGTTTGTCTTTTCTAAAGATTTGGGATTGTGAAGCATTTGTCAAGAGACTTATGTCGGACAAGCTTACACCCAAGTCGGATAAATGCATATTAAGTGGGATATCCGAGGGAAACCTTGGGATATAGCTTCTACAACCGGAAGAGAACAAAGTGTTTGTTGCTCGGAGCAGGGTTTTCCTTGAGAAAGAGTTTCTCAGTCGGGAGGCCAGTGGGAGGACGGTTCGACTCGAAGAAATTCGAGGACCACTCGGGGACGGCTTGGCTGGTGATGAGATCATACCGGAGTCAGTCAAGGAACCTGTAGTGGAAGCGGCACCGGAACCACGGAGGTCGGAAAGATTGCGCATGAGTGCGTGATGTATTGTTGCTAGAAAGCGGCAGAGCGGCCACATATGCAGAAGCGATGGTGAGCCCAGATTCCGAGGCATGGCTGGAGGCCATGAGATCCGAGTTAAAGTCCATGGATGAGAATCAAGTCTGGGACTTGGTTGATCCGCCACCTGGCGTAACTGCCATTGGTTGCAAATGGGTCTTTAAGAAGAAAACCGATGTGGATGGAAATGTTCAGATCCACAAAGCTCGGCTTGTCGCTAAAGGTTATGGACAAGTTCAAGGAATTGACTACGACGAGACTTACTGCGGTAGCGATGCTGAAACGGCGAGGATCATACTAGCTATAGCTGCATATTTCGATTACGAGATATGGCGATGGATGTCAAACGGCTTTCCTTCACGGAAATTTAACCGAGGACGTGTATATGATGCAGCCCGAGGGTTTTGTCGATCCGACTAGCACTAGTAAGGTATGCAAGCTCAAGAGATCCATTTATGGGTTTAAGCAAGCATCTCGGAGTTGGAATATTCATTTTGATGAGGTCATCACTGGTCTCGGTTTCATCAAAAGCGAAGAGGATTCTTGTTTATACAAGAAGTTAAGTGGGAGCTCGATAGTGTTTCTGATCTTGTATGTGGACGACATACTGCTGATCGGAAATAATGTTTCGATGCTAAACTCGGTCAAGGAATCATTGAATGGCAAGTTTTCGATGAAGGACCTTGGTGAGGAAGTCTATATTTTAGGCATTAAGATCTATAGAGATAGATCGAGGAGGCTGCTCGGCTTAAGCCAGAGCACGTACATAGATAAAGTGTTGAAGCGGTTCAACATGAGAGAGGCAAAGAAAGGGTTCTTGCCGCTCTCACATGGTATAAGGCTAAGCGAGACTCAGAGTCCTTCGACACCGATGGCGAAGCGGGATGAGTAGGATTCCGTATGCCTCAGAAATCGGATCCATCATGTATGCCATGATATGTACAAGGCCTGATGTTGCTTTTGCAATAAGCCTAACAAGTAGATACCAGGCCAACCCAGGTGAGAGTCACTCGGCAGCGGTAAAGACTATTTTGAAGTACCTAAAAAGGACTAAAGAGATGTTCCTGGTTTATGGAGGTGAGGAAGAGCTCGTCGTAAGGGGTTACGTCGATGCTAGTTTCCAAACCGACAGAGATGATGTCGATCACAGTCCGGATTCGTATGCGTCTGAGCGGAGGAGCGATTAATGGATGAGTTCCAAGCAGGATACGGTGGCGATTCTACCACGAAGCGAATACATTGCGGCTTGTGAAGCTGCAAAGGAAGGTGTTTGGATCCGGCATTTTCGGATGATCTTGGTATTTTCCCAGCCTCGGTGAAACCGTTGGACCTTTATTGTGATAATTATGGTGCCATCGCACAAGCCAAGGAGCCGAGGAATCACCACAAGGTCGGACACATAGATCGGAAATATCACGTCTGAAAGATCGTAAAGAATGGTGATGTAGAGTTATGCAAGATTCACACGGATGCACGGATGTTGCAGATCCGTTGACTAAGCCGCTTCCACAACCCAAGCATGAGGGGCACGTTAGAGCTATGGGCATTCGATGTCTATTTGATTGACTCTAGTGCAAGTGGGAGACTGTTGGAGATATGCCCTAGAGGCAATCATGTATGATGATATTTCCTATGTGTTTATGAATAAAGATAGTCCTTGGACATTATCAATGATGTGTATCGGCAAGCACGTGACTTGTTTGTGGGACTATGCATTGTATGATGACTGTCCTAAAAGGTCCCTAGTCGAAAGGGCTGTGTGGACACGCAGCCGACTAGACTAGCATATGACGCGGATCGATGGCTCGGTCTCACTAGCCATGGAGCATTGGATGCTAACGGATAATATGGACTTGGAAAGGTCTGGTCGGATTCGACATAGTCGGATCCGAGTCGAGATAAGGTCCGAGTCGGACAGACCCAACTATGAGACGCAGCGATATGTCATCTATGAGTCTGTAGTACAACATCGTTCTATGTCCTAAGACCTGAGTGGCGCATGTATTGAGATCTTGTGAGACTTGCTTTGGGCCGACCAAACTCTACTCCGTGGTAGGTAGTTACAAAGGTAGGTTTGGGTTTGTCCAATCCCATGCTTTGCGAGACATGGTCGAGCAAGATGGATTGCCCCTCGATCGGGAGAGATATACTCTGGGCCCCTTGTGTGATCCGACCAGGAACAGCATGGCCATGCGACAAGGATTATGAGATAATCCAGATAGTGGTCGGTATCACTGGAATGAGAAAGAGGTCGGGTTAGCACAAGGATGACAGTCTCGCCTTGAGCCCGACAACATATATCGTGCGGCAAAGGGAATGAAGTGTGACACGTTATGCAGGTTCGCTTAACCAGCTTCATAAATGCTTGGTGGTCGGCACGCCTTGCTAGAGGCCGCTACCAGCCATGTAGTCCGGAGGTGATCCGAACTGCGACCAAGCCGGCTTGAACCTAAGGGGTGGCGCGCTAAAGGGAAGGAACCTACGAGGTCGGTTCATAGGACACTGGTCGGATGTGATCCGAACTGGACTAGGAACGTGACCGAGTGGACTTTGGGCTTTAGGGTCCGAGCGAGGCCCAAGTGTTTAGCCCACGACGAACGCCTATATAAAGTGGAGGTGCAGCACACTCGGGTGGTTGATCGCTTCAGCGATGTGACTAGGGTTTGCATGTGTTCCGAATGGCCACCTCCACTCGCCGCCGACTGTTTGATCGGACCTAGCAGTCCGCCGCACGGTGTTCCTCCTGCACGCGCGGATACCGTTAGAGGCGGTGCAGTTGCGCCGCTCCGGCGAACTTGTACGTGGGATCGGACGACCGGCTGTTCGAGGGAGATCGAACGAGGAGGAGATGATCCACGCGGACGCGCTGCCCCAACTCTTCTTCCGCTGCACGGCACTGCGCGTCTAGTGGTAACGAACTGTGATCCATCTCCCGTAGCATGTTCCTGGATGTTCTGCGCGTAGGAAAATTTTAATTTGCAGCCGACGCACCCTACCGTAGAACCCAACATGAACACCCGAGTAGTATCTAGATGGGGGTGAAAGCCGACGACTAGGAACTCTCAGATATAATAAACGGCTGTACAGGAGGATAAAACTTTTCATCAAGGAATGAATATATTACAAAATGATTAGTTCATAATACAAACCCCCCGGACAGTTCGGACTCATTTATTCGAACACTACATCTTTAGAGCATTGGCCCTCTACAAGGCGGGCACCTTCTAGCACATCCTCAAAATAGCGCTCTGGTGTGCGGTGGGCCTTGCTTTCAGGAGGACCCTGAACTACCACCTTTTCGGCATTCATTTTCACCCAGCGCATCTTGACACGGGTGAAAGCCATGCGCGCTCCTTCTATACAGGACCACCTCTTGGCGGTGTCAATCCGGGGTAGCGAACCGAAGAGACGCCGCACGAGGCCGAAGTAGCTGTTCGAATGGCTTCGGCAGGCCAAACCGGACTATGACGTCCTTCATGGCCGCGCTGGACATCTTATGCAGCTCCGCCCATTGTGCCATCTGGTCATTTAGTAGTACGGGACGCTCATGCCCCATAAACTGCGACTAGTAGAGCCTCTCCATCGCATACCCCTCCTGGGCCTGGAAGAATTGGATGGCATCCGCGGCACTGTTCGGCAGATCCGCATATGCGTCTATAAAACACAACAGTCGATTAAGCAAGGCATATGTCCGGTCCCAAAATTTAGCTTGTAAAAGAAAGGGCCTACCAGCCGCTATCTGACCTGCTTGTCGGATGTGGGGTTCCGGCAAACCCTTAAGGTTCCAACACTAGGGTGCGCGCGAAGTCTTTCCCTTCTACCGATCTATGCCCTAGCTCGCTTAGATCTCGCGAACGAACTCGACGAACTCGCAACACAGAAAGACATGAGGTTTATACTGGTTCGGGCCACCGTTGTGGTGTAATACCCTACTCCAGTGTGGTGGTTGTAGATTGCCTTTTGGGCTGATGATGAACAGTACAAGGGAAGAACAGCCTCCTGAGGTTGAGGTGTTCTTGTGTGTGCGAGCTTGTGTGTGTCCCTGGATCCGATGCTACTACTGTGGTGGCTAGACCTATTTATAGAGGCCCTGGTCCTCTTCCCAAATATCGAGCGGGAATGGAGCCAACAACGGTGAGCAAATTTGAAGAGGGGCAGCTAGTACAAGCTAGCCTGACAAAAGTGGTCTTCGCGTGCGAAAAGCTCTGGTGGTGACGCCGTCTCGGGCTCCACGATGACCTACGTCTTGCCGTCCTCCTGGTCTTGGTCTCGTTGCACCAATATAGCAACCTTTGCCTGATGCCTCGGTACTCTTCACCTGCGCTGGCCTCCTTAGCACCAAAGAGGAAATAAGGACGTCGCGCGCGCTAGCGCTCGCCTGGTGTCGTTCGTAATGGCTCATGTCACGAGAGCCTCGTGAGGGTTGCCCCGCCTTGATATCTCCGCTCCTCCTAGGCCACTCCAGAGGAGGTCTTGCATCATCCGCCTCGCGAGGCTTGGACCCTCGAGAGGGTCTTGCATGCCCTGTCGGTGAAGATCGGCCGTACGGCCTGCTGGCTTAGCCGCGCTGTGGGCCGCAGGCAGGCAAGTCTGGGGACCCCTGTTCCCAGAACGCCGACAGTAGCCCCCAGGCCCAAGGTGCGCTCGGGCTTGGCTTCGCGGAGAAGCCAAGGGTCAAGTTCGGTGCACCATGGGTCCCAAAAGCCTGCGGCCTCGGTCGACGCATGGCGGTTGATTGGACGTGGGCGTCTCAGCTTTCCCACACTGCCTCGGCGACTGCATGACTTGACAAGTCCCTGCGACATGCAAGGAAAACCATCATTACCTGCGATTGTGGGAGCTGCCGGTTGGCCTTCTCCTGCTATAAATGGGGAGGTGGGCGGAGCCCCCATCGCCCACCTCTTCTTCGCTTGCTTTCTTCTTCTTTGCTTCATTGCTGACAACAATGGCGCCCATTAGAAGGTTTTCTACCGAAGAGAAAGGAAAGGCTCCCCGTGATGACCCGGGGCCACTCCCGCCGAAGAAAAGGTCAATCCATCGCCGTGATGAAGTGGCGATGCAGGTGGTGTCGAGGCCTTGGTGCGAGCGGCCTCCTCCAGGGTACCCGCTACCCTTGTACGCCCGAGCCGAGGACTCGGGAGGACGAAGTGAGGAGCAGCACCGCTCACGCCGTATCCGGGGTTGCCGCGCCATGACGTCACGCGCCGTCACCCCAGGGGTTCACGCCGCGGACTCCTCGCGCGAGTTGGTGCTATTGGCGCCGATGCCTCCAAGCTCCTGGATCCACTTCCCGTGGTTCTTCTCCGACGCGATGTCGCCGAGGGGACCTCTCGAGCTCTAGCTGCAGCATGCCGACTGCAGCGCTCCGGCGACCGGAGTAGAGATCGAAGCGGTCCCCGGCAAACTATTCATGACCCGCTGCTGGGGGAAGACCGCATGGGTCTGCCGCCCGAGGGGCGCCCTTGCGATCCACTTCGAGTACGACGGCGCTTCCACGCTCTTCTTCAAGGTCTTCGATGCTGAGGGTCGCCGCCTGGAGTGCTGCTCCGGAGAGGAGTGTGAGGTTGACGCGCGTCCCGCTCGCGGTCACTCCAGCAGCAGTAGCCGTTGGGAGTCCAGCAGCTCTCCTAAGCTTTACGAGACTCCGGAGACGAGCGACGACAGCTACGTGCCCCCAAGCTCTCGCCGCGCTCGAAGTAGAGTCGCGTCTGGCCGTCGGCGCCGCTGATCTGGATGGGGTTGGCGCCGGCCTCCGGTGGCCCACTGTTGATGATGGCGTCCGCCATGGGAGGGCGTAGATAGGATTACCCTTAGTGTCAACTTTTGCTTCTTGCGAAGAATCATGAAGCACCCCGTGGGGGCATGTACGGATCTGCAATGTCTTTTGTGCTTATCTTCCCTATTATGGGAATTTGACGAACGCATGTCCCGTCAAGGCTCGGTCCCCCCTTTCTTTCCTCGCGATAGCTTGTTGCTCTACGCTGACAGGTACCGGTCCCTAGGCAGGCTACAGCATGTTGGTATGCCAGTCGCGTCTTTGTGGTCAAGGCCGAGGTGTCTTGACCCGATGTCTAGTAAGAGCCCCTGAGGCGCGTTGCTCAGGAGGTCCCCCTTAGCGCTCAAGCAGCCATGGTAAGGCAAGAAAGGGAGTTGACGTGGTCGCAACGGGGTTGCGGCAAGGCGTGTGAGGGAGTCCTGGACTAGGGGGTGTCCGAATAGCCGAACTATCATCTTCAGCCCGACTCCTAGACTATGAAGATACAAGATTGAAGACTTCGTCCCGTGTCCGGATGGGACTTTCCTTGGCGTGGAAGGAAAGCTTGGCGATACGGATATGTAGATCTCCTACCATTGTAACCGACTCTGTGTAACCCTAACCCTATTCGGTGTCTATATAAACCGAAGGATTTTAGTCCGTAGGACAGAACAACAATCATACCATAGGCTAGCTTCTAGGGTTTAGCCTCTCTGATCTCGTGGTAGATCTACTCTTGTACTACCCATATCATCAATATTAATCAAGCAGGAGTAGGGTATTACCTCAATCGAGAGGGCCCGAACTGGGTAAAAATCGTGTCCCTTGTCTCCTGTTACCATCCGCCTAGACGCACGATTCGGGACCCCCTACCGAGATCCGCCGGTTTTGACACCGACATTGGTGCTTTCATTGAGAGTTCCCGTGTCGCCACCGATAGGCCCGATTTCTCCTTGATCATCAACAACAACGTAGTCTAGGGTGAGACTTTTCTCCCGGACAGATCTTCATATTCGCGGCTTTGCTGCGGGCAATTAAGCTGGCCATCCGGAGCAGATCGAAAGCTACGCCCTGGCCATCAGGTCAGATTTGGAAGTTTGAACTATCGGCCGATGTCGCGGAGACTTGATCTTCGACGGATTTGGGCAACAAGCCGGCGTGCGCATTGTCTCGATGGGTACGATCTAGCTCGCCGCCGAGCGGTGCCACGGAGGCTGCACCGATTGCCGCTCCGACCCTTAATCCGGGCCGGTTCCCCAATCGAGGGCGAGTGGTTGGACACGCGATCGGGGCTACGATCTCAGCGGTGATTGAGCGAATTCCATCTATGTCCTTTTGCGAAAACCGTGACTCGTGGTGCCGGACTCCTCTCCGGACTCGAACCCTCCTTGCCCTGCGCTAATCGAATCCGATTAGGCGCCCGTATGGAGTTCACTACGCGGACATCTTTCAGCACTCACCCTTTGGCGACATCCTAAATTCACTAAAGTCTCTCTCTTTATTTGGAGAGCCCTGGCCGGACTACGGTCAGGAAGGTTGGGATGCGGACGACGAAGAAATTCAATGCCCACCCACCACCCACTTTGTAGCCACTGTCGAAATCTTAAACGACGTGCTCGATTTCAACTCCGAAAACATCGACGGTATGGACGACGATGTAGGAGACAACCATGAACCAGCACCTATAGGATACCGAACAACCACCTCATCCCATGATGTATACATGGTGGACACACCTAAAGGAAGTAACGACGAGGAACAACGGGACACTACGAAGGATAAATCCCTCGAAAAACAGTCAAAACGGCAACGTAAACGCCGCACCAAGTCCCGCCTCGACAAAAACCCAGCCATAGAGCAGGGCGAACCGGTGGACGACGAACATGCTACCGAGCAACCGTCCGAGCAGGACAACTTGGATGAACAACCCGTCCCCGGCGAAGATAACAGTCCGGACGATCTCACGCCGGACAAATTGTTGGAGCAGAAGAACCTCCACAAAAGGCTCATCGCCATTGCGCGTATCCTGAAGAAGCAGAATCAGAAGCTCAAAACAGCGGAAGATGCACTCAAAATCAGATGGAGCAAAGTACTCAACACCGCAGACAAATACGGTGACAGTCGCCGAACAAAGAGCTACCCAAAGAGAAAACTACTGCCTGAATTTGATGAGGAGGCCGTAGAGCCCCCGCAATCAAAGAACAAGAAGGCCACCCGGTCGGATGGACGACCCCACGGCAAACAGAGAGCGGCAAATGGCGTCGCACACAAGCCGGTACGCGATCCACATAAGGATTCGCATCAAAAAGACGACCCAGTTAGGTCCATCTACGGGACGAGAAAGCAAGCTCTTCAAAGCAATGCAACAAGCCAAATATCCGAACATCACGGCACACCCAAATATACCCAAATATAGGGGTGCCGCACACCCCCTATGTTTCACCGATGAGGTGCTAGATCATGAATTCCCAGCGGGATTCAAACCCGTAAACATAGAGGCATACGACAGAACAACAGACCCTGGAGTCTGGATTGAGGATTACATCCTCCACATACACATGGCTAGAGGAGATTATCTCCACGCCATAAAGTACCTACCCCTCAAGCTAAAAGTGCCAGCTCGGCATTGGCTTAAAAGCCTTCCCGAAAACACCATCGGAAGTTGGGAAGAGCTCGAGGATGCATTTCGGGCAAATTTTCAGGGGACCTATGTCCGCCCTCCGGATGCATACGATCTAAGTCACATAACTCAACATCCCGGAGAGTCAGCCCGGAAATTCTGGAACAGGTTCCTTACCAAAAAGAACCAAATAGTCGACTGTCCGAACACCGAAGCCTTAGCAGCCTTCAAACACAACGTCCGAGATGAATGGCTCGCCAGACACCTCGGCCAAGAAAAGCCGAGAACAATGGGCGCACTAACAAGCCTCATGACCCGCTTTTGCACGGGAGAGGATAGCTGGCTAGCAAGATGCAGTACCAGCGACCCAAGTACATCCGAAGTCAGGGATGGGAATGGGAAACCACGATGCAGCAAGGACCAACGTCGGATTAAGGGGGACGGTCCAAAGAGCGCGGCAGTCAATGCCAGATTCAAAAGCTCATGGCAGAACAATAAAAAACTGCCCCTTAAGGACAATAGCGATGAGCTATCCAACTTAAACAAAATCTTGGACAAGATATGTCAAATCCACAGTACTCCCGGGAGGCCTGCAAACCATACCCACAGAGATTGTTGGGTCTTCAAGCGATCCGCAGACTCAACGCCGAACACAAGGGCTCGACACACCAAGTGAGGATGATGGCGAGCACCACAAGCAGAGCCAGGAAAACAAAAGAATTTCCCACAAGAGGTTAAAACAGTAAACTCACTTCACGTGATAAAAGGGAAAAACAGCGCGGCGCCCACTAAGCTACGCGCCGCACAGACTACCCTAGTGGAGTACCAACGCTGGTTGTCAAAACCAATCACCTTCGACCATCAGGACTACTCCGAAAGTATCCGGAACGCAGGATGGACTACCTTGATATTGGATCCCATAATTGACGGATTCCAATTTACACAAGTCCTCATGGACGGCGGCAGTGACATAAACCTGATATATCAGGACACAATCCGCAGGATGGCGATAGACCCAACCAAAATTTGCCATAGCAACACCTCCTTTAAAGGGGTAATGCCAGGACTATGTGCCCATTGCACAGGCTCCCTACTGTTAGAAGTTGTGTTGGCTCATCAAACAACTTCCTTGTGAAAGGTTAACCTTCCACATCGCCCCATTCAAAGTAGCTATCAAGCACTCTTTGGGCGCGAAGCTTTCGCCGCTTTAACGCAATACCGCATTATGCATCTCTTACACTTAAAATGCCCGTCCACAGCGGCATCATCTCATTAAAGGGAGTATTAAGTGTTACTCGAGCACGGAAGAATGCAATGCTGCCTTGACAGCCCCACATCAATCCGCCCGCTAACCAAAGCACTGAATAGGTAATTGAACCCGGACACGGCTAGACGAGTCCAGCGCTTACTAGCGGCATACCCCGTACAAGGGCTACACATGTACAACAAGAGACAATAAAGCTCAATTTTCTTTAATTTTTGAACCATACTCTGTTTATTTCATATAAAGTACATTTCTTGCACGATCCTTTTTCTTTTCAACTAAGTTCCTCTCTCTTACATATGAACAACGTGCTACACCCGTCCAGGATACGCACTGCGGAACACGGCGCAGACGTGCAGTAGGGACCCGTTGCAAGGATTCTTTTCACATTAAGACCCTGCGTAAACCTTTTCGACTGTCTCTTGTTGATACACATCCCCTGGTTCCTAGCTATAATCGAGGAGGAGGCTGGCGCTTTGGCATCGGCCGCACCAGAATTGTTGCACGTACCTGGACACCAGGGCCTTAGGGCATTATTCTGCCCGTTTTTATAAAGACCGAATACCTTAGGGAGTGTTCGGCATCTCGAGTTAGGCCTTATATGCATCAGCTCTGAATCATGTCTTTGGTCAAATGTTGGGTTTGCCCAGCTCCTGTGTTTTGCTGCCTTACGTTCCGTTCTATCGGCTAACACGGCACCAGGAGAACTACTGCGATTGTGCCCGGCCGGGCGAGCACCTCGAGAGAAAGCGAAAACTGATGTCATGATATAGCGAGAGACTGGTCAACCACTCGATGACTCACCGGAATGTTCATTAACGAAGGACCGTTTTGATCGGGCACATCGCTTTCCCCCGACTTCGGGAGAGTGCGGTGCCCTGTGGGCTACTATAGTAGCCCCACCCTCGAACCCCTATGGCTAAGTGAAAGTGATAAAGCATTATAGTCCGGTTGCCTAGTTTGCTACGCTACCACCTCCTTTACAGGACCAAGGCGTTGGATTAAGTGTGAAAAGCGCGACTTCTTTGCAAACACCCCGCACTATGTGCGTGAAAGGGCTAAGTCAAGACTGCCATCTTTCAGGTTATATACATATATACATCAACGGACGCACAGGAGGTAGTTTACTACTTGAAGGCACAAGTATAAAAGCTCTTACATTAAATTGAAACGTTGTTTCATAAAATTATACATGTCATTCGAACATAACATCCTTCGAGCACTGCGCCTCTATTAAACGAGCACCCGGAAGAACTTCCTCAAAATAGTGCTCGGCAGATACTCGGCTTCTGTCCGAGTCTTGGGATGCAACGTCGGTGGCCTTCATCTCCGCCCAGTATGTCTTGACATGGGCAAGAGCCATCCGCGCTCCCTCTATGCATGCCGATCGCCTCATTGCGTCGATACGCGGTACCGCACCAAGGAACTGCTGCACTAAGCCAAAGTAACTCTTCGGCAGGGGTCCGCCTGGCCACAAATGAGGAAGGACATGCTTCGTGGCAAGTCCAGATAATTGATTCAGTTCGGCCCATTCGGCCAACCGATCGGACAACGGAAGAGGACGCTCTGGACTATGGAATTGCGACCAATATAGGTCTTCCCTTCTGTGCCCCTTCTGGCCTCGGAAGTGCTCAACCGCGTCCGCAGCGCTCGCCGCTAAGTCCAGATAAGCATCCTCCAAACTCCACAACTTGTGAAACTGAGCATACTCCGGATCCGTATATTTCCTCCGCAGCAGAAAAGGCCTTCCAGCAGCGACATCCACAGCCTGACGCAGCTCTTCCTTTGCAGCTCTCATTGCGGGCGGGCATCCTTGGCCCGGCGGTGGCCTTTTAACTCCTCTTGCTCCGCTTGGCGTTCTTTTTCAAGAACCCGCGGCGGTCGAGTAGCATTCTTCAACTTCATGGCCATATTGGCCATTTCCTCTTTGCTTCGGCAGTGAGCAGCCTATTTGGCTTTTAGCTCTTCGGCCGCCCATAAAGCAACGCATTACTAATTTTGGCTTGCTCTTTAGCTCGGGTGAGTTCCGCCCGCAGCTCCTCCACAAAGCGGCACCACCTGCATTAAGCATACAAGTAGTAAGGCAGGCGTCATGCTACCTTACCAGGGTCCATGAGACAAATCGCATACCTTGTGACTCATCAAACCGTTTGTTGACCAGCGCGATGTCCGCATCCGCCTCGTCAAGATGCCGCTTTAGTTAAGCAAATTCATCGATCGGCTGGCCACGATGCCCAGCCACCTATTGAGAGCGGCGATGTGTTATAAGCGAGATTATGATCCTCGCACGCTGTCAATTTTGACAGACACGAGTCTCGAGGGCTACTATCTATACAAAGGCGCATTCTATATGCATAACTCGTCGGAAGGTACATCATTTTGCGTACCTCGAACCTGTCGAGCAAGCTTCGGCGGCTTCATGCAATCGCTCTCAGCGGACGCAAATTTTCAATCACCGTACCCATTAGCGCACGGTGATCTTACGAGATGGCCGCCGCCCCAGAGATCCTTGACTCCTCGAACGCACTACGCGCTTGGCGCGGACCTTCCGTCCCCGCCGGACCCGGAGAAACCCTCTGTAACGAGACCTCAGGGTCGTTCGCCTCGCATGAAGGTGCGACAGGTGGAGGCGTTTTGCTCTCCATCATCTCCGGAAGAAGATCCCCCGAAGACGAGCTCTGCTGAAAAGGGTTGAGATCCGAACTTCAAGGTACAAGTTCGGTTATCTTCAGAAATAAATACAGGGATGTTCTTTATTCACAGGACCCCTTATTTTTACTTACGGCTCACTGGAGGGCTGATCCCCTTGGGGAAATTGTGCGGCTGGGGTACTTCCCAGCGCCGGACTCTCTGATGAAGATTTCTTTCCCCTCTTTGAGGCCTTGACCTCCGGATCTTCCGAAGCGGTCCTCTTCTCTCCTTGGAGGGTGGGACTTTTTTTTTTGACAGAAAGACTGTAAGGGAACCCCTTACAGTATAATTGGTGCAACAAACCCAAATTGCAAGTACCATGCCTTGAACCTGGGTGGGTGGGAAGGCATCAGCCCCTTCCCACCACTTTTGATCTCTCCTTCCTTGAAAGCCTCCTTCGTGGAGGCAGTTGCTTCCCCGCTCCCCCTTCGCCTTCCTCAAAAGGCGCGGCCTTTAACATCTTGGTCAGCATGGGATCCGGCGTGGTCTCTGGGAGGGGAGCCGGACACCTTATTAACTTTGCCTTCGCTATCCACTCCTGTTCAAAAAAAACAACTCCTTTAAGGGCAAGTTTATGATAAATGAACGGACAGCCTATCTGGGTACAAGACTACTTACTTGAGAATCTGGGAGATTGCAGCTTAGTCCTGCGTCCTCAGTCAGGTCTGAACACTTCTCTTGTGATCCGAAGAACAGTTTATACATCTCCACGGGTGTCGTACCCATAAAATGTTGGAGAACTCGTGGTCCCTCCGGATTAAATTCCCACAGATGGAGGGGGCGAAGTTGGCAGGGCAGAAGGCGCCGAATCAACATAACATGTGCCACTACGACCAGATTGATCTCTCTTTCTTTGAGGTCTCGAATACGGCCCTGCAACAGAGGAACGTCCTTGGACGGCCCCCAGTCGAGCCCCTTGTTGACCCATGACGCCAGCCGCTGTGGTGGACCTGAACGGAAGGCAGGAGGCGCCACCCATTTGGTGCCCCTAGGAGCGGTGATATAGAACCACTCCCGTTTCCACAAACCAAGCTCCTCTTTAAAAGATCCCTCAGGCCACGGAGCATCAGCACACTTGCTTATAACCGCCCCTCCGCACTCTATTTGTTGCCCCTCGATCATCTTCGGTTCCACCTTGAAGGTCTTGAGCCATAGTCCAAAGTGAGGGGTAATACGGAGGAAGGCTTCACATATGACAATGAATGACGAGATATGGAGGATGGACTCCGGATTCAAGTCATGGAAATCCAGCCCATAATAAAACATGGCCCTCTTGCAGAAGGGATCCGTCGGGGGCCTAAACCCGAAGAAGTGGACACGAACACCACGCTCTCGCCGGGCTCGAGAGTGGGAATAACCTGCCCGGGCAGGCAGCCTATCGAAATCTCGCGGTTAGATACCTGGCGTCTCGCAGCTTTAGCACATCTTCTTCTGTAACGGAAGAAGACATCCATCGGCCGAGATGATCGGAGCCGGACATCGTCGAAGGTCCGAAGCGCCTAAGTCTGAAGCTTTGGGTGTTAGAACTCGAAGCGCGAGGTGAACTCGATGGAGAGTGTAAAAAAGAAGGGGGCCTTGGTCTCATTATAAAGAGGTTGAATACCAAGAGCCCTCCCCGTGGCCGATTGGGACTCGCCTTCGATAGAGGAGGCGTGCCAACGGTCACGGTTGGGTTACCCACGTCCGTATTTATGAGAATCCCGGAATAAGGGGGCACGATCTACGCTTTGATAATACGTGCCAAGGAAACCGCCTCGCTGAACGAGCTGAGGTGGAGCGATAAAAGCGATTCAGTATAAAGGCTTCCGGCGTGGTGTGATGTCACGCCACGAAATACGTCAGCAGATCTGTGCAAAAAGTTATTCTCTCTACGGTTGTATGTGGAACTTGTTTTGCAGAGCCGGACACTATCCTGGTGTTCAAAACCTTCTATGAAGTATTTGGAGGAGGAACCTGCCCTGCAATACCGAAGACAATATGCGTGCCGGACTCATCGTCATTGAAGCCTGGTTGGGGGAGCTCTTGAGGAGTCGGATAGCGAACTATCATCTTCGGCCGGACTCCTAGACTATGAAGATACAAGATTGAAGACTTCGTCCTGTGTCCGGATGGTACTTTCCTTAGCATGGAAGGCAAACTTGGCGATATAGATATGTAGATCTCCTACCATTGTAACCGACTCTGTGTAACCCTAACCTATTAGGTGTCTATATAAACCGAAGGGTTTTAATCCGTAGGACAGAACAACAATCATACCATAGGCTAGCTTCTAGGGTTTAGCCTCTCTGATCTCGTGGTAGATCTACTCTTGTACTACCCATATCATCAATATTAATCAAGCAGGAGTAGGGTATCCATCGAGAGGGCCCGAACCTGGGTAAAAACATCGTGTCCCTTGTCCCTTATTACCATCCGCCTAGACGCACAGTTCGGGACCCCCTACCCGAGATCCGCCGGTTTTGACACCGACAGCGTGGGTGACCATTAGGCCCAAACGTTTAGCCGATCCGAGTACGAGACTTGTCTTGTTGATTTCGTGGCGTCTCCCAACGTTGCGCTAGGGCTGCGCGCCTGCTAGTGCGGCATAGTTAGGCCGGCCCATACGAGTTCCCCACCCTCTCATGCTCTCCTTAGTGCTCTATGTCCTCAGGTCCCGGCCCTCGAGCGAGCTCAGCCGGCGCTGGTATGCCAGGTCGCGATGCTGTGGTCAAGGCCAGGGGTGAGGCTGGAGAAGCCGATAAGAGCTCTGGTCGCGATGCTCAGAGCCCCCTTTCTTGTGAGCGAATTGCACGAGAGAAAAGGAGACTCGCGGTGCCGCCTGCTATCCTTCCCATGGGATCCCTGTGAACAGGCACGAGAAGAAACATGGTTTGCCATTACAGCTGCCAGCCTGCCGCTGGTTGCTCTGGATGAGGTGAAGGCACTGAGGGCCTGGTGAGGTGACGTGCGCGGGGCGTGCCACGAGCCAGAGCTCGACCACTCAGATTTGTCGACGTGACAGGGACGGACCCATGCACCAGCGCCATGCCTGTGTGGAGGCCCCGAGGGAGGCGATGGGTAGGCAGGTGGTAGAAGTTGGCAGGTTATGCATGGAGAGCAGATCAACTTGGATAAATGCAGGAAGATACATGCCACCGGGTCCGGCCCGAGCGACTTGGGGATGATGCAGCCCGAGGGGCGCCCCCAGCAAGGTAAGCTAAAGACATAAGCAAAAGGGATACATACCATAGGGATGGACCCGTGCGGCCTGGTAATAATGCAGCCCGAGGGGTGCTCCCAGCTAAGCGAGCTTGGAAGATGTCACCTGGTTTTGTAGATGAGGTAGAGTTGGTGCAGTTGAAGGCGTGCGTTGAAGAGATGACTGCTCATGAGTCGCCAGAACCCTGAGCCTTGGGAGGCTCTGGGGGCTCGGGAGGTTCCCTGAAGACCGTCTCCATCTCCTCGAACAGGCGTGGTACACCGCTTCTCGAGCCGCCGGGACACGCCGCGATATTTGCTTGATGGGCCCGGCCACGTTCGGCAAGCCAAAGGGCATGCGAACATAGCTGTGCGGCAGGCCCTCGCAGCAGCCCACACGCGAAGGCTAGAAAAGCTCCTGAGATGCAGCCCTGTTGAGCCCTGGGACGTCGATGCAGACACGCAGCCTAGCATCCTTGCCTGGATGGGGAGCTGCACCTTGTGAGCGGCTGTCACCGCGCATGGTTGTTGCTTCTTACAGTTCTTGGGTGGTCTATGTGCTGAACTCCTTCGTGGTGGGCACTCCTTGCCCTGCGCTCTCCTGAGGGTCACGTGCCGCGAAGCACGCCTCCAAGTGGGGCCCAAGCGCCTCCCTCGTGAGGTTGGCAAGGTCTAAGGCCCTCCAAAAGAGAGCCCTCGAGCCCTACCCGAGGAGGGCACCGGGCACGCTTTCCTATGCGATGGAGGGTGGCGCCCCTGAAGCGTGTGGTGATCCAGACGAGGCTCCTGCCGCGACACCATCCTCCTAAGATCCTGCACGGCGCGGCTGCTTCTTCTTGTGAATGGCCTCCGGAGGGCCTTCATTTCTGCTGTTGGGATCGTCGATTGCTGCAACTTGAAAGGCGCGCTCGAGGGAGCACACCGCATCCCTCTCTTCACACGGGACCGTGATGATTCTTCCGCTTCCTGGCATCTTGAGAACGTTGTAGATGTGAACTTGGCCAGTGCCAGATACCCGAGGATGGCGTTGTATGGCAGGCGGATGTGCGCGACGTCGAAGTCGATGAGCTTGGTGCGGTAGTTCTGGCGCCTCCCGAAGGTGATCTGCAGGGGACCTCGCCCTATCGGTGTGGTGGAACCGTCGGTCACCCCGAGAAAGGCTAGGTAGGTGGAGCCTGTTCATATGGCACTTGGAGGTTGTCGAACGGTCGACGGAAAGGATGTTGAGCCCTACGCCGCCGATGAGGGTCTTGGTGACCTGCACATTGCTGATGACCGGGAACACAACATTGGGAGGGCGCCAAATGCGTGGCTGCAAGACTTGAGCTGATCTCGCCGAGTTGAAAGTGATGTCACATTGGGACCACCCGAGCGGGCGTGGTGGCCTCGAGCTTGGGGAGCACCTGCTCACTCGCAGTAATAACTGTTTGAAGATGCGCTGAGAGGATGGGGCATGGGCGCTGCCTAAGATGCAGGCGATCCTCACGGCTCCTGGAAGCCCCCAGCCCCCTCGTCCAGGTGGTGGTCATCGTTCCTTCTTGGAGGCGGCAGCGGGGGAAGACCGGTGTTGCCGTGGGGGCGATCCTCATGAGGCCGGTCCCTCCAGGTGCCCTCGCGAGGTTGGTCCTGCCAGCGATCCTCACGAGGCTGGTCGCACCACTCCTGGCGCGGGCCACGGTCGTCCCAGTGTACGCTTCCACGCCCCTCCTCCAAGGTCAGTAGCCCCGGTCATTGCGCCGGCGCCGACTGCCGCCCTTCCCGTATATGGCTCGAGCTCTTAAGAGTCACTGGTGTTGTGGGTGTTCAGTTGTGGAAGGCGCAGAACGGTCGACTGTTCTTGGATGACTCCGCTGATCTGCCCCACTTGGTGTCGGGCTCCGCCAAAGCACAGCCTGCCTCCCTTGCCCTTCACGTCCCTGGCCTTGGCCTTCCTCTACACCCACAGCCTGGCAGCTCAAGGAGAGAGGCTCCTCCTCAGCTCTTGCGACTTGGTCGCCAGGAGTTGAACAGCCCCGAGATGTGAAGAGCTCCTCGTGGATGGCGAGTTTTCCTTCATCTTGACGCCACGAGACGCCTCGAAAACGACAGATGATGGCCTCGTCCATGACCTTGGGGGATCTTGGAGGCGGTGTTGTTGAAGCGGCTGGATGTACTTCACGAGGTCTCTCATGGTTGTTGCTTGATGCGGCGTAGGTCACCTGTGGTCGGGCGGGCGATTTGCGAAGTGCCATGGAAGTTGGCGATGAAGCGGTCACGCATCTCGTCCCAGTGGAGATCGAGCGTCTTTGCAGGTTCAGAGCCGTGAGCGAGCCCCATCCTTGAGAGCCATGGGAAACCAGTTCGACATGACCTTTCTATCGCCGCTGGCGCTTTCGATGCTCAGCTCATAGAGTCTGAGGAGACTCCGTGGGTCGGGCGGTGCTGTAGCACAGGAAGGTAGATCCGGCTTGAACTTGCTCGCCAAAGCGAGCGCCACGAAGCCTGGGTGAAGCGCGAAGCCGCCGCGTGGTTGCCGGGCTCTTGGAGGTGAGTTTGGTCTTGACGAGGCTCAGCGCTGGCCAGGCGGGCTGTGCGCTTGTCTTGACGAGGCGCGAGGCGAGGTGCAGCTTCTCATGTCAAGGGATTTCTTGGCAGCTTCTATCTTCGCGACGCTGGGCACCGAAGCGCGACAGACACGCTGGCTGGGAGCCGCTTGGTGCCAAGGCGCCGCCTTGGGAGCAGCAGAGGCGGAGGCATGCCATGAGCCTCGGCCACCATGGCTGGTTGAGGGGAGGTAGAGAGGGACGGTGTCGAGAGCCGCTGCGGCGCAGACGAAGCTCGGTGACGCTGGCCGAGCCACTCCTGGTAGGAGTCGCCAACGAGGCGTAGAAGCGCAGGTTCATTCGGCCATGAGGAGCACGGCGCGCTGGAGACGTAAGAACCGGCTGGGGTCGGGCGATGGAGGGGCGGTGCGGCCGCCCCGCCGCACCGGCGATGCAGCGAGACTGCGTGTTGCTCGCTCTCGCCTGGCTGGTGGCAGCGCGGCAGCGGAGACGCGGAGAAGCGACGAGGTGGCCCGCCGACGGGAGCCGCTCGCGCGCTTGGAGGTGAGGGGCAGCCCCACGCTCAGCTCGAAGACGGCGAAGGCGCCGCCTGAGACGGACGGGCGATGGAGCGATTAATCTGATGGAAGGGAAGCTACGGCGCAGCACTACCTGGCGCGCCAAATGTCGGGTGTGGGGTTCCGGAAAACCCTTAAGGTTCGAACACTGGGGTGCGCGCGAATTCTTTCCCTTCTACCGATCTACACCCTAGCTCGCTCAGATCTCGCGGACGAACTCGACGAACTCGCAACATAGAAAGACACGTGGTTTATACTGGTTTGGGCCACTGTTGTGGTGTAATAACCTAATCCAGTGTGGTGGTGGTGGATTGCCTCTTGGGCTGATGATGAACAGTACAAGGGAAGAATAGCCCACTGAGGTTGAGGTGTTCTTGTGCGTGCGAGCTTGTGTGCGTCCCTGGATCCGATGCTACTACTTTGGTGGCTAGACCTATTTATAGAGGCCCTGGTCCTCTTCCCAAATATTGATCGGGAAGGGAGCAAACAACGGCGGGAAATTTTGAAGGGCTGACAAAAGTGGTCTTCGCGTGCGAAAAGCTCTGGTGGTGACGCCATCTCGGGCTCCACGATGACCTCCGTCTTGCCGTCCTCCTGGTCTTGGTCTCCTTGCACCAATATAGCAACCTTTTGCCTGATGCCTCGGTAATCTTTGCCTGTGCTAGCCTCCTTAGCACAAAAGAGGAGATAAGGACGCCGCACACGCTGGCGCCCTCCTAGCGCCTCCCTGGTGTCGTTCGTCATGGCTCACATCACGAGAGCCTCGTGAGGTTTTCCCCGCCTTGATATCTCCGCTCCTCGTGAGCCTACCCGGCTAGGCCACTCCAGAGGAGGCCTTGCGACGTCCGCCTTGCGAGGCTTGGACCCTCGCTAGGGTCTTGGATGCCTTGTTTGTGAAGATGGGCCGAGCGGCCTGCTGGCTTAGCTGTGTTGTGGGCCGCAGGCAGGCAATCTGGGGACCCCCGTTCCCAGAACGCCGACACGGCTTGACGAATTTCCTTGCGCGTTGCGCGGGATTCGGACTACGCCTTCGAAGCATCTTGAAGGGCCTTGGCGAGTTCGGTCCCCTTTGCCTTATTTTTCGTTTCCAAGGACTCGCACTTGGCGGTGGTGTCCTTGATTTTTTGCTCCATCTTTGTCACCCGTTCCTCAAAACGGCGTTGAACGGCCTGTTCGGCCGTAAAGTCCGCAGCCGCCTTAACAGCAGTTGCCTTGCTTACCCTTTCTTTCTCCTTGGCTTGAGCAAGTTCTCCCCTAAGGGTTTCCACCGCGGCGGCATGATATGTACAAACACGCACATTACAACTCTTGAATTTTCAGAGAGAACGGACATGAACAGGCACAAACGCAAGATGTATAGTATACCTAGCGCATGGTGGAGCAGCGTGTTAACGAGGACTAGATCCTGATCAGCTCGCTCCAATTTCTGTTTGAGTTTGGAAATTTCCGCTGAGTGGGCTTGTTTTAAATCCAAATAAAATTGAATGTTACCACCTGACAACTAATTTTTGATCCTCTGCTCACTTTTCTTTCAAAAAACTGAACAAAGCCTCAGGGGCTACTATCTATATACATGCATATTTCTCATGAAAATGACCAAAACCATTGCATTGCGCACCTCGAATCTTGCTAGTATACTGGAGAAGACTTCACTCAGCACGCTCTTGGCTGACTGAATCTTCTCAGCCACCGCACCCATCAGGATACGATGCTCATCCAGGACGGATGCACTTCGAAGTACATCCACTATGGTATTCGGCGCCTCCAGATTAGCGGAGGTCGTCGTTCTCCCTTCCCCTGCAAGGGGTCGCTCACCAGACTTCAGAGCCTTGTGGGTCTTCGGAATAGTATGCAGCCGGGGGACTTATTAACCAGGGCCCCCGTCGCCGATCTTCGTGGGAGTCGTACCCCCTAGTCCTTCGGCAGCCGAGGTATTGCCCTCCTGCGCCATTAAATTGCCTCGCGTCTCTTCAAGGCCTGGGGAGGGCCTATGAGACGATGCCTCGGTGTGTCCGCCCTAGGCGGCGAGGAAGCTAGCGAAGGCGAGTCACTCTCCATCATCTCCGGCGACAGATCCCCCGAGGATGAGGATGGCCGCGGGAGGACGCGGGCCGGACTACAAAGTATAGAACCTAGAGTTATCATCACAGTTCATAGAAAATTGGATATATGTCAAAAAATCACCGACCTACTTACGAGTCGGCTTTGGGCTTGGTCCGGTGACGATGCTTCGGGAGGGCCTCGGCGCATGACTCCGAGTAATCCGAGAGGATAATATTGTCCCTCTTGGATGTTGCGGCCTCTAGATCTTCGAAGGCCGCCCTTTTCTTGCCCTTGCTGGGAGGATCTTCTACTTCCTCCTCCTCGTCGTCATCGTCACCCTCATGAGAGGACTGGGCTTCATCTTCTCCGGACACTGCATCGGGAGTGCCCTCCTCTCTCTTCTTCTTCTTGTCCTTCTTTACTGGTACCTAGTATGGCACCAGGACCAGCATTCTTATTAATAGCGGGTTGGCTGGGTTTTCGGGCAAAGGATCCGAACACCTTATCTGCTCCGCCTTGGTTGTCCAGCCCTGAATGAAGAATTCAAACTCAGTATGCCCCTTTGATTAATGATTCAGGCTGTGTTAAAAAAACATAATGCTTACCGGAGAAGCAGGGATGCGAGATGTCGAGCCCGATGTCCTCGGTGTTCCTGGGCCACTTCTTTTCCCGAGCCTTGAAGAGCAACTTCCAGATTCCTTTGTGTTGTTCCGAAGAAATGTTGCAGAGTTAGAGGGACCTCCGGATTGAATTCCCACATATGGGTCTTCCGGCGTTGCCAGGGGAGACATCGACGACCGAGCATCACCTGGATCACGTTGGAGAGATCGATGCCTTTGTCCATTATGTCCTTGATGCGCTGCTACAACACCAGTATCTTGTTGGTGGACTCCCAGTCCAGGCCCTTGTTGATCCACGACGCGAGCCGCATAGGCGGACCGAATCTGAATTCGGGAGCAGCCGCCCACTTGGTGCCACGGGGTTTAGTGATATAAAACCACTCTTGTTGCCATGCCTTTACAGTCTCCACGAAAGCTCCCTTTGGCCACGTGGTATTGGGGAGCTTGCTTATCATTGCGCCGCCGCACTCCGCATGCTGATTGTTGACCACCTTCGGCTTTACATTGAAAACCTTGAGCCAGAGGCCGAAGAGTGGAGGGATGCGGAGGAGTGCTTCACACACGACGATAAACGCCGAGGTGTGAAGGAAAGAATTCAGGGCTAGATCATGGAAATCCAGCCCGTAGTAGAGCATAAGACCGCGAACGAAGGGGTGGAGAAGAAAGCCCAATACACGGAGGAAGTGGGGAATAAATACCACTCTTTTGCCTGGTCCGGGAGAAGGGATGACCTGCTCTTGGGTTGGAAGCCTGTGTGTAATCTCCGCAGTCAAGTACCCCACCTCCCGGAGCTCCTTAACGTTCTCCTCCATGACAGAGGAGACCATCCATTTGCCTTGGGAGCCAGATCCGGCCATGGCCGAAGAGGATGGGGCGAGGGGAAAGATTGAGATTCAGGCGCTGGAGCTTGATGATGGGAGTACTGAGGAAGAAAGCGTGGGGTAAAAGGACGGATCCTTGTCCTTTTATAAAGGCAGTGAGTATCAAGCACCGCCTCATAGGCCTTAAAACTCGCCTATTCCCAAGGGGTCATGCAAACGGCACGGTTGGGTAACTCAAGCCCGTATTGATAAGGATCCCGCAAATAAAGGGACACGATCTCTGCCTTGACGAGACATGTCAATAAAGGTCACACCTCGAAACGTGAAATGGGAGGCCGAAAAATGATTTGAAATAATAAAGTGGTTGGGAGTAACGTCTCACCAGTAAAATCGTTAGAAGACCAAACTTATTTTCGCCTAAAGTATTTTGCCCTTGTGATTCAGGGTCGTGACTATTATACAGAGCTTGATATAGTACTGGTGATCAATTACTTTGAAGTATTCGGAGGAGGAACCCGCCATGCAATGTCGAAGACAATCTGCGTGCCAGACATATCGTCACTGAAGCCAGGTTCCAGGCTACTGAGGGAGTCCTGGATTATGGGGTCCTCGGGCGTCCGGGCTATGTGACGGAGGCCGGACTGGTGGGCCGTGAATATACAAGACGGAAGACTCTCCGCCGTGTCCGGACGGGACTCTCCTTGGCGTGGAAGGCAAGTTTGGCGTGCGAATATGAAGATTCCTTTCTCTGTAAACCGACTCTATACAACCCTAGCCCCCTCCGTTCTCTATATAAACTAGAGGGTTTAGTTCGTAGAGGCAGTCATAATCATACAGGCTAGACATCTAGGGTTTAGTCATTACGATCTCGAGGTAGATCAACTCTTGTAACCCCTATACTCATCAAAGTCAATCAAGTAGGAAGTAGGGTATTACCTCCATTAAGAGGGCCTGAACCTGGGTAAACATTGTATCCCCTGCCTCCTATTACCCTTGATCCTTAGACGCATAGTTCGGGACCCCCTACCCGAGATCTGCCAGTTTTGACACTGACAGTTTGCTTCAATTCCTCTATTGGAGACGATGAACCTGAGCAGTTTGCCCGCGGGAACGCCGAAAACGCACTTTCCCGGATTGAGACGTATATCATATGTTAGGAGGCTGTCGAATGTAAGGCTTAAGTTGTCCACCAATGATTCAACATGCTTGGTTTTGATGACTACGTCATCTACATATGCCTCCACAGTCTTGCTGATTTGCTTTTCCAGGCACGTTTGAATCATGCATTGGTAAGTAGCGCCAGCATTCTTGATCCTGAAAGGCATAGTGTTGAAGCAGAAAGGCCCATACGGGGTGATGAATGTCGTTGCGGCCTGGTTGGATTCCTTCATCTTAATTTGATGGTATGCGGAGTATGCGTAAAGGAAACACAATGAATCGTGTCCTGCGGTTGCATCGATAATCTGCTCGATGCGAGGTAGTTGGAAGGGGTCCTTAGGGCAGGCCTTATTAAGGTCTTTGAAATCGACACACAGGCGCCAGGATGTATCCTTCTTCGGTACCATGACCAAGTTTGCTAGCCAGTCTAGATGTTTGATCTCTCTGATAAACCAGGCTTCGAGTAACTTGGCTAGCTCCTCCCCCATAGCCTGCCGTTTGGGTTCGGAAAATCGCCGCATCGTTTTTTTGACTGGCTTGTATCCCTTCATCATATTGAGACTATGTTCGGCCAGTCTGCGTGGGATTCCTGGCATATCAGAAGGGTGCCAGGAGAAGATGTCCCAATTCTCGTGTAAGAACGCGCGTAATGCGGCATCGACCGTCGCATCTAGCTGTGCCCCAATGGAAGCTGTCTTCTTGGGGTCCGTCGGGTGAACTTGAACTTTGACTATTTCATCTGCTGGTTTGAAGGGAGTTGACTTAGGTCTCTTATCAAGTATTACGTCGTCCCTGTCCACTGTGGAACATAAGGTGGTTAAATCTTCGGCCGTGAGGGCCTCTGATAGTGTCTCGAGGGCCAGGGAAGCGGTTTTGTTTTCGGCGCGGAGTGCTATGTCTTTGATCACTAGTGATAGTGATAAATCCGTTGGGCCCGGGCATTTTGAGTTTCATATACCCATAATGGGGTATACCTTGAAAGCGTGCGAATGCGTCTCGCCCCAGCAGGGCGTGATACCCGCTGTTGAAAGGTGCCACATGGAAGAGTAACTCTTCGGACCTATAGTTCTCCGGCGTGCTGAATACCACGTCGAGTTTAATTTTCCCCGAACATCTTGCTTCCCGACTGGATATAATGCCTTGAAAGGTTGTATTACTCTGCTCAATGCGACTCTTGTCCATTTGCATTTTACTGAGCGTGTCCTCATAGATGAGGTTCAGTCTGCTGCCACCATACATTAACACTTTAGTGAGCCGGAAGCCGTCCACGATTGGGTTTAGGACCAAAGCGGCTGGTGCCCGGACTGAGCGGGACCTTGGTTCGTCATCGGCATTGAAAATTGTAAGTGCATCTACTGCCTCTTAGTGATTTTGGTGTATTGAAGACTTATAGGTTAAGGAACTAATGCGTTTGTGAGTGTACACAGGTCTATAAGTCTATGAGGAGTTTGATATTTAGAGAAAGTCGACCCTCTAAAATGAAGTTCTTGATGAAGACTTTGATATTTTGAAGACTTTAGAAGACTTTGAAAGTGAAGAAATTGGTGTGACCTTGAAGACTTGGTATTCATTTGAGGAACATGAAGCGTGAAGACTTTTGTTTTCATTGTTTCATTTTCTCTTTCTTGAGTCATAGGAAACACAAGACTGTTAAAGGGGGTTGAGGAAATACTAAGGAAAATTTTCCATGTGATGCTCAACTCAAAATCCTACACCTACCAATCCCTTCGAGTGAAGCCTTTGGAAATCTCATACTGATTTAGTCAATTTCTTGAGTGTGAGACGAAGCTCTTCGGGTCACGAGGAATTTGTTCGACCGAGGAGTTAGGAATTCGCCGGTCGCGGATTGCCTACATAGTGAGAACTATGATAGCCACGAGGAATTTGAGATTCAAATTTCCGACCGTGTCTTTGCGGCTACCTATCCCAAAATATCTTATCCACCTATCGGTCATATCATTGAAGAGGCATTTATGTCTTATCATGTCGGGTTGCTCCCTAGGCTATAAATAGCCCCCTACAACCACTAGCTGGTTGGCTGCTCGAGAGAACTTGACACTTGTCATTTGAGAGCAACCCATCCTCAGGGACTTTGGCGAAAATCATCAGTGAGGAAGAACCCAAAAACCAAACCCCTACAAACCCAAAGTGATTGAGCATCACGAAGAGATTGATCCTGCATGAATCGGCGCTTGTTACCTTTGGAGACTGTGCTTCTTCAGACGGTTAGGCGTCATGGTCTAGAAACATCAAGAGGAATTGTGGATCGCCGAGTGACCAAATACTGTGAAGGTTTGGAAGTCGCTGAAGACTTACCACAGTGATTGGGCGAGTCTGTGTGACCTTAGTTCAAGAAAGAATCTGATTAGGACTTGGTGTCTGAGTGCGCTCAGCTCGGCGGAAATTATCAGGGGCTGTGTGTCCTTGAGTTTAACTACTCAGCCGCTCCAACTGGATCGACCATGGAGACAGCGAGTTGGAACTGAGTCTACCAAATCATTGTCTTCACCAACCTAAGCGGTTCTATTTCCTCAACCCTTTCATTTCCTCATTATTGTGTTGAGTGTTTGTTCATATCTCGTGTTTGAAGACTTTGTTGAAGACTTTCTCAATTTCCTCAGTTCAATTTCTTCAGTCTGTTTGTCTTCATCTTGTGCTATCCTGTGTTTACGCTTTCTGTACTCTTCGTTTGTCTTCATTTCATCATGATGACCATGCCCGCATTCTCTTATGCCTACTTCTGAGTACTTATTCCGCTGCAAGTAGTTCTTCTCTAAGTAATTTCCTCACCTGCAAATTCCTCAGTGAAGAATTCATCAAAATCGCCTATTCACCCCCCCCTCTAGTCGATATAACGCACTATAAAAAATGATCGCCGAATTGTTCCAAGGGTTTATTAGTGCTATTTGGCAGACTTCAGCAAGGTCGGGGAGCGCCCTTTTGCGTTGATTATTTGATGAGAAGGTCTCGAAGACCTTAAATAATTTGAGATCGTCGTCCTCCGAAGAGTACTTCTCTGAGGTAGTGTTGGTGAAGATACCTTCGCCGCTCTTGGCCACTTGCCGGAGAATCCAACATTGTCGGATCACGGGTTCCGGCAAAACCCTCTAGGTTCGAACACTGGGGTGCGCGCGAAGATTTCCTCCCTACCGATCCGCGTCCTAATTGGCTAAAATCTCAAGAACGAACTCAACGAACTCGCAACACAAGGTACACAAGATTTATACTGGTTCGGGCCACCGTTGTGGTGTAATACCTTACTCCAGTGTGGTGGTGGTGTATTGCCTCTTGGGCTGATGATGAACAGTACAAGGGGAAGAACAACCTCCTGAGGTTGATGTGTTCTTGTGCTCGGTGTGTGGCTAAGGGTTGGCTCTAGATCAGATGCCTCCTACTGTGGTGGCTAGTCCTATTTATAGAGGCCCTGGCCCTCTCCCCAAATATTGAGCGGGAAGGAAGCCAACAACGACCAATTTGAAAGGGTAAAGCTAGTACAGCTTATCCTGACAAAAGTAGTCCGCCTGCAAAAGGCTCTGGTGGTGACGCCGTCTTGGGCCCCATGGTGACCTCCATCTTGCCGTCCTGCTGGTCTTGGTCTCGTTGCACAGATATGGAAACATTTGCTTGACGCCTCAGTACTCTGCGCCTGCGATTGCCCCCTTAGAACCAAAGAGGAAACAAGGACGCTGCGTGCGCTGGCGCCCACCTGGTGCCCGTCTGATCTTGATCGTCATGGCTCACGTCACGAGAACCTCGCGAGGTTTGCCCTGTGTCGGTGTCAAAACCGGCGGATCTCGGGTAGGGGGTCCCAAACTGTGCGTCTGAGGCGGATGGTAACAGGAGGCGGGGGACACAATGTTTACCCAGGTTCGGGCCCTCTCGATGGAGGTAATACCCTACTTCCTGCTTGATTGATCTTGATGATATGAGTATTACAAGAGTTGATCTACCACGAGATCGTAGAGACTAAACCCTAGAATCTAGCCTATGATTATGATTGTTGTTGTCCTATGGACTAAACCCTCCGGTTTATATAGACACCGGAGGGGGCTAGGGTTACATAGAGTCGGTTACAAGGGAGGAGATCTACAGATCAGAATTGCCAAGCTTGCCTTCGATGCCAAGGAGAGTCCCACCCGGACACGGGACGAAGTCTTCAATCTTGTATCTTCATAGTCCAACTATCCGGCCATATAGTCCGGCTGTCCGAGGACCCCCTAATCCAGGTCTCCCTCAGTAGCCCCTAAACGAGGCTTCAATGACGATGAGTCCGGCGCGCAGATTGTCGTCGGCATTGCAGGGCGGGTTCTTCCTCGAATACTCCATAGAGGATTTCGAACACAAGGATAGTGTCCGGCTCTGCAAAACAAATTCCACATACCACCGTAGAGAGTATAATATTTTCACAAATCTAATCTGCTGACAACTTTTCATAACGTGACATCACGCCATGGCCCGGTCATTACTCGAACCGACTTTCTCAACCAGCTACTGCACATATTGCGAGGCAGTTTTCTTGGCACGTCTTGTTGAAGCAGAGATCGTATCCCCTTATCACGGGATTCTTATCAATACGGGTGTGGGTAACCCAACCGTGCCATTAATCACGACGCTTAGGGAATAAGCGAGTTTACCAGGCAGGTGGGGAGGCGCACAGTTTCTTCCGCCCTTATAAAGGGACAAGGACTCCTCCTTTTTACCCATGCCTTCTTCTTCCCTGCCCATCCATTCTCGCGCAGTCGAGCTCCAGCGCCCAAGTTTGCATTTTCTCCACAAAACCAATCCAAACATGTCCGGGCGGGGAGGCAGAGTGGATGGTCTCCTCCATACGGAGGAGAACATTCTGAAAGCTTCGGGGAAGCGGATCGTGGCATGAGTATCGCACACCGGCTCCCAGATACGGGGCAGATCGTCCCCACCATTGAACCCCACGAAAGGGTTGTATTCCTTACCCATTTCATCTGCGGCCTAGGATTTCCCCTCCACCCATTTGTTCGCGGGCTCATGTTCTACTACGGGCTGGATTTCCATGATCTGGCCCCCAATTTCATCCTTGACATCTCGTCGTTTATCGTCATGTGGGAGGGCTTCCTCCGCATCAAGCCCCACTTCGGCCTGTGCCTAAAGACCTTCAACGTTAAACCGAAGGTGGTGGTCGGCCAGCAAGCGGAGTGTGGAGGCGCCATGGTTGGGAAAAATTCCCAACGTTACCTAGCTTGAAGGCTCCTATGTGGATACCGTAAAGGGGTGGCAATCAGGGTGGTTCTACATCACCGAGCTGCGCGACACCAACTGGGTGGCGGCCCCCCGAATTTTGATTCGGCATCCCCATGCGGCTCACCTCCTGGAAAGAGAAGGGCCTATCCTGGGGTTCATCGGTGGAGCTGACCGGACTCCAGAACTGCATCAAAAACATGATAAGCAATAAAATCAAGCTTGTCAACGTGGTCCAAGTCATGCTCTTCCGCCAGATCCTCCCGTGTCAAAGACGGGCATTCAATTTGTGAAAGTTATACCCGGCTAAGCACCAGACACTGCGAGAGCTCTTCGACACGACGCACCAAGACATCTGGAAGGTGTTGTTCAAGTCTGCCGAGGTACCTCCTCCCCTTATTGAGGATCGCGGACTCAGCGCGAAGCACCATGCCAATCCGGTAAGCTGCTTATATCTCATAAGATGTTTCTTTCCCCAGTATAATCATGTGAGGGATCTAAGCCTCAACACCATTTAACAAGAATGGATCGCGGCGATTGGGCGGTCGATTGTCCGCCCCATGCACGAAGATCCAGCAAGGGCTCTCTTACAGAGATCTTTGGATCCGGCGCCCTATGAACAGCGAGCAGAAGAAGGCCAAGAAGAAGGCCACGGGGACCAGGAAAGGTCTCCGGCGCAATGTTGTATCAGACTCATCGTCCGATAACACCGAGGCACCCTCCTCCCACGGAAACAAGGAGGAGGAGGAAAGTTCTCCCCCCCACAACCGGGGGAGAAAAGAAAATGAAGGCCGCCTCGTCTGGGGAGGCCAAATGGTCCAAGAAGGGAAGGACTCTCCTTCCGGACTGCTCCACAACGGCCGCTTTCAGCGACGAGGAGTTGTTACCCAGGGACAAGCCCTTGGCGAAGTCGTGAGTATCCAGATACCATAATAGTTCTTGGTATGTTTTATTTTATTGCTTCTTATCATGCCGAACATGATCATGTAGTCCATCCAAATCCCATATCGACATATCCTCTTCGGATGATTCTTTGGGCCTGTCAGAGATGATCAGTGATTCACTCCCGACCACCTCCTCCCCCCGCCCTACAGATGACGTCGAGGTGTTCTCTCAAAGGGCACTGAACCAAGGGGAGACAGTTCCGGAGGCGCCCCAAGGTGACATTCCAGACGTTGGGCGCACGAGGGGCAAGACTCCCATGGGCTCTAATGTCGGGGGCAGCAAGTCTAGCCCCCAGCCGAATAATGCGCCAGAACCTCGAGTGGTTCTGGATTCATCGAGCGACCCCTGCAAAGGGGGCAAGCCGTCTGTGCCGATGGCCCCTGTCCTTCAGAGGCATCGGACAATTTGTTAGAAGCCATGGCGCTTCCATTGATGAAACACTGCACTATCATGAGTCACGGTGGTCAAGAAATTCGGTCCGCCAAAAGCGGACTCGTTGAAGCTCATGCTTGCCTCCTAACAGGCTTTGAGGTAAGTAATCAAATTATGAGAAAATGTTACAACATAGACAGTAGCCCCTGATGCTTTGTTTGGTGTTCACAAAGAAAGGACGAACAGAGGATCAAATAATAATCACAAGAGTCTAATCATAATATGTCTATGTGAATAAGCAGGCTTTGCTGCTGGCTGCTGCCGCTCGCACGGCGGAGGTCACCGCACTGAAGCGGGACCTTGAGCGGTCCAAGGACGACCTCCGCCTTACCAAGAGGTAGCTCGAAGAGAACAAAGGTAAGTAATACCCCGTCCATCTATTGATAAAGAAAAAGGAAGGTGGTTGTTAGATCACAGGATCGTCATGAATTTTGCTAGGGGCCACGACCGAAGTGATGGCCCTGAAGAAGGCGCTATTCGAGGCCGAAGGCAAAGAGGCCAAGGCCTTGAGCCTGAGAAGCAAGAGGCCAGTCGGCGAGGTGCAGCAAGAGCTCAGGACTATGTCAAGTATGAGTCCTTGGGCGTGACTCTAAAACATGAGGTCCGAGCTTGCAAAGGCCCTCGAGAATGCACAAAGTGCCAAGGCCAAAGCCCAGAAGGCCCTCCAGGAAATTGAGGCGGTTAAGAAGATAGCGGCGGGAAAGGCATTCATTATGCAAATCAAGCATGTGAAGGAAACATTCCTTTTATTTACCCGAATTCGGAGCTCTCCAGGAGCATTCGCAGATCAACCCAGTAGTGTGTCGGATGCCGCGGAGTTCTACCGGGCCGAGGAAGGCAGCTCGACAGCGAAGTTGTTCTGGTCTCAGTATACTGGGACCGAACATCCGATGCCCTTGAGCGACCAGTTGAAGCAACTGGTCGAGAGCTTCTAAAGCGGCGAACTGGCCATGAAGGGTCTCATAGTCCGGATGTGGCCTAGCGAGCCCCTGCCTGGCAGCTATTTCGGCCTGGTAAGGCGGCTTGTGAACGCCTACCCACGGTTTGAAGTCATAAAGCGGTTCGTCTACATTGAGTGTGCGCGCAGGGCTTTTGCCCGGGTGAAAGTGCACTGGGCGAAGATCGACACCGAAAAGGAGGTGAAGGAGGGGCCATCGGAGGGCAAGGAGCATCGCCACCCTGAGAAGTATTATGACAGTGTCCTGAAGGGTGCTCGCCTTGTGGCAGAGGAATGTGCTAAGGATGTAATATTTGAATGAATGTACTCATGTGATCCTGTAATGTGAAACGAGTTCATGTGCGCTATGTCACGCTTGTTAATTTAGTATATTACCTTCTGTGCGGCCGTTTATAAAATTTGAGAGCTGGCTAGTTGCCGGCTTCTACCCCCATGTAACTAGTACTGAGGTGTTCGGGATAAACCTGATCACTCTTTATCCCAGTTTTGGGTCCTTCGAAGGAGGTGTTCAGCACAATGAACCAGGCAATCGGACTATAAAGCTTTATCACTTCTCACTTAGCCATAGAAGTCTATGATTTTAAATTTTGGCGAAGTCCCTAGTATTCGGAAGGCCGAACTTGGGGCGCTATGTACGCCTAAATCGGATAAGGCCGATTCCTCGCTCGAAGCGGAAAATATCTTTAAGGATTTGAGACCTCTCGAACAGCGAACAGCTCTAGCCGCATCATAATGATCGGTTTGGTTTCTCTCTGAGTGCTTTCGTCAGGAAGAAGCTGGGACACAATCGCGATAGTTCTCCAGTGCTACCTTAGCCGATATAGCTGAACGTAAGGTACCAAAACAAGGGAGCAAGGCAAACCCAACTATTGACCCAAGACATGATTCAGAGCTGATGCATATAATGCTACAAGTTCGGGGTGCCGCACTTTCGAAAGTGTTCGGACTTTTCATGCCGTGTTATGGGGTACGCTGAGGCCCCTGGCGCACTGGACGTATCATAATGTACGGGTACAATTTTTCGGAAATAAGTAGACAGGGAGAAAAAAAAGGAATGCAAAATTGAGCTAATGAAGTACATTGTTATTTAAATGATACGTAAAAGCATATGCATACATGTAATGCAATAAGTAAAAAATAGGACTATTTGACATGTCCTATCCAAGGGCAAGATGCGTGTGGGTATGCAAAATAGGTATATCGATCGTTATCAGAGACCACCTGAGGATTCCCGTGTACGTCAAAGCTTCTTGCTTCCTTGGTGTTTCCCGTGACGGGTCCGATAATCAGTTGATCGGAGAGGGCCTTCAGAGAATAGGGGCCTGAGAGGAAGAAAATGTGAAAGGTATACGAGTCCTGAAGCGGTTGTTCCGCATTGCGGGCCGTCCCATGGCCATGCCTCCGCCTGTGCCCATGGTATCTTGAGTGTGTAATTATGTACGCGTGGCGCAAATTTGGCCGCTTGACTAGGACTAGGACGGAGGCCGAATTGCTAGGCGAGCTCTAAACGTGCCTGGCGATCCTCTTGCAGGGTACTCCGGACTCGCTTGAATGTGTCCGGGGTCTTTTTCGCCCGAATTGGCGGTTTGCCTCGTAAGGCTGCTTAAGCGCTTACATTGCGAGGGCGCGGTGTGTGCTCCTCCGTGCGGGCGAGCATTACTGTGTTTCCATTGCTATTATAACCCGCAAGGTTGGCATTTTGAGCTTGAAGTATACTGATGCGGTACCGCATTAAATCTGGCAAATCGCGGTTCGTCCAGCGGTCGCGTGATAGCCACCGGAAGGGCGATATCGAAGATTAACTCTTCGCCGAAGTTGTCGAGGAGATCCGAAGACCACTTCCAGTGTGATTGAGCCCGTGCAACAGGCCTCTACACCTGGGATTTCACCTTTAAAGGTGGTTTTGGTGGGTTTGATCCTCGAAGGGTCTATGCCCGTTTTGTGCACTGTACCCAGATAGAGCAGGTTCAAGTTGCTGCCATCGTCCATAAGAACTTGAGTGAGGTGAAATCCGTCAATGATGGGGTCAAGGACCAAAGCGGCAGAACCGCCATGACGGATACTGGTCGGGTGGTCCCTGCGATCGAAGGTGATCGGACAAGAAGACCATGGGTTGAACTGTGGGGCGACTAGCTCCATCGCACAGACGTCCCTCAGTGCACTCTTCCGTTCTCGCTTGGGAATATGGGTTGCGTATATCATCTTTACCGTTTTCACTTGGGGAGGAAATTTCTTTTGTCCTCCTGTGTTCGGCGGCCGGGGCTCCTCCTCATCGTTGCTAGGCAGCCCCTTTTCCTTGTTTTGGGCATTCAACTTGCCGGCCTGTTTGAACACCCAACATTCTCTGTTGGTGAGGTTGGCTGGTTTATCGGGGGTGCCGTGAATTTGACCGAACGATCGAGTATGTGGTCCAAAGCTGGACGGGCCCGGATTGCTTCTTTTGAACGGCTTTTTCCGCTGACCGAATTTAGAGCCACTGAATCCGGCATTAACTACCGTGTCTTCGGCGTTGTGGCCGTTGTTGTGGCATTTGTGTTTGTTGCGACGTGGCCTGCCGTTGCTATCTTTGGCATCCGAATTTCCAGGGTTTCTTGATGTGTTGTTGCTGCGAGCGAGCCAGCTATCCTCGCCCGCAGAAAAGCGGGTCATGAGTGTCGTGAGGGCTGCCATGGAATTCGGCTTTTCTTGGCCGAGGTGTCGGGCGATCCACTCTTCATGGATGTTATGCTTAAATGCCTCTACGGCCTCGGCATCCGGACAGTCGACAATTTGGTTCTTTTTAGTTAGGAACCGAGTCCAAAATTTCCTGGCTGATTCCCCTAGCTGTAGGGTTATGTGACTCAAGTCATCGGCATCCGTTGGTCGCACATAAGTGCTCTGGAACTTGTCAAGGAATGCGTCCTCCAAATTCTCCCAACTGCCAATGGAGTTTGCCGGGAGGCTATTAAGCCAATGTCGGGCAGGTCCTTTGAGTTTTAATGGGAGGTACTTGATGGCATGTAGATTGGCACTGCGGGCCATGTGGATGTGGAGGAGGAAATCTTCAATCCATACCGTGGGGTCTATTGTACAATCATATGATTCAATGTTCACGGGTTTAAAACCTTTTGGAATTCGTGATCCATTACTTCATCAGTGAAGCACAGGGGGTGTGTGGCACCTTTGTGCCGGGCTATATCACGACGCAGTTCATGCGAGTCTTATGCTTGTATTGGCCCGGCGGATTTGCTTTAGTATATCCGGCGTGGCGGTCGTAAATCACGTGTTGGTAGCGCGCCCGTGATCGATAGATTGATCTTGCATGTCCTGCTTTGTTTTCAAATCGTCTCGCGGGTCCCGTGTTACCCGGGCCTTGGTATTTTTGTTTGTTGGCTGACGGGATGCGGCTGGACTTGACCTGATATGCCGCTTTGTCTCGACCACGAGGTGGCGGTCGGCCGCATCATCGCTGAGCGTGAAGCTAATGCTTCCTCCTCGAGTTGGGGTAGCAACCTGTGCTTTGGGTAGCGTTTGGTTGGGTGCTCGAGTTCATATTCCTCGGCCACCAGGACCTCAGTCCATCTATCCGCTAGCAGATTTTGGTCAGCTTGAAGCTGTCGTTTTCTTCATGCTTTTTGCTGTGGCTATGAGCCGGCGCTTGAAGCGCTCCTGTTCGACGGGATCCTTAGTCACGATAAATTCTTCGTCGCCGAGGCTCACCTCGTCTTTGGAGAGAGGCATGTAATTGTCATCCTCTGATTCTCCATCTGCTGCCTGTTCCTTAGGGCTAGCTTTCCCATCCTCCCTTCGGAGCTTTGGTGGAGGGATTGTCTTAAATCTTGGCACTATCCGCAGCGTTGTTGTCTCTTGTGCCGGTATCGCTGCTTTTGCTATGGCGGGGCTTAGATCGGCGCCGATGACGCCGGTGCTTAGATTGCTTTTCGAGGGGATTATCCTCCGTTGCCTTATTGCCATCTCTTTCTTTGGGGGTGTGCACCATGTATATATCATATGATGAGGTGGCAGTCCCGCGCCTGTGGGCGGTGGTTCCTGTTCTTCTCCTACATCATCGTCCATACCGTCGATGTCTTCGGAGCCGAAAACAAGCATGTTGGTTAAGTTGTCGACAGTGGCTATTAAGTGAGTGGTGGGTGGGGAACGAATTTCTTCGTCGTCCGCTTCCCTCAAGCGGACCTGATTCAGCCAAGGGCCTTCCGACAAGAGAGAGACCTTAATGAATTTAGCTTTATCGCCGAGTAGTCTTTGAAAAGATATACACGGAGGAAAACTCCATAATCGGTGCCCAATCAGATTTGATAATCACTGATGCAGGCGGTTCAGAGCCTGTGGCCGGGGACGAATCCAAGAGTCCGGAAACACAGGTCTCATAGGAGGTGAAGTCAGTATTCGGCTCTATCGCCACTGAGTGTGCGGCCTCCGTGGCGGGGTCCATCCACCCATCCTCGGACGGCGCAATCTTCTCCGGATTGAGGGTCGGAGTAGCCGCAGCTATGATCTCCCGAACACCGTCCGACGGCAGAGCTAAGTCATGCTCGTCATGACTGTGAGGCGCATGTGACATGGGCTCGAATCCGTCAAAGATCAAGTCTCCGTGGATGTCGGCAGTATAGTTTAAGCTTCCAAATCTGACTGTGACCAGGCGTAGCTCGATCTACTCGGATGGCCAAGTGAGTTGGCCCATGATCAGCGAAGCTGCCGAATCTGAAGATCTGCCGGGAGAAAAATCTCACCTGGATCGCATCATTGCCGATGATCGAAGGAGCCATCAAGCCTTACGGTGGCACGATGGAACTCTCAATAAAGCACCAATCTCGGTGTCAAAACCGGCGGATCTCGGGTAGGGGGTCTAGAACAAATGCGTCTGAGGCGGATGGTAGCAGGAGGCGGGGATACAATGTTTACCCAGGTTCGGGCCCTCTCGATGGAGGTAATACCCTACTTCTTGCTTGATTGATCTTGATGATATGAGTATTACAAGAGTTGATCTACCACGAGATCGTAGAGACTAAACCCTAGAAGCTAGCCTATGATTATGATTGTTGTTGTCCTCGGACTAAACCCTCCGGTTTATATAGACACGGAGGGCTAGGGTTACACAGAGTCGGTTACAAGGGAGGAGATATACATATCCGAATTGCCAAGCTTGCCTTCCACGCCAAGGAGAGTCCCACCCGGACACGAGACGAAGTCTTTAATCTTGTATCTTCATAGTCCAACAGTCCGGCCAAAGTATATAGTCCGGCTATCCAAGGACCCCCTAATCCAGGACTCCCTCAACCTGCCTTGATCTCTCCGCTCCTCACGAGGCAACCTGGTGAGGCCGCTCCTGTGGATGTTTTGTGTCGCCCGCCTCGCGAGGCTTGGCCCCTCGCGAGGGTCTTGAATGCCTTGTGGAGAAGATGGGCCGTCCAAGCCTGCTAGCACAGCCACACCGTGGGCCGCTGGCAAGCAAGTCTAGGGACCCCCGTTCCCAGAACGCCGACAGTAGCCCCCGGGCCCAAGGCGCGCTCGGGCTTGTCTTCGATGTGAAGCCAAAGGTCAAGTGCGGAGTGCCGCGGGCCTGAAAAGCCTGCGGCCTTGGTCGATGCATGGCGGTTGATTGGACGTGGGCGTCTCTGTTTCCCCACGCTGCTTCGGCAACTGCCCGACTTGACAAGTCCCTGCTACATGCAAGGAAAACCATCATTACCTGTGATCGTGATGTGCGCTGGTTGGCCTTCTCCTGCTATAAATGAGGAGGGTGGCAGAGCCCCCGTCGCCACTTCTCCCCATCCTGTTTGCTTCTTCCTCCTCGATCCTCTACTTGTAGCAATGGCACCATTCCGAAGGTTTTTTGCCGCAGAGAAGGGAAAGACTCCCCTCGACGTGTCGGCACTGCTCCCGCCGAAGAAGAGGTCAGTTCACAGCCACGACGCAGTGGCGATGCAGGTGGTGACGAGGCCTTGGTGCCCGTGACCTCTCTCCAGGTATCCTGCCTTATGCGCCCGGCCGGGGCTCGGGAGGAAGAGGGCGGCAGCGTCTGCGTCGCTCTGGTATCCGCCACGGACTCCTCGCACGAGCTTGTGCTTTGGGCAGCGATGCCCCCAAGCCCTTGGATCCACTTCCCGCGGTTCTTCTCCGACGTCATGCAACCGAGGGGACCCTTAGAGCTCTGGTTGCAGCATGCTGACTGCGACGCTCCGTCTACCGGAGCAGAGGTTGAAGCGGTCTCCCCCGGCAAGATCTTCATGACCCGCGGCTGGGGCGAGGTCGCGCGGATTTGCCGTGCAGAGGGCGTCCTCGCGTTCCACTTCGAGTATGACGGCGCCTCCATGCTGTTCTTCAAGGTTTTTGATGCGGTGGGCGGCCGCTTGGAGTGTTGCCCTGGAGGGGAGCACCAGGATGATGCGCGCTCTGCTCACGGCTACTCAAGCAGTAGCGACTCTTGGGAGTCCGGTGGTTCTCCTGAGCTCTATGAGACTTCGGGGACAAGTGACGACAGCTATGTGCCCCCGAGCTCTCCCCGTGCCCGGAGCAAGGCTGCAGCATCCGGCCACCACCACCGCTGATCTGGATGGGGTTGGCGTCGGCCTCCCACCGCCCATTGTTGATGATGGCGTCAGCCGCAGGGACATGTAGATAGGATTCTCCTATGTTCTCGTCTTTTGTTCCCTGCGAGGAATCAAGAAGTACCCCGTGGGGGCGTGTAAAGGGTCTATAATGTCTTTTGTTGATATTATCCCGATTATGGGAACTTGTGAACGCAAGTACTGTTTAGGCTCGGTCTCCACTTTCCAACCTCGCAACGGTTGTTGCTCTACGCTGACAGGTCCCGATCCCCAGGCAAGCTACAGCCGTCGCTGGTATGCCAGGTCGCGCGCCGTGGTCAAGGGCAGGAGGTGAGCGACCTGAGGTCCAGTAAGAGCTCCTGAGGCGCGATACTCAAGGGGTCCCCTTTAGTACTCAAGTAGCCATGGTGAAGTAAGAAAGTGAGGTGACGTTGCCGTAACAGGATTGCGGCGAGCACGACTCCTAGGCTCCAACGATTAGGTGGTCTGAGTGCGGGACTTATCTTGGCGATTCGGGGTTGATTCCTCGTGATGCGCCAGGTTTGTGCACAGGCGTCCGCAGCGTAGCTAGGTATGGCCCATACGAGTCTCCCCTCTCCCGTGCTTTCCTCAGGTCCCGGGCCTCGAGCGAGCTCAGCCGCTGCTGGTATGCCAGGTTGCATGCTGTGGTCAAGGCCAGGGGTGAGGGCTGGAGAGCCAGTAAGAGCTCATGAGGCGTGATGCTCGAGGCCCCCTTTAGCAGCGCCGTGATTACTTGGAAGAAGTGGGAGCTCGGCGCTGCCCTGCTGCTATCCTCAGGAGATTCCTGCAAGCCAGCACAAGGAGGAACACGGTCTGCCGTTATGGTTGCCAGCCTGCCACTGGTTGCTCCACGAGGAAATTAGGGCACTGAGGGCCTAGTGAGGTGACGTGCGCGGGCCGTGCCGCGAGCTAGAACTCGACCGCTCAGGTTTGTCGACGTGGCACGGACGGACCCGTGCACCAGCGCGGTGCCGGCGTGAGTAGCCCCGTTGGGAGGTGACGATCGAGCAAGTAGTAGTCATAGGTAGATTAATAATGGGAAGCATACTGGCTTAAGTAAATGCAAGGAAAATACATGCCACTGGGTCAGGCCCGAGCGGATTGGGGATGATGCAGCCTGAGGGTCGCCCCCAACAAGGTAAGCTAAAGACATAAAAGGGATACATGCCACAGGGACGGACCCATGCTGCCTAGGAATGATGCAGCCCGAGGGGCGCTGCCAGCTAAATGAACTTGGAAAATGTCATCTAGTTCTGTTGACGAAGGAGAGTTGAGGCAGCTGAAGGTACGCGGCGAAGGGGTCATTTCTCATGAGCCACCGGGGTCCTGAGCCTCGGGTGGCTCTGGGGGTCCAGGTGGTTCCCTGAGGATCGTCTCCATCTCTGTTAGGACGGCATGATGCCTTGACTCCTAAGCTGCCAGGACGCGCCGCAAGTTGCGCTGATAGGCGGACGACACGCTCGGCAGGCCAAAAGACATGCGAACGTAGCTGTGTGGTGGACAATCGCAGCGGCCCACGCGTGAAGGCCAGAAAAGCTCCTGAGAGGCGGCCCCATTGAGCCCTGGGACGTTGATGTAGATGCGCAGCCCGGCATCCTCGCCTGGATGGGGAGCTGCGCCTGGTGAGCGGCGGTCGCCGCGCATGGCCCTCGCGTCTTGCAGTTCGTGAGTGGTCTTGGTGATGAACTCCTGAGCGGTGGGTGCTCCTCACCATGTGTCCTCCTAAGGGAAACGTGCCGTGAAGCATACCTCCAAGTGGTGCCCAAGCGCCTCCCTCGTGATGTTGGCAAGGTCTGAGGCCCTCCAGAAGAGAGCCCCCGGGCCCTACCCGAGAAGGGTGCCGGAATCGCTTTCCTATGCGATGGAGGGAGGAGCACCTGGCGCGGGCGCTGATCCTGACGAGGTTCCAATTGCGACGCCATCCTCCTGAGGTCCTGCACGGCGCAGTTGTGTCTTCTTCTTTGGGGTGGCCTCGGGAGGGCACTCGCCCTTGCTGTCGGGGTCGTCGATTGCTGCAGCTTGGAAGGCACGCTCGAGGGAGCACACCACGTCTCTTTCTTCGCACGGGACTGTGATGATTCCGCCGCTTCCCGACATCTTGAGGACATTGTAGCCGTGATGGGTTACCGCCATGAACTTGGCCAGGGCTGGGTACCCGAGGATCGCGTTATATGGCAGGCGGATGTAGGCGACGTCGAAGTCAATGAGCTCGGTGCGGTAGTTGTTGCGTTCTCCGAAGGTGACAGGGAGGCGGACCTGCCCTATCGGTGTGGTGAAACCGTCGGTCACTCCTGAGAAAGGCTTGGTAGGCTGAAGCTGGTCATATGGCACTTGAAGGTTGTCAAAGCGTGTCGACGGACAGGCGTTGAGCCCTGCGCGCCCGTCGATGAGGTCTTAGTAACTTGCACATTGCGATGACTAGTGAACAAAGCATTGGGAGGGCGCCCGGTGATAGCTGCGCTTGAGCTGATCTGTCGAACTGAAGGTGATGGCGCACTTGGACCACCTGAGCGGGCGTGTGGCCTTGAGCTTGGGGAGGACTGCATTCACTTCACGAGAAAATTGTTTGAAGATACGCTGCGAGGCTGGGGCCTGAGCTCCGCCCAAGATGCAGGCGATAGCACGTGGCTCTTGGAAGCCCTCAACCCCCTCATCTTGCTGGTGGTCGTCGTTCCTTCTTGGTGGTGGCGGTAGTGGGGGAATACTGGCGTTGCCCTGAGGATGATCCTCACGAGGCTGGTCCCTCCAGGCGCCCTCGCGAGGCTGATCCTGCCAGGGGTCCTCACAAGGCCGGTTGCGCCACTCCTGGCGCGGGCTACGGTCGTCCCAGCGTCTGCCATCCGTCCTCCTCCTCGGCCGTAGCCCCGGTCGCTGCGCTCGGGGCGTCGACTGAAGTGTCCTTCTCGAATGGCTTTGAGCTCTTGACAGTCACTGGTGTTGTGGGTATGCAGGTTATGGAAGGCGCTGGACGGTCAGCTGCTCTTGGATGACTCGGGCTAGTCTCTGCTGTGCTAGGTGTCCGGTTCTGCCATGAGGACGGCTTCTCCCTTGCGCTTCATGTACTTGGCCTTGGCTTTCTTCTCCTCCGGGTCCGCAGCTGGGAGCTCGAGGAGGGAGAGGCACCCCTCCTCAGCTATTGCGCACTTGGTCGCCAGGTTGAACTACTCCAGAGACATGCACAACTCCTCGTGGATAGTGAGATCCTCCTTCATCTTGACGTCACGGACGCCATCAGAGAACACGGAGATGATGGCCTCGTCTTTCACATTGGGGATCTTGAGGCGGACGTTGTTGAAGCGCTGGATGTACTTCTGGAGGGTCTCTCCTGGTTGTTGCTTGATGCGGCGCAGGTCACCTGCTGCCGGGGGGCGGTCACGAGTGCCATGGAAGTTGGCAACGAAACGGTTGCGCATCTCGTCCCAGGAGGAGATCGAGCCTGGGGGCAGATTCAGGAGCCAAGAGCGAGCGCCATCCTTGAGAGCCATGGGGAACCAGTTTGCCATGACTTCCTCATCGTCGTTGGCCGCCTCGATGCTCAGCTTGTAGAGCTGCAAGAACTCCGTGGGGTTGGGGGTGCCGTCATAGCGAGGAGGCAGATCTGGCTTGAACTTGCCCGGCCAGGCGATGCTACGCAGCTCGAGGGTGAAGGTGTGGCAGCCGGCTGTGGTCACCGGGGCCAGCCTTGGAGGTGGAGCTTTGTCTTGGCGCCCGCGTGCCACTACGGCAAGCGGCGTGGAGCCTTGCTGCAGCAAACGACCTGGCACGGCGGAGCGAGGAGCGGCGAAGTGTTCTCTTGCAGTTGAGGGACTTCTTGATAGCCTCTTTCCTAACGCGCGGGTGCCGGATGCGGTGGGTCGCGCCGTGGAGCCGCGCGCCTTGGCGCCAAGGTGCCATCTTGGGGCAGTGGTGGTGGAGGTGCTCCATGACCTACGTCGCCCATAGCTAGCGGAGGGCGAGGCGGAGAGAGGGACGGCGCAGGGGAGCCCCATGCGGTGCGAACAAGCTCGGCGATGCGGTCGAGCCAGTCCTCGTAGAGGTCGTCAACTGGGCGGTAGCGCAGGAGCTCGTGCGCCATGAGGAGCACGGCCCGCACGTCCATGGGAGCACGACGTGCATGGGACGAGGAACCGGCCGGGGTCAGCGATGGAGTGGCGGTGCGGCCGTCCCGCCGCACCGAGGGGTGCAGCAAGGACGCTTGCTACTCTTTCCCTTTGGCGGTGGCGGCGTTAGCGGTGGCGGCTGTGAGCAGCGAGGTGGCCCGCGGCGAAACCGTCACGGCGGCAGCGGTGGCGAGGCAACTGGCGCTTAGCACGAGCACGACGAGCGTCCGCCATGGAGACGACGGAGCAATTAGAAGTGGAGCGATGGAAAGGGAGCTCTGGTGCACCCCTACCTGGCGCGCCAAATGTCGGATCACGGGTTCTGGCAAAACCCTCTAGGTTCGAACACTGGGGGTGCGCGCGAAGATTTCCTCCCTACCAAGCCGCGTCCTAACTGGCTAAGATCTCAAGAACAAACTCAACGAACTCGCAACACAAGGGACACAAGATTTATACTGGTTCGGGCCACCGTTGTGGTGTAATACCCTACTCAAGTGTGGTGGTGGTGGATTGCCTCTTGGGCTGACGATGAACAGTACAAGGGGAAGAACAGCCTCCTGAGGTTGAGGTGTTCTTGTGCTCGGTGTGTGGCTAAGGGTAGGCTCTAGATCAGATGCCTCCTACTGTGGTGGCTAGTCCTATTTGTAGAGGCCCTGGCCCTCTCCCCAAATATTGAGCGGGAAGGAAGCCAACAACAGTCAATTTGAACGGGGACATCTAGTACAGCTTATCCTAACAAAAGTAGTCTTCGCCTGCAAAAGGCTCTGGTGGTGACGCCGTGTTGGGCTCCATGGTGACCTCCATCTTTTCGTCCTGCTGTTCTTGGTCTCGTTGCACCGATATGGAAACCTTTACTTGATGCCTCGGTACTCTGCGCCTGCGCTTGCCCCCTTAGCACCAAAGAGGAAATAAGGATGCTGCGCGCACTGGCGCCCGCCTGGCACTCGTCTGATCTTGATCGTCATGGCTCACATCACGAGAACCTCGCGAGGTTTGCCCCTTCCTTGATCTCTCCGCTCCTCGCGAGACAACCTGGTGAGGCCGCTCCTTAGGAGATCTTGTGTCGCCCGCCTCGCGAGGCTTGGCCCCTCGCGAGAGTTTTGAATGCCTTGTGGATGAAGATGGGTCATGCAGGCCTCCTAGCACAGCCACGCCGTGGGCCGCAGGCAGGCAAGTCTGTCGACCCCCGCTCCCAGAACGCCAACAAACATGCCCGTAGGCTGTGCGTTGGTTGGGTATTCGGCGCCATGTGTATTTAATAGGGCCTATCGAGCCATTCCTCGAAGACAGTTCTATGAGCCGTAAAGGGCTTAATTTTCTTGTCCACGAGATGATGATCAGGTGCCCCGCGAGGGTGCATCCTTTTTGCTTGTCTGTGAGGTGACTTAAAGGCCTGCAGTTTCCAGCGGGTTGTCTATGTTTTCCAAGCGTTTTCCATTGTGCAGTACTTCTGCACTATGTGTCCCAAATCTGCAAAGTGTAGTATGCAACGGCGGTTGAGGGCATTAAGGATTCCCTCATCCGTACAGTTGCTGCGAAATACTGAGATCGCGTCGTCGTCGCAACAATCTTTAATCTTGTTTTTAACAAGTAGGAATCTAGCCCAAAAGTGATGGAATGTTTCCTGAGGTTGATGCCGTATATACATTCAATCACATATGTCCGAGGGCAGAATTGCTTGGAGAGTATTGCTTGTGGTGGGCAGGTGGGGTTAAATCTGGCCTGTGGCCCACTGTGGAATTCGGGTTTTGACGAATTTCTGATGTTAATGGTCCAGGATACGGAGTGTCCTGAGAATTTTTAGGCTCGAGGCCTGGTTCTATGTTTAGAGGACAGATAGTCCCTTGAAGATGGGCGTCCGGCTGGTAGAGCTCGGAGATCCGAACATAGTTTCTTTTTAGCGTAGGACGAGTGGCATCCTCACCTGGCTCTTCCACGACGTTCACCAGGTGGGTGACTGGTGGGGATATGGTTTCTCTCTAGTCGGGTTTAAGCCCAATCAGATCATAATCTGTTGAGACCCCCAGGGCGGCGATGCGATCTAGCAATTCGTTTAAAGACGAAACATCCGTCGGATCAATCTTATCGACGCTTTCGGGTTGATGCGGGGATGATTTTTGTCAATCCGGGGGACCGCCTCAGGCTTTAAGGCCGGGTGAGCGACTATGGTGAAATTGCCGATCTGGAGGATCTGCCCAGGAACTGGGGCTTTTCCTGAGGTGATTTTGTCATTGATGACGAAGCGAGCCATCGATCCTTCTATCGACAACACGGATGAACTCTCAATGAAAGCACCAATGTCGGTGTCAAAACTGGCAGATCTCGGGTAGGGGGTCCCGAACTGTGTGTCTAAGGATCAAGGGTAACAGGAGGTAGGGGACACGATGTTTACCCAGGTTCGGGCCCTCTTGATGGAGATAATACCCTACTTCCTTCTTGATTAACTTTGATGAGTATAGGGGTTACAAGAGTTGATCTACCTCGAGATCGTAATGACTAAACCCTCCAGTTTATATAGACACCGGAGGGGGCTAGGGTTGTAAATAGTCGGTTTGCAGAGAGAGAGAGAGAGAGATCTTCATATCTGAACACCAAGCTTACCTTCCACGCAATATTACATAGTCAGGACACGGGGAAAAGCCCTCCGTCTTGTATTTTCATGGCCCATCAGTCAGGCCCATGTTACATAGTCCGGACGCCCGGGGAACCCCTAATTGAGGACTCCCTTAGGCGTGCGGGATGCGATGTACGTGCGCGTGCTTAGCAAGGCGGGCGAGTGCAAAGGCTAGACCAGCGGGAGCTTGATGACGAGCATGTGCTCGCCTCAGGCATGGCCTATGGTAGGACAAAGCAGGGCAACAGCATGGCACAGCGGTGAAGTAGGCAGGGCGCATGGGAAGCGGGCGTGCGCGCGCGAGGCAACCGCAGCGAGTAGGGGTAGTTCTCGAGCGTGCGGGATCCAGGGAGCAAGAAGAGCAGTGCACAACTCGTAGCTACAAAAACAACGTAGAAATAAAAACAATGCCTTGTTTGGAGCGCGGAGAGCACGATGTGGACACGGGCATAGCGACGACTACATGGCACAATCAACGATGAGAGGGGTCTGAGAGGCGCGACTGCTCACCTAGTGTCCACTAGACATGAAGGTGTGGCCAGATACGTGATGTAGATGGTGCAGAGACGCGCGGAACTTGGCGGGGCTTCTATCCGGGAAGAAGAGGAAGAAGATAGGTCAGGGAAGTCGATCCAGAGGCCTCGTGGTCGCGTGCGTGGAGGCAGGGGACGAAGAGGTGCTTGGAGGTTCTCTCCACGGCAGCCACCGGAGGCACAGCGAAGAGCTACCCCGAGGTCGAGCTCTTGCTTGCTCGGGACATGGTGAGCGCGGCAACGGCGAGGGCATGGAGCCATACCGAGGCGGCGGCGAGGGAAGGAGAGGGGTGGAAGTGGACGAGGGAGGTTGGGGCAGGCGTAGGACGAGTTTTATAGACCTCTAGGGCGCCGGACGGTCGTCAAATCATCGGGTTGTTGACGTGGCTTGCTCGGATGTGCGCCGTACAGGAGGTTGAAGGCCCCCCTGTACGTGGGCTGGTTGGGTTGCGCTGCGAGGCTCCTGCTAGGCCGGCTCAGATAAGGAGGCCCAAGTGGTGCGCTGTGGTGGTTGGGGCCTGCACTGCTGCTGGGTTTCTACTGCTGCTGCTCCTGACCTTTTTCATTTCTTCAAATGGAAACAACAAGAGCAAAATGCACAAGGGGTAGAGGTGAGGAGTGAGGAAGAAATATACCGATCGACTCCTGAAATTATACACCATTTGATAAAATTGCTCTGGGCATTTTTAGAGGTGGAAAAATAAAACAAGTTTGAATATAATTCAAATTTGGAGCATTTTTTAACCCAACCAAAACAACTCCAAAATGCATGCGATTTGGCACAGAGGTTTTGGACATGTAGAAAGATTTATAGGGAGAAGATGAACATTTATGGAGGAGGGCAAGATGGCACTTGAAAAAAAAAGGAGAATGAGAGGTGGTGATGAGTGAAGGGGGATGATGATGCTTGGATCTACATAGAACATGCCACAATGCAATGTGCTATCCCATGACGATGCACATGATGATGAGAATATGCAAAATGACACCAAACACAATGCAACATATGATGAGTCCATGAAGCAACAACTAATGGAAAAAAGAAATATGACCAGAAATGAAAATACAATGCAATATGAAAAAAAGCTAAAACCCCAAAATGAAACCAACAAGGAGGAAACCACTTGGGATTTATCATGACAAGGTTGGATACATTGCCAAATATGGAAGTTTTACATATGGGGTGTTACAACTCTCCGCCACTACAAGAGGATCTCGTCCAGAGATCTAGGACTGAAAGAACTCTGGATATTCGGAATGGAGGTGATCCTCACGCTCCCAAAATAGCTTCTCGGTCGGGATGGTGGGACCAAGTAACTTTGAGGAATTTGATTGACTTGTTGCGAGTTTTGCGCTCGGTTTCTTCAAGAATGGCAACGGGATGCTCATGATAAGACAAGTCCTCTTGGAGGTCAATTTCTTCGAAGTTTATAGTGCGCTCGGGCATCTTGAAGCACTTGCGAAGTTGTTACACGTGAAAGACATCATGCACATTTGAGAAGTTGGAAGGGAGCTCAAGTTGATAGACAAGCTCGCCTCTTTTGCCAATGATCTTGAAAGGACCGACATATCTAGGGGCAAGCTTCCCTTTGATACAGAAGCGTTGAGTGCCTTTCATTGGAGAGACTCAAAGATAGACATGGTCTCCAATCCTGAAAGCTAAGTCACGGTGCTTGCTATCATAGTAACTCTTTTGGCACGATTGCACGACTTTGAGATTTTCACGAATGACTTTGCACATTTCTTCAGCTTCTGTGATCAAGTCATTTCCAAGGAGTTGGCATTCACAAGTCTCGGACCAGTTGAGAGGAGTACGACACTTTCTGCCATATAGAATTTCAAAAGGGCCAATGCCCGAACTTGCTTGATAGCTCCTGTCGTAGGAGAACTCGCCATATGGGAGGCAATCTTCCCATTTCATACCGAAAGAGATGACACAAGCTCTGAGCATTTCTTCAAGGATTTGATTGACTCTCTCGACTTGGCCACTTGTTTGAGGATGAAAGGCCGTGCTGAAGCAAATGTTGGGGCCCATGGCCTTATGGAAGGAGTCCCAGAACTTGGAAGTGAAGATGCTTCCACAATCTGAAGAGATCAATTGAGGAATCCCGTGCAACGAGACAATCCTGTAAGTGTATAGCTCTGGCAACTGAGCTGCGTTGATAGATTCTTTGACAAGAAGGAAATGAGCCACTTTCGAAAGCTTGTCAATGACAATGAAGATAGCATCATTCCCTTGGTTGGACTTGGGAAAGCCAGTGACAAAGTCCATCTCGATATGATCAAACTTCCATTCTGGAATTGCAAGAGGTTGGAGGAGACCAGCTGGTCGCTGATGTTCTGCTTTCAACCTTCGACAAACATCACATTCCTTCACGAATTGAGCAATCTCTCGCTTCATGCAAGTCCACCAATATGACTGCTTGAGGTCATGGTACACCTTCGAACTACCTGGATGGATGGAAAGAAGAGAATTGTGCGCTTCATTCATTATGACCTTCCTGACATCACCTTTTGGAACCACAATTCGGTCCTCAAAGAACAAAGTGTCTCTATCATCAATGTGATAGCACTTGTATTTGGGTAAGCCCTTGGCAACACCATGTTTCACCTTCTTCACCATGGAGTCAAGCAGTTGTGCCTCACGGATTTGGTCTTCCAAAGTTGTAGTGACTTGAATGTTGGCAAGAAAACCTCGAGGAACAACTTGGAGGTTGAGCTTGCGGAAAGCTTCACAAAGATCAGGTTGGTATGGCTTGAGAATTAAGCTGTTGCAATATGCCTTCCTGCTTAATGCATCTGCAATCACATTATCCTTGCCTGGAGTGTACTCAATGCTTGGATTGTACTCTTGAATCATTTCGACTCAATGAGTTTGCTGAAGGTTGAGGCTGGGTTGAGTGAAGATATATTTGAGGCGCTTGTTATCAGTGAAAATGTCCACTTGTATGCCCAACAAAAGATGTCTCCAAGTGATTAATGCATGGACAAATGCCACCAACTCGAGATCGTGAGAGGGGTAGTTCTTCTCATTTGGCTTCAACTGACGAGAAGTATAAGCCACAACTTTTCTTTCTTGCATCAGAACAACACTGAGACCTTGCGGCGAAGCGTCACAGAAAACTTGGTAGGGCTTGGAATCATCAGGAGGAGTTAGGACCAGAGCTGTAACGAGTTTCTCTTTGAGAGTATTGAAGGCAACGTCACACTCAGGAGTCCAGGAATACTTGACATGCTTCTGAAGGAGGTTGGAGAGAGGCTTAGCAATCTTTGAGAAGTTTTCGACAAATCTTCGGCAATAGCTTGCAAGCCCAAGGAAACAGTGGAGCTGCTTGACGTTATGAGGAGGCTCATAGTTCACAATTGCAGAAACCTTCTACGGATTGACAAAAATGCCCTTGGCAGATATGATGTGACCAAGGTAAAGAACTTCATCAAGCCAAAACTCACATTGGGAGAACTTTGCGTAGAATTGATACTCTCTGAGCTTGTCGAGCACCAATCGTAAATGTTTGGCATGATCCTCTTTATTCTTGGAGAACACCAGGATATCATCGAGAAACACCAGGACGAATTCATTGGTTTAGGGGTTGAAGATGAAGTTCATCATCCTTGAGAAGGTAGGAGGGGCATTGGCAAGCCAGAAAGATATGATAGTGTATTCATAAGAACCGTAGCTCGTTCTGAATGCTGTCTTTGGGATATCTTCTTCACGAATGTGAATCTGGTGATACCCCATAAGGAGGTCAAGCTTGGAAAACACCTTTGCGCCTTTGAGTTGCTCGAATAACTCATTGATATTAGGAAGTGGGTATTATTCTTGATTGTCTTCTTATTCAATGGGCGGTAATCCACGCAAAGTCGTTCCGTGCCATCCTTCTTCTGGACAAAGAGAACACCACAACCCCAAGGAGAAGAACTTGGTCTGATCAGACCCAGACGTTCTTGTTCATCGAGCTGTTTCTTCAATTCTTTCATCCCTTCTGGCCCAAGCTTGTAGGGGCGCTTGCAAATGGGTTATGTACCAGGCTCAAGCTTAATAACGAACTCGACTTGCCGGTGAGGAGGCATACCCGGAAGATCTTCAGGAAAGACATCTTGATACTCACAAACAACTGGAATCTGAGAAATAACGTTGATCTCGCCTTTCTCATTGAGAGAGAACAACGGAATGGTTTCATCATGAGCGGCAAAGATGATCACATCTTCAGAAGGATGTGTCAATTTAATCTCTTTGGCAGCACAATCAAGAAAAGCCTTGTATTTAGAAAGCCAATCCATGCCAAGAATGAGATCAATATCTGAATCACCAAGAAGCATTGGGGAATCCAGAAAAGAATAATTGCCCATCTTGATGCCAACATTAGGAATCATCATGGTAGCCCTCATAGAAAAGCCTGGAGAAACAACTCCCATAGGTTTTCTCAACATCTCAGAAATGAAATCATGCTTAGCAACAAATGGTGTTGACATGAAACAATGCGATGCACCAGAACCAAATAAAACTTTGGCGGGAATAGAGTTAACTGAAAGGTTACCCATGATCACTTCTGAAGAATCCGCTGAAGGAAATATGCCCTAGAGGCAATAATAAAGTTATTATTTATTTCTTTATTTCATGATAAATGTTTATTATTCATGCTAGAATTGTATTAAACGGAAACTTAGTACATATGTGAATACATAGACAAATAGAGTGTCACTAGTATGCCTCTACTTGACTAGCTCGTTGAATCAAAGATGGTTAAGTTTCCTAGCCATAGACATGAGTTTTCATTTGATTAACGGGAACACATCATTAGAGAATGATGTGATTGACTTGACCCATTCCGTTAGCTTAGCAATTGATCGTTTAGTATGTTGCTATTGCTTCTTCATGACTTATACATGTTCTTATGACTATGAGATTATGCAACTCCCGAATACCAGAGGAACACTTTGTGTGCTACCAAACATCACAATGTAACTGGGTGATTATAAAGGTTCTCTACAGGTGTCTCCGATGGTACTTGTTGAGTTGGCATAGATCGAGATTAGGATTTGTCACTCCGATTGTCGGAGAGGTATCTCTGGGCCCTCTCGATAATGCACATCACTATAAGCCTTGCAAGCAATGCAACTAATGAGTTAGTAGCGGGATGATGTATTACGGAACGAGTAAAGAGACTTGCCGGTAACGAGATTGAACTAGGTATTGAGATACCGACGATCGAATCTCGGGCAAGTAACATACCGATGACAAAGGGAACAACTTATGTTGTTATGCGGTTTGACCGATAAAGATCTTCGTAGAATATGTAGAAGCCAATATGAGCATCCAGGTTCCGCTATTGGTTATCGACCGGAGACGAGTCTCGGTCATGTCTACATAGTTCTCGAACCCGTAGGGTTTGCACGCTAAACGTTCGGTGACAATCGATAATATGAGTTTATGTGTTTTGATGTACCGAAGGTAGTTCGGAGTCCTGGATATGATCACGGACATGACGAGGAGTCTCAAAATGGTGGATACATAAAGATTGATATAATGGAAGCCTATATTTGGACATCGGAATAGTTCCGTGTGAAATCGGGATTTTACCGGAGTGCGGGGGGTTCGGAACCCCGGGGGGTTAATGGGCCTTGTTGGGCCCTAGTGGAGAGAGAGAGGGGTCGGCCAGGGCAGGCCGGGCGCCCCCTCCCCTTGAGTCCTAATAGGACAAGGAAGGGGGGTGGCGTCCCCCTTGCCTTCTCCCTCTCTCACTCCTTCCTTCCCCCTCCTAGTGGGACTAGGAATGGGGAGTCCTACTCCCACTAGGAGGAGGACTCCTCCTCTTGGTGCGCCCTACAAGGGCCGGCCGGCCTCCCCCCTTGCTCCTTTATATACGGGGGCGGGGGGCACCCAAAGACACACAAGTTGATTGTTCCAAGCCGTGTGCAGTGCCCCCCTCCACCATAATCCACCTCGATCATATCGTAGCGGTGCTTAGGCGAAGCCCTGCGTCAGTAGCAACATCATAACCTTCATCATGCCGTCATGCTGATGGAACTCTCCCGCAAAGCTCTGCTGGATCGGAGTTCATGGGACGTCGTCGAGCTGAACGTGTGCTGAACTCGGAGGTTCCGTGCGTTCGGTACTTGGATCGGTCAGATCGCGAAGAGTATGACTACATCAACTGCGTTCTCATAACGCTTCCGCTTACGGTCTACGAGGGTACGTGGATGACACTCTACCCTCTCGTTGCTATGCATCACCATGATCTTGCGTGTGCGTAGGAAAATTTGGAAATTACTACGTTCCGCAACATCCTCTGCTTGAGCTGAATTGATCATGTTCACCCTTGCATGCTTTGCATTGTGCTTGACAACTGCATTGCTTGCTGACCTGACTGGAGCAGGAGGCAGAAGGCGCCTCTAGGTGCACTTGTTGGAGTAATGCCCTTTTAAACCACACTTGTGACAAGTGACCTCTGAAAGTGGACGAAAAGGTCGAGGAGGAGGACCGCCTGTCCTTGGAGCCTGAGGCTGAGAATTGTTCTGATAGCTTGGGTTGGGTGGGTGGGAAAATCCACGACCACCTGAGTGCTTCTATAGATAGGGTGGACGGAACGGAGGAGGTGGAGGAAGCCAGAACTTCTATTGCTTTGCTGCCACTTGAGAGGAAGAAGAAAACTGGACTGCATCCCTGAGTCTCTTCTTTGAAGCCTCACACTTGAGCTGAGCAGCTTCTTGCTTGAGAGCCATGTTATAGAACTGATCGAACTGAGTAGGCTCAACAAGAACTAGAGCTAACTGCAGATCCTCTCTGATGCCACCCGTGAAGTGGTAGATCATGCTCTTTTCATGAGGAACGTCTTGCCTTGCATAGCGAGAATGATTCTGAAACTTGACGTTGTATTGATATACGGACATGGTTCCTTGCTTGAGATTGAGGAATTCCTCACGCTTGCTCTCGACAACACTTGTTGGAATGTGATGAGCTCGAAAGTCCCGGTAGAAGTCAGTCCAGGTAATCACTCGACCCCCTCAGGAATCTTTGTACTGCTCATACTAATCAGCTGCCTGGTCCTTGAGCTGGAAGGAGGCGAACTTGACATAGTCCTCAGGTCTGAAGTTGCTACACTCAAAATGCTAGTTGATGTCCACGAGCCAATTGTCGGCGTCTATGACCTCGACACAAGCACTGAAAGACTTTGGCTGATTTGCAAGAAACTGGTTGAGGGTAGCAAACAGAGGCTGATTTTTGTTGTTTCCTTGGTCTTGATTCCCTTGGTATCCTTGGCCTTGATTCCGCTCTTGCATGAGCTAAATCAGCATTTGAGTGTTGGAATTAGTGGCCGCCATCAAAGCTTGCCATGCCTCCAGAGGCGGAGGAGGTGGCGGAGGGTTCGACTGCTCTCCATCAGTATGTTCCGGATGCAGACGCGTTGGGGGAGCCATCCTGGAGAAGATGACACCCGTTAGAACCACCATAGAAATGATAGACAAGCTGAATCAACGGATAGACATGTGCAAGGAGGTCTTCACAATAAGCATCCGAACAAAGAGATTGAATGAAAGCATTCCAAAGTTAATATGATACGACCATTTGAGTGAGAATCCACTTGAAAAGAGATTGATGAATAAAACAACAAGGTACAACTGGAACAAATACATGGTAAAGATTCCCCAATCTCATACCAAATATTTGTCGGAAAGATAACTAAGAGCTACTTGAATTCCCACCTATTAACTCCCGAAACTTTCTGGTTATGCAATCTGGTGTAGGGGATACATGGAGGCACAATATATCACACAAATAACAAGCCCTACGCTCCAACTGTATGCATCCGTCAACACATAACCAAGAAACCTCCGAAAATCATGTACCTCAGACCTTCGAAAAGCATCTGTTATACTAGATGTGGCAATACTCCCGAACTCCCTCCCTAGTACCGGGTGGCGTCGAGGTTAAATCACCACTAACATGCATAGAAGAGATTTTCAATGTCGGTGAGCTCAAGTAGACCGGAACTGCAACGATAAAACTGTGATGACAACACCTCGAAGCTCAACTCCCCGGGACACTGCCACAACCCCTAAATGTCAGGAGGCACCAAGAACAATTTTCTCGTCAAAATAATATCAGAACGATCCCAAGATACCCGCGTGATCCTAAATTTATTTTAGTGAAAATGAGGAGAGGGAAGTCAAAACATCTACGCCAGGAGTCCTCGCCAGAGCAGTGAAGGGAATAAGGAGTAAAAAGAATCCTACTCTCCGATATATATATATATATATTCCTCGGACTCAAAATATTTATTTTTCTAGACTCAACAACGTCAGCAGTTTGATCAAGCAGGGGCTCCTAAGTTGGCATGGCTCTGATTACCAACTTGTAACACCAATATGCGACTGTACTCCATACGTGTCGAGGCACGACTTGGGGCATAAGTGCCTATTGGTATGGTCGCAACAATGGTTGTATCTTTGCTCATCTCATGTACTGAATAGACAGAATACGAGCTTTGGCTTACAATCGCCACAATGTCACACAAATATCATCAAGTAATACAATCATTCAAAATGAACACAAAGTTCGGCTATGGACCAAATCAAACAAATAAAAGACAACCACCCAAGCTAAGTCCCGGTCGACCCTACTTGGCACAACTACTGATCGTCCAGAAAAGAAACATAGTAACGGCCACGGTCTTCGTCGAACTCCCCCACTTGAGTTCAGTGGCATCACCTGCATCAGTCTCATCGGTACCTGCAACTATGTTTGTAGTATTCTGTGAGCCACATGGACTCAGCAATCATATCACCCACGGTATCAAGACTAACAAAGCTTAAATGTGTATGGCATGGTTAAGTGGTGGAGTTGCAGCAAACACTAAGCATTTGTATGGTGGCTAACTTACGCATACAAGAATAAGATGAGAAACTACGCAACGGTCACAAACTAGTAATGATCAAGGAGTGATCCTGAACAACTTACGTTCAAACATAACCCCACCGTGTTCTCTTCCCAAACCTCGTCGAAATGAGACCATCATGGTTACACACGCGGTTGGTCTATTTCAAAGAGTTTGTTTCAAGTTCACTACAAACGAATATTAAAAACTCCTGTATGCCACATAATCACGGGCACGACTTTCGAAAGATTAAACCCTGCAGGGGTGTCCCAACTTAGCCCATGACAAACTCATGATCCGCGGGGACAATCCTCCATCTCGGGACCCTCCAATCAGACTCGGAATACCGATGCACAAGACATTTCGACAATGGTAAAACAAAACCAGCAAAACCTCCCGACATGCCGACTCCCTGATAGTAGTCGCGCGTATATCGTCTCAGGCCACGACGAATAAGCTAAGCGTACAGGTACCAAAATACCCCAAGTTGCCAAGGGGCGGTCCCGCACGGTGCTCTAGTTTGGACCAACACTCATGAGGAGCACTGGCCCGGGTTGTTGATTATGAACCCTCGGGTTAATTACTCCCTATGCAAAAATTTAGTTGTTATTAGGAAAATGGTAAAACAAATGTTGGGCCTTTCTAGAAGAGTTTTATTCAAAGCGAACTGTCAAGGGGGGCCATAAACCCCCACCATGTTAGGGACGCAAAATTCAAGGAACATAACACCGGTATGACGAAAACTAAGGCGGCAAGAGTGGAACAAAACACGAAGCAAAATGCCAAGCCTTCCACCCTTTACCAAGTATATAGATGCATTAATTAAATAAGAGATATTGTGATATCCCAACATATCCATGTTCCAACATGGAACAACTTGCACTGCACCTGCAACTAGCAACGCTATAAGAGGGGCTGAGCAGAAGGGGTAACATAGCCAAACAACGGTTTGCTAGGAAGGTGGGTTACAGGCTTTCATGGCAACCTGGGAGGCTGTATAACAAGTAGTAGGTAGCACGACATAGCGATAGAGCGAACAACTAGCAAGCAAATATAGAAGTGATATTGGGGGTAATGATCATCTTGCCTGCAATGTTTTCAGAGGTATCAAATTCTTGCTCCTCGTGAACGTACTCGACAGGGTCCTCGTTCACGAATTCGTCTCTCGGGTCTACCCAAAGAAAGAACACAAACACTGGAACAACAATGAATCACGGTGCTATGCGCAAGCAACATGATGCAAGGCAGGTCATGAAATGCAAGATATGATGTCCATATGCGGATGAGGTGTTTCGGAAGGGGTGCATTCTAGACGGAAGGAGAAATGATGAACATGGCACAATCTTGGTAACCCAAGCATGCCACTGGATAGATCGATAGATTTCGGTTCAAATCGATATAAAGATCACCGGAAACGGATGCACGGTTTGCAAATGACGAGCAAAACAAGAGGCGGTTGAATATGTTGAAAACAACAACATGCCAACTTAGATGCAAAGTTTAGATATGCTACAGCACCCAAACATGAAAACAAAATACATAGCAGTGAATTATAGGTGAATCTCTACAATTCATGAACACTGAGCTTATGCTAGAACTCACTGTAACATGTTTAAAACAGCATGGCAAAAATGCAGTTGATAACAGTTTTACAGACTTAGCAGAATTCACTAAACATGACAGAAACAGCATCAGGTTGCAATGTTTAGAGCTAGCAAACTACATGTTACAGGAACCTATCATGGCAAACTTGAGAACGGCATGATATTACTAAATGCAATTAACAAAACTACCTTGCTGAACTTGTTCCAAATATCTACAGATATGATGATAGCACTGATGCAAACATGGCAAGTGATATGTCTGTTTTCAGACTTGGTAGAATTTCATAGCATGGCCGTACAGGAGGTTGAAGGCGCCCCTGTACGTGGGCTGGTTGGGTTGCACTGCGAGGCTCCTGCTGGGCCGGCTCAGGGAAGGAGGCCCAAGTGGTGCACTGTGGTGGTTGGGGCCTGCACTGTTGTTGGCTTTCTACTGACGCTGCTTCTGCCCTTTTCCATTTCTTCAAATGGAAACAACAAGAGAAAAATGCACAGGGGGTAGAGGATAGGAGTGAGGAAGGAATAAATATACCCATCGACTCCTGAAATTGTACACCATTTGATAAAATTGCTTCGGGCATTTTTAGAGGTGGAAAAATAAAACAAGTTCGAATATAATTCAAACTTGGAGCATTTTTTAACCCAACCAAAACAACTCCAAAATGCATGACATTTGGCAGAGAGGTTTTGGGCATGTAGAAAGATTTATAGGGAGAAGATGAATATTTATGGATGAGGGCAAGATGGCACTTGCGAAAAAAGAAAGAAAGGAGAATGAGCGGTGGTGATGATTGAAGGGGGATGATGATGCTTGGATCTACATAGAACATGCTACAATGCAATGTGCTATCCCATGACGATGCACATGATGATGAGAATATGCAAAATGACACAAAGCACAATGCAACATATGATGAAGCCATGATGCAACAATTAATGGCAAAAAGAAATATGACCAGAAATGACAATACAATGCAATATGAAACAAAGCAAAAAACCCAAAATGAAACCAACAAGGAGGAAACTACTTGGGATTGATCATGACAAGCTTGGATACATTGCCAAATATGGAAGTTTTACATATGGGGTGTTACAGAACAGGACCCCGTGGAGGGTTGGTTGAACAGGAGCTGGTGGAGGCTATCTAGATGAACATGACCCCATGGTGGGCTGGTTGAACAGTAGCCAGCGGAGGCTGGATGAACAAGACCCCGTGGATGAACAATAGCTGGTGGACGCAGGAGGAAGTCGATGGTGGATGCACAGTAGTAGGTGGAGGCTGGAGGAAGTCGACGATGGATGAACAGTAGCCCATGGAGTCCCGTTTTGTGGTACGCCACACCCATCCCGATGAACAGGACCCCGTTTCGACCGGAGGTGCTCTAACACAAGTCTGTTTTGGCCGTTTTGCAGTACACCACACCCATCCCAATCAACAACACCCCGTTTCGACCATAGGCACTTGAACAGAAGTCTGTTTCCTCCGTTTTGCGGCACGCCAGACCCTTCCTGATGAACATGACCCCGTATCGACTGTACGCGGTTGAATAGAAGGTCGTTTCCTCTGTTCTACGGTACGCCAAACCTCATTTCGGATGTTTCGTCCAAGCCGGTTGGCTCCCGATGAACACGCAACGCTGTTTATTCCGTTCTGACATAGCCGGTTGGCTGCCGTGAACAGGACGAGGTCGATGTACGCGTTAGAGACCCCGTCCGTATGTACGTACGTAGCCATATTTACTATGTTGCAGCGTGGCCATACGTACGTGTACATGATATAGAAGGGACTGCGTGACATGCTACATCGGCGCCTCTACATCAACACGTGCCGCTCCTTACTCGGCCACGGTACATCATTGCAGAGAGACTGATCGACTGCTATGTACGTACACGTTCATGACCGGACAGATAACGATACCTTCGCTTAAACCTGGTGAGTCCCAGCTGTCAGGGGGTAATGTAAGTGCATCTAGTGCCACCCCTAGTTGGTTTTGGAGTATTGACGAGAAACCTAGTTGAGGGACTAATGTGTTTGTGAGAATTGCAGGATAACGCAGGTAGTAGTCCCTCATTGATTCGCTTTACCTACCGGACATGACCCCTAAAAATGTGTGAAGACATTGAAGACAATGGTGGTATGTGAAGATATTCACATTGAAGACTATGACATGAGAAGACATCGCATGAAGACATTCAATCATGAAGACATAGTTGTTTCGTAGTTTCATTTTCTTCTTTGTTGGGTCATTGGAACCACCATACTGTTAAGTGGGGTCCAAGTGAACAAAGTCAGAGTCACTGAAGTGATGCTCAACCAAATCCTATGTCTTCGAGCAAAGACAATGAGAGCAAATCTTATCCAGAGGCGGATGAGTCAGCTTTACTTGTAGCCCAAGTCAAGCTGTTGCGTGTGTTTGAAATCTGACCGTTGGAACACGTGTCAGTTCCTTAGTGACCCAGGGTCATTTCGGACAAATCAAGTCGGGTTGCCTAGTGGCTATAAATAGCCCACCCCCTACACCATAAATTGGTGGCTGCTCAGAGTTAGTGCACAACTTTTGTCGTTTGAAAGCAACCCACCTCCGAAGCTTCTGAGAGAGATAGAAATCCTTGCGAGGACAAAGCCCAAACACCTAGAGCCAAAGAGTGTTAGGCATCACTGAAGTCTTTCTGTCCGCGTGACCCGAAGACTTGTTACACTTGAGGACTGTGAATCCTCCAACCAGTTAGGCGTCGCGTTTTGAGCATCCAAGAGTCATTGTGGATCACCGGTGAACGAAGTCTGTGAAGGTTTGGAAGTCTACCTTGAAGATTTACCAGAGTGATTGGGCGAGGACTGGGTATCCTTAGCTCAAGGGGAATAAGTTGAAGACACGGTCTTCTGAGTTAAATCTCAGCCTCCCTAACCAGACGTACAGTTTTCACGGCAACTGGAACTAGTCCAACAAATCCTTGTCCTCACCGAGTGACTGGCTCTATCTCTCCCTCTCTTTATTTACAGTTTGTCTTCGTGAAGTCATTGCCTCCGTGTGTTACCTGTTTGACTTCACTGTGTGACTTCGAATGTTGTTTGGCTTCACACTATCTTCCATCATGTTCTTTACTACCTAGTTGCTATTAGTATTCATGCTTTCACTTAATTGAATAACTGACTATGGCCTGCCTAGTGTAGTCTACCTTCCGCTGCATGTTAATAGGTTCATTTCTATCGTTTGTCTTCGAAACACCCATGTTTTAAATACTTTAATAAAAATCGCCTATTCATGGTTTATGGACCGGAGGCGGTTCTCCCCAGTGACATCCGTCATGACTCACCTCGTGTAGCGGCTTATGTTGAAGCGGACAACGAGGCAGCACGGCAAGATGCTTTGGACCTGTTGGACGAGGAGCGTGACATAGCGGCTGCACATTCAGCGATTTATCAGCAAGATCTCCGTCACTATCACAGTCGCCGAGTTAGAACCAGAACCTTTCAAGAAGGAGATTTGTTGCTTCGGCTCATCCAAGATCAGAGAGACATGCACAAGTTATCCCCACCTTGGGAGGGAACCTTTGTGGTCAGCAAGAATCTGCACAACGGGTCATTCTACCTGATCGATATTCGAGAGCATAAAGACTCACGTACATCAGAGGAGGAGACCAACAGGCCATGGAATATAGCTCATCTTCGGCCTTACTATACTTGATCCATCAGCTCTACTTATGTATATATTATGACAATGTATATACTATGATCAATGCAATAAACCGGACCCTCAGCTAAAGCGGGGTCTCTATTCTTTTTACATCATGTGTGGTTACACGGAGTTTCTGTCTTAAAGAGGCCTCCGGTTTACCCCTTGATTTAGCTTCTCAAAGCTTTATATCATATCACTTGGAGGCTTGGTCGTGTCCGAACCATAGCAACGCCATTTGGTAGGGGAAAGCCACAACATCACTTGGGGACTTGGTCATGTCTGAACCATAGTCACGCCTCTTGACCGGCCTAGTGCCACAACATCACTTGGGGGCTTTGGTCGAACCCGAACCATCGCTACACCTCTTGATCGGCGTAATGCCACTGCATCATTTGGGGACCTGGCTGACTTGAACCATAGCTACGCCTTTTTGGGGGCATGGTCTTGTCCGACCATGGTAATGCCACTTGATCGGCCCAAAGCCTCATTTGCAAATGGTTTTATCTTTGCCTTTGCTTGAATTCTGTTCTTTTTTGCTAAAGACGTTTTCTTGTTGCGTTTTTAAACCGACATTATTAAACCGGTTCAACTTTCAATTATACATTGACAGAACACGGTCAAATCTTATTCCGGAGACTAATTGCCCGGTTTGATTTTTTATTACCATCCTATTATGGAGTGAAACCAGAGTTTATCATAACCCGAAACGGTTTGCATTGTAAACCGACCTTATATACACAGGAGCTGCTTTCTCCTCCAACAGTGTGGGTTTCTTAAATGCCACTTCGAGATTGGCCAAGCCAACTTCATGCCCCACGATGGCAGGTATTATATATTTCAATATTTCACCATATGCTTAAATCTAAAATATTATATTTGATTTCACATACATAGATATCATGACCCGCCTGGCGATAAGACCGCGGCGGCGCTTTATGTTTTTTGGCTGCAGAAAACAGTTTGGAGATTGATAATTCAAAGGAAGCATCAGTTGCAATAAATATGCAAGAAGGCATATCAAAACCAATTGTATCAGCTAGCCTATTACAAGGCAACACGTTGCCCAAATAAGATCATTGTTTTCTACATAACACAAATGTGCAGTGATTTAAACCGGCTTACGGTTCATGCTTGGTCACCAGCTTGGCCTGATGGTTGCGGGTCATCTCGCGCCGCTTCAACCTCTGCCTCCCTACACAGTGGCTGGAAATAAACAGTTGCCCAGTCGATTCCAGTTAATGCTTGAAAGACAGCTTCATATCACTGATCAGCAATGACGGTTCAATGTCAGGAGCGTAAGTATGCTTACGGATTGGGGGTATAAGGTTTTCCGCTTCAGGAACTGGTGCAGCCACTCGTTTATTTTGATCATCATATTGGGCTTGATAGTGGGACAAATCCGCCTCTTCAACCAATTGACAAGCCAGACGGCGCACTTCTCGGTTGATAGCTCGGAGATCCTCTTCACTGAACTATGTCCCGTCTTCCTTCAAGCTGGGGTAGCCTTGGGCCGCTTCAATAGGATCAAAATCCGGCACCCACGCTTTTGCCCGGATTAAGGCATTTATAGTGCCGGTTCTGGCAGCAGATTTCTTCAGCTCTTCAACCCGGGTAGGGAGCATAAACAACCTTTTAATAGTGTCATGGATCAAGGTGGGCGGCGGATTGTTGTGGGAAGCAGTGAAGATGATCCATTGCACACCAGTATACAGTTGTTCTATCAATGTATAGGCAGCTTTCAACTTCTTCCGCACATCTGATCCCAAGTGACCAATGCGTTTTCCTGTATCATTGCAAGGGTTAATAAACCGGCAGTTACATGAGAAGGCCCAGTTACTTCAGAAATCAAGAAGGCTCACCAAAGACAGCAGCGGTCATGGCATGAACTTTCCATTTTATATTAGTCAATTCGTCCACCACCGGTTTAAGTGCAGCTTCGGCATTCTCCGCTTGTTGCGTTAAACCGGTTTTCTCAGTGGCCCAATCTGCCCGCTCTTTGCTGTAGCCCTCCTTAAGCTTTTCCATGACGCTTAAAGCACTGGTCAATTCCTCCTTTGCCTTAGAAGTTTCGGCTTGCTGGGACTTCAGGTTTTCTTGCAGATCGGCGATTTGACTTTCTCTTTTACTCAGCTCAGCCTACATACAGATAATCATATGATGAAGATGACGGTATAGAATTGAAGTACCAACCACATAACAAGTTATGCCCTTGGTACTTGGGGGCTAATGCATATTTGCTTTTCATCATTAAATTTCTATAAAGTCCCAAGCTCAATACAAGTATTCAACTTGGCACTTGGGGGCTAAAGGCTATTTGCTCTGATTTACTGACGCTGGAAATTTTATTATCTAAAGTACCGGTTTAACTGCATTAAGTTGAACCGGCCATTGGGGGCTACGTCAGCAAAATACAGATGAATTGAAGTTCATATTGGAAAGTCCCGGTTTAAGTTGATATCTTAAACCGTCACTTGGGGGCTATTGGAGTTGACACAATGTAACATACAAGCAGAGAAGCATATATGAAATTACCTCATATTTGTTCTTCATCATATTAACCAGACCGGCTTCATAATCACGGCTGGTGTATAGCCGGTTCAGATAGCCGGAATGAAGATCTTGGGCGTTCAGAGCGGCATAGGTTGCCAAATCGACATTCCATTTGCCTTTACCAACTGCAGCAAATTCATCTTTGGCAGTATGCTTGGATAAGGCAACGGGATTGCTTGGCTCGGTACGACCAATGCCAGTAATAACAACATCATCATCTTTTGCTTCGCCGGTTCATACTGGGGACGCCGGTTTGTCAGTATGCTTTGATGGACTAGTTGTTTTGTCAATCCGGACAGGGCTTGTGGGCTGGTCAAGAGGGCCTGTGGCATCAACATGTGCTTCTTCAGCAACAAAGTCATGGTCTTGCGGTGGTGGGTCGTTCAGCACATCATCATGGATGTTCTCTTCGGGATCTGGTATTTTGTCCGATTCAGGAGCGATATTTTCTTCTGCCGCTTTATCAAGACGAGCTTTCTTGCTTGGTCTAGGTTTGGCCCTGAGAAAGAAAAATTAAGAAGGATCAGTACAGTTTCTGTTTGAAACAATATATCAAAGACACAAGATGAAGTATAACTTACCCAAGCACTGTTTTAAGTGGCGGAAGCTTGGTGGCTGATGACTCGCCGGAGGATGAATGAGACGTGCCCTGATAATCGGAGTCAGACGGATTAAGAGGTTGACGAAAACAACCCGCTTTAGGACAAGCATTGACAGGAGAGTTAGAGACCTCTGAACGGCGTTTCCGAACCGGACTGTCCGGTAAAGCGGCGGAGGTAACTACCTGGCCGCTGTGCCGGGTTGTGCGGCGAGCTTCGTGCTGTTGTGTCTTCAGAAGAAGGTTTGGGTCCAAATAAGCAAGATGATGAGAAAATTTAACTTTCCGGTTTGCTCGACGGATTTTTAGTGAGGGCAAAGGGTTTGAATCGGAAGAAAGAGTGATTACCTCTACAGCATCAGCGTGACTGACTTCAGCGTCATCCTGGCAATGATCATTATCAATAAGGCGTGTGAAAAATAAACCAAGTGAGTCATGCTCTACCTCAAGGTCCGGGTTACCCACATCATCGTCAGCTGGTGGATCGGAGGACGCAGTGGTTTTCTTCCTGTTAGCGGGTTTCTTAATAACTCTGGTCTTTGGCCGGGTTGGTTTCTCCGGTTTCTCTTGCGGAGGCTTCTTGCTCCAAAACGGATAGTCGCCCTGTTTGAAAGATGTTAATGTCAACAGATGATATTTTGAACAAAGGCAGATTCAATAAAAGCATAAGGTACGAGTCTTACAGCCGACGGTTTGTTAAGAGCGTAGAAAGGAGGTAGGCCGCTTTGAGCATAGACAGCTGGCAGTTCATTCAATATCTTTTTCATAGCTTCAGTAACATCGTCGTCCGTAAGCTGGATATCAGTGTGTCGTTGAGGGTCTTTTACATCTCCTGTATATTCGTACGTCAAACCAGGGCGCTGGCTCAAGGGTAGTATGCTCCAAGATATCCAGCAGCGAGCAAAGTCAACCCCTGTCAACCCGTTTGCCATGAAGGCCCTCAGTTTGGATAGTTGAGGAGAATACTTGAGTCTTTCCTTAGTAGTCAGCCTTTGTGGGAAAGGGTGTGTATTGCTCAAACGTTCCGGACGGTAACCCGGCAGGGAATTTTCTTCAGAAGGAGAAGTGCCTTTGCAGTAAAACCACGTTTGATTCCACTCTTTGGGGTGGCTGTGCAGTTTTGTGTGAGGGAAGGTGACTTCTTTCCTCTTCTTAATGGCCATACCACCCAGTTCTGTATTGGGCCCGTCTGGAAACTCAGTACGGTGGTTCAGGTGAAAGCAATCCCGGAATAATTCTACGGTAGGTTCCTCTTGAAGGTACACTTCACAAAATACTTGAAAGTACCAGATGTTGGTTACAGAGTTGGGGCCAGTATTTTTTGGATGCAGTTGGAAGTTCGCTAAAACATCCCGATAAAACTTTGAACTGGGAGGATTGAAGACCCGAGCTAAGTGATCAGCAAAAACCACAACTTCTCCAGCTTGGGGTGTGGGAGGACATTTCGGGCCAGGGACCCTCCAATGAATGGCATCTTGTTTACTTAAAGCGCCAGTTCTGACCAAATTGTTCAGTTGAACTTCGATCACTCGAGAAGGGACCCAGTTGCCCTCGTACGTGTAACACCCCAAAAATTTAGCCAAGTTTTCAATATTAAAATTTTTGCCAGGAGTTTTAAAATTTTATTTCTGTGGACTTTCAGAACTCTTCTTTTAATTTTAAGGTGTCTTTTCCTTGTGGAGTTTCCAAAACATATTGGACTACTATGCTCTCTGTATAACATTTTCTTAATCAGTAGATTTATTTATTAAATTACTTCACCCTGAGCTTTATTCATTAAAATGAACTGTTTTAAATTTTGGAGCTCTTTTTGAACTACAACCATTTGATGGAATCACTTAAAATTCCAACCAAAATTTGGAGATGGCATGTGATGTCTCTAAATCACTTGTGTGCATTAATATAATCATTTCATTGCATATTTTGAGTTTTACACCTGTTTTTCAAATCTGGTCCAGTGGACACTTTTGCACTATAGCCTAATTGAATATTTCTCTAGAGCCTCCACCAAAATTATGGGATATCAGTAGTAGCATGCCATCCAACTTTATGCAAAAACCTAGTGTGGTTCTTTGGAAAAATTGAGTGTATCATCCTCATATTCATTCTGGTGCCATTTGGTGATTTGTACTACAACCATCTCCTAACTTGCTTCTTTATCTATAATTCCTTTTCCTACTTATAGTCATCCTTGCCAAACTCTTAAGTCCAGAAGAGTGGACCCTTTGGAAGATCTTTTGTTCATAAAACAATGCCTTTCACTTTCTGCCTAGAACTGAAATTTTGCATAACTTGCACTAACAAGTTTCTGCTTTTGTCAAACTAACTTCACCACCCCCTTATCCATCCATAGAGACACTGATCTGGAGAATTTGGCCCCTCCAAGTACTACCTAGGTGCTTTTGGCATTTTGTCAAACACCCTGAGTGCACAACCAGTTTTGGCATGATTTCAAGTTTACATTGTGAACTTGATCCCCTGGCCTATCCCCCATGTCCCTTGATCCCCTTGCTAACCCTAACCTAGCCCTGTTTCTTGCCAGCCTCAACCGCGACCTCTAGGCTGCCCTGCCATTTCGTCGAGCATGTCCCGGGCATGCTCTGGGCGCGCCCAGAGCGTGCGTTTGGCACGCACGTGCGCCCGAGCCGCCACGTCTCGCCCCGCACCCGTTCCGGCCCCTGGCCATGAGCTGCTAGCGCGCCACGTATCCCTGCATCGCCACGCCACCCCGACCACCCCTGGCACACCACAGCGCCACCGCCAGGATGGCCGTGACGGCTAGCTGACGTCCGCTTGCAGGCCCCGGCCGTGTCGGCGCCGCCCGAGCCACTCGTACAAGCCAGCTCACCCTGGAGCAGTGCACCGCTCGTCCACTAGCTCTTGCTGCTATCCTCAACCCCGCCACGTCCCCCTGCTGCTACAGAACGTCGGCTCGCTGCCGTTCTTATCTCCGGCCACTTCGGACCGACCTAGCCATGCTATATAAGGAAGCCCCGAGCGTCTCCGAGCCCTGAGGAAGCCTCACGCCGTCTCACTAGCACCCCCATCGCCATCAATTGAAGGGGAGCAGGTCATCTTCAACCTCTCCGGTCGGTTCGGCCACCGCCGCCTCCTGGCTCCGTTCGGCGCAACCAGGGCCTCCCCCTATCCACTCTCTTCACCAGAAGCCTTCTCTTCCTCCCCTGAACCCTCCCCCCTACTCAATTTCGATCGGGAACCACCGCGGCCCCAAAACCACTTCGCCCCCGAAGCTTTCCTCCTTGTGAGCTCGCGCCGGCGATTTCTCCAACCTGTCACTCCCTCGACTACCGGATGGACCGCCCCAGTATTGCGGATCCATCCCCGCCCTCCAGAGGCCGCAAGGAACCGCCGCCCACCGGCGTTGGTAGCCGGAGCCCCCGCATCTGTTCGGCCAGAGGAGGAAGGAGGTGGGGGAGACTAGTCAAACCTGACCAGTGGGCCCTTGGACCCACTGTCAGTGACCCCGCCCCGGTCCACGTGGGTTAAGTGGAGGCGTAATTTCAAAATAAGCCTTCGACGTGGTCAGTAATCGAATTGTTTTTCTGTTTTTTCTGTTTTATTTTAAAATCAGATTTTGACCAGAGCTTTGACTGACTATAACATTTTAAATACAACTCCAAATAAATTAATTCTTTTTCCTACCTCTCTCAAATATTGTCTAGTTTATTTTAAGATTTATTTGAAAAAATTTCAGACAACTTTTTTGTGCTGTTTTGTTTTTATGTAATAATTCAAATATATTCTTTTAAATAGGAATTTTGAAGATTTCAAGATGTTTTGGATGCACCCTTCTTTCCCATGACCTGAAGGCAAGCATTCTGAACCCTGGTGAAATTTTGTGTGTGTTGAATAGCATGGTGGCAACACCACCCCGACACATACATGTGTCATTTTATGTGAGGATGTGATCCTATTCATGGGTGCATATTAATGAGTTTATGCTAATGAAGTTGACATGATTTGTGATGGAAATCACCGCCATACGTCTTTCATGCATACCGGAAGGGATGACGGGAAGGCCTCTGTCTTGGGTAGACACGGTCTTGTCCCTAATCCTCCGTCGAGACGGTCGTGTCCGGTATGGCATGAGGGGTATGTCGCGTGATGTTTCCATCTGTTGTTTGAAATATATGCATTGTTATGCTAATCATGCAGGAAATATTACAACCTCCTGAGTCGACCTTAGATTGAGTATTGTGCCAGTAACCCCCATACTTGCTTCGTACTACCACTCGTCTCTACATTAAGTAGGGTACGGTTCAGTAAGTTGTCAACCCCTTTCCTAGCACACACCGTACAGAGAGGCCGTGGTGGAAGATACTGGAGGCATCCGATAGTCATGCCACCGGGTCCGGGAGCATGGGTGTTTCGGTTGTAGCCGAAGGGGGTAGCTTCCCCAGTTTTGCGCGCGGTATAAATTTTGTGATCCCATGTTACGTCGAGGTTGTAGCCTCCCCACTTAGAGTTTTGCTTGACAGGTGTCGTGGGTGATTCCAGACACATGTGAGTTAAGCTGGTGTGTGCAAGTTAGGTGTGTTTTCAACAAAAAGACCGTAGACGGAATTAGTCCCGATGGACTAAAGGAATCTGTTACTCGTGGGTAAAGAGTACACCCTCTGCAGAGATTAAACCTATTCGAATAGCCGTGTCCATGGTTAAGGATTACAGTCTGGGATGGGTCAAGTGTCGGTCTTAGTGTCGGTCTTCGGAGGTGAAACTGTTAACTAGAATCACAACTCGTGGCTTGTGACATTTATGATTATTATTATTATTGTTGACTAACCCGTGATATTATTGGCATTATCGAATATCCCTGGGATGGTTCTACCTCCTAGATATTCACTGTACTTATTTATAAGCCCTTTATGTGGTGTCGCTCAGACGCCCGACTGCGGCATTGTTCTTGTTTCTTTATAAGCCCTTTATGTGGTGTCGCTCAGACGCCCGACTGCGGCATTGTTTTTGTTTATTTATAAGCCCTTTATGTGGAGTCGCTAAGACGCCCGACTGTGGCATTTCTTTTAAAGCCCTTTATGCGGTGTCTCTAAGACGCCCGACTGTGGCATTTCTTTTGAAGCCCTTTATGCGGTGTCGCTAAGACACCCGACTGTGGCATTTCTATTAAAGCCCTTTATGCGGTGTCGCTAAGACACCCGACTGTGGCATTTATTTTGAAGCCCTTTATGCGGTGTCGCTAAGACGCCCGACTGTGGCATTTCTTTTAAAGCCATTTATGCGGTGTCGCTAAGACGCCCGACTATGGCATTTCTTTTGAAGCCCTTTATGCGGTGTCGCTAAGACGCCCGACTGTGGCATTTCTTTTAAAGCCCTTTATGCGGTGTCGCTAAGACGCCCGACTGTGGCATTTCTTTTGAAGCCCTTTATGCGGTGTCGCTAAGACGCCCGACTGTGGCATTTCTTTTAAAGCCCTTTATGCGGTGTCGCTAAGATGCCCGACTGTGGCATTTCTTTTGAAGCCCTTTATGCGGTGTCGCTCAGACGCCCGATTGTGGCATTTTTTTAAGTCCTTTATGTTATTTACTTCAGAATTTTAATACTACCATATTATTGCTTATTCACAAATATCATGCTTGCACGCATCAGGGTTTTATTTATCTTTTGTGACTGACGTCATGAGCATAAAATATTTTCAGCACATCATTGTTAAATTATGCCTGTGTTCATTATGTTTGCGAGTACATTCAAAGTACTCACTGGCTTGTCCCTGGCTATTCTCTTGGCCAGATATCTTGCATGGAGAGGAGCATTGCGATGACCGCCCGGAACCTAAGCAACAGAGACCGCAGCCTCGTGAAGATAGGAGTTAACCTGGTCAGCTGTTCCTGTGGAAAATGGAGTTCCATGGACACTGATGATCCATAAACCGCTTCCGCCATCAACCTTTAGAAACCATTTGTTGTACTCACAGGCCAGAATGGTCTTGTACTACATATACTGTATTTTTGCTTGGAATTTCTGTATCAAGTTGGTGCCTCATCAGCTAACAGTAATCCTTGGGCTGATGAGCACAATGGCCATTTTCTGGAAATCAATAACCGGAGAATCGGTCGCCACAGACTTGGTATCAGAGCCAGGCTGACCATTGGCTAATCCTATCTTAGCCAGGTCAATAAACTTAGGCTAACAACCCACCGAGCCATAACAAAAACCTCAGCCAAGCTTCTCGCACAAGATAGCCACATAGTGACCCAACGCTTTTGGCAGTCGGTGCCCAACCTATCAACCTAGCCCGTCTATCACACACCAGTGACTGGCACCCAAGGTGTCTCATTCAAGCGCATGAAGGAAGACTCCGTCCCTTTTTCTATAAAAAGGACACGCTTCGCCTCAACCCAGCCCAAAGACAGCCGCTACCCCAAAACCAAGCTACAATGCCTGGTCTGTAGTGCACCATGAGACTACAAGAACCAACCTTGGAGGTTTTGTGACCATACTGCAAACCTTACCCGTCATGCCTATGCTAGAAGAGCCACCCGAATATGTTGTGTACCAAGGACCCATAAGTGGTGAGAGCCACAATTGGGCCACAAGACATATCTACGGTAGGGGTCTGCACCCAGCGCCTACAGTTCACCGTAAGGACGACTTCCTTTGAGCCACAAGCCATCCAACTAGCTGCTCGAGAGGCTATAGTTCATCTCAGTGCACTGCCGCCCAGAGTTAATCGTCGCTCGTTCCACTACTACCCCAGGTGTGAAGGGTATGGTAGACCACCCCAAGTTGCCAACGGAGATCACGAGACGGATCCCGCATTGCTGCACCTGGTGCGATATGTAAGTGCACTGGAGGACCTATTCGATCAAATCACTATTGATCTGATCGCAGCTTGTGGAGAGCTGGTTCGTCGAGCCCCAGCTAGAGAGGAGATCGAGCCCAACGCCGACAACCCAGTCGTGATGTTTGGACAACCGATCGAGACCCTGAGTGTCAGGACCCCGATTCCAAGTCACATCGATCTAGCCGGTAACACCTCATATCACTTTGCGGCCTCACGCACGGTATTCCCACGGGTGTCGCCTTACCATGGCCCGGGACCGTTTGCTTCTTTTGGCTCACGTATATGATAGTGTCGCTAGCATCCATATGACAGAGAACCCGGGCCGACATGGCTAGTCGTGAACCCAAAGCGGCGCTAACCCATGGGGACAGGCATACATGAATCAACTTCGAGCATGTCGGTCATCAACGATAAACCGGCTGTAGCACTGGCTAACAGGACTCGGTATCCGGGCTGTAGCAGGCTAGGCAGGACTCGAATATCACCGTGACATTTCAAGGGACAGATATAGGCGAAGCGAAACACATGCCGGCCAGTCAAGTGTCCAGAGCAGTAGTGCTGGGCTAGCAGGACTCCGGTGAACCGGGCTGTAGCGGACTACTATCGCCGGGAAGCACTAGACTACATTTCCCCATATGAGAGGCTGCCAAGGATAAACAACTAGATTGTCGGATCCCACACATACCAAGCATTTCAAACATACACACAATATGCACAATATGTGTAAATACAACATGGCATCACAACATAACTCTACGACTCAAATATTTATTCATTAGGCCCCGAGGAGCGAGATATTACAAACATGGGTCTCATGACCCAACACTCGAGCATACAAGTCAAAGCACAAGCGAAGCTAAACATGTCCGAGTACGCATAACTATAAATGAAAAAGGCTGAGAAGCCCGACTATCTACCAGATCTCCGCCGAGGGCACAAGATCATAGCTGAGGTAACAAGCTAAACGTCAAGTCCAAGCGGAACTACTAAGAGACCGACGTCTCTCGCAAAACATAAAATAAGCAAACGTTAGTACAAACGTACTCAGCAAGACTTACATCAGATCTAACTACATATGCATCATTATCAAAAGGGGGTGGTGGAGTTTAACTGCAGCAAGCCAGCTTTGACTCGGTGGCTATCCTAAACTACGACTGCAAGTAACTCTTTGAGGTGGCGCACACGAGTCCACATATTCACCATATCAATACACCACTATGGATACACTCCCGTCTCCCTACGAGAACGCCATCCATAGCACTCACGCTTATCTTGCGCATTTTAGAGTATCCACTTTCACTTGTCTATGAACTATGCAAGGGGTCCAAGTTTCCATATCCGAGGAATCCGGCTATTCGAATAGATAATGATAACCCTGCAGGGGTGTACTTCTTCACACACGCTCTCGCCACTTATTTCCCAGACACGTCATGTACCTCGGCAACCTTCAAGCGGAAGCCGGGCGAGGAGTCGGCCACGACCGACTAACCACACAAGTCTCTAGTCCAGGTTTATCGCCTATTCGGTTCCATCCGCAAGGAGATCCGCCGGGTGTCGCCACGGCCCCAAATGATGTGTGCAGGGTTCCCAAGCCCACAAACCGGGTGCCACTTGGTACACCGGGCCACTGTGCCTAGTCTGTCCCAAGCCCACCTGTACCGGGTGCCACTTGGTAGACTACTAACACTACCTACAAACACCAGAAACTAGTTGCAACTCCTGGACAGAGATCAAGTTGATTAATAAGTCGAGAGGGGTCGAGTTACCGGAACCCAATGTGTGGTAGTAACTGTTCATGGATCACAAACACAGAACTCAGTTCCTGAGGACGGCTGCAATGAGACAACCGACCATGTACTCCTACATGGCCTCTCACCGCTACCTTTACCAAATCGTGTTCACACACTTAGCTCACACACAGTAGGACATGTTCACCACTTTCCAATTCATTCCCGATGAATCAGACCTGACGCAACTCTAAGCAATAGCAGGCATGACAAACAAGCATGAATGAGTAGGCACATCAGGGCTCAAACAACTCCTACTCATGCTAGTGGGTTTCATCTAATTATTGTGGAATGACAGGTCATGCAGAGGATAAAGGGGTTCAGCTACCGCAGCAAGTAACACATGAGACGTTGTTGTCCTAATGCAGTAAAATAAAGCAGGAGCGAGAGAGTGGGATTATATCGGAATGAACAAGGGGGTTTTGCTTGCCTGGCACTTCTGAAGATATTATAGTTCTTCATCGGTGTCATCGATCTCATCGTCGGTACGTCGTCTATTGAGAGGGGACAAACACCGGCAACTGAGTAAGAAACACAATCAATGCAATGCGAAATATGATGCATGCTCATGACATGGCAACATGCTGGTGTTTTGAGTTAATGCAGCTAACAACAAAGTTAAATGAAGTTGGTTTGAACCCTAAGTTCAGATCCAAACTCCATTTGTGAAATTCAAATGCCATTTATATGATTTGTGCTAAACAGCAGCTATAAGTTGTTTTAACATGCATGAAAATGGTACAGATAGATAGATTAGATTTTTCTGATCATTTTTCATATATAATTTATCTCATTTGGAGTTACAGTTGATTTTATATGAATTTTAGAAGTTTACACTATTTTCTGGAATTTCCTGGTTTAATTAAAATCCAGAAAATCACTTACTGCGTCAGCATGACATCACCCTGACGTCATCAGGAAACAAGGCGGGTTCAGGTCAAACCTGCCCAGTGGGGCCCTTCCGGTCACGTGGCTCGGTGAGGAGGTAGGGAACGAGCTGGCGGAGCTCGAGGATAGCTCGGGGCGGCTCGGGGATGGCCGTGGCCGCGGCGAACGGCGTCGGTGGCGACGGTGGCGCTCGGGCTGCGCGTAGGAGAAACAGAGGTGGGGGGAGGGAGAGCGGCGAGAGGGAGAGGAGAGAGGGGTCCGGGGGGTGCGTGGCGTCTCCGGGGCGTCGAGGAGGAGCCAGGCAGGCTGGGAGGGAGGAGGTGGCCAGGGCACATGCCCACGCGCGACGACCACACGCCCTCCTGCCTACTGGCAGGAGGTTGAAGACGGTGGGGGCGCCTGCTGGGCTGGGCCAACAGTGCAGGGCCGCAGCTGTGCCGCACAGGTAAGTTACAGGTGAGTTTTTGTTCTTTTATTGTTTTCCTGTTTCTGTTTTTTTTAATCTTTTGCCACTGTTTTGAATTTAGAACAATTCAAACAATGCCAAAAACTCCTCTGAATATTTTTATTTTGCTAGATGGACTTTTCCAAAAGCTCATAAAATATTTCAGGGGTATTTGAAATTATATTCTAATTATATGAATATAATTCAAATTCAAATAGCTAATGATTTAAATTCAAAGTCCCAGGATTAAGTCCTTAAAATGTTCAATATTTTGGTTGGGACCAGAACCCTTGCCAAAATTATCAAACATTTAATAAGAGCATTTTGGAACAATGAATGAGATTTTAGGGGTTTTGCCCTTCTTTTATTTAGGTTTTTGAGGCTTCCAAATTTCCTCAGTTCAAGTTTCAAAAATTTAAACATGATGCAAACACTAGGCGGCACCAGAAGCTAGGGATGTGACAACTCACCCCCACTAAACAAGAATCTCGCCCCGAGATTCAAGCGTGAGGTAAGAGGAAAAGGGGAGTCACAAAACTATCACAATCTTCATGATCCATTTGCCCTTCTCGAAGATGTTGTTTCATTCCATCATCTTGGTCTTGACGTCTTTGCTTTCGAGATCTTCATCCAACACGACGGCGACAAAAAGAATACTCTATAGGAAACGATCTCCCCAGAGATCGAGCACTCAAGATCAACTCGTGGAATGAGATGTTGAAACATCTCGAGTTGAGACACAAAACCCATCGAGAGGGATGGAGGAACAACGACGGGGTTTGATTTGGTGGGCAACAATTCCACGCTTAGAAAGATGGTGGATGGTGTCAGATGGCGAGGAAATAATTGCCACGATCCCGTAATGGGGCACTTTGGAAAAGGTGACTCAAAGAACTCCTCCCTTAAGTGGCAAAAAGAATTACTTTTGATCCATAGATCATTGGAACTCTTCATACCAGCTTAAGGCAATTTACAATTGATTGATTGAAAGAGCTCGAAGAAATGGCATACTCGGACTAGAATGGATGATTTTTTTTGCGCGTGCTCTCAAGAACTTGAGCATCTCCATATTCATCAAGGTTTTACCAACATCCGTGTCAAGGATCCTGGCAACACAACATACTACCATGATGAATAGTAGTGGATGATGCAGATGCAAAGGAAGATAAAACCTTCTCAGATTTTACCTTAGCGGAGCCAAGGAAGTAAAATCTGGATGATCGACCGAGAGACATTTAGCACTCCGCTTCTAATGCTCTCCTTGATGTGCTAGCGTAACCCATTTACATGGTTTGGTATCTAGAACATCAAGTAAAAGGTCGGACTTCGGGAGCACAAAAGAAAATCCATAAGGAACAACTAAGGAGTAAATCCTACAAAGTCCTTATGGGGAGGTGGCCAACTTCCTCAAACAAGATACTGCAATAATAGGTCTTCCGGTTGGGTGTGTTGGCCAACATCCACTTTACCGGGTTACAAAGAGACCAATATTATAGTTCTTGAGAAATGTTCCAACCATCAGATCTGCCTGACCCAGATCTGGTTGGTGTTAGGATACTTCGGACTTAGCATGTCCGAAAAGGAAGGTCGCAACACACAAATCGACGAGATGACGTTGCGAGATTCTCGGGAAATGAACTACGATAGCAAGCTCCAAAACATGAGCTGGTTCTGCTACACATGTGTGAACACGCTGTCCCAGACAAACATGACCACATGGTAGTCTTATGATAAAACACTACCGAGTTCAGGTGGGGGGAACCATCATCGAGGATATTGAAATCTCTTCATAAGTCCGGATTAGCTCTTATGAAGGAACTTCTTCTCCTTGAACAAACCAGTCAGTGTCTTGGGGTGCTAGGAGTTGCATATGGAATGAAGATGATCAGTCTATCAGACCATAGAATACTTTGCACAGGTATGACTGACTTGGGATGATTCCAGAGGAAACAAAACAAACCTTTCTCAAATTCTTGACGGCAACTTACACCTAAAGCACATGAATTCGAGGGACTCACTTCTTCCATCCAAGCATAAGCTTCATGAACGGAACACGAAGGCATTGCTTACAAAGTTTCCAACACTAGGTTGATGTTCAACATGATTCATGGGGGGAGACAAAATGCTGCTGATGGGCTCAACAAACAACTTGTCGGAATTTCCATATCACTGGACTTCCACCATCATGTGAACACGGTGATAGTATTGATCAGACCAAGAGATGCAATGGTGTATGCTCGAGGGGTCAACCACAATTAAGACAACATTACGAACATCGATGGTACTGATTTGATTTGGTGATAGCCCATACTCAAATCAAAGTATGATAAGACAATAGGTTCAACAACTGATTACGAGGACCAATCGATAAAGATATTATCTTTCTTCAACACACACAAACGCAAAGATATCCCTTCAGAATGAACTAAATTCAGCAAAGCTTTTATCTTCCAACTCTCCAAGTTGTTGTTTAGCTTGACCAACTAGCTCAGGGGTATCCAACACAGATTCTTGGAGAAAGGGTGGTTTATAAGAAAAACCAACTTGATCACGAGCTCAACATAACAGTCAGGAAACAACCCAGTAACACTTCCAAGAAGATATTTGGACAGTCACGAACCACCGGTATGTTACTAAGCTCGAGAACAATCTTGCTTTTCAGGGCAAGACGATATGAACAATAAGCAAGGGTTTGAATAATCCTAACTCATTGATCGAAGAGTGCATCGGAAATAAGGACTAGGTAGCACGATCAATCTTAGGATGATAATTTAGTGACCAACACGCTAAGAATGAGAATATTGTCCATTAACTACCAAGCAACTCGTTGCTAGGAGTATTGATTTCACACATCATAGTACACTTGTCGGCATTCCGGTTACAACAACTCGGGACCGAGAAATGGATAATGATGGCGAGAAGTATCACTGCGTCAAGAATTCATAAGAGAAGGTGCAATTCTCATGACGTTCCTGACATAAAGTGGGTAATACTTCAGGATAGAACAGAGTCAAAAGCTGAATTGGCATTTTGATCTGCGGAATACAACTGCTTTGTCCCAATCCTGGATATGGATGAGGTACTGGAGTTTGTTTCTCCTAGTCATTCCGGAATAGAATGGCTTGACGGACCACATGAGTGATAGGCATTGATAACATGAATGCACAACTACTCCTGACTATCAACTGATAGACGGGGATCGGAATACCGCTACAATGGAAACAACTCAAAGGATCATATATCCTTCGGAGTTGGATGCATCGATTAGTATGTCGAACCAAGTTCAACATGTTTCTTCCGGATAACCCATGCAGAGAGGTAGGACTGGCAGAGTCACAATTATGAAGGGAGAACTCCTCAAGAGTACTCTGATTGTGATCTTTTGGTTCAAATAACTTCTGCCATAAATAGTTCATGGCATTTGGAAGAAGGAAATGCTGGACCTCGAGGACTATCGCAAAGTTACTAATATCCTAAAGGAACTAGCAAATACTAACAACATGAAGTAGGGTGAATCTCGGGTTCAAGAATCCAGGAATAGAATGCCTACTAACCAATAACATCACGGAATGCTTTCAAGAATATTGGCCAGAATCATCACACTGGGATACAAAAGCATTGCTAAGTTACTAGGTGACTTCCTAAAACACCTAGGGTCATAATAATAGTTCCAACATATATGTCAAGGCAATAAAGTACCTCAACTTACCGATTAGTGTGCTTATTCTGACCATAAAGGACATTGGGAATGGAAAGAAAGGATTTGCAAATGCATCAGACTATTTAGAGACTTGGGATGACTCGGACAGCATAACGGCTGTAAATGCTCAAAATGGTTTGAGTCATCCTGCAAAAATGGTGGCATAACCACTCTACAACATCATAACAAGATTCTGAGATCAACAGTTAACATACAGAAATAGTAGGAACTGAACTGGGGCTTAAAACCAACAATCTTAAAGGTCTATGGATTAGTAACATGTCATCCGGATAGATAGATGAGAAGCCTAGTTCTTAATCCCCGTAGAAGAGAAGAGGATGACTCAGATCAGAAGGCCATGAGGTATAAGGAGTAAAAAGATCCTTACGTTCCCTTCCCCAATCAATTCCCTTACATAACTAAAGCATTTCTAGACACAACTTCACCAGTTTGGCTTGGTAATCCCTGACAGTCAAAGCTCGATACCAAAGCTGTCAGACCCCGATTCCAATTCACATCGATCTAGCCGGTAACACCTCATATCACTTTGCGGCCTCACGCACGGTATTCCCACGGTGTCGCCTTACCATGGCCCGGACCGCTTGCGTCTTTTGGCTCACGATATGATAGTGTCGCTAGCATCCATATGACAGAGAACCGGGCCGACATGGCTAGTCGTGAACCCAAAGCAGCGCTAACCCATGGGGACAGGCATACATGAATCAACTTCGAGCATGTCGGTCATCAACGTATAAATCCGGGCTGTAGCACTGGGCAAACAGGACTCCGGTATCCCGGCTGTAGCGAGCTAGGCAGGACTCGAATATCACCGCGTGACATTTCCCGAAGGGATGTATATAGGAACGAAGTGAAACACATGCCGCCAGTCAAGTGTCCAAAGCGGTAGTCTTTGGGCTAGCAGGACTCCGTGAACTGGCTGTAGCGGACTACTATCGCTCAGAAGCACTAGACTACATTTCCCCATATGAGAGGCTGCCAAGGATAAACAACTAGATTGTCGGATCCCACACATACCAAGCATTTCAAACATACACACAATATGCTCAATATGTGTAAATACAACATGGCATCACAACATAACTCTACGACTCAAATATTTATTCATAAGGCTCGAGGAGCGAGATATTACAAACATGGGTCTCATGACCCAACACTCGAAGCATACAAGTCAAAGCACAAGTGGAAGCTAAACATGTCCGAGTACGCATAACTATAAATGAAAAAGGCTGAGAAGCCGACTATCTACCAGATCTGCCGAGGGCACAAGATCGTAGCTGAGGTAACAAGCTAAACGTCGAAGTCCAAGCGGAACTACTAGCGAGACTGACGTCTCTCTGCAAAACATAAAATAAGCAAACGTGAGTACAAACGTACTCAGGAAGACTTACATCAGATCTAACTACATATGCATCATTATCAAAAGGGGGTGGTGGAGTTTAACTACAGCAAGCCAGCTTTGACTCGGTGGCTATCCTAAACTACAACTGCAAGTAACTCTTTGAGGTGGCGCACACGAGTCCACATATTCACCATATCAATACACCACTATGGATCCGCTCCCGTCTCCCTACGAGAACGCCATCCATAGCGCTCACGCTTATCTTGCGCATTTTAGAGTATCCACTTTCACTTGTCTATGAACTATGCAAGGGGTCCAAGTTTCCATATCCGAGGAATCCGGCTATTCGAATAGATAATGATAAACCTGCAGGGTGTACTTCTTCACACACACTCGCCACTTATCGCCTCAGAACGTCATGTACCTCGGCAACCTTCAAGCGGAAGCCAGGCGAGGAGTCGGCCACGACCGACAAACCACACAAGTCTCTAGTCCAGGTTTATCGCCTATTCGGGTTCCATCCGCAAGGAGATCCGGCGGGTGTCGCCACGGCCCCAAACGATGTGCAGGGTTCCCAAGCCCAACAACCTGGTGCCACTTGGTACACCGGCCATCAGGTTTAGTCTGTCCCAAGCCCACACTGCACGGGTGCCACTTGGTAGACTACTAACACTACCTACAAACACCAGAAACTAGTTGCAACTCCTGGACAGAGATCAAGTTGATTAATAAGTCGAGATGGGTCGAGTTACCGGAACCCAATGTGTGGTAGTAACTGTTCATGGATGACAAACACAGAACTCAGTTCCTGAGGACGGCTGCAATGAGACAACCCACCATGTACTCCTACATGGCCTCTCACCGCTACCTTTACCAAATCGTGTTCACACACTTAGCTCACACACAGTAGGACATGTTCACCACTTTCCAATTCATTCCCGATGAATCAGACCTGACGCAACTCTAAGCAATAGCAGGCATGACAAACAAGCATGAATGAGTAGGCACATCAGGGCTCAAACAACTCCTACTCATGCTAGTGGGTTTCATCTAATTCTTGTGGAATGACAGGTCATGCAGAGGATAAAGGGTTCAGCTACCGCAGCAAGTAACACATGAGTCGTTGTTGTCCTAATGCAGTAAAATCGAGCAGGAGCGAGAGAGTGGGATTATATCGGAATGAACAAGGGGGTTTTGCTTGCCTGGCACTTCTGAAGATATTATAGTTCTTCATCGGTGTCATCGATCTCATCGTCGGTACGTCGTCTATTGAGAGGGGACAAACACCGGCAACTGAGAAAGAAACACAATCAATGCAATGCGCAATATGATGCATGTTCATGACATGGCAACATGCTGGTGTTTTGAGTTAATGCAGCTAACAACAAAGTTAAATGGAGTTGGTTTGAACCCAAGCTGTCGGGACCCCGATCCTAAGTCACACCGATCTAGCATGTAACACATCATATCACTTTGCGTCCTCACGCACGGTATTCCCACGGGTGTCGCCTTACCATGGCCCGGGACCGTTTGCGCCTTTTGGCTCACGTATATGATAGTGTCGCTAGCATCCATATGATGCATAACCGGGCCGACATGACTAGTCGTGAACCCAAAGTGGCACTAACCTATGGGGACAGCATACATGAATCACATCGAGCATGTCGGTCATCAACGTATGAATTCGGGCTGTAGCACTGGCTAACAGGACTCCGGTATCCCGGCTGTAGCAGGCTAGGCAGGACTCGAATATCACCGCGTGACATTTCCCAAGGACAGACATAGGAACGGAAGTGAGACACATGCCGCCAGTCAAGTGTCCAAGCGGTAGTCTTTGGGCTAGCAGGACTCCATTGAACCGGCTGTAGTGGACTACTATCGCCGGAAGCACGAGACTACATTTCCCCATAAGAGAGGCTACCAAGGATAAACAACTAGGTTGTCAGATCCCACACATAGCAATACAAGTTACACGTACGCATAACATGCAAGTATGTGACGTACAACATGGCATCACAACATAACGCAAACTCATATAGATAAAGGCTCAGAAGAGCCACATAGCATTAAATACAAATAGGGGTCACATGACCCATCATTCAGAGCATACAAGCAACAAGCGGAAGCATTACATGTCTGAGTACAGACAACTACAAAAGAAAAAGGCTGAGAAGCCTGACTATCTACAAGACCCTCCCAAGGGTACAAGATCGTAGCTGAGGTAACAAGCTACTCGTCGAAGTCCAAGCGGAACTACTAGTGAGACAAATGTCTCATCTGCAAAACATAAATAAAGCAAATGTGAGTACAAAGGTACTCAGCAAGACTTACATCAGATCCTAACATACATGCATTTGTTTCAAGAAGGTAATGTGGAGTTTAGTTGCAGCAAGCCATCTTTGACCCTGTGGCTATCCTGTTCTACGACTACCAGAACTTCTTTGAGGTGATATGGCGCACACGAGTCCACTAGTCACCACAGCAATACACTACTATGGATTCATTCCCGTCTCCATACGAGAAGGCCATCCATAGCACTCACACTTGTCTTGAGCATTTTATAGTATCCACTTCAAGCTGTCTATGTACCATGTAAGCATCCAAGAAGTCCATAACCGAGGACACGGCTATTCGAATAGATCATGATAACCCTGCAGGGGTGTACTTCTTCACACACGCTCTCACCACTTATCACCATGTACACGTCACGTACCTCGGCAACCTTCAAGCGGAAGCCTGGTGAGGGTGTCGGCCACGACCTGACTAACCACACAAGACTCTAATCCAGGTTTATCGCCTATTCGGGTTCCATCCGCAAGGAGATCCGGCCGGGGTGTCGCTCACGGCCCCAAATGATGTGTGCAGGGTTCCCAAGCCCACCTCGCAGGATGGATCTACGCTTGGTACACCGTGCCACTTGTGCCTAGTTTGTCCCAAGCCCACCTGGCCGGGTGCCACCTGGTAGACTACTAACACTACCTACAAACACTAGAAACTAGTTGCGACTCCTGGACAGAGGTCAAGTTGGTTACTAAGTCGAGAGGGGCACTTAAGCATTCCAATGTGTGGTAGTAGCTAGTCATTAGACGACATACATAGAACTCAGTGCTTAAGGACGGTTCCAGTGAGACAACCCACCATGTACTCCTACATGGACCCTCACTGCTACCCTTACCAAATCGTGTTCACACATTTCACTCTCAGCATCAGAGCATAGAACTGTACTCCAATTCATTCCCAATGAATCAGACCTGACACAACTCTAAGAAATAGCAGGCATAGCATGGTAGGAACACAACATGGTTCAATCAACTCCTACACATGCTAGTGGGTTTTAACTATTTACTGTGGCAATGACAGGTCATGCAGAGGAACTGGTTCAACTACCGCAGCACAAAGTAGCAGATGAATCGTTGTTGTCCTAATGCAATAACTGAGAGCAGGAGCGAGAGAGTGGGATTGTATCAGAATGAACAAGGGAGCTTGCTTTCCTGGTAAATCAACAAGGGAGGCACTGCTTCACAGACAGGTACTCTGGAACGTCTCCGGAGCAGGACCTATCAAGAAGGAACGGTGCCGGCAATCAATACACAATCATATGCAACAATATGATGCATGAACATGGCATGTAGATGTGATGCTGTTTGAGCTGATGCAACTAGTATTCAATTTGAATGAAGTCCATTTGAACCAAGAATTCAAATGCAACTCCAAGTTAAGCTCTTATATATGCCATTTACATGTTTTCACTTATACAGCAGGTATAACTTGGTTTTTCATGCATGAAACTGGTACAGATGGATAGATTGCATTTTTCTGATAATTTTTCATATATAAATTATTTCAATCTGAGTTACGGTTGAATTTCTATGATTTTTTGAAGTTTGAATCATTTTCTGGAATTTCCTGATTAATTTAAATCCAGAAAATATGTTATTGCACCAGCATGACGTCATGCCCGCGTCAGCAGGTCAACGGTGCTGACCAGGTCAAACCTGACGGCTGGGACCCACATGTCAGTGTAACACTAACTAACCAAAGCTGTCAGGACCCCGATTCCAAGTCACATCGATCTAGCCGGTAACACCTCATATCACTTTGCGGCCTCACGCACGGTATTCCCACGGGTGTCGCCTTACCATGGCCCAGACCGCTTTGCGTCTTCGGCTCACGATATGATAGTGTCGCTAGCATCCATATGACAGAGAACCCGGGCCGACATGGCTAGTCGTGAACCCAAAGCGGCGCTAACCCATGGGGACAGGCATACATGAATCAACTTCGAGCATGTCGGTCATCAACGTATGAATCCGGGCTGTAGCACTGGGCTAACAGGACTCCGGTATCCCGGGCTGTAGCAGGCTAGGCAGGACTCCGAATATCACTGCATGAAATTTCCCCAAAGGGACAGACATAGGAACGAAGTGAAACACATGTCGGCCAGTCAAGTGTCCAAAGCAGTAGTCTTTGGGCTAGCGGGACTCGGTGAACCGGGCAGAAGCGGACTACTATCGCTCAGAAGCACTAGACTACATTTCCCCATATGAGAGGCTGCCAAGGATAAACAACTAGATTGTCGGATCCACACATACCAAGCATTTCAAACATACACACAATATGCTCAATATGTGTAAATACAACATGGCATCACAACATAACTCTACGACTCAAATATTTATTCATTAGGCCCCGAGGAGCGAGATATTACAAACATGGGTCTCATGACCCAACACTCAGAGCATACAAGTCAAAGCACAAGCGGAAGCTAAACATGTCTGAGTACAGATAACTATAAATGAAAAAGGCTGAGAAGCGACTATCTACCGAGATCCGCCGAGGGCACAAGATCGTAGCTGAGGTAACAAGCTAAGCGTCAATTCCAAGCGGAACTACTAGCGAGACCGACGTCTCTCGCAAAACATAAAATAAGCAAACGTGAGTACAAACGCGTACTCAGCAAGACTTACATCAGATCTAACTACATATGCATCATTATCAAAAGGGGTGGTGGAGTTTAAGCGCAGCAAGCCAGCTTTGACTCGGTGGCTATCCTAAACTACATTGCAAGTAACTCTTTGAGGTGGCGCACACGAGTCCACATATTCACCATATCAATACACCACTATGGATCCGCTCCCGTCTCCCTACGAGAACGCCATCCATAGCACTCACGCTTATCTTGCGCATTTTAGAGTATCCACTTCCACTTGTCTATGAACTATGCAAGGGGTCCAAGTTTCCATATCCTAGGAATCCGGCTATTTGAATAGATAATGATAACCCTGCAGGGGTGTACTTCTTCACACACGCTCTCGCCACTTATCGCCCTGTACACGTCATGTACCTCGGCAACCTTCAAGAGGAAGCCGGGCGAGGGAGTCGGCCACGACCTGACTAACCACACAAGTCTCTAGTCCAGGTTTATTGCCTACTCGGGTTCCATCCGCAAGGAGATCCGGCCGGTGTGACGCTCACGACCCCAAACAATGTGTGCAGGGTTCCAAGCCCACCAACCGGGTGCCACTTGGTACACCGGGCCACTGTGCCTAGTCTGTCGCAAGCCCACCCGTACCGGGTGCCACTTGGTAGACTACTAACACTACCTACAAACACCAGAAACTAGTTGCAACTCCTGGACAGAGATCAAGTTGATTAATAAGTCGAGAGGGGTCGAGTTACCGGAACCCAATGTGTGGTAGTAACTGTTCATGGATCAGAAACACAGAACTCAGTTCCTGAGGACGGCTGCAATGAGACAACCCACCATGTACTCCTACATGGCCTCTCACCGCTACCTTTACCAAATCGTGTTCACACACTTAGCTGACACACAGTAGGACATGTTCACCACTTTCCAATTCATTCCCAATGAATCAGACCTGACGCAACTCTAAGCAATAGCAGGCATGACAAACAAGCATGAATGAGTAGGCACATCAGGGCTCAAACAACTCCTACTCATGCTAGTGGGTTTCATCTAATTACTGTGGAATGACAGGTCATGCAGAGGATAAAGGGGTTCAGCTACCGCAGCAAGTAACGCATGAGTCGTTGTTGTCCTAATGCAGTAAAATAGAGCAGAAGCGAGAGAGTGGGATTATATCGGAATGAACAAGGGGGTTTTGCTTGCCTGGCACTTCTGAAGATATTATAGTTCTTCATCGGTGTCATCGATCTCATCGTCGATACGTCGTCTATTGAGAGGGGACAAACACCGGCAACTGAGAAAGAAACACAATCAATGCAATGCGCAATATGATGCATGCTCATGACGTGGCAACATGCAGGTGTTTTGAGTTAATGCAGCTAACAACAAAGTTAAATGAAGTTGGTTTGAACCCTAAGTTCAAATCCAAACTCCATTTGTGAAATTCAAATGCCATTTATATGATTTGTGCTAAACAGCAGCTATAAGTTGTTCTAACATGCATGAAAACTGTACAGATGGATAGATTGGATTTTTCTGATCATTTTTCATATATAATTTATCTCATTTGGAGTTACGGTTGATTTTATATGAATTTTAGAAGTTTACACTATTTTCTGGAATTTCCTGGTTTAATTAAAATCCAGAAAATCACTTACTGCGTCAGCATGACATCACCCTGACGTCATCAGGTCAACAAGGAGGGTTCAGGTCAAACCTGACCAGTGGGGCCCTTCCGGTCACGTGTCTCGGTGAGGAGGTAGGGAACGAGGTGGCGGAGCTCGAGGATAGCTCGGGGCGGCTCGGGGATGGCCATGGCCGCGGCGAACGGCGTCGGTGGCGACGGTTGCGCTCGGGCTGCGCGTAGGAGAAACAGAGGAGGGGGGAGGGAGAGCGGCGAGAGGGAGAGGAGAGTGGGGTCCGGGGGGTGCGTGGCATCTCCGGGGCGTCGAGGAGGAGCCAGGCAGGCTGGGAGGGAGGAGGTGGCCAGGGCACGTGCCCACGCGCGATGACCACACGCCCTCCTGCCTACTGGCAGGAGGTTGAAGACGGTGGGGGCGCCTGCTGGGCCGCACAGGTAAGTTACAGGTGAGTTTCTGTTCTTTTATTGTTTTCCGGTTTCTGTTTTTTTTAAATCTTTTGCCACTGTTTTGAATTTAAAACAATTCAAACAATGCCAAAAACTCCTCTGAATATTTTTATTTTGCTAGATGGACTTTTCCAAAAGCTCATAAAATATTTCAGGGGTATTTGAAATTATATTCTAATTATATGAATATAATTCAAATTCAAATAGCTAATGATTTAAATTCAAAGTCCCAAGATTAAGTCCTTAAAAATGTTCAATATTTTGGTTGGGACCAGAACCCTTGCCAAAATTATCAAACATTTAAGAAGAGCATTTTGGAACAATGAATGAGATTTTAGGGTTTTTGCCCTTCTTTTATTTAAGTTTTTGAGGCTTCCAAATTTCCTCAGTTCAAGTTTCAAAATTTTAAACATGATGCAAACACTAGGCGGCACCAGAAGCTAGGGATGTGACACTGAGGTCAGTCCCAGCCGTCAGCCATGGTGCTTTGATGACTCCAGAAGTGCTTCGCCGCCTCCTTGTGGCACACTCCAACGGGGTTGTGGTCAACAATCCCCGCGATGGTCATCATCACTACCCCGAGCCTGCAGCCCCTCAGCCTTCTCCAGCTAATTCCGACGGTGAGAACCGTGGAGAAGCCTCGACATCCACAAGGGACGCCCGCTTGGATGTAAACGAAGTAGACTAAGTCACTCGAGCAGTGGCGAGTCCCAGTGTATCCTCTCTTTTGTAATTCCGTGATTCCTTAAATTAACGCAGCCTGGCATCATGCATCTGTTTTATATAGTAGTCTTGCATGGATGTATTAGCATGCAATGTGTTTTTTCTATCCTTGGAGCAACTACCAAAAACCGTCCCGACAACACCCAGAGTGATATGTCACTTTAGTAAGATGTGTGTACCTGTGGTTGACCCCGAGCTGAGCCGGCCAATTCTTTACTTTTTACCATGGTAAATGACCCAACCACGGTGCTATAAAAAGGGCCACCAAGTGACCTTGCCAAGCACCCCTCACCTTGTGCACCATCCACACATCCATTTCTTGCCATGCCGAGCCCTAGTATTTATCTGAGGACTCCAGATGCTACCCCAGGTAGCTTTGTCAAGATATTGTGGGGTTTTACCCGCAGTACCATGGGCGCTACCCAGCCACCCCAGTACGAGCTGTTCAAATCAAGAATCACCCCTTCCACCTCAAGATATTGGGCAGCCGTGCACATCCCTCCCGTAAACCCAAACCAAGATCCAACAGTAGTGTCCTTCGTGGGGAAATCTATGCCAACCCCGCATATGGCCGTAGAAGCCGCTGCGTATGAAGCGCTTGCTCACCTTCGATTCGTGGTACCCTATGCCAGCGAACGAGGGTGTTATTATTTTCCGAGCCGTGCAGCACCCGGAGGAGTAACATCTTTTCCAGGTGGACGTATTGAGAGAGACCCAGTCTTGGCCAACCTTGTCCAGTACGTCATCGCTCAAGAGCGTTTAACCCAACACGTGATGGGTTATCTACAGAGCCTCGCGGATTTAAATCCTCAGATCGCCATCGGCAGATCACTGAGGCCCGACCAGGAGAGACACATTCATTGACTGGTCAATCCACTATCTCCGATAGAAGAAGAGTGTATCCCCGTACCAGAGACCTTTTCTCAGGACCCCATCCAGTTACCATTTTCAATTTAGATGCACCGCTATTTTTATTACCGCAACTTTTATTTATGTGTTGTAACTTATGCTTAGTACCCCGAGTTTCGCAGCGAGTAGATCATTAAAGTGAGTAGCTCTGTCGCGGTTTGACTCTAATGTATTACTATTTTCTCTCGCGAGAAATCCTGGAGTGAGATTTCTTCTCCCTGAGTTGTCGCATCATATATTTTCTCACGGCATAGATTGTTTATTCCACGCAGCACCACGGCAACAGACTCACCACCACGATTACACGAACACATACACTGCTTGCAAAATTTTGCAACTGTGTTGCGTCTAACTAAGCACTCCCCAACAACAGTTAGCACCCGACACACCCCACCTACTCCTCGTGGTCACCGCCACCGCGGAGAGCCAGCACCGCTGCCAGCCCTCCGCACAGCAAGATCACGTACCAGCCCGGCACCACCTCCGCCATTAGCGCCTTGTCTCGAGCTCCGGCAAACGGAAACAGAAGAGAAGGAGAGAGAAAGAGGAGCGAGGCCAGGTGTGCGGAAGGAGAGGAGAACGCCGCGGTCGTTTTTATAAGCCCAAGCTCGGTGTACGGTGGGCGAGGTCCACCAGCGCCGCTCGTCGCCCGACCGCCGGTATTCGGAGGCGAATCCGCGAGCAGTGCCGACAGCGCACTGGCCCGTGAGGTGAGTGCACGCTGCACCGGCAGCTAGCGCGCCGCGCACTACCGCGGTACGGCCTAGGTGCCCTACGCGCTAGGCAATGTCGATGGAGAAAGCGCGGGAGAGCGCGCGGGAGAGAGGAAGAAGAGAGAACCGGAGGAAGAAGAAGAGGCTGACCGTAGGCCCGGGTCCACCAGTCAGCCAGAGAGAGCACTGTGCTCTCGGGTGCGACCAGCGTATTTTAAGATTTAGAATTTATTCTAAATTTATGTCTAGTGTAGAAATCGCTAGTTTTCCCCAAAACCGTGGATTTTTCCCCACACCGCGCCAGTATCCCACACTGTATTTTTTTGCACCACTTATTGCTCTCACTGTAGCCACTTTCGTTTTAATGCAAATTTATTTAAAATTTAACTCTTAGAAAATCTCGAGGACGAGATTTTTCTTAAGGGGGGTAGTAATTGTAACACCCCAAAAATTTAGCCAAGTTTTCAATATTAAATTTTTTGCCAGGAGTTTTAAAATTTTATTTCTGTGGATTTTCAGAACTCTTCTTTTAATTTTAAGGTGTCTTTTCCTTGTGGAGCTTTCCAAAACATATTGGACTTCTATGCTCTCTGTATAACATTTTCTTAATAAGTAGATTTATTTATTAAATTACTTCACCCTAAGCTTTATTCATTAAAATGAACTGTTTTAAATTTTGGAGCTCTTTTTGAACTACAACCATTTGATAGAACCACTTAAAATTCCAACCAAAATTTGGAGATGTCATGTGATGTCTCTAAATCACTTGTGTGCATTAATATAATCATTTCATTGCATATTTTGAGTTTTACACCTGTTTTTCAAATCTGGTCCAGTGGACACTTTTGCACTATAGCCTAATTGAATATTTCTCTAGAGCCTCCACAAAAATTATGGGATATCAGTAGTAGCATGCCATCCAACTTTATGCAAAAACCTAGTGTGGTTCTTTGGAAAAATTGAGTGTATCATCCTCATATTCATTCTGGTGCCATTTGGTGATTTGTACTGCAAGCATCTCCTAACTTGCTTCTTTATCTATAATTCATTTTCCTACTTATAGACCTCCTTGCCAAACTCTTAAGTCCAGAAGAGTGGACCCTTTGGAAGATATTTTGTTCATAAAACAGTGCCTTTCACTTTCTGCCCAGAACTGAAGTTTTGCATAACTTGCACTAACAAGTTTCTGCTTTTGTCCAACTAACTTCACCACCCCCTTATCCATCCATAGAGACACTGATCTGGAGAATTTGGCCCCTCCAAGTACTACCTAGGTGCTTTTGGCATTTTGTCAAACACCCTGACTGCACAACCAGTTTTGGCATGATTTCAAGTTTACATTGTGAACTTGATCCCCAGGCCTATCCCCCATGTCCCTTGATCCCCTTGCAAACCCTAACCTAGCCCTGTTTCTTGCCAGCCTCAACCGCGACCTCTAGGCTGCCCTGGCATTTCGTCTAGCATGTCCCGGGCGTGCTCGGGGCGCGCCCAGAGCGTGCGTTTGGCACGCACGTGCGCCCGAGTCGCCACGTCTCGCCCCGAACCCGTTCCGGCCCCTGGCCATCAGCTGCTAGTGCGCCACGTATCCCTGCATCGCCACGCCACCCCGACCACCCCTGGCACCCCACAGGGCCACCGCCAGGATGGCCATGGCGGCTAGCTGACGTCCGCTTGCAGGCCCCGGCCGTGTCGGCGCCGCCCGAGCCACTCGCGCACGCCAGCTCACCCTGGAGTAGTGCCCCTCTCGTCCGCTAGCTCTTGTCGCCATCCTCAGCCCCGCCACGTCCCACTGCTGCTACAGAACGTCGGTTCGCCGCCGTTCTTATATCCGGCCACCTCGGACCGACCGAGCCACGCTATATAAGGAAGCCCCGAGCATCTCCGAGCCCTGAGGAAGACTCACGCCGTCTCACTAGCACCCCCATCGCCATCAATTGAAGGGGAGCAGGTCATCTTCAACCTCTCCGGTCGGTTCGGCCACCGCCGCCTCCCGGCTCCGTTCGGCGCAACTAGGGCCTCCCCCTCTCCACTCTCTTCACCAGAAGCCTTCTCTTCCTCCCCTGAACCCTACCCCCTACTCAATTTCGATCGGGAACCACCGCGGCCCCAAAACCACTTCGCCCCCGAAGCTTTCCTCCGCCGCGGAGCTCGCCGCCGGCGATTTCCTCCATCCCTATCACTCCCTCGACTACCGGAAGGACCGCCCCAGTCTTGCGGATCCATCCCCGCCCTCCAGAGGCCGCAAGGAACCGCCGCTCGCCGGCGTTGGTCGCCGGAGCCCCCGCCTCTCTTCGGCCAGAGGAGGAAGGAGGCGGGGGAGACTAGGCAAACCTGACCAGTGGGCCCTTGGACCCACTGTCAGTAACCCCGCCCCAGTCCACGTGGGTTAAGTGGAGGCGTAATTTCAAAATATGCCTTCGACGTGGTTAGTAATCGAATCGTTTTTCTGTTTTTTCGGTTTTATTTTAAAATCAGATTTTGACCAGAGCTTTTACTGACTATAACTTTTTAAATACAACTCCAAATAAATTAATTATTTTTCCTACCTCTCGCAAATATTGTCTAGTTTATTTTAAGATTTATTTGAAAAAAATTCAGACAACTTTTTTGTGTTGTTTTGTTTTTATGTAATAATTCAAATATATTCTTTTAAGTAGGAATTTTGAAGATTTCAAGATGTTTTGGATGCACCCTTCTTTCCCATGACCTGAAGGCAAGCATTCTGAACCCTAGTGAAATTTTGTGTGTGTTGCATAGCACGGTGGCAACACCACCCCGACACATACATGCGTCATTTTATGTCAGGATGTGATCCTATTCATTGGTGCATATTAATGAGTTTATGCTAATGAAGTTGACATGATTTGTGTTGGAAATCACCGCCATACGTATTTCATGCATACTGGTAGGGAAGACGGGAAGGCCTCTGTCTTGGGTAGACACAGTCTTGTCCCTAATCCTCCGTCGAGACGGTCGTGTCCGGTATGGCATGAGGGGTATGTCGCGTGATGTTTCCATCTGTTGTTTGAAATATATGCATTGTTATGCTAATCATGCAGGAAATATTACGACCTCCTGAGGTGACCTTAGATCGATTATTGTGCCAGTAACCCCCATACTTGCTTCATACTACCACTCGTCTCTACATTAAGTAGGGTACGGTTCAGTAAGTTGTCAACCCCTTTCCTAGCACACACCGTACAGAGAGGCCGTGGTGGAAGATACTGGAGGCATCCGATAGTCATGCCACCGGGTCCGGGAGCATGGGTGTTTAGGTTGTAGCCGAAGGGGGTAGCTTCCCCAGTTTTGCGCGCGGTATAAATTTTGTGATCCCATGTTACGTCGAGGTTGTAGCCTCCCCACTTAGAGTTTTGCTTCACACGTGTCGTGGGTGATTCTAGACACATGTGAGTTAAGCTGGTGTGTGCAAGTTAGGTGTGTTTTCAACAAAAAGACTGTAGACGGAATTAGTCCCGATGGACTAAAGGAATCCGTTACTCGTGGGTAAAGAGTACACCCTCTGCAGAGATTAAACCTATTCGAATAGCCGTGTCCATGGTTAAGGATTACAGTCTGGGATGGGTCAAGTGTCGGTCTTAGTGTGGGTCTTCGGAGGTGAAACTGTTAACTGGAATCACAACTCATGACTTGTGACATTTATGATTATTATTATTATTGTTGACTAACCCGTGATATTATTTGCATTATCGAATATCCCTAGGATGGTTCTACCTCCTGAATATTCACTGTATTTATTTATAAGCCCTTTATGTGGTGTCGCTCAGACGCCCGACTGCGGCATTGTTCTTGTTTATTTATAAGCCCTTTATGTGGTGTCGCTCGGGCCTCGATCATGACATTGTTTTTGTTTATTTATAAGCCCTTTATGTGGTGTCGCTAAGACGCCTCGATCGTGGCATTTCTTTTAAAGCCCTTTATGCGGTGTCGCTAAGGCCTTGACCGTGACATTTCTTTTGAAGCCCTTTATGCGGTGTCGCTAAGGCGCTTGACCGTGGCATTTCTTTTAAAGCCCTTTATGCGGTGTCGCTAAGGCGCTCGATTGTGGCATTTCTTTTGAAGCCCTTTATGCGGTGTCGCTAAGGCGATTCGTGGCATTTCTTTTAAAGCCCTTTATGCGGTGTCGCTAAGGCGCTTGACCGTGGCATTTCTTTTGAAGCCCTTTATGTGGTGTCGCTAAGGCGCTTGATTGTGGCATTTCTTTTAAAGCCCTTTATGCGGTGTCGCTAAGGCGCCCGATTGTGGCATTTCTTTTGAAGCCCTTTATGCGGTGTCGCTAAGGCGCCTTGATCGTGGCATTTCTTTTAAAGCCCTTTATGCGGTGTCGCTAAGACGCCCGACTGTGGCATTTCTTTTGAAGCCCTTTATGCGGTGTCGCTCAGACGCCCGATTGTGGCATTTTTTTTTGAAGTCCTTTATGTTATTTATTTCATAATTTTAATACTACCATATTATTGCTTATTCACAAATATCATGCTTGCACGCATCAGGATTTTATTTATCTTTTGTGACTGACGTCATGAGCATAAAATATTTTCAGCACATCATTGTTAAATTATGCCTATGTTCAATATGTTTGCGAGTACATTCAAAGTACTCACTGGCTTGTCCCTGGCTATTGTCTTGGCCAGATATCTTGCATGGAGAGGAGCATTGTGATGACCGCCCCGGAACCTAAGCAACAGAGACCGCAGCCTCGCGAAGATAGGAGTTAACCTGGTCAGCTGTTCATGTGGAAAATGGAGTTCCATGGACACTGATGATCCATAAACCGCTTCCGCCATCAACCTCTAGAAACCATTTGTTGTACTCATAGGCCAGAATGGTCTTGTACTACATATATTGTATTTTTGCTTGGAATTTCTGTATCAAGTTGGTGCCTCATCAGCTAACAGTAATCCTGGGGGTGATGAGCACAACGGCCATTTTCCGGAAATCAATAACCGGAGAATCGGTCGCCACAGTACGCTTGTTTGGCCATGGAAAGATCTACAAAGCAATAATTACCAGTTCAAGAATATGTTGTAAAGACATACACTGAGGCATATTTTGTTAAACTGGAGGCAGCTGTTCTTAAACCAGATATCTACAAAGTGACAGCGCCGTACTAAACGACTCTGGCGGTTCAATCAGGGGACTAATGCTATATACTGGCTTATCAAATTTTCTACAAAGTTAAGTCGCCTGGTCTAAAACATTGAAGAGTCAAGATTGCAGATGAGTAAGTACGCAAAAACAGATTTCACAGAGTTATATTAAAGTTCTGGATCTGGGGCATGTTCAGAAAAGAAATAAATATTCACAGTCCAAAAGGAGCAGTACCGAATCAATGAGCAAAGATACAGGTAGATCTATGGTCTTGAGATGCGTAAGTGAAGACGGAGGTTAAACAACTACCACTACACAGAGCAAAGATTCACAGATTCATCTAAGATCTATCGTATAAACAAGAAGTAGACGATGAACACTGGAGAACTTGGAAACCCTAGAATGGATCTATGGTGGAAAGGGTGAAAGACTTACCAGAGCTGAGGAAGAAGCGGAAGGTCGCCGCGATGCTCTGGTACTCTCAGGGTGATGCAGCGGCCAAGGTTGGAGCAGAAGTCGATGGCGGCGGCAGAGCTCCGAAGCTGGGCGGCTCCGAAGACGAAGCAGAAGGGCACTAAGGGGAAAAAGAAATGACCCTTCGGTCCTATTTATGAAGCAAGGGACATGTGTCAAGCGCCAGAATCAAGGGGCCGCAAGTTTGGAAACGGAGCTGTCGCCTCGATTGTCGCATATCTATTAAACAAGAAGGTATCATGGATAGGTTCTTTATGACAGATGATGTCACGCCTGTTTGCAACGATCAGAGAAGATGACATCATGACGGTTCACCAAAATACAAGAAGATGTTGAATATGAAGTTTTGCTAAGGATTGACATGAACCTGTTCAAATCAATCTGGGGCCTAATGTTGGGTATATTACTACTGGGCGTAAACCGGCCAAGACAGGCCAGGTTAACTTCATCAGTAGTTGAGTATGTTAAAGCCCATGAAGGCAGATGAGGGCTTAAGGCCCATAATCGGTTTAAGGCTTGTAGCCGTAAACCGGCGTCGGTATGTAACTTGTATTGTAAGACACATCTATGAGCCGATGTCGGGACTCTGTAAACCGACGGGCGTCACCCATGTATATAAGGGGACAACAGGGCAGTGGTTCAAGGACAACAGACAACAACTCGAGGCTTAGGCGAAGCTTGTTTGCTCCCTAGTCATCAAAACCCCATCAATTCCATCACAACTATACGTATGCTTTTTCCTTCATCGAAGGGGCCGAACTAGTATAAACTCTCTTGCGTCCCTGTGTCCGCTTTAACCCCTTCAAGCTAACCCGTAGCGATGGCTCCACGACTAAGTCCTTTCATGAGGACATCTGCCATGACAAAACCACGACACCCCCCTCTAGTCGATAACTAGGACTTTCAATTGGTATCACAGCAAGGTACTCCCTTGTTCTGTGTGATTCGGTTTAACCACCTCGAGTTTTAGCTATGTCGACTGCAGGGATAATCAAAGTCTTTGTTGCGTGCCCTGTCTTCGATGGCACTGATTACCCCTACTGGAAGAATAAGGTGCGCATGCATCTTGAAGCCATTGATGTTTATCTATGGTATGTCGTCAAGAACGGCGTTCCCAAGACTGGTGAAGGTGTCACCCCTGCTGATGTCAAGAAGTTCGTTCAACTGGATTCTACTGCCAAGAACATCATCTGTGGTCATCTGACCAAAGGACAGTATGGCCGTGTGAGTGCTCTGGAAACGTAGAATCTAGTCTGGGACTGGCTCTCCAAGGTCAACGAAGACGTCTCAACCCAGAGAGATCAAAGGATCAGTGTCCTTCGCAACCTGTTCAACCACTTCAAGAGAAACGACAATGAGAATGTCCAGCTCACGTTTGATCGCCTCACTAACATCACTAATGAGCTTCATTCTCTTGGTGCTACTGAGATCACCAAGCACGAAATCGTCAAGACACTCCTGAGATCACTTGACAGCTCCTTTGACACCCTAGCCCTGATGATTCAAGAACGCCCTGACTTCAAGGCACTCGATCCGTCTGACATACTTGAGAGACTCAACACACATGAGTTTCACCTATCTGAGAAAAGAGATATCTATGGTCCCAACTATGGCCGGACTCGCGCTTTGAAGGCAAAGGCTGCTTCCTCATCTGAAGAAGAATCTAACTGCAGTTCTGGTGATCCTGAAGACATTGGAAAGGAGCATGCTATGCTTATGAAGAAGTTCTAGAAGTTCACCAAGAAGAAAGGCTTCAGAAAGTATTCACGATCCATCTCAAGAAATGATGAAGCTTCTACTCATGACCACAAGAAGAGAACATGCCACAAGTGCAAGAAACCTGGTCACTACATCTCTCGTGTCCACAGTGGGACAATGAAAACAAGAAGAAGAAAAAGAGCAAGGAATATGATTCTGATGACACGAAGAAGAAGAAATCCTCAAAGTCTTCTTCCAAATCTTCATCGAAGTCTTCATCACACAAGAAGAGCTCATCTAGCAAGGCTCGTGCTTTCGTTGTCAAGGAGATGGATTCAGAGGAGGAATCTGCTTCTGAGGAGGCAGAGGTGGAGTCTGAGGAGGAGTCCGACTCTGGCGTTGCAAGTCTGGCTCTAGCCACAGCCTATGTTGCCAAGTCCATCTTCAACACTGAAGACAATGGCTCCGTCACCAACGATGATGCTAATGACAAGGATGACTACGCTCCCACCTACTACTTCATGGCACGCGGTGCCAAGGTAAACTCACACGATGCTTACTTTCAAACATCAAGTGAAGCTGACTCTGATTGTGACTCCAAGCCCATCTACAAAACACTTGCTAAAATTGCAACTGAACAACAAAAAGCTATGGAACATATTCAAAAACTGTTAGACAAAAGCGATGACCTGTTGGACGCGGAAATGACCCGATCTCATTCCTTAATTGAAGAAATAAAAAATCTTCATATTAAGTACGAGGAACTTGAAAGTCGTAATCAAACGCTCTCAACAAATCATGAAAAGCTTTCCTATGATTATCTTCAAAGGAAGCAAGAACTTGTGAAATTGAGAGCGGCTCATGAAGATCTTCAAAAAGAGAATGAGTCACTTCGCGCTCAACAGATCAGTCCCGCTCAGGAAGGATTTTAACCACCATGTCTAAAATGCCTTGAGCGTGATAACGGTACTTCTGTTGCTGAATGCTCTTCTGCTGCTACTGTTGCAATATCTTCAACTGCTGATGTGGTAACTAACCCCTCTGCTGAGGATGCCACCACTATTGCTGCTGAAAATGCTAGGTTAAAGACATTGCTTGAAACAGGGATGTACAAAAGTCTCAAAGGGCATCAGACACTGTGCGATGTCCTCAAAAAGTAGATTCCGAACCGAAACCCTAGGAAAGAGGGTGTTGGGTTCGAGAGGAAAATGAATGTTGATGGTTCTTACTGGAAACCTGAGCAGTACCACAAAACCAAATGGGATGTTGCAAAGGAACCATCAGTGGATCCATCGACCGTATCTGGCTTCACTTGTGCTAACCCCGTTATCATTGATGAATCCTTTGATGCAAACTATAAACTGTTTAAGAATCAAAATGGTGAAGTTTTTGCCAGGTATATTGGTACTAACTGCAGGAATGGGCCACCTATGAAGAAGATCTGGGTACCCAAAAGCAGTCTTGAGAATCTTCCTGTGAATGTCATCATGACAACACAAGGGAAGAGACAAACCCCAGACCAAAGGCTCCATATGGTCCAAAGGCTTCATACAGACACAGGACTCACCTGAGTCACCCTAACGCCAATGTTTTGCAGGTAAATCATACCCAGATGTACGAATATGAGCGTGTTTCTTCAAACCGCTATGTTCATAAGACCAAAAACTTTTCTGCTTATTCATATGAGTATCATTCTCCTCCTGCAAGGCTATTTGCTAGGGCTCCAAAGCCGAAGTTCTCAGATGCTGCACTTAGACTCATTGCTTCTAAGCCACCCCAGAAGATGTGGATGGTTAAGAAGAATTAACTTTCTTTTACTGGGAAAGGTCTCCAGCCGGAAATCAAAGGCGTTCGATGCTATTGCCGGGGACCTAAAACATCTTGTAGGGCACAAGATAAAATGCCCAAATGGACTTATTATGTATTTTGTTCTTGAATCGCTTGCTAGTCATCCTATCAGTCCTAACCTGGGTCTAAGCTTTCATAATCCGCTTGTTCGTCAAATGTTTATGTTTCACAATACCCTTAGTGAAGCATATCCCCCTAACTGCACTGTAGGGTATGACACCAAAGTCTTCAGAATGGATTATGGACAGTGGATGCACTAATCACATGACTGGTGATCAAAGTCTTCTGATGGATTCAACACTACGTCCATCAGACAAGAGTCAAATCACATTTGCTGATACTGGTAAAAGCAAGGTATTGGGTCTAGGTAGAGTCGCAATCTCAAAGGATCAGCACATGGATAAAGTCATGCTTGTTGAATCCCTTGGTTTCAACTTAATGTCTGTCTCAATGCTTTGTGACTAAACATGATTGTGATATTTGGAAAATATCGTTGCCTTGTTCTAATGGAATCTAACAAGTCTCTAGTATTTGAAGGATATCGGAAAGATGATCTGTATATGGTAGATTTCTCAGCAGGACCACAGATGGCCGTATGTCTTCTAGCAAAAGCTTCAGAGTGCTGGCTTTGGCATCAAAGGCTAGGGCATGCTGGCATGAGGAACTCGCACACTCTTGAAATGAAGAAACATGTCATAGGCATCGAGGGCGTCAAGTTCAAGAAGGATCATCTGTGTGGTGCTTGCGAAGCTGGGAAGATGACTAGGGCCAAGCATCCCTCGAAGACAATCATGACGACATCACAACCCTTCGAGCTGGTACACATGGACTTATTTGGCCCTACTCACTACTCTACTCTTACTACCACTGCTTGCCTCTATGGCTTCGGAATTGTTGATGATTATTCAAGATATACTTGTGTGCATATAATCCTCTACAAGAATGAAGTGCAGGATGCATTCAGACGCTTTGCGAATCGTGCCATGACGAACTATGGCATCAAGATCAAGCATATCAGAAGTGACAATGGCACAGAGTTCAAGAACACTGGCCTCGACCTTTACCTGGATACATTGGGCATCACTCATGAGTTCTCTGCTCCGTACACACCTCAGCAGAATGGCATCGTGGAGCGCAAGAACAGAACACTTATTGAGATGGCTCGGACGATGCTTAATGAATACAAGACTCCAAGAAAGTTCTGTCCTGAAACCACTGGTACTGCATGTCACGTCATCAACCGTGTTTATCTCCACAAGCTTCTGAAGAAGACATCCTATGAACTCCTAACTGGTAAGAAGCCGAATGTCAGTTACTTCAGAGTATTTGGTGCTACGTGCTGGATCAAGGATCCACATCACACTCCAAAATTTGCAACGAAAGCACATGAAGGTTTTATGCTTGGTTACGGAAAGGATTCGCACTCCTACAGAGTCTTCAACCTCTTTCACTATAAAGTGTTTGAAATTGTAGATGTGTGGTTTGATGAAACTAACGGCTCGCAAAGAGAGCACCTTGTGCCAAATGTGATAGATGAAGTTCCACCTAGTGAATCCATTAAGCTTATGGGAACTGGAGAAAGCATACCATCTGAAGCTCAGGCTATAGATGAACTTATCATTTCTGCACCTAATCAACCTGAAGACAATGCTCAGACTAAAGACAATCCTCCTAATGATGACAATGATCAGCAAGAGAAAAAATTTCGTCCAGTTCATCCTTGTGTTGCAAATGAAGTACAGATTGAGAAGATAATTGATAGCATCAATGCACCTGGTCCACTCACTCGTTCAAGAGCAACACAACTAGCAAATTTCTGTGGGCATGTTGCATTTGTCTCAATATCAGAACCCAAGAAAGTTTCTGAAGCCTTCACGGAACCTAAATGGATTCAAGCTATGCAAGAAGAGCTTCAACAGTTCAAGCTGAACAATGTGTGGGAACTTGTCAAGCGTCCTGACCCTCGCTAGCACAACATAATAGGCACCAAATGGATATATCGCAACAAGCAAGATGAGAATGGCCAAGTTGTCAGAAACAAGGCTCGTCTTGTTGCCCAAGGATACACTCAAGTTGAAGGGATTGACTTCGATGAAACATTTGCTCCTGTGTCTAGGCTTGAAGCCATTCGCATACTTCTATCCTATGCAAATCATCACAACATCCTTCTGTATCAAATGGATGTGAAGAGTGCATTTCTCAATGGCAAGATTGAAGAAGAAGTGTATGTTGCACAACCTCCTGGCTTTGAAGATCCAAAACATCCTGATATGGTATACAAGCTCAACAAGGCATTGTATGGCCTCAAACAAGCCCCTCGCGCTTGGTATGACACACTCAAGACTTCCTGAAGAGCAAAGGCTTCAAATGTGGTTCCCTGGATCCCACACACTTCATGAAGACATATCATGGTGAACTGTTTGTGTGTCAAATATATGTGGATGACATTATCTTCGGCTGTACTAACCAGAAATATAGTGATGAGTTTGGACACATGATGCAAGAGCAATATCAAATGTCCATGATGGGTGAGCTGAAATTCTTCCTTGGTATTCAAATTCGTCAACAAAGCAACGCCATCTTCATATCTCAAGAAAAATACCTCAAAGACTGCCTGAAGAAGTTTGGAATGCAAGACTGCAAAGGTTACACGACGCCAATGCCAATTAAAAGTCATCTGGGTCCTGATGCCAATGGTAAGGAGTTCGATCAAAAGGTTTACCGCTCCATGATTGGTTCTTTACTTTATTTTTGTGCATCTAGGCCAGATATAATGCTTAGTGTTTACATGTGTGCCCTATTCCAAGCGGCACCAAAGGAATCGCATCACTTAGCTGCGAAGCGAATTCTTCGATATTTGTCTTACACCCCAACACTAGGATTATGGTATCCAAAGGGCTCAGAGTTTGATCTAGTTAGATTCTCAGATGCTGATTATGCTGGTAACAAGGTGGATCGCAAGCCTGCATCAGGCACATGTCACTCTCTGGGACGATCACTTGTCTATTGGTCTTCAAAGAAGCAGAACTGTCTATCTCTCTCCACTGCTGAATCTGAATACATTGCTGCTGGATCTTGCTACGCTCAGCTTCTATGGATGAAGCAAACACTCAAGGACTATGGTATCCATCTGAAGCAAGTACCACTCTACTGCGACAATGAAAGCGCCATCAAGATTCCCAACAACCCAGTTCAGCACTTGAAGACAAAGCACATTGAAATTCGTCATCACTTTCTCAGAGATCATGTTATGAAGGAAGATATTGATATCATTCACATCAACACTGAAGAGCAACTAGCAGATATCTTCACAAAGCCATTGGATGAGAAAAGGTTTTGCAAGTTGCGGTGTGAGCTAAATATCTTGGAATCCTCGAATGTCCTGTGATCATGCACACATCCTAATACTTATGCATGTTGATGACTTAGATGTGCTACGCACGAAGTAATGTATATCTTCAATCAATGAAGACTTACACTCTGAGTGTGAATACATTAATGCAGAATTTGACTTCGGAGCGCCACGTTAATTGTGCGCCGTGTCTGGGTCTAATACTTCCTATACGGTGGGTAACGCCACCACCAAAATCTTGTTTGAAGTGTTTCTCCTGGCGTTACATTTGCTAAGTCTTCGCATTTGTTTTATATTCAACATTGATTTGTCTTCCGATGATTTTCACCTTGTTGATTTAGTTCTACGCAAATATATTATACTTGTGTTCTGTCCTCTACAGCATTCACTTATAGCTATGTCTTCTCGTTTGAATCTTTTGGACTAAGTGAATGTGATCGGACCATAACCTCTCTATGCTTCTACCTCAAAATCTATCTATCCAGATCATATGCATACTGTTGAAACTGTCGAATGTCTTCTCTGCGTCCTTGTCAGCAGAAGATACAGAGACAAATATTAAATCTATTTTAAATGCTCGGTCCTAATTGCCTGAAACCCGGAGAAGCCGGAACGACCACCCGACAGCCCAGGCGTGCGTGGGAACATGGAACAACTTCCAATGTGTTGCATGTTCGTCACGTGTCCCTCAGATGTGAACCGCCAGGGGCACCTGTGTAATTGCGTTGTGCTGTCCCTCTCCCTATAAATGCACATCACATCGCGGTCAAAATCTTTCTTCCACCTCTCCACCTCGACAAACCCTAGCGCCACAGCTAGCTCTCGATGACGCCGGTGACGAAGTGCTTAGCTGCCGCGAACTCACCGATGCCGTCCTCACGCCGGTCGCGGACCTTGCCTTCTTCGCCGCCGCCATAGGTGTCCTCCGTCGCCAAGTTAGGGCACGGAAGATCGAACTGCTCGGCCTCCTCTTCTACGCTGTCTAGCAGTTCATCGTGTGGTAATTATAACTCTCTTTTTACTGTCTTCATTATCTGATGGATTCATCCTTCCTTACTAAAAGTGGTTTCTGCCTCCACATATCTGGATCTATCTTGTTCTGCATCTCATATTATGCCTAGTATATTCACTTATGCTTCACACATAGTTAGATTCCTCACTTGTACCTATTCTTGGATTCGTAAAAATATGGAACCAACTCTCATCATGTAAGTGAATGTCTTCGCGCTATGAGGTCAATGTCTTCTATACTGATTTATCTTCAAAAGCTTTTGAGAATGCATATGACCTCTTCCCCTGCCCTCGCATCTCTAATGCTGTCACAGGTACATGTCCATGGGAGAATCCCTTGGTTCTCATAGTCTGCATTCATTTGCAAAATTCTTACAGCATCACTTTAATTCTCCCGAAGCTCGTTCTTGTCTGACCAGCAGACGAAACACTCTGACAGGGTTGAAGGCATTCAGTCTGAACTTCATGGCAACTGAAAAATCAGCAAGGAAGGGAGGCAGACAACACCGTGGGGGGACATCAAGGGATTTGCCACCAGATCTCTATGAGTTGTACAACACTGGTCCAGAAGAGGATTACAATCAGCGCAAAACACGAATCCAATAGATTCAAAGATATTGGGCCGAGCATTGGTTCAAATACAGGTTAGTGACCCAGTAGTATGCTGAGAAGAATGCCATCAAGAGTCCTTGGGGAGATATTCTCTTTCAAAATCTTCAACCCAAGAACAGAGCTGAAGCCATTGCTCAAGGTTTCCACCCCTGTATGGTCCGTGGACCACAGCCTGCCAATGTCGACCCATCATCATTGCTATGGTGTCGTGAAGATAATCTTTTCAAGCGCAATTTTTAGCATGCAAAGGCATCGACCAAAGATAACAAGAAGAGTCTCGGATGCGATTTCAACACAGGGTGAGGGATTCCTGGATTAGGCGGTATCCGGACAGCCGGACTATATCCTTTGGCCGGACTGTTGGACTATGAAGATACAAGATTGAAGACTTCCTCTCGTGTCCGGATGGGACTCTCCTTGGCGTGGAAGGTAAGCTTGGCGATACGGATATGTAGATCTCCTCCCTTGTAACCGACTCTGTGTAACCCTAGCCCCCTCCGTGTCTATATAAACCGGAGGGTTTAGTCCATAGTACACGAACAATCATACCATAGGCTAGCTTATAGGGTTTAGCCTCTACGATCTCGTGGTAGATCAACTCTTGTACTACTCATATCATCAAGATCAATTAAGCAGGAAGTAGGGTATTACCTCCATCGAGAGGGCCCGAACCTGCGTAAACATCATGTCCCCTGCCTCCTGTTACCATTTGCCTTAGACGCACAGTTCGGGACCCCCTACCCGAGATCCGCCGGTTTTGACACCGACATTGGTGCTTTCATTGAGAGTTCCACTGTGCCGTCATCGTAAGGTTTGATGGCCCCTTCGATCATCGGTAATGATGCGGTCCAGGGTGAGGCCTTCCTCCCCGGACAGATCTTTGTATTCAGCGGCTTCGCACTGCGGGCCAACTCGTTTGGCCATCTGGAGCAGATCAAGAGCTACGCCCTTGGCCACCAGGTCAGGTTTGGAAACTTGAATTACACTGCCGATATCCGCGGAGACTTGATCTTCGATGGATTCGAGCCCATGCCGGGTGTGCCGCACGATCACGACGAGCATGATGTAGCTCTGCCGTCGGACAGTGTTCGGGAAATCACACCAGCGACCACTCCGGCCTTCAATCCGGAACAGATCGTGCCATCCGAGGATGGGCGGATAGACCCCGCCTTGGAGGCCACACCCTCAGTGGCGATAGAGTCGAATACTGACCTTTACCCTCCACGAGAGCCGTGACGCCGAACCACTAGACTCGTCTCCACCCACGGACTCCGAACCGCCTGCGCCCATGCCTATCGAATCCGATTGGGCGCCGATCATGGAGTTTACCTCCGCGGATATCTTTCAGCACTCGCCCTTCGGCGATGTACTAAAATCGTTAAAATCTTTCTCCCTGTCAGGAGAACCTTGGCCGAACTATGTCCGGTTAGAATGGGATGCGGATGACGAAGAAATTCACTCCCCACCCACCACCCACTTAGTAGCCACTGTCGATGATTTAACCGACATGCTCGACTTCGACTCCGAAGATATCGATGGTATGGACAACGATGCAGGAAACGAACAGGAACCACCGCCAACAGGTTGCTGGACCGCTACTTCATCACATGACATATACATGGTGGATACACCTAAAGAAAATGATGACGAGGAACGGAAGGATGCAGCGAAGGATAGCTCCTCTGATAAGCAATCAAATCGGCGCCGTAGGCGTCGCTCCAAATCCCGCCTCGGCAAAAACAACGATAACAGTGCAAGAATAAACAATACCCTGGTCGACTCCAGAGGAAACGACGACCGAATAGACCCAGCAACGGAGCAGGGTGAGCCAGCGGACGACGAACAAAGTACAGAGCCGCTGTCCGAACATGGCGACGCCGAGCGTCAAGCTAATCAACCCGTCTCCGGAGAAGAGAACTCCGGATGACAATGAACACATCATCCCGAAAAAGGCAGCTGGAGCAAGAGAACCTCCATAGAAGGCTTATCGCCACTGCGAGGACTCTAAAGAAGTAGAAGCAAAGGCTTAAGGCCGCAAAAAACAAACTCAATGGTAGATGGAACAAAGTGCTCGATACGGCAGAAAAGTATGGTGGCAGTCGCCACACGAAGAGCTACCCAAAGCGAAAGCTGCTGCCTGAATTCGACGATGAGGCCTTAGAGCCCCCACAGCCCAAAAATAAAATTGCCAACCGGTCGGATCGAAGACCTCGCGGCCGCACATAAGTCAGTACATGCCCCACGCGAGGACTCGCATCAAAGGGCCGGCGCAACCAGATCCATCTACGGATCAAGGAAATGCGCTCCAGCACTCAGCCACAACCAACTATTACAACCGTCCGAATGCCATGGTACAGCTAAATACAGGTGTGCCGCACACCCCCTATGTTTCACCGATGAGGTACTAGACCATGAATTTCTAGAAGGATTCAAACCAGTGAACATAGAGGCGTATGACGGGACCATAGACCTGGGGGTCTGGATTGAGGACTTTATCCTCCATATTCATATGGCTCGCGGAGACGATCTCCATGCCATCAAATACTTGCCCCTCAAGCTCAAAGGACCAGCTCGGCACACTGGTTAAAAAGCCTCCTCGAAAACTCCATTAGAAGTTGGGAGGAGCTCGAGGATCTTTTCGGGCTAACTTTCAAGGGACTTATGTCCGACCTCCAGATGCAGATGATTTGAGTCATATAATTCAACAACCTGGAGAGTCAGCCCGAAAGCTTTGGAACAGGTTTCTCACTAAGAAGAACCAAATTGTCGACTGTCCGGACGTCGAAGCCTTAGCAGCTTTCAAGCACAGCGTCCGAGACGAATAGCTTGCCAGACACATCAGCCAAGAAAAACCAAGAACAATGGCAGACCTAACAAGCCTCATGACCCGCTTTTGTTCGGGTGAGGACAGCTGGTTAGCCCGAAGCAGCACCAGCGACCCAAGCACATCCGAAGTCAGGGATGGCAATGGAAAACCGCGACGCAGTAAAAACAAGCACCGAAATAAAGAAGACAGCCCAGATAACACGGCGGTAAACGCCAGATTCAGGGGCTCTCGACCGGGTCAGTGGAAAAAGCCATTTAAAGGCAACAGAGATGGACCGAACAACCTAAACAAGATTCTAGACAAACTATGTCAGATCCACGGCACCGCCGATAAACCTACAAATCATACCCACAGAGAATGCTGAGTCTTCAAGCAGGCCGGCAAGCTAAACGCCGAACACAAGGGGGAGGACACACCAAGCGATGACGAGGATGAGCCTCGCCAGTAGGGCACTGGGGGACAGAAAGAATTCCCACCAGAAGTCAAAACAGTAAACGCGATCCACGTGACAAAGAGGAGAAGCAAATATGCACTCCGAAATACACGAGCTGTAGAGCTCGTCACCCCCGAGTTCTACCCCTGGTCGGCCTGCCCGGTCACTTTTGATCGCAAGGATCACCTAATAAGCATCCGGCATGAAGGATCAGCTGCCTTGGTGCTGGACCCAATAATAAATGGATACCATCTCACTCGAGTCCTTATGGACGGCGGCAGTAGTCTAAATCTGATATATCAGGACACCATCCGCAAAATAGGGATAAACCCAACAAAAATCAGCCACAACAATACTACCTTCAAGGGAGTAATACCAGGCACAGAGGCACGCTGCACGGGCTCTCTAGTACTAGAGGTCGTGTTCGGCTCGCCCGACAACTACCGAAGCGAAAAGTTAACCTTCGACATTGCTCCATTCCGAAGTGGCTATCAAGCACTACTTGGACGAGCGGCTTTTGCTTGTTTTAATGCAATACCGCTTTACGCTTCTCTCAAGTTTAAAATGCCCGGTCCGCGTGGCATCATCATAGTACATGGAGATGTTGAGCGCTCCTTACGAGCAGAAGAACGTGCGGCTGCTTTAACAGCCGAACACGAGATGGCCTCACTACCAGAACAGATGACCGGTCGTTAGGACCACGGACACGGTTAGATGAGTCCAGCTAATCATTGGATAGAGATTAGTTTGATGGTTATACCCTTATAGACGGTACCAGGGGCTTCTCAGCGATAATTCGGCTCAACTTCACCCATCTCAACTTATTAAACGGTTTATTTCTAATAGCCAATTTTTTGCACGACAACTTTCAACTAAGTTCCTCTCTTTTACAGATGATAATCGTGCTACACCCATCCAAGATACGGCACAACGTAGACACAGACGCAGACGTGCAGCAGGGACCCGTTCAAAGGTTTCTCTCTAGATTAAGACCCTGCGTAAACCTTTTTTACTGTCTTTTGTTGTTCACATCCTCCGGATTCTCAATACAACCGAGAAGGATGCTGATGTTCTTGGCATGTGGCCACGTCATAATATTGCTACCCGGACACTAGAGGCTCATTATCCAAGGGCATCATTTAGCCCGGTATATATTTCAGAGACCGAATACCTTAGGGAGTGTTCGGCGTCGCGAGTTTGGCCTTATATGAATCAGCTCCGAATCATGTCTTTGATCAAATGTTGGGTTTGCCCGGCTCCTGTGTATTGCTACCTTACATTCCGCTCTATCGGCTAAGGCGGCACCAGGAGAACTACTGCAATTGTGCCCTGGTTTGGCCGGACGAGCACCTCAGTAGAGAAAGCCGAAAACTGACTGTCATGATAAAGCGCGAGACTGGTAAACTACTCGATGACCTAGTGGAATCTTCGGTATTCCTCCACATTAACGAAGGGCCGTTTCCCTGCCAGGCCTGTACGCGCCCCGTATTCAGATGAGCGCGGAGCCACCAGGGGCTATATAGTAGCCCCACTATCAAACTCCTATGGCTAAGTGAATGTGTTAAAGCAATATAGTACGATTGCCTAGTTCGCTGCGCTATCGCCTCCTTAATGGACCAAGACGTTGGATCAAGTGTGAACACGTGTCTTCTGCGAACACCCCCGCATTATATGCGTGGGGGCTGAAGCCGACTGCAAACTTTCAGGATATATACATATATACATAAACGGCCGCACAGGAGGCATCATCATACTTTCAGGCAAAAGTATAAAAATAGCCCTTACAATTCAGTAAAACATTTGTAATACCCCAAAAATTCAACCATGATTTTTTTTAAACTTTGCCAGGAAATTTAAATTTTTTTCTAGACTTTCTTTGATTTCAGAATCACCCCTTTTCTTTGATATTCAGGAGTTTTTACCCCAAGTGAAAACTTTCCAAGACATTGTTGGACTTGTATACCTTCTCAAGAAAAACATTTTTTTCAGTGGAATTATTTCTACAATTATCTTCCCTGAGCTTTATTTCTTTTTAAATGATTTTTCATAAGATTCAGAGCTCTATTTGCACTACAACCCTTTCAGAAAATTCTTTAAAATTCTCACCAAAATTTGGGGAGGTCATGTGATGTTCCCACATCACTTTTATGCAAAAAAATCTTTTAGTCAATGGAGATTTTGAGCTCTACCCCAAGTTTTCAAAACTGGTCCAGTTTGTACAATTGCACTACAACCTACTTAAATAGTTCTTTAAAGTTTCCACCAAAATTAAGGGATGTTAGTAGGAGTATATAATTCAAATTTATGCAAAAACCCATTGATGTTCTTTGAAATATTTGAGTGAATCATCCTCATCTTCATTCTGGTCCAGCTTGGTGAATTGTATTGCAACTATATTTTATCTTCCTCTTTTTGCCATGGGATTTGTCCTGCTTGAAGTACACCCTACCAAACCCTTAAGTCCAGGAGATTGGACCCATTGGAGTATTTTTGGTACATGCAATAATGCCATATACTTTATGTCCAGAACTAAAGATTTGCAAACCTTGCACTAGCAAGTTTCTGGTTTTTCCCTAATGACCTTGCCATCATCACCTACATCTAAAGAGACCCCATTCTGGAGATTTTGGCCACCCCAAGAGATACCTAGAAGCCCATGGCATTCTGTCAAACACCTTGTGTGCATGGTCAGTTTTGACAGGATTTTTAGTTTGCATTGTGAACTTGACCCTCTGACCCAACCAACTTGTCCACTAAGCTCCTAGATAACCCTAACCTAGACCTGTCAATTCCCAGCCTCGCCCAAGCCCTCTAACACGTGTTGGCATTGCGTCGAGCACCTGGCATGCGTGCTCTAGGCGCGGCCAGAGCGCGCGTTTTGCACGTGCATGCGCCCGAGTCGCCGCGTCCCACTGCCGCCTTCCCCACGCCTGTTCTGGCCCCTCCGCAATCACAGCCATCGCGCCCCGACTCCTCCCGCATCGCAGAGCCGCCCCGGCCACCCCCTGGCACCCCACAGCGCCACCGTCAGGTCGACCATGGTGGCTAGCAGACGGCCGCAGCAGGCCCCGGCCGTGGCAGCGCCGCCCAAGCCATACGCGCGCACCAGCTCGCCCCTTGAGCAGTGTGGAGTTCGTCGGAATGCGCCGGCCAGCTCCACGTCAGCCTGCTAGCTATAGCGAGGCGGTTCGCCGATCTTATCTCTGGCCGCCACGAAACCGACCTACTCGCGCTATAAATAGGGACCCCGAGCTCGTCTAGGCCTCAGGCAGCCTCAGGCCATCCCTCTAGAGCCCCCACGGCCGGCAATCGGCGGCGGGAAGCTTTCTTCCTCGACTCCGGCCTGTTCGGCCGCCGCCACGCTCCAGCTCAGTTCGTCGCAACCAGGGCCTCCCCCGTCCATCCGGTGCCACCCTTAAACTCCCCCGAACCTTGCAGAGCTACCCCGACTCTCAAAAGCGACCAAGAACCGCCGTAGCCCAAACCCCTAAATCCTCCCGAAGCCACCTCCGCCGCGGAGCTCGCCGCCGGCGACTCCCTCCACCCCCGCCAACCTAGCGACCACTGGGAGGACCGCCCTGTACTGGCGGATCCATCCCTGCCCTTGGAACCCGTGGGAAACCGCCGTTAAATCGGCGGCGATCGCTGAGCTCCCGCCCGCTTCGGACGAGAGAAGGAAGGAGGCCCGGGCGACTGGTCAAACCTGACCAGTGGGCCCAAGGGACACATTGTCAGTTACCTAGCCCCGCCGAAACGTGTTTTAAGTGGAGGCGTATTCCTCTAAATATGCCTTCGCTAGAGGAAAGCGTAAGCCCGCCCCAAACGTTTTCCTTTTCTCGGTTTTAATTAAAAGCAGAATTTTGACTAAACTTTGACTGGCCATAACTTTTTAGATATAAGTCCAATCGAATTGATTCTTTTTCTGTTGTTCCTCAAATTCTGTCTAGTTTATTTTCATATTTATTTGAAAATTTTCCAAACAACTTTTTTGTGCTGTTTTTAAACTATGTGTTGATTCAAATTTTTTTTAAATAGGATTATGGAGGGAGAAGAAAACTTTCAAAAAGTTTTGGAATGCACCCTGCCTCTCCACAACTTGAAGGCAAGCATTCTGAACCCTGGCATAATATTGCCTTGTGTTGTCGATACGGTTGCAACCCCACCTTGTCTCAGAGATTTTGTTATTTTATGCGATGATACGATCATACTCATAAGTGCATATTGATGATTCCATGCTGTTGGTATTTGATATGTTTGTGATAGCAATCACCCTCATATTCCTCTCATGCCTACCGGGAGGGATCCGGGAAAGCCTCTGTCTTGGTTAGACACGAGCTTGTCCCTAACCCTTCGTCAAGATGGTTATGTCCGGTGGGGCATGGGGAGGTATGATGAGTGGTGGTTCTGTCTGATGGATGTGAAATATAATTCTTGAGCTAACCATGCAGGAAATGCTTAAACCTCCTAAGTCGACCATAGATCGAGTCTTGTACCAGTAACCCCCATACTTGTTTCGTACTACCACTTGTCCCTGCCACAGGTAGGGTACGGTTAAGTAAATTGTCAACCCCTGTCCTAGCACACACCGTACAGAGAGGCCATGGTGGTAGATACCGGCTGCATCCGGTAGGCATGCCACTTTGTCCGGGGGCATGGGTGTTTCCGGTTGGGACCGAGAGGGGGGCACCCCTTAGAGCGCGCGATATAAGTTTGATACCATGCTAAACGAGGTTGTAGCCTCCCCACTTAGAGTTTCGCTTGACGGGTGTCGTGGGTGATTCTAGACACCGGTAAGTTAGGCTGGTGTGTGCGCTCAGGTGTGTTTTCGAATGAAAGACCGTAGACAGAATTAATCCCGATGGACTAAAGGAATCCGTTGCTAGTGGGTAAAGAGTACAACCTCTGCAGAGATTATATCTATTCGAATAGCCGTGTCCATGGTTAAGGACTACAGTCTGGGATGGGTCAAGTGTCGGTCTTAGTGTCGGTCTTCGGAGGAAAGATTGCTAAACCAAAACATGGATCATGACTTGTGACACATGATGATTATGATTACTATTATTATGGACTAACCATCTACATTATTTGAATTATTGAGTATCCCTGGGACGGTTCTACCTCCTCGATATTCACTTTGATCACTCTCATATAAGCCCTTTATGTGGTGTCGCAGAGACGCCCGACTGTGGCATGCTTATTATCTAAATTACTTTATAAGCCCTTTATGTGGTGTCGCAGAGACGCCCGACTGTGGCATGCTTGTTACGTATTTACTTTCTAATCCCTTTATGCGGTGTCGCATAGACGCCCGACTGTGGCATGCTTGTTATTTAAATTACTATAAGCCCTTTATGTGGTGTCGCTCAGACGCCCGACTGTGGCATATGTATATTACTGTTCTTTCGTGGTGTCGCTTCAGACACCCGATTGGTGCATTTTATTTCTATACTCGGATTGCTTATTCCTATTTTATATGAATAACCTATTTGCGCGCATCATGAATTTTATTTCGTAACTAACCAAGTGATCATGACATATTTTTGAGCATCATTATTATCTGTTATATTATAACCTGAGTTCATAATGTTTGCGAGTACATTCAAAGTACTCACTGGCTTGTCCCTGGCTATTGTCTTGGCCATATTCCTTGCATGGAGAGGAGCGTTGCGATGACAACCCCGGAACCTACACAATGGTGATAGCAGCCTCGCAAAGATAGGAGTTATCCTGGTCACCTGTTCCTGTGGGAAATGGAGTCCCATAGCCAATGATGAACCACAAACCTCTTCCGCCATCAACCACTAGGAACCATTTGTTGTACTCATAGGCCAGAAAGGTCGTGTACTACATATCTTGTATTTTGCTTGGAATTTCTGTATCAAGTTGGTGCCTCATCAACTAACAGTAATTCTGGGGCTGGTGAGCACAGGGACCATTTTGGGAAATTGATACCCTGAAAGTCCGGTCCTGACAACCTTGGTATCAAAGCCAGGCTGACCGTTGGCTAATCCTCTCTTAGCCAGGTCGAAAAAACTAGGTAAACCAACCCACCGGACCATAACCTAAACTCGGCCAAGCTTCTCGTGTAAGATAGCCACACAGTGACCCCGACACCGTTTGGTAGTCGGTGCCCAACCTATCAGCCTAGCCTGTCGGTCACGCGCCAGTGACCGACACCTAAATTGTCTCATTCGCAAGCGTGCAAAGGAAGACTCCGTCCCCTTTTTCTATAAAAAGGGCACGCTAACCTCAACCCAGCACAACACAACCTCTACCCCAAATCAAGCTAAAATGCCAGGACCCATTGTTCACAATGAGACCACGGCAACCAACCTTGGAAGTTTTGTGACCGTGCTAGCAAACCTCACCCGCCGTGCCTTTGCATTAGAAGAGCCCCCAGAATATGTTGTGTACCAAGGGCCCATGAGCGGTGAGAGCCGTCAATTTTGGGCCACTGTGCACCTCTATGGTAGGGGTCTATCGCCAGAACGCCCCTACAGGTTCAGCGGGAGGACAACTTCCTTTGAGCCACAAGCCATCCAACTAGCTGCTCGGGAGGCTATAGTTCAACTCCGGCACTTGTCGCCTAGAGTTAATTGTCGCTCCTTCTACTACTACCCCAGCCGTGACGGGTATGGTAGGCCACCCTAGGTTGCCAACGGAGATCACGAGACGAATCCCGCATTGTTGCATCTGGTGCGCTATGTAAGTGCACTAGAGTAACTGTTCGATCAAATCACCCTTGATCTGATCGCAGCTCGTGGAAAACTGATCCGCCGAGCCCCGGCGAGAAGAGAAGATGAGCCCTACACCGACAGCCCAGTCGTGCTGTTCGGACAACCAATCGAGACCTTCAGGTCAGCCCCAGCCATCGACCAACGTGCTTTGGTGTCCCAGAAGTGCTTCGTCGCCTTTTGCTAACACGCTCCAACTGGATTGTAGCCAACAATCCCCGCGACGGTCATCATCGCTACCCCGACCCTGCAATTCCACAACCCCCTCCAGCTAACCCCGACGGTGAAACCCGTGGAGAAGCCCCGACGTTCGCAAGGCAAGCCCGCTTAGATATAAACGAGGTAGACTAAGTCACTCGAGTATTACCGAGCCTTAGTATGTCCACGCCATGTAATTGTGTGATCTTGTATCGCCATATTGGAATGTTGTCTGCTTGTGCGTCCCTATTTTTAAATTGTAGCCATGCATAAGTGTGTTGGTGTACGGATGCAATTTTAATTCCGGGCGTAGCTACCAAAAACCACCCCGACGACACCCAAAGTTATATGTCACTTTTGCGAGATATGCGTATCTGTGGCATTGACCCCGACCCCATAGAGCAGAACCGACAATATAGTTGCCCCTCACCATGATAAATGACCCAGCCAGATGCTATATATAAGGCCACCTCGTGACTTTATCAGGTGCCCCTCACCTTGTGCACAACCCTCACAGCCATCCCCTTGCCATGCTGAGCCCTAGTATTTATCTGAGAACTCCAGAAGCAACCCTAGGTAGTTTTGTTAAAATAGTGTGGGACTTTACCCACAGTACCATGAGTTCTATCCATCCACCCCAGTACGGGTTGCTCAAATCGAGGATCACCCCATCCACCTCGAAATATTGAGCAGTAGTGCACATCCCTCTCGCAAACCCAAACCAAGACCCAACGGAAGTCTCCTTCGTGGGGAAATCTATGCCGACTCCACATATGGCCACCGAAGCTGCTGCGTACGAAGCGCTTGCTCGCCTTCGATTCGTGGTGCCCTATGCTAGTGAACGAGGGTATTATTATTTCCCGAGTCGTGCAGCACCCGGAGAAGTAACCTCTTTTCTCGGTTGACGAATTGAGAGAGACCGAGTACTGGCCAACCTTGCCCAGTATGTCATCGCGCAAGAGCGTCAGACCCAGCGGTAATGGGTTATCTCTAGAGAATGGCTGATTTAAATCCTCATATCGCCATCGGCAGACCACTGAGTCCCGACCAGGAGAGATGCGTTCATCGACTAGTCAATCTGTTTCCCCCGATAGAAGAAGAGTGTGCCCCAATACCAGAGACGTTTTCTCAGGACCCTGTCTATTTACCGTTTTCACTGTAGACGTCACCACTATGTTTATTATTCCAGCATTTATGTGTCGTAACTTATGCGTGGTATCCTGAGTTTGTGCGACGAATCAATTATTTGGTTTCTAGTAATGTGAGTAGTTTTTACTGCTATTAATTTTGATTTAACTAAATTCACTCGCGATTAATTCTGAAGTGAAATTTTTTCCTGAGTTGTTGCCGCATACATCTCTTCACGACAAAGATTTTTATTCATGCAGCACCGCGACAGCAGACTAACAACCACAACCACTCGAACACACGCACTAATTGCAAACCACGTACCCGTGTTGCATCAAACTGATTACCTCCCTAGCACACCACAGTCTCTGAAGGAGAGATTTGGGAGTGATTATTCGGGTGAAAGTTACCTCCGGCACCCCGACGGCAGTTAGCACCCGACACCGCACCTAATCCTCGTGATCACCGCCACTGCCGAGAGCAAATACTCGGGCGGCAGCATCACGGCGATCATCGAGGATCATCGCGCACAAGAGCACGGAGAACCCCAACAATGCCGCCAGCCCTCCGCACACAAGGATCATGTACCAGTCCGGCACCACCTCCGCCATTAGAGCCTCGTCTCGAGCTTATGCAAACGGAAATGGAGAAGAAGGAAGGAGAAGGAGAAGCAAGGCCAGGTGGGAGGAAGAAGAAAGGAGCACCTCAGTCATTTGATAGCTGGAGATCGGTGTACGGTGGGCGAAGTTCACCAGCACCGCTCGTCGCTTGATCGCCGGTGTTCGGACCGATTCCGCGAGCAGTGCCGACAGCGCACTGGCCCGTGAGGTGAGTGCACGCTGCACTGGCAGCGAGCACGCCGCGCACTATTACGGTACGACCTAGATGCCCTACGCGCTAGAAGTCGCCGGTGGAGAAAGCGCGGAAAGCGCGGGAGAGAGGGAGGAAGAAGCTAGAGGTAGAAGAAGAGACTGACAGTGGGCCCTGTGTCCACCCGTCAGCCAGAGAGAGCACTGTACTCTCGGGTACGACCAGCGTATTTTAGAAAATTTAGGATTTAATTCTAAATTTTTTGTAACCAAAAGTAGAAATTCCTCGTTTTCCCCCCAACCATGGATTTTTTCACGCAGCAGCAGTCTTCCACACTGTAGTTTTACACCACTTATTACCCACTCACTGAAGCCATATTTATTGCATGAGTAGGATGGTTATTTTCGTGATTTTTCTTTGAGATAGCAGGAGTTTTCTTTTTAAAAGCAACCCTTAGCAAATCTCGAGGAAGAGATTTTTCTTAAGGGGGGTAGTGTTGTAATACCACAAAAATTCAACCATGATTTTTTTTAAACTATGCCAGGAAATTTAATTTTTATTTTCTGGATTTTCTTCGATTTCAGAACCAGCCCTTTTCTTTGATATTATGGAGTTTTTACCCCAAGTGAAAATTTTCCAAGACATTGTTGGACTTGTATACCTTCTCAAGAAAAACATTTTTTTTCAGTGGAATTATTTCTACAATTATCTTCCATCAGCTTTATTTCTTTTAAAATGATTTTTCATAAGATTCAGAGCTCTATTTGCACTACAACCCTTTCAGAAAATTCTTTAAAATTCTCAACAAAATTTGGGGAGGTCATGTGATATTCCCACATCACTTTTATGAACAAATATCTTTTAGTCAGTGGAGATTTTGAGCTCTACCCCAAGTGTTCAAAACTGGTCCAGTTTGTACAATTGCAGTACAACCTACTTAAATATTTCTTTAAAGTTTCCACCAAAATTAAGGGATGTTAGTAGGAGTATATAATTCAACTTTATGCAAAAACCCATTGATGTTCTTTGAAAAATTTGAGTGAATCATCCTCATCTTCATTCTGGTCCAGCTTGGTGAATTGTATTGCAACTATATTTTATCTTCCTCTTTTTGCCATGGGATTTGTCCTGCTTGAAGTACACCCTACCAAACCCCTAAGTCCATGAGATTGGACCCATTGGAGTATTTTTGGTACATGCAATAATGACATTTACTTTCTATCCAGAAATGAAGATTTGCAAACCTTGCACTAGCAAGTTTCTGGTTTTGCCCTAATGACCTTGCCATCATCACCTACATCTAAAGAGACCCCAATCTGGAGATTTTGGCCACCCAAAGAGATGCCTAGAAGCCCATGGAATTCTGTCAAACACGTTGGGTGCATGGTCAGTTTTGACATGATTTTTAGTTTGCGTTGTGAACTTGATCCTCTGACCCAACCAACTTGTCCACTAAGCTCCTAGATAACCCTAACCTAGACCTATTAATTCCCAGCCTCGCCCAAGCCATCTAACATGCGCTGGCATTGCGTCGAGCACCTGGCATGCGTGCTATGGGCGAGGCCAGAGCACGCGTTTTGCACGTGCGTGCGCTCGAGTCGCCGCGTCCCACTGCCGCCTTACCACGCCCGTTCTGGCCCCTCCCCACTCACAGCCAGCACGCCCCGACTCCTCCCGCATCGCAGAGCCGCCCCGGCCACCCCCTGGCACCCCACAGTGCCACTACCAGATCGGGCATGGCGGCTAGCTGATGGCCGTGGCAGCGCCGCCCAAGCCATACGCGCGTGCCAGCTCGCCCCTTGAGCAGTGTAGAGTTCGTCGGAATGCGCCGGCCAGCTCCACGTCGCCCTGCTAGCTACAGCGAGCCGGTTCGCCAATCTTATCTCCGGCTGCCGTGAAACGACCTAGTCGCGCACGGCCAGCAATCGACGACGGGAAGCATTCTTCCTCGACTCCGGCCAGTTCGGCCGCCGCCACGCTCTGGCTCAGTTCGTCGCAACCAGGGCCTCCCCCGTCCATCCGGTGCCACCGTTCAACTCCCCTGAAACTTGCGGAGCCACCCCACCTCTCAAACGCGACCAAGAACCACCGTAGCCCAAACCCCCAAATCCTCCCGAAGCCACCTCCGCCGCGGAGCTCGCTGCCGGCGACTCCCTCCACCCCCGCCAACCTAGCGACCACTTGGAGGACCGCCCTGGACTGGCGGATCCATCCCTACCCTCGGAACCCCGTGGGGAGCCGTCGTTCATCGGCGGCGATCGCCGGAGTCCCGCCCCGCTCGGAGAGAGAAGGAAGGAGGCACGGGCTACAGGTCAAACCTGACCAGTGGGCCCAAGGGACCCATTGTCACTGACCCAGCCCCGCCGAAACGTGTTTTAAGTGGAGGAATATTCCTCCAAATATGCCTTCGCTAGAGGAAAGCGTAAGCCCCCCCCCCCCCCCAAAACGTTTTCTTTTTCTGGTTTTAATTAAAAACAGAATTTTGACTAAACTTTGACTGGCTGTAACTTTTTAAATATAAGTCCAATCGAATTGATAATTTTTCTGTTGTTCCTCAAATTCTGTCTATTTTATTTTCATATTTATTTGAAAATTTTCCAAACAACTTTTTTGTGCTGTTTTTAAACTATGTGTTGATTCAAATTTTCTTAAAATAGAATTATGGAGAAAGAAGAAAACTTTCAAAAAGTTTTGGAATGCACCCTGGATCTCCACAACTTGAAGGCAAGCATTCTGAACCCTGGCATAATATTATTTTGTGTTGTCGATACGGTTGCAACCCACCTTGTCTCGGAGATTTCGTTATTTTATGCGATGATACGATCTTACTCATAAGTGCATATTGATGATTCCATGTTGTTGGTATTTGATATGTTTGTGATAGCAATCACCCTCATATGGCTCTCATGCCTACCGGGAGGGATCCGGGAAAGCCTCTGTCTTGGGTAGACACGAGCTTGTCCCTAACCCTTCGTCAAGACAGTAATGTCCGGTGGGGAATGGGGAGGTATGATGAGTGGTGGTTCTGTCTGATCGATGTGAAATATAATTCTTGAGCTAACCATGCAGGAAATGCTTAAACCTCCTAAGTCGACCATAGATCGAGTCTAGTACCAGTAACCCCCATACTTGTTTTGTACTACCACTTGTCCCTGCCACAGGTAGGGTACTTTTCAGTAAATTGTTAACCCCTGTCCTAGCACACACCGTACAGAGAGGCCATGGTGGAAGATACCGGCTGCATCCGGTAGGCATGCCACTTGGTTCGGGGGCATGGGTGTTTCCGGTTGGGACCGAGTGGGAGGCACCCCTTAGAGCGTGCGATATAAGTTTGATCCCATGCTAAATGAGGTTGTAGCCACCCCACTTAGAGTTTCGCTTGATGGGTGTCGTGGGTGATTCCAGACACCTGTAAGTTAGGCTGGTGTGTGCGGTCAGATGTGTTTTCGAATGAAAGACCGTAGACGGAATTAGTCCCGATGGACTAAAGGAATCCGTTTCTAGTGGGTAAAGAGTACACCCTCTGCAGAGATTATATCTACTCGAATAGCCGTGTCCATGGTGAAGGACTACAGTCTGGGATGGGTCAAGTGTCGGTCTTAGTGTCGGTCTTCGGAGGAAAGATTGCTAAACCAAAACATGGATCATGACTTGTGACACATGATGATTATGATTACTATTATTATGGACTAACCATCTACATTATTTGAATTATTGAGTATCCCCGGGACGGTTCTACCTCCTGGATATTCACTGTGATCACTCTCATATAAGCCCTTTATGTGGTGTCGCAAAGACGCCCGACTATGGCATGCTTGTTATCTAAATTACTTTATAAGCACTTTATGTGGTGTCGCACAGACGCCCCACTGTGGCATGCTTGTTACTTATTTACTTTATAAGCCCTTTATGTGGTGTCGCACAGATGCCCGACTGTGGCATGCTTGTTATTTAAATTACTATAAGCCCTATATGTGGTGTCGCTCAGACGCCCGACTGTGGCATATGTATATTACAGTTCTTTCGTGGTGTCGCTTCAGACACCCGATTGGTGCATTTTATTTCTATACTCGGATTGCTTATTCCTATTTTATATGAATAACCTATCTGCATGTATCACGAATTTTATTTCGTAACTAACCAAGTGATCATGACATATTTTCGAGCATCATTATTATCTGTTATATTATACCTAAGTTCATAATGTTTGCGAGTACATTCAAAGTACTCACTGGCTTGTCCCTGGGTATTGTCTTGGCGAAATTCCTTGCATGGAGAGGAGCGTTGCGATGACAACCCCGGAACCTATGCAATGGTGATAGCAACCTCGCAAAGATAGGAGTTTTCCTGGTCTGCTGTTCGTGTGGGAAATGGAGTCCCATAGCCAATGATGAACCACAAACCGCTTCCGCCATCAACCACTAGGAACCATTTGTTGTACCAATAGGCCAGAAAGGTCCTGTACTACATATCTTGTATTTTGCTTGGAATTTCTGTATCAAGTTGGTGCCTCATCAGCTAATAGTAATCCTGGGGCTGGTGAGCACAGGAAGCATTTTGGGAAATTGATACCCCGGAAATCCGGTCCTGACAACATTGTTTTTCAATGGGAATACATGTCACTAGAACATATTATTCTTCGAGCACTGAGCTTCTATTGAACGAGCGCCTTCAAGGACTTCGTCAAAGTAGTGCTCGGCAGCTAGTCGGCTAACGGCCGAACTCGGGGTTGCAATTGCGGTTGCTTCCATCTCCGCCCAGTATGTCTTGACACGGGCAAGCGCCATCCACGCACCCTCGATGCACGCCGACCTCTTCATAGCGTCGATGCGCGGCACAACACCAAGGAACTGCTGCACCAAACTAAAATAATTATTTGGCCTTGGCCCTTCCAGCCATAGATGATCCCCAACAGACCTCATGGCAAGCCCGGACAACTTATGGAGCTCGGCCCATTCGGCCATCCGCTCATTCAACGGAAGCGGACGCGCTGGAACATTAAATTGTGACCAGAACAACTTCTCCACTTCGCGATCTTTCTGATCTTTGAAGTATTCGGCCGCATCAGCGGCACTTGCTGCCAAATCCAGATAAGCGTCTGCAGAACTCCACAGCCGATCCAGAGGAGCGTACTTAGGATCTACAAACTTCATCCGCAGCATAAAGGGCTTCCCAGCCGCGATATCCACGGCGTGATGCAGCTCCCCCTTCATCTCTCTAATTGTAGAGTGGGCGTCCTTGGCCGCCACCATGGCCTTCTCCAGGTCTGTCATCTTTGCTCGATCTTCCTTTTTGAGAAGCTCGTAACGGCCGGCGGCATCCTTCAACTCCACAACCATCTTGGATATTTCCTCCTTCCTTCGGCAATGAGCAGCCTTTTCGGCTCTCAGCTCCTCGATCTCCTTCAGGGCGGCCGCATCACTTTTCCTGGCTTGTTCTTTCGCCCGGGCAAGTTCCTCTCGAAGGGTATCCACGGCTGCAGCTCCATCTGCAGTCGCAACATATTAAAGATATTGGCATCATGCTCCTCTTACTACGTATCGATCACTGGAAAAATCACATACCCTGTGCCTCGTCAAGCCGCTTGTTGACAAGCACGATGTCGACATCCGCCGCATCAAGTTGCCGCTTCAGCTCGGCAAACTCACCAGTCCGGCTAGCCACCGGACCTTCCGCCACCTGCATATAAAGGCGGCCAGATTGTTACTTGGGACTATGATCCTCTGTTTGCCGCCATTTCCAACAGCAACCAGAGTCTCAGGGGCTAATATCTGCACAGGACACACCATAACATATGCGGTACTGTCAAAAATACATGCTATTTCACATACCTCAAAACCTTTCAGCAGACTCATAAAGGCTTCATGCCACCCACTTTCGGCAGATGAAATCCTCTCAACTACCATACCCATTAGCGTACGATGCGCTTCTGAGATACCCGCTTGCTCTAGCATATCCTTCAGTGCGTCCGACCGCATAACAGACGGTGCCGGACTCTTTCAGTTGCTCTCTTCAAGAGCTGGATACTGGGGACTTCGGGTGGCCAAAGGATTACCCTCTGGCCTTGCCGGATCAGGAGAAGCCCTCCGCGACGACACCTCGGGGTCGCCCGCCTCGTAAGGCGGGAGGGTATGGGGAGGCGTTTCGCTCTCCATCATCTCCGTAAGAAGATCCCCTGAAGACGAACTCTGTCGAGAAGGGCTATGATCTGGACTATAAGATAAATGTTTCGATTATTCTCCTTAGAAGCAAAACAGGACATTTTTACTATTGAGTCCCCTCTCTACATACAGCTCGGTTGAGGGCTAATACCCTTGCGGGCATGGTCCGGCCGGGGTATCCCCCGTGGCAGGACCCTCTGGCGAAGATTTCTTCCCCCGTTTGGAGACCATTGTCTCCGGGTCTTCAGAGGCGGTCCTCTTCCTTCCTTGGGAAGGGGGAATTTCAGTTTCTTCCCCCCGGTTATCCTCCTTCGCAGAGGCGCTAGCCTCTTTCTTCCCCCCTTTGTCTTCCCCTAAGGGCGCTTGATAAGGCGTGAGCTCCAGCATCCTGGCTAGTACAGGATCCGGTGAGACCTCGGGGAGGGGGCCCGGACACCTAATCATGTTCGCCTTTGTTACCCAGTCCTGGTCAAAGAGCAACTTTTTAGAATGATGTTGTGATAAATAAAGATACGGCGTGTTCGGTTACAGAACTACTTACTTGGGTATCGGGACGATTGCAGTTCAAACCCGCATCCTCGGTGGTGTCCAGACACATTATTTGTGGTCCGAAGAACAATTTGTACATGTCCTCGAGCGTAATGCCGAGGAAATGATGGATAGCTCGCGGTCCCTCCGGGATGTGAAGGAAATATGCCCTAGAGGCAATAATAAAGTTATTATTTATTTCCTTATTTCATGATAAATGTTTATTATTCATGCTAGAATTGTATTAACCGAACATGATACATGTGTGAATACATAGACAAACAGAGTATCACTAGTATGCCTCTACTTGACTAGCTCGTTGATCAAAGATTGTTATGTTTCCTAGCCATAGACATGTGTTGTCATTTTATTAACAGGATCACATCATTAGGAGAATGATGTGATTGACTTGACCCATTCCGTTAGCTTAGCACTTGATCGTTTAATATGTTGCTATTGCTTTCTTCATGACTTATACAGGTTCCTATGACTATGAGATTATGCAACTCCCATTTACGGAGGAACACTTTGTGTGCTACCAAAGCGTCCTGGCAATCGGGTGATTATAAAGGTGCTCTACAAGTGTCTCCGAAGGTACATGTTGGGTTGGCGTATTTCGAGATTAGGATTTGTCACTCCGATTGTCGAAGAGGTATCTCTGGGCCCACTCGGTAATGCACATCACTTAAGCCTTGCAAGCATTGCAGCTAATGAGTTAGTTGCGGGATGATGTATTACGGAACGAGTAAAGAGACTTGCCAGTAACGAGATTGAACTTGGTATTGAGATACCGACGATCAAATCTCGGGCAAGTGACATACCGATGACAAAGGGAGCAACGTATGTTGTTATGCGGTCTGACCGAGAAAGATCTTCGTATAATATGTGGGAGCCAATGACCATCCAGGTTCCACTATTGGTTATTGACAGGAGATGTGTCTCGGTCATGTCTACACAGTTCTCGAACCCGTAGGGTCCGCAAGCTTAAAGTTTCGATGACAATTATATTATGAGTTTATGTGTTTTGATGTATCGAAGGTAGTTCGGAGTCCCGGATGAGATCGGGGACATGACAAGGAGTCTCGAAATTGTCGAGACGTAAAGATCTATATATTGGACGACTATATTCGGACATCGGAAAGGTTCCGTGTGATTCAGGTATTTTCGGGGGTACCGGAGAGTTACGGGAATTCGTATTGGGCCTTAATGGGCCATACGGGAAAGGAGAAAAAGGTCTCAAAGGGTGGCCGCAATCCTCACCATGGACTGGTCCGAATTGGACTAGGGAGGGGGGCGCCCCCTTCCTTCCTTCTCCTTTTTCCTTCCCTTCTCCTACTCCAACAATGAAAGGAGGAATCCTACTCCCGGTGGGAGTAGGACTCCCCCCTTGGCGCGCCCTCCTTGGCCGGCCGCCTCTCCCCCCTTGCTCCTTTATATACGGGGGCAGGGGGCACCTCTAGAGACACAACAATTGATCCACTACAAGATATATGTCAACTAGTGACCTTTTGTCAGTGACCCAGGAAGAAATGGTCATAGATCTATGACCATTTCAGACCAATTGGTCAAAAGCTGTTCGGGGGGCTCCAAACCCTAAACCATTGCGACCATTTTGGTTAGAAAGGTCGAAATTTCATTACATGAAATGGTTATAAAGCAAACAGCGCTAGTCCGCTGCCTTATTTCTAGTTGTTAACGACCAATATGGATGGTCATGGCCTTGTAAATTGTGGTGGGTTGCTATGACTAGGTGCCACCTCATCAGTTTTGCCTATGTGTCATATCCATGTGGTAGTTTTTGCCCTAGGTTGTGAAGCAACCTATATTTCTGTCATTCCCAAAGATCCCAAAAAAATCTCATAAATTCTTTGGGTCATATCTTCTTCAAATATGTAAAAACCTTCCTTGCCTAGTTCAAAAATATTTGTTTTCCTATTCTGTTCAGAACAACAGTTTGTGAAGGAAGTACCACTTTGGCATGTCCAAATAGTATCCATTTTCTATAGTGCTTTCCTATGCCCAAATAACCATCCTCCACCAAATGCCAGCTCAATCCATTCATTATTTTAAGCCGAGCTTCAACATTCGTATTTATGTCCAATATGGTAGTTTGCAAAGCAAGTACCACCTAGGCTCCTCCTTTTGAGCTGAAAATTTGTGAAGACGGACTTCTTAGTAACTGATCATCCTCAGCCAAAACTCACGCCCATTAGCCATGTACATTTCCCATACCGCTAATCAAACACTTGGCTGCTAATTCATGTTTGAGCATCGATGTCAGGACCCCGATTCCAGGTCACATCGATCTAGCCGGTAACACCTCATATCACTTTGCGGCCTCACGCACGGTATTCCCACGGGTGTCGCCTTACCATGGCCCGGGACCGTTTGCGTCTTTTGGCTCACGTATATGATAGCGTCGCTAGCATCCATATGACAAAGAACCCGGGCCGACATGGCTAGTCGTGAACCCAAAGCGGCACTAACCCATTGGGACAGGCATACATGAATCACATCGAGCATGTCGGTCATCAACGTATGAATTCGGGCTGTAGCACTGGGCTAACAGGACTCCGGTATCCCGGGCTGTAGCAGGCTAGGCAGGACTCCGGATATCACCGCGTGATATTTCCCCAAAGGGGAACATAGGAACGAAGTGAAACACATGCCGCCAGTCAAGTGTCCAAGCAGTAGTCTTTGGGCTAGCGAGGACTCGGTGAACCGGGCTGCAGCGGACTACTATCGCTCGGGAAGCACGAGACTACATTTCCCCATATGAGAGGCTGCCAAGGATAAACAACTAGATTGTCGGATCCCACACATACCAAGCATTTCAAACATACACACAATATGCTCAATATGTGTAAATACAACATGGCATCACAACATAACTCTCGACTCAAATATTTATTCATTAGGCTCAGGAGCGAGATATTACAAACATGGGTCTCATGACCCAACACTCGAAACATACAAGTCAAAGCACAAGCGGAAGCTTAACATGTCCGAGTACGAGACATCTACAAATGAAAAAGGCTGAGAAGCGACTATCTACCGAGATCTGCCGAGGGCTCAAGATCGTAGCTGAGGTAACAAGCTAAGCGTCGAAGTCCACGTGGAACTACTAGCGAGGCCAGCGTCTCTCTGCAAAACATAAAATAGGCAAACGTGAGTACAAACGTACTTAGCAAGACTTACATCAGAACTATCTACATATGCATCATTATCAACCAAGGGGGTGGTGGAGTTTGACTGCAGCAAGCCAGCTTTGACTCGGTGGCTATCCTGAACTACATTGCAAGTAACTCTTTTGAGGTGGCGCTACGAGTCCACATATTCACCATATCAATACACCACTATGGACCGCTCCGTCTCCCTATGAGAACGCCATCCATAGCACTCACGCTTATCTTGCGCATTTTAGAGCATCCACTTTCACTTGTCTATGAACTGATATAGGCAACCCGAAGTCCTTTTCGGACACGGCTATTGAATAGATCATATTAACCTGCAGGGTGTACTTCTTCACACACGCTCTCACCACTTACCGCCGTTTACGACATGTACTCGGCAACCTGCAAGCGGAAGCCCAGCGTGGGTGTCGGCCAGACCTACCTAAACACTCGAGTCCCTAGTCCGGGTTTATCGCCTATTCAGGTTCCATCCGCAGGGAGTCCGCCGAGGTTTCCCATACAGCCCGAGCGATGTGTGCGGGGTTCCCGAGATACCAAGCGGGCACTTTCGGTACACGGGCCATGGTGTATCTACGCATCATAGCCCACCCCTAGGGTCAGCGCCACATACGGCCTCCAACACATATCCTACAAACACGAAACTAGTTGCAACTCACGGACAGAGAACAAGGGTGGTTAAGAAGCGAGAGGGTCCATTGGTTTCAGGCCCAATGCGTGGGAGTATGCTGTTTCATGGATCACAAACACAGAACTCAGTTCCTGAGGACGGCTGCAATGAGACAACCCACCATGTACTCCTACATGGACTCTCACCGCTACCTTTACCAAATCGTGTTCACACATTTAGCTCACACACAGTAGGACATGTTCACACAACTATTCCAATTCATTCCCGATGAATCAGACCTGACTCAACTCTAAGAAGTAGCAGGCATGACAAACAAGCATGAATGAGTAGGCACAACAGGGCTCAAACAACTCCTACTCATGCTAGTGGGTTTCATCTAATTCTTGTGGAATGACAGGTCATGTAGAGGATAAAGGGGTTCAGCTACATGAGCAAGTAACACATGAGTCGTTGTTGTCCTAATGCAGTAAAATAGAGCAGGAGGCGAGAGAGTGGGATTATATCGAATGAACAAGGGGTTTTGCTGCACAGCACTTCGAAGATAATATAGTTCTTCATCGGTGTCATCGAACAATCGTCGGAGCGTCGTCTCTCGAGAGGGACAAACACCGGCAAACAAGAAAGAGCACAATCAATGCAGTGCACAAACAAATGAATGACATGTCATGTTAAGGAACTGAATTGACCTAATGCAGCAGTAAGCCAAGTTAATTGAAGTGGAATTCAAACAAGGTTAAACTCCAACTCCAAATGCTAGTTCATAAATTACCCTATTCATGATTCATCCTATTCAGTGAGGTTAACTTGTTCAAACATGCATGATCATGGCATAAACAGATTCTTCATATTTTTCTGATCATTTTTCATATATAAATTATTTCATTACGAGCTACGGTTGAATTACTATGAATTTTAGAAGTTTAGAATATTTTCTGAAATTTCACGAGTTATAATAAATCCGAAAAGGTATTCTGCGTCGACTGACGTCGATGTGACGTCAGCGGGTCAACGGGACACGGTCCGGGTCAACCCTGACAGTGGGTCCCGCGTGTCAGTGTAATTAGTTTAACTAATTCAATTAGTACTAATCCTAATTAACTAACAGGGTTGGGCCCCACCTGTCATTGACCCGGAGAGTCAACGGGGCCCACCGTGGTCAAAGTCAAGGTCGGCTGCACGGCGTTTAGCCGCCAGCCGAGCCCGCCGGGCGGCGGAAGTGTTTTTGGCCGTTCCGGTGACCAAATGGGTCGCGGAGGGCATCTAGGTGGAGCTGGGAACGAGCCGCGGCTTTTGGTGGAGTTAGTTGGGGTCGGGGTGGCCGGAATCGACGCCGGCGACGACCTAGGCGGCCGCCGGAGTTCGTGCGTGGGTGCGGGCAGCGTTGCGGTGTCGCGAGCAAGCGGGCTGAGGCGCTAGTGGTGGCCTCACGTGATGCGGTGAGTGCGATGGGCACTAGCGGGACCAAATAGCCACGGAGCCTCATCGGCGACGAGCTCAGGCGGAGGTGAGCCGGCTTCAATGGCGGCGGCGGCTCTGGCGAAAATGGCGCGGGAAGAGAGGGAATCGACCGGAGGCTCACATGGGTCGCGTAGAGATGGTCGATGAGCTCGGGAAGCGGCGATGGTGGCGAATCGGCGGTGAAGATCCTCGGCGGCGGTGGTGGAGAAAGCGGCGGTGAGGCGATGGAGCCATCCGGGCTTGCTTCGCCGGTGGAGAGGTTCAGCGGGAGGCGGAGCTCGGGCACTAACGGCTGGGCGTGGGGATGCTGGTGGCAGCGGTGGTGTCGGTCGGCGCGACGAACCCGTTCGGTGAGTGAAAGAGAGAGAGATCCGGGGAGAGGGCACGGGAGGAGAGAGAGAGGCGTCGAGGGAAGGTCGAGGCGATGCACGTGGCTCGGGGCCGACTCCAAACAGCGGCAAGCAAGCAGGAGGTGGCGGACGCGTGCTTTCGCGGCAGCCGGCCATCGCTAAATCCTCTGGCAAGGGGAAGGCGACGAGGGAGGAGCCCCTGGTGGGCTGGGCCGGCCAGCTACAAGTCTTGGGCGGTTGGTGGCGTCAGGTAAGTTTTCTCTTCTCTGTTTTATTGTTTTGTTTTCTATTTTTCTGTAGATATTGGGCTTTATTAAAAATACTAAAACATTTCCAAAAATCCTGCAAATAATTGTGGGCTCTGTTGGGATTATTCCTAATAGCCCACACTTAAGTTCAGAATTAATTGAGCACTTAAATTATTTAAAGTATTTAAATGCCCAAACTCAAATACAATATGATTTAATTCAAAAATCCAAAAATGATCTAAGAATATATTCATCATTTTTGGCAGAGGTTTCCACCTTAACCAGAAATCATGAACTTTTCTTAGGGACATTTTTGGTTTATTGAAAAATATTTTTTTAAGTTTGAACCTAGTTGAATTCATTTGGTGCTAGGGTTTCAACATCCCCATTTCAAATTTCTTAGGAATTTAACATGATGCATGGATGCAATGCCACTAGTTACAAGCAAGCTCTAGGGCTGTGACAATCGACCGGTCTCCTCATGAGAATCTTATGTTGTAATTTTCTTCCTAGCACCTACCTGGGGAGTGCCCAACCCACTAGACATGCCTAGGCTGCCCAGAACACATGGCAACGCCACGGTCACGTGGTGACCACGCGACGGGCATGCGAGTTTACACGCTCTAGAGTTGGGGGCCTCGGCCACCGCCCAAACCTCGACGTATCGCCACCAAACCATGTATTTATGATCAAATAGGTACTTGTGTAACTATAAATGATTTTTGGAAAAAAATAAATAGTAAACTATGAGGCAGCTGCAGTTCAAATTTGACCCGCTTCCTGCTGAATCGGCGGGAATTTGTCTTTTTCACCAGAGGTGGATCAAAACTTTTGACACCCAACCATTTTTTCAATTGTGAATTAAATATGTCCTAGTATTTTAGAAAATTTATTTGGTCCAATTTTGCAACAATTATTTGGGAGGTCCTTCACAAAAAACCATCCTTTTGGGCACTCGAAAAATGGAAAATGGTTTTTTCATCCAAAGAAAATGAAAACTTCCTTAGGCAACATTGGTTGCCATTCCAATATGCACCCTTGTGCACAATATGAGATCATTTGAACAAACTATGCCAAGAATGTGGCCATAAGATTGATCATTTGGCCTGAAAACCATGAATCTTCACGCATGATAACTCATTTCTGAGAACACTTTTTTAAAATAATTTCCGTATTACAAGTTTATTATTTTTCCTGGAAACTTGGTCATATATAATGACACAATGCTAAGGTTTTCCAATTTTTTGATTTTTTTTGAATTTTTTATGCCCGTTTCAAAATGCGGTCAAAACGGCGGGCTTGACCGTTCCTAGCTACTGGTTGAATCTTGGAAAACTTTTGATGTTTCTCTGATTAAATAGATACTTATGTACCTAGAAATGATTTTTGGAAAAAAATAAAGAGCAAACTATGAGGTAGCTGCAGTTCAAATTTGACCCGCTTCGAGCTGAATCGGCGGAAATTTGTCTTTTTCACCAGAGGTGGATCAAAAAAATTTACACCCAACCATTTGGTAAATTGTGCACTAAATATGGCCTAGTATTTTAGAGAAATGATTTGGTCCAGTTTTGCAATAATTATTTGGTAGGTTCTTCACAAAAAAACCTCATTTGGGGCACTCGAAAAATGGAAAATGGCTCCTTTGTGCAATGAAAGTGAAAACTCCCCAAATCAACATTGTTTGGAATTCCAAGATGCACCCTTGTGCATAATATGAGATCATTTGACAAAAACTATGCCATGAATGTGGCCATAAGATTGATCATTTGGCTTGAAAGCCATGAATCTTCACGCATGATAGCTCATTTCTGAGAACACTTTTTAAAAATAATTTCCGTATTACAAGTTTATTATTTTTCCAGGAAACTTGGTCATATATAATGACACAATGCGAAGGTTTTCCAATTTTTTGATTTTTTTTTGAATTTTTTATGCCCGTTTCAAAATGCGGTCAAAACGGCGGGCTTGACCGTTCCTAATTAGTGGTTGAATCTTGGAAAACTTTTGATGTTTCTCTGATTAAATAGATACTTACGTACCTAGAAATGATTTTTGGAAAAAATAAAGAGCAAACTAGGAGGTAGAAGCAGTTCACATTTGACCCGCTTCCAACTGAATTGGCGGAAATTTGTCTTTTTCACCAGAGGTGGATCAAAACATTTTACACCCAACCATTTGGTCAATTGTCCATTAAATATGGCCTAGTATTTTATAAAAATGATTTGGTCCAATTTTGCAATAATTATTTGGTAGGTTCTTCACAAAAAAAACCTCATTTGGGGCACTCGAAAAATGGAAAATGGCTCTTTTGTGCAATGAAAGTGAAAACTCCGCAAATCAACATTGTTTGGAATTCCAAGATGCACCCTTGTGCACAATATGAGATCATTTAAACAAACTATGCCATGAATGTGGCCATAAAATTGATCATTTGGCTTGAAAGCCATGAATCTTCACGCATGATAGCTCATTTATGAGAACACTTTTTAAAAATAATTACCGTATTACAAGTTTATTATTTTTCCTGGAAACTTGGTCATATATAATGACACAATGCGAAGGTTTTCCAATTTTTTATTTTTTTTGAATTTTTTATACACGTTTCAAAATGCGGTCAAAACGGCGGGAATGACCGTTCCTAGCTAGTGGTTGAATCTTGGAAAACTTTTGATGTTTCTATGATTAAATAGATACTTATGTACCTAGAAATGATTTTTAAAAAAATAAAGAGCAAACTATGAGGTAGCTGCAGTTCAAATTTGACCCGCTTCCAACTAAATCGGCGGAAATTTGTCTTTTTCACGAGAGGTGGATCAAAACTTTTTACACCCAACCATTTGGTAAATTGTGCATTAATTATGGCCTAGTATTTTAGAAAATTGATTTGGTACAATTTTGCAACAAATAAATGGTAGGTTCTTCACAAAAAAACCTCTTTTGGGGCACTCGAAAAATGGAAAATAAAATTTTTATGCAAAGAAAATGAAAATTCCCTTTAGCAACATTGTTTGGCATTCCAATATGCACACTTATGCAAAATATGAGATCATTTGGACAAACTTTGCCATGAATTTTGACATAACATTGGACATTTGCCCTATAAGAGAAAAAAAAGAAAAAAGAAACCCTAAAAAAACTTAATTCTGATTGGTGGAATTACTTGTGGCTTGGATCGATGACATGGCATCCATCTGACCGTGGTTCCGTCCATCCATCCAACCCACTGCAGCAAACCCCCCTCTCTCTCGAACCCCACCCAACCCCACCCCTCGTGACCTCCTCTCTCTCGCGCGAACCCTAGCGTTGCATTCCTCCCTTGTCGCCGCCACCTCAAGCGGGAATCCTGTCGTCCTCCTCTCACCCCAACCATCGTCGATCCTTCTCCGGCCAGCACTCTTTACCGCACCTCTCCCTCTCTCCCATGGCACCAGATCGAGCCGATGAGGCTAGTCCACGGCCAGATCCGCCACCGCCACAGCAACCTCTCTCTCTTCCTCTCCCTAATCCAGATCGAAGACGGCGGCTCCCACCGCATCGCTCTCCCATCGTCTCCCACCGTCCTTCCACACCGACCGTTTCACTCTCTCTCGCACCCAATCTAGATCCCAACCTTCGGCTCTTCGTCCTACATCCAGATCCCGATCCGCGGTAGCGCCCTCGGATCCAACCCTCCCTTCTTCTTCAATCGCATGCGCCGCGTCCCGCGCCTGGAGTCCCAAGCCTCGATCTCCTACTCGCGACCAGCTCCGTTCCCGAGCGCCTTTGCCTCCCTGTCCCGCTGGAGGACGACGACGACACCTCCTCGGTCTCCTCTGTCTCATCCACCACCACCTACGCGTCTGCGGCCGGCACCGCCGCCGCGGGGGGCAAGACGGAGAGGCCGTTCCCGTCTCCAGGAGAAGAAGGGCGGAGCACCAAGGAAGGAGGAGGTCGTCACGAGGGAGTACACCGTCAACCTCCACAAGTGCCTCCTTGGCTGGTATGCATCCTCCCAGCCCTACTACTTCTGCTCATCGGTCCGGTCCCGCTACAAGATCTGACTCGATTGTTCACGCCGTCCTGCTGTATTCGATTTGCGTTGCCAAGATCGTGCTCGCTGTTCTCGCTCATCTTGGTTCAAATAGAATGTGCCCTTTCATACTGTTCTCACTGAACAATTTCCTGATGCTGCTGTGACTGTTATCAACTTATTATAGAATGTGCCCTTTCATACTTCTCTAGTCTCGTTTAGACGTGAGCTGAGAGGTATATACTTCTCTAGTCTCGTTCAGACGCACTGGAAGCAGGTCAATCACGCTCCAAGACCAGTACAGCTCTATCACGCTCCAACTTGACCCAATTCTCATGCAATCCTTCAGGTTCAGACGCACTGGTTCCGGTAGTTAGTGACTGGATGTTAACTAGCCAAGTTCTTGCACGGGCATGAAAGTTGGTGGTAATATACAGTAGTGGCGTGAATGGTACTACTACTGCCCATATCATAGTTCTCGATTCATGAGATATATGAACTAGCCAGGTTCTTGACTTGCATGAGAATTGGTGTTATAATTACCGTACTATATGCAGAGTGATGTGAGTGGGACTACTCCTGCTCGTGTCATAGTTTTCAGTTTGAGTAAAGTAAAGGGGTGATTTTATCCTTGTTCGAAAAAATGTCAATTTCTAAACTGAAAGATCCGTAGTGATGTGGTGTGAATGTCAAATTGTGAGCCTGTGTATTGGAGCCTAATAACTTCTGTTATGCTGACGGCTTTGATTCGCCGATTGACATGTAGGAGGGGCTAGTTCTGGTGCTGGATGTCGGCCTGTCGATGCACCGGGTTCTACAGGAGGTCGAGAATGTCTGCACCACCCTCATGCGCAAGAAGGCAAGCAACACGCTCTTTCCATCCGAAAATCTGTGATTGACCCAACCCAATACAAATGCAAGCGTCTGTTAATCTTCCTTTGCGTTTTTTGTACTCTACAGCTGGTTTTTCATAGGAGCGACGAGGTTGGCGTTGTCCTGTTTGGAACTGAAGTACTATTCATGCGTTTGTGGTAACAGAACTTTGCGTGTACATTGGGACTTCAAATATTGCGGGTCCATCATGTGACTAACTTCTACTTATTAGTTTTTTTCCTGTTAACTAGAAAACTTTTTCTTGTTTTCTTGTTCACTCCAGTATATAGTAGGTTTTAATGTATTGGTGAATTGAATGTAACTTCTATTTCTAGCGGCCTGTATATGTATGGTCCTGATTAATGTCACTCCAAGGAAGCCTTACAGTACATATGTTTGCAGTGAACAAGTGTATTTATGGTTCATAATGGAAAACAATCAAACAAGTTATTGTTTTCCTCCATAGCATGCATCTAGTCTTTGGGGAATATTTGTTCTGAAGTCATTACGGCACTATGTTTAGCTATGCCATCCCAGTGCTCGAGTCCTGATAACATCCAAGAACAGTATCTAGGACTAGCTTGCATTTATGCTTCTTAAAATTGAAAACTGTGCTACTAAACTTTTTAACTGATGTGACTAGCTAGCTTCCTACTTATCAGTTTTTGCCCTGTTAATAACTAGAAAACCTTTTCTTGTTATTTTTCACTACAGCATGTAGGTTTTAATGCAATGGTGAACTGAATGTAACTTCAATTTCCAAGGGCATGTATATGTTTGGTCCTCATTAATGTCACTTTAGGGAAGCCTTACAGTACATATGTATGCACTGAACAAGTTTACATATATAATTTCCTAGTATATGTGAACTACACATCAGCTTACATGCTTGTGTTTTCAGTTATACATGATTAAGTAGACCAGCTTGACACAAGTACTACTTTATTGTCTATATTGTGTTGAGGCATGTTGCATAGTAGGTTTCTCGTGTCGATTTATTCATGTCTGTGTTTAAGAGCTGAATTTAGATATTGGGTTTGGCAGGAGAGCGAGGGGGTGGTCACCAAGAAGGAAGGCATTGACTTTATGTCTATCTGGAATGCATCGTGAAGACCAAAGTGAATGTGGAGTAGTCCTTTGAGGAGGTTGTACTGAAGGTATATGTATATGTTGCCACTTTCAGCTCCGTGTTTATATATCTGGCTTCTTAGCATCATCAATATTGGGCTGTGAAACTGTCCCTGCTTAAACAGTTACTTGTCCACATTTGATTGAAGTGGAAGTACTTGTTCGGTTTTTATGCTAGTGTATAGTAGGATTATTAATTAGCTCTTGTTAGTTGGTATTGTTGTTGTACAAGAGGGGCCCTCTCTCCTAGAGATATAATTCTGGGTGCAGGTTCATCATAGTTTTAGTGCAAATATTTGCATCAGATGGATGGATGGAGTGTTCCTTTCTTCCTTATAAAGCTAGCCTACTATGTTGAAACTGACACACTTGTGCATGCATGATGATGCAGATTGTAGGCACGCCAAGCCTGCTGGCGGATGCTTCTTCAGGGGCAAAGAAGAAATCTTCAAGAAGAAGGTGCCGAAGGCGATGCGCGTCAGTGGTGATCTTCCCTCGGGGTGCTTCTTTGTAGTTATATTATTCTTGGATCTCCCCGCCCTTCTCTCTCTGTGTGTTTTTCTGTCAATAGCTAGTAGCATAAGTTGGAGCTGGCTCTACCAGGAACTTAATCTGCATTTATTCAACTAGATCAAGTACAAGTACATTAGTTCGTAATCTTCTATTAATACATCTCCTAGTCATAAATTTCCTGAAGTAGTGCATGTATATATTTAGGTGTTGTTTAATTAGAAAATGGATGTGATTTCTAACTTGATTGTTGTAGTCTACAAGATATATGTCTGTTGGTTCATCTTGTTGTAGAATATGCCCCTGTTCATTCATTTATGTGTATTGCTATTTACCTCTAGTGACATGTGAGAAGCACTTATCTATATGTTTATATTTTGAGCAGCTGGGTACAACTACAGTTGCAGAATCATCTAGCCAAATTTTGGGAGGATGGCATAAAAAATTCGATAACTCCTGCTTTTGAAATCATGGTAAGCTTCACAAGCTTGTAAGGTGTTTTCTGTTTTCAAGCGACTTTACATCAAGTTACTGTTTCTCAACCGAAATTCTAGACTGTATAGCTCTTTATTGTTCTCTCCACTTATTTGTACAACCAAGGATGTTTACTTAACTATATAGCTCTTTATTGTTCTTATCTAGGAATTCTATTTAAGCTCCATCACGAAATCTATTGTGTACTGCTAAGTCCATGAGGCAAAGCGCTCACTGCTTGACCATTTCTTTACTGAACTGGGAGCAACAGAGGCAAGATATTCGAAACAAGCTGAAGTCCTTTCGATTCTTGATTTCTAGCATACACTTGCAACCTGATTGGTGATGTTACTGTAGATATGATGTAGCTTCAGTGCTTACTATTTTTTCTAGCATACACTTGCAACCTGATTGGTGCATGCCTTCTTTAGTATTTTGCCAGCTAACTAGTCTATTGGTCGTTTTGAAATATGAAGATGCATGCACTGTTGCTGGCAATCTGGCATATCATATTAGTCCCATCCCTTGTTTCGTCACTAGCATACACTACAATTTTATCAAAAGGGGGGCATATCATTTGCTCTATATAATTTGCGCTGATATGAACTTACAACAATTTTACATTGTAGTGTTTTCTGCATGTTGTATCACTAGTTTCATGCGGCCTTCTCATTTGAACCTATTCTTCAACAGTATTACTTTGTTTGTATGATTGAGGGCAATTTACTTGGTTCTTTGATGGAGCACTAAAATTGCCTTCCTGTGATGTTGCAGGTGCCCAGTTTGTGCCGAAGGAGCTCCATGTTGAAGAAGATTGAAGACACATAGAGCTTGTAAATTCTGTAGCTGTTACACATAGAGCTCCATACTGATTCTGTTGTTGTTACACATAGAGCTTGTAAAACAGTGATTGAAGATGTATTATGTGTTATTTATAGAGTAGCAGCTCCATACTGATTTTGGTTGCTGTTATTTTAAGTACTACTTGTATTTTTTTGTTTGTGCCAATTTAAATACTGGCTATTTTTTTACTATGAAATTGAAATCTGAAGAATATGACCTTGACAATTGGGACCCACTTACTAGAACCTGACAACTGGGACCAATTACCAGAACTTACAATTGGGACCCATCTCAATTGACCCATCTTAAAACAAGAAAAGAAAAATGTAATTATAAAAAAATCTGGAATTGTTGAGCCAAAAAGGCCATGGCCCAGAAAATAAAAAGGCTATAATGTTGGGCTAGGCCCATGAATTCAAAGAAAAACTGACAGGAAAAAAATATTAAAAAGGCTGAATTAATGGGCTCGGCCCATCTAAAGCACCGAAATAGACCGGGCTGATTCTAAGTAACGACCTTATGAATTGGTCACAATTTTGCCACGTCGGATCCGACGTGGCCTGGGCAGACAGCTAGTGACCAAAACAAAAGGTCATGGGTTCAACGACCTTCTGTTTTGGTCGTAAACGTCTACGACCTTCTCAGAGAGAAGGTCGTTAATTTCAGTTTACGACTGTCAGCTTTTGACCTTCTCTTTTTGGTCACAAAAAGGTCGCAAATTAAAAACAATGACCTTTCAGTGACCAATAGTCAAGGTCACAAGTTGACATATTTCTTGTATTGATCTGTTTGATCTTTTAGCCGTGTGCGGTGCCCCCCTCCACCATAGTCCACCTCGATAATATTGTAGCGGTGCTTAGGCGAAGCCCTGCGTCGGTAGAACATCAACATCATCACCACGCCGTCGTGCTGACAAAACTCTCTCTCAACACTCGGTTGGATCGGAGTTCGAGGGACGTCATCGGGCTGAACGTGTGCTGAACTCGGAGGTGTCGTGCATTTGGTACTTGATTGGTCAGATCGTGAAGACGTACGAGTACATCAACCGCGTTGTGTAATGCTTCCGCTTTTGGTCTACGAGGGTACGGTGACAAAACTCTCCCCTCTCGTTGCTATGCATCACCATGATCTTGCGTGTGCGTAGGAATTTTTTTGAAATTACTACGTTCCCCAACAGGTTGAACTCCCAAATGCGGAGGGGACGACGTTTAAAGGGCAGGACTCGACGAATTAACATGACTTGCATTACTATGACTAGACTGATGTCTCTCTCTAGGAGATCTTTGATGCGGCTCTACAATATTGGCACATCATTTACTTGCCCCCAGTCCAGCCCCTTGTTGACCAACGCTAGTTGTGGCGGGGGGCCCGAGCGAAAAGCAGGGGAGCCACCCACTTGGTACCCCTAGAAGCTGGTATAAAACCATTCTCGTTGACATAAGCTGGACACCTCCTGGAAAGAACCCTCTGGCCATGGGGCATCGGCACTTTTGCTTATTACGGCACCTCCGCACTATGCGTGCCGCCCCTCAATCATCTTCAGCTCCACCTTAAAGGTCTTGAGCCACGGGCCGAAGTGAGGGGTAATACGGAGGAAAGATTCACACACGACGATGAACGACGAGATATGGAGGATGGAATCTGGAGCCAGATCATGGAAATCCAGCCCATAGTAAAACATGAGCCCCCTCAAGAAGGGATCTAGAGCAAGGCTTATCCCTCGGAGGAAGTGAGATACGAATACAATGCTCTCACCGGGTTTGGGAGTGGGAATGACCTGCCCTGGAGCAGGCAGCCGGTGCGGGATCTCGCCGGTCAGAAACCTGGCCTCTCTTAACTTTTTGACGTCTTCCTCTGTGACGGAGGAGGGCATCCACCGACCTTGAAGGTTGGATCCGGACATGGTTGAAGGTCCGAAGCGCTTGACCTGAGCTTCGGGTGTTGGAACTCGAGGCGGGGGAAGGATTCGATTGAGTTAGAGGAGTAAAAAGGATAGGCCTTGGTCTCTTTATAAAGAGGGTGAATACCAAGAGTCCTCCTCGTGACCGTTTGGGACTTGCCTACAATCGAGGAGTCATACCAACGAGCACGATTGGGTTAACCACGTCCGTATTGATGAGAATCCCTTGATAAGGGGACATGATCTCTTCTTCGACAAGACGTCACTAGTAGAAAAACCCCCACTCGTCCCGGTTGGTAAGGGCCTTTTGTCCCGGTTCTTGAACCGGGACTAAAGGGTCGTTACTAATGCCGTAGCCCTTTAGTCTCGGTTCTTACACGAACCGAGACAGATGGGCCTCCACATGGCTGGTGTGCCGAGCCCAGGCAGGAGGGCCTTTGGTCCCGGTTAGTGGCACCAACCGCGACCAATAGGCATCCACGCGTCAGCATTTCAGGGGCTGGGGTTTTGTTTTTTTTAAAGGGGGGGGGGGGTTAGGGGTTTTGGGGGTTAATTTATGTGTTTCATATATTGTGTTAGATAGCTAATTAATAGAGAGAAGTGTCCTCTCTTATGTCCGTGCTTGGTCGATGCTACGTACTATATACATATAGAGAGGACTAGACACGCTAGCTAGCTAATAAGCAAACGAAGGAAATAGAAGATCGTCATGAACATATATGCATACAGAGAGAAGTGATATCGACCACCTCTCCTTCTCCGAGAGATTGGTCGAACAACAAGTTCTCATATATCTATCTGACACTACCGGCTACATATATACAATAATTATCTCTTACAATATAATCTCCTAATTATATATGAACACGGGATCCACATAGTATTCTCCGTCTTCAGCGATCACGTGGTCAAGGAAGAATGCCGCCAATTCCTCTTGAATTGCTCGGATTCGATCTGGTGGTAGGAGTTCATCCCGCATCCGAAAGATCTAATTTGAAGAAGGGGGTCAATACATATATATATATATATATATGAATAAATGAAACTCAACACAAATGATGGTAATAAAATAAAATTGTGAATATTATTGCTTACGCACTTCATATTGTTCGTCAGAGTACCCCCGTTCACAGGTCGTGTAGCGGATGGACTCGCAAACGTAGTATCCACAGAAATCATTCCCTTGATCCTGCCGCAACCACTTTACACGAAATAGAGGACAATCAAAATGATAAGCAAGCATGCCAAATGGTATTGATGAAACTAGCGCTTGAATCACTAGGAGACGCGCGGAACATGCTACTATAGTACTTACTTTCGGGTGTCTAAATTGCAGCTTCTTCGGCAGTCCGGAACTTTTTGGTGAATTTTCTCCAAACCCTGCTAGACAAAGAAAACAATTACTTGATATCAGGAAATGAACAAAGTTGCTGATATGGTGGATAATGATCTATTTAACTTATTCTCGAGGATTTGAGTCATGTCCGCATACTCCTGGGGATCTTTTCGTCTCGAGTCTAAGACGGTTACTAGTCCCTGCTCAAGCTTAATCTCTAGGAGAATATAGTAGAAACTGAGCACACATGCATAACTCATCAATTACATTACTATAACCTAGACTAATATATAAGGGAAACCTAATATGCACAAGACAGTAACACTCACTTGAAGTTGTAAGGAAAGAGTATTATATCTTTGTTTTCATTTATTACCAATGATCGTAGCAAGTTGGCCTCGGTATCTTCAGCATGAAATTTAACCTCAGTTGCATCTATGATATTTGTGTTAATGAACCCAATATCACCGACTTGTCTTTTCTTCAATTCGGCGATCTTCAATCTGCATATAATATAGTGAGGATAATTATAAATACATGCAATGAAAGAGCTGACCTGTATAGAGAGACTTAATGGAAGAAGTAGTACTACTTACAGACAGTAGCAAGTGAAAGTTAATTTATTGAGGGCCCTTTGATTGAAAAACTAGAAGAACTTCTCAAATGGAACATTCAACAGTTCAATTCCAACGAGGTCATGCTCCTCTCTAACTCTCAGCGTCAAATTATTCCTCCCCCCGACTCTCTGCAGGTTTTCATGTACCAATCATGCAATCTTCGCATCATCGTTGTTAGAGATCTTTCATCATTGACGAGAGGCTTCCCATACTCGTATCTGTGTACCGCCTCCACCTCCAAGAAATCATAATGTACATCGTCGGGCAGGTAATCTCCAAGATTGCTATAACCGGGCACCATGCTCGGATCTTTAGCGACGATGTCGCTAGACACCTTGAGCGGACGGCACGATTGGTTCGCTTGTTCGCCGAGCTGGGCAAAAAATTTCCCAGCTCGTCCTTCTTTTATCATTTTGTCACTGACAGTACTTCCCGACTGCTCCGCTTCGACAAATTTATTTCCAATAATGCTCTCATAGTTGCCTTTCAGCGAAGACTTTGGTGGTTTTGTCAGGGCAGCCAGAGTGCGCTTCGCTTTCACCGGATCTACCTTCTCCATGGGAGGTGGATGTTTCTTTGCTTTCACCCCTTGAAAGAAGTTCGTCACTTTGGCTCGCGCGATCTTCCCATTCTCCTCCGGGGTCATATCGTATGGTAACTTCTCTGGAGTCTTCAGAGAAGGACCGAATCTGTATTGCCTCCTCCCTCTGGCAGTACTGCTAGACACCGGCAGAGCAGACGGAGCGGCTGCGGCTGTCTTCTTTCCTTGCTTACGAGGCGGAGGAGAAGGACTACAAAGCACCGGAGCAGCCGGAGCGGCAGTGGGTCTCTTCCGCCCTTGCTGACGAGGCGGAGAAGGAGGAGGCTGGCTGCTCGGGCACGCCGGCGCAGGCGGAGAAGAAGGCAGAGTGCCGCCACGCGCCGGAGAAGGAGGCCGAGTGCCTTGATCGTCACTCGCTGGAGGAGGAGGCGGTGGAGGAGGCGGAGTGCCCTGACTCGCCGGAGGAGGAGGAGGAGGCGGAGGCGTCCAGTTCGGAAGGTTGATGAGCTCCTTCCGCCAAAGGCATGGAGTCTTCAGAGCAGAACCCAGCCGAGTCTCCCCTTCACCGGTAGGGTGGTCAAGCTGGAGATCCTCAAATCCCTCCGTTATTTCATCCACCGTCACCCTAGCATATCCTTCTGGAATCGGACGATAGTGAAAAGTTGCGCCGGGTTCAGGAGGTCGAACAGAGCCGACAACCGCCTTGACTTTGAAGTTCTGCCATTGCGTCATAAGGTGGCAATTTTGAGACTCCGTGATAGCATCCACGGGGTAGCTGGAAGGAGCCGTCAAGACATGCTCCGGCTGAAGCAGCTCGGTGGAAGCCACGCTGCTTCTCCGCTGAGATGGCGGGGTAGCTTCGGGGGAAGTTTAGGCAGTTCGTTTGCTGCGATTTGCTTCTCGTTCCTCTATCGCTTGTACCCTTGCGTGCAGCGCCTGCAGTTGGGTCTGCTACACTTTCTTCCTCCTCTCCTAGCATTTGTAACCGCCTGCATCCGGAAACCCAGCCTTCCACAGAATGGAGCCTGGCGTGCCTCGTGTCCGTCCAGGGTGCTCAGGATTCCCGAGGGCCATTGTGAGCTCGTCGTTCTCTCTGTCTGAAACGAACGTCCCTTGCTGTGCTGCATTGATATAGTGCTGAAGCCTCTTGACTGGTATTTTCATTTGCTCGTCCGTCTAATGGAACTTCCCTGATACAGGGTCCAAGGTTCCGCCAGCCCCGAAGAACCAAGTCCGGCAACGGTATGGCCAGTTCATTGTCTCTAGTTCGATCCCTTTATCAAGCAGATCATTCTCAGCCTTGGCACACTTAGGCCAGGCTTTGAGGTAGCCACCTGACCCCGTGCAATGGTGAAGCTTCTTCTTCGCAACAATTTGATTGTTTGTCACCGACATCTTCTTACTCTTTTCCGATGTCTTGTGGGCCACAAATGCGGGCCAGTGATCTCTGATCTTCTCATATTTGCCGATGAATTCTGGTGTCTCTTCTTTGTCGACAAACCTTTTCAGCTCATTCTTCCACCTCCTGAATAGGGCTGCCATCATCTTAAGAGCAAAATACTTGATTAATTGCTCTTTAACTAGCTTCTCCGGATCCTCCTCTGGTGGTAGGGTGAAATTTGACTTCAGCTCAGTCCAAAGATCATCTTTCTGCATATCATTGACATAAGACACCTCAAGGTCTTCGTTCTTAGGCTTATACCATTGGTGGATGCTGATCGGGATCTTGTCCCTAACAAGAACCCCACACTGAGTAGAAAATGCATCTTTTGTCCGGATGGGTTCAATCGGTTGGCCGTCGCGTGCGAATGCTGTGATCTCAAACCTTTCATCCGAGCGCAACTTCTTCTTTGGGCCTCATCTCTTTACCGAAGTTGTGCTCGATCCGGAGGGCTAGAAAAAAGAAGAAAGACGAGAGTTAATTAATATGTGTACATACCAAAACAATGAATGCATCAATTAGCTAGTCAGCATAGGCTTAACTAATATATATACCTGGCCAGACTCGGTTCGGTCACCGGAGCCGTCATCACGGTCTCCTTCTTGCACCGTCATTGGGTCACCGGAGCCGTCATCACGGTCTCCTTCTTGCACTGGCATTGGGTCACCGGAGCCATCATAATGCTTGTTCACCCTGTCCTTCCAGACCATCGGTGGCGTTGAGAAACAACAAGCAGATGACATCACTTCCTTGTGCGATTATGTCCCCCAACACCGCTTCTTGTGCTTCGTCTCGGGGGTCCATAGTTTCTACAAATATTTACAGCATGGCAATTATTATTCAAACATATGAAAGATGGATATATTAGTGGCAAATGTAGAACTAGCTAGCTAATCACAATAAGGAATCATATTAGTGGCCTCGACGCTGCTTCTCTAGGGTTTGGGGTGGCCTTGACAACGCTTCAAGGGTTTGGGGTGACCTCGAGAGAGTTTGTCGGGTAGGGGCGCGGCGGGAGGGGGTATGTTGGGGATACAACTACTGAGTGTGAACCGCCCCGGAAGGGCCGGTTTACCCTCGTCCATGATCCAGGCCCACGGTGGAGGCCTGGAGCCCAGAGGCAAATTAAGGTCCACGTATGTAAACCGCCTTAGTATTGTAACTTGTGTTGTAAGACAAGAAAGAAGAGACCGAGCCGGACGCTTGTATGAGCCGGATTGGGACTCCGTAGACCGGCCGGGCATCAACCCGTGTATATAAGGGGACGACCAGCGGCGAGTTAGGGACAGAGAATTGAGGCTAAGGCAAAGCTATTGCTCCCTAATCGCGAAACCATATCAATCACATCACTGGCGGGCGAGGTTTTACCTTCATCGAAGGGGCGAACCAGTATAATTCCGTGTCTTGTGTCCGCTTTAACCCTCTAGGTTAACCCGCACGATGGCCCTCGACTAAGTCCTTTCATGAGGACATCTGCCGTGACAATTCCACGACGGTTGGCGCCCACCGTGGGGCTATCGCACGATGGTTTGATGATCTTAGAGGCAAGTTCGAAGGACTCGAAGGCTATGCGATGGGCGGATGACTAAGAGTCGTCGCGGCAAGCTCTACATCGGCGATGCGGATTTGGGCCCCGAGGCGGCTCGATTGAGTACGGGTACCGGGTCCCCTTTGGCGGCATACACGTGTTCATCGGCAAGATCGGCGAGCCAGGGCCTGGGCCGGACGTCTGCACTGACCTCGTCGAGACGGCTCAGCGGGCGAAGAAGAGTCCTGCCCTGGCTAAACCGGCGGTCAGGCATGTTTTCGTGGGAGTCGTCCACGGAGGCTACGAGGACGGATCAGCATCTGGTGACGAAACTGTTGTCTACTCTGGCGACGAATCGTCGGCCGGAGAAACTGAGTCTCTATACCAGTGCGGGATGGCGGATCGGGGCTGTTCCGGCGGTGAGAGTATTCCGGACCCTTCGATCTACCCAACCGGGTTGGGATCTTCATAGCCGATACGCAGCGGCGCTTCACTCTTCGACCCATGGCGCCCTGGTCGCCGGTTCAACATGTGATGGCAGCCGGGCGGAGGCCCTGTCGCCCGCCGCTCAAGTTTTGTCGAGCTTTTCGGCGATTGGCTGTGCTCATGGCGGAAGCTAATCCGCGGATCAGGACGCACAACGCGGAGATTGCAAAGGTGAGGAACAGATCACTAAAGCTAAAGCGGACTGGCGGCCGCGGACGAACGGATGGCGGCGGGCGGGCGCTTTGGATGCGTGAGCTTATAGGCTCAGCTGGACGAGCGCATCACGTGAAGTCATGAAAAGGAAGTACAGGTCCGTTTACCTTCAGTTTTGAGGGAGGGAGCTTTTCAATACCCCAGGGCAGGGACCAGTAATCCGCCGCCGTTGGTAAACCGGCCGGAAGCACCTGGGACGGCCGCACCCGTTCAGCCCCGTGTGATAGATCAACCTCGCCATCATACCGGTGCGCCCCAGACCATGCAGACACCTCCGGGTCACTACTCCAACCCGATGGATAACCTCGTGGCGGCTGCGGCACGGTTGGAGGCGATTCCAATCGAAGGCGATTCACCACAGGCGGTAGAGACACGCCGGGTTAAGGAGCTCCTCAGGACGGCCCTGGCTCAGCAGGAAGCGTATTCATACAGTCGGGATCGGATCCACTCCACCCCCCGCCCAAGCCGGAGCTATAGCCGACGCGTCGACGAACCGGCCGTGTCAAGCAATGCGCAGCGTGATCCACCTCGCGGCAACAATCCGGCGGGCGGCTCTGAGGATGCTCAAGTGGTAGTGGACGCGCCCAGGCGCGTGGGGAGGCGAGTTAGCAGCACAAGCAGAGGATCATCCACCCGCGCGGTTCGTCCAACCATCTTGAACCGGGGTCACGTCTGGCTCTTTGGGGTGCCTTGCCTCGTCCCGCTGACGCAACGCGGCGCTTGCCCAAGGACTTCAGGGGCGCGCAAGGTGCCAAATTATCTTGCCGATTTGGCTCGAAGCATGGATAGAAAGCTATGAGATGGCCATGGAGATGCTAGATGTGGATGAAGCCGCGTATGCGAAGTACTTCACAATGATCTTTGGAAGGTACGGCCCGGACTTGGTTGAAAAATTTGCCGCCCAACTCTATCAGCTCGTGGACCCAGTTGCGAACCCGATTCATTCAAAATTTCAAAGACACCTGTAAACAGCCCATGTCTGTGGTGGATTTAGCAGCTTGTGTCCAGGCGGAGGGAGAATCCACAACCCATTGGGTGCGCCGCGTTTCGGAAGTTTTACATTCTTCGACGGATCAACCTGATTCCGCGGTCTTGACCTTGGAAGCCAATTGCGGTTCGAGCCATTGAAATTGAAGCTGGGCCGCATGAAGCGTTTTGCCATGACATGGGCACTCTAATGGGCGTTTTGGTAAAATACGCTGATTACGATAGTACCAAGGATCCCGAATCTGAGAATGACGAAGTGGGGAATGGAAAACGAGCGGCAACTCGAGGGCAGCAAGCATCATTCGGCGAGCAATGGAGGAACAAGCGTAAGTTTAACGGCAACATGGGCTTTGTAGCCAACACCAACGCAGGACAAGGGTCAGCGGCGCAGGGTAGGCAATCAAACCGGGCGGTCACAATCCGGATCGTTTGAATTTCATATTGAATCAACCTGTCCGAAGCATGGGACGAAGGAGGCACCGCGAACCACCTTTGGAAGGATTGTTATATTATGCAGGAGTTCAAAACTCCAACTCTTTCCGGTATGATCAAGGGCCCGGTGGCGGTTGTGGTCCGCCCGGTTCTGATGGAGAAATTCCGCCCAGGATTCGTGGTAATCCGGCGGGCAAGGCAATCGAGAATAATCAAGGTAATCGAGCAGTCGAACCATCGAGAACTAAGGGGCTACAATCAACAACAGCAGCAATCGGGTTATCAAAGTAACCCAAAGCAGTTGAACGGTGGACAGTACCACGTCTTTACCACCAGCTTGGACAGACGAGACCGAAAAATTCAGAAGCGGGCGGTCAGTGTTGTTGAACCGGCTGCGCCGCATTACCTACGCTGGTCCGAGCAACCGATCGTGTGGAGCAGAGAGGACCATCCTCCCCGGGTTTACAATCCGGGTCAGTTAGCCCTGGTGGTGGCACCCCAGGTAGGAGGGTACAAGTTTACCAAGGTTCTTAGGGATGGAGGAAGCAGCATCAACATCCTGTACTACGAGACCTTCCGGCGTGTCGGGTTGTGGATAGGCATCTTAGGCCATCCAGACAAGTGTTTCACGGAGTGGTGCACAGCAAGTCGGCGTGCCGGTCGGTAAGATAGCTCGAGGTGACCTTTGGGGACTAACATGACTCGGATCGAAACATTGACATTTGAGGTGGTGAAAATTCAAAGCCCTTACCACGCCTCTTTGGGCGGCCAGCTTATGCTAAGTTTATGGCACGGCCCTGTTATGTTTACTTACAGCTGAAAATGCCGGGTCACAAAGGAACGATAACGGTTCATGGGAGCCGCCGGATCTCTTTGGAGTGCGAGGAAGGTGATGCGGCTTACGCAGAGTCGGTTTGTGCCACGGAAGAGCTAAAGTATTATAAAGACAATGTTGATCCGGCGGATATGACCCCTTTGAAGAAGCCAACTACGGAGCATGATCCGGACTTGAAGTTCAAATCGGCGGCTGAGACGAAGCTTGTTGATTTTGTGCCCGGCGATTCGTCCAAGCAGTTCACCATCAGTGCCAACTTGGATCCTAAATAGGAAAGCGCGCTCATCGAGTTCATCCGTGAGAATCGGGAAATTTTTGCATGGAAGCCTTCTGACATGCCAGGTGTGCCGAGGGAACTCAATGAGCACACTCTTAATGTTGACCCGAAATACAAACCGGTAAAGCAGTTTCTTCGTCGGTTTAGTGAGGAAAGGCGCAAGGCCATCGGAGAAGAAGTTGCTAGGCTCTTGGCAGCAGGGTTTATCGTCGAAGTCTTTCATCCAGAGTGGCTTGCTAATCCGGTGTTGGTCCTTAAGAAGAATGGCACTTGGCGCATGTGCGTGGATTACACAGATCTTAACAAAGCTTGTCCAGCAGATCCTTTCGCCCTCCCCCGCATTGACCAGATCATTGATGCTACGGCGGGTTGTGAGCGTTTGAGCTTTTTGGATGCATATTCCGGTTATCACCAGATTAAGATGGCGGTTAAGGACCAGGAGAAGACGGCGTTTATCACCCCTTTTGGAGCCTTCTGCTATGTATCTATGCCTTTTGGGCTCAAGAGCGCCCAAGCAACTTATCAGCGTTATGCATGTAATTGTTTGCACGAACAGATCGGCCGTAATGTGCACGCTTATGTGGATGATATCGTGGTGAAATCAAGGCAGAAGGAAACATTGATTGAGGATTTAAAGGAAACTTTTGACAACTTGCGGGTGTACAAGATGATGCTCAACCCGGCCAAGTGCGTCTTTGGTGTTCCGGCAGGCAGGTTGTTGGGTTTCCTTGTGTCCAACCGGGGGATTGAGGCTAATCCTGAGAAGATTACAGCTATCACCTCCTTGGCTAAGCCAAAGTGTATCAACGATGTCCAACGCTTGACAGCCGGATTGCTGCGCTAAGCGGTTTATCGATTGCCTAGGAGAGAAGGCTATGCCTTTGTACGAAGATGTCAAGAAGACGGATCAATTAAATGCGAGCTCGGTGGCGATGAGGCATTGAGGATTTAAAGCGGCAGCTGGCCAACCCGCTGTTCGCCGCCTTTATTGACAAGGAGCCGCTCCTGTTATATGTTGCTGCTAATGCCAGGGCAGTGAGTGTGGCCATTGTGGTGGAGCGCAAGGAGGCATGGAAGGAGTATCCGGTTCAGCGGCCAGTTTATTACATCAGCGAGGTTCTCATCGAGTCCAAACAAAGATATCCGCATTGGCAGAAGCTGGTATATGGAGTTTTTATGGCAAGCCGGAAGCTAAAGCAATATTTCCAAGGGCACCCCATCACAGTGGTCAGTTCGGCTCCCTTGGGCGATATCATACAGAACCGGGAAGCGACTGGCCGGATTGCTAAGTGGCCTATAGAACTTGGGCCGCACGGTTTAAGGTATGTGCCTCGGACGGCCGTAAAATCTCAGGCACTTGTGGATTTCATTAATGATTGGACGGAGTTGCAAGCGCCAGAAGAGAAGCCGGATCATACCTATTGGACCATCCACTTTGATGGGTCCATGCAATTGAGGGCTCGGGGCTGGAGTCGATTAACTTCCCCACGAGGTGACAAGTTCTTACGTTCTCCGCCTAATGTTCCCTTGTACTAATAATGCAGCTGAGTATGAAGCTTTGCTCCATGGTCTCCGGATGGCTAAGGAAATGAATCTCAGCGGGTTAAATGCTTTGGTGACTCGGACTTGGTGGCCCGGCAAGTATCGTGTACTTGGGACTCCAAAGATCCACTCATGGCTGCATATCGTCGGGAGGTGGATGTTGTTGCAGGACATTTTAAAGGATATCGTGGACCATGTGGATCGTCGGAAGAACGGCGGCTGATGCTTTAAGCCGGCTGGGCTCTCAACGTAAACCAGTCCCGCCTAACGTTTTCCTTGATGTATCGCATAATCCGCCGGTTAAGCTTCCCGATGAAATTGATTTGGCTATCCACGATCCGGAGGCTCAATTGGTGGCGGCCCTGCATGTCATTCGGATTGGACGCCCCTTATTTGGCATACATGAACCGAGGCGAAGCTACGGAAGATGAGACGTTGGCCCGGCAGATAGTTCGGCGGTCTAAGTCTATGACCATTGTTAATGGCGAGTTGCACCGTTGCAAAGGTGTCGTAGGCGTTTCAGCGTTGTGTGTCCCCAAGAGGGCTGTGAGATATTGCGAGAGATCCATGAAGGGATTGTGGTCACCACGCCGGTTCAAAATCCTTGGTGGCCAAAGCTGTTCCGCCATGGTTTCTATTGGTTGTTGCCCATGCCGATGCGGAGGATCTGGTCGACGATGTGATGGTTGCCAAAAGTTCTCGAGCGTGTTTCATGTGCCAGCCCAAGAATTGAGGATGATTCCAATTACTTGGCCGCTTTGCGACTTGGGGTTGGATATGGTTGGACCTTTCAAAAGGTCCAAGGACAAAAGACCCACCTGTTGGTGGCGGTTGATAAATTTACTAAGTGGGTTGAGGCGAGCTCGTTAGCAAGTGTGATGCGCCACGGCGGTTCAGTTCATCAAAAGGTGATTTTCCGGTTTGGGTTTCCACACAAGATCATCACGGACAATGGCACCAATTTGTCCAAAGGAGCTATGAAGGAATTTTGTGAACGAGAGCACATCCGGCTTGATGTTTCTTCCGTAGCCCACCCGCAATCCAATGGTCAAGCGGAACGAGCTAATCAGGAGATCTTGAAAGGTATCAAACCCCGACTTATGGTCCCTTTAGAGAGGACGCCGGGTTGTTGGGTGGAAGAGCTACCATCGGTGATATGGAGTATAAATACTACCCCCAACCGATCCACTGGATACACGCCGTTCTTTATGGTCTATGGAGCGGAGGCGGTCCTTCCCAGCGATATCCGTCACGACTCGCCTCGAGTGGCAGCTTATGTTGAGGCAGATAGCGAGGCAGCACGGCAAGACGATTTGGATCGACTGGACGAAGAGCGCGATATGGCAGCTGCTCGTTCGGCGGTCTACCAGCAGGATCTTCGTCGGTATCACAGCCGGCGGGTTAAAACCAGAACCTTTCAGGAAGGAGACTTAGTGCTGCGGCTCATTCAAGACCAGAAAGATATGCACAAGCTATCCCCACCTTGGGAGGGGCCTTTTGTGGTCAGCAAGAATCTATACAACGGGTCCTACTATCTGATTGATGTTCGAGAGCGAAAGGACTCATGCACGTCAGAGGAGGAGACCAACAGGCCATGGAACATAGCTCATCTTCGGCCTTATTATACCTGAGCCATTGGCTCCACTTATGTACATATTAAGACAATGTATATATTATGAATAAAGGCAATAAACCGGATCCTCGGCTAAAGCGGGGTATCTGTTCTGTATAAAAGACCGGTTTGGGTACATGGAGATGCTGTCGTGAAGCGGCCTCCGGTTTAACCCTTGGCCTTGCTTTTCAGAAATTTTTGTCACTTGGGGCTTGGTCGTGTCGAACCAATGCAACACCTCTTGGCAGCGAAAGCCACCAGATCATTTGGGGACATGGTCACGTCTGAACCAACACGCTCTTGGTCGGCCTAAGGCCATAGAATCACTTGGGGCTTTGGTCGAACCCAACCATTGCAATGCCACTTGATCGGCATCATGCCACGAAGTTCGAGTTGGGGACCCGCTGACTTGAACCATCGCTACACCTTATAGGGGCTTGGTCCTGTCGACCATGGTAACACCATCCGATCCGCTCAAGACAGCCTTTTCTTGCAAAACGATTTTTATCATTGTTTTGCTTCCATGTGGTCTTTATACCAATCATTTGGCTTTTGTTGGCCTTCTTAAACCGACAAACCTCTTTAAACCGGATTTACGTTGTCGAATTCGTACATTTTAATCCGTGATTTTGTTCCGGCTTGATTTTGCTGTTAACATCCCATTATGGAGTAACAGGGGCTTATCATGCCGGCCACGCATTTACACGGTAAATCGGTATTATACACACAGGATTGTTCTCCTTTGACGGTGATGGTTTATAAAGCCTCCGCTTCGATTGGCTAAAGCCAACGTGTGTGCCCGATTAATCGGCGGTATGTTTGTATCACACAATTTTGATCAGATACCTCGATATTTTCTTATATAAATATATTGTCATCACAATCCGCTAGAGGCGCAAGCCGCCATGGCGGTTTAAGAATTTGTGATTGCGGGCAAAATATGTTGAAGGATTCACTACTTCAAAACCAAAGTATCCAGCACCGCCATGCAAAAGTTTCTGATCGAGGTTGTAACGGCATTGTTCAATATAAAGTACTCGACTATCCTATTACAAAGCCTTTGGAGGCCCGGCGTTTCATGTGGGGTTATGCCTTGAAGTTGGATGCGCCACCCGGCTTCACAATTACGCTGCTTCGCCGGGTTGACGCGAGGTAGAGGGGCGCTCGACGCCGGTTCAACTTCTTCTTCCTCACCCAAAGCCGGAAGTCATTGGTAGACCACCAATCCGGTTAAGGCACGAAGATAGCTTCTTCACTTATCAGCTCAGCCGGATCAACGCGGGGCATAAGTGTGCTTACGGATTGGAGGAACAAGGCTCGCACTTCGTGGATGGCAAACTCCACCCGCTTGTTGTTTGCGTCATAAAAAGAGCGGTGAACCGCCAGGTTGGCTTCAGCTGCTAGTTGACTCGCCAACGGACGCATCTCCTTCGTTATCCGTTTCAGGGCGTCGTTATCAAAGGCCTCACCGTTTTCTTGAGCGCTGGGGAAACCTTTAGCTATGTCCGCCGGATCAAGATCTGCTATCCACGCCTTGGCGCGAGTCAGAGCTAGTAGGGTACCAGCCCGGGCCGCGGATCGCTTCAACTCTTCGAGCTGCCCCGGAACCATGGACAGCCGGTCCAGTGTCTCTCTGATCAGGGACGGCGCCGTGTTGTCATATGATGTGGCACATATGACTCGCTGGGCGCCGGTATACAGCTGCTCAATCAGTGTATAAGCGGCCTTGAGCTTCTTCCGCACATCAGAGCCCATATGCGCAATACGCTTGCCTGCACCGGTTTCAGATAGCTCAGGTTAAACCGGTGGAAATATCAAAATTGAGATAATCAGTGCAAAATTTTCTTACCAAAGATGGCAGAAGTCATAGCATGTATTTGGCGCTTGAGTCCGGTAAGTTCTTCAGTCACCGGTTTAAGGGCTGCTTCAGCTTCTTCCGCCCGCTTTATTAAACCGGCTTTCTCGGTGTCCCAGTTGACCCGCTCGGATTTATACCACTCCTTCAGCTGTTCCATGGTGGTCAGGGCAGTTTTTAACTCATCCTTGGCTTTGGTGGCTTCTGCCATTTGAGTTTCCAGATTGGCTCGAAGGTCCTTGAGTTGCACAGCTTGCTGGTATATTTCATTCTGATGACAAAGGGAGCATGTTAGTTGTTTCATTATACAAGTCCCAAGCTCAATACAAGTATTCAACTTGGCACTTGGGGGCTAATGGCTAGTTGATCTCAGTTTGCTATGAGGAGACACACCTTAAGTCCCGGTTTAACTTTACAAAGTTAAACCGACCCTTGGGGGCTACTATGCAGTTAAAATACAAGAAAGGTCAACTCATTACCTCATAGCGGTCCTTCATGCGATTTATTAGACCGGCTTCAAAGTCACGGCTTGTGTAAAGCCGTTCGTAAAGCCGGAATGAAGTTCTTGGGCAGAGAAATTGTCGTAAGCCGACATATCAGTCTTCCCCTTGTCTTTGCTCATAGTAGTGGAACCTTCCTTGATGCTGTGCTTTGCTAAAGCGACCGGTTGGCTAGGAGCAGTGTAGCGATTACTGCCACAATAACATTGTCATTTTCAGCGGTCTTCTTTGGGCTTGATGTCGCCTTGCTCGGCTCGGCGGTTCAACAATCACGACCCGCCTGTGGACGGGTTTGATGGAGCAGGCTGCGAGGTTTTCACTTGACCTCCGGTTCAACTTCCGCGGTCAGCAGATCGTTTTGTACAACTCGCCAGAGCTATCTTTGGCGGCTTGTGGATTGTCGTGGGTTTGTTCAGGGTCTTTTCGGATCAGCATCCGCAGAGGGTCAAGGGTTTTCGCTTACTCAAGCGAGCCTTGGTGCTGCAATATTTAGAATGGAATTAAGACAAATTGACAAAGCAATTGTAAACCGAATTGACGGGACAGCGGTTATGCATCCACAGCAACTTTGAGCGGAGGCAATTGCGTGGTTGATGAACCGCCGGACGAACCGGAAGAGGCCTCGATAATTTGGGTCGATGGATTGAGAGGACATCGGAAGAAACCCTTTAAGGATAACGCCAGAGAGCAAGTCACCTCTGGACGACGCTTCAGGGTTGGTGTGTCTGGTAAACCGGATGAGGTAATCCGTTGGCCACTATGCCGGGTCGTGCGGCGCTCTTCAGCTTGCTGTGTCTTCAAAGAAAGGTTTGGATTTAAGTAAGCACAGGAATGATATTTTTTCACTTTCCGGACGGCGCCAATTCTTTTAACCGCACAAGGTCGGATTCGAAGAAAGAAAGATTACCTCAACAGGGTCGGCATGGCTGGCTTCAGCATCATCCTGGGAAGTAAAGTTGTCAGTAAAAGGAATACAAAGGGACAAATCATAAGCAAGAATGAACACAAAGCGGGAAGCCGGTTTACGGCGGCTCCCTCGTAAGCAAGTAAAGTTGTCAAGTTTTACCTCAGCTTCTGATTCTTCGTCCTCTGGCGGATCAGAGGACTCGGCGGCTTTCTTCTTGCCTGCCTTCTTGGTGGCCTTGGACTTTACACGCGGCGCCCGAACCGTTTAGTACGTTTCCGTAGGAGCTGTCACCGAGAAGTAACAAGGATTAATACATATCAACAAAGTTTTACGGACCCAAGAACGGTGAATAGAGCTTTTACCCGGCGGTTTGTTGGCCACACAGAATGGAGCCAACCCGTTAGGCTGCAAACGGAGATCGGTTCATCAAGCATCTTCTTTACAATCTCTCAGAAACTTCAAGTTCAGTTATGGGCAGCTCGTGACGCCTTTGAGGGTCTTTGAGGCTGCCGGTGTACTCATGCATCAATCCGGCCGGGCGGCTTAGTGGCAAGACGCCCAAGAAACCCAACACCGCACAAGGTCCACGCCGGTTAAGCCATTGGCCATTAGAGCCCGGAGCTTGATTATTTGAGGCGCCAAGTTCTTCCGCTCATGGCGGTTAAGCGTCTGCAGCAGCGGATGCTGGTTCTTGAGCCGATGAGGGCGATAACCCGCAAGGGGTTCTCATTGGCAGGAGCAGTGTTCGGCAGAGAACCAGGTTTGGTTCCAACTTTGGATGACTGTGGTGTTTTTGCGTGAGGAAAATCCACCTCCTTCCTCTTTTTGATTGAAACGCCGCCCAGCTCGTGTTCGACCATCGAGAAAATTGATGCACGGCGGTTCAAGTGGAAAAAATCCCGGAACAGCTCCACAGATGGTTCTTCCTGAAGATAGACTTCACAGAAGACTTGGAAGTTGCATATGTTTGACACAGAGTTCGGGCCGATATCCTGCGGATGGAGTTTCAAACTTGCGAGGACGTCCCGGAAAAATTTTGAACCGGGCGGGCAGAATCCCCGGTCTAAGTGCTGCATAAACACGATTACTACTCCCTCTTGTGGTTCGGGAGGAAACTCCCGTCCGGAACACGCTTGATGGAGGACATTTTTGGAGCCAAACCGCCGGTGGTGACATAGCCGCTGAGTTGTGTTTCGTGATTTTGGACCGACCCAGTTGTAAGCTGAGAATTGAGGAGCCATTCGGAAGACTAAGCTGCGAGAGAAAGGAAGAGACGGTTTACCATTAAACGGTTCAGGCATTTCAGATATTGTTAAACCGGCGATTCAGCAGCCGGCTTCCCATTCCGGTTTAACGAGGACTAATGGAGTGACGGATTAGCTATCAAAAGTTAAACCGCCGAATAAGGCAGAACTGAAAAATCTACTAAGCATGGACAGAAACAGTTTTCACATGCGAGTGGAAGTAATCGAGATCTACCGAAGCTCTAGTAAGAAAAGTTTTACGACCTATGTGAACCTCATGAAGAGCATGAGGGTTCGGGTATTATACACTCGAGGGTCTGAACAAAGGAAACGGTGCATAAAGAATTAATTGGGTGGCGGGGCAGCCACTTGCGCAGGATGTGCGGTACGGCTGAGCCGTACGGCCATGGCAGAGCAAGTATGAAGAACTGGTATGAAGAACTGGTATGAACACCTACGAGCTATGAGACGAACAGAGTTTTCAGATGAGATCTAGGGTTTGAAAGAAACCTTACCTGACGAGCGGAAACCGCGGAGGAGCACTGAAACTCGTGTGATCAGGTTGATGCAGCGGCCCGGCGGAAGCGCCGGTCGAAGGTCGGGGCGACGGCGGAGCTTCAGGGTCGGAGCGTCGCGAGGAAGGAGAAGAGCGGAAGAAGAAGAAGAGAAAGGCCCGACCGGTCTATTTACAAGGGCGGAGCAATCATCGGCGCGAGAATCGAGGAGTCAAAAGCGGCGGACGGTGCAGCGCCGCCTCGATTTCCGGATAGCATTAATGAAGGGAATCTTACCGCTTGGATTTCTTTGTTAAAGATGACGCCGGTGCCCCGACACGTAAGATCGGCGATGACGCCACGGCGGTTCAAGCGGATGGCGGTTTACAAAATATGAAAGGAGATCAAGAGTTTCGAAGATGTTGAAGATTAACTTGAACCGTTCAAGTCAATCTGGGCCTAATGTTGGCGATACAACTATCGAGTGTGAACCGCCCGAAGGGCCGGTTTACCTAAATCCATGATCCAGCCCACGGTGGAGGCCCGGAGCCCAGAGGCGTAATTAAGGTCCACGTATGTAAACCGCCTTAGTATTGTAACTTGTGTTGTAAGACAAGAAAGAAGAGACCGAGTCGGACGCTTGTATGAGCCGGATTGGGACTCAGAGACCGGCCAAGGCCAACCGTGTATATAAGGGACGACCGACGCGAAGTTAGGGACAGAGAATTCGAGGCTAAGGCAAAGCTATTGCTCCCTAGTCGCCGAAACCATATCAATCACATCACAACTGGACGTAGGTTTTTACCTTCATCGAAGGGGCCGAACCAGTATAATTGCCGTGTCTTGTGTCCGCTTTAACCCCTCTAGGTTAACCCGTACGATGGCCCTACGACTAAGTCCTTTCATGAGGACATCTGCCGTGACAATTCCACGACAGGGTAGGAGACCGACATCGTTTTTATCTAGGGTTTGGGTGTCCTCGAGAGTTTTGGTCGAGCGAGAGGGTCGGGGGGTGCTCCCCCGGTATAAGTTATCACTGTCGAGAGGGGGTATATATATCGACCGCCCCTCATGTCGAAGTTATCCGGGAGGGGGTAATATCGACAATGATGACATACATACACGGGAAAATAATGTTATCGGTGAGGGGGTATATCGACAACGACGACATACATACATGGGAAAATAATATTATCGGGGAGGGGCTGGGTATATCGAGCTCGCCTCGTGTTGAAGTTATCGGGAGGGGTATATCGACGACGACAGACCCGGTAAAACATAAGACAACGAAGAAGAAATAAAAAGAGGAGAAGAAGAAAGGAATAGAGGAGAAGATCGAAGAAAAAAAAGAAGAAAATAAAGAGAAGAAGAAAGAAATAGAATAGAGGATTTTCTTCTTCTTCTCCTCTATTCCTTTCTTCTTCTCCTCTTTTCTTCTTCTTTTTTCCTCTTCCTATTTATTTATCCTCTTCTTCCTCTCCTCTTCTTCTCCTTCTTCTTCTAAATATGAACATATACATAAATTGACAAAAAATATGCACAAAAACATATATATAAATTTTCCTATACATACAGAATTTGTTTACAAATATGCACATATATATGAAAATATACATAAATTGATAAGAAATACATTTATGAAAAAATGCTATGAACATGTACACATATATACACATATATACACATATATACACACACATATACACAAAAAATACATTTATGAAAAAAAATGCTATGAAATAAAAAATACATGCAAGCAGGGCAGGGGCATGGTGGCCACAAGGCCAAGTAGAAGGCGGCGTGCACGGCGTCACAGAGGGCAGGAGCAGAGCGCATGCTGGCAACGAAGCGGGCAGGGGCGGCGGTAGCGCGGTGTAGGGCGCCAAAGACAGGAGGTGGAGGAGAGGATCGGGCGGCGCACACGGAGGAGGCGTCGACGACGAGGAGCGGGCTCGGGCGGAGGACACGACGGCGTGTTTCGGGCGGCGGGCGAGCAGGACGCTTCGAGGTGGGGGCAGGGGCGCTGGGTTCGAGGATTTACGTCGGGCGACGGCGAGAGACGACACGACGAGGCACGGGCGACAGCGGACGGTGACTGCATGCTCGGGGGCGACGGCAGGGGCGGCGGACGGCGTCTGGGCAGCCTGGCGGCGTCGATGAGTTCAGCGTCATCGGGGGCAACTGGCGAGGGAAAGTGTGAAAATTTCCTAAGTGTTGGTTACATAGCTAAGGCATTGGTCCCGGTTCGTGGAACCAACAGGGACAAATGCCACCTTTAGTCCCGGTTGGTGCCAAAAATCGGGACCAAAGGTCAGTTTTCGGCAGCCCAAAGGGCGGGAAACGGCGGCCTTTGGTCCCGGTTGGTGGCACCAACCAGGATTAGCAGGGCATTGGTACCGGTTGGTACCACGAACCGGGACCAATGCCCCCCTTTAGTCCCGGTTGGTGCCACCAACCGGGACCAAAGGCCTTGCACCGCCATGGCCAAAAGTTTAGTCCCACTCGCTAGTTGACAGGGGCCTGAGTGGTTTATAAGCCCCACTGCGGCTACCTCTTGAGCTCCTTCAAATGTAGGCTTACATGCCTAATCTCACACTATGTTGTTCAGGCCTCTTGGGCCTTCAAGGGGCCTGAATCCTGGCCGAGGTTGGGTTCCTAGTCGTATTCAGGCCGTGGTGGCCCAATAGGTGGCAGTTTTTTTTATTTTTTTTCCTGTTTTTTTGTTTTGTTTTTTGCATTATTTATTTTCTTTTGTTTTTTGCTTTATTTTTCTAATTCTTTTTTCTTTTAGGTCAGAAAAATTATAAACTTTCTGTTAGTGCCATTAGTTTTCAAATTTGAATAGTTAAAATTTGAATTTTTGAATTTGTGTTAATCACAAGTTTGTGATTAACTTTACTATAAAAATAGTTTTTTTCCAGTTTTTTGTTTTGTTTTTGCATTATTTATTTTCTTTTGTTTTTGCATTAATTTTTAGTTCTTTTTGCTTTTAGTTCAGCAAAATTATAAACTTTATATTAGTGCCATTAGTTTTAAAAAATTATAAACTTTTGTTAGTGCCATAAGTTTTCAAATTTGAATAGTTAAAATTTGAATTATTTAAAATTTATGTGAATCACAAGTTTGTGATTAACTTTACTATAAAATAGTTTTTTTCCAGGTTTTTGTTTTGTTTTTGCATTATTTATTTTCTTTTGTTTTTGCTTTAATTTTCAATTCTTTTTGCTTTTAGGTCAGCAAAATTATAAACTTTCTGTTAGTGCCATTAGTTTTAGAAAAATTATAAACTTTCTGTTAGTGCCATTAGTTTTCAAATTTGAATAGTTTAAATTTGAATTATTTGAAATTTGTGTGAATCACAAGTTTGTGATTAACTTTACTAAAACATGAGCGTAGATGCGCCTATAGAGAGAATTCAACCTCAATTCATAATAAATTCTGAAATTCACTATGAATTTAGGTCAAATTCCCTGTATAGGGGCATCTATTTTCACTTTGAGAGGATCTCAACAAGGCAGAGAGGGACGGGCTTATAAACCGGTGTGAGCGCCCTTCGGTTGGCGAGGTGGGACTAAACTCTGACCGCAACGAGGATCAACACTTTAGTCCCAGTTTGTGGCACAAACCGGGACTAATGGTCATGGGCCAGGGGCGAGGCACATTGGTCCCGGTTCGTGCGTGGAACCGGGACCAAAAGGTCCAGACGAACTGGGACCAATGGCCCACGTGGCTGCCCTCTTGAGTGTTCTTGGTGAGAACATAGTTGACAAGGAGCGAACCGGGATTAATGGTATTACGAGGGCCGAACCATAAGACATTAAAGTATTTCAAATGAACTCTGAAAAAGTTGAAAGTTGGCATGGTATCATAATTTCACCCACATAGCATGTGCATGTACAAAATGGACAATGGTATCATACTCGCTCTGCTACAAAGTTGGCATGGTATCATCATAATAGTTATGGAGAAAGTCTTCACTTTTTCTTCGCTTGTGTCATTTGCTTATTACACCGTAACCATGGATAATCTTCATCGCTTATCGTGATGCTTGGGTCAGCCTTGACTTTGAAGGAGGAATTTCATGAAACTTCTCATAATCTTCGACATGTCATCTTGGCCTCCACTCCCACGATGTCCCTTTTTCCTGAAAGAACTATGTGGGGCTTTGGCTCATCGTATGATGTATTCGCTTCCTTATCTTTTCTTTTTATCGGTCTGGTAGACATGTACTTCACATAGATAACCTGTGCCACATCATTGGCTAGGACGAACGGTTCGTCAGTGTACCCAAGATTTTTCAGATCCACTATTGTCATTCCGTACTGTGGGTCTACCTGTACCCTACCTCCTGACAGATTGACCCATTTGCACTTAAACAAAGCGACCTTAAAATCCTGTCTGTAGTCAAGTTCCCATATGTCCACTATGTAACCATAATATGTGTCCTTTCCCCTCTCGGTTGATGCATCAAAGCGGACACCGCTGTTTTGGTTGGTGCTCTTTTGATCTTGGGCGATCATGTAAAATGTATTCCCATTTATCTCGTATCCTTTCTAAGTCAATACAGTCAAAGATGGTCCCCTGGACAACAAGTACAGTTCATCACAAACAGTGTTGTCACCTCTGAGACGTGTTTCCAACCAACTGCTGAAAGTCCTGATGTGTTCACATGTAATCCATCGTCGCCTTTGACCGCTCGGGTGTTTGGAGCATGACTGTTCTTGTGTTCATCGACATACGGGTCACCAAGGTAGAGTTTCAGAGAACTGTAGTGTGCTTGAGACCAAGAATATCCGTCCTGCATATTATTGAGTCCTTCCAAGCGTGTTTTTTCAATCAGTCTCCCCTCATACCGCGATTCAGTGGAGACCTATCTTCTTAAGGCCAGGAATGAAGTCAACACAAAACCCGATGACATCCTTTGATTGATGGCCCATGGAGATGCTTCCTTCTGGCCTAGCGCGGTTACGGACATATTTCTTTAGGACTCCCATGAACCTCTCAAAGGGGAACATATTGTGTAGAAATACGGACCCCAGAATGACAATCTCGTCGACTAGATGAACTAGGAGGTGCATCATGATATTGAAGAAGGATGGTGGGAACACCAGCTCGAAACTGACAAGACATTGCGCCACATCACTCCTTAGCCCTGGTATGATTTCTGGATCGATCACCTTCAGAGAGATTGCATTGAGGAATGCACATAGCTTCACAATGGCTAATCGGACATTTTCCGGTAGAAGCCCCCTCAATGCAACCGGAAGCAGTTGTGTCATAATCACGTGGCAGTCATGAGACTTTAGGTTCTGGAACTTTTTCTCTGGCATATAAATTATTCCCTTTATATTCGACGAGAAGCCAGTCGGGACCTTCATACTAAGCAGGCATTCAAAGAAGATTTCTTTCTCTTCTTTCGTAAGAGCGTAGCTGCCAAGACCTTCATACTGCTTCGGAGGCATGCCGTCTTTTTCGTGCAAACGTTGCAGGTCCTCCCGTGCCTCAGGCGTATCTTTTGTCTTCCCATACACGCCCAAGAAGCCTAGCAGGTTCACGCAAAGGTTCTTCATCACGTGCATCACGTTGATTGAAGAGCGGACCTCTAGGTCTTTCCAGTAGGGTAGGTCCCAAAATATAGATTTCTTCTTCCACATGGGTGCGTGTCCCTCAGCGTCATTCGGAACAGCTAGTCCGCTGGGACTGAGGGAGTCCTGGATTAGGGGGTGTCCGGATAGCCGAACTATCACCGTTGGTCGGACTCCTGGACTATGAAGATACAAGATTGAAGACTTCGTCCCGTGTCCGGATGGGAGTTTCCTTGGCGTGGAAGGCAAGCTTGGCGATACAGATATGTAGATCTCCTACCATTGTAACCGACTCAGATAACCCTAACCCTATCGGTGTCTATATAAACCGGAGGGTTTTAGTCCAGAGGATCTAACAACAATCATACCATAGGCTAGCTTCTAGGGTTTAGCCTCTCGATCTCGTGATAGATCTACTCTTGTACTACCCATATCATCAACATTAATCAAGCAGGAGTAGGGTTTTACCTCCATCGAGAGGGCCCGAACCTGGGTAAAAACATCGTGTCCCTTGTCTCCTGTTACCATCCGCCTAGACGCACAGTTCGGGACCCCTACCCGAGATCCGCCGGTTTTGACACCGACATTGGTGCTTTCATTGAGAGTTCCTCTGTGTCGTCATCCTTAGGCCCGATGGCTCCTTCGATCATCAACAACAACGCGGTCCAGGGTGAGACTTTTCTCTCCGGATAGATCTTCCTATTCGGCGGCTTTGCACTGCGGGCCAATTCACTTGGCCATCTGGAGCAGATCGAAAGCTACGCCCCCGGCCATCAGGTCAGATTTGGGAGTTTGAACTACACGGCCGACATCCGCGGAGACTTGATCTTCGACGGATTCGAGCCACAGCCAAGCGCGCCGCACTGTCTCGATGGGCACGATCTAGCTCTGCCGCCGAATAGTGCCCTAGAGGCCGCACCAGCGTCCACTCCGACCCTTAGCTCGGAGCCGACTCCGCCGATCTAGGACGAGTGGTTGGACACCGCCTCGGGGGCTACGATCTCTATGGCGATTGAGCCGAACTCCATCCTTGTCCTTTGCGAAGACCGTGACTCCAAGGTGCCGGACTCCTCTCCGGACTCCGAACCCTCCGCGCCCCTGCCAATCAAATCCAATTGGGCGCCGGTTATGGAGTTCATCGCCATGACATCCTTCAAAGACTCGCCTTTGGCGACATCCTGAATTCACTAAAGTCTCTCTCTTTATCAGGAGAGCCCTGGCCGGACTACGGTCAGGAAGGTTGGGATGCGGACGACGAAGAAATTCAACGCCCACCCACCGCCCACTTTGTAGCCACTGTCGAAAGCTTAAACGACGTGCCCGATTTCGACTCCGAAGACATCGATGGTATGGACGACGATATAGTAGACAACCATGAACCAGCATCTGTAGGATATTGGACAGCCACCTCATCCCATGATGTATACATGGTGGATACACCTAAAGGAAGTGACGACGAGGAACAACGGGACACTACGAAGGATAAATCCCTCGAAAAGCAGTCAAAACGGCAACGTAAACGACGCACCAAGTCCCGCCTCGACAAAGACCCAGCCATAGAACAGGGCGAACCGGTGGACGACGAACATGCTATCGAGCAACCGTCCAAACAGGACAACTTGGATAAACAATCCGTCCCCGGCGAAGATAACAGTCCGGACGATCTCACGCCAGACAAAATTGTTGGAGCAGAAGAACCTCCACAAAAGGCTCACCGCCACTACACGTAGCCTGAAAAAGCAGAAGCAGAAGCTCAAAACAGTGGAAGATGCACTCAGAATAAGATGGAGCAAAGTACTCAACACCGCAGAGAAATACGGCGACAGTCGCCGAACAAAGATCTACCCGAAGCGCAAACTACTGCCCGAATTCGATGAGGAGGCCGTAGAGCCCCCGCAATCAAAGAACAAAGAGGCCGCTCGGTCGGATAGACTACCACATGGCAAACATCAAAAGGATGGCCCAGTTAGGTCCATCTATGGGCCGAGAAAGCAAGCTCTTCCAAGCAATGCAACACGCCAAATATCCGGACATCAGGACACACCGAAGTATAGGGGTGCCGCACACCCCCTGTGTTTCACCGATGAGGTGCTGGATCACGAATTCCCAGCGGGATTCAAAACCGTAAACATAGAGGCATACAACGGAATAAGAGACCCTGGAGTCTGGATTGAGGATTACATCCTCCATATAAACATGGCTAGAGGAGATGATCTCCCCGCCATAAAATACTTACCCCTCAAGCTCAAAGGGCCAGCCCGACATTGGCTCAAAAGCCTCCCTGAAAATACCATTGGAAGTTGGGAAGAGCTCGAGGATGCTTTTCGGGCAAATTTTCGAGGGACTTATGTCCGTCCTCCGGATGCAGACGATTTAAGTCACATAACTCAACAACCCGGAGAGTCAGCCCGCAAATTCTGGAACAGGTTCCTCATCAAAAAGAACCAAATAGTCGACTGTCCGGATGCCAAAGCCTTAGCAGCTTTCAAACATAAAGTCTGAGACGAATGGCTCACCAGACACCTCGGCCAGGAGAAGCCGAGAACAATGGCTGCATTAACAAGCCTCACGACCCGCTTTTGCGCGGGAGAGGATAGTTGGCTGGCAAGATGCAGTACCAGCGACCCAAGTACATCCGAAGTCACGGATGGAAATGGAAAACCAAGACGCAGCAAGGACCAATGCCGGACAAAGGGAAACAACCCGAAGAGCACGGCAGTCAACGCCGGATTCAGAAGCTCCCGGCAGAATCATAAAAAATTGCCCCTCAAGGACAACAGCGACGAGCTATCCAACCTAAACAAAATCTTGGACAAAATATGCCAAATCCACAGTACTCCCGGGAAGCCTGCAAACCATACATATAGAGATTGTTGGGTCTTCAAGTAGTCCGCAAACTCAACGCCAAACACAAGGGCTCGACACACCAAGCGAGGACGATGACGAACCCCACAAGCAGAAGCCTTTCGAAAACAAAAGAATTTCCCACAAAAGTCAAAACAGTGAACTCACTTCAAGTGACAAAAGGGAAAAACAGAGCAGCGCCCATAGAAACACGCGCCGCAGGGTCTACCCCAGCAGAGTCCAAACGATGGTTGTCAAAACCAATCACCTTCGTTCAGCAGGACTATTCCGGAAGTATCCAGAACGCAGGATGGACTGCCTTGATATTAGATCCTATAATCGACGGACTCCAATTTACACAAGTCCTAATGGACGGAGGTAGCGATCTCAACCTTCTATATCAGGACACAATCCGCAAAATTGGGATAGACCCAACCAAAATTCGCCATAGCAACACCTCCTTCAAAGGGTAATGCCAGCCTATATGCCCGTTAATGGCTCCCTCATCGCTAGAAGTTGTGTTCGGTCATCCAACAACTTTCGCTGCAAAAAGTTAACCTTCCACATTGCCCCATTCGAAAGTAGCTATCCAGCACTACTGGGACGTGAAGCTTTCGCCTGCTTTAACGCAATACCGCATTATGCATCTCTTACACTTAAAATGCCCGGTCCACGCGGCATCATCTCATTAAAAGGGAGTACCAAGTGTTACTCGATCACGGAAGAACGTGAGACTGCCTTGACAGCCCCACACTAATCTGGCTCCGCTAATCAAAGCACCTGAATAGGTCATTCGAACCCCGGACATGGCTAGACGAGTCCGGCGTAAACATATAAAGGCCTACTAGCGCATACCCCGCATTTAGGGCTGCACGCATGTACAACAAGAGACAATAAAGCTCAATTTTATTCACTTTTCGAACCGTACTCTGTTTATCGAATACAAAGTACATTTTTTGCACGATATTTTTTAATTCTTTTCAACTAAGTTCTTGTCTTTTACAGATGAACACCGTGCTATACCCGTCCAGGATACGGCACAACGGAGACACAGGCGCAGACGTGCAGTAGGGACCCGTTGCAAGGATTCTTTTCAGATTAAGACCCTGCGTAAACCTTTTTTACTGTCTCTTGTCGATACACATCCCTCGGTTTCTTGCTATAACTGAGGAGGAGGCTGGCGTTTTGGCATCGGCCGCACCAGAATATTTGCGCATACCTGGACACCAGGGGCTTAGGGCATTATTCAGCCCGTTTTCATAAAGACCGAATACCTTAGGGAGTGTTCGGCGTCTCGAGTTAGGCCTTATATGCATCAGCTCCGAATCATCTCTTTGGTCAAATGTTGGGTTTGCCCGGCTCCCATGTTTTGGTACCTTACGTCCCGTTATATCGGCTCAGGTAGCGCTGGGAGAACCACCGCGATTGTGCCCCGGTTGAGCTGGGTTGAGCACCTCAGTGGAGAAAGCTAAAATTGACTGTCATGATATAGCGCGAGACTGGTCAACCACTCGATGACCCACCGAAATGTTTAGAATTCCCCTGCATTAATGAAGGACCGTTTCCCGGTCAGGCACATACGCGCCCCGAATTCGAGAGAGCGCGGTGCCCCTAGGGGCTATATAGTAGCCCCACCATCGAACTGCTATGGCTAAGTGAAAGTGATAAAGCATTCTAGTCCGGTTGCCTGGTTTGCTACGCTATCACCTCCTTTACAGGACCAAGACGTTGGATTAAGTGTGAAAATGTGCCTTTTTGCAAACACCCCCGCACTATGTGCGTGGGGGTAAAGTCAAGACTGCCATCTTTCAGGTTATATACACATATACATCAACGGCCGCACATGAGATATTTTAATACTGGAACGCACAAGTATAAAAAGGTCTTATATTATATTGAAACATTGTTTTCACAAATCATACATGCCACTAAAGCATAATATCCTTCGAGCACTGCGTCTCTATTAAACGAGCGCCCTGTAGGACTTCCTCAAAATAGTGCTCGGCAGGTACTCGGCTTCTGTCCGAATCTTGGGATACAACTTCGGTGGCCTTCGTCTCCGCCCAGTATGTCTTGACATGGGCAAGAGCCATTCGCGCACCCTCTATGCATGTTGACCGCTTCATTGCATCGATATGCGGCACCGCACCAAGGAACTGTTGCACCAAGCCAAAATAACTCTTCGGCTCGGTCCTTTTCGGCCACAAATGAGTCACGATAGCCTTCATGGCAAGTCCGGACAACCTATTCAGCTCAGCCCATTCGGCCAAATGATTGATTAATGAAAGTGGACGCTCCGGACTATGGAACTGCGACCAAAAAAGCTCTTCCATTCCGTGATCCTCTTGACCTCGGAAGTGTTCGGCCGCGTCTGCGGCACTCGCCGCCAAGTCCAGATAAGCATCCTTTGCACCCCATAGCCGGTCCAATTGAGCGTACCTATGATCCGTGAATTTCCTCCGCAATAGAAAGGGCTTTCCAGCCGCAATATCTCCGGCCTGACGTAGCTCCTCCTTCATAGCTCTCATTCCAGAGCGAGTATCCTTAGCCTTGCTGGCGGCCTTTTTCAGGTCCTCTTGTTTCGCTCGATCTTCTTTTTCAAGATGCTCGCAACGGCCAGTAGCATTATTCAATTCCACGGCCATCTCGGCCATTTCTTTCTTGCTTCGGTAGTGAGCAGCCTGTTCGGCTTTTAGCTCTGCGGCCACCTTTAAAGCAGCCGCATCACTTTTTCTGGCTTGCTCCTTGGCTCGAGCGAGCTCCGCCCGAAGGCTCTCCATAGCAGCGGCACCATCTGCATTAAGCGTACATGTTGTAAGGCATGGGCGTCAAGCTCCCTTATCAGGTGTCCGCGGAGAAGTTGCATACCTTGTGACTCTTCAAGCCACTTATTAACAAGCGTGATGTCCGCATCCGCCACGTCAAGTTGCCGCTTCAATTTGGCAAATTCATCAGCCCGGCTAGCCACCGGACGCTTCGCCACCTACATAGGAAGACGACATATTATACCTGGGGTTATGATTCTCGGCGCGCCGTCATTCTTGACACCGCACCAAGTCTCAGGGGCTACTATCTATACAGGGCGCATTTTATATGCAAAACAGTCAGAAGGTACACCATTTTGCGTACTTCAAAACCCTTCAGTACACTTATGACGGCTTCATGCAATCCGCTCTCAGCGGATGAAATCCTTTCAATCACCGTACCCATTAACATACGGTGATCTTCCGAGATAGACGCTCGCCCGAGCAGATCCTTTAGCTCTTTCGACCGTACACCCGTTGGTGCCGGACTCGTCCGGTGGCCTTTTTCAAAGGCCGGACACGGCGGACTTTGAGGGGACATACGGCTGCCTTCTGGCCCCGCCGGATTCGGAGAAGCCCTTCGCGACGACACCTCAGGGTCGTCCACCTCGCATAACGGTACGACAGGCGGAGGCGTTTCGCTCTCCATCATCTCCGAATCAAGATCCCCTGAAGACGAGCTCTGATGTGAAGGGCTGAGATCCGAACTACAAGGTAAAATTTCGGTTACCTTCAGAAATAAAACGGGGATCTCTCTCTTTAAAGAAAAAATGCCCCCCTTTACGTACGGCTCGCTGGAGGGCTGATCTCCTTAGGGAAATAGTGTGGCCGGCGCATCTCCCGCCACAGGACCCTCTGGTGAAGATTTCTTCCCCCGCCTAGAGGCTTTGGTCTCCGGATCTTCAGAAGCGGTCCTCTTCTCCCCTTGGAGGGAGGGATTCTCGAACCCCCCTTTCTTGATAGCCTCCTTCACGGAGGTAGTAGTTCCCTTGTTCCCCCTTCGCCTTCTTCAAAAGGCACAACCTCTAGCATCTTGGTTAATACAGGATCCGACGTCGTCTCAGGGAGGGGGGCCGAACACCTGATCAGCTTTGCTTTTGCTATCCACTCATGTTTAAAGGATAGCTCTTTTAAGGGGAAGTGTATGATAAATATGCGGATAGCATGTCCGGGTACCGTACTACTTACTTGAGTATCCGGGCGATTGCAGCTTAGACCTGCGTCCTCGGTTAAGTCCGGACACATTGTTTGTGATCCGAAGAACAGTTGGTACATCTCCACGGGCGTTACGCCCATAAAATGTTGAAGAGCTCGTGGTCCCTCCGGATTAAACTCCCACAGGCAGAGGGGGCGACGTTTGCAGGGCAAGGTGCGACGAATCAGCATGACCTGCGCTACTATGACCAGATTGATCTCTCTTTAGGAGGTCTCGAATACGGCCCTGTAACAAGGGCACGTCCTTGGACGGCCCCCAGTCAAGCCCTTTATTGACCCATGACTCCAGCCGCGGTGGAGGACCCGAGCAAAAGGTAGGTGGCGTCACCCATTTGGTGCCCCTGGGAGCTGTGATATAAGACCACTCTTGTTGCCATAGACTGAGCTCCTTTTGAAAAGAGCCCTCGGGCCATGGAGCGTCAGCATTCTTACTTATAACAGCCCCTCCTGCACTCTGCCTGTTGCCCCTTGATCATCTTCAGCTCCACTTTGAAGGTCTTGAGCCACAATCCGAAGTGAGGGGTAATGCGGAGGAGGGCTTCACATACGACAATGAACGACGAGATGTGGAGGATGAACTCCGGATCCAAGTCATGGAATTCCAGCCCATAATAAAACATGAGCCCCCTCACAAAAGGGTCCGTCGGGAAGCCTAAACCCCGAAGGAGGTGAGATACGAATACCACGCTCTCACCAGGCTTGGGAGTGGGAACAACCTGCCCTTGAGCAGGCAGCCTATGCGAAATTTCGCTGGTTATATACCTGGCGGCTCTCAGCTTTAGCACATCTTCTTCCGTAACGGAGGAAGACATCCACCGGCCGTGCAGGTCGGAGCCGGACATCATTGAAGGTCCGAAGCGCCTAACTTTGGAGCTTTGGGTGTTGGAACTCGAGGCGAGGGGCGGATTCGATTGAGATTGAACGAAAGGAGCGGGCCTTGGTCTCCTTATAAAGAGGTTGAATACCAAGAGCCCTCCCCGTGACCGTTCGGGACTCGCCTTCGATGGAGGAGGCGTGCCAACGGGCACGACTGGGTTACCCACGCCCGTATTGATGAGAATCTCGGAATAAGGGGGCACGATCTCCGCTTTGATAAGACGTGCCAAGGAAACCTTCTCGCTAAACGCACTGAGGTGGAATAGTAAAACGATTCAGATAAAGGCTGGCCGTGGTGTTATGTCACGCCCTGAATACGCCAGCAGATCGTGCAAAGGTTATTCTCTACGGTGGTATGTGGAACTTGTTTTGCGAGCGGACACTATCATTGTGTTCAAAATCTTCTATGAAGTATTCGGAGGAGGAACCCGCCTTGCAATGCCGAAGACAATATGCTCGCCGGACTCGTCGTCATTGAAGCCTGGTTCAGGGGCTACTGAGGCAGTCCTAGATTAGGGGGTGTCCGGATAGCCAAACTATCACCGTTGGCCGGACTCCTGGACTATGAAGATACAAGATTGAAGACTTCGTGCCGTGTCCGGATGGGACTTTCCTTGGCGTGGAAGGCAAGCTTGGCGATACGGATATGTAGATCTCCTACCATTGTAACCGACTCTGTGTATCCCTAACCCTATCTGGTGTCTATATAAACCGGAGGGTTTTAGTCCGTAGGACGAACAAGAATCATACCGTAGGCTAGCTTCTAGGGTTTAGCCTCTCTGATCTCGTGGTAGATCTACTCTTGTACTACCCATATCATCAATATTAATCAAGCAGGAGTAGGGTTTTACCTCCATCGAGAGGGCCCGAACCTGGGTAAAAACATTGTGTCCCTTGTCTCCTGTTACCATCCGCCTAGACGCACAGTTCGGGACCCCCTACCCGAGATCCGCCGGCGGTTTTGACACTGACAGGGACCCTTTCCAAAGATTACGTGTAAATCATTGACCATAGAAAGTACGTGATCACCGGTACGCATGGCGGGCTTCTTCCGATGATCTGCCTCTTCTTTGAAATGCTTGCCTTTCTTTCGACATTGATGGTTGGTCGGAAGAAATCCACGATGGCCCAGGTACACATTCTTCCTGCATTTGTCCAGGTATATACTTTCAGTGTCATCTAAACAGTGCGTGCATGCGTGGTATCCCTTGTTTGTCTATCCTGAAATGTTACTGAGAGCGGGCCAATCATTGATGGTCACGAACAGCAACACCTTTATGTTAAATTCCTCCTGTCTGTGCTCATCCCACGTACGTACACCGTTTCCATTCCACAGCTTTAAAAGTTCTTCAACTAATGGCCTTAGGTACACATTAATGTCGTTGTCGGGTTGCTTAGGGCCTTGGACGAGAACTGGCATCATAATGAACTTCCGCTTCATGCACATCCAAGGAGGAAGGTTATACATACATAGAGTCACGGGCCAGGTGCTGTGATTGCTGCTCTGCTCCCAGAAAGGATTAATGCCATCCGCGCTTAAACCAAACCATACGTTCCTTGGGTCACTTGCAAACTCAGCTCAGTACTTTCTCTCGATTTTTCTGCACTGCGACCCGTCAGTGGGTGCTCTCAACTTCTCGTCTTTCTTACGGTCCTCACTGTGCCATCGCATCAACTTGGCATGCTCTCCGTTTCTGAACAGACGTTTCAACCGTGGTATTATAGGAGCATACCACATCACCTTCGCAGGAACCCTCTTCCTGGGGGGCTCATCGTCAACATCACCAGGGTCATCTCGTCTGATCTTATATCGCAATGCACTGCATACCGGGCATGCGTTCAGATCCTTGTACGCACCGCGGTAGAGGATGCAGTCATTAGGGCATGCATGTATCTTCTGCACCTCCAATCCGAGAGGGCATACGACCTTCTTTGCTGAGTATGTATTGTTGGGCAATTTCTTATCCTTTGGAAGCTTCTTCTTCAATATTTTCAGTGGCTTCTCAAATCCTTTGTCAGGCACAGCATTCTCTGCCTTCCACTGCAGCAATTCAAGTACGGTACCGAGCTTTGTGTTGCCATCTTCGCAATTGGGGTACAACCCTTTTTTGTGATCCTCTAACATGCGATCAAACTTCAGCTTCTCGACTTCCGCATTGCGTCCTTGCATCGACAATGAACCGGCGGAGATCATCATCATCGGGCACATCGTCTGGTTCCTCTTGATCTTCAGCAGCTTCACCTGTTGCAACATCATTGGGCACGTCGTCTGGTTCCTCTTGATGTTCAGCAGCTTCCCCCGTTGCAGCATCACCGTATTCAGGGGGCACATAGTTGTCATCGTACTCTTCTTCTTCGCCGTCTTCCATCATAACCCCTATTTCTCCGTGCCTCGTCGAAAGATTATAGTGTGGCATGAAACCCTTGTAAAGCAGGTGGGTGTGAAGGATTTTCCGGTCAGAGTAAGACTTCGTATTCCCACATTTAGGGCATGGACAACACATAAAACCATTATGCTTGTTTGCCTCAGCCGCTTCGAGAAACTCATGCACGCCCTTAATGTACTCGGAGGTGTGTCTGTCACCGTACATCCATTGCCGGTTCATCTGAATGCATTATATATATTTAAGTGTGTCAAAAACCATTACAGAACATCATGAATAGATAATTAAGTGACCAAATTAATAGAAGTTCATCATCACATTAAAACCCAAGTACATACATAGTTCTCATCTAACAACATATAGCTCTCCAGAGCATCTAATTAATTAAACCATACATTGAAACTATGTAAAACATTTCAATGCGAAAACAAATGCGATCATAATCGCAACCAAGGTAACAATTGATCCAACGGCATAATGATACCAAGCCTCAGTATGAATGGCATATTTTTTAATCTTTCTAGTCTTCAAGCGCATAGTATCCGTCTTGATCTTGTGATCATCGACGACATCCGCAACATGCAACTCCAATAGCATCTTCTCCTCCTCAATTTTTTTTTCCTTCAAGAAATTGTTTTCTTCTTCAACTAACTTTAACCTCTCGACAATAGGGTCGGTTGGAATTTCCGGTTCACATACCTCCTAGATAAATAAAATCTATGTCATGTTGGTCGGCATAATTTTCATAAACAACAAATGAACCAATAGTTATAAAGATAATATACACCACATCCGAATCATAGACAGGACGAGGGCCGACGGGGGCTGATACCAAAACCATCGCACTATATAATAACAAGCAATAAAATAGTAAGAAAATTAGACAAGTACCTATCTAAAGCAAGAATTTTTTCTTTCAAAAAGAAGATAAGAACAAGAGGCTCACCACGGTGGTGCCGGGCGATTTAAATCGGCGCGGGCGATCGACGCAATGTGAAGACGGAATGGGACGTGACGGGCCGCTAAACCTAGACAAATCTCGAGGAAAATGGAGCTTTGAGGTCGAGCTTCGAGAGGAGAAAGCTTAACTAGTGTGGCTCGGGCATTTCGTCGAACACCTCATGTGCATAGGAGGTGAGCTAGAGCACTACCAAGCCCCCCTCGTCGGCCAGAGAAAAACAGAGCACTGGAGTGCTCTGCTCGCGGGCGAGGGGTATATATAGGCACCTCATTGGTCCCAGTTCATGGTATGAACCAGGACTAAAGGGCAGCCTGTTGTCCCGGTTCAAGCCTCGAACCGGGACCAATGGTGGTGGGCCTGGAGCCAGGCCCATTGGTCCCGGTTCGTCCCACCAACCGGGACCAAAAGATCCAGACGAACCGGGACCAATGGCCCACGTGGCCCGGCCGGCCCCTGGGCTCACGAACCGGGACCAATACCCCCATGGGTCCCGGTTCTGGACTGAACCGGGACTAATGGGCTGACCCGGCCTGAACCAAAGCCCCCTTTTCTACTAGTGCGTGCCAAGGAAACCGCCTCGCTATATGCGCCAAGGCTGGTTGAGAAAAACGGTTCGAATAATGACCAGGCCGTGGTATGATGTCATGATATCAAGTGTGTCAGCAGATTAGATTGGTGGAAAATTATTCTCTCTACGATGGAATGTGGAACTTGTTTTGTAGAGCCGGACACTATCCTTGTGTTCAAGATCTTCTATAGAGTATTCGGAGGAGGAACCCGCCTTGCAATGCCGAAGACAATCTGCGCGCCGGACTCATCGTCATTGAAGCTTGGTTCAGGGGCTACTGAGGGAGTCCTGGATTAGGGGGTATCCGCATAGCCGGACTATATCCTTTGGCCGGACTGTTGGACTATGAAGATACAAGATTGAAGACTTCTTCTCGTGATCGGATGGGACTCTTCTTGGTGTGGAAGGCAAGCTTGGCGATACGCATATGTAGATCTCCTCCCTTGTAACCGACTCTGTGTAACCCTAGCACCCTCCGGTGTCTATATAAACCAGAGGGTTTAGTCCATAGGACACGAACAATCATACCATAGGCTAGCTTCTAGGGTTTAGCCTCTATGATCTCGTGGTAGATCAACTCTTGTACTACTCATATCATCAAGATCAATCAAGCAGGAAGTAGGGTATTACCTCCATCGAGAGGGCCCGAACCTGGGTAAACATCGTGGCCCCTGCCTCCTATTACCATACGCCTTAGACGCACAGTTCGAGACCCCCTACCAGAGATCTGCAGGTTTTGACACCAACACATGGCCTTCTGCTCCGCGGGCTGATGGCACACGAGATGTCAATCCAAATGTTATCGTCCCCTTCGACAACTTTGATGGTCTAATCTCCTACATCGCTGCTAAGAGGGCCACGGTGGATCAGTCTGGAGATGAAGCTCATTCTTATGAGGCTCCTGCTCCACCAAAGCCTCAAAAGCAGAAGAAACCCAAGGCCTCAAATCCCTCCTCTGCACCAAGAGCTTCGCGAGCGAAGCCTCTGGCCAGTGCTCCTCCTGCACCAAGTGTGCATTCTGAAGATCTCTCTCGCATCTCCAAGACAGAGAAGAAGAAGAAGCCCATACAAACTACTGGTCAAGCGCTGACCCCAGCTGCCTTTCTGAGGAATGAGAACAAAGCCATTGATCTGTCAAGTGACGACGATCTTGGCGATGATGCTCTTGAGCTGCTGATAAAGAGCAAGCAAGAGGCGGAAATCTTCAACGATCTTCCCTTTTTCGATGTGGACATCCTGAACAAGTTCATTGATGAATGGTTTGATAGCCCAAACCTCAGCTTTGATGATCTTCAGCTTCCTGTTGGCCTCAGCGTTCCATTCCATGGAGCCATTGCTCCTGAGCTGGATCTAGCTCAAAGGATTGTTGAGCTAAAGAACAAAATTGACTATGAAAAGGCTCAGTTCAAGAAACATATGGCAAAGCTCAGTGTGACTAATGTTAAAAAATTCAAGCAAATGATGCATGAGCTCAAGGAGGAGTTTCACAAGAAACGTGATGAAGCTAAAGGTTCACGCGAGCGCATGAAACTCCTTGCTGCCAAATGTGTTCAAGATTACAATGAAGCTGAGAAGCGCAAGGCACTTGAGCGTCCTGGCATCGACCCCAAGATGGCTGCCAAGAAGAAGAAGAAGAAGCCTGCTGTGGACCAAGCTGAAGCATCCAGGTGGGATGAACCTCGCATTGTCTTCCCCGCCAGTATGATAGGCGTGAAGCCAAACGTCCCCACAGTGGCTTCACATCCCAAGAAAACACGGACAACCGAAGCCGAAGCCAGAAAGCGCAAGTCCAAGAACACCACTGATGAAGCTCCACCAACCAAGAAGAGAAAAACCAAGAAGAAAGATTGGGATGCTCCCACAGAGCCCCTTGTCGTCGAGCCAATCTCAGTTGCTCGTCCTGCGTCTGCACACCAAGAGCATCGGTTGATAGTTCATGAGCCTGCTACCACAGAGGCTCCTGAAACTGAAGAGATTCCAGCTGTTGACACCACCGCAGCTGAAGACATTGGTCACAACGTGGTATGATCGCCTGTTCTCACGAACAGCGAACTCATCAGCATTGGTCGTCCTTTGATGCCAATTGCTCAGGATGATTCTTGGGCTGATCGCCCTCAAGACTCCCCCCGTGAAGAAGAAACACCAACTACACCCCCAACTCAAGTCACCACTCCGGTACTTGAAGATGAAGACTTTGTGGCCCAGACAACTCCATGTCCACAAGCATCGCTAGCGTTACACAGGCTTCACAAAGGACCACGGCCACAAGTCACTCTTTCCACTATTCCAGAAGGAGAAGAGCACCAATCAGTATCTCGCCAAGTATTTCCTGAAGCCTCTCCAACTGTGAACATCTCCAAGTATGAAGCCAAAGTTGTTGAAGACATTCTGGCCGCGTCAGCCGATGAACAAAAAGAACCAAGACAAGAAGAAGAACATGTTGCTACACCCCCGTCCAACCCTGAAGTTGTTCTCGAGGAGAACGTGTCTGACCCTCCAGCTACTCAAGTGGAGGTTAACAACACTGAGGCGGCCACAAAGAACACTACTGAAGCCGATGACGTTGTCATGGCTGAAGCTAATGTGGCGCCAGAAGTTAATGTGGTGCCAGAAGTAGTTGCAACCAAAGCCAATGTTGCACCTGAAGCAAATTTGCAGCCTGACGTTAATGCCAATGCCACTGCACCTGTACTGCCTCCAAGGCCACACACCATTGAGCAAGCATTCGAACGAGGTCAGCTGGTTACTGCCAGATGGCCCATTCTGGTTCGTCCACCTGCTGCTGGTCCGCAATTTGACTATCATGTAGAGCACAGGCCTTAGGTCCAGAAGCGTAAGCTAAGGTTTCCAAGGTTTCCAGGTACTGCAACTTCACCAGGATCTTTCAATGCAAATGGTTTCATTGCACACAATACCTTCTTTGATAGTGCCAAGAACCCCTACTCCAAGCCAAGAATTTCATCTGATCGGTTCTGGAGCTATGAGCAGCGTAGTTACTATTCCTGGGTTCTCTATGATCAAGGGAGCATCTTTCCACATATGCGTCTAGACTATGAAGCTATTGCTGGACTGCCCTGCTTAGAACAAGCCCTTGACTGCTTCCATGATGCTGGTCTTCTGAACATTGTGACTGATAAAGAGCATTGTAATGAAGAGCTTCTGCTACAATTCTATGCTACCCTCCACATTTGTGGCTTCAATAGGGATCCGAAGATATGGATCCTTGAGTGGATGACAGGCAATGTCCATCACAAAGCCAAAGCTCTTGATATCATTGAGCTAACTGGCCTGCCCACTCCAGGTGAACTCATCGAGCCTGGTTGTCAGCTTCACCGCAATGCTTTGGAGAGCATCTTTCAGAAGCCAGAGCCCAACATGAGCCAAATGTTGAGCATGATGAAACCACTCTCACGCGACGCTGAATACCCAAGAGAATTCTTTGTTGAAGACCTAGAGTATCTGCCCTGCACTATTTATCATATCATCAGGCGAACTCTATGGCCTGTCAAAGGACATTCTTCTGCAGTGAAGCTTGAAGGAGCAATGAAGACATTGGTATTTTATATCTTCAATGGCATCAGCTTCAATGCTCAAGAATTCTTCATCAGGCAATTGGCTGCATCTGGCTCTGATATATTTGGTCTGAAGTTCTACGCTCCATGGGTTATGCACCTTATCAAGCTTCATTCTGCTATCAACTATCAGCCGTCTACTCGCAACCATTTGGTTTTCTTGCCAGAGGTTGATCTGTCTATCGAAGCCATCTATCCAGAACCTGCCAAGGAGCCTGTTTATCTTCACAATGCTGGTCACCAAAGCTTTACACAGCCCATTGAAGGAGTTCAGGCCGTTACTCGTGTTTATCCTTTGGCTGGCAATACACGTGCACCTCACCGTGCCCATGCTGAAGCCACTGATAGCACAATTGCTCAAAGGCCTCGGAAGCATTCTCGTGTTCTCAATGACCGAGAGCTTCACGTCGCCCTGCATCAAAAGTAGGATAAGCATCACGACCGACTGAAGCGTCAGATGCAAAGCCTCTTGGTGGATGTTAATCGTATTCGCAACCTTGCCACCAAGAATGCCTTTGTCACTTATGAAACATGTCGGAGGTCATGGAAGAGTCTGACATTGCTTAGTGGTGAAGCTGATCTGCAAGACGACAGCTTCACTGAAAGATTCAAGTTTGATTCCACTCCTCCCAGGAATGTTGTCTTGCGTCAGACTCCCTCACTTGAAGACTCTGACTATTCCTCCTCAGTTGCAACTGTTAATGCCAGAGTCATTGATGACGAAGATGATGCTACTTCACCACCTCCAACTTCGGCGTGTATCGACACTGCACCAAGTTCTTCTGCACCACCAAACCTCAACGACGACCTTGTTGCTTCACCTACTCCTCATGGGAACGAGTAGAGGCTCTATGTGTTGAAACCTTTTTGGTCCTTACTGACAAAAGGGGAAGAAGCATATGAGTTGATAGTCTTCAAGCGGGTCCTTATGGGTGGTTGCTTTATATTTTGCCAAGTGTTTACAACTCTCGCATTTGATACTTTCGGTTCTTTGAGTTGTAACACTTAAACTTGATGGTCGTCTGCTACCTTTTCTGCTATTCTGTGATGCGACGATAAATTCCACATATGCGCTGATAAATCCCGCACGAAGTCATATTGCAGACATCCATTTTTCATTATGCATTTCATTATCTTCATTATATCTTTTCATGCATGATGAATTGCCTTCATAATTTGAAGAGGATCTCCACAAGTAAAACCTGCCATGTGCATTTGCATTCCAAAAGCAAAATACTTATATGCACATCTTCAGGGGGAGCCTTTTGCTACTTATGAAGACAATATCTTAATCCTTTACAATTTCACATACTTCTATCCCTGTTGAAAACTTCAACCAGTTTGTCATCAATCACCAAAAAGGGGGAGATAGTAAGTGCATCTAGTGCCACCCCTAGTTGGTTTTGGAGTATTGACGACAAACCTGGTTGAGGGACTAATGTGTTTGTGACAATTGCAGGATAACACAAGTAGTAGTCCCTCATTGATTCGGTTTACCTACCAAACATGACCCCTAAAAATGTGTGAAGACATTGAAGACAATGGTGGTATGTGAAGATATTCACATTGAAGACTATGACATGAGAAGACATCGCATGAAGACTTTGGAGCGCGAAGACATAGTTGTTCCGTAGTTTCATTTTCTTCTTTGTTGAGTCATAGGAACCACCGTGCTGTTAAGTGGGGTCCAAGTGAACAAAGTCAGAGTGACTAAAGTGATGTTCAACCAAATCCTATGTCTTCGAGTGAAGACAATGAGAGCAAATCTTATCCAGAGGCGGATGAGTCAGCTTTACTTGTAGCCCAATTCAAGTTGCCGCGTGTGTTTGAAATCTGACCGTTGGAACACGTGTCAGTTCCTTAGTGACCCAGGGTCATTTCGGACAAATTAGGTCGGGTTGCCTAGTGGCTATAAATAGCCCACCCCCTACACCATAAATTGGTGGCTGCTCAGAGTTAGTGCACGACTTTTGTCGTTTGAGAGAAAACCACCTCCAAAGCTTTTGAGGAGAGAAATCCTTGCGAGGACAAAGCCAAACACCCAGAGCCAAAGAGTGTTAGGCATCACTGAAGTCTTTCTGTCTGTGTGACCTGAAGACTTGTTACACTTGAGGACTGTGAATGCTCCAACCGGTTATGCGTCGCGTTCTGAGCATCCAAGAGTCATTGTGGATCGTCGGTGAACGAAGTCTGTGAAGGTTTGGAAGTCTACCTTGAAGCCTTACCAGAGTGATTGGGCGAGGACTGGGTGTCCTTAGCTCAAGGGGAATAAGGTGAAGACACGGTCTTCTGAGTTAAATCTCAGCCTCCCTAACCAGACGTACAGTTGTCACAGCAACTGGAACTGGTCCAACAAATCCTTGTCCTCACCAAGTGACTGGTTCTATCTCTCCCTCTCTTTATTTACAGTTTGTCTTCGTGAAGTCATTGCCTGCTTGTGTTACCTGTTTGACTTCTCTGTGTGACTTTTATTGTTGTTTGGCTTCACACTATCTTCCTTTCTGTTCATTACTACCTAGCTGCTATTAGTCTTTGTGCTTTCACTTCATTGAATACTTGAGTATGGCCTGCCTAGTGTAGTCTACCTTCCGCTGCATGTTAATAGGTTCATTTCTATCGTTTGTCTTCGAAACTCCCATGTTTTGAAGACTTTCATAAAAATCGCCTATTCACCCCCCCCCCTCGAGGCGATAACTAGCACTTTCGGGTAAGAAGGCAGTTCCTTTCATGCGAAGATAAAGCCGATGGGTCCCAGCTGTCAGAGGGGAACGTTTTTCAAGAAATACAGAGGCCCTTCTGGTAAGTCTGAGGTGCCAAGTGGAGGAATCATTATTTTGTGCGTAATATGGAGGCACTTCCTTGCGTGCGACCATGGACCCAACTGTTAGCCTCTCCACTTACAGTCCTCTTCTGATGGTTGTCGTTCGTTCACCACGTTGAGGACGTTGTACCGCCCAAGAGCACCAAGGTGGTGGATGACGGCACGACCTAGGAAGGAAACGACCCGGAGCTAGGGAATACGCAGCAGTGGATGCCCACGCGAAGGGGAGTATGAGGGTTGACTGCTTCGACTGCGGTTTGAGGTTGTCGTCTCTGGAAAATAACAGGGGGTGTGGATGAGTAGAGGGAAGGCCTGGCCAGCGGTGGGAGTAGGGTGGGGCGTTGAGCCCCGTGTGTTAGCACAACCGGCCACGGGAGGCAGGAGCAGGCGGCACGGCTGGCGCTGGTTTGGGCGGTAGGAGCAAGAAGACCAGAGGTTGAAGAAGCACGACGACCGTTGGATGGACATCGTACGGTCACTACAACTAGAATCATTTATATTGACTAAGTTGACAAAGCCATGCATCTGCGTCAACTTAGTAGGCCCACAAGTCAGCCTCCAAATATGGTGGAACCAACCTAGCAGCGGGGGTATTCATTATTTTTGTGCGTAATAGCTGGTGAATCCGAGCCGTCAGCGGGGGGAATTTTTTTTCGTGAAATACAGAGGCCCCTCCGGTTGGTCCCAGCTGTCAGGAGGAGGAATCATTATTTTGCGCGTAATAAGGAGGCACTTCCTACGCGCAAAAAAAGGAGGCAATTCCTTGCGCGCGGCCGTGGACCCAGCTGTCAGCCTCTCCACGTACCGTCCTCTTCCGATGGATGTCATTCGTCGACCACGCCGAGCCGAGAGCACCAAGGCGGTGGACGATGGCGAGGCCAGGTGATACGTCTCCAACGTATCTATAATTTTTGATTGCTCCATGCTATATTTTGTACTATTTTTTGGACAATATTGGGCTTTATTATCCACTTTTATATTACTTTTGGGACTAACCTATTAACCGGAGGCCCAGCCCAGAATTGCTGTTTTTTGCCTATTTTAGAGTTTCGAAGAAAAGGAATATCAATCGGAGTCGAAACGGAATGAAACCTTCTGGAGAAGTTATTTTTGGAAGGAAAGCTACCCGATGGACATGGAGTGCACGTCAGGAAAGAAACAAGGGAGCCACGAGGTAGGGGGGCGCACCCACCCCCCTAGGGCGCGCCCTCCACCCTCATGGGCCCCTCGTGGCTCCCCTGACGAACTTCTTCCTCCCATATATACCCATATACCCTAAAAACTTCGAGGAACGGAATAGATCGGGAGTTCCGCCGCCGCAAGCCTCTGTAGCCACCAAAAACCAATCGGGACCCTATTCCGACTCCCTGCCGGAGGGGGGAACCCTCACCTGTGGCCATCTTCATCATCCCGGTGCTCTCCATGACGAGGAGGGAGTAGTTCACCGGGCTGAGGGTATGTACCAAGATAGCTATGTGTTTGATCTCGCTCTCTCGTGTTCTTGATTTGGCACGATCTTGATGTATCGCGAGCTTTGCTATTATAGTTGGATCTTATGTTGCTTCTCCCCCTCTACTCTCTTGTAATGGATTGAGTTTTCCCTTTGAAGTAATCTTATCGGATTGAGTCTTTAATGATTTGAGAACACTTGATGTATGTCTTGCCATGCATATCTGTGGTGACAATGGGATATCACATGACTCACTTGATGTATGTTTTGGTGATCAACTTGCGGGTTCCGCCCATGAACTTATGCATAGGGGTTGGCACACGTTTCCGTCTTGATTCTCCGATAGAAACTTTGGGGCACTCTTTGAGGTTCTATGTGTCGGTTGAATAGATGAATCTGAGATTGTCTGATGCATATCGTATAATCATACCCACGGATACTTGAGGTGACATTAGAGTATCTAGGTGACATTAGGGTTTTGGTTGATTTGTGTCTTAAGGTGTTATTCTACTATGAACTCTAGGGCCGTTGGTGACACTTATAGGAATATACCAACGGATTGATTGGAAAGAATAACTTTGAGGTGGTTTCGTACCCTACCATAATGTGTTCGTTTGTTCTCCGCTATTAGTGACTTTGGAGTGACTCTTTGTTGCATGTTGAGGGATAGTTATATGATCCAATTATGTTATTATTGTTGAGAGAACTTGCACTAGTGAAAGTATGAACCCTAGGCCTTGTTTCCTAGCATTGCAATACCGTTTACGCTCACTTTTACCACTTGTTACCTTGCTGTTTCTATATTTTCAGATTACAAATACCTATATCTACCATCCATATTGCACTTGTATCACCATCTCTTCACCGAACTAGTGCACCTATACAATCTACCATTGTATTGGGTGTGTTGGGGACACAAGAGACTCTTTGTTATTTGGTTGCAGGGTTGCTTGAGAGAGACCATCTTCATCCTACGCCTCCCATGGATTGATAAACCTTAGGTCATCCACTTGAGGGAAATTGCTACTATCCTACAAACCTCTGCACTTGCAGGCCCAACAACGTCTACAAGAAGAAGGTTGCGTAGTAGACATCAAGCTCTTTTCTGGCGCCATTGCCGGGGAGGTTAGTGCTTGAAGGTATATCTTTAGATCTTGCAATCGGATCTTTTTGTTTCTTGTTTTAGCACTAATTTAGTTTATAAAAGAAAATTACAAAAAATGGAATTGAGTTTCTCTCATACGCTTCATCTTTTTAATATCTTTCGTGAGTATGATGGAAAGGAAAATTGTGCCAAAGTGTTAGAAGAAGAATGCATTAAAATGTTTGGCACTAAATCTTTGAATGATGAGCATGATTGCAATGTTGTTAGTATGAACTCCTTGAATATCCATAGTACTAACGATGATTGCACTAGAAATGATGAAAATGTCTCCTATAAACATGTCAATTTTTGTGGAGTGCATTGGGTTTGTAAGTACACACCAAATAGGGAAGATAGATATTGCAAAAGGCATAAGTACTTAGAAACTAAACTGGTGCAAGAGAGGCTAGATGATTGCGCTGAAAGATTCAATATTTATAGGGCCCCTTGTGAACTTTGCAATGAACATGGTCATTTAAAACTCCAATGTTATTTGTTTCATGATCTAATCGTGTCCAAAAATTGTGATGACTTGATTTCCCTTGCACATTATAATGAACTTAGTTTGCTTATGGGCTATGAAGAAACGAAACGTTTAACTAATCATCTTCCAGAATTTGCCCGTTACAAACTTCTTGGCTTTGATCTAGAGAAGATTTATATGTATTGCGCGGTGAATTGCATTGAAAATCCTTATATTGCAATTACATAAAGAAAAGAAGACAAATAGAAGATGAAGAGAATACTAACGAAAGGGAACAGACTTCCCAATATTCTCCTATTATTTCTTATGATGAATCAGGTAATGAGGAGGAGCCTTCTATTCAACCAATCTCATTAATAAGGAGCTCCAAAAAGAGGATTGAACCCACACATGAGGTGAAGAAGAAGAAAATAAAAAGGAAGAGAGGTAAAAAGATATCTCTCCCAAATAATGTTGCTCCTATTATTGTTGTGCCTCATGAAAATGAAGATGATGCACTTGATGATGATCTCGTTATGCCTATTGCTTGTTGTGATGATTATGATTGGGAAGATAATGATACTTCTTATGATCTTGAAAATCTTTTTGGCACTTGCTTGGAAGAATATGATGATAATTGCTATACTATTGGTGCTATCCATACTATTAATGATGAGAGTGATTATGCTTATGATATGAAAAGGCCCAAGCTTGGGGATGCTATGTTTGATGAAGATGATGTTTTTGAGAATATATTTGCTGCAATTAATGTTTGTCCCAAGCTTGGGGATGCTACGTTTAATGAAGATGATATTTTTAGCCTCCCAAGTTTTGATATGCAAAGTTGTTATGATAATAGCATGCCTTCTACCTATGATGATTATATTGATGAAAGTGGGTTTGGAAGAGTGTCAACTTTAGGAAGTAATGACCCCACTATTTTGGAGGATGTTGAATCTTATAATATTTATGAAAGTGGATTTGGAGAGGTCATGACTTTATTTAGTGATGTATCCACTATTCCGGAAGAGGTTTCAATCGATTATGATGAGAACAAAGTTGCTACTTATGATGATTATTGTGGTGAAACTTATGCTATAAAAAGTAGTGATGATTATATTTATGAAACTCGTCATGATTATGATTTCCCTTTTTCTTAACATTTATCTTTTAATGTGGAAACAATTTATAGTATTCAAGTCTCTTATGATACTCCCACTATCCCGAATGAGAAGAATTTTGCTTATGTGGAGAGTAGTAAATTTTCTATGCAAGTAGATCATGAAAGGAATTCTTTAGGTGCTGGTTATATTGTTGAATTCATTCATGATGCTACTGAAAATTATTATGAGGGAGGAATATATGCTTGTAGGAATTGCAATAATATCCAGATTCCTCTCTATGTGCTTAAAGTCTTGAAGTTATGCTTGTTTTACCTTCCTATGCAAGTTGATTCTTGTTCCCATAAGTTGTTTGCTAACAAAATCCCTATGCATAGTGAGTGGGTTGGACTTAAATGTGCTAGTCATATTCTTTATGATGCTCTCTTTATGTTTCAATTCTTATCTTTTATGTGAGCATCATTGAAATCATCATGCCTAGCTAAGGGCGTTAAACGATAGCGCTTGTTGGGGGGCAACCCAATTTTATTTTAGTTTCTTCCTTTTTTGGTTCTGTTTAGTAATAAATAATCCATATAGCTTCTGTTTAGATGTGGTTTTGTGTTTTAATTAGTGTTTGTGCCCAGTAGAACCGTTGGGAAGACTTGGGTGAAGTCTTTATGATCATGTTGTAAAAAACAGAAACTTTAGCGCTCAGGAGATTAGCTAAATCTTTTTACTGGAGAGTGATATTTAGTTGATTATTTTTGCAGATGATTACTAGACAAATTCCTCAGGTCTACCAATTTATTTTAGAATTTTTGGAGTTCCAGAAATTTGCATTAGTTACAGATTACTACAGACTGTTCTGTTTTTGACAGATTCTGTTTTTCGTGTGTTGTTTGCTTATTTTGATGACTCTATGGCTAGTAAAATAGTTTATAAACCATAGAGAAGTTGGAATACAGTGGGTTTAACACCAATATAAATAATTAATGAGCTCATTACAGTACCTTGAAGTGGTGTTTTGTTTTCTTTCGCTAACGGAGCTTACGAATTTTCTGTTAAGTTTTGTGTTGTGAAGTTTTCAAGTTTTGGGTAAAGATTCAATGGACTATAGAATAAGGAGTGGCAAGAGCCTAAGCTTGGGGATTCCCAAGGCACCCCAAGGTAATTTTCAAGGATAACCAAGAGCCTAAGCTTGGGGATGCCCCGGAAGGCATCCCCTCTTTCGTCTTTGTTCATCGGTAACTTTACTTGGAGCTATATTTTTATTCACCACATGATATGTGTTTTGCTTGGAGCGTCATTTTTATTTTCTTTTGCTTTGCTTACTGTTGAAATAAAATATCAAGATCTGAAATTATTAAATGGGATAGTCTTCACATAGTTGCATAATTATTCGGCTACTCATTGATCTTCACTTATATCTTTCGGAGTAGTTTGTCATTTGCTCTAGTGCTTCACTTATATCATTTTAGAGCACGGTGGTGGATTTGTTTTATAGAAACTTTTGATCTCTCATGCTTCACTTAGATTATTTTGAGAGTCTTAAATATCATGGTAATTTGCTTAAACAATCCTAATATGCTTTGTATTCAACATTAGTAAAAATTTCTTATGAGTGTGTTGAATACTATGAGAAGTTTGATTCTTTATGATTGTTTTGAGATATGAAGATGGTGATGTTAGAGTTATGCTAGTTGAGTAGTTGTGAATTTGAGAGATACTTGTGTTAAAGTTTGTGATTCCCGCAGCATGCACGTATGGTGAACCGTTATGTGATGAAGTCGGAGCATGATTTATTGATTGATTGTCTTCCTTATGAGTGGCGGTCGGTGTCGGTGGGAAATGACACCTATGGGATCACAAGAATCCATACTGCGGTTGCGGGGCATGGGGTTGAGAGAAGAGCGGGTCTAACAGAGAGCACGCGGTTCGTTTATCCAGGTTCGGGCCACGAGGATGCGTAAAACCCTACTCCTGCTTTGGTGGATGTATTCTGAGTTCTTGAACTAGCTATGGAGTGTCGCGAGATCCAAAAAGCCGAATCCTTCCCCTCGTCTCCTTGCGCCTCCTATTATAGAAAAAGGGGTTGCCACAGTGGCACACAGGAGGTGGAAAGGCAACAGTGTTGCGAGGTTATCCTAGTATTACAGGACAAAGCGCATTTAATGCGAGGCTTAGGTGTCCCATCACTTTTATCGGGGACGGGGGTGAGGCCCGTCCCGTCTGTCGCCGCTCCTCCAAGCTTCGACACACGCCCAGGCCAGCGATGCATTCAGTGCCATGTAGCCAAGCAGGCAGCTGTGGTGGTGCGGTGGTGGAGCCTCCGGCTGCATGTTGCCACGCAGGTGCCTGCTCAGCTGGTTGGGTTGGCGGCTGCATGCGAACAGCGGCAGAGACTTGTCTGGTGCGGGCCTGACGGTGGCCCTGCTGGTGCGCTTGGCGAGGGCCTTGTCGGGTGGCCCGGCAAGGGTCTTGTCCGGTGGCCTGGCAAGGGTCTTGCCGTAGCGCGCAGGCGTCCCCGGCAAGGATCTTGCTAGGGGTCTTCACTACAAAAAAATACACTTCCGTGATGATACGTGTTTGTCACAGTAGGTCGCTTTTTTTTGTCATGCATGTACATCCATGACAAATTTATGACAGAATCAAGATAATCATACCTCTGCTGTCGTAGAGGTGTTCCATGACATTACCAAAATTATCATCACGGAACTGTCCACTTCCATGATGATAAATCGCGCGTCACAGAAGTGCTTTCGTCAAGGGTGATCGACACGTGGCATCCACCGTAACGGAACGCCGTTAAGCTATCAGGTCGGGTTTTGGATCCGATAACCCGTTAACAGCCCCGACCAATGGGAAATTTCCACGTGTAAAATTCTTATTGGCCGGACGAAACACGTGTCATCTCGTCAGTGGGTCAGATAGGCGCCTATGATACGTCGACATGTGGCACGGCCCAACAGAGGCCCATTCCTGTGTAAAGGCCGGCCCGTTTGACTTGGTCAAAAGCTGGCGGGCTGGCCCATGGAAAGCCTGTTAACGGCCTGTTCGAATATAGCCCATTTACAGCCCGCTAACCCAAGGCCCGTTACGCCCTATCCGAATTAGGCCCAGTAGCGTCATCTGGGCCATCCAATATGATTCCACCCCGTTTTCACTTCTGGCCCATGTTTGGCCCATGACGTCTTTCGGCCCATATGAGGCCCTATGTAACTCTTGGCCTACTAACGGCCTGTGGTGAAACCGCCCGTAATGAACAAAGGTATCGGTTTACACCCATTAACGGCCCGTGGTGAAACGGCCCGTGATGAACGGTGTATCACTTTATACCCATAAACGACCCGTTATTCCGTTGGGCGTTTCCAGCCCATGTTATCTTTTGGCCTTCTTGAGCCCATTTATTCTTGGGCTCATTTCCAAAGATTCGTTTAATTACGGCTGTTATCGCATATTTTCGCTTGTGGGCCAAATTCAGCCCGTGGTTCTGATCGGCCCGTTTGTGGTCCGTTATCGTTGGGCGTTTTCATAGCGTCATCAAATCGGCCTATTAACGATGGCCTGTTATGGTCGGCCCATGAACGGACGATTCCATCTCTAGCCTGTTTACGGCCAGAATGCGGTCTGTTTGGCCCATGTTTGGCCAATCGATCATACGGCCCGTATAAGGCCCATTGTTGATACGACCCGTAGAAGGCCCATTGATGATACGGCCCGTAGAAGGCCCATTGTTTCTACGGCCCGTAGAAGGCCCACTGTTTATACTGCCCGTAGAAGGCCCACAGTTTCTACGGCCCGTAGGAGGCCCAGTGTCACTACAGTAAATATTAGCACATGGTTATTGTGGCCTAGTTTTAAAAAATAGGTTATTACAGCCACTAGCAAACCGCAGAAAAAGAACTGCACTGACTACAAGCAAACAAATAAACAAGACAACAAGGAAATAAATAAGCAAGCAACTTACACTAGGCTATCACGGCTATTACACATATTACATCCACTGGGCATCAAAGTTCGCCACCAGTGCAAATATAGGGAACACAGCAGCAAATAAACACCGCAGCAAAACAAGTCCAGAACTGAAACCACTTCAGAAGAGCTCAAGAAACAACATCCTGGGTACCCATAATGCTGGCAAGATGCTTAGCAAGCTTATTAACTTTCTCTTGTTTGGCGCTAAAGTCCTTCAGCGCTTGCTGTTGAACCAGAAAGTATGCATCTGAATTCTGCAGGTACTTCCTTAGTCCTTCGGCTTCCTATCGCATAACATCTGATCGATGTCTTTCAACTTGCAGTTGAGACTCAAGAAGCCGAACTAATTCAGGCAACGAGTTCGAAGAGCTGGTGCCAACAGTGGTAGCCAGTAACTCGAACACTACATCAAGACATGACTTTGGGGTTGTCTCAGTGTCTTCAATATAGTTTTTATCAGCTTTCTTGGAGACCAACAGGGATGTCTCAGTATCTTGAACCTTATCTGCATTACTTCCTTTACCATTGCATAACAGGGTACTTTTCTCCAATATTTTATCCGCGTTCTAAAAGAGAAACAAACAAACACTTCTCAGGTTTACCAGTTCAGTAGTAAGGTGGACAGGATAACAACATGAAACAAACATATATCTATGTAGTATGGTCACTGTATGGTCTATATCATTCTAGTTTATGTTGCCAAATCAAGATAGATACAGTTCGAATCATATCTATTTAAGACAAAGCAGCATAGACAGAATATAAGTGGGAAACTACACAGCAATAACAACACTTGTAATGTGCATGGCATGAGAACATAACTGTTTATTCAATTGAAACTGAAATCAACATAGAGCAAGTTACAACAGCAAACAGCCAAACACGTTGAAGAAACAGGTTTAAAACATACTGTTGCACCATTGGAGTTTCAATTGCATCCTTCAAATTTGAAATTAGTTGGTATCGATAAATACGGTGATGCAAGAGCAAAGTAGTATGAACCATAGCTACGAACCTGACACGAGAACAATTCTTCTTCTGCTTTAAGCATTGACTTCGGGTTCGGAGTGGTGGTCCTCTTGAATTGGGCACTGCAGTTGCCTTACTAACTGCTCGTGTTTGGGTGCTCTGTGGTGGAGACGGTGTTGTGTCAACGGGAACTGGGTGTCTATCTGCTGAGGTTGGGGTTAGAAGGGGTGTAGCTGGTTCTCTGTCCAACTGGGTAGGGGTACAATGTGCATGAGTGTGGGTTATGTGTGGTGGGGCTGGTTCTTGGGCAAGTACAACCGTGGTTCTATCAGCATCGACAGATAGCACGATATTTTCTGAAGACCGTGTTTTTACTCCCACAGATACTGCCATCACTCCCTCCAATTGAAATGGCTGATAAACAAGATGTCGGGGGTTGGGTGCGACATATGCCAAAGGATGGCTTATCATGGAGGGGGCGAGTAGAACGTCGCCGGTGCCTGGAAACGGGATGAGGCGAAGACATGCACGCCGGCGAATCTTACCCAGCTTCAGGGCTCTCCGAGGAGATAACACCCCTAGTGCTGCTCTGCGGGGTCTCCGCATGATCACTATGGCAAAGTGAGTACAAGATGCTCCTTGAGCTTTTCGGGGTGAGAAGGAGAAGGGCACGGCTAGCTCTTCTCTTCCCTCTATGTGTGTGTCTAAAACTACTAGGTTCCAACCCTTTGCATGGGTGCCCCGAGGGTTTTATATAGGCCTACCCCCAGGGGGTACAATGGTAATCCGGCTGGGCGCGGGTCCCAGCCGTCAGTCTCTTAGGTCACCGTCTTCTCTGTCGACTCCTGGGGCCCGCCGACTAGTGGGCCCCGCCGACGGTCCAGCATGGGGCCGACAGCCCTCGTCCGCCGCGGGCGGGTCTTGCCGGCTGCGGGTTACTGTAGTCGCGCTTCTAATGACGCGAGCTTGGTCATGGGGGCATGGCAACAGTGCCGCCGCCTGGCGGGCGATCACTGTTGCCATTCCCTGTCTTGTCTGGTTAATGGCGCACGGAGCCCGCGGGAGGGGCCTGCCGACTCTCGGAGGCCGATTCCAACGGGTCCTTCTTTGGGGCGTTCTCGCCGTCTTCTGCACTCCCGCCGACAGGCGGGTCCCGCCGTCTTCGGGTCGTACAGACAGGCCATCGTGGGTACAGGAATCTGCCCACGGGCTGACGTCAGGGCCGGTGTGGCCGCAGTGCTGCGCCGGACGGAGATCTCCGTCGGTACGGCGCCCTGTGGCCATGCCTGCCCTTTATGAGCGGGGCGGGGACCGGCCGCGAGGCGGCTTTATCCCATCCCGCTATCGGGACCCCGATCCTAAGTCACACCGATCTAGCATGTAACGCATCATATCACTTTGCGGCCTCACGCACGGTATTCCCACGGGTGTCGCCTTACCATGGCCCGGGACCGTTTGCGCCTTTTGGCTCACGTATATGATAGTGTCGCTAGCATCCATATGACAGAGAACCCGGGCCGACATGACTAGTCGTGAACCCAAAGTGGCACTAACCTATGGGGACAGCATACATGAATCGACATCGAGCATGTCGGTCGCCAGCGTCTTGAATCCGGCTGTAGCAATGGGCTAACAGGACTCCGGGAACCCGGGCTGTAGCAGGCTAGGCAGGACTCTGGATGTCACCGCGTGACATTTCCCCGAAGGGACAGACACAGGAACGAAGTGAATCACATGCCGCCAGTCAAGTGTTCGGAGCGATAGTGTTGGGCTAGCAGGACTCGGTGAACGGGCTGTAGCAGACTACCATGGCTCAGTGGAAGCACTAGACTACATTTCCCCATAAGAGAGGCTACCAAGGATAAACAACTAGGTTGTCGGATCCCACACATAGCAATACACGTTACACGTACGCATAACATGCAAGTATGTGTTGTACAACATGGCATCACAACATAACGCAAACTCATATAGATAAAGGCTCAGAAGAGCCACATAGCATTAAATACAAACAGGGGTCACATGACCCATCATTCAGAGCATACAAGCAACAAGCGGAAGCATTACATGTCTAAGTACAGACAACTACAAAAGAAAAAGGCTGAGAAGCCTGACTATCTACAAGACCCTCCCAAGGGTACAAGATCGTAGCTGAGGTAACAAGCTACTCGTCGAAAGTCCAAGCGGAACTACTAGTGAGACAGATGTCTCATCTGCAAAACATAAATAAAGCAACCGTGAGTACAAAGGTACTCAGCAAGACTTACATCAGATCCTAACATACATGCATTTGTATCAAGAGGGTAATGTGGAGTTTAGTTGCAGCAAGCCAGCTTTGACTCTCTGGCTATCCTGTTCTCGACTACGAGAACTTCTTTGAGGTGATATAGGCGCACACGAGTCCACTATCCACCACACAATACACTACTATGGATTCATTCCGCCTCCCCACGAGAAGGCCATCCATAGCACTCACACTTGTCTTCAGCATTTTAGAGTATCCACTTCAAGTTGTCTATGTACCACGTAAGCATCCAAGAAGTCCATAACCGAGGACACGGCTATTCGAATAGATCATGATAACCCTGCAGGCGTGTACTTCTTCACACACGCTCTCACCACTTACCGCCATATATACGTCATGTATCTCGGCAACCTTCCAGCGGAAGCCTGGCGAGGGTGTCCGCCACGACCTGACTAACCACACAAGACTCTAGTCCAGGTTTATCGCCTATTCGGGTTCCATCCGCAAGGAGATCCCGCCGGGGTTTCGCTCACGACCCCAAACGATGTGTGCAGGGTTCCCGAGCCCACCATCCGGGTGCCACTCGGTACACCAGGCAACATGTGCCTAGTCTGTCCCAAGCCCACCCTGCCGGGTGCCACTTGGTAGAAAAATAGCACTACCTACAAACACCAGAAACTAGTTGCTACTCCTGGACAGAGATCAAGTTGGTTAATAAGTCGAGAGAGCTTGGAGCGCCCGGAGCCCAATGTGTGGTAGTATCGAGTCATTGGACGACATACATAGAACTCAGTGCTTAAGGACGGTTCCAGTGAGACAAACCACCATGTACTCCTACATGGCCTCTCACCGCTACCTTTACCAAATCGTGTTCACACACTTCACTCTCAGCATCAGAACATATCGTAACACTCCAATTCATTCCCAGTGAATCAGACCTGACACAACTCTTAGCAATAGCAGGCATAGCATGGTAGGAACACAACATGGCTCAATCAACTCCTACACATGCTAGTGGGTTTTAACTATTTACTGTGGCAATGACAGTCATGCAGAGGAATGGGTTCAACTACCGCAGCACAAAGTAGCAGATGAATCGTTGTTGTCCTAATGCAATAACTGAGAGCAGGAGCGAGAGAGTAGGATTGTATCGGAATGAACAAGGGGGTTTGCTTGCCTGGTAAATCAACAAGGGAGGCCTTTGCTTCACGCATGTACTCTCGAGCACTTTCCGAGCTGGACCTATCGAGAAGGAGCAGTGCCAACAATCAATACACAAGCATATGCAACAATATGATGCATGAACATGGCATGTAGATGTGATGTTGTTTGGGCTAATGCAGCTAGAGTTCATTTGGTTGAAGTCCATTTGAACCAAAGATTCAAATGCACTTCCAAAGTAAGCTCTTATATATGCCATTATAGTGTTTCACTTATACAGCAGGAATAAGTTGGTTTTTCATGCATGAAACTGGTACAGATGGATAGATTGAATTTTTCTGATAATTTTTCATATATAAATTATTTCAATCTGAGCTACGGTTGAGTTGCTATGAATTTTTGAAGTTTATAACATTTTCTGGAATTTCCTGATTTATTTTAATACCAGAAAATCAAATACTACGTCAGCACTGCATCGTGCTTGTGTCAGCAGGTCAAAGGTGCTGACCAAGTCAAACCTGACGTGTGGGGTCCACACGTCAGTGACAAGGGGTTAGACAGAGGGTTATTTGCTTAATTAAAAGGATTAGAGGCGCAGGCCTTCGAGTCGATGTCGATGGTTAGTAAAATGGTGATTAGCCTTAAGTTAATCTACTGACTGGTCGGGCCTGCATGTCAGGCCGGCCAGGGTCGTCGGCAGCGACCTCTGGACGCGGCGGCGTCCGCGATTCAGGCCACGGGGGCGGCGGCTGGGAGCACCGGGGCGTAGCCCGTGCTCCCGCGCATCGAGGAGCAGCGAGAAAGGCTGCGGGCGGCGGAGCTTCGCCGGGCGCAGCTTCATGGCGGCAGCCGGAGCTCGGCTCAGCGGAAAGGCAGGCTACGGTGCACGGGAGTCGAGAGGAGGGGGAACCGGCGTGGGGGGCTCACGAGGGGACCGAAGAGACGACGGTGAGCTCGGGAAGACGCTGACGGCGGCGAAGCGGCGACGGAGATCCACGGCGGCGGAGGCGAAGAAGGCATCGGCGGCAGCTCCACCAGGCGTCCGCGATGCACAGCTTGGCGGAGAGGCTACAGGGCGAGGAGGCGGAGCTCCTGGGCGCGTCGGAGGAGCGAGGGGGAGGCGGTGGCTACGGTGGTGCTCGTCGGCGGCAGCGGTGGCGCTCGGACGTTCGCGGGGAAGGGCGAGAGAGAGGAGGGGAGGCCAGGGGAGAGACACAGAGTGGTGCGGTGCGGCGCGTGGGGTCGTCCGGAGGCCTGAGCGTTGAGGGGGAGGGCACGCAGGCAGCTGCCGTGGCGCGCATGCGCGCGGCGTGCGGCGACCATGCGCCCTGTCCCTCTGGCGCGAGGAGGGGGACGACTGACGCTGGCCAGTCGGCGGGGCCAGCCTGTTGGGCCGCTGGGCTGCACAGGGAGGTAAGTGCAGGTGGGTTTCTTCCCGTTTGTTTAATTTTTCTATTTTTCGACATTTGTTTGGTTTAATAAAATACCTAAACCATTTTACTAACTTATGCCAATTTTATAGGAGCTAGTTATATTATTCCGAGCTCCTTAATAAATGGCATAATTTTTGGACAATATTATATATATAACAATATTTATCCAACGCAAATAATTACTGCATTAATTCCAAATGCCCAAAATAATTACTTATGGACTCCTAAAAATATTGGTTTGATTTTTATCTCTGTCCAATATTTTCATAGAGCAACATGAGCATTTTCTTGGACCCTTTTGGAGCAATTTTTATTTGGGTCATTTCCAGAAATGATTCTGAGGGTTTCACAAATCCTCATTTCAATTTAAATGGAATTTAAACATGATGCACAAATGACTAGCTAGTCTAGGTCATACCAGAACTAGGGATGTGACTACTCACCCCCACTTGAAAGAATCTCGTCCCGAGATTCAGGGGTCGATGGAAAATAGGTGGAGTACTCCAATCGAAGACGATCTTCTCGCTCCCAAGTAGCTTCTCTCTCGGAATGATGAGACCACTGAACCTTGAGAAACTTCATGTTCTGACGTCGGGTAACACGCTCTGCTTGATCAAGAATGCGAACGGGGTACTCTCGATATGTGAGGTTATCTTGGAGATCAAGCGTTTCGTGGTCCACTCCATGGATGGGATCCGAGAAGCAACGCCTGAGTTGAGAGACGTGGAAGACATCATGAACTCGAGAAAGATGTGGGGGTAGTTCCAACTGGTAGGCAACCTCTCCTTGTTTAGCGAGAATGCGAAAAGGACCAATGTAACGAGGAGCCAACTTGCCCTTGATACCGAAACGATGGGTACCCTTTAGAGGAGTAACCCGAAGGTAAGCCTTGTCACCAACTTCATAAGCCACTTCCTTATGACGACGGTCATACTGGCTCTTTTGACGAGATTGGGCTGTTTTCAAATTCTCACGAATGATGCGAACTTGCTCTTCTGCCTCCTGGATCATGTCCGGTCCAAAGAATTGTCTTTCACCGGCTTCTAACCAGTTCAAAGGTGTTCGACATCTTCGTCCATAGAGAATCCTAAAAGGAGCTTTCTTGAGACTGGATTCATAGCTATTGTTATAAGCAAACTCGGCGCGAGGAAGACATTTCTCCCAATCCATACCGAATGAGATAACGCAAGCTCTAAGCATGTCTTCGAGAATTTGATTGACCCTTTCCACCTGACCACTTGATTGAGGGTGGAAAGCTGTACTGAAGGAAAGATGGGTGCCCATGGCAGTTTGGAAACTCTCCCAGAAATGAGAAGTGAAAAGACTGCCATGGTCTGAATGGATCTCTAGTGGAACACCATGAAGTGACACTATTCGAGAAATGTATAAGTCAGCAAGCTGGCTAGCAGTGATACTCTCTCGAACAGGAAGGAAGTGCGCCACTTTGGAGAGATGATCAATGACTACGAAGATAGCATTATTCCCTTTCTTGGTCCTGGGAAAACCGGTGATGAAGTCCATACCAACTTTATCCCATTTCCACTCAGGAATGGCTAAAGGCTGAAGGGTGCCAGCAGGCCTTTGATGCTCTGCCTTAACGCGATGACAAACATCACAGTTAGCAATAAACTGAGCAATTTCTCTCTTCATCCTAGTCCACCAGGACCTCTGGCGTAGGTCCTGATACATCTTAGTACTATCGGGATGAATTGTGAGAGGAGATTCATGCGCCTCCTTAAGAATCAATTTTCGCAGATGTTGATTCTTGGGAACCACCAAGCGGTTTTGAAAGAAAACAACACCTCTATCATCCATAGAGAAGCATCCACCAACTCCCTTCTTAAAGTTTCTCTTGATCCGGGAAATTCCCGTGTCCTGCTTTTGAGCGGCGATAATCCGATCCTCAAGATTAGGTTTTGCCACCAAGGTAGAAAGGAATACGTGAGGAGCAATGTGAAGGTTAAGCCTACAAAATTCCTCATGGAGAAAAGGTTGGCCCTGCTGCAACATGAGATTGTTGCAATAGGATTTACGACTTAGCGCATTAGCCATGACATTGGCTTTGCCTGGGGTGTAGGTAATCCCTAGATCATAATCTGAGATCAACTCCAACCAACGTCTTTGCCTAAGATTCAAATCTGGTTGGATGAAGATATACTTGAGACTCTGGTGATCGGTGTAGATCTCGCAACATTTACCAAGAAGGTAGTGTCGCCATGTCTTAAGTGCATAGACTACGGCTGCAAGCTCTAGATCATGTGTAGGATAATTCTCCTCATGTGGATGCAACTGACGAGATGCATAGGCAATCACATGACGATCCTGCATAAGAATGCAACCTAGTCCCTGTTGTGAGGCGTCGCAGTAGATAACAAAGTCTTTAGTGAAATCCAGTGGCACAAGTATGGCAGCAGAAGTCAGGCATCTTTTCAGTTCCTGAAAACTGTACTCACACTATGGGGACCATTCGAACTTTTTATCTTTCTTGAGAAGTTCCGTGAGGGGTTTAGCTACTTTGGAGAAGTTTTCAACAAAGCGGTGACAATAGCTGGCTAGACCAAGGAAACTCCTAACTTGTTTAACTGTTTCAGGTGGAGTCCAATCGAGAACGGCCTGAACTCTCTCGGGATTGACAGCAATGCCCTTACCAGAGATTACGTGGCCTAGGTAGGTCACTTCTGGCAACCAAAATTCACACTTGGAGAACTTGGCATAAAGGCGGTGCTCTCTGAGTTTTTCTAGCACAAGTCTAAGATGTTCGGCATGCTCTTCCTCGTTCTTCGAGTAAATAAGAATATCATCGAGGTAAACCACGACAAATTTGTCTAAGTACTCCATGAAGATCGAGTTCATCAAGCGGGAGAATGTGGCTGGGGCGTTGGTTAGACAAGGACATGACGGTGTACTCGTACTGGCCATAACGGGTGACAAAGGCTGTCTTGGGGATGTCCCCATTTCTAATCTTGATTTGGTGGTAGCCTAACCTCCAACCCATCTTGGAAAAGACTGAGGATCCAGCGAGCTGATCATACAGGTCGTTGATCCTGGGGAGCGGATACTTGTTCTTTATCATGACCAAATTAACGGGACGATAATCTACAACCATCCGGTCCGTACCATCTTTCTTCTTGACGAAGAGGACGGGGCAAGCCCAAGGAGAAGAACTAGGACGGATGAAACCCTTTTGCAAGGACTCATCAAGTTGTTTCTTAAGCTCGGCTAGTTCTAAGGGTGCCATCTTGTAAGGTCTCCTAGAGATTGGAGCGGTTCTCGGATAAGATCTATGATTTAACTCTACATCTCTGTCAGGTGGAATACCTGGCAGTTCCTCTGGAAAGACATCCGGAAAGTCTCGGACTACCGGGATATCTTCAAGGTCTGGAAGAGGGCTGGCATTAAGAGAATAGAGTTGACGTTTGCAACTCTGGTGGAGACAGTGACTATCTTGCCAGATGGGTGTGTAAGCTGAACAGATCTGGTGTAACAATCAATCTTGGCATGATGAGCTGTCATCCAGTCCATACCAAAGATGATGTTAATATCTGAGGACTTGAGGGCTACAAGTGATGCAAGGAATACAAGTCTGTCAACAAGGATTTCATTACCATAGCTGATTCTGGTGGTTTGCCATCTAGACCCTGGGGTTTGGATTTCAAGCGGAGTTGGCATATCACAAAACGACATGTCGTGCAAACGAGCATAGCCTTCGTAAATGAAGGAGTGAGATGCTCCGGTATCGAATAGAACCGAAGATGGATGACAGTTGACAAGGAGTGTACCAAGAGCGACATCTGGATCATCATGAGCGTCTTTAGCTGAGACGTGATGCACACGTCCATGTTCAGTGGGAGCTGTCTTGACACTGATCATCTTGCGTGATGGCTTAACACAGCCAACAGTCTTCTCGGGCTGGGGTGGAGCATAACTGGCCTGAGAGCAGTCACGTGCATAGTGTCCTGGCTCTCCGCATGTGAAGCAAGTCCCTGAAGTAGGACGTGGACCTGCATTGACAAGTAGTCTACCAATAGGCCTGGGTGGAGCATACTGCTGAACTGGGTGAGGCACCACATAGGATGGCCTCGGTGTATATCCAGGAGGAAGAGCGGAGTTTGGAACCCAAACCCGGCGCTTCTGCGAGCCCGAACCGGAAGAAGATCCCAACTCACGGGTGTGCTTACGAGACTCCTCGTAAGTTAGCTGAGCTGTCTCTGCATTAATGGCCTTGTTCACAAGAGCCTGGAATGTATTGTAATGGTGCAAGTGGAGATCACGACGCAACTTGGGGTTGATACCCTTCCAAAACCTAGCCTGCTTCTTGGCATCCGTGGACACCTCTTCTGTGGCATAACGGGCGAGGTTCTCGAACTCTCTGCTGTAGACATCAACAGCCATCTTACTCTGGGTGAAACTACAGAACTCTTCTCTCTTGCGATCGATGAGGGCTTCAGGAATGTGATGCTTGCGAAAAGCCTCAGTGAAATCTCTCCAGGTAGGAATCTGGCCAGCTGGAAGCATAGCCTCATAGTTCTGCCACCAGAGACTAGCAGGACCTTCCAGGTGGTATGCAACATAGGTGACCTTGTCACTTTCAGCTACGTTCGCTGAACGGAGCTTGCGTGTGATACTATGGAGCCAGTCATCTGCATCGAGTGGCTCGATGGGGTGATGAAAGGTAGGTGGATGCAAGCGAATGAAGTCATGAATGTTCACAGATCCTTTGAACTACTGTGCGGTGTTCTCCTCGATACGTGCCAACAAGCGGTTAGACTCATGCTTGTTTCTCTCCAACTCTAACATAAACTCTGCCAATGAAGGCTGGTCGGGAGGATCCTCATCCCTACCATCTCCGTGGTTCTGGCTACGAGCAGCAGAACTTCGCTTAACTGGTGACATCCTGAGAAACGAAACCAAGGACGGAATCAACATCAACTACAGACTGTAAAATGTAGGACAAAGAAATTAGTAACTCTCGAACTCCTAGGGAAATTCCGGCAGCATAACGGTAGTAAAATGCTCAGAATGAGACATCCTGCTAAAATGGGGTAGTAACATACTCAACATCATCACTCAAGGTTCTGAGATATTACTAAACAGGCTACACCGGAGGTACTCGAACTGGGATATGACTCTGATCAACCAATCCTAAGAGACTACGGAGTAGTAACACGTGATCTTGATAGACGGAAGAGAAAGCCTAGTTCCTTAACCCCGTAGGAAAGGTAAGATGACTCAGATCAGAAGGCCATGAGGTAAAGGAGTAAAAGAGCCTTACTTTCCTTCCCACAATCAATTCCCTTACATAACTAAAGAATTTCTAGACTCAACTTCGACCAGGTTGGCTTGGAAATCCTACAAGAAGTCAGGCTCTGATACCAAAGCTGTCGGGATCCCGATCCTAAGTCACACCGATCTAGCATGTAACACATCATATCACTTTGCGGCCTCACGCACGGTATTCCCACGGGTGTCGCCTTACCATGGCCCGGGACCATTTGCGCCTTTTGGCTCACGTATATGATAGTGTCGCTAGCATCCATATGACAGAGAACCCGGGCCGACATGACTAGTCGTGAACCCAAAGTTGCACTAACCTATGGGGACAGGCATACATGAATCAACATCGAGCATGTCGGTCAGCAGCGTGCGAATCCGGGCTGTAGCACTAGGCTAACAGGACTCCGAGAACCCCGGCTGTAGCAGGCTAGGCAGGACTCGGATGTCACCGCATGACATTTCCCGAGGATGTAGACACAGAACGAAGTGAATCACATGCCGCCAGTCAAGTGTTCCGGAGTAGTAGTCTTTGGGCTAGCAGGACTCGGTGAACCGGCTGTAGCAGACTACCATGGCTCGGTGGAAGCACTAGACTACATTTCCCCATAAGAGAGGCTACCAAGGATAAACAACTAGGTTGTCGGATCCCCACATAGCAATACACGCGTTACACGACGCATAACATGCAAGTATGTGTTGTACAACATGGCATCACAACATAACGCAAACTCATATAGATAAAGGCTCGGAAAGAGCCACATAGCATTAATACAAACAGGGTCACATGACCCACATTGAGCATACAAGCAACAAGCGGAAGCATTACATGTCCGAGTACGCATAACTACAAAAAGAAAAAGGCTGAGAAGCCCGACTATCTACAAGACCCTCCCAAGGGTACAAGATCGTAGCTGAGGTAACAAGCTACTCGTCGAAGTCCAAGAGGAACTACTAGTGAGACAGATGTCTCATCTGCAAAACATAAATAAAGCAAACGTGAGTACAAAGGTACTCAGCAAGACTTACATCAGATCCTAACATAGATGCATTTGTATCAAGAGGGTAATGTGGAGTTTAGTTGCAGCAAGCCAGATTTGACTCTGTGGCTATCATGTTCTACGACTACCAGAACTTCTTTGAGGTGATATGGCGCACACGAGTCCACTATCCACCACACAATACACTACTATGGATTCATCCACGTCTCCCTACGAGAAGGCCATTGTCGGGGAGGCTGATCGTAACCCACGAACACCTATGGGACCGGCGGACCGAGTCCCTTTTGGTTCGGTGGGGGGGCGGAGATCGCACGAAGAGCAGATCGAGGCGAAGCACACGAGCAGTTTACCCAGCTTCGGAGCTCTCCGGAGAGATAATACTCCTACTGCTGCTTGTCTGGTTGTATTGTGTTCTTGCTAGGGAGCACAGAGAGCTACAAAACCTAGCTTGAGTGTGTGTAGTCTCGAATGGCTCGAACCCCCTCTACGTTGCGCATGGGCCTCCTTTTATATGCTCAAGGGGTCACCAACAGGTGGCAACGTAGACAAGGGAAAAAATGGGAAAATGAGCTGCGGTTGGTACAGCTACTTTGTACAGTGTATTCTACCTAACTCTGACGGCAAGGGACAAAAGCAATAAATGCCCATCCATGTCGCCTAAACAGTGCAGAAAGGGACCGTCAGGGGCGCCACCACTTGCCACGATGGCACTCCTATCAGCGCCGCTTACCGCTACTCTCCGCTGGCTGCACAGCCTCTTGACACGCACGCATGGAATGGTCCCATGGCGACACGTTGGTGGATGAGCTGGAGCGGAGATAAAGAGAGGTTGCCCGCCGCGGCAAGCGCTTTGCCGCGGCTGAATCCTTGTCGCGCCTGGAAGCTTGTCGCTCAATGGGCCTTCCCGGCAAGCTCCTCTTACCGGGGTCTTGTCTTCTGCGTGCCTTGAGTGGCCTTCCCGGCAAGCTCCTCTTGCCGGGGCCTTGTCTCCTTGGCTTAAATACTTTGTTCTTGAATGGCTCCAAAGGAACCACGGAGGACCTTGGCGGTCACCAGGCAAACCTTGGCGCGGGCGCCATGATCGCTCAGGCACGAAGTTCGGGATACTAGGGTACCCCTACTCTAGTACACCGACAGAGCCCTCGGCTCGGGCCACACGCTGCACCGAGCGCTGTTGGGCCAGGCCCAAAAACAGTGCACGGGCACACGCGCGCCCAGATCACGCCGAATCGGCTCCGGACCCACCACGCCCCCATTTAACAGCACGCGCGAACGTGGCGTCGTGGGAGAGATCGTGGGGTTTTTAATTGAAAAGCGGGAACGCCCGCCTCTCCCTCCTTATAAACAGGGAAACAGGGGCAAGTCGCCCACCTCGCCATTTGCTGTCCCATCTCGAAACCACCATCGCTCCCCCTTCTTCTCTGGTCCGAGAGCAACGCCCGCCCCATCGCCACCAGCGCCATCAACGCCGTCGGGCTCCTCCACCGCCTCCGCCATGCTCTCAAAGCCGACAAGGGAAGCTCGTGAAGTCGGCCGAGTCGCAGCGGCTCGCGGGCGCTGCGCAAGGAGCGGGTTTTCTTCCTCCCCAGCTCGACGCAGGAGCTGAGGGAGGCTACTACCTCTTCGGTCGACGGAGACGCTGGCGCACCGCATGCGAAGGTACTCTCCGCCGCCGCATCAGAGTCAGCCTCGAGCGGGTACCCCTTCTTCGCGCTCTTCTTCTACTGCGGGCTCTGCCCGCCCTTCTCTGAGTTCTTCTGCGACATCATGAACACCTACGGGTTTCGCCTCCTTGATTTCACCCCCAACGCTGTCCTGACCATGGCGGTTTTCGCACACCTCTGCGAAAACTTTGTCGGAGTCCACCCAAACGTAGCCCTTTTCCGCCACTTCTTCATGCCCCGCGTCGAGAGAGGAGAGCCACTTGCCGGAGGGATTGCTTGGATCTCCAGGATCGGCAAGAAAGAATCCTATCTGGAAGGAGAGCTCCGCAGCAAGTGGGAGGAGTGGAGAGCCGATTGGTGTTGGATCGTTGAGGAGAACCCGCAGCCCTTCACTGCCCAGCGCCAAACTCCAATAGTGCGCGGCAACGATTGGAGCAACTTGGCGCCGGAAGATGCTAGGTTGAAGATTGCCGTGACCCGGATCCTGCGCCTCAGGTTTGCCGGACTCACTGTAGGCGCAGTTGGCGCAGATTTCCTTCGCCGCCGCATCGCTCCCTTGCAGGAGAGGAGGAGACCTGCTTGGGAGTTCCAAAACCCGGCGGATATCATGAGGCTGCGCCCAGGCCTCAACTGGAATTTCACTGTCTTGGAGTTGGACGCAATGCTTCTGGAGTTGTTCAAGCATGACCCCGATCACCCCGAGTGGTTTATGTTGCCGAGGGGGGTCGTCCCATTGTGCAACAATTCTTCGCTCGACCGCATCCGCGCCATGATGCCGTTGTGCGATTCACATGGGATCGTTCCAACCTGGCAAGAGCCTGCGGAAGACGTCATGCGGCAGTTCTTCGATAGCTTGAAAGAAGTGCCGATTCGCGCCGACGAGCAGAAGTGGCTCACCCGCGACACCACCGACGCCGAGATGCAGCGCATCGCCACCAGGCTGGAGGAGGCGGCAGCGGCTGCTGCCACTGGCGAATTTGGTTTTACTGTGGAAGAGGCGGAGGCAGCAGAGGCGGCAAGCCTTGCCGACCGAGAGGAGCTTGCCGGCGAGGAGGAGCAGGCCGAGCCCGAAGTTGAGCCAAGCGAGCCTGCCGAGGGCGCCTCCTCCGCTCCTTCAAGTAGCTTGCTGCGAGCAGAGCCCACAGCTCCACCAAGAAGGCGTCTCCGCAAGGCCGGGGAAGTGACGGGGTGGCAGACGGGCCAACAGCCGCAGAGCCGCGCGACGCGCTCCACCGCGGCAAGCACTGTTGCCGCGGGAGCGCCCCACACCGCCGCAACAACTGAGGCGGGATCCTCTCAGGCCACCGCTGCCACCCCCGCCAAGCGGTCCAGAGAACCTACTCCTCCACCCCTTCGCACCGGAGGCGAGCCGGAATTTGATCTCTCCGCGCTCAGCTCTGACGAGGAAGAAGAAGAAGAGTAAGCTTCTATGCTGTGCTTGTATTTCTTCAATTTTGTTGCTTTGTCTTGTATCTGATTTGCTTCATTCTGAACTCTTTTCCTTTTCGGGACGCTGGTCCAGAGAGCGTCGAAGAGAGCCAAGACCCCGGTGGTTGTCATCGAAGACGATCTCCCCGTGGCGATAGGAGGCGCGTCCGAGACCCCCTTGCCAGACCCGGCAACCCTTCCTCAGAGCAGCCCCCAGCACAGCCCCCAGCGTAAGTATATGGTTTATTTCTTACTGTTAGGTGTGCATGGGTGCTCCTCCTTTGCTGATATCTGACTTGTTGATTTGTGTAGGAGCATAGCAGCCTCATCAAGAGTTCCCGGAAGCCGCTCCCAAAATTCCTTCTGCTTCAACTACGCCGCCAAGAGAGAATTCTCCGGCAAGGGAGCGCTCTCCGGCAAGGGAGGCTTCTCCGACAAGGAAAGTTTCCCCGACAAGGGGCAGAGCCGGCGATCCTCCGGTGGTGGAGACGGCGGCCACAGATCCCATCGCAGGTAACCCTTTTGCGTGACAATTTCCCTTGGGTTCTTTTTCTTCGTTCTTCTTTTTGAACATTTGCTTGATCGTTGTTCTTTCTTTTTCTGATCGTCAGATCCATCTGCCGCAAATTCGATGGAGATTGAGGTCGCCGGCGAGGAGGCCAGACGGCAACACTGACGATGCCGCCACCATGGAGGAAGAGGCTGGCGCCGATGGGTCCGTCGGCGAGGAGGCCGCCAAGGCTGCCGCCGCAAAGGCTGGCGAGGGGTCTGGCGATCGTACTGACGACCATGAGGCCGCAGGAGCGCCAGGAGCTACGCCGACCGCCGATCCCTCCGCCGCTGATGCAGCGTCAGGCTCCGAAGAGCCCCAGCCCGGTGCCTATCTGAAGGCCGGCGACGGCGTCTTCATCAAGCTCCCCAGGCGCCGAGCTCTGTGGCGCCCGGTCGAGGGGAGACCTTTGACGAAGAGCTGCTCGCCTCCGCTGGGCTGTCGCTGGTTGACGCGCCAAGCAGCAGCAGCGGCGAGTCTGAGGAGGAGCAGCTGCTGAAGAAGCTGCTGTCGCTCTACCGCGCCCGACAAGCCAAGCTGGAGTCCCGGGAAGCACTTGTCGCGAGGGCGGGAGCCGACATGGAGAAGCGCGCAGAAGAGCTCCGGGGCGCACACCAAGAAGCTCTCTGGAACGTAGCAGAAGAGCGGGAGCAACTCGCTGAAGAGCGCACAGCCTTCATCCTTGAGAAGGCTGAGGTCGAGGAGCAGCAACGGCTTGCCGGCGAGAAGCTATCTGTGCAAGAAGGCGAGCTGGCGCAGCGGAAGATCAACCTTGACAGCTATGAGGAAGAGCTTGCCGCGCGCGAGCAGTCACTTGGCGGAGCTCTCAAGGAAGCAAAAGACGCTGCCGCAGCTGCCGAGGCCGCCAAGAAGGAGTTGGAGACAAAAGTGGCGCAGCTGGAGGCCGGTCTGCGAAGAGCGGCGAAGAGCTTGCATTTGAAGCACGAAGCCTGCGAGAAGGACGCCTACACTCTTGGTGAGTTGCAGGGCTGTCTCGCTGAAAGGATCAAAGAGCTCGATGCCGCCAAGGACTCCAAGGCGGATCTTGAGCTGAAGATGACCACCCTGATGGAGACGCTGGACGGCGCCAAGGAGCGAGAGGTGGGTCTGCTGGAGAAGATCAAGGCCAACGAGGAGCTGCTGGCAAGTACCACTGCCGCCCAGAGCACCTTCAGGGATAATGTGGAGCTCTGGACTGAAGGTCTTGTGAACATCGCCACCGCCATTGACAAGGAGCTGATGGAGCTAGGGATGGTGGATCTCGGGTACTCCTCCGACGAGCGCCTCCAACCCAGCGCCAAACTCAACCTGTTTCTCAAGGGCGTGGTGACGGCTCTCCATCGACTCCGGGAAGAGATCCCGAAGTAGCTGGCCGAGGAATCGCGCCAGATCTGCGCAGGAGCCCTCTAGAAGGTGTTGATGAAGGTGGCCTTCCGCAATCCAGGTCTCAACCTCAACGGCGTCCTCAGATCCTTGCCGCCAGATGCCGATGTGGAGGCGCTCAAAGCCCTTGTCGCACCCATTGTGGACAAGGTGGGCAAGATCAAGCGGGTTGATGGCGACCGCGTAGACTAGGCCTACAATTTTATCTTTCCCTTGTCGCTGCTGATCATGTTTAGGAGAACAATTCATTAGATCTGCGACAAGCTATTTTTGTAATATAACTCTATCTTAGGCAATGATTGCAATGTTATTTCCTTTACTTGATTCCTTCCTTTGTATGTTTGTGCCTTACGCTTTTTAGGGAACTTGTCGGTGTGGGCACCTTTGCCGCGAGCGCTGAGTGCGGAACGTCAGCAGCCTGCTGGCGATGCCGCCTCCGACAAGCAACCTTGTCTCAACTAGTTGCGTTCACTTAAATTGTTGAGCGGACTCGAAACAAAGTAAGGGCGCAAACTAGCTCTGAGTTGTTCCTTCGCGCACAGGTTTTCCATACAAAGTACTATCGTTCGAGGAAGATAATCTTAAAAATTTAAAAACTGATTGCTCAAACTTTAGCAACTTAGCTTTTCTGTCGTTTGCTTCCCGGTAAGGCGAAACTTCCTCGAGCGACACTTGACGGCCCACACCATTATCTTCTTCTTCCCCGCTAACTTGTGGGCGAAGGAACCTTCCTTTCTTTGAGAAAGAGAAAGAAGAGAAAATAAAGTTATGGAGCCTTGTGGCTCGTTATTGCTTACCGGGTGTGTATGCTGCACAAAATGTCAGATAACACATGCAAAATGATGATGAAAGCATGAAATTGACAAGTTGTGCGCAACACATGAGTTTTACTGATGCACGGGGTCTGCGCCCGGCTTTGCACAAAGGATTACACGCAACATCGGCAAGACTTGTACAAAAGGTGGTTGCCGGAACGGGTTCCGGCAACCGCGCCCTATGGGTAAAACTTACGAAGATGCTCTATGTTCCAGGAGTTGCTCACTGGAATGCCATCTTCGGTCTCAAGGCGGACAGCGCCAGGCCTAGTGACTCGTTTCACCCGATAAGGGCCTTCCCACTTCGGCGTCAACTTGTTGGAATTCTCGGCGGACTGAACGTGCCGAAGAACAAGGTCACCTTCCTCGAAACTTCTGGCACTAACTTTGCGGCTATGGTAGCGGCGCAAAGCTTGCTGGTAACGAGCAGCTCGTACAGCAGCCTGAAGACGGTCCTCCTCAAGGAGCAGCGCGTCATCTTGTCGCAGCTGCTCTTGCTCAAGCTCATCATAAGCGAGTACTCGAGGTGACCCGATATCTGAGTTCCGTGGGGAGAACTTCCTCTGCTCCATAGACTAGAGCGAAAGGTGTCCGCCGGTGGCTCGATTTGGTGTCGCCTGATCGACCAAAGAACCACCGCAGCTCCTCAATCCGATTTCTTCCGCACTTGTGCAGCCTGTCGAAAGTTCGGTCTTGAGTCCTCCCAAGACTTCAGCATTTGCCCTCTCCGCTTGACCGCTGCTTCTCGGATGAGCAATGAAGCGAAGCAGCACCTTGGCGCCAAGATCTTGGACGATCTTGCATGAAGGTGCGGCTCGTGAACTGTGTGCCGTTGTCGGTGATGATCCGTTAGGAATCCCAAAGCGGCAAACAATTGACTGAAGAACTTGATTGCCGATCGTGCTGTCACCTTCCTCATCGCTTCCACTTCCGCCACTTTGTGAACTTGTCGATTGCACGCATAAGTACTCAAAGCCCCGACAGCTCGGGGAAAAGGGCCGAGGATGTCGAGCCCCTGCATCGAAAATGGCCAGGATAAAGGGATCGTCTGGAGAGCTTGAGCTGGCTGGTGTATCTGCTGGAATGGAACCGCACGCTTCACACTTGGTTACTTGTGCAGTTGCATCACGGAGAGCTGTCGGCGAAGAAACCTTGCCGGAAAGCTTTGCCGGCAAGTGCTCTTGCGCCAATGTGGTGACCACATATGCCTCCGTGTATCTCGCCAACAGGTTCATCCATCTTCCCTGCGAATACACTTCAATTTCACCCGTTGAGTATTCTTACATGCAGCGTCTTTGTCGACAAACTGGTACATACTTGACTGCCGGGCTACTCTTTCCGCTTCTTCTTGCTCTTCGGAAGTTCTCCGTCTCAGAGGAAATGGACAATCTGCTGCGCCCAAGTTGGAGCTTGCGGCTCGACAACAAGGACTAAAGGCACATCTGCTGCTGCAGGAACATCGGCTTCTACGGCAAGAACCTGTGGTTCAGCCGGAGCTTGATGTTCCCCGACAAGCTTGCCAGAGCAAAACTTGTCGGGAGCGTCTGCTTCAACGAAGCAAACCCTAGGGCTTGTCGGAGCAGACTGCTCCTCAGCATTTTTGGTGTCGATCCTGGGGACCTTTTTGGTGGCGGCTTTGGGAAACTCTGCCGGAAAATAGTCACCAGAAATCAACTTCCTCTTCTTGTTCTGTCCTGTTGATGGTGTTACGGTTGGTTGAGTCAGCTTGAGCACGAAGATTCCTGGTTCCACAGGTAACTTGAGTGCGGCGCACTTCAACAGGCCATCAGCAATATCATTCTGAGCTCTTGGAACATGTTCCATCTGTAGGCCGTCAAAGTGTTCTTCTAGCTTTCTCACTTCATCAACGTAGGCTTCCATCAACGGACTCTGATAATCTTTGTTTACTTGGCGGACGGCAAGCTGCGAGTCACCCCTGACAATGAGCTTCTTGATCCCAAGGTCTACCGCAATTCTGAGACCGGCAAGCAAACCTTCATACTCTGCTGTATTGTTTGTTGCTTGCTCCTTGGGAAAGTGCATCTGGACTATGTACTTGAGGTGCTCTCCGGTGGGTGCGACTAGCAGCACGCCCGCACCGGCACCTTGCAGCGAGAAGGCACCATCGAAGTACATCAGCCATTCTTTGCTTGCTTCCTTGACGGGGATGCTCGTCTCTGGAATTTCTTCATCTTGCGTTGGCGTCCATTCTGCTATAAACTCTGCCAGTGCTCTGCTTTGGATAGTTGAAGTGCTTTCAAACTTGAGGCCAAAGCTTGACAGTTCCAGTGCCCACTCGACAATCCTGCCTGTTGCTTCTGGATTTTGCAATATTCTCTTCAGGGGAAAGCGAGTGACGACTGTTATCTCATGTGCTTGGAAGTAATGGCGCAGCTTTCTCGAGGCGATGAGGAGGCCAAAAAGCAATTTCTGCACACCAGAGTACCTTGACCTAGCCCCCTGCAGAAGGGAACTGACAAATTAAACTGGGCGCTGCACCATCCTTTTCTGCATCTTCTCGCAATCCTGCGCAGATCCGTCCTTGTCGGGACCAGAGCTCGTCGGTGAAGCCCCCTGCTTGTCGCTGGATGCATCTGCCCTAGTTGCCGGCTCATCATCTGCCTCCCTTTCCGCTACTAACGCTGCACTAACCACTTGATTGGTTGCCGCTATATACAGCAGCAACTTCTCTTGTGGCCTAGGTGCGACAAGTATTGGAGTGGAGGACAGGTACCTCTTTAAGTCCTGCAGCGCAGCCTCCGCTTCGGGAGTCCATTTCATTGGACCTGCCTTTTTCAAAATATTGAAAAATGGCAGGGCGCGCTCAGCAGACCTAGAGATAAACCTGCTGAGAGCAGCCACGCAACCGGCAAGTCTTCGTACATCCTTGACGCGTTTTGGTGCTTCAATCTGCTCAATGGCCTTGATCTTGTCGAGATTGGCTTCAATTCCCCGCTGAGACACGAAGAACCCGAGAAGCTTGCCGGAAGGGACTCCAAACACGCACTTCTCGGGGTTGTGCTTGAGGTTGATCTTGCGAAGATTTGCAAAGGTCTCATCTAAATCTTGAACCAGAGTTGCTTTGTCCTTGCTCTTGACCACTATGTCATCCATGTAAGCTTCTACATTTCTGTGCATTTGCGGCTCAAAAGCGTCATGGACTACTCTTGCAAACGTTGAACCAGCATTTTTTAGCCCAAAAGGCATCCGTAGAAAACAGTATGTGCCACATGGGGTGATGAATGTGGTTTTCTCCTCATCCTCTTCTGCCATGAAGATCTGATGATATCCTGAATATGCATCAAGAAATGAAAGCAAATCACATCCAGCCGTGGAGTCAACAATCTGGTCGATGCGCGGCAAGGGAAATGGGTCTTTGGGACAAGCTTTATTAACATCTGTGAAGTCGATACAAAGTCTCCATTTCCCATTTGCCTTTCGTACAACTACCGGATTGGCCAACCACGTGGGATGGAGCACTCCTCTGACAAGGCCTGCTGCTTCCAACTTCTTGATTTCTTCGCTATGAATTCTTGGCGCCCACCGCCTGCTTTTTCGACTTTCGCTTGACGGGCCGCGATGAGGACAGACAGCTAGGTGATGCTCAATTACTTTCCAGGAACACGGGGATGTCAGACGGTTGCCATGCAAACACGTCGGCATTCGCCCGCAGGAAATCAACGAGCGCGCTTTCCTATTTAGGGTCGAGAGTGACGCTGATGGTGAAGGTACCACCAGTGCCGTCCTCCTTGGCGGGCACCTTCTTGGTCTTTGGCGGAGCTGCCATCGTCCTCTTGCACTTGCCGGTGGAGCTCAATGGTGCGTCCTCGACGGTAGCGCAGCACTCCCACGAGGTGCGCTTGCCGGACTTGGTCTTCTCCTTCCCCCCGGGAGCTTCAGCGGCAAGTGACTTGCTATCTGTTGCAGTTGCTGCCTCCCGGTAAATCTTGTCAGCACAGCTAAGAGCATCCTTCTTATCGCCATGGACAGAAATGACACTTATCGGGCCTGGCATCTTGAGCAAGTTCTATGCATAATGAGAGGCTGCCATGAACTTGGCGAGTGCTGGACGGCCAAGTATTCCATTGTAAGGCAATGGAAAATTAGCGACGTCAAACGTGACCCTCTCAGTCCTGAAGTTTAGTTCACTGCCAAATGTTACCGGCAACGTGATCTTCCCTTTCGGCTTGCTCCTTCCCGGATTGATTCCTTGGAATGTACCAGTCTCTTCGAGCTCGCTGTCAGGGATTTGAAGCTTCTGGAGTACCGCGGAGGAGATAAGGTTTAAGCCGGCCCCGCCGTCAACCAGCATCTTGGTGACCTTGAGGTTGCGGATAGTTGGTGAGACCAACATCGGCGAGCACCCGACCGCAGTTATGCGATCAGGGTGGTCCTCAATATCAAAGATGATAGGCGTGCTGGACCATTTCAAAGGTTTGCGTGACTCTACGGATGGTTCTGCTGCATTAACCTCCCGCATCCATTGCTTGAGTTGGCGGTGTGAGGTATGCAGAGAAGCACCACCGTCAACGCAGAGGACCTCCGTGGCTTTCTAAAACTCCTGCTCGTCAGCCTCATCGTCTTCCATATCTTCATCGTCATCGTCGTCTTCATCCTTGTCGCGGCCGCGGGGAGGTCTATCTCCTTGCCGCTCCTTGGCCTTGCCGCTCCTTGGCCTTGCCGCGGCGTCCTCCCCGGCCGGGTCGCTTCTTGCTAGCTCCCCCAGCACCTTCCTGGGCTTTCTCCTTGTCGCGCCACTCGTACTCAGCTTTCTGCTGTTCAACAAGCTGCTCGACCTTCTTGCAGCTTTGGAGGTCGTGGCCCTTGGTGCGGTGAATCTTGCAGTACTGTTTGTTGGAGCTGTCCTGCTTGTCGGCGGCTGCCACAGGCTTGCAGTCGGCGCCAGCGGCAACCTCCTTGCCGGGGCTACCATCTTTGGCTTTCTTGGCGGCACCACCGTTGCCGGACTGCTAGACAACTAGTACCTCTTTGCTCTTCTTCCTTCGGTTGTTCCGTCGCCGACTCTTCTTTGCCGGGGCGGTCTCCTCACTATCAGATCCTGCTTCTGCATTCTCTCCTGGGAGTCTCCTCCCTTCCTTAGCACGTGCACACTTGTCGGCCAGGGCATACAGCTCACTGACGTCCTTGACTTTGCACATCGCCATCTCTTCCCTCATCCTGCGGTTCCGCATGTTTTGATGAAACGCACTGATCACTGCGGCGGGGTGGACATCTGGGATGTTGTAGTGCACACGGCTGAATCTCTGAATGAACTTGCGCAGGGACTCTCCTTCCTTCTGGGCGAGCAGATGAAGGTCGCTCTCTTGGCCATGAGGCTTGTGGCCGCCTGTGAAGGCGCCGACAAACTGATGGCATAAATCTGCCCAAGAGGATATGGAGCTGTCCGGCAAGTGCATGAGCCAAGATCTAACATTGGGCTTGAGTACCAGCGGTAAGTAGTTGGCGAGGATCTTGTCGTCTCGTCCCCCCGCAGCTTGCACCGCGATGGTGTAGATGCTGAGGAACTCCGATGGGTGCGTCCTGCCATCATACTTCTCTGGCACGTCTAGCTTGAAATTTTTCTTGTCGGGCCACTGGACTTGCCGCAGCTCACGAGTGAACGCAGGGCAACCTACCGCGTACGGCAAGTCACCTGGTTCCCCTGGCGCATGCACGTCAACAGAGGGACTAGCGCGCTGGTCGGACTGACGCCGCGCTTCTCTTCGGCGCTCGACGCGAGTTCGAGCGTCTTCTTGTTGGCGTTCTTGAAGAACTTGGCGCTGGTCACGGCGAGCTCGTGGATCCGATGACGCGGTGGAGTCGCTGTCGAGGTGGATCTGACGAGTTGGCGATCTTGGCCTTCGGGGTGGAGAGTGCATGGTGGTTGCACCCCCACAGGTCTCGTCGCCACCGGCTTGTGCCTTGTCGTCTCACCGCGGCAGCGATGTGCTTGGTTGCCGCGAACGCCGCCGCTGGCAAAGCCGATGAGACTTTGAATGGTGGCCCTCCATTCGTCGACCTTGTCTGCCGTCGGAGGGTAATCCAGGAGCAGTTGAGCTCGCGCCAAAGCTTCTGCTTGAGTGGTGGGCGGCAATGGCGAACGGTGCGAGGAGCGGTATATGCTCGGACTTCTAAATATGTTAGAAGGAGCAGTATCCCATCCAGGCGACCGTGCCCCACTCGCACCAGCCTGTTGGCGCGCAAGCTGTTCTTGAGCGTCCCCGGATCCACCAGCTCGATCTTGGCCCAACGAACGCATGGCGCTGCGAGCACCATGACGCTGTCGGTCTCGCGCCTCCTGAGATGGACGTGGAACGTGAACGGACGCCGAGGTTTGCGCTGCCTTTTCCTTGGACTTAGCAGCGACACGGGCTCCCTCGTCGACGTCTGCTCTTCCGCCGGCGTCTTCCCCACCACTCGTCGGCTCCGGTGGTGGTGGGTTTGACGCCAATGGCTCTGTTGCCGCCGAAGCCTTCTTCTTTGGTGGCATGTTGATGAAGATGATGAAGATGTTGCTCGTGTGAAAGCCGGATCAGGTTCACACAGCCTCGACGCCCCCTACTTGGCGCGCCAAAGATGTCGGGGAGGCTGATCGTAACCCACGAACACCTATGGGACCGGCGGACCGAGTCCCTTTAGGTTCGGTGGGGGGCGGAGATCGCACGAAGAGTAGATCGAGGCGAAGCACACGAGCAGTTTACCCAGCTTCGGAGCTCTCCGGAGAGATAATACTCCTACTGCTGCTTGTCTAGTTGTATTGTGTTCTTGCTAGGGAGCACAGAGAGCTACAAAACCTTGCTTGAGTTTGTGTAGTCTCGAATGGCTCGAACCCCTCTACGTTGCGCATGGGCCTCCTTTTACATGCTCAAGGGGTCACCAACAGGTGGCAACGTAGACAAGGGAAAAAATGGGAAAATGAGCTGCGGTTGGTACAGCTACTTTGTACATTTTATTCTACCTAACTGTGACGGCAAGGTACAAAAGCAATAAATGCCCATCCACGTCGCCTAAACAGTGCAGAAAGGGACCGTCAGGGGTGCCACCGCTTGCCACGATGGCACTCCTGTCAGCGCCGCTTACCGCTACTCTCCGCTGGCTGCACAGCCTCTTGACACACACACCTGGAATGGTCCCATGGCGACACGTTGGTGGATGAGATGGAGCGTAGATAAAGAGAGGTTGCCCATCGCGGCAAGCGCCTTGCCGCGGCTGAATCCTTGTCGCGCCCGGAAGCTTGTCGCTCAATGGGCCTTCCCGGCAAGCTCCTCTTGCCGGGGTCTTGTCTTCTGCGTGCCTTGAGTGGCCTTCCCGGCAAGCTCCTCTTGCTGGGGCCTTGTCTCCTTGGCTTAAATACTTTGTTCTTGAATGGCTCCAAAGGAACCACGGAGGACCTTGGCGGTCACCAGGCAAACCTTGGCGCGGGGCGCTGCGACTGCCCGTGCACGAGTTCGGGATACTAGGGTACCCCTACTCTAGTACACCGACAGCCATCCATAGCACTCACACTTGTCTTGAGCATTTTAGAGTATCCACTTCAAGTTGTCTATGTACCACGTAAGCATCCAAGAAGTCCATAACCGAGGACACGGCTATTCGAATAGATCATGATAACCCTGCAGGGGTGTACTTCTTCACACACGCTCTCGCCACTTACCGCCATATACACGTCATGTATCTCGGCAACCTTCAAGCGGAAGCTTTGGCGGCGTGTCGGCCTACCGACGACTAACCACACAAGACTCTAGTCCAGGTTTATCGCCTATTCGGGTTCCATCCGCAAGGAGATCCGCCGGTGTCGCCACGGCCCCAAACGATGTGTGCAGGGTTCCCGAGCCCACCATCCGGTGCCACTCGATACACCAGGCCACATGTGCCTAGTCTGTCCCTAAGCCCACCCTACCGGGTGCCACTTGGTAGAAAAATAGCACTACCTACAAACACCGAAACTAGTTGCGACTCCTAGACAGAGATCAAGTTGGTTAATAAGTCGAGAGCTTGGGCGCCGGAGCCTAATGTGTGGTAGTATCGAGTCATTGACGACATACATAGAACTCAATGTGAAGGACGTTCCAGTGAGACAACCCACCATGTACTCCTACATGGCCTCTCACCGCTACCTTTACCAAATCGTGTTCACACACTTCACTCTCAAAGATCGTAACATATCGTAACACTCCAATTCATTCCCAATGAATCAGACTTGACACAACTCTAAGCAATAGCAGGCATAGCATGGTAGGAACACAACATGGCTCAATCAACTCCTACACATGCTAGTGGGTTTTAACTATTTACTGTGGCAATGACAGGTCATGCAGAGGAATGGGTTCGACTACCGCAGCACAAAGTAGCAGATGAATCGTTGTTGTCCTAATGCAATAACTGAGAGCAGGAGCGAGAGAGTAGGATTGTATCGGAATGAACAAGGGGGTTTGCTTGCCTGGTAAATCAACAAGGGAGGCACTGCTTCACAGACAGGTACTCTCGAGCACTCTCCAGAGCTGGACCTATCGAGAAGGAACGGTGCCAACAATCAATACACAAGCATATGCAACAATATGATGCATGAACATGCCATCTAGATGTGATGTTGTTTGGGCTAATGCAGCTAGAGTTCATTTGGTTGAAGTCCATTTGAACCAAAGATTCAAATGCACTTCCAAAGTAAGCTCTTATATATGCCATTATAGTGTTTCACTTATACAGCAGGTATAAGTTGGTTTGTCATGCATGAAACTGGTACAGATGGATATATTGAATTTTTCTGATAATTTTTCATATATAAATTATTTCAATCTGAGCTACGGTTGAATTGCTATGAATTTTTTAAGTTTATAACATTTTCAGGAATTTCCTGATTTATTTTAATACCAGAAAATCAAATACTGCGTCAGCACTGCGTCATGCTTGCGTCAGCAGGTCAAAGGCGCTGACCAAGTCAAACCTGATGTGTGGGGTCCACACGTCAGTGACAAGGGGTTAGACAGAGGGTTATTTGCTTAATTAAAAGGATTAGGGGGCGCGGGGCCCACTGGTCAATGTCAGTGGTTAGTAAAATGGTGATTAGCCTTAAGCTAATCTCCTGACTGGTCGGGCCCGCATGTCAGGCCGGCCAGGGTCGTCGGCGGCGACCTCGACGGGCGTGGCGGCGTCGCGATTCAGGCCACGGGCGGCGGCTGGAGCACGGGCGTAGCCCGTGCCGCCAGCATCGAGGGAGCAGCGAAGGCTACGGGTCATGGAGCTTCGCCGAGCGCAGCTCAGCGGCGGCAGCCGAGCTCGGCTCGGCGAGGAAGGCGGCTACGGTGCACGGGGAGGCAGGAGAGGAGGGAGAACCGACGTGGGGGGGCTCACAGGGGACTGGAAGAGACGACGGTGAGCTCGGGGAAGACGCTGACGGCGGCGAGCGGCGACGGAGATCCACAGCGGCCGGAGGCGAAGAAGGCATCGGTGACGGCTCCACGGGGCGTCCAGCGATGCACAGCTTGGCGGAGAGGCTACAGGGCGAGGAGGCGGAGCTCCTGGGCGCGTCGGAGGAACGAGGGGAGGCGGTTACGGTGGTGCCTCGGCGCGGCGGCGGTGGCGCTTCGGACGCTCAAGGGAAGGGCGAGAGAGAGGAGGGGAGGCCAGGGGAGAGAGATAGAGCGGTGCGGGGCGGCGCGTGGCATCGTCCGGAGGCCTGAGCGTCGAGGGGGAGGGCACGCAGCAGCTGCCGTGGGCGCACATGGCTGGGCTGCAGGGCGACCACGCGCCTGTCCCTCTAGCGAGGAGGGGGACGATCGGCGCCGCTGGCCGGTTGGCCAGCCCGTTGGGCACTGGGCTGCACAGGAGGTAAGTGCAGGTGGGTTTCTTCCCTTTTGTTTAATTTTTCTATTTTCGACATTTGTTTGGTTTAATAAAATACCAAACCATTTTACTAACTTATGCCAATTTTATAGGAGCAGCTTATATTATTCCAGAGCTCCTTAATAAATGGCATAATTTTTGGACAATATTTTATATATATAACAATATTTATCCAACGCAAATAATTACTGCATTAATTCCAAATGCCCAAAATAATTACTTATGGACTCCTAAAAATATTGGTTTGATTTTTATCTCTGTCCAATATTTTCAGAGAGCAACATGAGCATTTTCTTGGACCCTTTTGGAGCAATTTTTATTTGGGTCATTTCCAGAAATGATTCTGAGGGTTTCACAAATCCTCATTTCAATTTAAATGGAATTTAAACATGATGCACAAATGACTAGCTAGTCTAGGTCATACCAGAACTAGGGATGTGACACCCGCTCGTAGTCGCTCATGCAGGGAGTGGACGGAGTCGCGGGCCGACTCCCTGTAGTCGGCTTCATTGGAGGTCGCTGGCTTGGAGTCGGTTTGTCCTGAGGCCGTCTCTGGGACTCGGCCTAGAGGGGCAGTCGGCGACTCTGTCGCCGACTCTCTGAAGGCGGCTCTTTGTCTTGGGGTCTTGAGGGGCGCAGTCTGCCCCGATGTTTTGAAAGGTCCAGGGGCTCGGGTCTGCCTACCCGTGGCCCATTACTCCGACACAAGAAAAGTAATTGAATGTACAGACATTGTAAGATAGACAGGTGCAATGGATAGTAGGGAAGAAAACATGGCATGAAATAATTCACATTTATGTTGTCTAAGCAAACAGAATAGCAGGACATAATTTCACATATATGATGGCTAATTAAAAAGGATAGCATGACACAATTTCACATGTATGATGCCTAACTAAACATGATAGAGTGACATACTTCAAAATATAATGACTATGTAAACAGGATGACATGATATAACTATACGATGTATCTATTAAAGTGGTTGGCATGCCATAAATCACAAACATGTCGTCGATGGAAACATGATGGCATGATATAATTCACGGATAGAATGACATAATTTAAATATGATGACTATGTAAACAGGATGAGATGATATAACTATATTATGTCTTTAGAAAATGGGTTGGCATGCCATAATTCAGATACATGCTGTCTATGTAAACATCATAGCATGACATAATTCAAATATATGATTTATATACTAAGGAAGTGAGCAGAGGGCAATCACATATATGATGCGTCAACTAAGGAGATGGCATTCAATATTGTGTATATGATGTAAAAACTAAGCATTGCAATACAACATATGCATTATATGAGTAATATAACCCTGCCAAGTTTGAGAATACACCTCAGGGGGATAATAGGACTGGTCATCTGCCTCTGAATCTTCCTCTGAAGAGCTATCTCAGAATCAGCAAGATATCTGCTTCAAGCAGTAGCATTGTCTCGCTTTGAAGACCTTGTTTTCACTGCATTTCTCCATCACCAATTCAAATGGCTAATGCACAGGAAGAGCAGTTGAATATACAAACATTGTCGACAAAAGCAATGAGAAATACAAAAAAAGGACGGCATGATATAATTCACATATATGACGCTTGCCTAAACAGCACGGCATTGCATAATTCACATACATAATGCCTTGCAACAAGATAACATTGCATAATTCACATATATAATGTCTTGCAACAAGATGGCATTGCATAATTCACATATATGGTAATTAGACACTAAACAGGTGGCATTCACACAAAGCATGTCTAAACTAAGCAAATGACATAGCAATGCAAGATACCATACGCACGATATGAGCAACATAACCCTGCCAGGTTAGAGCATGCACCTCGGGCAGCACCGACTATTAGAAATCCGCCAATCCACATGTGGTGTGTGAACAAGGAAAGTTGTGTACCAGAGTCAGTAGCTAGGTATGGATAGGGAGGCATAGAATACATATGATGAGCTACAACAATGGTTGTAGAGCCTAGCATAGCTAGGTTAAGAGATAATTGAGCATGCCATGACGTTGTTAACATTTCATAAAGACCCTTATGGCCTTGTCTTGTAAATGGGCCCTTGTGAGCCTCCAAAATATCTTTAAGTCCATGGCCAATACCCCAATTGGTCCTATACATATGACCTGCGATTAGGAAAAGAATAGCAATAGCTAAATGATGGTGCGCAATATCGGTCAACCAGAGACCACCGTTATCTTGGATCTAGTCCTCCATGAAAAGTCAGAAATTCAAGATTTGGACCAATTTAAAGTGAAAAAAGGGGTTTCTCCTTCGGCAAAACTATGATAAAGTTGAGCCAAAAGCTCCCGATTTAAGATAAATTCATGAGGAAGTGGTATGGGAAATATGACTGGTCATCTATCTCTGAAGCCTCCTCTGAGGAGCTATCGGTAACCAGCAAGACATGCGCTTCATCAGATAGCATTGTCTGCTTTGAAGACCTTGTTTCCACTCCAGATTTTTCCATGACCGTGCCAAATGGCTGATGCACAGGAAGAGTAATTGAATGTACTAAAATTGTTGTCAAATTTAACACGTAATAAAAAAATGATGGCATGATATAATTCACATATAAGATGACTGGCTAACCAGGGTGGCATTGCAAAATTCATATATATGATGCCTGGCTAGACAAGATGGCATTGCATGATTCACATATACGATAAAGAAACTAAACAGATGGCATTGACACAAAGCATGTCTAAACTAAGCAGATAACATCTTTAATGTATATAGTAAGCAATGCAAGGCACCATATGCATGATATTACCAACATCAGCATGCCAAGTTAGAGCGATGACCTCATGGGGTAAATAGGAGTGGTCTTCTCCTTCTGAATCCCCCTCATAACAGTTATCTTCCTCTTGATTACGATCCAGAAATGGGTCGAGGGGCTGCCTTTGCGCCCACCATGGAGCAACGTCTGCATGAAATTTTATTGCCACGCAAGGCTCGTCTCTTTGCTCTACATGATGAGTTCCATTGTGTACAATAACTGGCATGCATAGGAATAAAACATAGTGAGATTATGTAAGGAGAGCATGCACAAATCCAGAGTGATGGTAGCAAACCGTGGATAGACCCAAAACCAATGATAGCATGCAGATAATAGCTTTAGTCAAAAATACAGATAATGGCTCCTTTAATGTTTGTTTGCACCCAACATGAAACTCATAGTAGACACCGGAGATTAACCAGATAGTAGATGATAGTACCGATTGCTGCCCCAATATGTACCCCACAACCATTTAAAAACTCAAGTTTCAGCATTAGTTTGGACCTGACTTGGAGTCTAATAGGTGAACACGACAATAATGTAGCATGCCATCATATTAAGCGACGCATAATGTAAGCAGACACGGAAGAGTGTGACCTCTCTTGTGGACCCGTGTAGTCCTGAAGGTCATCTGCTCAGTTGATGATGGTAATGCAGTTGTCGTGGCTGCCGGCGGCGGGGAAGAAGATCTGAGGCAGCGAAAGACAGTCTGGAGAGCGGATCTCTGCGGTGGTGAACCCTTCCGTCGTTGGAGCAGCTGAGCTGGGGTGGAACACAGCGCCGCAGGAGCAGGACAAACCACACAAGGTTTTCTTTGACACATATCTGTAACAGAAGTAATTGAGTAAGGACTTGTTTGAATTTGAGGATTCTAACAATGCTGGGATAGGAAAATAGACAGGAATAGGATAGGAATGCAAAACAGAGAATTAAAAAAAACAGGATTTCTGCCAATCTGGGTGTTTGATTCACAACAATTGGAAGATCACAGGATGCAAAAAAGCATGGTGAGATTAAGTCAAACCACAAGAAAATATACGGTTATAGTGCTATTATGCTACTATCTCTTAGTCTTGTGCTTGATGAATAGGAATATGAAAAGGAGGAGAAGTGGAAATTAGAATTCCTACGGTTTTTCTTTCAAGAAGACACTAAAGGAACAAATCCTAGAGTTTTCCTTTTCTCTATTCCTTTGCACCAAATTCATGAAAAGTAGTACCAAAGGAAACTTTCCAATTCTGATGTTTTTCATTCACTTTTCCTTTCAAGCACTGGAGATTCTAGTAGGCAGACTTGAGCAAGGAAAATCCTACACTAAAAAAAGGTTTTTGTGCTACATCTATTACTTTGGACCCAGGCCACTGCCATACTAGCTCAACTCCCAGGCCCATCGACAAATGCACAGCTGAAACGCGCATAGATAAATAATGATGGCGTTCAAGAGAGTCCATCACGGATAGCTAAGTTGCCTGGTACCTCACTGCTTGTCATATAGTAGGATAAAATAATCGTATTTCCCGTTACTATGAGTGCTCGATGGACAATATATATAACATGTAGAGTAAAAAAGAGATGCAACAAGTGTACAACCTCTTTGGCGAAGCCATGTTGATCTCAGCGTGATTGGGTTGGCCGGAGAGGATGCTCCGGCTGACTTGGCTGCCGGAGGAGGCGAAGAAGATCTTAGGCGTCTGGAGATGGAACCCGAGGTACTGCTCCGCTGTGACGGAGGGTTTCGTCGTTGGAGCAGCTCCGGTGAGTTGTACGACGCCGAGGCTGAAGCAGGACAAGAGAGACAACAAACAACGTTTACCTGAGTGGAATTCTAATAGCATCTCCAATACATGACGTAAAATAAATAACCACAAAGTGCTAGATGTAAAATACATCAGCCGCTCATCTCTGAACTTAACTGTTGAAACTGAACTTAACTATCGAAACTGAACTTAACTGTCGAAACTGAATTTTGCTGTCGAAACTGAATGCACTAGCAAGGTGAGGCTACACGTCGGTAGACTTGCTTTTTCATCTCTCGTCGGTCTATTTTGCAGCCATTGGATACGAAATCAAGGGCCTGCGGTTCATCTTCAACCTCCACCCCGAGTCGGCCAAACAGTAGCTCCCCGCCGCCCATGGCCGGCGGTGCCGCCTCCCGCCCAAAACACTCCCTAACGCCAGTCCGCCGCCGCCTGCCATTCCTCTAGCCCCACCCCGTGCGAGCTTTTCTCCGCGATCCCCACGCCAACGCCCGCCAACGCCCGCCACCGCCGACCACCGCCCCATCCTGAACCCTAAGATTGATAGTGGGGTACCTCTCCAATGAGCCCCCCCCGCCAGCTGCGGCTGGATCTTCCTTCACCCGCGAGCCCCCCACCACCTGAAAATCGATTAACCCAAAAGTCGATTAAGTCGATGAAGTGTAGCAATCAGAGCAGCATCGCAAGCAAGAGCAAGAGCGAGAGCAGCAGATGTGAGCAAGAGCAATAGCAAGAGCAGAGCAGGCAGGGGACCGACAGCAAGAGCAGAGCAGCAGCATGAGCGAGAGCTAAAGCAGCGGCAGGTCCTACTGATGTGGACGTCGCCGCCGAGGGAGCGACGCCGTGGAGGAACTGGCCGGCGACGCCGCCGTGGATGGAGTCGCGCCGTGTCGGCTCGGGACCGAGCGCCGGCAGCACCATGAGATCGAATCAAGAAGAAAATGCGGCGATTAGTGTACAACCTCGTTGGTGGCGCCGATTAGGCCACAGCTTCATCCGAGGAAACGGTGATGATGATGCTCTTCCGTGGTTCAGGTGAAGACGACGGTGTGGGAATGAAGGTGGCGCGAAAGACGAGGGGAACGTCGGGGCAGCTCCTTGGAGGTGGAGGACGGGGTGGCTGAACCGGCGGGACAATGAGACCGACGACGGATCCTCATCCGATACGGTGGATGAGGGACGTCGAGGTGTTTCTGTGGACAACGTCGTCAGGGAAGAGGCTCCGGCTGGGTGGCGGACGGAGCAGGGTGTGGGGTTTCGTCCCGGGTTTTCGCGGCGTCAGTGTACGAATGGGCGGGCGGATGGGATGCAGTGGGGAACCATGGCTTAGAGACGCGCTTGTCCGAAATGTGGGGTAAGTTACAAAAGTACCCCCACATATTTGAGGCGGTTCTTTCGGTCCAGGGGTACCACGGTCATTTCACGTGTCAGGATTTCACAGGAGGTGGGAGTTTTCCCGCGCGTTGTAATTTCGGAATAGCAACGCGCGGGTTGAGATGGAGGGAGTTGTCGGAGCACAACGAGACAAAGATATATCTAAAATATTTCGGGCTAACAAGGCGCGGGTTGAAGAGGCGGGAGTTTAGCAGCACGATAGACAGAGACGCTAGCTTGAATTTTCGGCACAACAAGGCACGGCTTGAAATTTCGGAAAAACAAGCTTAACGTGTACCCAAAAATACAATTTGCACCTCAACACGCACAACACACACACACAACCACCATTTAGACTAGAGTAAGGTACACGTGCATTGCACGCATGAGATTTGGCAACCAAATTATGAAGAAATACCACATTATAGCATGCAAGCTTTGAGTCATATATGCATGATGTAGATTTTCGCTAATTTTATAGTTCATTTCTTTCAAAATTGTCTAGTTTTTATAAGAAAGCTAATCTATTTTAAGATTCATGGAATTGTGCGTCAGAAGACATAAAGTAAAAACAAATAATGGAAAATCAAGCAGAAAAACATTTGGGCAATTCTGATACGGAAGATTCTAGAACAAATAAGAAGTTCTTGTGTTTTGATATTTGTGCATTACGCTTAAGTTCAACCATGGAGTCTTCTAGATTATACATGTGGCCAAATCTGGTGGAATCTAGATGATATCCAACGGCCAAGAGTGCTCAAATTTGCCATCTTTGGACCATCGGATTCGCCTCATCCAACGCACCATCTTTCAAAGTTAAAGTTACCCGCACACAATAAAAAAATATAATATATATAGGGTACAGATATAGATATGTGATGCAAAAGCCGCCCATTATCTCCAATTAGAATAGTGTATCCATGCACGGATGCGACGTGGCCAAATGATGTACGCCATCGGTATCTCAAATTCAAATCGGTGTGACCTTGTTCAATGTGTATACATTACAACATGCTCGTTTCCAAACCACACCACGCAGATCTCCGTTATATTCATGCATGCATGGGTTTCAAACATCAGGATCTCTTATTCAAATATTTGAATTCAACTTTACATTGATTGTGACCTCGCCTATTCAACTATTATTTTACACCCACACAGTAGTATTCTCTTTGTAATTGTACCACTAACTTTCTCTCGTGCATGCATGCACACACACTACCAGTCGGCATTAGCCATCGCACCCATGCAATCTTTTTCTTCAGGTCGGTCTCCCATGAAGGCACACACCAACACACATCCCCCTCTTCATCATATCGGGCATTCTTTATCTCTCACGCGTGCATGCGCAACGATTGATGTTCCTCTATGTATGTGTGTATATAGCTAGGTCTTTCATAGTTTTCCACACAAATCGATCAATCAATATATCCAGTGAGGTCTCACCCTCTTTCCCACGTCCACATCAAACAATCTATACCTCTCTATATAGGATTAACATATATAGCTAATACACCCACATTAATTATGTATCCAACGTCCCCCTCTCATCATCCATGCCTTCCGCTTCATCTCTCAGACGCGTGCACAATGGCGAAGACAGGGGGCAGTAAGGGCCCTGCCCCCCCCCTAACATCACTATATATCAAGGCTAATATGAATGTGATCATTAGACAATTGCTGCTAAAAATGGTTTAAGTTCATGAATTGACCCTCCTCGTAAAGGATTAGCAATGCTTGGCCCCCTAGCTCATTTATTTTTCATGGCTCCGCCACTGCGTGCATCAGCGCACGTGTTCGCCCCCTCTCTCTAAATATCGATCTCCACATGTGCATTCCTTCATAGTCTCCCTCCACTCGGCCCCTCGCACCATCTTCTAGCCCCCCCACCGGATTTTGCCACATGTACAATCTAGCAGACTCCATGGTTGAACTTAAGCATAATGCACAAACCTCAAAACAACAGTGGTTCTCTTTTGTTCTAGATTCTTCCGTATCATAACTTCCCAAACTTTTTTTCTAGTTGAATTGCCATTTTATTTTTTTTAGTTTATGCTTTACAACGCACAATTCCATGAATCATAAAATATATTAAGGGCTTCTTTGATTCAAAGGATTCTCAAAGGAATTTTGGAGGATTCTAATCATTAGGAATTTTTCCTATCTTGGTTGTTTGATTCGTAGGATTGTAAACCATAGGAATTTTTCCATATGATTCATTTGCACTAGATTTCATAGGAAACATCCCATCCACTCAAACCTCTTTGAAAGAATTCTGCGTTTTTTCTATGCACAATCAAACGTAGCCCTTTTCCGCCACTTCTTCATGCCCCGCGTCGAGAGAGGAGAGCCACTTGCCGGAGGGATTGCTTGGATCTCCAGGATCGGCAAGAAAGAATCCTATCTGGAAGGAGAGCTCCGCAGCAAGTGGGAGGAGTGGAGAGCCGATTGGTGTTGGATCGTTGAGGAGAACCCGCAGCCCTTCACTGCCCAGCGCCAAACTCCAATAGTGCGCGGCAACGATTGGAGCAACTTGGCGCCGGAAGATGCTAGGTTGAAGATTGCCGTGACCCGGATCCTGCGCCTCAGGTTTGCCGGACTCACTATAGGCGCAGTTGGCGCAGATTTCCTTCGCCAGACGCTTCCCTTGCAGGAGAGGAGGAGACCTGCTTGGGAGTTCCAAAACCCGGCGGATATCATGAGGCTGCGCCCAGGCCTCAACTGGAATTTCACTGTCTTGGAGTTGGACGCAATGCTTCTGGAGTTGTTCAAGCATGACCCCGATCACCCCGAGTGGTTTATGTTGCCGAGGGGTCGTCCCATTGTGCAACAATTCTTCGCCGACCGCATCCAGCGCCATGATGCCGCCAGCGATTCACATGGGATCGCTCCAACCTGGCAAGAGCTCGCGAAGACGTCATCGGCAGTTCTTCGATAGCTTGAAAGAAGTGCCGATTCGCGCCGACGAGCGTAAGTGGCTCACCGCGACACCACCGACGCCGAGATGCGCGCGACGCCACCAGGCTGGAGGAGGCGGCAGCGGCTGCTGCCATCTGGCGAATTTGGTTTTCTTGTGGAAGAGGCGGAGGCAGCAGAGGCGGCAAGCCTTGCCGACCGAGAGGAGCTTGCGGGCGAGGAGGAGCAGGCCGAGCCCGGTTGAGCCAAGCGAGCCGCCGAGGGCGCCTCCTCCGCCTCCTTCAAGTAGCTTGCTGCTGCAGCAGAGCCCACAGCTCCACCAAGAAGGCGTCTCCAAGGCCGGGAAGTGACGGGTGGCGACGGGCCAACAGCAGCCAGAGCAGCTGACAGCTCCACCATGCAAGCAGCACTTGCTGCTGGGGGCCCCACACCGCCCAAGAATAACCGAGGCGGGATCCTCTCAGCCACCGCTGCCACCCCGCCAAGCGTCCAGAGAACCTACTCCTCCACCCTTCGCTTGCCGGAGGCGAGCCGAATTTGATCTCTCCGCTCAGCTCGACGAGGAAGAAGAAGAAGAGTAAGCTTCTATGCTGTGCTTGTATTTCTTCAATTTTGTTGCTTTGTCTTGTATCTGATTTGCTTCATTCTGAACTCTTTTCCTTTTCGGGACGCTGGTCCAGAGAGCGTCGAAGAGAGCCAAGACCCCGGTGGTTGTCATCGAAGACGATCTCCTGTGGCGGCAGGAGGCGCGTCCGAGACCCCTTGCGCACCGGCAACCCTTCTCGAGCAGCCCCAGACAGCCCCCAGCCAGTAAGTATATGGTTTATTTCTTACTGTTAGGTGTGCATGGGTGCTCCTCCTTTGCTGATATCTGACTTGTTGATTTGTGTAGGAGCAGAGCAGCCTCATCAAGAGTTCCCGGAAGCCGCTCCCAAAATTCCTTCTGCTTCAACTACGCCGCCAAGGGAGAATTCTCCGGCAAGGGAGCGCTCTCCGGCAAGGGAGGCTTCTCCGACAAGGAAAGTTTCCCCGACAAGGGGCAGAGCCGGCGATCCTCCGGTGGTGGAGACGGCGGCCACAGATCCCATCGCAGGTAACCCTTTTGCGTGACAATTTCCCTTGGGTTCTTTTTCTTCTGTTCTTCTTTTTGAACATTTGCTTGACTGTTCTTTCTTTTTCTGATCGTCAGATCCATCTGCCGCAAATTCGATGGAGATTGAGGTCGCCGGCGAGGAGGCCGCACACGGCAACACTGACGATGCCGCCACCATGGAGGAAGAGGCTGGCGCCGATGGGTCCGTCGGCGAGGAGGCCGCCAAGGCTGCCGCCGCAAAGGCTGGCGAGGGTCCAGCGATCGATCGACGACCATGAGGCCGCAGGAGCGCCAGGAGCTACGCCGACCGCCGATCCCTCCGCCGCTGATGCAGCGTCAGGCTCCGAAGAGCCCCAGCCCGGTGCCTATCTGAAGGCCGGCGACGGCGTCTTCATCAAGCTCCCCTGGGCGTCGAGCTGTGGCGCCCGGTCGAAGGGGAGACCTTTGACGAAGAGCTGCTCGCCTCCATTGGGTTGTCGCTGGTTGACGCGTAAGCAGCAGCAGCAGCAGCGGCGAAGTTCGAGGAGGAGCAGCTGCTGAAGAAGCTGCTTTGTCGCTCTACCGCGCCCGACAAGCCAAGCTGGAGTCCCGGAAGCACTTGTCGCGAGGGCGGAGCCGACATGGAGAAGCGCAGAAGAGCTCCGGGGCGCACACCAAGAAGCTCTCTGGAACGTAGCAGAAGAGCGGGAGCAACTCGCTGAAGAGCGCACAGCCTTCATCCTTGAGAAGGCTGAGGTCGAGGAGCAGCAACGGCTTGCCGGCGAGAAGCTATCTGTGCAAGAAGGCGAGCTGGCGCAGCGGAAGATCAACCTTGACAGCTATGAGGAAGAGCTTGCCGCGCGCAAGCAGTCACTTGGCGGAGCTCTCAAGGAAGCAAAAGACGCTGCCGCAGCTGCCGAGGCCGCCAAGAAGGAGTTGGAGACAAAAGTGACGCAGCTGGAGGCCAGTCTGCAGAAGAGCGGCGAAGAGCTTGCCGCGCTGAAGCACGAGCGCGAGAAGGACGCCTACACTCTTGGTGAGTTGCAGGGCTGTCTCGCTGAAAGGATCAAAGAGCTCGATGCCGCCAAGGACTCCAAGGCGGATCTTGAGCTGAAGATGACCACCCTGATGGAGACGCTGGACGGCGCCAAGGAGCGAGAGGTGGGTCTGCTGGAGAAGATCAAGGCCAACGAGGAGCTGCTGGCAAGTACCACTGCCGCCCAGAGCACCTTCAGGGATAATGTGGAGCTCTGGACTGAAGGTCTTGTGAACATCGCCACCGCCATTGACAAGGAGCTGATGGAGCTAGGGATGGTGGATCTCGGGTACTCCTCCGACGAGCGCCTCCAACCCAGCGCCAAACTCAACCTGTTTCTCAAGGGCGCAGGACGGTTTCTCCAGCGACTCCGGGAAGAGATCCCGAAGTAGCTGGCCGAGGAATCGCGCCAGATCTGCGCAGGAGCCCTCTAGAAGGTGTTGATGAAGGTGGCCTTCCGCAATCCAGGTCTCAACCTCAACGGCGTCCTCAGATCCTTGCCGCCAGATGCCAATGTGGAGGCGCTCAAAGCCCTTGTCGCACCCATTGTGGACAAGGTGGGCAAGATCAAGCGGGTTGATGGCGACCGCGTAGACTAGGCCTACAATTTTATCTTTCCCTTGTCGCTGCTGATCATGTTTAGGAGAACAATTCATTAGATCTGCGACAAGCTATTTTTGTAATATAACTCTATCTTAGGCAATGATTGCAATGTTATTTCCTTTACTTGATTCCTTCCTTTGTATGTTTGTGCCTTACGCTTTTTAGGGAACTTGTCGGTGTGGGCACCTTTGCCGCGAGCGCTGAGTGCGGAACGTCAGCAGCCTGCTGGCGATGCCGCCTCCGACAAGCAACCTTGTCGCAACTAGTTGCGTTCACTTAAATTGTTGAGCGGACTCGAAACAAAGTAAGGGCGCAAACTAGCTACGAGTTGTTCCTTCGCGCACAGGTTTTCCATACAAAGTACTATCGTTCGAGGAAGATAATCTTAAAAATTTAAAAACTGATTGCTCAAACTTTAGCAACTTAGCTTTTCTGTCGTTTGCTTCCCGGTAAGGCGAAACTTCCTCGAGCGACACTTGACGGCCCACACCATTATCTTCTTCTTCCCCGGCTAACTTGTGGGCGAAGGAACCTTCCTTTCTTTGAGAAAGAGAAAGAAGAGAAAATAAAGTTATGGAGCCTTGTGGCTCGTTATTGTTATCGGTGTGTATGCTGCACAAAATGTCGATAACACATGCAAAATGATGATGAAAGCATGAAATTGACAAGTTGTGCGCAACACATGAGTTTTATCGATGCACGGGTCCGCGCTCGCTTTGCACAAAGGATTACACGCAACATCGGCAAGACTTGTACAAAAGGTGGTTGCGGAACGGGTTCCGCAACCGCGCCTCTATGGGTAAAACTTACGAAGATGCTCTATGTTCCAGAGTTGCTCACCGAATGCCATCTTCGGTCTCAAAGCGGACAGCGCCAGCCTAGTGACTTCGTTTCACCCGATAAGGGCCTTCCCACTTCGGCGCCAACTTGTTGGAATTCTCGGCGGACTGAACGTGTCAAGAACAAGGTCACCTTCCTCGAAACTTCGGCACTAACTTTGCGGCTATGGTAGCGGCGCAAAGCTTGCTGGTAACGAGCAGCTCGACAAGCAGCTCAAGACGGTCCTCCTCAAGGAGCAGCGTCATCTTGTCGCAGCTGCTCTTGCTCAAGCTCATCATAAGCGAGTACTCGAGGTGACCCAGATACGAAGTTCCGTGGGGAGAACTTCCTCTGCTCCATAGACTAGAGCGAAGGTGTCCGGCGGTGGCTCGACGGTGTCGCCCTGATCGACCAAAGAACCACCGCAGCTCCTCAATCCAGTTTCTTCCGCACTTGTGCAGCCTGTCGAAAGTTCTGGTCTTGAGTCCTCCCAGACTTCAGATTTGCCCTCTCCGCTTGACCGCTGCTTCTCGGATGAGCAATGAAGCGAAGCAGACCTTGGCGCCAAGATCTTGGACGATCGCATGAAGGTGCGGCTCGTGAACTGTGTGCCGTTGTCGGTGATGATCCGTTAGGAATCCCAAAACGGCAAACAATTGACCAAGAACTTGATCGCCGTCGTGCTGTCACCTTCCTCATCGCTTCCACTTCCGCCACTTTGTGAACTTGTCGATTGCGACGCATAAGTACTCAAAGCCCCGACAGCTCGGGGAAAAGGGCCGAGGATGTCGAGCCCCTGCACCGAAAATGGCCAGGATAAAGGGATCGCCTCGAGAGCTTGAGCTGGCTGGTGTATCTGCTTGGAATGGAACCGCACGCTTCACACTTGGTTACTTGTGCAGTTGCATCCGGAGAGCTGTCGGCGAAGAAACCTTGCGGAAAGCTTTGCGGCAAGTGCTTTTGCGCCAATGTGGTGACCACATATGCCTCCGTATCTCTCGCCAACAGGTTCATCCATCTTCCCGCGAATACACTTCAATTTCACCCCGTTGAGTATTCTTCTGTACAGCGTGCTGTCGACAAACTGGTACATACTTGACTGCCAGGCTACTCTTTCCGCTTCTTCTTGCTCTTCGGGAAGTTCTCCTGTCTGTAGGAAATGGACAATCTGCTGCGCCCAAGTTGGAGCTTGCGGCTCGACAACAAGGACTAAAGGCACATCTGCTGCTGCAGGAACATCGGCTTCTACGGCAAGAACCTGTGGTTCAGCCGGAGCTTGATGTTCCCCGACAAGCTTGCCAGAGCAAAACTTGTCGGGAGCGTCTGCTTCAACGAAGCAAACCCTAGGGCTTGTCGGAGCAGCATCTGCTCCTCAAGATTTTGGTGTCGATCCCGGGACCTTTTGGTGGCGGCTTCGGAAACTCTGCCGGAAAATAGTCACCAGAAATCAACTTCCTCTTCTTGTTCTGTCCTGTTGATGGCGTTACGGTTGGTTGAGTCAGCTTGAGCACGAAGATTCCTGGTTCCACAGGTAACTTGAGTGCGGTGCACTTCAACAGGCCATCAGCAATATCATTCTGAGCTCTTGGAACATGTTCCATCTGTAGGCCGTCAAAGTGTTCTTCTAGCTTTCTCACTTCATCAACGTAGGCTTCCATCAACGGACTCTGATAATCTTTGTTTACTTGGCGGACGGCAAGCTGCGAGTCACCCCTGACAATGAGCTTCTTGATCCCAAGGTCTACCGCAATTCTTAGACCGGCAAGCAAACCTTCACACTCTGCTGTATTGTTTGTTGCTTGCTCCTTGGGAAAGTGCATCTGGACTATGTACTTGAGGTGCTCTCCGGTGGGTGCGACTAGCAGCACGCCCGCACCGGCACCTTGCAGCGAGAAGGCACCATCGAAGTACATCAGCCATTCTTTGCTTGCTTCCTTGACGGGGATGCTCGTCTCGAATTTCTTCATCTTATGCTGGCTTCCATTCTGCTATAAACTCTGCCGGTGCTCTGCTTTGGATAGTTGAAGTGCTTTCAAACTTGAGGCCAAAGCTTGACAGCCCAAAGGCCCACTCGACAATCCTGCCTGTTGCTTCCGGATTTTGCAATATTCTCTTGGGAAAGCGAGTGACGATCGTTATCTCATGTGCTTGGAAGTAATGGCGCAGCTTTCGAGGCCATGAGGAGGCCAAAAGCAATTTCGCACACCGTAGTACCTTGACCTAGCCCCTGCAGAAGGGAACCGACAAATTAAACTGGGCGCTGCACCATCCTTTTTCGCATCTTCGCAATCCTGCGCAGATCCGTCCTTGTCGGGACCAGAGCTCGTCGGTGAAGCCCCCGCTTGTCGCTGGATGCATCGCCCTAGTTGCCGGCTCATCATCCGCCTCCTTTCCGCTACTAACGCTGCACTAACCACTTGATTGGTTGCCGCTATATACAGCAGCAACTTCTCTTGTGGCCTAGGTGCGACAAGTATTGGAGTGGAGGACAGGTACCTCTTTAAGTCCTGCAGCGCAGCCTCCGCTTCGGAGTCCATTTCATTGACCTGCCTTTTCAAAATATTGAAAATGGCAGGCGCTCAGCAGAGACCTAGAGATAAACCTCTTTGAGAGCAGCCACGCAACCGCAAGTCTTCGTACATCCTTGACGCGTTTTGGTGCTTCAATCTGCTCAATGGCCTTGATCTTGTCGAGATTGGCTTCAATTCCCGCCGAGACACGAAGAACCCGAGAAGCTTGCGGAAGGGACTCCAAACACGCACTTCTCGGGTTGTGCTTGAGGTTGATCTTGCGAAGATTTGCAAAGGTCTCATCTAAATCTTGAACCAGAGTTGCTTTGTCCTTGCTCTTGACCACTATGTCATCCATGTAAGCTTCTACATTTCGTGCATTTGCGGCTCAAAAGCATCATGGACTACTCTTGCAAACGTTGAACCAGCATTTTTAGCCCAAAAGGCATCCGTAGAAAGCAGTATGTGCCACATGGGGTGATGAATGTGGTTTCTCCTCATCCTCTTACGCCATGAAGATCGATGATATCCTGAATATGCATCAAGAAATGAAAGCAAATCACATCCAGCCGTGGAGTCAATAATCTGGTCGATGCGCGGCAAGGGAAATGGGTCTTTGGGACAAGCTTTATTAACATCCGTGAAGTCGATACAAAGTCTCCATTTCCCATTTGCCTTCGCATAACTACCGGATTGGCCAACCACGTGGGATGGAGCACTCCTCTGACAAGGCCTGCTGCTTCCAACTTCTTGATTTCTTCTGCTATGAATTCTTGGCGCTCCACTGCCTGTTTTCTGACTTTCTGCTTGACGGGCCGCGCATGAGGACAGACAGCTAGGTGATGCTCAATTACTTTCCTGGGAACACCGGGGATGTCAGACGGTTGCCATGCAAACACGTCGGCATTCGCCCGCAGGAAATCAACGAGCGCGCTTTCCTATTTAGGGTCGAGAGTGACGCTGATGGTGAAGGTACCACCAGTGCCGTCCTCCTTGGCGGGCATCTTCTTGGTCTTTGGCGGAGCTGCCATCGTCCTCTTGCACTTGCCGGTGGAGCTCAATGGTGCGTCCTCGACGGTAGCGCAGCACTCCCACGAGGTGCGCTTGCCGGACTTGGTCTTCTCCTTCCCCCCGGGAGCTTCAGCGGCAAGTGACTTGCTATCTGTTGCAGCTGCTGCCTCCCGGTAAATCTTGTCGGCACAGATAAGAGCATCCTTCTTATCGCCATGGACAGAAATGACACTTATCGGGCCTGGCATCTTGAGCAAGTTGTATGCATAATGAGAGGCTGCCATGAACTTGGCGAAAGTGCCGACGGCCAAGTATTCCATTGTAAGGCAATGGAAAATTAGCGACGCCAAACGTGACCCTCTCGATCCTGAAGTTTAGTTCATCGCCAAATGTTACCGCAACGTGATCTTCCCTTTCGGCTTGCTCCTTCCCGGATTGATTCCTTGAATGTACCAGTCTCTTCGAGCTCATTGTCGTGGATTTGAAGCTTCGAGTACCGCGGAGGAGATAAGGTTTAAGCCGCCCCGCCGTCAACCAGCATCTTGGTGACCTTGAGGTTGCGGATAGTTGGTGAGACCAACATCGGCGAGCACCCGACCGCAGTTATGCGATCAGGGTGGTCCTCAATATCAAAGATGATAGGCGTGCTGGACCATTTCAAAGGTTTGCGTGACTCTACGGATGGTTCTGCTGCATTAACCTCCCGCATCCATTGCTTGAGTTGGCGGTGTGAGGTATGCAGAGAAGCACCACCGTCAATGCACAGGACCTCCGTGGCTTTCTGAAACTCCTGCTCGTCAGCCTCATCGTCTTCCATATCTTCATCGTCATCATCGTCTTCATCCTTGTCGCGGCCGTGGGGAGGTCTATCTCCTTGCCGCTCCTTGGCCTTGCCGCGGCGTCCTCCCCGGCCGGGTCGCTTCTTGCTAGCTCCCCCAGCACCTTCCTGGGCTTTCTCCTTGTCGCGCCACTCGTACTCAGCTTTCTGCTGTTCAACAAGCTGCTCGACCTTCTTGCAGCTTTGGAGGTCGTGGCCCTTGGTGCGGTGAATCTTGCAGTACTGTTTGTTGGAGCTGTCCTGCTTGTCGGCGGCCGCCACAGGCTTGCAGTCGGCGCCAGCGGCAACCTCCTTGCCGGGGCTACCATCTTTGGCTTTCTTGGCGGCACCACCGTTGCCGGACTGCTAGACAACTAGTACCTCTTTGCTCTTCTTCCTTCGGTTGTTCCGCCGCCGACTCTTCTTTGCCGGGGCGGTCTCCTCACTATCAGATCCTGCTTCTGCATTCTCTCCTGGGAGTCTCCTCCCCTCCTTAGCACGTGCACACTTGTCGGCCAGGGCATACAGCTCACTAACGTCCTTGACTTTGCACATCGCCATCTCTTCCCTCATCCTGCGGTTCCGCATGTTTTGATGAAACGACCGATCATCGGCGGGGTGGACATCGGGATGTTGTAGTGCACACGGCTGAATCTCTGAATGAACTTGCGCAGGACTCTCCTTCCTTCGGGCGCAGCAGATGAAGGTCGCTCTCTTGGCCATGAGGCTTGTGGTCACCGTGAAGGCGCCGACAAACCGATGGCATAAATCTGCCCAAGAGGATATGGAGCTGTCCGCAAGTGCATGAGCCAAGATCTAACATTGGGCTTGAGTACCAGCGTAAGTAGTTGGCGAGGATCTTGTCGTCTCGCCCCCGCAGCTTGCACCGCGATGGTGTAGATGCCTTTGAGGAACTCCGATGGTGCGCCCTGCCATCATACTTCTCCGCACGCCTAGCTTGAAATTTTTCTTGTCGGGCCATTGGACTTGCCGCAGCTCACGAGTGAACGCAGGGCAACCTACCGCGTCACGGCAAGTCACCGGTTCCCCGGGCGCATGCATCGCCAACAGAGGGACCAGCGCTGGTCGGATGACGCGCGCTTCTCTTGGCGCCGACGCGAAGTTCGGCGTCTTCTTGTTGGCGTTTTGAAGAACTTGGCGCTGGTCACGGCGAGCTCGTGGATCCGGCGACGCGGTGGAGTCATTGTCGAGGTGGATCGGCGAGTTGGCGATCTTGGCCTTCGGGTGGAGAGTGCATGGTGGTTGCACCCCACAGGTCTCGCCGCCACCGCTCGTGCCTTGTCGCCTCACCGCGGCAGCGATGTGCTTGGTTGCTGCGCGAACGTCGCCGCTGGCAAAGCCGATGAGACTTTGAATGGTGGCCTCCATTCGCCGACCTTGTCTGCCGTCGGAGGGTAATCCAGAGCAGTTGAGCTCGCGCCAAAGCTTCGCTGAGTGGTGGGCGGCAATGGCGAACGGCGAGGAGCGGTATATGCTCGGACTTCAAATATGTTAGAAGGAGCAGTATCCCATCCAGGCGACCGTGCCCCACTCGCACCAGCCTGTTGGCGCGCAAGCTGTTATTGAGCGTCCCCGGATCCACCAGCTCGATCTTGGCCCAACGAACGCATGGCGCTGCGAGCACCATGACGCTGTCGGTCTCGCGCCTCCTGAGATGGACGTGGAACGTGAACGGACGCCGAGGTTTGCGCTGCCTTTTCCTTGGACTTAGCAGCGACACGGCTCCCTCGCCGACGTCGCTCTTCCGCCGGCGTCTTCCCCACCACTCGTCGGCCCGGTGGTGGTGGGTTTGACGCCAATGGCTCTGTTGCCGCCGAAGCCTTCATCTTTGGTGGCATGTTGATGAAGATGATGAAGATGTTGCTCGTGTGAAAGCCGGATCAGGTTCACACAGCCTCGACGCCCCCTACTTGGCGCGCCAAAGATGTCGGGGAGGCTGATCGTAACCCACGAACACCTATGGGACCGGCGGACCGAGTCCCTTTAGGTTCGGTGGGGGGCGGAGATCGCACGAAGAGTAGATCGAGGCGAAGCACACGAGCAGTTTACCCAGCTTCGGAGCTCTCCGGAGAGATAATACTCCTACTGCTGCTTGTCTGGTTGTATTGTGTTCTTGCTAGGGAGCCTGAGAGAGCTACAAAACCTTGCTTGAGTGTGTGTAGTCTCGAATGGCTCGAACCCCCACGCTGCGCATGGGCCTCCTTTACATGCTCAAGGGGTCACCAACAGTGGCAACGTAGACAAGGGAAAAAATGGGAAAATGAGCTGCGGTTGGTACAGCTACTTTGTACATTTTATTCTACCTAACTGTGACGGCAAGGTACAAAAGCAATAAATGCCCATCCACGTCGCCTAAACAAAGGCAGAAAGGGACCGTGTGGTGCCACCGCTTGCCACGATGGCACTCTGTCGTGCCGCCGCCATCGCTACTCTCCGCTGGCTGCACAGCCTCTTGACACACACACCTGGAATGGTCCCATGGCGACACGTTGGTGGATGAGATGGAGCGTAGATAAAGAGAGGTTGCCCATCGCGGCAAGCGCCTTGCCGCGGCTGAATCCTTGTCGCGCCCGGAAGCTTGTCGCTCAATGGGCCTTCCCGGCAAGCTCCTCTTGCCGGGGTCTTGTCTTCTGCGTGCCTTGAGTGGCCTTCCCGGCAAGCTCCTCTTGCTGGGGCCTTGTCTCCTTGGCTTAAATACTTTGTTCTTGAATGGCTCCAAAGGAACCACGGAGGACCTTGGCGGTCACCAGGCAAACCTTGGCGCGGGGCGCATGCTACGCCTGGCACGAAGTTCGGGATACTAGGGTACCCCTACTCTAGTACACCGACAGCCATCCATAGCACTCACACTTGTCTTGAGCATTTTAGAGTATCCACTTCAAGTTGTCTATGTACCACGTAAGCATCCAAGAAGTCCATAACCGAGGACACGGCTATTCGAATAGATCATGATAACCCCGCAGGGTGTACTTCTTCACACACGCCTCGCCACTTACCGCCATATACACGTCATGTATCTCGGCAACCTTCAAGCGGAAGCCTGGCGAGCGTGTCGGCCACGACCTGACTAACCACACAAGACTCTAGTCCAGGTTTATCGCCTATTCGGGTTCCATCCGCAAGGAGATCCGGCCGGGGTGTCGCTCACGGCCCCAAACGATGTGTGCAGGGTTCCCGAGCCCACCATCCGGGTGCCACTCGATACACCAGGCCACATGTGCCTAGTCTGTCCCAAGCCCACCCTACCGGGTGCCACTTGGTAGAAAAATAGCACTACCTACAAACACCAGAAACTAGTTGCGACTCCTAGACAGAGATCAAGTTGGTTAATAAGTCGAGAGAGCTTGGAGCGCCCGGAGCCTAATGTGTGGTAGTATCGAGTCATTGGACGACATACATAGAACTCAATGCTTAAGGACGGTTCCAGTGAGACAACCCACCATGTACTCCTACATGGCCTCTCACCGCTACCTTTACCAAATCGTGTTCACACACTTCACTCTCAGCATCAGAACATATCGTAACACTCCAATTCATTCCCAATGAATCAGACTTGACACAACTCTAAGCAATAGCAGGCATAGCATGGTAGGAACACAACATGGCTCAATCAACTCCTACACATGCTAGTGGGTTTTAACTATTTATCGTGGCAATGACAGTCATGCAGAGGAATGGGTTCGACTACCGCAGCACAAAGTAGCGATGAATCGTTGTTGTCCTAATGCAATAACTGAGAGCAGGAGCGAGAGAGTAGGATTGTATCGAATGAACAAGGGGTTTGCTTGCACGGTAAATCAACAAGGGAGGCACCGCTTCACGCATGTGTACTCTCGAGCACTCTCCAGAGCTGGACCTATCGAGAAGGAACGGTTCCAACAATCAATACACAAGCATATGCAACAATATGATGCATGAACATTCCATCTAGATGTGATGTTGTTTGGGCTAATGCAGCTAGAGTTCATTTGGTTGAAGTCCATTTGAACCAAAGATTCAAATGCACTTCCAAAGTAAGCTCTTATATATGCCATTATAGTGTTTCACTTATACAGCAGGTATAAGTTGGTTTGTCATGCATGAAACTGGTACAGATGGATATATTGAATTTTTCTGATAATTTTTCATATATAAATTATTTCAATCTGAGCTACGGTTGAATTGCTATGAATTTTTTAAGTTTATAACATTTTCAGGAATTTCCTGATTTATTTTAATACCAGAAAATCAAATACTGCGTCAGCACTGCGTCATGCTTGCGTCAGCAGGTCAAAGGCGCTGACCAAGTCAAACCTGATGTGTGGGGTCCACACGTCAGTGACAAGGGGTTAGACAGAGGGTTATTTGCTTAATTAAAAGGATTAGGGGGCGCGGGGCCCACTGGTCAATGTCAGTGGTTAGTAAAATGGTGATTAGCCTTAAGCTAATCTCCTGACTGGTCGGGCCCGCATGTCAGGCCGGCCAGGGTCGTCGGCGGCGACCTCTGGACGTGGCGGCGTCCGCGATTCAGGCCACGGGGGCGGCGGCTGGGAGCACCGGGGCGTAGCCCGTGCTCCGCGCATCGTGGGCAGTGTAGGCTACTGGGGTCATGGAGCTCACGGAGCGCCTTCATGGGCGGCAGCCGGAGCTCGGCTCGAAGGAAGCAGGCTGCTGTGCACGGGAGGCAGGAGAGGAGGGAGAACCGACGTGGGGGGGCTCACAGGGGACTGGAAGAGACGACGGTGAGCTCGGGGAAGACGCTGACGGCGGCGAGCGGCGACGGAGATCCACAGCGGCCGGAGGCGAAGAAGGCATCGGTGACGGCTCCACGGGGCGTCCAGCGATGCACAGCTTGGCGGAGAGGCTACAGGGCGAGGAGGCGGAGCTCCTGGGCGCGTCGGAGGAACGAGGGGGAGGCGGTGGCTACGGTGGTGCTCGTCGGCGGCGGCGGTGACGCTCGGACGTTCGCGGGGAAGGGCGAGAGAGAGGAGGGGAGGCCAGGGGAGAGAGACAGAGCGGTGCGGGGCGGCGCGTGGCATCGTCCGGAGGCCTGAGCGACGAGGGGGAGGGCACGCAGCAGCTGCTGCCGTGAGCAAGGCTGCTGCGCCGGCTGGCGACCACGCGCCTGTCCCTCTAGCGAGGAGGGGACGATCGGCGCTGGCCGGCTGGTTGGGCCAGCCCGTTGGGCATTGGGCTGCACAGGGAGGTAAGTGCAGGTGGGTTTCTTCCCTTTTGTTTAATTTTTCTATTTTCTGACATTTGTTTGGTTTAATAAAAATACCAAACCATTTTACTAACTTATGCCAATTTTTATAGGAGCCAGTTATATTATTCCAGAGCTCCTTAATAAATGGCATAATTTTTGGACAATATTTTATATATATAACAATATTTATCCAACGCAAATAATTACTGCATTAATTCCAAATGCCCAAAATAATTACTTATGGACTCCTAAAATATTGGTTTGATTTTTATCTCTGTCCAATATTTTCAGAGAGCAACATGAGCATTTTCTTGGACCCTTTTGGAGCAATTTTTATTTGGGTCATTTCCAGAAATGATTCTGAGGGTTTCACAAATCCTCATTTCAATTTAAATGGAATTTAAACATGATGCACAAATGACTAGCTAGTCTAGGTCATACCAGAACTAGGGATGTGACACCCGCTCGTAGTCGCTCATGCAGGGAGTGGACGGAGTCGCGGGCCGACTCCCTGTAGTCGGCTTCACTGGAGGTCGCTGGCTTGGAGTCGGTTTGTCCTGAGGCCGTCTCTGGGACTCGGCCTAGAGGGGCAGTCGGCGACTCTGTCGCCGACTCTCTGAAGGCGGCTCTTTGTCTTGGGGTCTTGAGGGGCGCAGTCTGCCCCGATGTTTTGAAAGGTCCAGGGGCTCGGGTCTGCCTACCCGTGGCCCATTACTCCGACACAAGAAAAGTAATTGAATGTACAGACATTGTAAGATAGACAGGTGCAATGGATAGTAGGGAAGAAAACATGGCATGAAATAATTCACATTTATGTTGTCTAAGCAAACAGAATAGCAGGACATAATTTCACATATATGATGGCTAATTAAAAAGGATAGCATGACACAATTTCACATGTATGATGCCTAACTAAACATGATAGAGTGACATACTTCAAAATATAATGACTATGTAAACAGGATGACATGATATAACTATACGATGTATCTATTAAAGTGGTTGGCATGCCATAAATCACAAACATGTCGTCGATGGAAACATGATGGCATGATATAATTCACGGATAGAATGACATAATTTAAATATGATGACTATGTAAACAGGATGAGATGATATAACTATATTATGTCTTTAGAAAATGGGTTGGCATGCCATAATTCAGATACATGCTGTCTATGTAAACATCATAGCATGACATAATTCAAATATATGATTTATATACTAAGGAAGTGAGCAGAGGGCAATCGCATATATGATGCGTCAACTAAGGAGATGGCATTCAATATTGTGTATATGATGTAAAAACTAAGCATTGCAATACAACATATGCATTATATGAGTAATATAACCCTGCCAAGTTTGAGAATACACCTCAGGGGGATAATAGGACTGGTCATCTGCCTCTGAATCTTCCTCTGAAGAGCTATCTGTAACCAGCAAGATATCTGCTTCAGCAGGTAGCATTGTCTTCTTTGAAGACCTTGTTTTCACTCCAGATTTCTCCATCACCAATTCAAATGGCTAATGCACAGGAAGAGCAGTTGAATATACAAACATTGTCGACAAAAGCAATGAGAAATACAAAAAAAGGACGGCATGATATAATTCACATATATGACGCTTGCCTAAACAGCACGGCATTGCATAATTCACATACATAATGCCTTGCAACAAGATAACATTGCATAATTCACATATATAATGTCTTGCAACAAGATGGCATTGCATAATTCACATATATGGTAATTAGACACTAAACAGGTGGCATTCACACAAAGCATGTCTAAACTAAGCAAATGACATAGCAATGCAAGATACCATACGCACGATATGAGCAACATAACCCTGCCAGGTTAGAGCATGCACCTCGGGCAGCACCGACTATTAGAAATCCGCCAATCCACATGTGGTGTGTGAACAAGGAAAGTTGTGTACCAGTCGGTAGCTAGGTATGGATAGGGAGGCATAGAATACATATGATGAGCTACAACAATGGTTGTAGAGCCTAGCATAGCTAGGTTAAGAGATAATTGAGCATGCCATGACGTTGTTAACATTTCATAAAGACCCTTATGGCCTTGTCTTGTAAATGGGCCCTTGTGAGCCTCCAAAATATCTTTAAGTCCATGGCCAATACCCCAATTGGTCCTATACATATGACTGCGATTAGGAAAAGAATAGCAATAGCTAAATGATGGTGCATAATATCGGTCAACCAGAGACCACCGTTATCGGATCTAGTCCTCCATGAAAAGTCAGAAATTCTGCGATTTGGACCAATTTAAAGTGAAAAAGGGGTTTCTCCTTCGGCAAAACTAGGATAAAGTTGAGCCAAAAGCTCCCGATTTAAGATAAATTCATGAGGAAGTGGTATGGGAAATATGACTGGTCATCTATCTCGAAGCCTCCTCCGAGGAGCTATCGGTAACCAAACAAGACATGCGCTTCATCGATAGCATTGTGCGCTTTGAAGACCTTGTTTCACTCCAGATTTTTCCATGACCGTGCTAAATGGCTGATGCAGGAAGAGTAATTGAATGTACTAAAATTGTTGTCAAATTTAACACGTAATAAAAAATGATGGCATGATATAATTCACATATAAGATGGTGGCTAACCAGGGTGGCATTGCAAAATTCATATATATGATGCCTGGCTAGACAAGATGGCATTGCATGATTCACATATACGATAAAGAAACTAAACAGATGGCATTGACACAAAGCATGTCTAAACTAAGCAGATAACATCTTTAATGTATATAGTAAGCAATGCAAGGCACCATATGCATGATATTACCAACATCAGCATGCCAAGTTAGAGCGATGACCTCATGGGGTAAATAGGAGTGGTCTTCTCCTTCTGAATCCCCCTCATAACAGTTATCTTCCTCTTGATTACGATCCGAAATGGGTCGAGGGGGCTGCCTTTGCGCCCACCATGGAACGACGTCTGCATGAAATTTTATTGCCACGCAAGGCTCGTCTCTTTTGCTCTACATGATGAGTTCCATTGTGTACAATAACTGGCATGCATAGGAATAAAACATAGTGAGATTATGTAAGGAGAGCATGCACAAATCCAGAGTGATGGTAGCAAACTGTGGATAGACCCAAAACCAATGATAGCATGCAGATAATAGCTTTAGTCAAAAAATACAGATAATGGCTCCTTTAATGTTTGTTTGCACCCAACATGAAACTCATAGTAGACACCGGAGATTAACCAGATAGTAGACAGATAGTACTGATTGCTGCCCCAATATGTACCCCACAACCATTTAAAAACTCAAGTTTCAGCATTAGTTTGGACCTGACTTGGAGTCTAATAGGTGAACACGACAATAATGTAGCATGCCATCATATTAAGCGACGCATAATGTAAGCAGACACGGAAGAGTGTGACCTCTCTTGTGGACCCGTGTAGTCCTGAAGGTCATCTGCTTTCGATTGATGATGGTAATGCAGTTGTCGTGGCTGCGGCGCGGGAAGAAGATCTGAGGCAGCGAAAGACAGTCCGAGAGCGGATCTCTGCGGTGGTGAACCCTTCCGTCGTTGGAGCAGCTGAGCTGGGTGGAACACACAAGCAGCAGAGCAGGACAAACCACACAAGGTTTTCTTTGACACATATCTGTAACAGAAGTAATTGAGTAAGGACTTGTTTGAATTTGAGGATTCTAACAATGCTGGGATAGGAAAATAGACAGGAATAGGATAGGAATGCAAAACAGAGAATTAAAAAAAACAGGATTTCTGCCAATCTGGGTGTTTGATTCACAACAATTGGAAGATCACAGGATGCAAAAAAGCATGGTGAGATTAAGTCAAACCACAAGAAAATATACGGTTATAGTGCTATTATGCTACTATCTCTTAGTCTTGTGCTTGATGAATAGGAATATGAAAAGGAGGAGAAGTGGAAATTAGAATTCCTACGGTTTTTCTTTCAAGAAGACACTAAAGGAACAAATCCTAGAGTTTTCCTTTTCTCTATTCCTTTGCACCAAATTCATGAAAAGTAGTACCAAAGGAAACTTTCCAATTCTGATGTTTTTCATTCACTTTTCCTTTCAAGCACTGGAGATTCTAGTAGGCAGACTTGAGCAAGGAAAATCCTACACTAAAAAAAGGTTTTTGTGCTACATCTATTACTTTGGACCCAGGCCACTGCCATACTAGCTCAACTCCTGTGCCCATCGACAAATGCACAGCTCAAACGCAGATAGATAAATAATGATGGCGTTCAAGAGAGTCCATCACGGATAGCTAAGTTGCCTGGTACCTCACTGCTTGTCATATAGTAGGATAAAATAATCGTATTTCCCGTTACTATGAGTGCTCAGTGGACAATATATATAACATGTAGAGTAAAAAAGAGATGCAACAAGTGTACAACCTCTTTGGCGAAGCCATGTTGATCTCAGCGTGATTGGGTTGGCCGGAGAGGATGCTCCGGCTGACTTGGCTGCCGGAGGAGGCGAAGAAGATCTTAGGCGTCTGGAGATGGAACCCGAGGTACTGCTCCGCTGTGACGGAGGGTTTCGTCGTTGGAGCAGCTCCGGTGAGTTGTACGACGCCGAGGCTGAAGCAGGACAAGAGAGACAACGAACAACGTTTACCTGAGTGGAATTCTAATAGCATCTCCAATACATGACGTAAAATAAATAACCACAAAGTGCTAGATGTAAAATACATCAGCCGCTCATCTCTGAACTTAACTGTTGAAACTGAACTTAACTATCGAAACTGAACTTAACTGTCGAAACTGAATTTTGCTGTCGAAACTGAATGCACTAGCAAGGTGAGGCTACACGTCGGTAGACTTGCTTTTTCATCTCTCGTCAGTCTATTTTGCAGCCATTGGATACGAAATCAAGGGCCTGCGGTTCATCTTCAACCTCCACCCCCCTGAGTCGGCCAAACAGTAGCTCCCCGCCGCCCACGACCGGCGGTGTGCCGCCCCGCCCGCCCCGAAAACACTCCCCAACGCCAGTCCGCCGCCGCCCCGGCCATTCCTCTAGCCCCCCGTGCCGAGCTTTTTCTCCGGCGATCCCCACGCCAACGCCCGGCCAACGCCCCGCCACCGCCGGCGACCACCGCCCCCATCCTGAACCCTAAGATTGATAGTGGGGTACCTCTCCAGCGAGCCCCCCTCCCCGCTGCGGCTGGATATTCCTTCACCCCGGCGAGCCCCCCCCACCACCTGAAAATCGACTAACCCAAAAGTCGATTAAGTCGACTGAAGTGTAGCTAAATCAGAGCAGCATCGCAAGCAAGAGCAAGAGCGAGAGCAGCAGTGTGAGCAAGAGCAATAGCAAGAGCAGAGCAGGCAGGGGACCGACAGCAAGAGCAGAGCAGCAGCATGAGCGAGAGCTAAAGCAGCGGCAGGTCCTACTGATGTGGACGTCGCCGCCGAGGGAGCGACGCCGTGGAGGAACTGGCCGGCGACGCCGCCGTGGATGGAGTCGCGCCGTGTCGGCTCGGGACCGAGCGCCGGCAGCACCATGAGATCGAATCAAGAAGAAAATGCGGCGATTAGTGTACAACCTCGTTGGTGGCGCCGATTAGGCCACAACTTCATCCGAGGAAACGGTGATGATGATGCTCTTCCGGTGGTTCAGGTGAAGACGACGGTGTGGGAATGAAGGTGGCGCGAAAGACGAGGGGAACGTCGGGGCAGCTCCTTGGAGGTGGAGGACGGGGTGGCTGAACCGGCGGGACAATGAGACCGACGACGGATCCTCATCCGATACGGTGGATGAGGGACGTCGAGGTGTTTCTGTGGACAACGTCGTCGGGGAAGAGGCTCCGGCTGGGTGGCGGACGGAGAGCAGGTGGGGTTTCGTCCCGGTTTTCGCGGGCGTCGGTACTGAATGGGCGGGCGGATGGGATGCGATGGGGAACCATGGCTTAGAGACGCGCTTGTCCGAAATGTGGGTAAGTTACAAAAGTACCCCACATATTTGAGGCGGTTCTTCGGTCCAGGGTACCACGGTCATTTCACGTGTCGGGATTTCACAGAGGTGGGAGTTTTCCAGCGTTGTAATTTCGGAATAGCAACGCGCGGGTTGAGATGGAGGGAGTTGTCGGAGCACAACGAGACAAAGATATATCTAAAATATTTCGGGCTAACAAGGCGCGGGTTGAAGAGGCGGGAGTTTAGCAGCACGATAGACAGAGACGCTAGCTTGAATTTTCGGCACAACAAGGCACGGCTTGAAATTTCGGAAAAACAAGCTTAACGTGTACCCAAAAATACAATTTGCACCTCAACACGCACAACACACACACACAACCACCATTTAGACTAGAGTAAGGTACACGTGCATTGCACGCATGAGATTTGGCAACCAAATTATGAAGAAATACCACATTATAGCATGCAAGCTTTGAGTCATATATGCATGATGTAGATGTTCGCTTAATTCTTATAGTTCATTTCTTTCAAAATTGTCTAGTTTTTATAAGAAAGCTAATCTATTTTAAGATTCATGGAATTGTGCGTCGTAAGACATAAAGTAAAAACAAATAATGGAAAATCAAGCAGAAAAACATTTGGGCAATTCTGATACGGAAGAATCTAGAACAAATAAGAAGTTCTTGTGTTTTGATATTTGTGCATTACGCTTAAGTTCAACCATGGAGTCTTCTAGATTATACATGTGGCCAAATCTGGTGGAATCTAGATGATATCCAACGGCCAGTAGTGCTCAAATTTGCCATCTTTGGACCATCGGATTCGCCTCATCCAACGACCATCTTTCAAAGTTAAAGTTACCCGCACACAATAAAAAAAATATAATATATATAGGGGTACAGATATAGATATGTGATGCAAAAGCCGCCCATTATCTCCAATTAGAATAGTGTATCCATGCACGGATGCGACGTGGCCAAATGATGTCTGCCATCGGTATCTCAAATTCAAATCGGTGTGACCTTGTTCAATGTGTATACATTACAACATGCTCGTTTCCAAACCACACCACGCAGATCTCCGTTATATTCATGCATGCATGGGTTTCAAACATCAGGATCTCTTATTCAAATATTTGAATTCAACTTTACATTGATTGTGACCTCGCCTATTCAACTATTATTTTACACCCACACAGTAGTATTCTCTTTGTAATTGTACCACTAACTTTCTCTCGTGCATGCATGCACACACACTACCAGTCGGCATTAGCCATCGCACCCATGCAATCTTTTTCTTCAGGTCGGTCTCCCATGAAGGCACACACCAACACACATCCCCCTCTTCATCATATCGGGCATTCTTTATCTCTCACGCGTGCATGCGCAACGATCGATGTTCCTCTATGTATGTGTGTATATAGCTAGGTCTTTCATAGTTTTCCACACAAATCGATCAATCAATATATCCAGTGAGGTCTCACCCACTTTCCCACGTCCACATCAAACAATCTATACCTCTCTATATAGGATTAACATATATAGCTAATACACCCACATTAATTATGTATCCAACGTCCCCCTCTCATCATCCATGCCTTCCGCTTCATCTCTCAGACGCGTGCACAATGGCGAAGACAGGCGTAAGGGCCCTGCCCCTCCCCTAACATCACTATATATCAAGGCTAATATGAATGTGATCATTAGACAATTGCTGCTAAAAATGGTTTAAGTTCATGAATTGACCCTCCTCGTAAAGGATTAGCAATGCTTGGCCCCCTAGCTCATTTATTTTTCATGGCTCCGCCACTGCGTGCATCAGCGCACGTGTTCGCCCCCTCTCTCTAAATATCGATCTCCACATGTGCTTTCCTTCATAGTCTCCCTCCACTCGGCCCCTCGCACCATCTTCTAGCCCCCCCACCGGATTTTGCCACATGTACAATCTAGCAGACTCCATGGTTGAACTTAAGCATAATGCACAAACCTCAAAACAACAGTGGTTCTCTTTTGTTCTAGATTCTTCCGTATCATAACTTCCCAAACTTTTTTTCTAGTTGAATTGCCATTTTATTTTTTTTAGTTTATGCTTTACAACGCACAATTCCATGAATCATAAAATATATTAAGGGCTTCTTTGATTCAAAGGATTCTCAAAGGAATTTTGGAGGATTCTAATCATTAGGAATTTTTCCTATCTTGGTTGTTTGATTCGTAGGATTGTAAACCATAGGAATTTTTCCATATGATTCATTTGCACTAGATTTCATAGGAAACATCCCATCCACTCAAACCTCTTTGAAAGAATTCTGCGTTTTTTCTATGCACAATCAAACACTCGTACAATCCTGTAGGATTCAAGACGACATTCCACTATAATCCCATGTTTTTCCTATTCCCGCGTTCTTAGCTTTTTTATAAAAACTAATTGATTTTGAATGAGATGAACTATAAGAATTAAACGAAGGGCTACATTAGGCATATATGACTCAGAGCTTACATGCTATAGTGTGGTATTTATTCATAATTTGGTTGCAAAATCTGATGCGTGCAATGCACGTGTACCTTACTAGTACTTCGAGTTTGTGAAAACACGTAAACTAGAATACCAATGGCACGCTACACAGTGTCTCTCTTACAGTTCATGAAGCCACGTGGCACATGTGTAGGCGTTGTCGCGACCTCCTTGCATGGATTGATCACAGTGACCTGTTGCTGGTTCCAGAAGAATGTACTCGCCCTCCCTGAGCCATACTGGAGGTACATGCACGGTTTAAGATGTGCACGCACGCCATGGATGCACTCATTCCTCGCACGCACACGCGGGTACAGGGCGGACAAAATTTTGTACCAAGATCCATCCCATGTGATAATTTGACGCGTGTAAAGTCGTTCACTTCATTGATGGTCAATTAATACTGCACATGCAAATTGAGTGGACGTGAGGGGGGAAGAAAGACATTATTACTCCACTGCGCGCAAGCGAGTAGTTAAATCGTGGGTTGCTAGTAGTACTTCCATTGGTCTCCTTCGTATTTTGTGCCAATTTTTGACAGTAAAATAATATTTACGCATTGAGCAGTGTAGTACTTGAAATTTATGTTCCGCTAAACTCATCGGGAGCCGTTTCGGGCCTCGAAACCAAAACCATCAATTAATCTTTACCTTGTTCCCATCACATTCGAAAGCCTGCTCACACCTACTAGTAGTATGTACCAAACCTAAACGTGTTCCCACTATCCAGGTATTAGTACTAGTGCTAGTACTTAGGTTATAAAAAGGGGAACTACCTAACCGAAAATCACTCTACCTTTCCTCCTCATAAGTGCTTCTTCTTCGTCTGTCATTGCCATGGCCGGTGAGCGGAGCTCTAGGTCGAGAACTACTCGTAACAAGGGAGCGGCAACCAAGGATGCGAAAAAAAAGGGAGGGCTCGGCGCCACGCAGAGACCTCGAAAGATCTCTCATGGGCAGGCGGTGGCTCCCAGGAGCGCCCTAGCTGCGGAGGCGAACATGCCGAGCTGGCGGAGCTGGAGTTGTTATCCCTCGAAGGCATGCCCGATCAGCTCAATAAGCAGAAGGAGTTCATCCAAGGCTTGATGGATTTGCTAAAGGAGAGCCTCGACGACATGCCCGCTAAGCTCAATTAGCAGGGGGAGTTGACCGCCGGCTTGGTGATGCTGCTGAAGAAGAGCATTGCCTCGGAGAAGAAGGCGACCGACGAAATCCTGCAACTTCGGGAGGACAATATAAAGCTCTACCACGAGATCGAACTGTTGAAGGAGAAGAATGCCGGCTGGAAGAAGCTGCAAGAGAATAGTAGTTCCTCGATGAAGATGCTGTAGGCCCTCGCCATGGAACAGAAGGCAGAGTTGGCGAAGCTCCGCATCGAGCACCCGGCTGCTATCAAGGTACGTAATATGGCCCTGGAACAGATGATGAAGGCTCGCGTCGAGAAATGCCGCGTCATGGACACAATGATGAAGATGGCGGAGGAGACGCGCAAGGAGATGGAGGTCGTGGAGGCGATGAATAAGCAGTTACGACTCCACGGCGAATTAGATCATTTGGGGTGATAATCTTCCTTCTTCTTTTGCTCCTGTGTTTCATCTTTTGCTTCGGGTGTTTCGCCGCACGTGTCACGTTCTCTACGAGGCATGAATAGAACAAAGTTTTTTTTGAGGGAATGAATAGAACAATGCTAACAATGAGATGACTAGGAAATTAGATCATTTTTATCGCCATATGGCACTGGGTTGCCGTGTTTCGTGCTCCTCCGTCGCTGTACTACTCCAGTGGAAAACTTGAGTATACCGCACGGTTCTTTGCTCCTCCTCGATCAGGTCATCGGCGCATTTATACGAGCATTCAAATCACAAGGCCCCGCCTTCCAGCAGTAATGAGCCGTCAAATCACAAAGGCCCTCGCCTCTCATGAAACCGACCAAGCTAGACTGCCCCGTCCTCTAGCCTTTTAAAAAATGTATACTTTTGTACAGCAGTAGTATCGATGGATTGCGCCATGGAGCAAAACTTGAAATTAAAAAAGGTGGTACATATAGAGAGCGCTCGTCGCCAAATTATGCATATAGTACTATTAAAAGGATAGTCGCAATAATGGTGTCCAAGACAACCCACCCTCAAATAAAACTAAGAGGGTGCTTGGATATGTTTTAGTCCCATGACTAAAAGTAGTGGGACTAAAACATGCTAGCCTCACCCATGCTTGGATCCAAATACTAAAAAGGCTAAAATCAAGTTAATGAGCATTTATTATCCTCCAAACCCTCCAATCCGAACTACTTTGTGTTAAAGGAGAGGAGTTAAATGAGTAGAGAGAGGACTAATCCACATTTTAGTAGGGGTACCCCTGACTAAAAATATTTACTCTCAAGACTAGTTTTAGCCCCTCTTTAGTCAGGGGTGCTTGGAACTTTAGCCTCTTAAAGAGACTATTTTTAGTCAGACTAAAATAAGTCCCTTAAGCATCCTGGAATTCTTTCACAAAACTAAGTACCCTGGAATTCTTTGACAACTAAACTGCTGGCTATATGATGTTGGCCATATATATCGTATATAATGTGAAGAAACGAGTGGTAGTACTATACCAAGTAAAAGATGAAATGTAAGAAATACTAGTATGTACGTACTGAAGAGTTAAAGTAACGAGAAGATACATAACATAGTTCTGCTGGGGGCTCAGCACAACACACCCCTCAAATTAAATTAAGCACACCTGAAATTAAACTTTGCAACTGTTCCGGTAGACACTGCATTAGAACCACCATGAGCAACGACACTGCCACCTTACTCGGAGTCCTCGTCCACTTCCTCGACTTCATCCTTGTCCCTCTTCCTCTTGGCCGATACTTCTTTGCTTGAACCGCACATTTGGATGTTGCTCTTCATCCAACCCTTGTAGATATTGAAGCAAAGGTAGCCATCCATTGCAGCGTACTGGATGTGGTCCATATCTAGTACATTCCGCTGCCATGCATGACGATGAAACGTGTATGGAGGTTTCACCAGTTTACGGTACGAAGGATGAAACATGGCTCCTGCCAAGGTTAGCATTGAAGGCTGACGAGAGGGCACCAGCCGATTCTTCTGGAGGTCGAAGGGGTTTCCTACAATGAGGCCTATCCGACCCAGGATTTATTTGTCGTTACCAAAGTCTACAGTAACGAATTTGACTAGGTTGCTCCTGAGGAATTCTTTAAAATCCTGGCACTCAACGTCGGCATGGCATATGTGGTAGACCAAGCATAAGTCATGCAGCAAACCTTGATCACGGTGGGCTTCTTCCTCTCTTCGTTGTTTAGATCCTTCTCTCGTCCCAGGACTGTGGTGTACTCAACATCTAGCCCAGCGACCCACTCATCATCTGAGTTTTCGAACATGCGTCTCAAGCGAGAAAGGCATCCTTTCACCGTCACGGAAGAACGGGTGTAGATGACGTCGAACTCATCGCCGGTGATGGTCCTAACCTTGTACTCACCGCCGATCCTGGAGATTTTGGACGCCATGGATTTGGGAGGAGGGTTAGGATTAGTGGAACTGCCGTAATGAGAATGAACGGGACGACTAGGAGCGAACCACCGTAGTATTGAAGGACGTGCGGGGACGAGTAGGAGCAAACTGCCAGCGTGCGAACGGCAGGGTAGTGGCTTTCCATTCTCCCATGATACGGGCTTCTGAGAGCCCTTGGATCTGAGATCGAACGGTTGCATGGCGTGATTCTAGACCTATGGGTGAATGTCCTATCCTAGAGGGTTATTCTGCAAATTTTCAGCAACTTAGCATGCGACCGTTTGATCTTAGATCCAAGGGCTGCCAGCAGCCTGTATCATGGTCACGCCTACCACGCACGCGTCAGATCGTCATGCTGGTCGCTTCTTGGACATTTAACACGGTGTGTTAGGCTATCTGATGTTGACATGTCATACATAGTCATCACTTAGTCACTCATACTACAACAACGTTGGCTATTAGTGTATTTTTTGTTACTCCTCTCTATCTCTTTCTTCGTACTCAAGGAAAAAATGGTGCTAGTAAGCGCGTGTATTTATTGCATTTGCCAAGGAGTGACCTCTTCCAATGAAATGGTGTTGCTAAGTTTGCTTCATTTTATTAGCTATAGACTCAAAATTGTCTTTTCACCTAGGTACACGCGCTTAGCACCGTTTCTTCCTTGGGTCACCAAACTAGTCTCTCTCTTCTTGATTAAGTTGCCACATCAGACTTTATGCCTATGTGGCAAGCTTAAGCATCTGTAGGAGCAAGTAAAAGTAAGTACAATAGTGCGCTTTACATGGCATTTTTGCATATGTGGAGGAAAGAGAGGCAAGGAAAAAGTGGAGAAGTGGGCTCTCATGCAAGAGCCAGCCTCTACTACATGGTGGATCATTGGGAGAGGCACCTGTATGGAGGTAGTCAGGAATCTAGGAGGCTCACGCCGGTCGTAGCGCCGCAGTTCAAATGATAATGGTAAGTCAAATCATGGGGCCCCACCTCTCCAGCAGTAACTCGATGTCAAATCACACAGCCCTACATTTGCAGTAGCCTACTCCCTCATCTTCTCGCGTCTCTGTCGAACTGACTAGGCGGAACTGCCCCGCCGCCTACCGCGCAGGAAAAGCCCCCCCCCCTCGACTTTTAAATAGTATATAGTATACTAATTTTGTATCCATGGATTGCGCCCGCGCCATGGAGCAAAGCGTCTAGAAAACGGAGGAGAGACGGTGGTCTTGCAATAGAGAAGAGGGAGAGGCGAGACGGTGGTTTTGGAATGGAGATGATGGAGAGGAGAGGAGGTGGTTTTGCAATGGAGAAGAGGAGAGGAGCGTATGACAGCGATTTAGGATTGGACGAGAGGGTCAAGGCCTCGATCGGATCAAAATCAAAATCATTTTACCCTTCAATTAAGAAAGCGACCCCACATTAACTAGTCTCCCTTTTATTCTGGGTCATAATGGACCATGATTTTCGCACATAAAATGTATGTTATACGTTGTATACAAGGCCACTATCAAAATTACAATTTGCAACTATACAAGGCCACTAACTTTAATCGAGGCAAAATTGATGGCGTTTGCCTTGTACTAGCACCCGAGGACATTAATATCCCTTGTGTGCATGCGGGAGTGAGAAGGTTAGCTTGCATTCCCAACATTAATCAACCAATGAGGAGTAAGAGGGTAGGCTTGTCGTGCTTGGGAGAGAAAAACCACATTAATTAACACGACAATCAAGGTGACAAGCTAACTTGCAACATTGACTTAAACATAGCATTGATTTTTACCTTGGTACCTGTAATATGTGTTTGTGGCCTTGTATACAAAAATGGAGGGAGTACAATTTGAAAGTACATTCAGATACAAACCAAATGATACAATTTTTGGTGACATGCATTCACATTTTGCTTTTCAAATACTGTACGTGGTCAAACTTTGACCCAAAATACGCGAAACAACAAAAAAATACTTCCAAGACCAGTGCCGCTCATCCGCTCTTCTCCTCTTAAACCACCGCCGCTCCTCTCCTGTTCCAATCTAAATGCAGCGCCGCTCCTCTCCTCTTCCATTCAAAACCACCGCCCCTCCTCTCCTGTTCCAGTCCAAAACCAGCGTCGCTCCTCTCCCGTTCTAATCCAAAACCAGCGCTGCTCCTCTCCTCTTCCATTCAAAAACCACCGCCAGCGAGTGAAGGTGCTGTGGAGAAGTAGATCAATGGAGGAGTACAACCGATACGTGAGTATCACAGACGGCGACCCTGTGAATCTAGCTAGGATGTTGGAGATACAGTCTTGGTTTGACAACAAGGACCAACTAGCGGCGACGGCGACATCCATGGCCAAATATCTGCAACAAAGCGAAAAGGCGGCGATACTCCTGAGGAGTCGCGCACGAGTACATAGAGCTGCTCCCTCGGGCCATGGAGCAAACAGATTCACCGAATCCGATCGTGAGGGAGCGGTGGTGGGAGTATCGATCCCAGATGGAGCATCCACCAGAGATTGAAGGATCAAGCATCTACAGGGTGCCGTTTATGAGGGTGTCCTGCCAGAGCGAGCCGGTGGAGTCTTCGTCGATCGAATCCAACTGCAAGAGGAGAAAAGCAGTTGGCCCAACGACGCTTCCCGCCATCGCCTCCCTCGCCGCTCACATCGTCTCGGGCGGGCGGCTGCCGCCGAGGAATAGGAGGGCTGCCCCAGCCCAATAGTCGGGCAGGTTGTGAATTGTCGAGGATCTTAGGGTTGTCAGATTTGCAGGTTGTGAATTGTGTTTTTGTTGTGTATTTTGAGAGTACTTTCAGATATGAATGTCTTTTGAATATCAGATTTCAGATTGAGCATATAAAGTATTTTATGAATTCTAGAGATCTGTTTTAGCACTTAAAAAATGTAGTTTCATAGGAGTATAAAAGTGCGAGATAATGTGATTCTTAGAGAAGAAACTGCAACTTTCGGGCCAGATAAGAAAGCGCAAGTTCGGGCCAGATAAGAAGCTGCAACTTTCAGAGGCGAGCATTTATATTAACATGACCTTTTCAAACAGGGTTAACATCATGTTGGAAGTTTTATTCATGGTCGAAAATGGAACTACCGGCCAGTTAACATCATGTTGATCAACATTCATGCATAGCACATCTTCATATGATGCACAGTAAAAATGCCCACACAATGTCGAGTGTGCGAAACACAGAGAAAACGAGGGATGAAGTTTTGGCAAGTGTTGGACGTGGTTTTGGAGGTCCATAGGCCTGTTTGTATTTTCTTAGGGCCGTCATGTATCGACCAGCCTATGGACCTCCCATCCAAGGTTTTCTTTTTGGCAGCCCAATTTATGTATTTTTTGAAGGAAACGCAGAGGTCTGTTCTATTTTTCTATATAAGAATAGGAACGCCAGGTCCAACTTATGTTTCCCTTCTAACTATATTATATATATTTAAATTGTTTTATATGTTGACTGTTTAGTTCACATACTCCCTCCTTTTCGGTTTATAGGGCTTATTTCAAAATTTTAGTTTTTCCATTTTATAAGGCTCAATTTGGTTGTTTTCCATCACATGTTAAGATTCCAAGGTGCATTAAATCATTACATGCAAGTATTAAGAGAAAATTGACCAATGCATGTACTTTATGCATGCATGCATTGCAATTTATGCATTGATAAACATAATTTTTTGAGGAAAACAAGTGCATTAATTAGGTGCTTTTGCAAACTACAAAAAGTATTCCACCATTCATCATCTACCTTGGTTGGTGAGATTTTTGAATTGAGCCCTATAAACCGAAAAGGAGGGAGTAATTGGCAAATAGATCTCGCCGCCACCCCCCGCCTCCTCACTCCGGGCGCGCCTGCACCCCTCAGCAAGTCCGCTCACGCGCCCCATGGAGTCGCTGGCCATATCCACGGGGGAATGGCTAGAAGACAGGCAGATGTACAAGATGCATCTCCCACATGTCTACAAAGCCTTCCCGCGGATGCTCCAGCCACTCGACTCCGTCGCGCCGGCGGTGCTGCGGGAGACTCGAGGGAGGAGATGGAGGGAGCGAGCGATGCGGATCCGTGACGACGCTCTCTCCTTGACCTAGTGCTCATGCGAATGGAGGGAAGCAGAGGAGGAAGCTGTGAGGGAGGAAGCCGAGGAGGGACCTAATCCATTCTCTCACTCGCGCAGGTATGCCCGGATGTTCAAGGATCATGTGGACTGGGAGCTACTGAATCTAGCCCTGCGGATCTACTTCTAAGGAGATTTATCGGAGAAGCACAGGAAGCCCCACCCCAATGAGCCGCCGATTGCGTTCGTTCGATGGGCGAAAGGAGAAGTGAATTCAGGAGATCCACGCCCGTCTTTGCGAGATGGGAATGCTTGATCGACTCCTGCCCACCAAAGACGCCACCGAGCCGGAGCAGGTGGATCCCCTACCTTACCTCTCCCCCAAACCTGCAGAAGATTAAAATTAGGGTTGCAATGTGCTTCAACTGAGTTGTCTGGTGGTTATTTCGCTCGAGAGACAACATCTGGTGGAGGATGAGCAGGAACCAGAAACTGGCGAATTTCCCTATCACAATGGGGGAGCACGGTTGGGCATTGGTACGCCCACCTTCGCCAAAATGGGGCACAATCTGGGCAGGCTCGTGTAATTGCCCAAGATCAATCTGCTGGTGGTTCTGACTCTCAGATCAATGGGAAATCTCAGGGCAAGAGTCAGCAAAAGAAGAGATAGGACATCCATAGAACTGCTCCTGCCCCTGCTTCGGGCCTTATGGCATACTCTGAGGTGATCTGCTACAACTGTGGGGAACCAGGGCATCATTTGGATAAACGTGTCAAGCCCAAGAGTTGTTTTATCTGCAAAATGGTTACCCATAAAGTTAAGAATTGCCCTGTCAGAAGGAAAACCCACAGTTCTGCTAGATATGTTGGAAGTGCTACTCGTGATTATGTCCACCATTGATGAATTTTCGTGACACGTAATTAGATAGTTACTTTCCCTTTCTAGTTGTAGAGCTCTGCCCAGATGTGGTAGTGACCACACTCCTTTGCTCTGGGACTCTGGTCTTAACCAAACTCCAAAGAGCAATAGTTTTAAATTTGAAAAGTGGTGGTTGCTTAGAGAAGATTTTACTGAGCTAGTCAGGAAAATCTGGAATGAGCCTACTAGGAGCAGCTGCCCCCTAGAAAATTGGGAGATCAAAATCAGGAGATTTAGAAGAACTACCAAAGGGTGGAACACCAATGAGGAAGCTAACCTTAGAAGATACAAAAGTCTTCTCCTCCTTGAGTTTGATACTCTAGATATTAAGGCAGAAACCACTGACATCTCTGAGGCTGAGACTAATAGATTAAACTTTGTTCATGGAGAGCTCAAGAAAATTTGGCTTCAAGAAGAAATCAAAGCCAAACAAAGGTCTAGATATAGGAACATTAAGGAGGGTGATAGAAATACTGCTTACTTCCATGCAGTAGCTAACCAGAGGAGGAGGAAAACCCTCATTCACTCCCTTGATGGCCCTAATGGCCCTATTACTGAGGTAGATGAGATGCTGAAAGTGGCTAGTGACTTCTACAAAGACTGTTTAAGAAAGAAAACCCTTCCGGTTCTCTCTAGAAAACAATTTTTCTCTGCTTCAAAAAGTCTCTCCGCTGAAAATGAGCTGCTAGAAGCCCTTTTTCAGAGACAGAGGTGAAGGAAGCCATTTTTAGCTCTTATCCTGATGGGGCTCCTGGTCCTAATGTGATTCCCTTCTTGTTTTACCAGCATTTTGGGACTTGGTGAAAAATGATCTCTTAGATCTTTTCCAAGCCTTTCATAGAGGAGAGTTGGATCCAGCAACTTACTCATGGGGGGTCTGTTGGGGTCAAGTTAAATAACTGTGAAAGTGATTTTTTCCTTGCTGGTAAAGGCCTTAGGCAAGGTGACCCCATCTCCCGATTTTGTTTAATTTAGTAGTGGACGTTTACTAAAATGCTGAGCAAAGCTGCTGATCATAGTCTGATTGCGTGGCTCTGTCACGAGGTTCGCCTGGTGGCATCATCGCCTTCAATATGCAGATGATACCATCCTTTTCTTAGACAATGACTCCACACATGCTAGCAATCTGAAAACTGTTCTAACCTGGTTTGAACAAGTCTCAGGCACGAGAATCAACTACTCTAAAAGTGAACTCATCACTATCAACATGGATGATTAGGAGTTAGCTAACTTCCTCTCTATTCTAGTCTATAATAAAGGTAACTTCCCCATTAAGTACCTAGGTATCCCTCTCCACTATGATAAACTGAGGAGAGAGGATATCTAACCCCTTCTGGATAAAATCATTAAAAGGATTGCTGGGTGGAGGGGCAAACTTCTCTCTTACAGAGGTAGATTGATCCTCATACAAGCTTGTTTGGCTAGCATTCCAGTGTATCTCCTCTCCTTCTTCAAGTTCCCTAAATGGGCAGTGAACCTCATCAATTCTCAGATGTCTCATTGCTTGTGGAATGATTTTGAGGGAAATAAGAAGCTACACCTTGCTAATTGGGCCCTAGTCTCTATGAAAAACGATTTTGGAGGCCTAGGCATACCTAACCTCCAAGAAATTAACATTTGTCTTCTAGGGTCTTGGATTAAAAGATTCTATGAGGAAGACATGAAACCCTGGAAGCTTCTTATTGCCCATAAATACCTAGGAAATAAACCTAATATTTTTGTCCCTTCCTCCAACCCTAAGACCTCTAGATTCTGGAAAGGATTAAAATCTATTATGCATGCTGTGAAATTTGGCTACAGATGGAACATAGGGGATGGGAGCAGAACCAGGTTCTCGGAAGATAGTTGGTTTGGCACATCCCCCCTAGCAGTCCAATTTTGCCCTATTTACTCTGTCCGCATTGAGCTTAACAAAATTGTCAATGAAGCTTGGGATGGTCAATGCCTAAAACTCTCTTTAACAAAAGCATTACCTTTACTGCCAAGCCGGATGCCCTGATTTGGCAGCTGGACAATAAGGGGAAGTATTCCTCCAGCTCCCTCTATCATGTTATCAACTTTAGAGGGGTTCAACCCGTGTTTATCCCTGCTATCTGGAAATTCAGAGTTCCCCCTAAAATTCATGTATTTCTCTGGCTTCTCTCCAAAAACAAATTGATGACTAGGGATAACCTTAGGAAGAGACACATCATCAAACCCCTTGATTGTGTTCACTGCTTGGAACAAGAGTCTTGTTCTCACCTATTTTTGAATGTATAGTTGCTAAACATCTCGGTCCCACATTGAGGAATATTTCTCTAGTCGATTGGTTTCATCCTTCGAATCTGTCGCCAGATTCTGGATTGCTACCAAAAAGTGCTCAGTTTTAAACACTGTTAGCTCAACTGTCCTTTGGTGCCTTTGGAAATATAGAAATGCTATGATTTTCAGTAACACCTCCTGAATTTCCATTCCGCAGGTCTTGAGGTTGATCAGGAACATGGTGAGGAATTGGGCGATTCTCTCCTCCTGATCAGACAAGGACAAGTTGATGAGCTTCGTGGAAGCCCTAACAAGAACCCTCCAGAAACCGTTGGCGATCACTTGTGGCTGAACAAGGCTCGACCTGCTCTGGGGCTGGACCCGTGGGCTCGTCTCAAGATCTCTGATGAAGATGATGGGCACCTGGCGCCAAAAAAGAGGGACATCCACCATGCTACGCCTTCCAGCCCGGTGTCTCCGCTTGCTTACTGGTCGCCGCAGGCTGACACGGCCCCTCGGCTGAAGACCATGAAGGCTTTTGCTGGACCCTCCTTGTGTCATTTGAGTGCTCTATCCGCTCTGCCTTTGGCATCGCTCGGGTGATTTGTGTTATTCAGAGAACTTGTTCATCCACCCCCCTAGTTTGTAGCTTTTCTACCTTTGCTTTCGAACTGCTCTTTGAGTTGCTGTATCAGAATATGTTGTGGTTTCGTTCTCAGTAATGGAACCGGGGAGATGCTCCCTGTTTTTCTAAAATAAATTATTTCATATGTTATTATATATTATTTTTATTGTCATCATATATTTAACAGATACTTACATATGTAAGAAAACAATATCCCACATCTTATTAACTTATGAAAATAATTTCTTAACAAATAAAATCCTGGATTGTTTTGGCACAAAAATCCTAGTGAATGTGTACAAAAGCTTGGTAAGATTTAAGGACGAATGTAATAATATCACTTATTATTGAAAAATATTTATAACAAAATGATCAACCCCTTTTTATTTTTTGATAACATTACTGGCCCAACCCAACATTATAATTAGAATCAGCCCAGTAAAATCATGTATTTCGAGAAAGTGCAAATGGTCTGTAATTTTTTAGGAAATAAAATAAACGGGCCACATGGATGCTACATTATTTGTTCAACCAGCCCAGCTAATGGCTGTAATTCAAAAAAGATCAAATTGACTGTAAATTCTACCGCGCAAAAAGAACTATAAATTCTGAAAAAATGGGTTGAATACGTGCCACATTTTTTGAGGCTGAAATGTGGGCCAATAGGTCGAAGCCAATGCAAGTCGTTGTCAATTTAGTCAACAAATGATTCTGACATGTTAGACGTTGGATTTACATCCAACGAAAGGCATCCATCTTCAATCTCTCGTCTTCTTCCTCCAGCACCGCCGGGACCACCTCTCGCCTCCTGCTGCTAGCAGCTCTATCCCTCCACCCCTCCACACCTCCTGTTCTTCTCCACCGACTACCGAACCACACCGCACTAGAACCAGTTAACCCTCGTACACCTCTCCGTCTGTGACTCTACTCCCACGTCTTCCCATCTCCAGCTCGTTGCTGTCTGGGGCCTCGCCGTCGTCCACCACCTTGGATGCGCTCGGCGCGGCGTGGTCAACATGGTCATCGAATGACACCATCGGAAGTAGATTGTGCGTGGAGAGGCTGACAGCTGGGTCCACGGACGAACACAAGGAAATGCCTCCTTATTACGCGCAAAATAATGATTCCTCCACCTGACATCTGGGACCCACCGGAAGGGCCTCTATATTTCGTGAAATAAAGTGCCCCCCGCTGACATGTCGGACCCACCAGCTATCTTCGCACGCAAGGAAGTGCCTCCTTATTACGCACAAAAAAATGAATATTCCCCCTGCCAACTGGAACCCAGCATAGTGGGAGGCTGACTTGTGGGCCTACCAAGTTGACGGGGACGGAGGGCTTTGTCAACTTAGTCAATATGAACGATTCTAGCTCCTGTTACCGTACGATGTTCATCCAATGGCCGTAGTGCTTCTTCAACCTCTGGTCTTCTTGCTCCAGCCGCCCAAACCAGCGTCGGTCGTGTCGTGCGCTCCTGCCTCCCGTGGCCGGCTGTGATGCTGCGGAGGCCTCACCGCCCCCTACTACTCCCACCGCTGGCCAGGCCATCCCTCTACTCACCCACACCCCCTGGTAATCGGCGGCGACAACAGCCTCACACCGCAGCCGAACCAGTGAACCCTCGTACTCCTCTTCGCGTGGGAATCCACTGCTGCGTCTTCCCCAGCTCCGAATCATCCCCTTCCTAGTCCTCGCCGTTGTCCACCGCCCTGGTGCTCTCGGCGCAGCGTGGTCAACGTGGTCAACGACTGACTTCCATCGGAAGAGTACTGTACGTGCAGTGGCTGACAGCTCGGTCCACGGCAGCCGCAAGGAAGTGCCTCCTTATTACGTGGAAAATAATTATTCCTCCACCTGACAGCAGGGACCCACCGGACGGGCCACCAGTATTTTGTGAAAAAAATCATTTCCCCCTGACTGCTGGGACCCACCGGACGGGCCACCGTATTTCACGAAAAAACGTTCCCCTGCTGCCAGCTCGGACCCACCGGAAGTGCCTCCTTATTACGCACAAAAAAATGAATACTCCCCTGGCTAGCTGGGACCCACCTTGCTGGGAGGCTGACTTGTGGGCCTACTAAGTTGACGGGGACAAAGGGCTTTGTCAACTTAGTCAATATGAACGATTCTAGCTCCAGTGACCGTACGATGTCCATCCAAAGGCCGTAGTGCTTCTTCAACCTCTGGTCTTCTTGCTCCAGCCGCTCAAAGCAGCGTTGGTTGTGCCGCATGCTCCTGCCTCCCGTGGCCGGCTATGTTGCCGCAGAGGCCTCACCGCCCCCTACTATTCCCACCGCTGGCCGGGCCCTGCAGTGACGGCAGCCTCACACCGCAGCCGAACCAGTGAACCCTCGTAGTCCTCTCCACGCGGGCTTCCACTACAGCGTCGTCCACTTCCTAGGCCTCGCCGTCGTCCACCGCCGTGGTGCTCTCCGTGCGGCGTGGTCAACGTGGTCAAGGAACGACTTCCATCGGAAGAGTATCTTGACGTGGAGAGGCCGACACTGGGTCCACGGCCACAGCCCAGTTTTTTGTGATTTGCCAAGTAAGTCGCTTTGTCAGCCTGTTGGGCTGCAAATCTTTCAAGACGAGGAGAGCTTTCATTCGGCTGGCCGAGAAAATGGCCCATCAGTAATGAGAAATGGGTTGTACATTTTTAAAACACATCAAACCGGCAATTAGTTTCAAATATCTTTTTTTCATTTCAAGATTTTAAATTACATTAATTTTTACGTGGAGAATTTGTTGGGTTTTATATTGACATACATTTATTTTTAAAATCAGTTTGAATGTGAGTCAAAATTTCGGTATTAAAAACAGTTCGGACCGCACCGAAATATGCAAAATGCTAACAAAAAGAATATGGGCTCCAAAAAAAACCTTAAGAATTAGCAAATGGAGTGTAAATTATTAGAAATAATGGCAGATGGGCTGTATGCTGTTTTCCACAGATTTGAGGCTTTCCTGAAAAAAGGTTGACGCACAAGCACTGACTGTTGGATGTCCATCCAATGGCCGTCGTGCTTCTTCAATCTCTGCTCTTCCTGCTCCCACTACTAGAAATACCACTACTAATGGCGCACCTAATATGGCCATTAATGGCGCATCACTGGTGCGCCATTGATAGCACGCCATTAGTAATTTTTACTAATGGCGCACCACCTGGTGCGCCATTAGTATATGCGAGGGTGCGCCATTAGTATGCCTCCTGTGGGCATGTATACCAGTGCTTTGGCATACTAATGGTGCACCACCTCTGGATCGCCTATTAGTAATCAGAGATACTAATGGCGCACTACCCAATGATGCGCCATTAGTATGCAGATTGTCATACTAATGGCGATCGTCATGTGATGCGCCATTAGTATGAATATTAGGTTTTTTATTTTTTTATTTTCTGTTTTTGCACAGGTTACAAAATATATAATTTGACAAAATATAGACAGCACACATCAACAATAGATTCATCAAATACAATAGAAGATTAGTCTTTGAATACAATTCATCATATTAGTCTCCGAATACAATTCATCATTAGTCTCCGAATTGAAAAGACCGAACAAAGATAGAACATTATATTACAAGTCTCGAGACCGCGAGTAGCGAGTTTATCTTCGCATTACAAGTCGATATCGATCATCTAAACTACCATCACATAGAAGAGAGCTGCGGTCATCACGATGAGCATCATCACGATGAAACTCGCCTTCATCCGCTCCTCCAACGCTCCTCCCTCTCCCGCTAGATAGCGGGCGATCTAGATTCGCCTCGCCCTAGTGGTGTACCCTTTGTAACTGTTACCGCTGAATCGGTGAACCTGTCTCCGACACTCCTCCCAGTCATCGAGACTCGGGAACCTTACCCTTGTACACGACATACGCCGGCATCGCTATGCCCTAGCCAAACGTAAACGTTAGTACCAATTCACGCATAATACATAAGCAATATATAAGTATGCAATGAACGATCGGAAGAGAAAAGCAAGACATTAATAGCATCGATTACATCTAAGTTGAACGACTCTCAAACCAAAGAGACATACTACAAGTTCATTAAAGTTTAATTACAACATGAGCCAATCGATGTTTCAGAACCAGACAACTCGACTCAAGGGATCGGGCGTGGATGAAGCCGCCGTCATCGTGGGAGTCATGAAAGAACGGGCGTTGTCATCCTGCATTTGTGGCATTGTGTCGATTTCACCGTTGGACGGTTGATTTCGAGGTAGAACTGCCCCGAGGTACGGCGACATCTTGATGGATGATTTCCGCAAACTCCGATGGATGCGAAAGAATTTTGTCGGAGGTCCGCGCCTGGATTGCCGACACGCCGCGCCCAATCTTGGAGTTTATTCGGTAGCGAAGTTGATGATGGTCCCGCACGATCGCCCGCATGTGATGGATGGCGAGTAGGCACCCTTCGATCACAAAGCGGCTGCTTGACGCAGCAGATCGTCGATCTTGTGGGAGAACACATGCTTGCCGTATTTACGAATAGGCCTGGTGAAGGTGCCTCCAGATTTGGCGAGCGGGAGAACATCATCAAGAACCTTCTTGACATTTGTGTAGTCTACGTTCAATCGACGGTCCGGGTCGAAATACATGGCCATGGAATATTTGGGGCTTAGGAGGATGAGCGTGCAACGTGTGTCACCGCAGAAAACACGGAATGTTAAAAGAAAACGATCGAAATGTAAGAATTCATATGTTACGGGCGGTTGAGGGAGGACTTACTCGGGAAAGTAAGGCACGAGGAAGTTATCCTTATCTTGGTTTGCCGAATGACGCCGAGGTAAGAACTCGCGACTTGCGGGTCCCCAGCGCTGCCCAAGATCTTGGCACGCATGTAGAAGGGGTCGACTATCACGATGTCCGGGTCTTGTCGCGAATGATCCGCATCTCCATACTCAGCGAAAATAGCCGAACGAAGGTGTAGTGCAGCGGATGAAGGTTCAACATAGCGTGGATGTCATCAAAACGCAGGACGATCGACGCCCGATGGAGTTATCCACAAAGCCCTTGCCCTCCGCACCTTGGCGCGAAAACCGGTATGCCACATCCTTCTCCCCGAGACGCCGCTTCTCCAAAGAAAGAACACTGTCATGCAGACTCCGATAGCACCGGTTGCAGCATTGAGCATATTTGTCGGTAGCATCGCCCTACCCGCCACATGCACCCTCCTCGAGATATCCTGCGGTGAAGGTGGCCCGCCCCGAGCACGGATCGTACTCGGTGCCGGCTGGCTCGCACCCTTCTTAGTCTTTCTTTGCATGCCTTCTTCTTCTCCTGTAATGGGACCGAGTTTTGCTCACAGACCGCCTTCTTGAGTGTGTTGGGGCTGATAATATTTCGCACCTCGCCTATCTCGAGGCTCGGTGAAGTCGGCAGCTGAGGCGTCTCTCGAGAGCTGAACGCCGGACGGCGCTGTTGTAACTTGGCTTCTCCGCGGTACAAGCTAGATCGCACACGCCTTTTGTTGGGTTTGGTTCTTGAGAAGGAGGCCCCATGAAGTCGCCATCGCACTCCATGCTCGGCAAAGTCTTGATCGACGCTGCCAAATGTATCATAGTCGTCGCCGTCGTCATCATTCGATCCTGTGCCATATGCATGTTTGGATCCATGGCATAGGGATGTCCGCACCGTTACGGCGGTCTTGCCATGGGGCCGACTTGGCGCCGCACGACCGGGCGGTGTTGTCTTTGGGGTGGTGTCCCCGCCCCAAACGAATCTGGCTCTTCGCCAAAGCAGGGCCAGCTCAGCAGTAACGCGAGGGTCATCACGCCATCATCGTCGGCCCCGACGGGTCGATTCGAGGTAACAAGTCGTCGCAGCCTGGCAGCACCCAACCAGTTGAACCCTAAACATGTTGGGTGGCATCCGGTACCGTGGAACAAGGGTTGCCGGTTGAACGATTTTGCCCTTGGCGACATCGACCAACTCGTTGTTCACGAAGTGGAGGAGAGTGCACGAACGTCGGCGGCGCCCTGCGAAAACATGTAGGGCGTCAGGATGCCCGATCAAAGGCAAGGAGATGAAGTCCTCGGCCGAGAGAGGCTTAATTAGTTACCGTGATGATGGCGCCGAGCTCGGCTAATGTAGAGGCACCGCCAACGGCGGCGCGGCGCTGATGGAGGGGCAGCTTGCTGCAGAGGTGCCGCCGGCGACACCCGGTGCATTAAGCTCCGTGCGGTGTCGGAGACACCAATGCCGCCCCGCCGAGGCACCAATGGCCCCGCCATCGCATTATGCGAGTTGCTGGCCGTGAAGCTAGGAATCGGGCGGCCCTGTTGGCGCCCGCAATCCGCGACTCAACCCCGAGATCAAGGTAGGCACAAGGGCGGTGATCGCCGCCCGAGTCGTTGTTCCACTTGCTCTTGGACAATCTCCGAATCTGCGCCACCTGTGCCTTGAGTTCTTGAATCTCGCGCTGGCTTTCCGAGCTGGTCTTTTCTCCTTCCGCACACCAGCGGTATAGTATGACCCCATTTTGTCGACAAGCCTTTGCCGCCACACGACCAGCCGACGCCGGACATCGAGCTTATCCTTGTTCTTCATTACATTCAACCCCTATTTAGAGTGGTGTCCCAAGGGTTGCTCTTAGTCGACCCCGCCATCGCTTTCAATCGCTGCGGAAGGAATGTGAACCATTTAGAAATTTGGCTTCATTAATTAGAATGCAACCATATGGAGCTAATTACGGGGTGTATTCCTTACCGTAACAAGCTCAAGCTGCCACGGTCTTCGGATCCGTGGTAAGCTCCTTTGTTTTCGGTCCTTCTTGTACCGGGCCCCGACAAAGTTCCTGGTCTGCTTGTCACCGTATGTATCAAGAGGGCGGTAGGCCTTGCTCGGCACGGTCCGCCTCCTCCTTGTCCCATATAGGCTCCGCCACTCTGAACCGCCGGGACCGAGTGTGTATTCCCTATGTTCAGCTCCCGCATTTGTTTCCCCCACTCACTTGATTGGGAGCTTGCGGTGCTCGAGCAATTGATCTTGAAGTCGTTGTAGTCATCTTCGGTGATCGAAGGATTTTTCTCCTTGATCTTCTCATAACTCTCACCTTTCTCGATCATTCTCTTCACATTGCTTTTCCAAGTAGACTGTAACGCCCTCGATGCGGCTATATCTCCCACGTGTCGAAGCACGACTTAGAGGCATAACCGCATTGAAAGCAATGTCGCAAGTGAGGTAATCTTCACACAACCCATGTAATACATAAGGGAAAGAGATACATAGTTGGCTTACAATCGCCACTTCACACAATAAAATGGGTAAAGCATTACATCATACAGATACAATCAAGGTCCGACTACGGAACCACAATGAAAGAAGACTACCCCAAAAGCTACACAGATCCCCGATCGTCCCAACTGGGCTCCACTACTGATCAACTGAAACGAAACAACACAATGAACAAGATATTCGTCGAGCTCCTCCTTGAGCTCGGATGCATCACCTGCACGGTTTCATCGGCACCGCAAACTGGTTTTGAAGTATCTGTGAGTCACGGGACTCAGCAATCTCACACCAGCGAGATCAAGACTATTTAAGCTTAAAGGTAGGACAGGGTAGTGAGGTGGAGCTGCAGCAAGCGACTAGCATATATGGTGGCTACAATCGCAAAAGAGAGCGAGAAGAGAAAGCAAGGCACGGTCGAGAAACTATGATCAAGAAGTGATCCTGAAACTACTTACATCAAACATAACTCCAACACCGTGTTCACTTCCCGGACTCTGCCGAGAAGAGACCATCACGGTTACACACGCAATTGGTGTATTTTAATTAAGGTCAACTTCGGGTTTTCTACAACCGGACATTGACAAATTCCCATCTGCCTCATAACCGCGGGCACGGCTTTCGAAATATAATACCCTGCAGGGGTGTCCCAACTTAGCCCATGATATGCTCTCACGGTCAACGAAGGATATTCCTTCTACCGGGAAGACCCGATCAGTCTCGGAATCCCGGACTACAAGACATTTCGACAGCAATAAAACAAGACCAGCAAAGCCGCCCGAATGTGCCGACAAATCCTGATAGGAGCTGCACATATCTCGTTCTCGTGGCACACCGGATAAGCGAAGCGTCATGGTACGACGTAATCCAAGTTGCCAAGGAATGGTCCCGCACGGTGCTCTAGTTTGGACCAACACTCGAAGGAGCACTGGCCCGGGGTTAAAATAAAGATGACCCTTGAGTCTGCAGAACCCAAGGGAAAAAAAAGGCTTAGGTGGCAAATGGTAAAACCAATGTTGGGCCTTGCTGGAGGAGTCTTATTCAAAGCGAACTGTCAAGGGGTCCCATAAATCACCCAACCGTAAGGAACGCAAAATCCGGGAACATAACACGGTATGACGGAAACTAGGCGGCAAGAGTGGAACAAAACACTGCATAAGGCCGAGCCTTCCACCCTTTACCAAGTATATAGATGCATTAATTAAATAAGATATATTGTGATATCCCAACAAGTAAACATGTTCCAACAAGGAACAACATCTCCATGTTCCAACAAGGAACAAACTTCATCTTCACCGCAACTAACAACGCTATAAGAGGGCTGAGCAAAGCGGTAACATAGCCAATCAACGGTTTGCTAGGAAAGGATGGTTAGAGGTTTGACATGGCAATGTGGGTGGCATGATATAGCAAGTGGTAGGCATCGTAGCATAGGCATAGCAAAAGAGCGAGCATCTAGCAAGCAAAGATAGAAGTGATTTCGAGGGTATGGTCATCTTGCCTGAAATCCCGCAAGGAAGAAGAACGAGTCCATGAAGAAGACAAACGGATGAAGTCGAAGCGAATCCTCACAACTCCGAACGAAACGAAGCTAACGAGAGAAGCAACCGGAAAGAAACAAACAACATAGTAAACAACCATCACATAAACATGGCATGATGCACAATCAAGTATGATGCATGTCCGGTTTAAAGGGGCATGGCATGGCAATATGCACAAACAACACTACAAGTTAAGTGGAGCTCAATATGCAACGAGTTGCATATTGATGAAACACCACATGCAAGTATTTAGTTCTCTCTCGGTTATGTACTCAACAACATTAAATGTTGGTTAACATGGCAAGAGGTGAAAGAAAATAAACTAACTATTTAGGCAAATTTAAATGAGGCGGAACAACAAAACAACAAGTCCGAAACTCCTCATATGCATATATTAGGTTTGGTACTGTTCTGCCCTAAACACAATTTTAATGTTGTTAAACAGCAAAATAAAGTGTACCAAGTTAAACTAGGCATTTTCTACCCCATTTACATATATAATTTATTTAAACCGAGCTACCGTTATTTAGTTATGAAATAAATCATTTTAGCATGGCATTTAAGCAAATTAATGCAAACAACAATTATAAACATTTAAATGTTGTTATCATGATGCGGATGACATGTGCAAGTTTTATGCAATTTATTAAAACTTTGACATGAGCATGTTATGAAGCATTGTGTCACCGTGGTGGAAGAAAGGGGTGCCACGGCAACGAAACGAAAATGGTGCCACGGCAACATTTCGGTTCCGGTAGCTCACGGAGATACCGGTGCAAAAGGAGGCGTGCGGATGCGTGTGTCATGCAAGGATGGTGGGGTGTTCCCGGTTACCGGGTTCCCACGAGACGATGGCATGACAACGAGGAGGAACAAGCGAGCGACAATTTCGGACACGGTGCAAACGGGCATCTCATACAACATATGCATTCGGTCCACGGCGGTCGTTCTCGGCGGTTATACCTTTGAAGCGTGCGTTCGGGGCGGAATGCGTTTCGTAGAGGGAAGTAGACGTTCTCGCGATGATCGTCGAGGGAAGTAGTCGTACACGGCGTAGTGAAAGTCGTTGTTCACGTGGCGACGGTAGAGGTACATATTGTAGTGGAAGTAGTTGTTCATGTCCCGTGGATGTTCGGGGTCCACGGGGTCTTCGAGGTTCGACGGTAGTGGTACACGTTTTCGTAGATGTTCGGTCGACGGTAGAGGAACTTGGTGGTCCACGTAGTTGAACTAGGCGCATCCGAAGGGGTACTTGTCACATCACCGGGTGTAGTCGTACTCGGTGTCCTCGGGGCATCGGTCGTAGTGTGGTACTTGGGGTGCATCGGCTGGTGGCCAACAGGGAAGGTGCAGCTGGGCTTGGTGCGATCTGGCGCTGGGCCGCCCGGTCGCTGGCGCTCCAGACGAACAGGGACGCGGTCAACGGCGATGCGGTCGGGCACAGGCGTGCGCTTGAGGCAGGGTCGTCCTCCTCCTGCTCCAAGCAGAAGCAGAGGAAGAAGGCGCTGGCGGCCGGCTGCGGGACTCCGGGACGGCGTGGCGGCGGATCTTGGCGATGCAGGAGGAGCTGGGTCTCGGTCAACGCGAGGGAGGCAGGGGCGCGCTGAAGCGGGCGAGCAGAGGCACGGCAAGGGACTTGGCGGGGCGACGAGGTAGCAGGCCGGCGGCGACGGCTGCTGCCGAAAGGGATCGAGGCGGCGGGACTCGACGGATCCGACGGCGGCGAAGATCCCTTTGCGAGGCAGGGACTCATCCTCGTCCTCGAGAGCTCGCAGAAGGAGGCGGCGGACACGGGAGCAAGGTGGTGGTGCGGAGGCGACGAGGAGGAGGCCGCAGATGAGGGAGGAGGCGGTGGAGGCCGGCTCCGAGGCGGACGGGCGCGGGGTCAGGCGCTGGAGGCGCAGGGCGTCGGAGGGCGCGGAGTTGGCTGTGCATGGCGACGCGGCTGGACGGCGGGGTCGGACGAGGAGGGCTGCGGGCCGCCTGGTAGCTGACGAAGGCTACGGGGTGAAGGAGGAAGGGGATCGAGCCAAGGCTCTCCCTGGCGGCGCGAGGCGGGGGATGAGGGAGAGAAGTGGGAATCGGGAGAAGCGTGGTGACGGGCTAGGTTAGGAGGGGTTTACGTGGGCTGGCCTAGGTGGGCCTAGGGAGGCCGGCGGAGGAGCCCTGGGCCATGTGGGCGGAGCTGGAGAAAAGGCCTGGTTCTCCCTCTCTCCCTACTTCTTTATTTCCCGAAAATAGAAAATAAATCTAGGAAGAAAAGGAGAAGAAAGGAAGGTAGAAATAGAATTTTGGGCATGGGGATTATTTTCCCGGACTCGCATAAATGCGCTCGATCCAGGAAAAATAGAAAAGAGGCACGAATGCAAGATTTAAATTCAAACTTATTTGAATTTAATTCAAATGGTTTGAACTAGAACAAGGTTTTAGAAGTGTCCAAAAATGTTGAGATTTTTGGTGGAGCTCCGGAAAATGATGAAATAATATTGGCAAGGTTTTGAGGTCAACTCGGAGCAGAAAAGGCATGGGATTTATTTGCAAGTGTGTTATGATCAATTCCAAATAAATGGAATAATTTATATAGCTCCATAATATTGGGAGAATATGTTATAAAGAGAAGTCACCCTTCCCTCGATTTAAATGGACCGAAGATCCATGCAATTTATTTAGTTGAGTTTTAAAAATTAATGATATGATGGCATGATGAGATGATGCAATGCAAGAGATGACATGATGAATTCACAAACAAAACAAATCACACGACAAAACTCGGAAACCCTGGAAGGCAACTGAAGCTCCGGTCTTGGGGCGTCACAACACTCCACCACTACGAGAGGATCTCGTCCCGAGATCTAGGATGGCACCGGATAGAAAAACGAAAGAAGAAAGAGGTAAAACTAAGTTGCTTCTTTGACGAACGAGTGAAACTACGAACCTTGAGAGGTTGAGCAAATTGAAAGAAAGAATACAATGGAATGAACGAGATTGCGAACAGTCCGTTAGAAAAGAGGAACACGGAACATTATGGGAACTTGAAGGTTGCAAAGACATGAATCAAGAGTTTAAAGGACAAAATAGAATTCGAAACCAGTCCGGTTGAAACGAGATAAGAATGAACAAGAATGATATAATTTGGGCAGCACTCCGACTGAAAATGAAAGGAATTGAACATGATCTTGACAAGATGAGAGGATACTTGATGAAAGAAAAGAGGATACTTGATGAGATCAACAAGACACTACCTCCGAAACTATTGAAAGAATGGCACAAGGGGTAAGAAAGATTTCAGACAGCTCTCCGGTTGAGGAAAAAGGCAAAACCTTATAAGATGAGAAAACTTGAATGGATGACACAACACTCCGGTTAAATGGATAATGCAAGAAAAAGAACATGATCTTGACAAAACGAGACGATGGGTCGAAGAGAGCAACATCACAATGCCTTCGGAACGAAAGAATAGAAGATAGACCTTTGGAATAACAGAATGAAGAAGAAAAATGTCAACTTCTGCCACAAAAGAGCTTGGAAAGCATCCTTGCAACAAAGAATTGAACGGAGTTTTTGCCAAATGAACAACGAAAAGCACAAGCTTGTTGTGGGCTTATGGCAAACATCTCAAAATTATGAGGTGAGTTTCTGCCACCAACGGAAACAAATGATTGGATTTATATCAACAAGGAGACGAGAAACTTATTTCACCGAGAGGACAATTGAAGAACTTGGGTCATTTATAAACACCATAATAGCAACATTCCTTAGGGAAGGCTTTAGGTGAAATATGACACAAGATAACTCCAACAACGAGGTTGATGGTTGAAAAGATCTCTTGAACAAAGAGAAAATGATGGATTTAAATATCTCGTTCTTAACAACTTGCGAATCATGAAACACGAAGTGAAATTGTCAAGAATGACATAAGACCACCTCAAAAGGTAGAAAGAATTGCACTTCGGGATGCACGATGAAGAATGCTTGAACTCCTCAAAACAAAACATGTGTTGAGCACCATGTTTAATTTTTGAGTATAGCTTGACGGATCTTAACTCCGAGAGAAATCTTGATGAACAATTGAAGAATGAAAAGAATCCTTGAGGAAGCACCATGTAGAGCCTCCATGATGAACTCCGATAAACAAAAGGGTGATAGAAAGAAAGAGAAGTTGAAGACACAAGGTGAACCCTTGCAATGATTTAGGTGGAGCTTTGAAATGATATAACCGAGAAAACTTTGAACTCCGGAAAGAAAGATGAACAAATGAAATCAAGAATTTTGATGAACCTCCGGAATAAGGAATTGAATTTACTCGATGAAACAAGAATAAGAATTACATTATGCTCATCCTTCACCAATTAAATTGATGACAAGCAATGGATTTGGCATACTACTTATTCTCGTAGAAAGGATTAAGATAGATATGGCGCAAACTTGGGAAGGTCTTCAACGAACCACCGGTAGGATTGAAACAACGAATAAATTGATATGATAACAAAGGAACTGAAATCTTGAACAAACCACCGTAAGAACTGAAAACAATTGAAGAAAAGAGAACGAATCGCCGGGAAGAATTAGAAAAGAACGAAGATGCTTGAGAGAATTTAGATATAAGAGATCGAAGAGATCATGAACTGATTAGAGAATACTTGAATGATGCACCGGTAAGATTTGGAAAACAAGAGTTGAACGCTTGAATGAATAATTCTGAGATGATGGGCTCAGAAGAATCAAACTGAAAAGACTCCTGAAATGCTCCGGGTGGGTTAAAAGAATTCTCACAATCTAAAACAATTAAGAGAGGAATGGCACGAAGCTAGAACCATGAATCTTGAAGAGAATGGAGCAAGATTAAAGAGAAACTCTTCTTCGGTCTTCAAATGTTGAGAATGACGATGAGAAACATCACCATGAATTATTGAGATACTCCGGGATGAAAATTAGAAAGGTTGAACCAACGATGAAAAGAATTTGAAAGATCTTGGAGAAAGACATTTGACTGATGATAATTCATCCTTACTTCAAACTTAGAAAAGAATTTTGAATAACTCCGGGGAAATTAAAAGAGTCAGGTAAGATCCTGGGAAAAGACCTGTGGGTTAGGGCCCACTCAAAAGAACCACCGTTAAAAAGGTCGCTTGGAAGAGAGATTGCATCGGTTGAATTAACTGGCTTGAATAAGGTAAGACCTCGAAATAACTTGAATGGATTAAGAATGGAAACACGAATTTTCTGAGATATCTTCATCACTCCGGAACAAATGAATAACGAGAGGTGAATGATTAGGGGGCACTGGCAAACGAAAGCATTGTGAAAAGGGGAAAAGGGATAAGATCAACACTGAAATTTTTGAATTAAATCCACCGGAGAAGAAAATTAGAATGGAACAATGATAAGGTTGAAGCTTCCTTAGCATCTTCATGAGAAATCACCGGATAAAACATTTAAAGGAAAATAATGAAGAAACTTCCCACAAATAAAAGGATACATGATTAAGAAATCTGAGTCCTTGAAGAAAAAGGGTGGGAGGGCGGGAAAACAAAGACAACTTGGGACGGATGAAACAAACACCATTGAGAAAAAACTTAGAATTGATATTGCAAACGTTGAAATGATCGGATCCACTTGAAGAGAAGCACGCCAGTTGAGAAAAGAATTGACATGACAAGCTCAGTGATCAAGAAGGATTAGTATTCACATAGCAATATGAGAACACCATTTAGGAAAGGTATGGAATCAACACTTGACATTGAAGCAACTCGAATACCACAAAACGGAACAAAAACAAAGGATTTGGCTTGCAGAATAAGCCGGAACAAATACATATGATAGAGATTTACCCAATCCCATATCATGCATCTGTCGGAAAGATATTCTAGGAGCTACTTGAATTCCACCTATAAACTCCGAAACTTTCTGGTTATGCAATCGGTGTTGGGGATACAGGGACACAAAATATATCACCCAAACTAACAATACCTAGATCCAATTGTATCCATCCTTCAACACATAACCAAGAAAACTCCGAAATCGTTTACCTCGACCTTCAAAAGCCTCCGTTATATGAGTCATGGCAATACTCTCGAGCTCGCCCGAGATCGGGTTATCGAGGTTATCTCACCAACAACTGCATAAAAGAGATTTTCGATGTCGGCAAAACTCAGGTATTCCAGAATCGCAACGATAAAATTGTGACGACAACACCTCGGAGCTCAACTCCCGAGACACCGCCACAACCCCTAAATGTTAGGAGGCACCAAGAACAATGTTCTCGTCACAAAACCATCGAACGATTCCAAGATACCAGCGTGATCCTAAAATTTTTTAGTGAAATTTGAGGAGAGGAAAGTCAAAACTCTACGGGATGCCTCACCAGAGCGCTGCGAAGGGACTAAGGAGTAAAAGAATCCTACTCTCCGATATATATAATCCTAAGACTCAAAACATTTTCCGTTCTAGACTCAACAACGCCAACAAACAATCAAGTAGGGGGGCTCCTAAGTCGGGGAAGGCTCTGATACCAACTTGTAACGCCCTCGATGCGGCTATATCTCCCACGTGTCGAAGCACGACTTAGAGGCATAACCGCATTGAAAGCAATGTCGCAAGTGAGGTAATCTTCACACAACCCATGTAATACATAAGGGAAAGAGATACATAGTTGGCTTACAATCGCCACTTCACACAATAAAATGGGTAAAGCATTACATCATACAGATACAATCAAGGTCCGACTACGGAACCAAAATGAAAGAAGACTACCCAAAAGCTACAGATCCCCGATCGTCCCAACTGGCTCCACTCTCGATCAACTGAAATGAAACAACACAATGAACAAGATCTTCGTCGAGCTCCTCCTTGAGCTCGGATGCATCACCTGCACGGTTTCATCGGCACCTGCAAACTGGTTTTGGAAGTATCTGTGAGTCACGGGGACTCAGCAATCTCACACCCGCGAGATCAAGACTATTTAAGCTTAAAGGTAGGACAGGGTAGTGAGGTGGAGCTGCAGCAAGCGACTAGCATATATGGTGGCTACAATCGCAAAAGAGAGCGAGAAGAGAAAGCAAGGCACGGTCGAGCAACTATGATCAAGAAGTGATCCTGAAACTACTTACGTCAAACATAACTCCAACACGTGTTCACTTCCGGACTCGCCGAGAAGAGACCATCATGGTTACACACGCAGTTGGTGTATTTTAATTAAGGTCAACTTCGGTTTTCTACAACGGACATTAACAAATTCCCATCTGCCTCATAACCATGGCACGGCTTTCAAAGATAATACCCTGCAGGGTGTCCCAACTTAGCCCATGATAAGCTCTCATGGTCAACGAAGGATATTCCTTCTACCGAAGACCCGATCAGTCTCGAATCCCGGACTACAAGACATTTCGACAGCAATAAAACAAGACCAGCAAAGCCGCCCGAATGTGCCGACAAATCCTGATAGGAGCTGCACATATCTCGTTCTCGTGGCACACCGGATAAGCGAAGCGTACATAAGTACCGACGTAATCCAAGTTGCCAAGGAATGGTCCCAAGACGGTGCTCTAGTTTGGACCAACACTCGAAGGAGCACCGCCCGGGGTTAAAATAAAGATGACCCTTGAGTCTGCAGAACCCAAGGGAAAAAGGCTTAGGTGGCAAATGGTAAAACCAATGTTGGGCCTTCTTTGGAGGAGTCTTATTCAAAGCGAACTGTCAAGGGGTCCCATAAATCACCCAACCGTAAGGAACGCAAAATCCGGGAACATAACACCGGTATGACGGAAACTAGGCGGCAAGAGTGGAACAAAACACAGGCATAAGGCCGAGCCTTCCACCCTTTACCAAGTATATAGATGCATTAATTAAATAAGATATATTGTGATATCCCAACAAGTAAACATGTTCCAACAAGGAACAACATCTCCATGTTCCAACAAGGAACAAACTTCATCTTCACCTGCAACTAACAACGCTATAAGAGGGGCTGAGCAATGCGGTAACATAGCCAATCAACGGTTTGCTAGGAAAGGATGGTTAGAGGTTTGACATGGCAATGTGGGTGGCATGATATAGCAAGTGGTAGGCATCGTAGCATAGGCATAGCAAAAGAGCGAGCATCTAGCAAGCAAAGATAGAAGTGATTTCGAGGGTATGGTCATCTTGCCTGAAATCCCGCAAGGAAGAAGAACGAGTCCATGAAGAAGACAAACGGATGAAGTCGAACGAATCCTCACAACTCCGGAACGAAACCGAAGCTAACGAGAGAAGCAACCCGGAAAGAAACAAACAACATAGTAAACAACCATCACATAAACATGGCATGATGCACAATCAAGTATGATGCATGTCCGGTTTAAAGGGGCATGGCATGGCAATATGCACAAACAACACTACAAGTTAAGTGGAGCTCAATATGCAACGAGTTGCATATTGACGAAACACCACATGCAAGTATTTAGTTCTCTCTCGGTTATGTACTCAACAACATTAAATGTTGGTTAACATGGCAAGAGGTGAAAGAAAAATAAACTAACTATTTAGGCAAATTTAAATGAGGCCGGAACAACAAAACAACAAGTCCGGAAACTCCTCATATGCATATATTAGGTTTGGTACTGTTCTGCCCTAAACACAATTTTAATGTTGTTAAACAGCAAAATAAAGTGTACCAAGTTAAACTAGGCATTTTTCTACCCCATTTACATATATAATTTATTTAAATCCGAGCTACCGTTATTTAGTTATGAAATAAATCATTTTAGCATGGCATTTAAGCAAATTAATGCAAACAACAATTATAAACATTTAAATGTTGTTATCATGATGCGGATGACATGTGCAAGTTTTATGCAATTTATTAAAACGTTGACATGAGCATGTTATGAAGCATTGTGTCACCGTGGTGGAAGAAAGGGGTGCCACGGCAACGAAACGAAAATGGTGCCACGGCAACATTTCGGTTCCGGTAGCTCACGGAGATACCGGTGCAAAAGGAGGCGTGCGGATGCGTGTGTCATGCAAGGATGGTGGGGTGTTCCCGGTTACCGGGTTCCCACGAGACGATGGCATGACAACGAGGAGGAACAAGCGAGCGACAATTTCGGACACGGTGCAAACGGGCATCTCATACAACATATGCATTCGGTCCACGGCGGTCGTTTCGGCGGTTATACCTTTGAAGCGCGTCGGGCGGAATGCGTTTCAGAGAGGGAAGTAGACGCTCGCGATGATCGCCGAGGGAAGTAGTCGTACGGCGTGAGTGGAAGTCGTTGTTCACGTGGCGACGGTAGAGGTACATATTGTAGTGGAAGTAGTTGTTCATGTCCCGTGGATGTTCGGGGTCCACGGGGTCTTCGAGGTTCGACGGTAGTGGTACACGTTTTCGTAGATGTTCGGTCGACGGTAGAGGAACTTGGTGGTCCACGTAGTTGAACTAGGCGCATCCGCGGGGTACTTGTCACATCACGGGTGTAGTCGTTTTCGGTGTCCTCGGGGCATCGGTCGTAGTCCGGTACTTGGGGTGCATCGGCTGGTGGCCAACAGGGAAGGTGCAGCTGGGCTTGGTGCGATCTGGCGCTGGGCCGCCCGGTCGCTGGCGCTCGCATTTAACAGGACGCGTCATCGGCGATGCGGTCGGCACAAAGCGCGGCGCTTGAGGCAGGGTCGTCCTCCTCTGCTCCAAGCGAAGCAGAGGAAGAAGGCGCTGGCGGCCGGCTGCGGGACTCCGGGACGGCGTGGCGGCGGATCTTGGCGATGCAGGAGGAGCTGGGTCTCGGTCAACGCGAGGGAGGCAGGGGCGCGCTGAAGCGGGCGAGCAGAGGCAAGGCAAGGGACTTGGCGGGGCGACGAGGTAGCATGCCGGCGGCGACGGCTGCTGCCGAAAGGGATCGAGGCGGCGGGACTCGACGGATCCGACGGCGGCGAAGATCCCTTTGCGAGGCAGGGACTCATCCTTGTCCTCGAGAGCTCGCAGAAGGAGGCGGCGGACACGGGAGCAAGGTGGGGGTGCGGAGGCGACGAGGAGGAGGCCGCAGATGAGGGAGGAGGCGGTGGAGGCCGGCTCCGAGGCGGACGGGCGCGGGGTCAGGCGTTGGAGGCGCAGGCGTCGGAGGGCCGCCGGAGTTGGCCAGGCATGGCGACGCGGCTGGACGGCGGGGTCGGACGAGGAGGGCTGCGGGCCGCCTGGTAGCTAACGAAGGCTACGGGGTGAAGGAGGAAGGGGATCGAGCCAAGGCTCTCCCTGGCGGCGCGAGGCGGGGGATGAGGGAGAGAAGTGGGGATCGGGAGAAGCGTGGTGACGGGCTAGGTTAGGAGGGGTTTACGTGGGCTGGCCTAGGTGGGCCTAGGGAGGCCGGCGGAGGAGCCCTGGGCCATGTGGGCGGAGCTGGAGAAAAGGCCTGGTTCTCCCTCTCTCCCTACTTCTTTATTTCCCGAAAATAGAAAATAAATCTAGGAAGAAAAGGAGAAGAAAGGAAGGTAGAAATAGAATTTTGGGCATGGGGATTATTTTCCCGGACTCACATAAATGCGCTCGATCCAGGAAAAATAGAAAAGAGGCACGAATGCAAGATTTAAATTCAAACTTATTTGAATTTAATTCAAATGGTTTGAACTAGAACAAGGTTTTAGAAGTGTCCAAAAATGTTGAGATTTTTGGTGGAGCTCCGGAAAATGATGAAATAATATTGGCAAGGTTTTGAGGTCAACTCGGAGCAGAAAAGGCATGGGATTTATTTGCAAGTGTGTTATGATCAATTCCAAATAAATGGAATAATTTATATAGCTCCATAATATTGGGAGAATATGTTATAAAGAGAAGTCACCCTTCCCTCGATTTAAATGGACCGAAGATCCATGCAATTTATTTAGTTGAGTTTTAAAAATTAATGATATGATGGCATGATGAGATGATGCAATGCAAGAGATGACATGATGAATGCACAAACAAAACAAATCACACGGCAAAACTCGGAAACCCTGGAAGGCAACTGAAGCTCCGATCTTGGGGCGTCACATAGACAGGGCCTTGCTCATCTTCGTGAGGGCAGCATTGTTCACTTTATTCCCTTTGAGGCTTGTGTTTTCAAATTCAGCGGGAACTTGTATCGCTCGTGCAGCCGTGAAGAGGAGGTTGCGCAAATTCCCTCGGTCAGGATGCCTCGGGTTCTCGGTGTTGATCGAGACGGTGCTCGGACAATGCACCCGAGCTGAAGCGAGTACCCTTGACTATTCGTTCGGCGCCGTTGGATTCCGTTGGAGTCCACTTGATAACTTCCTCCTTGAGGGTGCGGAGCACGATCGGGCGCCGGTCCTTCCGTTGCCTCTTGGCTGGCTGCCATCTCAGGCGCGTCGCCGCCATCATCGATGGTGGCATCCTTGGCGGCACCATCGGTGGTGGCATCGGTGTGGTCATCCTCGGCGGCACCATCCGTGGTCTCGGGATCGGTGGGGAAGGCGGCGGCCTCATACAAGTGAGGTTGTTCCTCCATCTCTGGGACAGCTCCTGAATGCCTTGCCGCTCAACCCCGGCCTCATCGTTAGGGCCATGTTTCTCTCTAAATAGAAACAAAGTTTGGTCAAAAGTTGGTTATTGTCAAGGAACAAGATCATGGTCTCATCATTTAGGGTTTGTCGACACCGAGGCATCCTAAAATCTAAGCTTTTATCATTGAGGGTTTTTCGACGCCAAGGCACCCTAAAAGCCTAACTTTTCATCATTTCGGTTTTTATCGACACCGAGGCACCCTAAAAGCCATGCATTAGTCACAAGTACGCTGGGGCACTTGATCCTACTTAATTAACTACTAAGATACCCCGGCCCATGCATTAGTCACAAGTACCCCATATGTCCTATTTTTAGCAAAGTCATGCTAAAATTCACGGAAAATTTCAGCATGACCTTTGCTGAAAATAGGACATATGGAGTACCCAAATTTGCCGGAACGGAAGTTAATCGACATTCCGGCAAACTCAAGGGCCTCTCGGGGTACCTGCAAAATCATCACGACACGATGGTCGGAGACAAAACCCAGCAAACTAGCAAAATCATCACAAATTGTTTTCTGTTAAAGATGATCATCATCTTTACAAGTCTTTCTCAATGTGATCACAAGTAATTCAGAGGCATCACAAGTAATTCAGAGCATCACAAGGCATTAGAAGTTCAGTACATGAACAAGTTTTACAAACCCATATAAGAACAAGTGAATTCTAGTCCCATTGACACTCCTGGTTTTCTACAAACACCAAGTACTAGGGCACACAAAAGTTCTGAAATTTGTGTGCCTAACTGAATTAACTGAATTTTTAGTAACCGAATAAACTGAATTTTCAAAACTGCAAGAAGCCAATTAAAAAATCCAACAGCACTAGAACTGAGCTGATTGATGTAGTTTTGTTCACTGTTATGAAGAGAAACTTCTTCTTGTAAGAAAGGACTTCGTGTGGTTTGGAATATTCAGAAATCAAGTTGAAATATAAAACCATATAGAGGTGGGTATGCTACAAGTCTACAACATATATACTAATTAATCAACTGCAATCAGAGACAGTTTCTTCTTCTAAGTCCATCTCACGGTTCGCTGAATTAAGAAAAATACATCATCATTTCAGAAAACTTACATAAACTACTCAAAACAGGAAGAAGAAGAAAACACATTTCAGAAGGAAAAACTGCATGCAAAAATAGCTTTCAACTTAACTCGAATGCTTGTATATATCATTATAAAAATTGGGTGCTAATCGGCGCAAACTTCGATAATCATTTGAGCAGCTCAACAAACTTTGAACAAGTAGGACTCATGGCCAAATTAAAGTAGAGTAATCCCACGGTGCATTTCGATAAATCCATGGATGGATGTACGTATCACTACAGATTGAACACAACATTTCCATTAATTTTTCTCCAATTGGTAGTATAATAACTATACTCTAATTCAGTAAGTAATTTAATCTACGGGCCAAGACCTACAAGTAGATTAATTGACTAAGTCTTGCGCATAGGACAAGTGGTAATTAATTAGCTCTTCATGGAGGAGGATAAGAGGGACCACCAGGAGGTGCCCTTCATGGCCTGCTCCCATGACCCATCAACATCAAGAGCAACCTCCCAAGGTTCACGACCCATCCCTCAATCAAATCTCAACCTTTTTGTTCATCCTCCAATCGTGGGAGGACCATTTTCCTCAACAATAATGGTCTAATGTATGATTTGTGGCTCGAACGCAATTGAGATTATTTTCTGTGTGAGTCTACTGTTGGGTTTTGGTGTATACTAGCAGCAGCATAGTCGCAACACACATTAACACATATAGCTTGCTTGGTCTCTACTAATAAAAAGCTGAACCATCAATGGAGTGCTGCTACTTGTCTAGTAGTGTTCCCACTATTGAGTGTTGTCTCACTCTATGCATTGGCATTGCTATCTACTTGGTGAACTGGGATTTTTCTTTTCATGTAAATCATGGTCTTGATCTGTGATTAAGGGCAAAAGTGTTGGAATTTCATTTTGATTGTTATTGTTAAGACTAGTGTAAATCAGACGTGGCCAATCAAGTGATACCCTTATATAGCTAGAATTCAGAATGCATTCAACAATCCAAACTTTTGTATTTCTGGATAACAAACAGTAATGATCTCTAGCCCGACATTCATTTATTCATTCTTCTAGTAAATAGGTGCATAAATGTTCTTGCCGAATGGGTTTATTTTTGTTGATCTATATGCTCATATATGCGACGAGGCTAGCCACTTTTACGCCACTCATATGCCACTTGATAAAAAAATGAAATTTCACCGAAGAAGTTGTAACTTGGCAGCCGGTCAGTTTATACAACAAAGATAATCATATATTTCTATGAACACTAGACGCCAATCTGAGGATAAAAAGCATCTACTAGTAACTAGTGCATATGATCATCACTAGCCCATAATAGTAATTAAGTTTTTTTGTAGACAAACAACATGTTTATCTTTCAGGCATCTACATCTCGAGTGTGCGAACTAAACCCGAGCTTGGTGCTAGTGCTCTGCTGCTCAAATTGGGTCGAGAAGCATCTACTAGTAACTAGTGCATATGATCATCACTAGCCCATAATTGGGTCGAGAAGGTCCAAACCTGCCATACATAGCAGCTCTGCTGCTCAAAACTCGTAAGCAAGATCGTTTACAAACAAAAAAAATTTGTTCCACAATTTGCACTAGGGAAACTGACAGAAACAGTACAAATTTAAACAAGAACCACCACGCGTACACGAATCAGTGGGTGCTATTTACCGCTGCGATTCGACAGGGTTGAGATAGCGGAATTTCTTACCGGGAGGGGATGGAGAGACAAGACGGCGCAGCGAGGAGCTCCTGTGGGCGTGGTCGTGGTGGTGGTCGTGCGCGGGGTGGGATCTGCAGAGCAAGTCTGCCCAATGAAGGAAGCAAGCACGTGAGAGGAGGCTATGGACTTGCGGAATGGAGAAGTAAGGAGGAGGTGGTCGCACCTTGGGCGTCTAGTCTAGGTCTGCTTGGCGCCGTGGCGCCGAGGGAGGCGGGTCGACGGTGGTGTGGACGGGCGGGTCGAGGTGGGGCAGCGGCCGGGCGGGTCGAGGCGGCTGGGCGGGCGGGGCAGCGGCCGGGCGGCGGGTCGGGCGGCGCCCGGCGGCGGGGTCGGGCGGCGTCGGCCGGCGTCCGGCGGCGGGTCGGGCGGGTCGAGGCGGCGGCTGGGCGGCGTCGGGCGGCGGGTCGCGTCGAGGCGGCGGGCAGCGCCGAGGTGGCGGGACGGTGGCGTCGAGGGAGGCGGGCGAGGGAGAGGGAAGGCGAGGAGAGGCGAGGGAGGAGAGGGAGAGGGCGAGGGCGAGGGCGAGGGCGAGGGCAGCGGCGCCGGCGGCGGTGGATCGAGAGGGAGAGAACTGGCGAGGGGGATCGGGCGAAGGGGGATCGGGCGAAGGGGGATCGGGCGAAGGGGGGATCGGGCGAAGGGGGGCCACAATACTAATGGCGCACCTCACCGTGGTGCGCCATTAGCATGTCCATACTAATGGCGCACCTCACCGTGGTGCGCCATTAGTATTTTTTTTATTTCAACTCGAGCCAAAAGGTTATGTAGTACCGGAACCTATCCATGTCAAGCCCACTCTACTAGCTCGGTGGTCAGCAGCCAGTTCTCACACTGGAGGTCTGGGTTCGACTCGGGCTCCACAAAATTTTTTTAGCATTTAAAAGCTGTTTGATACTTATTTATGTTTAAATATGTTCAAACTTGTTTAAATAATAACAGTAATATTTTTTATAAGACAGTAGCATTTAAAAAGCTGTTTGATACTTATTTTTTTATAAGGCGGTCTTGTGAGGTGCGGGGGTCGGCAGTGGCGGTTGAGTAGGGAATCGAGGTGCGGGGGTGGGGTGGCGGCCGGTGGACTGGGGGTGCTCGGCGAGGGGACCGGATCTGGCGAGGTGGGACAGCGATCGAGATGGAGGGGGATCGAGGTGGGCTCCACAAATTTTTTTAGCATTTAAAAGTTGTTTGATACTTATTTGTGTTTAAAATGTTCAAACTTGTTTAAATAATAACAGTAATATTTTTTATAAGACAGTAGCATTTAAAAGTTGTTTGATACTTATTTTTTATAAGGCGGTCTTGTGGGTGCGGGGGTCGGTGGCGGTTGAGTAGGGGAATCGAGGTGCGGGGGTGCGGCGTGGCGGTGGACTGGGGGTGCTCGGCGAGGGGGGCGGATCTGGCGAGGTGGGATAGCGATCGAGATGGAGGGGATCGAGATCGAGTGTCCATGAAATTTAAAAATATTCATGATAGTTCAAAAGTACCCATGAAATACAATCGAGAAATGAAGGCTACGATTTAAATACAATCGATCTTAGCTAGCTATCTGTTCACAATCTTCTTGCCCTTCTTTTTCGCAAATGGAGTTCTTACGTGGAGCGGACGTCCTTTAGGTAGGGTGGTCCTGCTTCTTCTTGTGGTGTATGCTGCTACTTCATCATCGTCGTCATGTTCGATCCTCGGTCGCCGTACTTGTCGAAGTCTTGCTCATTGGCTACTCCATCCATTCCGATGATCTTCCTTTTGCCTCTCCTCCGACAACACGACCGGGCTTTGGCGGGTCGGTAATGAAGTAGCATTGGTCCACTTGGGAAGCCAGTACCCATGGCTCATTGTTCGCGGTGACGTTTGCGCCATGATCTTGATTTGACGGTATAACCATGGTGGTGAAATACGGTCTTCTTTTTTGACGTTCTTGGCCCATCGACACGGAACATGGGACCTTCTCTCCGGCAGTAACTCAGCTCCCAGATCTCCTCGATCCTTCCGTAGTATCTGTCCTTGTCGTTACGGTGTAGGATTCCATCGTTACCCGGAGTTCGATAACCATCGCTCTTCATGTCCTTGGCCTCGGTGTAGAATGTGTAGCCGTTGATATCGTGACGCCTCATAGGTCATCAGGTTGTGCTCGGCACCCTGTGACAAAGGCGAATATGAGTTGTTCTTCCGCGGAAGAATCCTCATGTAAAGGGTGCAACGAAGCTTATGCTTGAACCAACGCGTGAAACATGAGTTGTGCTCTTTGAGTGTATCTCCGTCCGTCCTCTGTTGGCCTCGGTCATTGTACGTCTTTTTAATAAAGGTTTTGTGCTCTACCACCCAAGGATCGACCACGTCTATGTGTTGTAGCGCGACTAGGTTTGCTCTTTCAAAGTCGGCGAGTCGACCCTCGAAGTCGACATGCATTTGCATGGCGACCCTCACGGTGACCCCATCCAGCGAGCCTACCGAGGTGCTGCTGACGGGCAGACCAACGGGTTCTCGATGCCTAGATAATTCGTGCGAGAGGAGATGCACTCTTCGTCGAAAGCCCCCGGCTATGCTTCCTTCGGGCGTGACATGTTGCGAACGTATCCTTTGATGACACCATTCATCCTTTCGAACGGCATCATGCTGTGCAGGAACGTCGCCCGAGTTGGATGATATCCTCCACTATATGGACCAGCAGATGCACCATAACGTCAAGAATGCGGGCGGAAGTACATCTCAAGCTCGCATAGTATCACCACGATCTCTTCCTGTAGCCTTACGAGTTGCCTCACGCCAATCGACTTCGAGAGATGACGTCGAAGAAGTTGCATAGGCCAAATAGCGTTTCACGGACGTGCGCGTCCATGATCCCACGGATTGCAAGCTGGAAGTATCTGCGTCATCGACGACGTGACGGTCGTGAGACTTCATCCCGCTGAACTTCGCTTCACTGGGTCTAGGTATCTGCTTATCTTCCCAGCAGTATCCGAAGGAAGTTTTACTCCTAGGAGGCAGGTGAAAACTGCTCGATCTCCTCCTCGACTTAGAGTGAAGCACGGGAGGGTAGTCATTTCGGTCTTCTTGGCCTTTTGCCTTTGGCGACGACTTTTCGTGTCCTGCTTCGCCTCATCATCATCATCATCATCATCATCATCATCATCATCATCATCATCATATATAGCGTGAAGCTCCTGCCGATGCCCATTGATTTCAAGTCTGCCCTTGCTTTCGCCCATCTTTGGTCCTCTCGGCATGTTGAGCAGGGTACCAAGCAGACTCGCACACATTCTTCGTGATATGCATGACATCAAGGCTGTGAGGCACACGGTGGATCTTCCAGTACGGCAAGTCCCAGAAAATAGACCTCGTTTTCCATACCTTCAGCAGCGGCTCTGGCGCCTTTCGCTTCTTTCCCGGCTCTGGCGCCTTTTGCTTCTTTCCCGGCAGTGGGCAGTCTTTCCAATTTTTCAACAGCTTGTCTATTTCCTCGCCGCTCCTCGTACAGGCGTTTTGAGTTCGGTTTCACCATCGAACAGATCCTTGCGTTTCCTCCACGGGTCATCGTCGCGAAGCCACCTTCGATGTCCCATGAACACGGTTTTCAAGACCCGGATCTCTATCTAGCTGGCGATCGTTGTGTCATCCATGCACCTTACGCATCCGGAAAATCCGTGGACTACCTGCCCGCGACATATCCGTAATCGAGATAGTCGTGCACCGTCGTGAGCGGTGCAGCTCTCATAGGGAAATATTCTTTCTCTGCGGCGCCCCACGTATTGGCTGGGGTTTTCCACAGCGTGTCAAGCTCCTCTTTCAGCAGCCCCGATACTGATTGATGTCGTTCCTGGTTGTTTCGCCCTTCAATTAGCATACTCATGTGAATGTACTTCCTCTTCATGCACAACCAGGGGAAGGTTGTACATCCACACAAACACAGGCTAGGTGCTATGTGTGCTTCTCCGCTGCCAAGCGGATTGACTCCATCGGTGCTCGCGCCAAAGCATGATGTTCCTTGGATCGTTCCCAAATTCCGAGTCTTGAAGTTCAACGCTTGCCACCGCTCGCATCCTTAGGGTGACTCAGCATCTTGTCTTTTATCTATCTCCGGATCATTTGCGTCATCTTCCGCTTCTTCTCCTCCCTATCCGCGTGCCAACGCAGGAGCTTTGCTACCTTAGGGTCCGCGAAATAGCGCTGCAGACGAGGAGTGATCGGAAAGTACCACACCACTTTTCGAGGAGCTTTCTTCCTCTTCTTGTATCGAGTGGCGCGACACCGGACATATGGTAGAATCCGCGTGCTCGTCCCGATAAATGATGCAATTGTTCATGCACACATGGTATTTCACGTGCGGTAAATCCAGAGGACACACGATTTTCTTCGCCTCCTCCAAACTGGTCGGGCACTTGTTCCCCTTGGGAAGACGTTCGTGCGAATGACATGTTCTCGTCGAAGCACGCGTCGGTCATTTTGTGTTTTACCTTCATCTCCGAGGCCATGGCGTTACTTTCAGCGGGTATCCTCGGGCCTGCATCCTTCATACAATGGAGTAACGCGTCTAACTCAAGTTGATCCATCTTGGCTTTCTCTCGGCGGCAGCTCTTGCGTTATCCGTGCGCTTGAGAAGCAGCTCTTGAATATGAGGGTCCTGCACCCAGCCCATCGATGATCCAGTTGTCGCTCGCTCCGCCGCATCATCATCTTCATGATCATGCCCGTCGCCTGCTCCGCATCTTCCTCATCATCATGTCCTGCATCTTCTACATGATGACTGTGTACAACATCACGATCGTGATCATCTCCGGGATTCTTCGTCTTCTCACCCGCCCGAGCCGCGGTGGTTGTCTTGCTGCCCTTCCTCATTTCTTGCCCGGCCCGCATGGACGACTTCGTAGTCATCTTCATCACCTTGCCACCGATAGCCATCCATGAAACCACGCAATAGCAGGTGGTCCCGCACCTGCCCGGAATCCGGGTCCGCAATAAGGCTCTTCACTTGCATCTTCGACACGGACATCTTATCTCCGTCTCGTTCTTTTGAAGCATCTCGGCCTTGCGGACCTCAAAAACCTATTCACGATGCCTTCGGTCATCGTGCGGACCATGGTCGTCATGGGTAGAGCAAAACGATATTTTAGAACCAAACAAAAATTTGGCATGACTTTCCTAAAAATAGGACCAAAAGAATGCTTAATGCCAAAATTCTGCTTAAACGGAAATGAATCAACATTCCGCAAAATATTGGCAACTATCGCATTTCAAATACGGTACACCTCCAAACACAAACACATATGCAAACACCACAAACATATGCAACACCACGAACATACATAGATCTAGCTAGGCCGTAAAAAGTGCATGTGCACATTGTTGTAAGGAGAACAACCTAAATATAGCTTCCCCCCTTACTTACCTATTAAAACAAGGTAATTTAACCACTTAATTTGAATGAATCTATGGTGGAAATGAGGTGAAAAAGAGGAGGCACCCGAGACAAGGAGGAGGTGGAGAGAATGAAGTGGGGAGAAAGTGAGTGTGTGGGTAGGAGAGGCTGTCCCAAATATCTTGTTGCTGCCCACTTACTAATGGCGCACCTCTTGCATGGTGCGCCATTAGTAGTTACCACTACTAATGGCGCACTTAAGAAGGATGCGCCATTAGTATGTTTGGATAGGCGCACTAGTTCAAAAAAATTCTATACTAATGGCGCACCTTTGCGCCAGTGCGCCATTAGTATTACAACTACTAATGGCGCACTTTGGCAGGATGCGCCATTAGTATGTTTGGATAGGCGCACTAGTTCAAAAAAAGTTTCTATACTAATGGCGCACCCATTATTTGGTGCGCCATTAGTAGTTACAACTACTAATGGCGACTTGGGCAGGATCGCCATTAGTATGTTTGGACAAAGCGCACTAGTTAAAAAAAATTGATACTAATGGCGCACCCAAAGCATGGTGCGCCATTAGTAGTTTAGACTCTAATGGCGCATCAGATGGTGGTGCGCCATTAGTATATACTAATGGCGCACCATCTTTCCGGTGCGCCATTAGTGTCATTCCCATCTATAGCCCTTTTCCTAGTAGTGTCCAGCCGCTCAAACAAGCGTCGGCGGGACTGCCTGCTCCCTCCTCGCGGCCGGCTGTGCTGCCGCGCGGGCCTCACCGCCCGACCGTACTCCCATCGCTGGCCTAGCCATCCCTCTACTCACCCACACTTGCTGTTATTCTTCGGCGACGACAGACGAACCAGTAAACCCTCGTAAAGTCGTACTCCCCTCCGCGTGGGAGACAAGTGCCGAGTCTTCCCTGCCTCCCTGTTGTCCCCTTCCTAGGCCTCGCCGTCGTCCACTGCCCTAGTGCTCTCGGCGCGGCGTGGTCAACATGGTCAAGGAACGACTTCCATCGGATGTGGACTGTACGTGGAGAGGCTGACAGCTGGGTCCATGGCCGCAGCAAGGAAGTGCCTCCTTATTACACGAAAAATAATGTTTCCTCCACCTGCCAGCTGGGACCCACCGGACGGGCCACTGTATTTCACGAAAAAAATGTTTCCCCTGACTGCTGGGACCCACCAGCTACATCTTCGCACGCAAAGAAGTGCGTCCAGGAAAAAAAACGATTCGCCCCCTGACTGCTGGGACCGACCAGCTACATCTTCACAGGCAAGGAAGTGCCTGACAGTCGGGACCCACCTGGTCGAAGTGTATGTAGTGTTGTCATTCTGGTCGCGAACGTGTACGTACATACTGGTTGAGGCGCGCACGTGTCGTAGTAGAGGCGCGCACGTAGCATGTACACGTACGTACAGCGGCCAGGGTGCAAGAAAGAAAATACGGCCACGTATGTGTACATACGGGCGGGGTATCGAACGCCTACTCGCGCATACGTACGGCGAGGACTCGTTGACATGGCTAGGTCGGGACAGAGAAACAGCATCGTCGTCATGTTCATGGGGAGGCAACGGAATGCGTTGTGTTCATGGGGAGGCGACGGAATGCGTCGTGTTCATGGGGAGGCAACGGAATGCGTGGTCGTGTTCATCTGGAGGGCTTGGATGGAACAGGCGATGGAAACAAGGCCTGGCGTACCGTAGAACGGAGGAAACGGCCTTGTGTTGGATTGGCCACGTTCGAAACGGGATCCTGTTCATCGGGAGGGGTGTGGTGTACCGCAAAACGGAGGAAATGGATCTCCTACGGTCGAAATGGGGGTCCTGTTGATCGGGAGGGGTGTGGCGTACCGCAAAACGGAGGAAACGGACCTCCTACGGTCGAAACGGGGGTCCTATTGATCGGGAGGGGTGTGGCGTACCGCAAAACGGAGGAAACGGACTTGTGTTGGAGCGCTACGGTAGAAACGGGGGTCCTGTTCATCGGGAGGGTGTGGCGTGCCGCAAAACAGGACTCCACGGATCTGTTCATCTCCACCGTCGACCCCTCCAGCCTCCACGAGCTACTGTTCATCCACCGTCGACCTCCTCCAGCCTCCAGGAGCTCCTGTTCATCCAGCCTCCACCGCGCGCTACTCCACCGGCTACTGTTCAACCACCCCTCCACCGTCTACTGTTCATCCAGCCCTCCACACCACGGGGTCCTGTTCAACCTCCCCTCCACGGGCACCCTTCCATCGTCTACTGTTCATCCAGCCCTCCACGGGGTGGTCCTGTTCATCCAGCCCTCCACGGGGTCCTGTTCATCCAGCCCCAACTGGCTCGATCGATCGGGGTCCTGTTCATCCAGAGGCAACACCATGGGGTCCTGTTCATCCACCCCCACCGGGAACTGTTCATCCAACCCCCCGCAACGCTCACTGTTCATCCAGAGGCAGCATCGATCGGCTTGATTAGCAGCGAGAGCGGCGAATCGCTCGTCGGGTTGATTAACAGCCATCGATCGATCGCTTGGGTTCGATGAACGCGTAGCTGCGCAGGCAATCGCTCGGGTTCGATTAGAGCCCGACGCCGCCGGTTCAGTTCGATTAGCTAACGCCATGCACACACGCAGTGCACGTGTATGACTGAAACGCGCATCGCTCGATCGCCGACCTCCCACCATAACAGGAACTCCAGAAATTCCCCGCTTCTAACGGTTTTTCCGTCATGGACGGCCCAAAGAATGTCATGCAGCTGCGTCTCCGGCTCGCCCAAGACGAAAAGCCCATTTTCGGTCATGATTTTTTGTCATAGAAGTAGGAGCCCACCACATCTATGATGATACCGGGTTTTGTCACAATTATCGTCATAGAAGTGTCATATGTATGACAGAAAAAAAATTCGTTCGGCCCAAAATGTCACGGATGTGTCTTTTTTTTGTAGTGCTTGTGGGTTTCTTCGGTGAGGATGGTTGCCTTCCTATCCTCATTTGACTTTGACTATTCTTTGTCTTCACAAAGATCTGCATGCCACCACAGAGGTGCCTCCCGAGCCCTGTCCCAATGCATTTGTCGAGTGTTGGTGGGCTCGAGGCTAGCTCGCTCGGCTGGCGTGGGCGAGCTGCCCCGGCAAGGACCCTTACCGGGGCAACCTCAGTGGCCCCGGCAAGACCCGGCAAGGGACCTTGCCGGGGAAACCTGCTTCGTCCATCTGATCTTTATGGCCTTGGTCCTTGCCGTTGCTTCGGTTCATCTTGTGCCTCGGTCTTAACTTGGCTCACCTCCCTCGCTCTGCTTGGTGTGGTCGCGGGCGCGGCTCTGACTGCCCTGCACAGGTAAAGGGGTACAAAAATGCACCCCTAGTTTTGTACACCGACAGGATCCCCCGGGCCTAGGCCACACATAAGCGCGACACGTTGTTGGGTCAGGTCCAAAACGGTGCGTGGGCAGGCGCGGTGGTTTTTACCGTGGATTTTTTTTGCGCGTTGTGGTTCCCACGACCCACGCGCGTGGCGCAGCGTGGAGGGGCGTGCGTGACGTGAGCGGCATGCGTGGGGCGGTCTTCACACGCATGCGTCACATCGCAGTAAAGAGGCGGCTCGTGCCTTCCCCGTAAAGGGAGGGAGGCATGGAGGCGCGGCTCATTTACTGAATGGGGTCGGGGCACGGTCTTCAAGGCGTCCACTCCCCACGATCACGGGGTGGGGAGAGGTCGCCTCACCTGTCCCCTCGGTTCTGCACGTCTGCCACGCGTCTTTCATGCGCTCAGGGTGGCAAACGGTGGAGGTGGGAAACCGGGCCGTCGCTGGTTGTGGCAGCGGGTCGGTCCTTGTTTCATGTGCCTCCCGTGTCTTGATTGGCCGAGCGGGGCGGCCGAGCCCCAACCCCGTTCCTTTATAAAGAGCGGGAAGGGGAGATGGCATCGCACATCCTTCCATCTTCTACCTCCCTTTGCTTCTGCTCCTTCCTTTCATTTGTCATGGAGAAAGGGAATCCCGGTCCTTCAATGGTGGCGACGAGGGTCGCCGCTCGACAACGTGTCCCCCCTCCTCCAGCGCTCGTGGCGGCAGAGCCGGCCGCGAGGGGAAGGGGGAGGGGGCGAGGCCATGGGCGAGGCCGGGGCAGAGGTCGCAATGCTCGTGGGAGAGGAGGGCGAGGCGGCGCGCCAGCTTCGCCCCCGCCCATGGTGCCTTTCCCGATGGAAGGCCATGTTGGAGACCAGCCCTGCGAATTCTTCATTAGGCTGCACCGGCTTCCGCGTCGCCATCTTCGTCTTTCTGCCCCGTTTGCTCGGGAGATGGAGCGTGACCGGCCCCAATCCCTCAGACTGCACATGAGGGGTTGCGGGAACGGGGGCACGTGGGTCGACATCGACTTCCCGGCTCCTCGAGTCATGTACCTCCGTCATGGGTGGAAAATGTTCACGCGCATCCACAGCTTGACGGCAGGGCTCATCTTCTACTTCAAATTGATGGAGGACGGCCTACTCTCCGTCAAGGTCTTTGGGGAGTTCGGGACTCGCCTAAAGTGCTTCATGGACAGCTCCTCCGATGGAGATTCTAACGATGGAAGCTCTTCATCGAGCAAAAGTGACGAGGAGGACAGCGGGACGGATAGCGGGGACGAGTCCGACTAGGCGTCGGACGCCCCGCGCCTGGGCGGGTGCGGCAGCAGCAGCATCTGCACCTGGCCTCTCCTCCGGCAGGAGTTTGCCGGGGGCGGGGCCGGCTCCTTGAAATTCTCAGGGCCATCTCCTTGGGCGGCTGGCATCGGGAGGCTGCGGAAGAGGAAGAGGGCGGGCGGCAAGGCCATCAACTCGGAGTACGCGGGCACCGACGCCTTCGTCGCGTACCGCCGGTCCTGCTACCTCGTCTTCCAGCTCTTTTCCCAGCACCGTCATCACCGGCCTGTCCATGGGCGGCCGCCGAGGTGTTCTCTCGGTGTCTTCTGCCGCTCATAGCTCGCCTAGGTTCCCCTTTTGCCCTTTTCGCCTCCTTGACCTACCTCCTGAGGAGAGGGACAAGAAAGGGATTACGGCCATCTTATCTCTTTTTTTGCTTGTAAGCCTGGGGGCCTTTGTTAACTTTAGAACTTGTAATCCCCTTGTTCATGTTTTTCATTTCGTATGAACTGTACCTGTATGGGATGTTTTTAATGAAAAAGGGATGTTTGCCGGGTTTTTCGTTCGCAGGTAAAACCCACGACAAGGAGTAAAATCCTTGTTACCTTTAAGATAAACGTTTTCTCGCCCGGCAACAGGCCTTGCCGTCCCCCCACTTCGCTCGACCTTTCTCACGCTCTTGGCAGAGGCAGGGATGAGGTGGGCTTAGGCTCCTCGTTTGATTTCCTTGCTGCTGCGACTACGACCAAACTCGGTCCCAGGAAACGAGTCCTAGGGTCCGGAATGAGGGGAGCATGGTAGCTTAAGGATAAAAACAAGGTTTCACATACCTCAGTCCATAACGAAACGCATGATAAGGGATAGAGAACTTATCTGAATCTGCAGCCCCCGGCAACCGTGTCTTGCCGTGGGTGGATCTTTGCTCTCGTAGCCCCCGGCAATACTGGCTTTCCGGGGCCCGGACGTCGGTTCGTGCCCTTTCTTCCAAAGCAGCTCATCAAGGATATTCATGTGTCCTGCGAACCAAAGAAGACAAAGAAGAACAGAGAGACGCGCACTCGACCTCTAAGTTAGCGGTTAGCCACCGCTAAGCACTATCAACCCTAACCAAGGACGAGACTCGACCTAGCATGCATGATATAACTTAGGGCGTCAGTGCTTCATTTATCTATGCTCAGGGTCTGCGCCTAGCTTTGTACAAAGGGTCACATGCCTTGCTGGCAAAGCTTGTACAAAAGGGTGGCTTGCCGGGAGGCCCGGCAAACCGCGCCTTATGGGTAAAACTTGCGAAGATGCTCGATGTTCCAGGAGTTGCTCACTGGGACGACATCTTCGATCTCCAGGCGGACTGCGCCGGGCCTGGTGACTCGTATTACCCGATAAGGGCCTTCCCACTTCCGCGTCAACTTGTTGGTATTCTTGGCCGAATGAATGCGTCGAAGAACAAGGTCGCCTTCCTCAAAGCTTTGGGCATTAACCTTGCGGCTATGGTAGCGGTGCAAGGCTTGCTGGTAGCGTGCCGCTCTCACAGCCGCCCGAAGACAATCTTCCTCAAGGAGCGTCACGTCATCTTGGCGCAACGGCTCTTGCTCAAGCTCGTCATAAGCGAGCACTCGAGGTGACCCGTGTATGAGTTCCGTGGGGAGAACTGCTTCCGCCCCGTATACCAGGGCAAAAGGTGTCTGGCCGGTGGCTCGATTTGGCATCGTCCTGATCGACCAAAGAACCGCCGGCAACTCATCAATCCAGCGCCTTCCGCTCTTGTGGAGCCTGTCAAAGGTCTTCGTTCTCAAGCCTCGCAACACTTCAGCATTTGCCCTCTCCGCTTGGCTGTTGCTCCGTGGATGTGCCCCGGAAGCAAAACAGACCTTGCTGCCGAGGTCTCGGATGTACTGCATGAAGGTGTGGCTTGTGAGCTGCGTGCCATTGTCGGTGATGACTCTGTTTGGCACACCAAAACGGTAGACCAGTCCTTTGAAGAATTTGACGGCTGACTGAGCAGTCACCTTGCTCACGGCTTCCACCTCTGGCCACTTTGTGAACTTGTCGATTGCAACATACAAGTACTCAAAGCCCCCGACAGCATGGGGGAAAGGGCCCAGTATATCGAGCCCACAGACCGAGAATGGCCAGGAGAGAAGGATTGTCTGAAGGGCTTGAGCTGGTTGATGAAGCTTCTTTGAATGGAACTGGCACACTTCACACTTGGTGAATAGTGTCATCGCATCCTGGAGGGCGGTGGGCCAGAAGAAACCTTGCCGGAACGCCTTCCCGGCAAGAGCCCTTGACCCTATGTGGGAGCCACATATGCCTCCATGTATCTCTGCCAACAGCTCTAGTCCTTCCTCCCGGGGGATGCACTTGAGTTTCACACCGTTCGGCCTTCTCCGGTACGGGACGTCATCGACGAACTGCTACAGGGCGGACCGACGGGCTACTTTCTCCGCTTCTTCCTGCTCCTCAGGAAGCTCCCCTGTTTGGAGGAATTGGACGGTATGTTGCGCCCATCCCGGAGCCTGAGGCTCGACAGCAAGGACCAAAGGCATCTCTTCCACCATGGGAGCGGCTGTCTCTATGGCCAGGGCCTAAGGTCCCGCTGGAGTCAGTTGCTCTTGGGCAGGCTCAGCGTCCGCGGTAGTACCCTTGCCAGCGGCCCAGGGGGTCTCGGTAGGAAAGTACTTGCCCGGACCTGATTTTCTCCGCTTGCTCTGCCCTACTGATGGATCGATGGATGGTTGAGTTAACCGGAGCAAAAAGGTAACTGGTTCCACAGGTAGATTGAATGCGGCACACTTTGATAGGTAATCGGCGATGTCGTTCTCCGCTCGGGGGACGTGCTCCTCCTGAATACCGTCAAAGCGTTCCTCCAGCTTCCTCACCTCATCTACATATGCTTCCATCAGTGGGCTCTGATAATCTTTGTTAACTTGCCTGACAACGAGCTGCGAGTCGCCCCTGATGATGAGCTTCTTAACCTCGAGGTCTGCCGCGATCACGAGACCGCAAGCAATCCTCGACTCGGCGGTGTTATTGGTGGACATCTCCCTGGGGAAGTGCATCTGGATCACGTACTTGAGGTGCTCTCCGGTGGGCGCGACGAGCAACACACCGGCACCGGCGCCTTGCAGCAAGGAGGCTCCATCAAAGTACATGATCCAGTTGCGGTCTGCTTCCTTGCCGGGGAGAGTAGTCTCCTGGATTTCTTCGTCAGGCGTCGAGGTCCATTCCGTGATGAACTCCGCCAAGACTGCTTTGAATTGTTGAGGTGCTCTCAAACTTTAAGCCGAAGCTTGACAACTCCAAGGCCCATTCCACAATCCTTCCGGTTGCGTCTGGGTTGTGCAGTATTCGTTGCAACGGGAGGCGGGTGACGACAGTGATCTCGTGGGCCTGGAAGTAGTGACGCAGCTTCCTTGAGGCCATAAGGAGGCCGAAGAGCAATTTTTGCACACCGGAATACCTTGAACTAGCCCCCTGTAAGAGGGACCTGACAAAGTAGACCGGGTGCTGCATCATCTTTTTCTTGGGCACCACTTCACTCGACCGCACGGGCATCGCCCTGGTGGCACCAGACTCTGCCGGGGGCCGCGCCTTATCGACACCAGGCCCTGCCGGGGGAATCTTTGGCTCGCCATCCGCTGGTCCTGCCGCCATTGCTGCCTCCTCGTCGACCTCCCTCTGTGCCACTAGTGCGGCGCTGACCACTTGATTCGTCGCCGCTAGATACAGCAGTAACGGCTCTTGTGGTTTAGGCGCAACTAGTATTGGCGTGGAGGAAAGGTATTTCTTCAGGTCCTGTAGTGCGGCCTCGACTTCTGGGGCCCACTCTATTGTGCCCGCCTTTTTCAAGATCTTGAAAAAGGGAAGGGCGCGCTCGGCGGACTTGGAGATGAACCGGCTCATGGCGGCAACGCAGCCGGTGAGCCGACGCACATCCTTGACCCGCTTGGGCGCCTCGATCTGCTCAATAGCCTTGATCTTGTCTGGGTTTTCCTCGATCCTGCGCTGTGACACGAAGAACCCGAGAAGCTTGCCGGACGGGACGCCGAAGACGCACTCCTCAGGGTTCAACTTGAGGTTGATCTTGCGCAGGTTGGCAAACGTTTCTTCTAAATCTTGCACAAGAGTCGGCCCGTCCTTGGTTTTGACCACTATGTCATCCATGTAGGCTTCCATATTTCAATGGAGCTGAGGTTCAAAACCAATTTGGACCGCTCTTGCAAACGTTGAGCCAGCACTCTTCAACCCGAAAGGCATCCGTAAAAAGCAATACGTACCACATGGGGTGATGAATGTTGTCTTCTCTTCATCTTCTCTTGTCATGAAGATTTGGTGGTAGCCTGAGTAGGCATCGAGGAATGATAACAGATCACACTCGGCCGTGGAGTCAACAATCTGGTCAATGCGCGGCAATGGGAAGGGGTCTTTAGGACAAGCCTTATTGATATCTATGTAATCAATACACAGCCTCCACTTCCCATTCGCCTTGTGCACCACTACCGGATTGGCCAACCACGTCGGATGGAGCACCCCTCTCACCAAACCTGCCGCTTCTAACTTCCTGATCTCCCCTGTGATGAACTCCTGCCTCTCCAGAGCCTGCTTTCTGACCTTCTGCTTGACGGGCCGCGCGTGGGGGCAGACAACTAGGTGGTGCTCAATCACCTCCCTGGGAACACCGAGGATGTCGGACGCTTGCCATGCAAACACGTCGACATTTGCCTGCAAGAAGGTGACGAGCTCGCCTTCCTATTTGCTGTTGAGGGCGGAGCCTATGATGAAGGCCCCTCCCATGCCGTCCTCCGCGACGGGCACCTTCTTGGTCTGCAACGGCTGGGCTCTGGATCTCTTGCTCTTGTCGGCAGAGCTCTCTGGCACGTCCTCAACGGTAGCACAACACCCCGAGGAGGTGCGCTTTCCGGAGTGGGTGCGAGAGGTCTTGCCGGGCTCCTTATCTCCTCCCGGGCCTTCGGCGGCAGGAGCAGGTGCCTTGACGGCAGCTGCTGCAACTGCTTCCCAGTAGAGTTGGTTGGCGCAGATCAGCGCGTCCTTCTTGTCGGAGTGGATGGAGATGATGGTCAACGGCCCGGGCATCTTTAGCATGTTGTAGGCGTAGTGTGATGTTGCCATGAACTTGGCTAGTGCCGGGCGGCCGAGGATCCCGTTGTAGGGCAGGGGGATCTCGGCCACGTCGTAGACGATCCTCTCCGTCCGGTAGTTCAACTCTCCTCCAAATGTCACGGGATGTGTGATCTTTCCCTTTGGCTGACTTCTCCCCGGATTGACCTCCTGAAACATGCCCGTTTCCTTGAGGTCTCCGTCAGGGATTTGCAACCTTTTGACCACGAGAGGCGAGATCAGGTTCAGGCCGGCCCCACCGTCAACCAACATCTTGTTCACCCTGAGTTTGCGTATTGTTGGCGAAACCAAAAATTGTAAACACCTGACCGCAGTAGTGTGATCAGGGTGGTCCTCAGCGTCAAAGATGAGGGGCGTGATGGACCACTTTAGTGGATTCTGAGCATCGAACGACGGCTCTGTCGCTGTAACCTCTCGCACCCACTGCTTGAGCTGGCGGTGAGAGATATGCAGCGAGGCGCCGCCATCGACGCACATGGCCTCTGTAGCCTTCTGGAACCCTTGCTCACCGGACTCGTCATCCTCGTCATGATCGCCGTCCTCTTGTTTCTTGTCGCGGCCCCGGGCGGGCCTCTCTTGCTGGTTGTCCTTGCCGGGGCGGCCTCCTTGGCCGCCACGCTTCTTGCCGGATCCCTCAGCACCATCCTGATCCTTCTCCATGTCACGCCTTACGTACTCAGCCTTTTGCTTCTCAGCAAGCAGCTCGACTTGTCAGCAGTTCTGGAGATCGTGGCCCTTGGTGCAGTGGAGCTTGCAGTATTGCTTGCTGGAGCTTCCTGGCATGTCGGTAGCCGCCAAGGCCCGGCAGGTGGCGCACCCGGCAATCTCCTTGCCGGGGGTGTCTGCCTTGACCTTCTTGCTGGCACCGGTATCGTCAGATCCCTCAACGGCGAGCATGGCCTTGCCTTTGCGTTTCCTGTTGCAACGCCGACCCTTCTTTGTCGGAGTGGCTGATACGTCTCTGTCGTATCTATAATTTTTGATTGTTACATGACAATATTATTCAACTTTCATATACTTTTTGGGAATTTTATATACTATTTTTGGGACTAACATATTGATCCATTGCCCAGTGCCAGTTCCTGTCTGTTGCATGTTTTTCGTTTTGCAGAATATCCATATCAAATGGAGTCCAAACGGGATAAAAATGGGTGGAGCTTATTTTTGGAATATTTGGAAAATATGGGAGAAAGATCAACGCGAAACGGTGTCCGAGGTGGCCATGAGGCAGGGGCCCATGCCCGTACCAGGAGGGCCCGCCCCCCACCATCGTGAGCCACCCGTAAGGCGGTTGATGCTCTACTTTGGCTGCAAGAAAGCTAATTTTTGCTAAAAAATCACGGCGAAGGTTTCAATCCAATCGGAGTTACGGATCTCCATATATACCCGAAACGGTGAAACAGAGCCAGAACAGAACACAGAACCAGAGAGAGACATAGAGATAGATCGAATCTCGGAGGGGCTCTCGCCCCTCCCACGCCATGGAGACCATGGACCAGAGGGGAAACCCTTCTCCTATCTATGGAGGAGGTCAAGGAAGAAGAAGAGGAAGAAGGGGGTCCCTCTCCCCCTTGCTTCCGGTGGCGCCGGAGTGCCACCTGGGGCCATCATCATCACCACCATCTTCACCAACAACTTCACCGCCATCATCACCAACTCTTCCCCCCTCTATGCAGCGGTGTAACCTCTCTCTTAAACGCTGTAATCTCTACTTAAACATGGTGCTCAACGCTATATATTATTTCCCAATCATGTATGGCTATCCTATGATGTTTCAGTAGATCTGTTTTGTCCTACGGGCTATTTGATGATTAAGATTGGTTTGAGTTGCATGTTTTATTATTGGTGTTGTCCTATGGTGCTCTCCGTGTCGCGCAAGCGTGCGGGATTCCCGTTGTAGGGTTTGCAATATGTCTATAATTTGCTTATAGTGGGTGGCGTGAGTGAACAGAAGCACATACCCGAGTAAGTAGGTTGTTTGCGTATGGGATAAAGAGGACTTGATGCTTTAATGCTATTGTTGGGTTTTACCTTAATGATCTTTAGTAGTTGCGTATGCTTGCTAGAGTTCAAATCATAAATGCATATGATCCAAGTAGAGAAAGTATGTTAGCTTATGCCTCTGCCTCAAATAAAATTGCAATAATGATTACCGGTCTAGTTATCGATTGCCTAGGGACAAATAACTTTCTTGTTGACAAAAGCTCTCTACTAAAACTAATTTAGTTGTGTCTCTATCTAAACAGCCCCTATCTTTTATTTACGTGCTCTTTACTTTCTTGCAAGCTTACCCAAAGACACCTACAAAGTACTTCTGGTTTTATTCTTGTTCTAGGTAAAGCGAACGTTAAGTGTGCGTAGAGTTGTATCGGTGGTCGATAGAACTTGAGGGAATATTTGTTCTACCTTTATCTCCTCGTTGGGTTCGACACTCTTACTTATGAAAGAGGCTATAATTGATCCCCTATACTTGTGGGTTATCAAGACATTTTTCTGGCGCCATTGCCGGGGAGTCATAGTGTGGGGTGAATATTCTCGTTTGTGCTTGTTTGCTTTATCACTAAGTGATTTTTATTTGCTGTTCTTAGTTGTTTTCTATCTTTAGTTATGGGTAGGAAACGCATACCAAAAAAATTAGTTGTGCCTACTGAACCAATGGTTGAAGAACCACTCAAAATCTATCACACTGCTGAAGCTTATTACTTGGATCATCTTCGATCCCTATGTGCTCGTGCTGAAACCCCAACTAGCTTAGTTGAGGGAAAATCTTCATATGAGCATGCTTGTTTTGTGCGACATCGAATATCTCAAAAAGGGAAACTTTTGCAGCATCAAATTAATACTATGCAATGCTATGCTTGGAATTTATGTGAAATTTATGATTTTACTTGTTGTTCTAAAAACCCTAAGAAACACCTTCCCTATCAATTTGAGTTTAGTGATAATGGAATTGTATCTTCATATGCTAAGGGTGTTCACAATTACTATGATGTTCAACAAATTGAAGAATGTGTTGCTTTTAAGGGTGCTTATGAAATTGCTTCATTGATTGAAAAGTATGATGCTACTCTTTACAAATCTGAAAATTTTGCCATACTTAAATATTGCTATGATAATTATGATTCTAATGCCTATGTTAAACTATATATCAAGGTCTACTCCCCTGTCCAAGAAGAGACTAATATTTTGCAGGAGTCTGTGGAAGAAGAAATTGATGAACCTGTGAGCTCATTGGATGACAAAGATGATGAGGAGAGCGAAGAAGAAAAGGAGGAAGAGCGGATTAGCTACCCTTGCCCACCTTCTAATGAGAGTAACCCTCCAACTCATACATTGTTTAATTCCCCTTCGTGCTTACCGAAGGATGATTGCTATGATGACTATTATGATCTCGTTGATTCTCTTGAAATATCCCTTTTTTGATGACGCTTGCTATGCTTGTGGCCAAGATGCCAATATGAATTATGCTTATGGAGATGAACTTGCTATAGTTCCTTATGTTAAACATGAAATTGTTGCTATTGCACCCATGCTTGATAGTCCTATTATCTTTTTGAATTCTCCCAACTAAACTATATCGGAGAAGTTTGCACTTATTAAGGATTACATTGATGGGTTGCCCTTTACCGTTGCACATGATGATTTTGATAGATATAATATGCATGTGCTTGCTGCTCCTACTTGCAATTATTATGGGAGAGGAACTATATCTCCACCTCTCTATGTTTCCAATATGATAAAATTGCAAGAAACTGTTTATACTATGCATTGGCATTTACTGGGTGTGCATGAATTGTTCTTTTATGACATGCCGATGCATAGGAAGAGAGTTAGACTTCGTCATTGCTTGATATATGTTACTTTGTTCTCACTACTAAATTACAAATCATTGCTAATTAAAATTGGCTTTGATATACCTTGGGATCCGGGTGGATTCACTACTTGAGCACTATATGCCTAGCTTAATGGCTTTAAAGAAAGCGCTGCCAGGGAGACAACCCAGAAGTTTTAGAGAGTCATTTATTTCTGTTGAGTGCTTTTATATAGTTTAAAAACAACAAAAATAAAGAGGGGAACCCAAAACTTTTTCCAAAAGGAAAGTGAAAGTGAGAGAGACAAGCATTGTTGAAGTGGGAGCTAGCCTTGAACTTTGTTCATGCTCACGGAAACTTTGTGAATCTTGATTACAGAAACTTTTCAATAAAAATAATTATCCCCTTGTACAATTCCATTGTATTATAAAAATAATGTGCCAAGGTTTGCCTTTAGGATGTTTACAATGCTTGTTGGTTTGTGCGGTGCAGGACAGAAATTTTGGCTGTAGTGCGTGATTTTTAATTTTTTACTGGAACGTCAAATGGTTCTGATTCTTTTTCCACTGTCTTTCGATACAAATTTTTTATTTTTCCTAATTTTGGAAGAATTGTTCATGTACCAGAAGTATGGTTAATGTTCATATTGCTACAGACTTTTCTGTTTTTGACAGATTCTGTTTTTGATGCGTAGTTTGCTTATTTTAATGAAACTATCAACTTATATCAGTGGATTAAGCCATGGAAAAGTTATATTACAGTAGACACAATGCAAAAACAAAATATGAAATGGTTTGCAACTGTACTTATAGTAGTGATTTTCTTTATTATACTAACGGATCTTACCGAGTTTTCTATTGAAGTTTTGTGTGGATGAAGTGTTCGATGATCGAGAAGGTTTCGATGTGAGAAGAAGGAAGAGAGGCAAGAGATCAAGCTTGGGGATGCCTGAGGCACCCCAAGTATATATTCAAGGAGACTCAAGCGTCTAAGCTTGGGGATGCCCAGGAAGGCATCCCCTCTTTCTTCAACAAGTATTGGTATGTTTTCGGATCCGTTTCGTTCATGTGATATGTGCAAATCTTGGAGCGTCTTTTGCATTTAGTTTTCACTTTTCTTTTATGCACCATGCTGGTATGAGATAGTCCTAGGTTGATTTATAGAACGCTCTTTGCACTTCACTTATATCTTTTGAGTATGGCTTTATAGAATGCTTCATGTGCTTCACTTATATCATTTGAAGTTTGGATTGCCTGTTTCTCTTCACTTAGACAACAGCCATTTGTAGAATGCTCTTTTGCTTCACTTATATTTGTTAGAGCGTGGGCATATCTTTTGTAGAAAGAATTAAACTATCGTGCTTAACTTATATCTATTTAGAGAGATGACAGGAACTGGTCATTCACATGGTTAGTCATAAAATCCTACATAAAACTTGTAGATCACTGAATATGATATGTTTGATTCCTTGCAATAGTTTTCTGATATAAAGATGGTGATATTAGAGTCGTGCTAGTTGAGTAATTATGAAATTGAGAAATACTTGTGTTGAGGTTTGCAAGTCCCGTAGCATGCACGTATGGTGAACCGTTATGCAACGAAGTCGGAGCATGAGGTACTTATTGATTGTCTTCCTTATGAGTGGCGGTCGGGGACGAGCGATGGTCTTTTCCAACCAATCTATCCCCCTAGGAGCATGCGCGTAGTACTTTGTTTTGATGACTAATAGATTTTTGCAATAAGTATGTGAGTTCTTTATGACTAATGTTGAGTCCATGGATTATACGCACTCTCACCCTTCCATCATTGCTAGCCTCTTCGGTACCGTGCATTGCCCTTTCTCACCTCAAGAGTTGGTGCAAACTTCGCCGGTGCATCCAAACCCTGTGATACGATACGCTCTATCACACATAAGCCTCATTATATCTTCCTCAAAACAGCCACGATACCTACCTATCATGGCATTTCCATAGCCATTCCGAGATATATTGCCATGCAACTTCCATCATCATCATATACATGACTTGAGAATTTCTTGTCATATTGCTCCGCATGATCGTAAGATAGCTAGCATGATGTTTTCATGTCTTGTCCGTTTTTTGATGTCATTGCTAGCTAGATCGTTGCACATCCCGGTACACCGCCAGAGCCATTCATATAGAGTCATATCTTTGTTCTAGTATCGAGTTGTAATATCGAGTTGTAAGTAAATAAAAGTGTGATGATCATCATTATTAGAGCATTGCCCTAGTGAGGAAAGGATGATGGAGACTAGGATTCCCCCACAAGTCGGGATGAGACTCCGGACGAAAAGAATAAATAAAATAAATAAATAAAGAGAAGGCCCAAAAAACAAAAAAATGAGAGAAAAAGAGAGAAGGGGCAATGTTACTATCCTTTTACCACACTTGTGCTTCAGAGTAGCACCATGTTCTTCATATAGAGAGTCTCTTGAGTTATCACTCTTTCATATACTAGTGGGAATTTTCATTATAGAACTTGGCTTGTATATTCCAAGGATGGGCTTCCTCAAATACCTTAGGTCTTCATGAGCAAGCAAGTTGGATGCACACCCACTTAGTTTCAGTTTGAGCTTTCATACACTTATAGCTCTAGTGCATCTGTTGCATGGCAATCCCTAATCCTCACATTGACATCAATTGATGGGCATCTCCATAGCCTGTTGATTAGCCGCGTCGATGTGAGACTTTCTCCTTTTTTGTCTTCTCCATATAACCCCCATCATCATATTCTATTCCACATATAGTGCTATGTCCATGGCTCACGCTCATGTATTGCGTGAAAGTTGAAAAGGTTTGAGAACCTCAAAAGTATGAAACAATTGCTTGGCTTGTCATCGGGGTTGTGCATGATGTGAATATTTTGTGTGGTGAAGATGGAGCATAGCCATACTATATGATTTTGTAGGGATGAGCTTTCTTTGGCTATGTTATTTCAATAAGACATAATTGCTTGGTTGGTATGCTTGAAGTATTATTGTTTTTATGTCAAAGGATAGACTATTGCCTTGAATCACTCGTGTCTTAATATTCATGCCATGATTAGACATATGATCAAGATTATGCTAGGTAGCATTCCACATCAAAAATTATCTTTTTTATCATTGACCTACTCGAGGACGAGCAGGAATTAAGCTTGGGTATGCTGATACGTCTCCGTCGTATCTATAATTTTTGATTGTCCCATGCCAATATTATTCAACTTTCAAATACTTTTTGGCAACTTTTTATACTATTTTTGGGACTAACATATTGATCCAGTGCCCAGTGCCAGTTCCTATCTGTTGCATGTTTTTGGTTTCGCAGAATATCCATATCAGACGGAGTCTAAACGGGATAAAAACGGATGGAGCTTATTTTTGGAATATTTGGAAAATCTGGGAGAAAGATCAACGAGAAACGGTGTCCGAGGTGACCACGAGGCAGGGGCCCACGCCCGTACCAAGAGGGCACACCCCCACCCTCGTGAGCCACCCGTAAGGCGGTTGATGCTCTACTTTGGCCGCAAGAACGCTATTTTTTGGTAAAAAATCACGGCGAAGGTTTCAATCCAATCGGAGTTACGGATCTCCATATATACCCGAAACGGTGAAACAAAGCTAGAACAGAACGCAGAACCAGAGAGAGACAGAGAGATAGATCCAATCTCGGAGAGGCTCTCGCCCCTCCCACTCCATGGAGATCATGGACCAGAGGGGAAACCCTTCTCCCATCTAGGGAGGAGGTCAAGGAAGAAGAAGAAGAAGAAGGGGGCCCCTCTCCCCCTTGTTTCCGGTGGCGCCGGAGTGCCACCGGGGGCCATCATCATCACCACCATCTTCACCAACAACTTCACCTCCATCATCACCAACTCTTCCCCCCTCTATGCAGCGGTGTAACCTCTCTCTTACCCGTTGTAATCTCTACTTAAACATGGTGCTCAATGCTATATATTATTTCCCAATGATGTATGGCTATCCTACGATGTTTGAGTAGATCTGTTTTGTCCTACGGGCTATTTGATGATTAAGATTGGTTTGAGTTGCATGTTTTATTATTGGTGCTGTCCTATGGTGCTCTCCGTGTCGCGCAAGCGTGAGCGATTCCCGCTGTAGGTTTTGCAATATGTTTATGATTTGCTTATAGTGGGTGGTGTGAGTGAACAGAAGCACAGACCTGAGTAAGTAGGTTGTTTGCGTATTGGATAAAGAGGACTTGATGCTTTATTGCTATGGTTGGGTTTTACCTTAATGATCTTTAGTAGTTGCGGATGCTTGCTAGAGTTCCAATCATAAGTGCATATGATCCAAGTAGAGAAAGTATGTTAGCTTATGCCTCTCCCTCAAATAAAATTGCAATAATGATTACCGGTCTAGTTATCGATTGCCTAGGGACAAATAACTTTGTTGTTGACAAAAGCTCTCAACTAAAACTAATTTAGTTGTGTCTCTATCTAAACAGCCCCTAGATTTTATTTATGTGCTCTTTACTTTCTTGCAAGCTTACCCAAAAACACCTACAAAGTACTTCTAGTTTTATTCTTGTTCTAGGTAAAGCGAACGTCAACTGTGCGTAGAGTTGTATCGGTGGTCGATAGAACTTGAGGGAATATTTGTTCTACCTTTAGCTCCTCGTTGGGTTCGACACTCTTACTCATCCAACGAGGCTACAATTGATCCCCCGTACTTGTGGGTTATCAGCGGTGGCATCCTCATCAGTAGAGTCAGTTTCCGAGCCGGCGTCTTCGCCGGGGTACTTCATTCCCTCTTCAGCCCGGGCGCACCTGTCGGCCAGGACGTCGAGCTCGTCCACATCCTTAACCTTGGTCATTGCCAGCTCCTCGCGCATCTTGCGATTGCGTACGTTCTGATGGAACGCGCTTATCACAGCGGCGGGATGAACGTCAGGGATGTTGTACTGCACCCGGCTGAATCTCTGGATGTACTTGCGCAGGGTTACCCCTTCCATCTAGGGAATGATATGCAGATCACTGGCCTGGCCGTGAGCTTGGTGGCCTCCTGTGAAGGCACCAACGAACTCACGGCACAGATCCGACCAGGAAGAGATGGAGTCCGCCGGCAAGTGCATCAACCAAGACATCACATTGGGCTTGAGCTCCAGCGGGAAGTAGTTGGCAAGCACCTTGTCGTCGCGAGCTCCAGTGGCCTGCATCGCGATGGTGTAGATGCTGAGGAACTCGGACGTATGTGTCTGGCCGGTGTACTTCTCGCCGACGTCGGGCTTGAACATGCGGTGGGACGGCCACTGGAACTGCCTCAGCTCACGGGTAAAAGCCGGGCAGCCCACCTCGTAAGGTAGGCCGCCGGGGCCCCCCGGTGCCGGGTGGTCCATAGCGGGTCCCGCCCGCTTGTCCGACTGGCGGCGCGTTTCGCGCCGGCGCTCGACGGCGGTCCGAGCGTCTTCGTGAGCTCGCTCCCGATGGACCTGGCGCTGGTCGCGGAGGGTCCGTGGATCGGACGACTCTATGGAGATGTTATCACCAGCGTCGTCGCGACGGGCCAACGTCCACGGCGGCTGGCGAGGAGGAGGAGAGTGCACCGTGGCCGCAGCTCCCCCGTTCCTCCCAGCGCCAGCATGTGGTGGCACTACAAAAGAAAGACACATCCGTGACATTTTGGGCCGAACGAATTTTTTTTCTGTGATACATATGACACTTCTATGACGCTAATTGTGACAAAACCCAGTATCATCATAGATGTGGTGGGCTCCTACTTCAATGACAAAAAATAGTGACAGAAAATGGGCTTTTTGTCCTGGGCGGGCCGGAGACGCAGTGATGTCTACTACACAACCTTCTTCTTGTAGACGTTGTAGGGCCTCCAAGTGCAGAGGTTTGTAGGACAGTAGCAAATTTCCCTCAAGTGGATGACCTAAGGTTTATCAATCCGTGGGAGGCATAGGATGAAGATGGTCTCTCTCAAACAACCCTTCAACCAAATAACAAAGAGTCTCTTGTGTCCCCAACACACCCAATACAACGGTAAATTGTATAGGTGCACTAGTTCGGCGAAGAGACGGTGATACAAGTGCAATATGGATGGTAGATAAAGGTTTTTGTAATCTGAAAATATAGAAACATCAAGGTAGCAAGCGGTAAAAGTGAGCGTAAATGGTATTGCAATGATAGGAAACAAGGCCTAGGGTTCATACTTTCACTAGTGCAAGTTCTCTCAACAATAATAACATAATTGGATCATTTAACTATCCCTCAACATGCAACAAAGAGTCACTCCAAAGTCACTAATAGCGGAGAACAAACGAAGAGATTATGGTAGGGTACGAAACCACCTCAAAGTTATTCTTTCCAATCAATCCGTTGGGATATTCCTATAAGTGTCACAAACAGCCCTAGAGTTCGTACTAGAATAACACCTTAAGACACAAATCAACCAAAACCCTAATGTCACCTAGATACTCCAATGTCACCTCAAGTATCCGTGGGTATGATTATACGATATGCATCACACAATCACAGATTCATATATTCAACCAACACATAGAACCTCAAAGAGTGCCCCAAAGTTTCTACCGGAGAATCACGACGAAAACGTGTGCCAACCCCTATGCATAGGTTCATGGGCGGAACCCGCAAGTTTATCACCAAAACATACATCAAGTGAATCACGTCATATCCTATTGTCACCACAGATACGCACGGCAAGACATACATCAAGTGTTCTCAAATATTTAAAGACTCAATCCGATAAGATAACTTCAAAGGGAAAACTCAATACATTACAAGAGAGTAGAGGGGGAGAAGAAACATAAGATCCAACTATAATAGCAAAGCTCGAGATACATCAAGATCGTGCCAAATCAAGAACACGAGAGAGAGATCAAACACATAGCTACTAGTACATACCCTCAGCTCCGAGGGTGAACTACTCCGTCCTCGTCATGGAGAGCGCCGGGATGATGAGATGGCCACTGGTGAGGGTTCCCCCCTTCGGCAGGGTGCCGGAACAGGGTCCCGAGAGGTTTTTGGTGGCTACAGAGGCTTGCGGCCGCGGAACTCCAGATCTAATCACTGTTCTGGAAGTTTTAGGATACGTAGGTATATATGGGTGAAAGAAGTACGTCGGTGGACCGAAGGGGGGGCCACGAGGCAGGGGCGCGCCCCCCACCCTCGTGGGCACCTCCCTTATTTCCTGACGTGCACTCCAAGCTTTTCCGGTAGCTTTTCTTCCAAAAATAACTTCTCCAGTTGATTTCGTTCCGTTTCGACTCCATTTGATATTCCTTTTCTTGGAAACACTGAAATAGGCAAAAAAACAACAAATCTGGGCTGGGCCTCCGGTTAATAGGTTAGTCCCAAAAATAATATAAAAGTGGATAATAAAGCCCAATATTCATAGCATGGAGCAATCAAAAATTATAGATACGTTGGAGACGTATCAAGCATCCCCAAGCTTAATTCCTGCTCGTCCTCTAGTAGGTAAATGATAAAAAAGATAATTTTTTATGTGGAATGCTAGTTGGCATAATTTCAATGTAATTCTTCTTAGTTGTGGTATGAACATTCAGATCCATAAGATTCAAGACAAAAGTTCATATTGACATAAAAATAATAATACTTCAAGCATACTAACTAAGCAATTATGTCTTCTCAAAATAGCATGGCCAAAGAAAGTTCATCCCTACAAAATCATATAGTTTAGTCATGATCCATTTTCGTCACACAAGAATGCTCTCATCATGCACAACCCCGATGACAAGCCAAGCAATATTTTCATGCTTTAGTAATCTCAAACTTTATAAACCTTCATGCAATACATGAGCGTGAGCCATGGATATAGCACTATGGGTGGAATAGAATATGATGATTGGGGTTATGTGGAAAAGACAAAAAAGGAGAAAGTCTCACATCAACGAGGCTAATCAATGGGCTATAGAGATGCCCACCGATTGATGTTAATGCAAGGAGTAGGGATTGCCATGCAACGGATGCACTAGAGCTATAAATGTATGGAAACTCAACAAAAGAAACTAAGTGGGTGTGCATCCAACTTGCTTGCTCATGAAGACCTAGGGCATTTGAGGAGGCCCATTGTTGGAATATACAAGCCAAGTTCTATAATGAAACATTCCCACTAGTATATGAAAATGACAAAACAAGAGACTCTCTATCATGAATATTATGGTGCTACTTTGAAGCACAAGTGTGGAGAAGGATAGTAACATTGTCCCTTCTCTCTTTTTATCTCATTTTTTTGGGCCTTCTCTTTTTTTATGGCCTTTCTCTCTTTTTTTTATTCCTCACTTGGGACAATGCTCTAGAATGATGATCATCACACTTCTACTTATTTACAACTCAATGATTACAACTCGATACTAGAACAAAGTATGACTCTATACGAATGCCTCCGGCGGTGTACCGGGATATGCAATGAATCAAGAGTGACATGTATGAAAGAATTATGAATGGTGGCTTTGCCACAAATACTATGTCAACTACACGATCATGCTAGCAATATGACAATGATGAATGTGTCATGATGAACGGAATGGTGGAAAGTTGCATGGCAATATATCTCGGAATGGCTATGGAAATGCCATAATAGGTAGGTATGGTGGCTGTTTTGAGGAAGATATAAGGAGGTTTATGTGTGAAAGAGCGTATCATATCACGGGGTTTGGATGCACCCGCGAAGTTTGCACCAACTCTCAATGTGAGAAAGGGTAATGCACGATACCGAAGAGGCTAGCAATGATGGAAGGGTGAGAGTGCGTATAATCCATGGACACAACATTAGTCATTAAGAGCTCATATACTTATTGCAAAAATCTACAAGCCATCAAAAACCAAAGCACTACACGCATGCTCCTAGCGGGATAGATTGGTAGGAAAATACCATCGCTCGTCCCCGACCGCCACTCATAAGGAGGACAATCAAATAACACCTCATGTTTCAAATTTGTTGCATAAAGTTTATCATACGTGTATGCTACGGGACTTGCAGACTTCAACACAAGTATTTATCAAATTCACAACTACTCAACTAGCACAACCTTAATATCACTACCTCCATATCTCAAAACAATCATCAAGCATCAAACTTCTCTTAGTATTCAACACGCTCATAAGAATTCTTACAAATCTTGTATGCTTAGCATACTAGGATTATTTATGCAAATTAACATGCTATTTAAGACTCTCAAAATAATATAAGTGAAGCATGAGAGTTCATATATTTCTTCAAAATAAAACTACCACCATGCTCTAAAAGATATATGTGAAGCACTAGAGCAAACAACAAACTACTCCGAAAGATATAAGTGAAGATCAATGAGTAGTCGGATAATTATGCAACTATGTGAAGACTCTCTAACATTTCAGGATTTAAGATGTTGGTATTTTATTCAAACAGCAAGCAAAGCTAAAGAAAATAAAATGACGCTCCAAGCAAAACACATATCATGTGGTGAATAAAAATATAGCTCCAAGTAAAGTTACCGATGAACAAAGACAAAAGAGGGGATGCCTTCCGAGGCATCCCCAAGCTTAGACACTTGGTTATCCTTGAATATTACCTTGGGGTGCCTTGGGAATCCCCAAGCATAGGCTCTTGCCACTCCTTATTCCATAGTCCATCGAATCTTTACCCAAAACTTGAAAACTTCACAACACAAAACTTAACAGAAAACTCGTGAGCTCCGTTAGTGAAAGAAAACAGAACACCACTTCATGGTACTGTAATGAACTCATTCTTTATTTATATTGGTGTTAAACCTAATGTATTACAACTTCTCCATGGTTTATAAACTATTTTACTAGCCATAGATCATCAAAATAAGCAAGCAACACAATAAAACAGAATCTGTCAAAAACAGAACAGTCTGTAGTATTCTGTATCAAACGTATACTTCTGGAACTCCAAAAATTCTAAAATAAAATGGTGGACCTGAGGAATTTGTCTAGTAATCATCTGAAAAAAGAATCAACTAAATAGCACTCTCCAGTAAAAAGTTGAAGCTAATCTCGTGAGCGCAAGAGTTTCTGTTTTTTACAGCATGATCATAAAGACTTCACCCAAGTCTTCCCAAAGGTTCTACTTGGCACAAACACAAAGCTACTGGTACATACCCTCAGCCCCGAGGGTGAACTACTCCGTCCTCGTCATGGAGAGCGCCGGGATGATGAGATGGCCACCGGTGAGGGTTCCCCCCTCCGGCAGGGTGCCGGAACAGGGTCCCGAGAGGTTTTTGGTGGCTACAGAGGCTTGCGGCGGCGGAACTCCAGATCTAATCTCTATTCTGGAAGTTTTAGGATACGTAGGTATATATGGGTGAAAGAAGTACGTCGGTGGAACGAAGGGGGGCCACGAGGCAGGGGCGCCCTAGGGGTGGGGCGCCCCCACCCTCGTGGGCACCTCCTTCTTTCCCCGACGCACTCCAAGCTTTTCGGTAGCTTTCCTTCAAAAATAACTTTCTAGTTGATTTCGTTCGTTTCGAATTCGTTTGATATTCCTTTTCTTCAAACACTGAAATAGGCAAAAAACAACAAATCTGGGCTGGGCCTCCGGTTAATAGGTTAGTCCCAAAAATAATATAAAAGTGGATAATAAAGCCCAATATTGCCCCAAACAGTAGATAATACAGCATGGAGCTATAAACAATTATAGATACGTTGGAGACGTATCACGCAGCTGCATGACATTCTTTGGGCCGTCCATGACGGAAAAAATCATGGTAGAAGCGAGGGGGAGGAAAATTTTGGGGAGTTCCCGGTTACGGTGGGAGGTCGGGGGCCGAGCGATGCGCGTTTCTGTCGTACACGTACGCGCGTGTGTGCGAGGCGTTGGCTCTAACTGAACCCGAGCGAGGCTTTGGGCTCTAACTGAACCCGAGCAATTGCACTGCAGGCTACGCGTTACTGAACCCGAGCGATCGATCGATGGCTTTTAACTGAACCTGATCGAGCGATTCCTTCGCTACTACTGCTAACTGAAGCCGATCGATGCTGCCTCCGGGATGAACAGTGAGCGTTGCGGGGGGTTGGATGAACAGTGAGCGGTGGCATTGCATCTGGATGAACAGGACCCCGTGGTGTGGTGGAGGGTTGGATGAACAGCAGACGATGGAGGGGTGCCCGTGGAGGGGTGGTTGAACAGGACCCCAATGTGTGGAGGGCTGGATGAATAGTAGACAGTGGAGGGGTGCCCGTGGAGGGGTGGTTGAACAGGACCCCGTGGTGTGGAGGGCTGGAAGAACAGTAGACGGTGGAGGGGTGCCCATGGAGGGGTGGTTGAACAGGACCCCGTGGTGTGGAGGGCTGGATGAATAGTAGACGGTGGAGGGGTGGTTGAACAGTAGCCGGTGGAGTAGCGCGCGGTGGAGGCTGGATGAACAGGAGCCCGTGGAGGCTGGAGGAGGTCGACGGTGGAGACGAATAGTATCCCGTGAAGTCCCTTTTTGCGGTACGCCACACCCCTCCCGATGAACAGGGCCCCCTGTCGGCATTCTGCGAACGGGGGTACCCAGACTTGCCTGCCTACGGCGTGGGTCAAGGGGTGGCCCAGTACGGCCCATCTTCATCAGCACAAGCTCAAGACCCTCGCGAGGGGCCAAGCCTCGCGGGGCAGATGACAGGAAGATTCCTCAGGCGCGGCCTCGTCAGGCTGGCTCGTGAGCAGGTGGAGAGATCAAGGCGGGGTACCTCGCGAGGTGCCCATGACGCAAGCCATGACGACTAAGGGCGCCAGGCGGGCGCCAGGCGGGCGCCAGCCCGCGCAGTGTCCTCATTTTCTCTTTGGTGCAAAGGAGGCAAGTGCAGGCGAGGGTATCAAACAAAAGCATCCGTTTCGGTGCAACAAGACAAAGACCATCGCAACGGCAGGAAGGAGGTCATCGTGGAGCCCAAGCCGGTGTCACCACCAGAGCCTTTGACAGGCGAGGACCAACTTTAGTCAGGATAAGTGTACTAGATGTTCCCCTTCAAAATGGCCAATTGTTGGCGCCCTTCCCGCTCAATATTTGGGAAGAGGCCCATGGCCTTTGCCTATAAATAGGACTAGCCACCCACAGGGTAGAGGGATCCGGAATCGAGAACAGAGCTAGAGATCAAGCAATCTAGAGAGAGAGAGAGAGCGACCGAACTCCTCCTAGCAGTTCGTCGCACCGGCCAAGAACAGACCCTCGCGAGGCTGTTATTCCTTGTACTGTTCATCATCAGCCCAAGAGGCAATCCACCACACCACACACTGGAGTAGGGTGTTACACCACAATGGTGGCCCGAACCAGTATAAACCTTGTGTCTCTTGTGTTGTTCCTTTGGTAGTTTAGATCCTAGCGAGGCGACGAGGCGCGGGTAGGTAGGGGGCGAGATCTCCGGGTGCACCCCAGAGTTCGAACCTAGAGGGTCTGCCGGAACCCGAAATCCGACATTTGGCGCGCCAGGTAGGGGTGCACCGGAATCCGTCTTCCGACGCCCTGTTCTTCGCCTCCCATCACATCCATGTCAGACGCTCGTCGGGCCCGCGCCGAGCGACGAGCCGCTCTTGCTACCCGCGTCGCCCAGATGGCCCCCGTCGGCAGCCGCCCCCGCCATTCCCCGTCGCCTGCCGCCACCGGCCCGGCGGGGAACGAGCAGCAAGCATCGTCCCAGCATCCGTCCGTAAGGCGAGACAGCCGTACAGCTACTCCTTCACTCGCCCCATGGAGGCTCGGGCCGCGCTCATCGTGGCAAACGAGCTCCTGCGCTACCGCCCTGTCGACGACGTCTACAAAGAGTGGCTCGACCGCGTTGCCGAGCTCGTCCGTGCCGCAGGGAACTCCCCCGCGCCGTCCTTCTCGCTGCACCGCGCCTCGCCCTGCGCGGGCGATGAAGCTCCAGGGGCGCCTCAGCCGCCTCCCCCTCAAGAAGGTGCCCTGGCCCCAAGGCGCGTGACCCCTGGGCGGAACCCACTCCATCCGGCACCAGCGCAGCAAGAGCAAAGCTGTCAAGAGGTCCCTCGCCCCCAAGAAGCTGCCCGAGTGCTCCCTGCGCCGGCCCGTCACGACCGCGCTCCTGCACCACCAGCACGCCAAGACCCCGCGCTGCTCCCAGCGGCAGCGCATGGGGACCCGCAAGACCAGGCTCTTCGTCACCAAAGGCCCCCCGTGGCCACAGCAGGCTGCCGTGCCTTCACCACCAAGCTGCGCAGCGTCGTGTGGCCCGGCAAGTTCAAGCCAGACCTGCCTCCTCGCTACGACGGCACGGCCGACCCAGCGGAGTTCCTCCAGCTCTACGAGCTGGGCATCGAAGCCGCCAACGGGGACAAGAAGGTCATGGCGAACTGGTTTCCCATGGCACTCAAGGACGGAGCCCACACTGCTCTGAAACAGCTCTCGCACGATCTCCTCCAGGGACGAGATGCGCACCCGCTTCATCGCCAACTTCAAGGTACTCGTGGACGGCCTCCTGCCGTGGCGACATGCGCCAGATCATGCAGCAGCCGGGAGACCTGCGAAGTACATCCAGCACTTCAACAACGCACGCCTCAAGATTCCCAAGGTGACCGAGGAGGCCATCATCTCAGCCTTCTCAGATGGTGTGCGTGACGTCAAGATGAAGGAGGAGCTGGCGATGCATGAAGATCTGTGCACATCCTTGGAGTTGTTCAACTTGGCGACCAAGTGCGCCAGGGATGAGGAAGGACGCCTTTCCCTCCTCGAGCTGCCAGCCGCAGACCCAGAAGAGAAGAAGCCCAAGGCCAAGGACGTGAAGCGCAAGGGGGCTGGCGTGCTCGCGGAAGAACCAGACACCAAGCGAGGCAGAGATCAGCCCGAGTCTTCCAAGGGCAGCCGATACTGTGTGTACCACGACCTCCACACCCACAACACCAACGAATGTCAAGAGCTCCGAGCCGTGCGAGAAGGGAGAATCGGTCGACGCCCCGACCGCAACGACCAAGGCTACGGCCGAGGAGGAGGAAGAAACGCAGGACGCTGGGAAGACCGTGGCCCTCGCCAAGGGTGGCGTGACCGACCTCGCGAGGATCGCTGGCAGGATCAGCCTCGCGAGGGAGGCTGGAGGGATCAGCCTCACGAGGATCGCCCGCAAGGGAACGCAGGCCTCCCTCCTCTATCGCCGCAGCCAAGGAGAAATGAGGACCATCATCAGGACGAGGGGGCTGGGGGCTTCCAGGAGCCGCGCGCGATCGCTTGCATCCTGGGCGGAGCTCAAGCCCCAGCCTCTCAACGCATCTTCAAGCAGTTCGCCCGCGAAGTGAATGCAATCCTCCCCAAGCTCGAAGCCACGCGCCCTCTCAGGTGGTCAGCGTGCGCCTTCACGTTCAGCTCAGCGGATCAACTCAAGTGCGCGGCCACAGCCGGAGTCCTCCCGATGCTTTGTTTCCCAATCATCAGCAACGTGCAAGTCACCAGGACCCTCATCAATGGCGGAGCAGGGCTCAATGTCCTGTCCGTAGAGACATTCAAGAATCTCCAAGTGCCTTACAATCAGCTTCAGCCAACCAAGCCTTTCTCCGGAGTCACCAATGGCTCCACAGTTCCGATTGGGCAGGTCCGCCTCCCTGCCACCTTCGGGTCGCGCGACAACTACCGCACCGAGCTCATCGACTTCGATGTCGCCCACATTCGCCTGCCATACAATGCCATCCTCAGGTACCCAGCTCTGGCCAAGTTCATGGCTGTGACTCATCACGGCTACAACGTCCTCAAGATGCCAGGAAGAGGCGGAGTCATCACGGTTCCTTGTGAAGAGAGAGACGCAGTGTGCTCCCTGGAGCGAGCTTTTCAAGCCGCGTCACTTGAAGACCCAGATCGCAGGAGCGGGAGGCTCCCAGAGACTGCTCCCAAGAAGAAGAAGAAGACATCGCCAGGCCCAACCCCTCGGGAGGCAGGCCCCTCAGGGTCCGTGCCTATTCAGGGGGCACCTCCTTCTGTCGCATAGGAAGGCGCGCCCGGCGCCCTCCTCAAGCAAGGCTTGGGGGCTCTCTCCTGGGTGGCCACCGACCTTGCTAAGGGCACGAGGGAGGTGCTTGGGCACCACTTGGAGACGTGTTTCAAAGCATGTTTCCCTCAAGAAGGAGTGAGGCAAGGAGGGCCAAACCCTAAGGAGTTCGTCAGCCAGATCATTCCGGAAACGGCTAATGATTTTAGACCAATTACCTTACTGAACTGTTGTCTGAAAATCATTACTAAGATCTTGGCGAACCGGCTGCAGAAGGTCATTTTAAAAATCATACACAAGAACCAGTATGGGTTTATTAAAGGTCGGACTATCCAGGACTGTCTCGCGTGGTCGTACGAATATATCCACCAATGCCACTCGTCTGGGAGAGAGATTATACTGCTTAAGCTTGATTTCGCCAAGGCCTTTGATACGATTGAACATGCCCCCATGTTGGAAATTATGAGACATATGGGTTTTGATGATAGGTGGTTAGGTTGGATGGAAACGATCTTTAGCTCGGGAGTTTCGTCAGTCCTTTTAAATGGTGTTCCTGGTCGGAAATTAAAATGCAAATGTGGCGTGCGTCAGGGTGACCCTCTCTCACCATTGATCTTTGTTCTTGCGGCTGATTTGCTCGAAGCTGCGATCAACGACGCTTACACTCAGGGTTTGCTAGAGCTCCCCATTCCTCGTGATAATGCAGGTGACTTCCCGGTGGTGCAATACGCTGACGACACAATCCTAGTTATGCAAGCTTGTCCTACACAGGCCGCCCGCATGAAACTTATCTTGGAGGATTATGCGGCCTCGGTGGGACTCAAGATCAACTTTCATAAATCGACCCTCATACCCATTAACGTCGACCAACAGCATGCTGGTGGGTTGGCAGGGGTGTTTGGCTGCTCTGTTGGCACCCTGCCGTTCACCTACCTTGGGCTCCCCATGGGGACGACTAGGCCGACTATTCTCGACCTCATGCCATTGGTACACTCGGTTGAGAGGAAAACATCCACTCGCCTATCACTCATGTCGTCGGGGCTGTCGACGCTGGTGAATTCGGTGATCACCTCCATGCTGATCTACGCAATGTGCACGATCAAACTGCACCCTAAAGTGGTTGAGCACCTTGACAACCACGCCGCATCGCCTCGGGCAAAAACTCGATGATGGGATCAAATCCAACTCCCTTGCTGCCCGGGAGCTTGTCCGCCAATCAAACGGTGTGGTGGTCTTGGTGTTATTGATATCAAAATGCAAATGCCGCGCTTCTCCTAAAGTACTTGTTCAAGTTCTACAATCGTGAGGATGTGCCCAGGTTCGATTAGTGCGGGAGGCGTACTACCGAACAAGGTGCCGCACGCCATCGAGCCTCGTAGGTTCGTTCGTGGAAAGACGTAATGCAGCTCAATGGAACCTTCCGTGGGTCGCCAAAGTCATCCCGGGGATGGTTGCAGCTCTGCTTTGGAAAGATGTCCGTTTAGTGACACTGGCTCCACATCGATGGACACGCATCCATGAGCCTTCTCTTTGCTCAATGAGGACGACTCCATTGCCAAAGTTCTCGTGACCACCGATCCGCCACGATCTTCCATCCGCCTCTTCGGTCCGTGCTAGGAGGAGATCGAGAGATACAGCAAGGGTCCTTGCATGTCGATCTGGGAACCGCTCGCCTGACGCTTGGGTCTGTGACCTAGGGCGTTATTCGTCAAGGAAGTACTACAACCACTGTTTCGGGCAGGTGAAAGCTGATGAGGCCTTTGGATGGCTATGGAAATCCAAATGCCCGATCAAGTTTAAGATGTTTGGGTGGCTGCTTATGGTAGATCGTTTGAACACCAGGAACATGCTGAAGCGGCGTAACTTTGCTATAGCCGGGGACAACTACACTTGCATGCTCTGCCAAAACCCGCCCGAGGAAACCGTGGAACATCTCTTCTTCGCGTGCCCTTTTGCCAAACAATGCTGGAGTAAGGTTGGTCTGACCTGGCCAGGAGGAACCAATAGGCTAGCCATCTTGCATGGTGGGAGAGAGAGCTGGCGTCGGCCGCTCTTTATGGATATTTTCCTGCTTGCTGCTTGGAGCTTGTGGATGGAAAGAAACAACCAACATTTCAGGGGGATCCCGCACTCGTTCGGCGCATGGCTAGCTAGGTTCAAACATTTGTTGGGTTTGGTGATTCATAGCTGTCCTGAGAAGGTTCATCCTTTTCTCTCTGATTTCATTGTGAATTTGGACCGCTAGCTTTTGTTTCTGATACCCTTACGGCCGGGGGGGCCTAAATCTCATTGTAACATACTTGTAACTGTCATGTGGTGAGTAATACAAAGTCAGTGGGAGCCTCTCCCACTGTCACTGATCTTTCAAAAAAAGTCATGAGTGGCAGCCGCCGCTTACCCGCCGTAGCTCCCCATCCAAGAGAGGATGGTGGGCTGCGCGTCGGCATCGACATACCAGGGCTCAACCGAGCCGCCTCTCAGGAGCGCTTCTGGCCCTCACGCGCGGGGCGCTGCGAAGGTCCACCCCACAGCTACGTTCACATGCCCTACGGCGTGCCGAACACGGCCGCCACGCGCCAGCGCCTCATGGGAGGCATCCTGGAGGCTCAAGAGGCCAGGCGTTCCGCAGTCCTGGCGGAGATGGAGATGGTCCGCGAGGAGCCACCAGCGCCTCTGGAGCCTCCCGAGGCTCCCCGGCCCGGGGCTCGTGGAAGATCGGCTCGCAGCCCACGACGCCCGCAACTTCAGCATCCTTCGCCTTCAACGCTATCGTGACATCCTTCAACTTTCATTTCGAGCTGGGAGCGCCCTGTGGCTGCATCATTCCTGTGCCGTGTGGGTCCGCCCCGCGCGTGTATCCCTTTTACTTCATGTTCCTAGCTTACCTTATCAGGGGCGCCCCACGAGCTGCATCATCCCCAAGCCACTCGGGTCAGACCCAGCGGCATGTACCCCTCTTGCGTTTATTTGGGTCATGCGTTTGACCCATCATGATTGTTATTTGATGCCTGTCCACGGCACCCCTTCTTCCTCCATGTCGACCGCTTGCACGTTAAAGGGGGGGGTACCTGAGCATCGCGACTCATGGGCTCCTACTAGCTCTCCAGCCCTCACCCTCTGGCCTTGTCCACGGCATCGCGACCTGGCATACCAGCGACGGCTGAGACCCGCTCAAGGGCCGGGACCCGAGGACGTAGAGCGTCGGCATGTAACCAAATTTGCAGGAACACATCACAAGTTAAGGCTCAGTGCCAGCAAGAACCCGCCTTTGAGGTAGAGCCCGTGAGTCCCGCTGCTGGCTCACGGGTGCCCAGATACACCTTGTCGAGGCCCTACCGTGCCAGCCACGTGTCGTATGGGCTGTAGACGCCGGGGCTCCTCCCGCAGGGGAGCCCCTCCCACGCACTGCTGGAAGCACCATGCTCCGTCTTTGGCTGACGACACTGCCGAGGAGCGGCTATGCCCGTACACATACGGAAGCGCTATGCTCCGCGCTGGTGATAAACAACTGAGGGTGGCCCCCGGCCGCATCAACCTCAGGGAGCCCAGAGCTCAATGTCTGGCCTCATCGCAACGCCTCGGGAGTGCCGCGCGAGGGCGGCTGGCACGGGCTACGCTGGTCACGCCAGACGACGCCACCTAGCCAGGCCCCTCGGCCGGGCTCATCGCACGCCCTCCCCGAGCGGAGCTAAGGTACGAAGGCCGCTTGAACGTCAAGGGGACTCTGAGCATCGCAACTCAGAGCCTAACTGGTCACGTAGCCACTCACTCCTTAGTTCCGAAGGCTAACGGCGGTTGAGGTATCGCGGGCCGGGCTCGCAGACGAGAATGGTAAATTCACCCATACATCTCACCTCCCTACTTGTTGTTCGTGGCGCTAAGGGGGACTCTGAGCATCGCGACTCAGAGCCTAACTTGTCATGTAGCCTCTCACTCCTTGGTCCCGTCCTCGTTTCGGTCGGGCTAATGGCGGCTGAGGTATCTTGTGGGGCGAACCGCCGGCGAGAACATAAGTAAGTAGGAAGGAAAAGCGCAAATCTCAAGGAATTCAAAAGCAAATATTACAGTCCATAACTGTTGTCACAACACCAAACGTAAGTTTAAACGCCTCCCCGAGGCATGATGCATGTTGCAGGAGCCGAAAGCAGAACAGGAGCCACAAAGGAGTGACTTGTTGACGGCGGAGCTGCGCGGGGCGGGTTCGCCTTGTGAAGCCTCAGGACCGGCAGCGCCTCACTTTGGCTTGGTGCTGAAGGCCCGGAACTTCGCCAGCAGAGCCTCCGCTCGACCCTTCACGGCCTCAGCAGCGGCAACGGCAAGCTCGCTGCTCACGGGCTCCAGCAGGCTGTCGAGGTCGACGTTGGGATTGCGAAGGTAGACGTGGGTAAGGACGCGCGTCAGCCCTGCAGAAGACAGGACACGCGCCTCGGCCTCAGCCGTGGGGCCAAGGCCAAGGGTGACATCTTCAACGGCACGGACCAGGAAGGGAAGCAGCTTGGCAGGGCCGTCCTCGGCACCGGCCAGTGGGCTTTCCAGGCCGCTGTCGTAAAGCGACCTCAGCAAGGTGCGAGCCTTCGCCTCCATCTCCGCGAAGGCCATGGGGTCCTCGGAGAGGACCCGCGCCTTGCCGTCCATCTCGACCCTCTTCGCCTCCAACTCCTGCTCCAGCGCACCCAAGCCGCCACGGCGTCGGTTAAGCTTGGCGTCCCGGTCCTTGACGGCCGCCTCGCGAGCCTTCATGTCTTCCTCCTTCTCTTTGCGAATGCGAGCCTCCTTGGCAAGCTGGTCACGCAGGCCCTGCAGCTCACTCTCCAGCGTGTTGCAGCGACCTCGGACATCGGCTACCTCCCCCAAGGTGGCGTCGCGAGCAGCCTTCGCCCCAAGGACGGCCTACTTCTCCTCGTCGCAAGCCGTCGCGGCCTGAACCAACACCACTCGAATCGAAGCGTCAGAGCGAACCCAGCCGGAGGCCAGCTCCAAGCGCCCGGCCACCAAGCGAGGGTCGGCGCCTAGAAGATCTTGCTGCAGCCGGTCCAATTCAGCAGCAGCATGATCCAGGACAGTGGGAGGAGTCGGAGAGACAGCAGCTGGTGGAGTAGGAGGAGAGGACGGCAGCGTAACCACAGCATCCTGAGGCGGGACCTTCTGCGCCTCGACAGCTGCGACAGTGGCATCAGGCAAGGATACCTCGGGAGTCGCTTGGGCCATGGGGGCTGAGCTCGCCCCAGCTAGCTCCACCAGGCCTCGCGAGGATGACCGGGCAGGAGAGGCCCGTGTCTTGCCGTCACCTTCTTTCGCGGGCGGAGGCACTGCCCTGCATTTAAGCCTCGGGAGCTCCTTCACTTCAGCGCGCAGCGCCAGCCTAGCCAAGGAATACAGATATCAAGCCTCAGTGACAAAGCAAGGAATAAAACAAGAATCAAGCACTTACTGGTCATCGCTCACGGGCTCGAGCAACCTCCGGCCAAACTTGAAGCCCGAGAGCCGGCTGCAGGGATCAGCCTCCAGAGGCCCGGGAGCAGGACGCGCGTCTGCAGATTGCCTCGGAGCCGGGGCAGACCCGCGGGGGACCAGCCCCGTCCTGTCCTTCTTTGGGATCGGGGGCAAGCTCTCGACGCCCCGCTCATCGCCATCCTCGTTGTCGCTCAGCAAGAGGCAGAGAGCGAGGGACCTGCACCGGGGGAGGGGCGCTCTCGACTCCCCGTCGGTCGCCTACGAGTCAGGCCCCTCTTCCCGCTCCTCTTCTTCCTCCTCTCCACTGGAGTCGCCGGAGGATACATTCACCATCGCCAGGGGCGCCGGGTCCTCGGGAACCTCCGCGGGCACGGGCCCGTCCCCATTGAAGAAGGGCATGGAGTCCACCGCCTGCTCCCAATCATCTCGAAGGAACAAGGGTGCAGGAGCGCCCTCCAGCCTTGCCACGTCTCCCCCGACCAAAGATTGGAGGACCGCGGCCAGATCTTCGTTGGCCAAGACTGTGGGGCTCGGGCGGGGCCTCCTCAACGGAAGTGAGTACTGACGAAGCGGGGCCACCTGGTGCTCGAGGAACACCCTCAGGAGCGACGCCCCGGTCAGCTTTGCCGTTGCCATGTCTTGCTAGGGCATGCGGTCAAAGTGGATCTGGAGATTTCGGAAGCAGGAAGGAAAGGCGCAAGAAAGGGGATCTGGGCAATGACTGGGGAAGACAAAGGAAGCAAAGCCTATACGGGTGCCACTCTTTTGTCGATTCGCACAGTTGCTAAGGCGCCCAAGTCCAATCAACTGCCACGCTGCGCCAAAGGCCGCAGGCTGTTAGGGCCCGCGGCGCTTCGCACTTGCCCCTTCGCTCCTCTGCTCAACCAAGTCCAGGCGCGCCTTGGGCCCGGGGGCTACTGTCGGTGTTCTGGGAATGGGGGTACCCAGACTTGCCTGCCTGCGGCCTGCGGCGTGGCTCAAGGGGTGGCCCAGTACGGCCCATCTTCATCAGCACAAGCTCAAGGCCCTCCCGAGGGGCCAAGCCTCGCGGGGCAGACGACAGGAAGCTTCCTCAGGCGCGGCCTCGTCAGGCTGGCTCATGAGGAGGTGGAGAGATCAAGGCGGGGTACCTCACGAGGTGCCCATGATGCAAGCCATGACGACCAAGGGCGCCAGGCGGGCGCCAGCCAAGAAGATGTCCTCATTTCCTCTTTGGTGCAAAGGAGGCAAGCGCAGGCGAGGGTATCAAGCAAAGGCATTCGTTTCGTTGCAACAAGACCAAGACCGTTGCAACGACAGGAAGGAGGTCATCGTGGAGCCCAAGCCGGCGTCACCACCAGAGCCTTTGACAGGCGAGGACCAACTTTAGTCAAGATATGTGTACTAGATGTTCCCCTTCAAAATGGCCAATTGTTGGCGCCCTTCTCGCTCAATATTTGGGAAGAGGCCCAGGGTCTTTGCCTATAAATAGGACTAACCACCCACAGGGTAGAGGGATCCGGAATCGAGAACAGAGCTAGAGATCAAGCAATCTAGAGAGAGAGAGAGCGACCAAACTCCTCCTAGCAGTTCGTCGCACCGGCCAAGAACAGACCCTCGCGAGGCTGTTCTTCCTTGTACTGTTCATCATCAGCCCAAGAGGCAATCCACCACACCACACACTGGAGTAGGGTGTTACACCACAATGATGGCCCGAACCAGTATAAACCTTGTGTCTCTTGTGTTGTTCCTTTGGTAGTTGAGATGCTAGCGAGGCGACGAGGCGCAGGTAGGTAGGGGGCGAGATCTCCGCGTGCACCCCAGAGTTCGAACCTAGAGGGTCTGCCGGAACTCGGAATCCGACACCCCCGTTTTGACCGTAGCGCTCCAACACAAGTCCGTTTCGTTCGTTTTGCGGTACGCCACACCCCTCCCGATCAACAGGACCCCTGTTTCAACCGTAGGATGTCCGTTTCGTCCGTTTTACGGTACGCCACACCCCTCCCGATCAACAGGACCCCCGTTTCGACCGTAGGAAGTCCGTTTTCCCTCGTTTTGTTGTACGCAACACCCCTCCCGATCAACAGGACCCCCGTTTCGACCGTAGGAGGTCTATTTCCTCCGTTTTGCGGTACGCCAGGCCTCGTTTCCATCGCCTATTCCGTCCAAGCCCTCCCGATGAACACGACCATGCATTTCGTTCTGACCCAGCCGGTTGGCTCCCACGCGTTCCATTGCCTCGCGATGAACACGACACATTCTGTTGCCTCCCCATGAACACGACGCATTCCGTTGCCTCCCCATGAACACGACGCATTCCGTTGCCTCCCCATGAACACGATGATGACGTTGTTTCTCCGTTCCGACCCAGCAATGTACACGAGCCCTGGCCGTACGTATGCGCGAGTAGGCGTTTGAGACCCCGCCCGTATGTACACATACGTGGTCGTACTTTCTTTCTTGCACCCTGGCCGCTGTACGTACGTGTACATGCTACGTGCGTGCCTCTACTACGACACGTGCGGGCCTCTACTACGACACTTGCGTGCCTCTACATCCACCAGTATATATGTACGTACACGTTCGCGACCAGAATGACAACTCTACGTATGCTTCGACCAGGTGGGTCCCGACTGTCAGGCACTTCCTTGCATGCGAAGATGTAGCTGGTGGGTCCCAGCAGTCAGGGGCGCGAATCGTCTTGTTTTTTTGCCCGGCCGCACTTCCTTGCGTGCGAAGGTGTAGCTGGTGGGTCCCAGCAGTCAGGGGGAAATGTTTTTTTCGCGATATACAGTGGCCCGTTCGGTGGGTCCCCGCTGTCAGGTGGAGGAATAATTATTTTGCGCGTAATAAGGAGGCACTTCCTTGCTGCGGCCATGGACCTAGCTATCAGTGTCTCCATGCACAGTACTCTTCCGATGGAAGTCGGTCGTTGACCACATTGACCACGCCGCGCCGAGAGCACCACGGCGGTGGATGACGGCAAGGCCTAGGAAGGGGACGACACGGAGGCAGGGAAGACTCGGCAGTTGTTTCCCACGCCGAGGGGAGTATGACTATACGAGGGTTTACTGGTTCGTCTGCCGTCGCCAGAGATGGCTAGGCCAGCGATGGGAGTACGGTGGGGCGGTGTGGCCTGCGCGGTAGCACAGCCGACCGCGGGGAGGAAGAAGCACGACGGCCGTTGGATGGACATCCAACAGTCAGTGCTTGTGCGTCAACCTTTTTTTAGGAAAGCCTCAAATCTGTGGAAAACAGCATACAGCCCATCTGCCTTTTTTCTAATAATTTACAGCCCATTTTCTAATTCTTAAGGTTTTTTTGGAGCCCATATTCTTTTTGTTAGCATTACAGCCCATATTTTGGCCACGGTTAAAACATTATACGAAATTTTGCATATTTCGATGCGGTCCGAACTGTTTTTAATCTCGAAATTTCGACTCACATTCAAACTGATTTTAAAAATAAATGTATATCAATATAAAATCCAACAAATTCCCCATGCATAAAAATTAATGTAATTTAAAATCTTGAAATGAAAAAAAAAGATATTTGAAACGAATTGCCGGTTTGATGTGTTTTAAAAATGTACAACCCATTTTATCGGCCAACCGAATGAAAAGCACTCCTCGTCTTGAAAGATTTGCAGCCCAACAGGCCTGACAAAGCGACTTACTTGGCAAATCACAAAAAATTGGGCTGTGGCCGTGGACCCAGCTGTCAGCCTATCCACGTACAGTACTCTTCCGATGGAAGTCGTTCCTTGACCACGTTGACCACGCCGCACGGAGAGCACCACGGTGGTGGACGACGGCGAGGCCTAGGAAGGGGACAACACGGAGCCGGGGAAGACGCGGCAGTGGAAGCCCGCGCGGAGAGGAACGAGGGTTCACTGGTTCGGCTGCAGTGTGAGGCTGCCGTCGCCACAGGGCCTGGCTAGCGGTGGGAATAGTAGGGGGAGGTGAGGCCTCCGCGGCAGCACAGCCGGCCACGGGAGGCAGGAGCATGCAGCACGACCGGCGCTGCTTTGGGCGGCTGGAGCAAGAAGACCAGAGGCTGAAGAAGCATTATAGCCGTTGGATTGACATCGTACGGTCACTGGAGCTAGAATCGTTCATATTGACAGTTGACAAAGCCCTCCGTCCCCGTCAACTTAGTTGGCCCACAAGTCATCCTCCCACTATGGTGGGTCCCAGCTAGCAGGGGGTATTCATTTTTTTGTGCGTAATAAGGAGGCACTTCCTTGCGTGCGAAGATATAGCTGGTGGGTCCGACATGTCAGCGGGGGGAACATTTTTTTTCACGAAATACAGAGGCCCTTCCGGTGGGTCCTAGCTGTCAGGTGGAGGAATCATTATTATGCGTGTACAGTCCATGGCTGATGGATGTCATTCGTTGACCACGTTTACCAGGTCACACCGAGAGCACCATGGCGGTGGACGACGGCGAGGCCTAGGAAGGGAACGACATGGAGCCGGGGAAGACTCGGCAATGGTTGCCCACGTGGTGGGGAGTACGAGGGTCTACTGGTATGGCTGCCGTTGCCGGAAAATAACAGGAGGTGTGGGTGAGTAGAGGAATGGCCTGGCCAGCAATGAAGTAGGGTGGGGCGGTGCGGCCTGTGCGGCAGCATAGCCGGCCATGCACTACTAGGGAAAAGGCTAGCAGCAACGCGGGTTTTAGATGTATCAGTAGCGCGGGTATAGGCGCTACTAATAAGGCGCTGCAGCTAATGCTTAGCAGCAAATGCGTGCCGCTGCCATCTTGCTAGGACAAATAGCTGCAGCGCTTGTTCGCTACCACGCTGTTGCTAAGGTAACTACTTGCAGCGTGTTTTCTGCCCATCGCTACTAGTACTTTTTTTTATTTTTTATTTTTATTGTATTTATGCGCCATCATACAAATATTGGTACAATACTAGTTATGATGTTTACATCATTATGTCCATAACAGTGTGTCAATGAAGGTGGATTAGGTTCAAGTGGAGGCAATATGTGGTGCATGTCAAAGTATACTACTAATCCAAACTTGATCTAGTTTGGACTAGTAGTACTTTCGATGTGCACCACATGTTGCCTCCACTTGAATCTAATCCGCCAACACAAGATATTTAATCATCATCATGGTCATTACCACCAACAGTATTTATTGAATCACCACTAACACTAGCTAATAATAATCATCATAGTCATTACCACCAACACTAGCTATTTTATCATCATAGTAATAGTGTAGCACATCATCATCCTGAAACTCATTTCTAGCTAGCTAATCACTCCTGCTGCTCTCTCTTAGGTAAAACAACATAAAACATGTGTAGCTCTCCTCCTTGATCAAGTTGGAGCATGCAGATGAACCTGTCTCCTAATCGTGGAAAGCTCCTCTGTTTGCTGGCCCCTAGTACTTCTCTGCGCTCCCCCAACACATATTTGGTTCAGTCTTGCACTATTAAGCATCCGTCGCTAATCTTGAATGCACTAGAGTAATCTGTAGGATATCTTGGCTGTAAGCTGATAATACTCATGGTACCTTTAGTCTCGATCCCATAAGGCACAACATTCATCGGGAGTCCTTGTTGAAGAACATCGTATGGTAACATACTTAGCAATGAAGTTTAGCTTCAAAAATAATGTATGGAAAAGATGCAATGAGGACAAATAGTAAAAGTCTTACCATCCTTCCTAAATGGATGTGACCGTAGTTCATTACTTAACACTATTGGTCGACGCTTTCAGTACTAACATTTATAAATCCAGGAAGAAAATTTGCCTTGACAGTATCAAGATCCTCAAGCCATGAAACATAATGACTTAGCTCCTCGCAGTTTAGCTCAACCTTGGGACAGTAGTAGGTCCTGTCTACCAAGCGCTGGACATGTTTGCTTGCACCGAAATAAGCTGACAATACAAATTAGTTGTCAACTATTTTTGAATAAACAATATCAAAGACATAAATATGGTTGAGAAACTTACATAATGGTATAACTGGAGGCGTCTGCACATCGACCCAGATGTCGGTATTACCTTCAATATCATCTTCCGGACGAATATCAAAGGTGATAACCATATCAGCATAAAATGCATAAGTCTTGCATAGTGCTCGCCCTGTTTTGCATCCAAAATAGGTGTAGTCGTCTGAATTGTATAATTTTGCATGGAAAATATAACCATGCTCGGTCTTCAAATAAACTTTCTTTACCTCTGCAGTATGAATGAAACCTATCTTATCCAATACAAAACTCTTGCATGGCAGGGGATACGCTAGTAGAATAGTAAAAAAAATATAAGTTCAAGCAAATGAAGCAAATGTCATGCTTAGCTACGAAAAAAGACTTGTCGTTATGACTTCATCAGATCCACTTCAAGTTCTCGCCCAGCTTGATGTCAAGCGCCTATCATCATCTAGGAAGATTCCGTCGACAGAGCCGCGCATTGCCTTCGCAGTATTTGCAAATACCAAATCCTTTTCGTCGTCCGACATTTCCTATGTTCATAGTTAAAACATTAATTGAAAATCGATCAAGACAACTACCAGGATACTCAACACACAAACCGGGGCACTCGATATTTCCTACATATTCGCACAAGTCATGCCAAAATTCACGGAAAAATCCGCATGACCTTTGCTAAATAGGACATATCGAGCGCCTGAAATTTGCCGAACGGAAATGAATCAATACTCCGCAAAACATAGGCCACTCGGAGGTGTAACATGCAAACATGACCGGCTACTTGGATATTGAGCAACACAAGATATACATTTCAAAATATCTTATAGGACTCAAATTAGCATGCATTCAATAAGCAAAAGTAAATCATCTCATGCGTCCCTACATCGTCGAATATTATCACTAATACATCACGAATAGTGTCATACATATAACATCACTAATAGAACTAAAACCCTAGCACACGACGGGTATCGGCGCGGGCGGTGGACACCCACAGAGAAGGAACCATCACGGGATCATAGCTCGAGTGAGATCCCTAGAGAACCTGCCAGGTATTGGAGAACGACCTGTGCTCCAACGCAAACAAGTAGCGACGGACGTGCGCGTCCTCCTCACTGACACGGTGACGCACCACCTCCGCGGAGTCCTCAAGCCTCTGGATCGTCACTAGCCCACGCGACCGCCACCAAAGAAGGTTCGGGTCAACGACAGCTGGCTGGCTCACCCACCTGCGCCCCGGTAGGTAGCGCCCCAAGACCACCTCGGCGGAGCCCAGTCCGGACATGGCCGATCTGGTCAAGCAGTGTGTCGTCCTCCGCCGACTCGGACGACGAGGATGTGGATAGGCCTCGCCCACGCCGAGGCGGGAAAAATTGCTTTAACTAAAAAAATAGCAACAAGTTCTTACTAACTAGTTCTATTAATTCAACTAGTTCTTACTAAAAATAAACTTACTATAAATAAAAGGGTTTTTATCACTTATGCCACCGGTTGGGTCTCGCTACTCAATTTTTCCACTAGGAATTTCAACTCCTCAAAAATGCCATCACTTCGTTAGGTACATGCTCAAAAATGCCACTGGATACCATTATTGTGATCTCAAAACCCTTTTGCTATGTTATAGTCACGTAAATACCTATGAACCAACATGCCAGCTCTCTCTCTATCTCACTACAATAAAGTGTGGGGCCCACTTAATCCTAACAACGTTCTTATTTTCCTGTAAAATTATCCGCTTGGTTACTCCTGACAAGTAGGGATACACTTAGGAACTGACATATGGGTCTAGACTTATTTTTGTCATATAACATGGTCAACGGGTTTGACATGAAAATAATAATGTCTAATGGCATTTCTGAGCAAACATCTAACAGGATGGTGGCATTTTTAGATATCTAATGGCATTTTTGAGCAAGCATCTCACGGATCGATGGCATTTTTGAGCAGTTGTAACTTCTAATGGCAAAACTGAGTAGTGGGACACTATTAGTACCTAGTTCTTAATATGCAACTAAAATAAACTTACTATAAATAAAAATAAACTTAATATGCAACTAAAATATAAAGAAACCCTAGGCAGATCAGATAGGGGAGAGGGAGGAGCGGGCGTGCTCACCTCGGGTGCCTGCGACGAGGGAGGGGCAGGGCAGCGTCGAGGTCGGGGTCGGGGCGGCGTCCGGGGAGGCGTTGAGGTCGGGGGCGGGGGCGGCGTTGAGGTCGGGGGTCGGGGCGGCGTAGAGGGTGCGGAGAGCGCGCGGCGGCCGACGGGCGACGGTGGCGGCGAGAGTTGAGAGATTTGGGGGAAAGTGTGGTGTGGGGAAGGACGAACCCGGCCCGTGGTTAAGTCAGAAGTAGCAGTAGCGCGGTCCGAGAAAAGCGTTGCTGCTACATTAGCTACAGCGCGTTCGTTGATACATGCTACTGCTACTCCTTTCTCTTTTTTCCCTTTTTCATTTAGTTTCCTTCACATTTTATTTGTTTACTTTCACCTTATTCTATTACTTTCATTTTCAATTACCTTTCCATTTTATTTCCGTTTAATTTATAACCTTTAGCAGCAACGAGTTTACATTAAAACGCGCTGCTACAAACAGCATAGCGGTAGCGCGGTTCTTCATAGATCGCTACTACTATGTGTAGCTTATGGGCTAAGCCATGGGAATTTTAGTAGTAACGCAGGTATGCAAGACGCCGCTGCTGCTATATCTTTATCTCGCAGCTGTTACCTCAGCGCCGCATCGCTAATTAGCACCAGCGTGCTTTCTTGACACACGCGCCGCTAAAGTTCTCGTGTATAGGGTTTTCCTAGTAGTGATGGGAGGCGGAGCAGCAGTCCCACCGAGCTGGTTTGGGCGGCTGGAGCAAGAAGATCATATATTGAAGAAGAAGACGGCCGCTGGATTAACATCCAACGGTCATCGCTGCTAGAATCATTTGTGGACTAAGTTGACAAAGCCAAAGTACATGTCAACCTAGTAGACCCACAAGTCAGCCTCCAAATCTGTCCCAAACAGCATACAGCCCGAAATTTCTGGCCATATTCAAATTAATTTAAAATCTAAATATACCTTAATTTAAATTCAATGAAATTTTACCCGCACAAAAACAGTGAAATTTAAAATATCAAAATCCGAAAGAAAACAGTATTTTGGAACTAATTGCATGTTTGCTGTATTTTTTTCATTTTACAGCCCATTTATTATTACGTATATCCCATTTCTTATTACTTATAGCCCATTTTCTGGGCAAAATGCATCCCTCCTCGTCTTGGAAGATTTCACCAAAGAGGGCGAGAAAAGCAAGTAGGCCTACGTTGGTTATTCTGCAAAAAACAAAATAGCTGGCTAGCCATTTTCAGAAAGGAAAAAAACAAACTAGGCTGGTCATGTGCTAAACATATGAAATAAAAGCCTGGGCTAGACGGGCCACGGGTCCTGCACAACCCAGTTGATACCCTTCTCCGTCCCGAAAAAACAAAATTACTACACGCTGCTGGGTCCCTACTGTCATCCTCACCATGTATAGTCATCTCCTTATTCCACTCGGTTGTTGACCATGTTGACAACACCGGAGGGCAGCGCCGCGGCGAGCGAACCAAGGCGGAGGACGATGGTGAGGCCTCGGAAGGGAACGAACAGGAGCCGGAAAGATCACAGCCAGCCGTGGGAGGCGGAGCAGCGGTTCACCGGGCGCTGGTTTGGCTTTGGCGGCTCGAGGAAGAAGAGATCAAGAACGATGGATGACGTTGAATATCAATTCAACGGTCAAGGTTGGTACAATCGCTTGTTGACTAAGCGGACACCAAGTAGCATACTTTTTATATATAGGAAGAAAACTGCGAGGAAAATGCGTTCGTTCATTGCAGACTCCTCACAGGAACGTTCGCCACATAAGTGACTAGCACCCTTGGTTTTCAACCGAGAGGTCTTGGGTTCGAGTCCCAGGAACTCTCAATTTTGTCCTCCTTCATTCATCGCAAAAAAGGGAAAGAAAATGAAAGACTTGGGAAGGCGTATAGAACAAGCTAGTGTACCACTAAAGAGACGTTGCCGAGTTTCAGGAAAAAGACGTGCTCCTGTAGCTGGTTCGAATCCAAACCTAGACTATGACTATATATGGTGCTATGCTACTCTGCAAGTAATGAAACTGACATATCCAACGTTCGCTTCTCCTCTTCTCTACTTACTCTGCCTAGCATTAGAAGCTCTAGCCGCAGCAACCATGTCCAATGGCTGATACGTCTCCAACGTATCTATAATTTTTGATTGCTCCATGCTATATTATCTACTGTTTTGGACTATATTGGGCTTTATTTTCCACTTTTATATTATTTTTGGGACTAACCTATTAACCGGAGGCCCAGCCCAGAATTGTTGTTTTTTGCCTATTTCAGTGTTTCGAAGAAACGGAATATCAAACGGAGTCCAAACGGAATGGAACCTTCGGGAACGTGATTTTCTCACCGAACGTGATCCAGGAGACTTGAACCCTACACCAAGGCATCAGAGAGGCAGTCACGAGGGTGGGGGTGCCCCCCTTAGGGCGCAACCCCTGCCTCGTGGGCCCCTCGGAGCTCCACCGACGTACTTCTTCCTCCGATATATACCTACGTACCCCCAAACGAACAGATATTGAGCCAAAAACCTAATTCCACCGCCGCAACTTTCTGTATCCATGAGATCGCATCTTGGGGCCTGTTCTGGAGCTTCGCCGGAGAGGGCCGTCATCACAGAGGGCTTCTACATCATCATAGCCTCTCCGATGAAGTGTGAGTAGTTTACCTCAGACCTTAGGGTCCATAGTTAGTAGCTAGATGGCTTCTTCTCTCTTTTTGGATATCAATACAAAGTTCTCCCCCTCTCTTCTGGAGATCTATTCGATGTAATCTTCTTTTGCGGTGCGTTTGTTGAGACCGATGGATTGTGGGTTTATGATCAAGTCTATCTATGAATAATTGAATCTTCTCTGAATTCTTTTATGTATGATTGGTTATCTTTGCAAGTCTCTTCGAATTATCCGTTTGGTTTGGCCAACTAGATTGGTAGTTCTTTCCATGGGAGAAGTGCTTAGCTTTGGGTTCGATCTTATGTGTCCTTTCCCAAAGGATGTAAGGGCAGCAAGTTACGATTGCATCGTTGCCATCGAGGATAACAAGATGGGGTTTATTTCATATTGCATGAATTTATCTCTCTACATCATGTCATCTTGCTTAAAGTGTTACTCTGTTTTTAACTTAATACTCTAGATGCATGCTGGATAGCGATCGATGAATGGAGTAATAGTAGTAGATGCAGAATCGTTTCGGTCTACTTGTCACGGACGTGATGCCTATATACATGATCATGCCTAGATATTCTCATAACTATGCTCAATTCTCTCAATTGCTCAATAGTAATTTGTTCACCCACCGTAGAATACTTATGCTCTTGAGAGAAGCCACTAGTGAAACCTATGGCCCCCAGGTCTATTCTCATCATATCAATCTCCATCACTTTAATCTTGCTTTGCTTTTTTACTTTTCTTTTTACTTTTCACTTTGCATCTCTATACCAAAAATACCAAAAATGCTATCTATCAGATCTCACTCTCATAAGTGACCGTGAAGGGATTGACAACTCCTAATCGCGTTGGTTGCGAGTAGCTATCGTTTTGTGCAGGTACGAGGCACTTGAGCGTGGCCTCCTACTGGATTGATACCTTGGTTCTCAAAAACTGAGCGAAATACTTACGCTACTCTGCTGCATCATCCTCTCCTCTTCGGGGAAAACCAACGCAAGCTCAAGAGGTAGCAAGAAGATTTTATGGCGCCGTTGCCGGGGAGTCTACGCAAAAAGTCAACATACCAAGTACCCATCACAATCCCTATCTCTCGCATTACATTAGTTGCCATTTGCCTCTCGTTTTCCTCTCCCCCACTTCACCCTTGCCGTTTTGTTCGCCCTCTCCTTATCCTCCTCCTCCTCCTTCTCCTTCTCTTTTTCTGTTTGCCTTTTTCCCGCCTACCTTTTGTTTGCTCGTGTGTTGGATTGCTTGGTTGTCACGATGGCTCTACCGATATTTGGTGATCTTCACCTTAAAGGGTTAGAGGAGATCGAAAACAACGTTAGGAAGTTTATGGTTTTGCAATTTGAGCACAATAATTTCTTTAGAAACGAGCTTAAGGAGCAAAAAGGCTTTATGAGTTGTATGAATAAAGAGCTTGATGATATGTCTAAAGAATTTGACGGTACAAGATCCCAAATTGCTCGTCTAGAAAAGATGACTGCTGAAATTTCGGATATGCAAGCCACGTTAGTCAATAAGATGGCCGCTAAACCGAATCCCTATGAAAATCAAGATGAAAATCTAAACGTTATTGATGTAACCCCTATTAAATCTTTGTTTTTCAATATGAATCTTGATGAAACTGAATATGATCTTCCTTTACCTAGAAGGTGTTCCAAAAATTCAGAGTATTTAGATCTTGATGATGAAATTGATGAAAATGGGATTGAAAGAAATAAAAATCTAGATGTTGCTAAACCCACTATATTGGATTTCAAGGGATTTAATTATGAAAGTTGCTCTTTAATTGATTGTATTTCCTTGTTGCAATCCGTGCTAAATTCTCCACATGCTTATAGTCAAAAGAAAGACTTTACCGAACATATTGTTAATGCCTTGATGCAATCTTATGAAGAAAAACTTGAGTTGAAAGTTTCTATCCCTAGAAAACTATATGATGAGTGGGAACCAACTATTAAAATTAAAATCAAAGATCATGAGTTTTATGCTTTGTGTGATTTGGGTGCTAGTGTTTCCATTATCCCAAAAACTTTGTGTGATTTGCTAGATTTTCGCGATTTTAAGGATTGCTCTCTAAACTTGCATCTTGAGGATTCCACTATTAAGAAACCTATGGGAAGAATTAATGATATTCTTATTGTTGCAAATAGGAATTATGTGCCCGTAGATTTCATTGTTCTTGATATAGATTGCAATCCTTCTTGCCCTAATATTCTTGGTAGATCTTTCCTTAGAACGGTTGGTGCGATTATTGATATGAAGGAAGGGAATATTAGATTTCAATTTCCATTAAAAAAGGGCATGGAACACTTTCCTAGAAAGAAAATAAAATTGCCATATGAAACTATCATGAGAACCACTTATGGATTGTCTACCAAAGATGGCAATACCTATATCTATCCTCTCTTTTATGCCTAGCTAGGGGCGTTAAACGATAGCGCTTGTTGGGAGGCAACCCAATTTTATTTTTAGTTTTTTGTGTTTTTATTATGTTAGGGAATAAATAACCCATCTACCTTTTGCTTAGATGTGTTTTGTGTTTTAATTAGTGTTTGTGCCAAGTTAGACCTATTGGATCTTCTTGGATGATAGTTATTTGATCCTGCTGTAATTTCCAGAAACTTTTCGTTCAGTGCCCGAATTATTAAAAATCATCAGAACGTGATAAAATACTGATTCCAATTTCTGATGATCAATAAACAAATTTTATAGGTCTTCTAATTTTTGTAGAATTTTTGGAGTTCCAGAAGTTTGCGTTAGTTACAGATTACTACAGACTGTTATGTTTTTGACAGATTCTGTTTTTTGTGTGTTGTTTGCTTATTTTGATGAATCTATGTCTTGTAAAATAGTTTATAATCCATAGAGAAGTTGTAATACAGTATGTTTAACACCAATATAAATAAAGAATGAGTTAATTACAGTACCTTGAAGTGTTCTTTTGTTTTCTTTCTCTAACGGAGCTCACGAGATTTCTGTTGAGTTTTGTGTTGTGAAGTTTTCAAGTTTTGGGTGAATTCTTTTGATGGACTATGGAACAAGGAGTGGAAAGAGCCTAAGCATGGGGATGCCCATGGCACCCCAAATATAATCCAAGGACACCAAAAAGTAAAAGCTTGGGGATGCCCCGGAAGGCATCCCCTCCTTCGTCTACTTCCATCGGTAATTTACTTGGAGCTATATTTTTATTCACCAACATGATATGTGTTTTTCTTGGAGCGTCTTGTATTATTTCTGTATTTGTTTGTTAGTGTGCCACAATCATCCTTGCTGTACACACCTTTTGAGAGAGCCATACATGAATTAAAATTTGATAGAATACTCTATGTGCTTCACTTATATCTTTCGAGCTATGTAGTTTTTGCTCTATGTGCTTCACTTATATCTTTTTGAGCGTTACAATTTTGCTCTATGTGCTTCACTTAGATCTTTTAGAGCACGGTGGTGGTTTGTTTTAAATAAACTATTGATCTCTCATGCTTCACTTAGATTATTTTGAGAGTCTCTTAACAGCATGGTAAATTGCTTAAATAATAATATGCTTGGTATTCAAGATTTGTGAAACTTCTTTTTAGTGCGTTGAAAACTAAGAAAAGATTGATGCATGATAATTTTTTTGAGATATGGAGGTGATAATATTAGAGTCATGCTAGTTGAGTAGTTGTGAATTAAAAAAATACTTGTGTTAAATTTTGTGATTCCCGTAGCATGCACGTATGGTGAACCGTTATGTGATGAAGTCGGAGCATAATTTATTTATTGATTGTCTTCCTTATGAGTGGTGGTTGGGGACGAGCGATGGTATTTTCCTACCAATCTATCACCCTAGGAGCATGCGCGTAATACTTTGCTTTGATAACTTCTAGATTTTTGCAATAAGTATAAGAGTTCTTTATGACTAATGTTGAGTCCATGGATTATACGCACTTTTTCCCATCCTTCCACCATTGCTAGCCTCTCTAATACCGCGCACTTTTCGCCGGTATCATACACCCACCATATACCTTCCTCAAAACAGCCACCATACCTACCTATCATGGCATGTCCATAGCCATTCCGAGATATATTGCCATGCAACTTTCCACCGTTCCGTTTATTATTAGATGCTACATCATTGTCATATTGCTAGCATGATCATGTAGTTGACATCGTATTGTGGCAAAGCCACCGTTCATAATTCTTTCATACATGTCACTCTTGATTCATTGCATATCCCGGTACACCGCCGGAGGCATTCATATAGAGTAATATTTGTTCTAAGTATCGAGTTGTAATTGTTGAGTTGTAAGAAAAATAAAAGTGTGATGATCATCATTTTTAGAGCATTGTCCCAAGTGAGGAAAGAATGATGGAGACTATGATTCCCCCATAAGTCGGGATGAGACTCCGGACGAAAAAAAAAGAGGCCATAAAAAAAAGAAAAAAGGTCCAAATAAAAAAATGAGAGAAAAATAGAGAAGGGACAATGTTACTATCCTTTTACCACACTTGTGCTTCAAAGTAGCACCATGATCTTCATGATAGAGATTCTCTCGTTTTGTCACTTTCATATACTAGTGGGAATTTTTCATTATAAGAACTTGGCTTGTATATTCCAATGAAGGGCTTCCTCAAATTGCCCTAGGTCTTCGTGAGCAAGCGAGTTGGATGCACACCCACTTAGTTTCTTTTGATGAGCTTTCATATGCTTATAGCTCTAGTGCATCCGGTGCATGGCAATCCCTACTCACTAACATTGATATCTATTGATGGGCATCTCCATAGCCCGTTGATACGCCTAGTTGATGAGAGACTATCTTCTCCCTTTTTGTCTTCTCCACAACTACCGTTCTATTCCACCTATAGTGCTATGTACATGGCTCACACTCATGTATTGCGTGAAGATTGAAAAAGTTTTGAAAAATTTAGAGTATGAAACAATTGTTTGGCTTGTCATCCGGGTTGTGCATGATTTAAATACTTTGTGTGGTGAAGATAGAGCATAGCCGGACTATATGATTTTGTGGGGATAACTTTCTTTGGCCATGTTATTTTGAGAAGAAATAATTGCTTTGTTAGTATGCTTGAAGTATTATTATTTTTATGTCAACATAAACTTTTGTCTTGAATCTTTCGAATCTGAATATTCATACCACAATTAAGAAGATTTGCATTGAAATTATGCCAAGTAGCACTCCGCATCAAAAATTCTCTTTTTATCATTTACCTACTCGAGGACGAGCATGAATTAAGCTTGGGGATGCTTGATACGTCTCCAACGTATCTATAATTTTTGATTGCTCCATGTTATATTATCTACTGTTTGGACTATATTGGGATTTATTTTCCACTTTTATATTATTTTTGGGACTAACCTATTAACCGGAGGCCCAACCCAGAATTGTTGTTTTTTTGCCTATTTCAGTGTTTCGAAGAAACGGAATAACAAACGGAGTCCAAACGGAATGAAACCTTCGGGAACGTGATTTTCTCACCGAGCGTGATCCAGGAGACTTGGACCCTACGCCAAGGCATCAGAGAGGCGGTCACGAGGGTGGGGGCGCGCCCCCGTGCCTCATGGGCCCCTCGGAGCTTCACCGACGTACTTCTTCCTCCTATATATACCTACGTACCCCCAAACGAATAGATACGGAGCCAAAAACCTAATTCTGCCGCCACAACTTTCTGTATCCACGAGATCCCATCTTGGGGCCTGTTCCGGAGCTCCGCCGGAGATGGCCGTCATCACGGAGGGCTTCTACATCATCATAGCCTCTCCGATGAATTGTGAGTAGTTTACCTCAGACCTTCGGGTCCATAGTTAGTAACTAGATGGCTTATTCACTTTTTTTGGATCTCAATACAAAGTTCTACCCCTCTCTTGTGGAGATCTATTCGATGTAATCTTCTTTTTGCGGTGCGTTTGTTGAGACTGATGAATTGTGGGTTTATGATCAAGTCTATCTATGAATAATATTTCAATCTTCTCTAAATTCTTTTATGCATGATTGGTTATCTTTGCAAGTCTCTTCGAATTATCCGTTTGGTTTTGCCAACTAGATTGGTAGTTCTTGCCATGGGAGAAGTGCTTAGCTTTGGGTTCGGTCTTATGTGTCCTTTCCCAAAGGATAGAAGGGCAGAAGGCACGTATTGCATCGTTGCCATCGAGGATAACAAGATGGGGTTTATTTCATATTGCATGAATTTATCTATCTGCATCATGTCATATTGCTTAAGGCATTACTCTGTTTTTAACTTAATACTCTAGATGCATGATGGATAGCGGTCGATGAGTGGAGTAATAGTAGTAGATGAAGAATCGTTTCGGTCTACTTGTCACGGACGTGATGCCTATATACATGATCATGCCTAGATATTCTCATAACTATGCTCAATTCTGTCAATTGCTCAATAGTAATTTGTTCACCCACCGTAGAATACTTATGCTCTTGAGAAAAGCCACTAGTGAAACTTATGGCCCCCGGGTCTATTCTCATCATATCAATCTCCATCACTTTAATCTTGCTTTGCTTTTTTACTTTGCCTTTTACTTTTCACTTTGCATCTCTATACCAAAAACACCAAAAATACTATTTATCAGATCTCACTCTCGTAAGTGACCCTGAAGGGATTAACAACCCCTAATCGCGTTGGTTGCGAGTAGTTATCGTTTTGCGTAGGTATGAGGGACTTGAGCGTGGCCTCCTACTGGATTGATACCTTGGTTCTCAAAAACTGAGGGAAATACTTACGCTACTCTGCTGCATCATCCTCTCCTCTTCGGGGAAAACAAACACAAGCTCAAGAGGTAGCACTGGCTGCTCGTCCACCTTCTATTCAGCAGGCAACAACCAGATATGCGCCAAGTCGCCATCCGTACCATCGCATGTGGGTCTCATCACACCCCTGCCGGCATGCGCACCGCAGTCGATTGCTCATCGCAACCCGCTGCCGTTGGTGTGGTGCCACTGCTGCAAATCACGCAGAGTCATCCGTTGCGTCTCAACCACAGTCCGCAGCCCTGGCCGAGTCTTCTACAAATGCCCGAATCATGGGGTAAGAATATGTTTAAGTGTTGTTCTGCTGCTTTCAGTTGCAGATTTTTTTAATAGTTTGGTTGATGATCTTCCAATTTGATTCGTGCAGAAAAGGGAAGATTCGTGTGATTTGTATTTCTGGGAAGTTGCTGATGTGGGGGAATGCAACTACGCTGATTATTTTGTTATCTGAGGAATCCCAATACCAGCAGGTTGGGGTGTTGGACAAGTAACTGAAGGAACGGCAGAAGAGGAAGATGCAGAGCAGAAGGTTAAAGATGTAGTTCCTCTGATCATGGCCAAGCAATAGCTGCTGAACGAACTTGACAACAATGAGTAGATGAAAGAGCTTGTAAAGATAATGGGCAAAATCGATGTGCTCTGTAGGATGATTGTCTTTTTATTTGCAGTGTATGTAGCACTCGTGATGTATTCAGTGGCTACGACATGAGCACTTTGCTGAAAGTAGTAATGAATGAAACCTGTGTAGCAGGCTGGGCGTAGTGTTGTGAACATCTAATGATTTCTATTAACGGAAATCAGGGGGTATCCCCTTTTTCTCATGTAAATAAATAAATAGCAGAGGCCCTGTCGGGTCAGCTTTGTTCTCATTCGAAGACGTCGAGCAAATTGCAGTCCAACAACAAACTATGGCATCAAATTCAAGTTCCACAGCCAAATATGAGTACAACTAAACAACAATGCCATCATGTTTTAGTTGTCATACAATCACCAAACACAAATCAGCATACATAACAAGTGATGTTCTCACAGCAAAATACTAAACAACATGTTCATCAGGTTTCAGTTGTCATAGCAAACACAATTTCACATAGTAGATAAAAAAACGTCTTCTGACAGGCAAATACGACAAAAGCAATGTAATCATCATCCACAGCAGCAGCGTCAACATCTTCGCCATGTTTATCAGTCTGAATTGTAATTCCCCACGGTGTCATCTTCTTCTTCGTCCTCAACGTCCTCGAACGTTGGCTTCTTCTTGATCAACTCTTGTATGTCCACAGCACGATAGGCAATCTTTTCGCCGGCGTCATTGACGTGATGGTTCTTAAAGATATTAGGAACATCTGTGTTATCTTGTACATTAGGAGCAGTGTAAGCATCATCTTGTTGTGCAACTTCATTAAACGAATTCCTCTGCTCAAACCTTTGCAATACTCTCAAGTAATCGCTACGTGCAAATGTTTCTTCCAAGAAAAAAATATGTGTTGCTTGATTTGCCAAAATAAAAGGCTCGTTGGTCTGGTACGCCGCCTTGACATTGATGGATTTGAAATAATCATCAGCTCTGGGTTTTGTGATCCTGGAAAACAGGTTATACCAACGACAAAGACAATGTAACCACACACCGATGATCCTCGAAATCGAGATATATCGCAATCGAACAATGTACGTTATGTTAGCATACATTTCAGTTGTCTCTTTGTCATACGTATTCGTGCTCATGATGGCACTGTTTTGTGTCTTCCTGCCTTCGTCTCGCGAGGTGTTGTTGTAGCACATCTCCAACAATGCAAGATTCATAATGTCTTACCCGAGTATCAGGACCCATTGCTAGTGAGTAAAGGGCATCATCAACTGCCTGCCCATCCTCCCGCATCTTCTTAACCTATGGTTAGAAAATAGACAAGCTGATCATCTTATGTACTCAATATATTAAAAAAACTGACAGTGCACTTCAAAAGCTTACATGGTTCTTGAACCATTTCGCAAATCCTGCCATAACCAGTTTGTCAATGTTTCTTGGATTTTGCGGCAGTAACTCCTTTTTGTAGATGCTGCACAACATAGTGATCGTGTCAAACATCTAAATATATAAGAATGTGCTGCAAGTTTAGTAGATTATGATGTATAAGCTGCAATCTCGCACTTACTTGATATAAGGTAGTATCTCAGGACAGTTATTCAACACATACCAAACCATTTTGTCCAAATCTTTAGGTTTGTTCTCTTGTCGACTCCTCCCTGTAACTCGAACAGAATAATCGAAAACATTGAGCCCGGAATTGTCTTCACCGACCTCTTTGCTAAGCTGATCAGCTGTTTCAATGTATTTTGAGCAGAATGTCAACGCTTCTGTAGCAATGCAGGCCTCTGCAATGGAACCCTCGGGTCTAGCTCTGTTCCTAACATAGCCCTTGAAAGTGCCTAGCCGCCTTTCAATAGGGTACATCCAGCCATACTGCATCGACCTCTAAGTAGTGCCTCATCGTAGATGAACAGCCAAATGCACCATCACATCAAAGAAGGCTGGAGGATATATCTTCTCAAGGTCGCATAGGATAGTTGGTATCTTGTCTCTAAGACGCCCAAAGCATCTATCCCGATATTCCTATGCAGAGTTCCCTAAGAATTGTCCCAACTCTGCAATCGCTCAGATAAGTCGTATGCCCAATCCTCTAAGGATAATAGGTAAAACCCTTTGAAGTAGGATGCGGCAGTCATGAGTTTTCAACCCTTGTACCTTGTTTCCATCTGCACTGACTCTCCTTTCAGGGTTGGAAGCAAATCCATGTGGGAATCTCACACGTGATAGGACCTCACAGAATTCTTTTCTTTTTACCTTGTCCAAGACATACACAGCTGGTGCCATATCCCGTGGTTTACCTTCATCTTACACCTGCAAATCCTTTCTGATACCCAGGTGTGTGAAATCAATCCTAGATTTTAAAGTATCTTTCGTCTTGCCTTCAATATTAAGAAGTGTGCCGATAATTCTTTCACATATATTTTTCTCGATGTGCATCACATCAAGATTATGCCGCAGATCCAAATCTTTCCAATACTCCAAGTCCCACAAAGTGGACCTGGAGGTAAACAATAATCTCTCTTCTACCCTGCCACGCTTCCTTTTCCCGCTACCATTACCAGGATGGTTTCTTGGTGTAATATGCCTGACCTTCTCTAATTCCACTTGCAACTCATCGGCGGTGAGCCTCTTTGGCGCATCACGGTTTTCATGCTTTGCATTGAACACATGTCTTCGGTATTTTCTAGGATGCGGCTTGTCCTTGGCAAGGAAACGGCGGTGTCTACTGTAACAGATCTTGCTAAGTATTGCGTATGATAGCGGATTCCTGTCACAACAAACACATGCATTGTAACCATGTGTCGTTTGTCCTGACATAGTTCCCAAAGACGGATAATCATGGATGCACCAAATTATAACAGTACGCAGAAAGAAATCAGCTGGTGGGCTGCTATATAGGTCTCGAGTGAGAACACCCTTCCATAGCTGTTGAAGTTCCTCCACAAGAGGCTCCATGAACAAATCAAAATCCTTTCCAGGACTTTTTGGACCTGGGATGAGCAAGGCCATCATGTAGTTTGATTCTTTGGTGCGTACATTTGGAGGCATGTTGTAAGGATAACAAGCACCGCCACATGCTATATGTGGCACTCTGGTGGCCAAATGGGTTAAATCCATCCAAGCTAAGCCAAGTCTAATGTTTCTCGGGTCAGCAGCAAACTCTTTGTGTTTATCATTGAAGCTTTTCCACTCACTACCATGAGATGGATGGCTCATTACATTCGATCTCTGACTCTGGTTCCTAGAATGCCACAAGACATCCTCTCTTGTTTCAAAGATCATGAAACAACCTCTACAATCTTGGTGTAATTAGAAAATGTCTCGTAACATTATGAGGAATCCTCTTCACAAAGATCGCCATCTTTCCATCTTGATGATTTGCATTTCGGCATTCACTTGTTGGCATAATCCTTCCTAACAGAACACAATTATTCTTACAAACATGGATCATATCATATCCAATTCCAACTACACGAAGGAAATTCTTTATTTTACTGTAGGTGTGTGGCAGCTCAGACGCATCTGGGAAAGATTCGCGGAAAGCAGCCAACATCGCATTGAATGATTTGTTGGTCATCCGCTCAGATGTCTTCACCTGAAGAAAGGTGACCATAGCTGAGAATACTGATAGCTTATTTCCTGGGGTGACAACAATGTTGCATTGTTCCAACATGCGGGCCCACCATTTTTCTTCTGCAGGTGAAAGTTCACAGAATGCACGAGCATTTCGTAGCATTGTTTCAATGTTGGTCAAACTCACTGGCTATCAGGACCCCGATTCCAAGTCACATCGATCTAGCCGGTAATACCTCATATCACTTTGCGGCCTCACGCACGGTATTCCCACGGGTGTCGCCTTACCATGGCCCGGGACCGTTTGCACCTTTTGGCTCACATATATGATAGTGTCGCTAGCATCCATATGACAGAGAACCCGGGCCGACATGGCTAGTCGTGAACCCAAAGCGGCACTAACCCATGGGGACAGGCATACATGAATCACATCGAGCATGTCGGTAAGCAACGTGTGAATCCGGGCTGTAGCACTGGGCTAACAGGACTTCGGGAACCCGGGCTGTAGCAGGCTAGGAAGGACTCCGGATGTCACCCCGTGACATTTTCAAGGACAGTACACAGAACAAAGTGAAACACATGCCGCCAGTCAAGTGTTACGAGAAAAGAGTCTTTGGGCTAGCAGGACTCCGGTGAACCGGGCTGTAGCGCACTACTATGGCTCAAGGAAACACTAGACTACATTTCCCCATAAGAGAGGCTGCCAAGGATAAACAACTAGATTGTCGGATCCCACACATACCAAGCATTTCAAACATACACACAATATGCTCGATATGTGTAAATACAACATGGCATCACAACATAACTCTACGACTCAAAGTATTTATTCATTTGGCTCCGAGGAGCCAAGATATTACAAACATGGGTCTCATGACCCAACACTCAGAGCATACAAGTCAAACACATGCGGAAGCTTAACATGTCTGAGTACAGACAACTATAAATGAAAAAGGCTGAGAAGCCTGATGATCTACCAAATCCTGCCGAGGGCACAAGATTGTAGCTGAGGTAACAAGCTAAACGTCGAAGTCCACGCGGAACTACTAGCGAGACCGACGTCTCTCTGCAAAACATAAAATAAACAAACGTGAGTAAAAATGTACTCAGCAAGACTTACATCAGAACTAACTACATATGCATCATTATCAACAAAGGGGGTGGTGGAGTTTGACTGCAGCAAGCCAGCTTTGACTCAGTGGCAATCCTAAACTACGACTGCAAGTAACTCTTTTGAGGTGGCGCAAACGAGTCCACATATTCACCAATCAATACACCACTATGGATTCGACCCTGTCTTCCTACGGGAACGCCATCCATAGCCCTCACGCTTATCTTGCGCATTTCAGAGTATGCATTTTCACTTGTCTATGAACTGTTATAGGCAACCCAGAAGTCCTTTTCCACGGACACGGCTATTCGAATAGATCATATTAACCCGGCAGGGGTGTACTTCTTCACACACGCTCTCGCCACTTACCACCATGTACACGTCGTGTATCTCGGCAACCTTCAAGCGGAAGCTTTGGCGAGGAGTCGGCCACGACCGACTAACCACACAAGTCTCTAGTCCAGGTTTATCGCCTATTCGGGTTCCATCCGCAAAGAGATCCGGCAGGGGTGTCGCTCACGGCCCCAAACGATGTGTGCAGGGTTCCCGAGACACCAAACGGGCGCTCGGTACACCGGGCCACGGTGTATCTACCGCATTATAGCCCACCCCTAGGGTCAGCTCTATGCACGGCCTCCAACACATATCCTACAAACACCAGAAACTAGTTGCAACTCCTGGACAGAGATGAGGTTGATTAATAAGTCGAGAGGGGCACTTAAGCATTCCAGTGCGTGGTAGTAACTGTTCATGGATCACAAACACAGAACTCAGTTCCTGAGGACGGCTGCAATGAGACAACCCACCATGTACTCCTACATGGCCTCTCACCGCTACCTTTACCAAATCGTGTTCACACACTTAGCTCTCAACAGTAGGACATGTTCACACACCTCCGATTCATCCCTAATGAATCAGACCTGACTCAACTCTAAGCAGTAGCAGGCATGACAATAAAGCATGAATGAGTAGGCACAATAGGGCTCAAACAACTCCTACTCATGCTAGTGGGTTTCATCTATTTACTGTGGCAATGACAGGTCATGCAGAGGATAAAGGGGTTCAGCTACCGCAGCAAGTAACAGATGAATCGTTGTTGTCCTAATGCAGTAAAAGAGAGCAGGAGCGACAGAGTAGGATTGTATCGGAATGAACAAGGGGGTTTTGCTTGCCTGGCACTTCTGAAGATAATATAGTTCTTCATTGGTGTCATCGAACTCATCGTCGAAACAACGTCTATCGAGAGGGGACAAATACCGGCAACACAGAAGAAACAAAATCAATGCCATGCAACAAAATGATGCATGAATGTGACATGGCAATATGCTGTTGATTGGCCTAATGCAACTAGCAACAAGTTAAATGGAGTTGATTTGAACCCTAGGTTCAAATTCAAACTTCATATGTGAAATTCAAATGCCATTTAATTGATTTGACCTGATCAGCAGGTATAAGTTGATTAAACATGCATGAAAAAGGTACAGACGGATAGATTGCATTTTTCTGATAATTTTTCATATATAAATTATTTCAATCTGAGCTACGGTTGAAATTCTATGATTTTTTGAAGTTTTGCTAATTTTCTGGAATTTCCTGAGTTAAAATAATTCCAGAAATCATTATTGCGTCAGCTTGAGGTCACTACTGCGTCATGCCTGTGTCAGCAGGTCAACAGAGCTGACCAGGTCAAACCTGACGTGTGGGGTCCACACGTCAGTGACTAACCTAACTAACCAAGTTAATTAACATTAATCTAATACTAACCAAGGTTAATTAGGGCCCTAGGGCCACATGTCAGTGACACAGAGTTAGTTAGCGAGACGATTAACCCCTAACAGTGATGCTTAGCACTAATTAAAACTTAAACTAATTCAGTTAGGGGTTGGCCCCACATGTCATTGACTCAGGTGGGGTCTAGCCGGGGTCAAACTGGGTCAAACCCACCGGCGGCTCGACGCCGGCGAGGCCAGAAACGGCGGAGGGCTCGGGATTCGCCGTTCGGCGACTAAAAGGAGGGCGGAGGGGCGCTGCGTACTGCTGGGAGTGCTCCGCATCTCCGTGTGCAAGCGGGATGGGCTCCGGCAGCCGGAGTTGAGCGCGGCGTCGACCTCGGCGGCGGCCGGAGTTCGGGCGCACTCAGAAACGAGGCTACGGTGGCCGTGGGGTGGCGTGCTTGGCTCCTACGGCACCTGCGCGGCGCGGTGAGCACGTGGGTGTGCTCGGTTGGGAGTTGCGGTGGCTGTGGGCACGGCGACGAGAAGCTCGGGCGGCGGCGCGGTTCGGTCTCAGGCAAGACGGCGACTACAGCGTGCAGAACGAGACGGGGGGAGGAGGTTCGGGGGAGTAGCTCACGGCGGAGATGAAGAGCAGGTCAGCCAGCTCGGGGGAGGCCGGAGCTGAGCAGGCGGCGAAAGCGGATCTCCGGCGACCCGAGGTTGAAGAGACGGCATGGACGGCGTTGCAGGGTCTCCTGCGGTGCGTTGCTCGGCGAGGAGGAAGAGGTGGTCGAGGTGGAGCTCATGGTCAGCTCCAGAGGGCGAGGGAGAGGCGATAGCCATGGCTACGGTGAGCGAAGGCGACGGTGGCGCTCGGTGTGGCGGTGTAGAGGCGAGGGAGAGAACAGGGGATAGAGTGAGCGAGTCGGACAGATTGGGACGGCACCGAGGAGGAGATTCGCGGCGTCGCGCTGTCCTCGGACGCAGGCAGGAAGCCTGGTGGCGTGGCGCTCGCGCACGCTCAAGCGTTGTCTCTGCCTCTGCCTACTGGCGGAGGTGGGAGACAACTGGCAACGGCCAGGTGGGCTAGTCCGGCTCCTGGGCCGCACAGGAACGGACTACGCAGGGAGGTAAGCGCCAGGTAAGTCTCTTCTCCCTTTTATTTTTCTTTTCTATTTTTCTGACATTTGTTTGGTTTAATAAAAATACTAAACCATTTTATTTTCTTATGCCAATTTTTGTAGGGGCTAGTGGCGTTATTCCATAGCTCCTCAATAACTGGCATAATTTTTGGACATATATATTATATATATAAGTATATATCCAAAGCAGTTAATTATTTGATTAATTCCAAATGCCCAAAATAAATACTTATGAGTTGCTAAAAATATTGGTTTGATTTTTATCTCTGTCCAATATTTTCATAGAGCAACATGAGCATTTTCTTGGACCCTTTTGGAGCAATTTTTATTTGGGTCATTTCCAAAAATGATTCTGAGGGTTTCACAAATCCCCAATTCAAATTTAAATGGAATTTAAACATGATGCACACATGACTAGCTAGTCTAGGTCATACCAGAACTAGGGATGTGACAACTCACCCCCACTAAACAAGAATCTCGTCCCGAGATTCAAGACGTGAGGTAAGTAGACAGAGGGGACACAAAGGTAACAAGATCTTCATGATCCAATTGCCCTTCTCGAAGATGTTGATTCATTTCTCCAATTGATCTTGACGTCTTTGCTTTCGAGACCTTCATCTAAAACAAGGACAGAGACAACTCTACAATGATGGATCATCTTAATGATCACAAGATTAACTTACGGAACGAGACGTAGAACCATCTCTCGAGCTGAGACACGAAGCACACATCTAAAGGAATGGAGTGGAACAGATGACGAGGGTCCACTAGGTAGACAACAATTCCACACCTAAGAGGGTGGTGAACGGTTGTCAACGTAGCGAGAATTTGAGTTGTCATGATACCATAGCGAGACACCTCAGAGAAGGTGACTCGTGGAACCATTACCTTAAGTGGCAAAAAGAATTACTTTTGAATCAGAGAGCATTGAAACTCTTCATACCAGCCTAAGGCAATCACAATCGATCGTTTGAAGGAGTTCGAAAGAATGACATATCCGAATTCGAATGGATGATGAGGACTACCTTGTTGAAGACAACGTGATGGATGATTTTGCATATCATCGGAAATGGATGGGGCCCATGACAAGCCCACTTTTGAAGATGATCCTGGACAGCAACTGCTGAGAAGGGCATCCCATGGAAATTGGCACAATGGCGGTGGAGGATGGGAACAAAATGCAAATGTCGGAAATGTTTCGACCATCATATCTGCCTCAGATTCAGATCTGGTTAGAAACAGGATACTTCAGACTCACATGTCTGAAAAGTAAAGTTGCAACACAAATCGACGAGATGGAGTTGCGAGATTCTCGGGGAATGAACCACGATAGCAAGCTCCAAAACATGAGCTGGTTCTGCTACATACAAGTGAACACGCTGTCCCAGACAAGCATGACCATATAGTAGTCTTATAATAAAACACTACCTAGTTCAGGTGGGGCACCATCAACAAGGATATCGAAGTCTTGTGCATGAACTAGTATTCGCACATCAACTCCTTTTCCTTGAACAAATCAATCAGTGGCTTGGTGTGCTCAGAATACATATATAATGAATGTTGCAAGTCTTCAAACCATAGAATACTTTGCACATATGCATGAATGACTTGAGATGGTTCCGAAGGAAGCAAAAACAATCTTTCTCGAACCCACGGCGGCAACTTACACTAAATGCACATGAATTCGAGGAAATCACTTCTTCCATCCAAGCATAAGCTTCATGAACGGAACATGAAGGCATTGCTTACAAAGTTTCCAACACTAGGTTGATGTTCAACATGAATCATGGGGGAGACAAAATGTTGCTGATGGGCTCAACAGCAACTCATCGGAATTTCCATATCACTGGACTTCCACCATCATGTGAACACGGTGATAGTATTGGTCAGACCAAAAGATATAACGGTGTATGCTCGAGGGATCAACCACGAGTAAGACAACATTACAGACATCATTGGTTCTGATTTGACTTGACAATGGCCCATACCCAAGTCAAGGTTTTGACAAGGCAATAGATCCAACTACTGATCACGAGGACCAATCAATGGAGATATCATCTTTCTTCAACACACACACACACAAGGATATCCCTTAGAGATGAACTAAGTCAGGTAAGCTTTTATCTTCCAACTCTCCAAATTGTTGTTCAGCTTAACCAACTAGCTCAGGGTATTCAACACAGATTCTTGGAGAATGGGTGGTTTAGAAGAAAACCAACATGATCACGAGCTCAACATAACAGTCAGGAAACAACCTGGTGACACTTCCGAGAACAAATTCGGAAAATCACGAACCACCGATATGTTACTAAGCTCGAGAACAATCTTACTTTTCAGGGCAAGACGGTATGATCAATAGAGCGAGGGAATTACACAATCCTAACTATTGATCGAAGAGTGCACCAGAAATAAGGACTAGGTAGCACGATCAATCTTAGGATGATTATTTAATAACCAACACACTAAGAATGAGAATATTGTCCATTTACTACCAAGCAATGAGTTTCTCGGAGTATTGATTTCACACATCACAATTCACTTGTCAGCATTCCGGTTACAACAACACGAGGACCGAGGAATGAATGATGATGGTGAGAAGTATCACTATGTCAAGAATTCATGAGAGTTGTTGCTATTCTCATGACAATTCTGACATAAAGGGGGTAATACTCCGAGGTAGAACAGAACAAAGCTGGATTGGCATTTTGATCTGCGGGATACAACTACTTTGACCCAATCCTAGAAATGGATGAGGTACTAGAGTTTGTTTCTCCTAGTCATTCCGGAATAGAATGGCTTGACGGACCACAAGAATAATAGGCATTGATGAACATGAATGCACAACTATTCCTGACTATCAATTGATAGACGATGGTCGGAATACAAATGAAGAGGGACAACTCAAGGGAACATATATCCTTTTGAGTTGTGGATGCATAGATTAGTATGTCGAGCGAAGCTCAACATTTCTTCCGGATAACCCATGCGGAAAGGGTAGAACAGGCAGAATCACAATTTTGAATGGAGGACTCATCAAGAGCACCCTGGTTGTGATCTTTTGGTTTAAAATAACTCCTGCCAAGAATGGTTCATGGTAATTGGAAGGAAGATGTACCACGAACCTCGAGGACTATCACAAAGGTTACTAATATCCTAAAGGAACTAGAAAACACTATCAACAGGAGGTAAGTAGGGTGAATCTCGGGTTCAAGAACCCAGGAATAGAATACCTACTACTAAATGGCATCACGGAATGCTTTCAAGAATTGTGGCCAGGATTATCACACCGGGAACACAAAACATGGCTAGATTACTATGTGGCTCCCTAAAATACCTATGGTCATAGTAATAGTTCCAACATATATGTCGAGGCAACAGAGTACCTCAACACACTAATTTGTGTGATTAATCTGGCCCAGATGAACATTAGAAATGGAGAGAAGGGATTTGCAAATGCATCAGACTATTTAGAAATCTGGGATGACTCGGACATCATAACGGCTGTAAATGCCCAAAATGATTTGAGACATCCTGCAAAATAGTGGCATGACCACTCAACATCACAATATCAAGGTTCTGAGACCAGCTATGAACATACGGAAGTAGTAGAAACTGAACTGGGGCGTAAAACCAACAATCTTAAAAGTCTATGGATTAGTAACACGTCATCCTGATAGATAGATGAGAAGGCCTAGTTCTTAATCCCCGTAGAAGAGAAGAGGATGACTCAGATCAGAAGGCCATGAGGTATAAGGAGTAAAAAGAGCCTTACGTTCCCTACCACAATAAATTCCCTTACATAACTAAAGCATTTCTAGACACAACTTCGACCGGTTTGGCTTGGTAATCCTACAGGTAGTCAAGCTCTGATACCAAAGCTATCAGGACCCCGATTCCAAGTCACATCGATCTAGCCGGTAACACCTCATATCACTTTGCGGTCTCACGTACGGTATTCCCACGGGTGTCGCCTTACCATGGCCCGGGATCGTTTGCGCCTTTTGGCTCACGTATATGATAGTGTCGCTACCATCCATATGACAGAGAACCCGGGCCGACATGGCTAGTCGTGAACCCAAAGCGGCACTAACCCATGGGGACAAGCATACATGAATCACATCGAGCATGTCGGTCAAGCAGCGTGTGAATCCGGGCTGTAGCACTGGCTAACAGGACTCGGAACCCGGCTGTAGCGGGCTAGGCAGACTCGGATGTCACCGCGTGACATTTCCCAAGGGATGAACCACAGAACGAAGTGAAACACATGCCGCCACCAAGTGTTACGAGCAGTAGTCTTTGGGCTAGCAGGACTCCGTGAACCGGGCTGTAGCGGACTACTATGGTTCAAGGAAGCACTAGACTATATTTCCCCATAAGAGAGGCTGCCAAGGATAAACAACTAGATTGTCGGATCCCACACATACCAAGCATTTCAAACATACACACAATATGCTCGATATGTGTAAATACAACATGGCATCACAACATAACTCTACGACTCAAAGTATTTATTCATTAGGCTCCGAGGAGCCAAGATATTACAAACATGGGTCTCATGACCCAACACTCAAAGCATACAAGTCAAACACATGTGGAAGCTTAACATGTCTGAGTACAGACAACTATAAATGAAAAAGGCTGAGAAGCCTGACTATCTACCAGATCCTGCCGAGGGCACAAGATCGTAGCTGAGGTAACAAGCTAAACGTCCAAGTCCACGCGGAACTACTAGCGAGACCGACGTCTCTCTGCAAAACATAAAATAAGCAAACGTGAGTACAAATGTACTCAGCAAGACTTACATCGTAACTAACTACATATGCATCATTATCAACAAAGGGGTGGTGGAGTTTGACCGCAGCAAGCCAGCTTTGACTCGTGGCTATCCTAAACTACGATCGCAAGTAACTCTTTTGAGGTGGCGCACACGAGTCCACATATTCACCAATCAATACACCACTATGGATTCGACCCGCCTTCCCTACGGAACGCCATCCATAGCACTCACGCTTATCTTGCGCATTTTAGAGTATCGACTTTCACTTGTCTATGAACTGTTATAGGCAACCCGTAAGTCCTTTTTCGCGGACACGGCTATTCGAATAGATCATATTAACCCTGCAGGGTGTACTTCTTCACACACGCCTCGCCACTTACCACCATGTACACGCGTGTATCTCGGCAACCTTCAAGCGGAAGCTTTGGCGAGGGAGTCAGCCACGACCTGACTAACCACACAAGTCTCTAGTCCAGGTTTATCGCCTATTCGGGTTCCATCCGCAAGGAGATCCGGCAGGGGTGTTGCTCACGGCCCCAAACGATGTGTGCAGGGTTCCCGAGACACCAAACGGGCGCCGGTACACGGGCCACGTGTATCTACCGCATCATAGCCCACCCCTAGGGTCAGCGCTACGCACGGCCTCCAACACATATCCTACAAACACCAGAAAGTAGTTGCAACTCCTGGACAGAGATCAGGTTGATTAATAAGTCGAGAGGGGCACTTAAGCATTCCAATGCGTGGTAGTAACTGTTCATGGATCACAAACACAGAACTCAGTTCCTGAGGACGGCTGCAATGAGACAACCCACCATGTACTCCTACATGGCCTCTCACCGCTACCTTTACAAAATTGTGTTCACACACTTAGCTCTCAACAGTAGGACATGTTCGCACACCTCCGATTCATCCCCGATGAATCAGTCCTGACTCAACTCTAAGCAGTAGCAGGCATGACAATCAAGCATGAAGGAGTAGGCACAACAGGGCTCAAACAACTCCTACTCATGCTAGTGGGTTTCATCTATTTACTGTGGCAATGACAGGTCATGCAGAGGATAAAGGGGCTCAGCTACCGCAGAAAGTAACAGATGAATCGTTGTTGTCCTAATGCAGTAAAAGAGAGCAGGAGCGAGAGAGTAGGATTGTATCGGAATGAACAAGGGGGGTTTTGCTTGCCTGGCACTTCTGAAGATAATATAGTTCTTCATCGGTGTCATCGAACTCATCGTCGAAACCACGTCTATCGAGAGGGGACAAATACCAGCAACACAAAAGAAACACAATCAATGCCATGCAACAAAATGATGCATGAATCTGACATGGCAATATGCTGTTGATTGGCCTAATGCAACTAGCAACAAATTAAATGGAGTTGATTTGAACCCTAGGTTCTAATTCAAACTTCATATGTGAAATTCAAATGCCATTTAATTGGTTTGACCAGATCAGCAGTTATAAGTTGTTTAAACATGCATGAAAATGGTACAGATGGATAGATTGCATTTTTCTAATAATTTTCATATATAAATTATTTGAATCTGAGCTACGGTTGAAATTCTATGATTTTTTGAACTTTTGCTAATTTTCTGGAATTTCCTGAGTTAAAATAATTCTAGAAATCATTATTGCGTCAGCTTGAGGTCAGCACTGCGTCATGCCTCAGCAGGTCAACAGAGCTGACCAAGTCAAACCTGACGTGTGGGGTCCACACGTCAGTGGCTAACCTAACTAACCAAGTTAATTAACATTAATCTAATCCTAAGCTAGGTTAATTAGGGCCCTAGGGCCAAATGTCAGTGACAAAGAGTTAGTTAGCGAGACGATTAACCCCTAACAGTGGTGCTTAGCACTAATTAAAACTTAAACTAATTCAGTTAGGGGCCGGCCCCACGTGTCATTGACTCAGGTGGGGTCCAGCCGGGTTCAAAGTGGGTCAAACCCACCGGCGGCTTGACGCCGGCGAGGCCAGAAACGGCGGAGGGCTCGGGATTCACCGTCCGGCGACCAAAAGGAGGGCGGAGGGGCGCCGCGTGCTACTGGGAGTGTTCCGCATCTCCCTGTGCAAGCGGGATGGGCTCCGGCGGCCGGAGTTGAGCGCGGCGTCGACCTCGGCGGCGGCCGGAGTTCGGGCGCACTCAGAAACGAGGCTGCGGTGGCCGTGGGGTGGCGTGCTTGGCTCCTACGGCACCTGCGCGGCGCGGTGAGCACGTGGGTGTGCTCGGCTGGGAGTTGCGGTGGCTGTGGGCACGGCGGCGAGAAGCTCGGGCGGCAGCGCGGTGCGGTCTCAGGCAAGAAGGCGACTACGGCGTGCAGAACGAGACGGGGAGGAGGAGGTTCGTGGGAGTAGCTCACGGCGGAGATGAAGAGCAGTTCAGCCAGCTCGGGGGAGGCCGGAGCTGAGCAGGCGGCGAAAGCGGATCTCCGGCGACCCGAGGTTGAAGAGACGGCATGGATGGCGTTGCAGGGTCTCCCGCAGTGCGTTGCTCGGCGAGGAGGAAGAGGTGGTCGAGGTGGAGCTCGTGGTCAGCTCCAGAGGGCGAGGAAGAGGCGATAGCCATGGCTACGGTGAGCGACGGCGACGGTGGCGCTCGGTGTGGCGGTGCAGAGGCGAGGGAGAGAACAGGGGATCGAGTGAGCGAGTCGGACGGATTGGGACGGCACCGAGGAGGAGATTCGCGGTGTCGCGCTATCCACGGACGCAGGCAGGCAGCCTGGTGGCGTGGCGCTCGCGCGCGCTCGCGCGTTGTCTCTGCCTCTGCCTACTGGCAGAGGTGGGAGATGAATGGCAACGGCCAGGTGGGTAGGCCAGCTCCTGGGCCGCACAGGAACGGGCTACGCAGGGAGGTAAGCGCCAGGTAAGTCTCTTCTCCCTTTTATTTTTCTTTTCTATTTTTCTGACATTTGTTTGGTTTAATAAAAATACTAAACCATTTTATTTTCTTATGCCAATTTTTGTAGGGGATAGTGGCATTATTCCAGAGCTCCTCAATAACTGGCATAATTTTTGGACATATTATATATATATATAAGTATATATCCAAAGCATTTAATTATTGGATTAATTCCAAATGCCCAAAATAAATACTTATGAGCTGCTAAAAATATTGGTTTGTTTTATATCTGTCCAATATTTTCAGAGAGCAACATGAGCATTTTCTTGGACCCTTTTGGAGAAATTTTTATTTGGGTATTTCCAGAAATGATTCTGAGGGTTTCACAAATCCCCAATTCAAATTTAAATGGAATTTAAACATGATGCACACATGACTAGCTAGTCTAGGTCATACCAGAACTAGGGATGTGACACTGGCTCCGCCACCACCACCACCTCCTCCTCTTCCACCTGAGCATCAGGCAGATCAAGATGGTGATCTGCTGCTTCCACGTAGTCAATAACATTGATGTTCACAGCTTCACCATGATGAACCCACCTAGTATATGTGACCGACATCCCATACAAGTGTAGATGATTTTGCATGCTTGATCGGGTCTTGTAACTGAATTCATACAACTGCTACATCGCAGAGAACATCTGATTTCGACCACCGTACTCAGCTCGATAAAGTTCATGAAGTTTTCAACCCCCTCGACATATCCAGCGGAGAATCTTCGAGCAGAAGTTATCCAAGTCCTGTCCATCTGTTAGACATACAAATTAGTTCTTCTACTAGATATTACAGGAAAAACATATATGCTTTTTTATGAAGTCCAGAAAAAATACCTAGGTCGATGTCTAAAGCTATGGCAAGATATTTCGACGAGGAGATCTAAGTAACGAAATATATGTAAAGCTAATTCAGCAAACAGATTTGAGTGCTAAATTATGGCAGGCTGTTTCGGCAGTCAATGAGGCCGAGCACATAGCCATCGAACTATCGAAGGCCATCGCAGCAACAAAGATCGAGTATAAAACGGTGTAGAGCTATTTCACCTAACAGATTGGCTACTAGACCATGGCAATCTACGTCACAATAAATATATGGCGGGATATTTTAGCAACTAATCGGCCTTGGCATGCCATCTCTGCTAAGCAGATTGAGTGCAGAACAGGGCAAGGAAGCTTCTTAAGCAGAGCATATTGACAGTAAACTACTTCGGCAAACAGTGAGATTAACAGCGTCTATCAGTTAACATTCAGCGCTACACCGACATGACCGGGGCCTCAGTCTAGAATGCGCGTACCACGGGAGAAGCTGACCGCCATGCGTCTCCACATGAACGTCGCCAGCGGTGGCGGCGCTGACCGCCATGCACCTCCACAAGAACGTAGCCAGAGGTGGCGGCGCGGCTAGAGGACGGCAGTCTACGAGAGCGTACTGTGCGAGAGAGAGGATCTCCGAACCACGAGGCCGACGTATCGGCGCAGCGGGGAGGGCGGCTTTGGCGGAGCGAATTGAGTGGAGGGGGACAGGGGGGAGGGGGTTTGGGGAATATTATTGGCTAGTTGGCCGAAGGGCGGTTGAATCGGATTTGGGGGGGAATTTTTGGGTGTGGGGGCGGATTTTTGCGCGGTGGGCGGGGGGAGTTTGGTGCATGGTTGGTTTCTCCAAGTGCAGTCCCACGTGTCAGTGAAGAGGCAAGCCGAAGCACATTCCGTTTGCGTGAGCCATGTGTGGGGTGCAATGCGACCGCGACAGGAGTGTTGTGAGTGTACCACCTTTTTTCCTTTTAAACTAGGTGCTTCGCCCCCTCAAAAAAATTGTTCCTTCGCGCGATCCATCGATACTACTACTAGTAATATGGTAATCCCGACTAAAACAGCACGGCCGGGTCTTTTCCCGCGCGATAGGCTGGGAGGTTGGCTTAGTTGGTTGTTTTTAGGACGAGTAATGCTACACCTACGTAATCCCAGTTACGTAAATAACGTAATGTGAAACGTGAGAGCTGTTGATTGTAGATTGGGGGGAGGGAGGGGCCTACTGCCATGAAAATCAGGGGATGAGAGAGAGAGGCAATTTACGTTAACCCTTTCGTAGGTTCTCGTAGATGTAGAAAGATGTGAAATGCATGAATGTGTAGTGGACATACTATTGGAGTGCCTAAGATAATTTGTGTATGTATAGACCCTATGTGTTTATATTACTTCGCATGTTAGATTTGTCTCGGTTCAATAAAAAGCAGAGTTGGTGATGATGATGTGCCTTTCATCCTGCAATATAGACCGTCCGATCTATATCTAACGGATAGGAAGGAAACTATGACAATTTACCCGCACTCCTCTCCACATTTGCAGATAAGGCTTTCCCTCGTTCATCCTTTTCTCCCACAAGATCTTGATCTTCCGTGCAACGCATCTTGCTAGTACTCCTACAGTATATTATTGTGAAAGTTCATATACACCGGTCGAGATTAATGCATACACGACAGATTTTCATTGCATTTTATAGGACAAAAAAAAAGAAACCCAACCCTAAACCTATTCTACGGCGGCGGCCGACGTCCTCTATCTGTGATCTCCATGTACGGGGGCGGGGTTCAAGACCCGTGAAGTGAAGGTGCGGTCTTCGGCAAGGAAAAGTAGAACACGGGAGACGGACCGGCCAGTTGGCACACCATGCCCTGCCGCCTCCCATGCCCTACTCATCCTCGGAGGAGTCCCCAACCTCAGCGGTGCCGGACGTTGGACGGCAGCAAGTATGACGCGTGGCTGACGGTGCTCCCGTCGTCGGCCGCCAGCGTGGCCACCGCTTGTGCGGCGACTTGAGCGAGGGTGGCGACCTCGAGCTCCATCCCCGAAGACAAGCTCTCCCGCAAAGCGTTCACGCTTGCGGTCATGGCGGATGTGGTTCCAGGTAGGAGGACGATGCGCTATGGTGTGGAGGTTAGCTGGGCGTTGCCGCTTTAAGTAGCGCATTCCGGTGAGGCCAAGCGTCCTGGTGCGTCATTATGTCGCCGTAGTTGGTTCCTCGGGCACCGAGCCTCTTAATGACGACATATGGACGGACGGCATGAATGCGGGCAGCTGGCGCCGTCTGGGAACGCACCGCGCGACGGCGCGAGGGATGAGTGTATTTGGTGTGCCAGGGTAGTCCGTTACGGTCGTGGCAACGTTGGAGATGCCCTTTGCTCACATGCGATCGACGCATGTCATTGAAAAAGCAAGACGACCCGGCATGGTCTCAAGTCCATAGGATGCAGTTATCCGCGCTACACCACTCCGCGGACGCGTCGCGGCACCCCGTGCATCCTCGACGAGCCGGGTGTTGGGGTGTGTTTGTATTGTGGCCAAAGTGCACCTTACCAAAATTTTGGTCATGACCCAAAGATTGGTCTTTGTTTGGATGGTTGCCATTTTTTTGGCATGCGAATGAACTCTAGCCAACTCTAGTTCATTTTTCTTGCCAATGTCGGCCAAATCATGGGCAACCAATACCTAAACCAAAATTTTGGTCATGACCCAAAGATTGGTTTGTGTTTGGATGGTTGCCATTTCTTTGGCATGCCAATGAACTCTAGCCAACTCTAGTTCATTTTTCTTGCCAATGTCGGCCAAATCATGGGCAACCAATAACTCAACCAAAATTTTGGCTACCCAATGCTTTGATGGGGCAACCTTGGGCACAAACCAAACATACCGTTGGTCGTGCCACAGCACTAACTCGACCCTCGCACACCTGAAACCGGCGGTGTTCAGCGACGATATGAGCGTGTCACCACCGCTGATCGCCGTGTCAGAGGCGGTGCTGGAGCTGCGCCCCGTTGTTGGCCCCAACGACCCACATGAACGGTTGTCGGTGGCGAGGAGGTCGTGGGCCAGCTCCTCCATTGGACTAGTCTGTGCTACGTCGTCCCGATGGGTGTGCCCCACATGTCAGTTTCCCTGTTTTCCTGACCATATTCGAAGGCGGTGTTCGCTACAGCATTAGGCCTTTCACTATGTAGGCCAAGCGAGACAACTTATTGTTTATTTGAGCCGCTCAAGTATAATCGTGTGGCGTTTGCTTATTTCTCATTCCTCTCCAACCCTCTTCTCCATCGATCATGTCGCCTCCAATGAGTCCATCCTCCCGCATGCCTCATTTGAACATTCCGCCGAGTATCATTCGCATGTACCCACCCTAGTCCTCTTTAAATAGATCTCCGGACCCGAGATGAAATCGAGAGGAACGAGTGGGGCACGTGATACCTAAGGCGGATTCAAAATTTTGAACCGTGATCATAGCATCCGCAAATCATATATAAAGGGTATTCAATGTTCGCTTCGTTCTTGAACGCATAATATACTCCCTCCTATCCTTTCTAGTTTACATATAAGTTTTATGTGTAGTCAAAGTATCTCTACTTTGATCAAAAAGGTATCAGCATTCAACAACGCCCAATCAATATTGTTAGATTAAATGACGCACTCTAGATTTGTACTCGAGATGGTTTCCAATTTGACTATTGACAAGATTAATAGTACATGAGATGTATAATGTGAAAATTATATCATTGGAAACTCCTTTCACATACGAATTTGATCGTATGCTTTGTGTAAGTTGCATGTCATATATTATTACTCTAACATTTGGTCAAAGTTAGCCTCGAAAAACGCATTAGACCATGTATGCTTTGTGTAAGTTGCATGTCATACACTCCCTCCGTTCCAAAATATAAGTCTTTCTAGAGATTCCACCAAGTGACTACATACGGAGCAATAATGAGTGAATCTACACTGTAAAATATGTCTACATACATCCGTATGTTGTATTCCATTTGAAATGTCTAAAAAGACTTATATTTAGGAATGGAGGGAGTATTATTACTCTAACATTTGTGTAAGTTGCATGTCATATATTATTACTCTAACATTTGGTCAAAGTAGTATAGTGGAAGTGGATCCTCTGACGTAGGTATCCCTGCCTTACCCTCCCTTTCGGTCACTTACTGGCAGACCCCATGCATGCTAGGCCCCGCATGTCAGTTACTCAATGGGTTCGGCCACGTCAGGGGACCCTCATCCGTAGTATACTCCCTCTGTTTTTATTTACTCTGGATAAAATGGAGGGAGTGCTGGTATAATAAATAACGCGGCAGGGGAGGGGGAGGGATGTCGGTTTGCTCTCAACTGCGGTCCCACAAGCGAGCGAAAACGCAAGACGAAGCGCATTCCATTCGATGAGCGACGTGGAGGGTCCAGCGTGCCGGGCTGCAACGCGAACGCGACAAGAGCGATGTACAGTCAAAACCGATTGACCGGTCGTCACCGGAACTACTATTCACACCAGAACCTTCGCTGCTCGGCCTACGCCAACCACTGCCCTAAAGCAACACCAAATATCCAGCCCATTCTCCCACCTTTCAATCCCCTAGCCCGCATCAAGCGTCCCCTAGTTCGCCGGAAAGCCATAGTGCGCCGCAAGATCACTTACTACAAGATGCTGACGCCGGAGCACCGCGTAGAAATCGCGGCGGCGGTCGGCGCCACAGACCTCCGTTTCCAAGCTCGCTTTGCGGCGGGCCAATCCCCGAGTTCTCTGGAGCGAAGCTACGAGGAGGAGGAAGCCGATCCAATGTTCATGGCGAAGGTCGCGGCGCAGAAGGCCCCCGATGGGTATGAGACGATGGACATCGACTTCTTGTCAGCGTCCGAGTCCCCCATGGTGCAGGAGGACCAGCGGTTTAACATGGCGATTGAGGGAATCCTGGATAAGGGGGTATCCGAACAGCCAGACTATACCTTTAGCCGGACTGTTGGACTATGAAGATACAAGATTGAAGATTGGACTCATGCTTGTACTCAGTGTTAATTAATTTTAATGCATGTTCCTGACGGTTGTCGCTCTCTAGTTGGTCGCTTCCCAATCTTTTTCTAGCCTTCACTTGTACTAAGAGGGAATACTTCTTGTGCATCCACTTCCATAAATCCCAAAGTTATTCCATATGAGTCCACCATACCTTCCTATATGCGGTATCTACCTGCCGTTCCAAGTAAATTTGTATGTGCCAAACTCTAAACCTTCAAATGAAATTATGTTTTGTATGCTCGAATAGCTCATGTATCAACTAGGGTTGTCTGTATCTTCCATGCTAGGCGGGTTATTCTCAAGAGGAGTGGACTCCGCTCCTCACCCACGAGAAAATGGCTGGTCACCAAGATGCCCGGTCCCATGCTCAAACAAATCAAAATAATTGCGAACAAAACTCCCCCAGGACTGTTGTTAGTTGGAGGCACCCATTGTTTCGGGCAAGCCATGGATTGATATGTTTGTTGGTGGTGGGGGAGTATAAACTTTACCATTCTACTTGGGAACCGTCTATAATGTGTGTAGCATGGAAGATGTCGAGATCTCTCAGTTGTTATGTTGACAATGAAAGTATGCCACTCAAAATATTATTTATATATATTTCAAAAACCGAGCTCTGGCACCTCTACAAATCCCTGCTTCCCTCTGCGAAGGGCCTATCTATTTACTTTTATGTTGAGTCATCCTCCTCTTATTAAAGAGCATCAGTTGGAGAGCACCGCTGTCATTTGCATCCATTACTGTTAATTTACATTGAGTATGACTATGACTGGATCTCTTTTACCATGAAATACAATGTTTAGTCAGTCCTTGATCTTCAGAGGTGCTCTGCATTTGTGTTTTTCCGTCTCAGAAAGGGCTAGCGAGATACCATCTCGTTATATCATATTATGATTGTTTTCAGAAAGTGTTATCATCCGAGATTTTTTATTATTGCTCGCTAGTTGATTATGCCATTGATATGAGTAAATATGAGACCTAGGTGTTAATGTGAATATGGTTAGTTCATAATCTTTGCCGAAAACTTGAATGCTGGCTTTACATATTTACAACAACAAGAGCAAACAGTGTTTGTAAATGTTTTTCTTTATCACTTTCAGTTTGTCAACTGAATTGCTTGAGAACAAGCAAAGGTTTAAGCTTGGGGGAGTTGATACGTCTCCATCGTATTTACTTTTCCAAACACTTTTGCCATTGTTTTGGACTCTAACTTGCATGATTTGAATGGAACTAACTCAGACTGACGCTGTTTTCAGCAGAATTGCCATGGTGTTACTTTTGTGCAAAAATAAAAGTTCTTAGAATGACCTGAAACTTCACGGAGAATATTTTTGGAATATATAAAAAATACTGGCAAAAGAATCAAGACCAGGGGACCCACACCCTGTCCACGAGGGTGGGGGTGCACCTACCCCCCTGGGTGCACCCCCTGTCTCGTGGGTCCCCTGAGGCTCCACCGACCTGAACTCCAACTCCATATATTCACGTTCCGGGAGAAAAAATCAGAGAGAAGATTCATCGTATTTTACGGTACGGAGCCGCCCCCAAGCCCTAATCTCTCTCGGGAGGGGTGATATGGAGTCAGTTCGGGGCTCCAGAGAGGGGAATCCATCGTCGTCGTCATCATTAACCGTCATCCATCATCAATTTCATGATGCTCACCACCGTGCGTGAGTAATTCCGCCGTACACTACTAGGGAAAAGGCTAGCAGCAGCGCGGGTTTTAGGTGTATCAGTAGCGCAGGGTGAGGCGCTACTAATAAGGTGCTACAGCTAACATATAGCGAGAGCGCGTGATCACCGGGCGCCATCGCTACACAAGTGTAGCAGCAGCAGCTGTTATCGAGCACGCCATCGCTAGTAGCTCCAGCGCCCTTTGCAGCAACGCTATTGCTATAGCGCGCTGCTGCTAACTTCTATACACTCGCCATCGCTAATTTAACAGGTTTTTGTTTTTTTGGCATATTTGTTTTGTATTTGAACAGGCTTTATAGAAGAATCTTTAGCACATAGAAATGTCATCATGATACACATACAAATGCCTGCGAGACCACGTAATATAATCATAGCATATACATACAAATAGTCTCATCATAATCATCATCCAACACAAAGTGGTCTCTCGTCATCATCTCGAAAATAGTGATACAAGTCCTTGATTACTTGCAAATACATCGTCATCCATTAAACAATGGTATACGCGAGAAGAGCTATCACCTAAACTAACTACTGCCTGTCGCTCGGAAACCGGAAACCAGCAACACCTGGGCCTGACACTCCGGCCACTCATCGTATATATACTCCTGGCGTAGCCCTTCTTCGCCATCGATGATCTATGCACCTACATCGTCACATGAGTCGATGATATGCAACATATATAGTTGAGCAACAGAAAGAGACAGACTTGACAAAAATAGAAACAACATATCATAAGCATAAATAACAAAGTTCATCATTACCCAAAATGTCCTAACTAGAGTGATCTTCGCTAGTCGAGGAGGAGGACGGTTTAATTACATCACAAATAAAGTTTCACTCAAGATAACTCAAAGTTTTGTCATACGGAAAGTATGGACTAAGCAGACACATTGTCATATATCGACAATCACTCCAACATGTCGTGCCATCCATCGAGGTCGTGGAGATAGTCCCCAGCTTAGTGAAAGGCTTCATGTCGAGATCTTTGAGAGGCTATCCATGTTCGGACGTTTTCTGCGACATTTGTCCTTCTCCGTAGAACATCCCTGTTTTTCCGACGACCTCCTTCATGATGATTTGGGCAAGTTCGCTGGATGTTATAGAACTCAGCTCAAGTCGATGATCCTCGATATCTCCTATGTCCTTTGCCCATTGCAGAATATGGGCATCGCCAGATGTAGGTGACATTTGAAGGTTCCGTGATCCCGTCAGACTCCAAAGATGTGGTGTAGGACATAGAATCCATCATTACGAGAATCGTTCGTTACATCGGATGCAGCAGAAGTCGGTCTTATGGCCGAAGGCGGCCCTGCCGCCCCTTCTCTTCTTGTCCCTAACCTCTCCACCCCTTGCTTGGTAGTAAAACATAGCACTGTCGAGAACATCTTTGATGTGGGTGTAATCCTTTTTGTGAATGTTCTTCGACGAGTCCAAGTAAAGAGCGTGGGAGAATCGGGGGTAGAGGATGATGAGGACGGCGCGCCCGCCGCTGCGCAAAATAAGTACACCTCAAATTAATTAGCCTCCACCGTGCAAATGAATTATTGAAATCAAAGGAAGGATAGCAGCGCGGATGACTTACACGGGATGATAAGGCACGAGAATCGCCTCCTTGTCCTTATTGGCGAGCATGAAACCGACGATGTAATCCTCGCAGATTCACGCTGCTCGCATGAGACTCCCAAGAAGCTCTCATGCATGTAGTACGGGTCAGCGACACAGATATGACGTATCTGCTCAACCCCAATGATGTAGTTCATGTGCAAGGCATAAAGGCGGACAAACGTAAAATCCAGCTTCTTCACGTGAAACATGTCGAATATGTAATCAATCGAGGAAGAACTTATCCGCGGGAAGCTGTCGACGCACGACATTTGCCGCTGAACGTTAACCACCTACATGGGTATCCCGGATCTTCGAGGCGATGAGCCATTTCTCTACCCGCAGCACATCGTCATGAAGTCTCCTTAGATCGCCGAATCTGGCCCAGAGCGCTGTTGCGGGTAGGATTGGTTGACCGGGATATGCCATTTATCCGCATTGGGGATATCTATACGGTCCTGGCCGAGGCTGCCGAGGCGGCTGGATCATAGAATCAGCTTTTTGCCTTTCCTCGCCTCTTCCTAGACTTCTTTACTACCGAAGGTCGCCAATAATACGCTGAGACAGTAATTCAGGCACCGACTCATGACGCTCAAACCACGAGGAGGCGCCAGATAGACATACTGTTCAGCGCCATCGTCATCCTCATCCTCATCCATGGTGACGTCATCAGCGACTAATGGATCCTCCTACTTACCCCGTCCGCTATCACCCAACCCGACAGCCGACGCTAATTGGGTAGGTGGGGTGTTGATGTTCATACCTTGCTGAGGCTGCGTGCTCGTGGGTGTGCTCCGGCCGCCTCGCACGAAGGCGACTCTTTGGCCACAACAGACCCACCCATTGCAACAATCACCAAGCCGCGCGGTGTCTCCTCGCCATCCACCAAAGAGTGTTGAGGAGGCAAATTTCGTGGCACGGTTCGACACTGGCCATGGAAACCTTGAATACGTTCGGGGGGATCGGCCAGCTGTGGAACAATGGTTCCTTCGGCTTCATTATCGTCGCCTTCCCCACGGCCACCTTCTGGTCGCCGATGGTGTACAATATGATGCACGGGGTTTCGTCGGCCTGCAAAGAAAAGTCTGCGACGTGAGACATCCGAAAGGCAACGAAAACGGGAGATTATACATTTATATTGAAGGGGGTCGGTGTGACAGATACCGCGAGGGCGTCGAGCTCAGCCAAAGATAAAGCACCGCCGAGCACGTTCGGTGCGGGAGCCGGTGCGGGAGCAGGTGCGGTAGACGATGCGGGAGCAGGTGCGGGAGCCGGTGCGGGAGCATGTGCGGGAGCAGGTGCGGGAGCCGGTGCGGGAGCAGGTGCTCCCAAGAAGTCAGGAAGGGGAAAGTCCTCTGCATTTTTTTCTGGATTTTTCCTTGTCCAAGTGATAACGCCCGTCACCAAGGAAGTAGACAAATCTGCAACCACCTGTTTTGCGGCAGCTACCGCTGATGCGACTGTCTGAGATGATTTCTTCTCAACCGCAATCTCAACCTTCTTGTCGATGTTTTCTTCAGTTAACCTCCGTCTTTCCTTTCTCTCCTCCGTGGTCTCACGGTAGTACTTCTTCCACGTGGCGCCGCCTCCGACACCGCACGCGCCCATATGACGGTCGAGTATCCACCGGTTGTCGTTTCAATATGTTCAACGCCGGTTGAATGGAGTGTCCCACTTGGCCTCGCCAATGCCTCGACGGCGAAGTCGTTTTGGCCGCAATCCGGTGCTGCTCTCTCGCAAAAGGCACAAGGATCGTTTACAAATATGACTAACGTGCAAATCGAATTGATCGAAACTAAAATTACCAGCAGTCTCATGAACTCCGTAATGACCGTGTTGTCTCAGAACATTCTTCACTGGGTCCCAACGGTGCGGGCCCTCGTGACGCCACGCCTCCTGCGGGACGGTGAAATCCGCCAAGGGGTCCAGGATGCCTGCACTCGCAGCTTCCGTGTCCTCCTTGGCCCATTTGGACCTCTTTCCGCCAGAACCACGGCTTCCGAGGTGGTGGCTCCCAATGTTCCTCTTTGAAGCCCCTTCATGTACTTAGACTTTTTTGGCAGCTTCGCCTCGCAAGCCTCCTTGAATATTTGAAACTGCTCTTCCGTGATTGTCGGATTATCCTTTACAATCTCGGAGTAGGGTTCCCGTCGCTGATCTTTGCTTTCACTCGATTTTTCCAGCGGCCAAGCGCCGCTAAACTTGGTCATGGCATGTTTGTTTATCTTCTTCATTGTCGGGTCCTTGTGCGGATCTTCATAATCCTTCTCATTCCGCCCGGAACAAGAATATCTGGTGAAACTTCTTTAGGAGGGAGCTCCTCATATTTTCTATCTTCTGTAGTTTCTCATCATTGATGGTGGCGGTTGTCCGTACGATGCAGCCAATTTGATTGCCGTAGCACGCGCGCGCTTCCTCGGGCGCCTTTGGCTCAAAATTGCCGTCGTCCACCTCCGTGACCACTGGTCTAGTAGTCCTGAGTTCGTTAGGAACCCGATGCCTCTTTGCTTTCGGTTCTACACCGGCTCCGCTCCCCGAGGCAGCACCGGTCTCAGCGCCGGTCTCGGTACCGGTCTGAATCTCAGCGCCGGTCTCGGCCTCAAGACCGTCTGCGTGTCGGTCTCGATCCCGATGCCACCGGTGGGCCCAGCAACAACATCGGTTGATCGTCGGTACGGCTAAAATATTAAATCGCCGCCAGGTAGACGTCGTCGCAATCACCAGAACCCTGTCCTTCATCGTTGCTAGCCATGTTTCCTATGATTAAATCTAGTCAATTAATTCTAGACCTAATAAAATGAATAATGACATAAAAAGGACTATTGTTTTGCAGGAATGTTGACTCCTTCCTAGTGCGGCAATTCTCGGCACTCGATATGTCCTAGTTTTAGCACAAGTCATGTCGAAATTCACGGAAAATTTCGCATGACCTTTTCTAAAAGTGGACAAATCGAGAACCTGAAATTTGCGAACAGAAATGAATCAACATTCCGCAAAACATAGGCCACTCAAGATCATTCCCTGGAAACAACAAAGCCACTTGGGCATAATCGAACAACTTCAATGAAAAGATATAACATGACCACTTCAATGAAAAATAAAATTTGCGTAAATTATTTTCCTTGAAAAATAATGGTCTTTTCCAAAAATCAAAAACCTTTGCAAAATGACCTCACTAAAATCTTCTCTGCCTAGGACAGAACCCAAATTATGTTGATCTAGCTATTCCTCTCTCTCACGCAAACACACATTATTATCTCTAACCTGCCTAGGACAGAACCCAATTAAATTGCAAAGGAAGTCCATTTCTCTAACCCTTCTGACCTAATGCTCTAAAATAAAATTTTCCTCTAACCTAGCCAACCTACTTAACCTAGCTTGTTAATCCAACGAACCTAATTAACCTACCTATTTAACCTAGTTAGTTAATCTAGTTTGCACTAATTAACCTAGATAATTAACCTAATTAAACTAGTGAACCTGACTAGTTCTCTGTCAAAGCCATAACTAAATTTTTGCACTAACCTAGATAATTAACCTAATTAAACTAGTTAACCTAACTACTTCTCTGTCAAAGCCCTAACTAAATTTTTGCCCTAACCTAGATAATTAACCTAATTAAACTAGCTAACCTATGCATTAGAGAGAGAGGAGGGGTGGGGGCTTACAGAGGATGGCTCCGGTGGTGGCGACGGAGGAAGTGGTGGCGAGGGAGGCAGGGGCGTCTCTGGTGACGGCGAGGGAGGCAGGGGCGTCTCCGGTGACGGCGAGGGAGGCAGTTGTGGCAAGGAAGGATCCGGTGGCGTCGACGGTGGCTCCGGTGGCGTTGACGAGGCCGCGCGGCTCCGTGGCGTTGGGTGCGGCTCCGGTGCCGTCGACGGCGCACGGCTCTGGTGGCGTCGACGTCGGTTGGAGACGGCGGCGAAGTGGGGCGACGGTGAATCGGGGAGACGGCGGCGCGCGGGGTGGGTTGAGGGATTTGGGGGAGAAGTGGTGGCCGGGGGGAAACGGTTTTTTGGTTAAGTCAAACTTAGCGGTAGCGCGTTTGGCAAAACGCGCTATAGCTAATATAGCTACAGCGGTTTTTACAAAACGCGCTGCTGCTATAGCTATGTAATTTTCTTCCTTTTTTAATTTCCTTTTCTGTTTCTATAGCGGGGGTCTAGGATACGCGCTGCAGCTACGTTAGCTATAGCGCCTCTTACAAACACACGCTGCTGCTATGCCTTCCTCCGTTTTTTCGCTTTTTCATTTATTTTGCTTTACATTTTATTTTTTTCCTTTCTCCTTTTTCTATTTCTTTCATTTCCATTTACTTTTCTATTTGTTTTTCATCTTATTTTACTCCGTTAGTAGTAGCGCTTTTCTTAGGAAATGCGCTGCTACTTATGCCGTATGAGCGCAGCAGCTGCTTTCTTCCAAGCCCGCCATCGCTATGCGTAGCCTATCGCTCTAGCAATGGAATATTAGTAGTAGCGCTTTTGGTACTACACGCGCTACTGCTAAAGTTGTATCTGCAGCGTGGTTTTTCTCCAATCGCTACTGCTATCTAGCACTAGCGCCCTTTTTTGACCCGCGCTGTTGCTAAATTTCTGTGTATAAGGTTTTCCCTAGTAGTGGTAGGCTTGCTTTACAGTGATTGGTTGGATGAGATTTATCATGTAATCGAGTTAGTTTTGTTAGGGTTTGAACCCTAGTATCCACTATGTTCTGAGATTGATGTTGCTATGACTTTGCTATGCTTAATGCTTGTCACTAGGGCCCAAGTGCCATGAATTCAGATCTGAATCTATTATGTTTCCATGAATATATGTGAGTTCTTGATCCTATCTTGCAAGTCATTAGTCACCTATTATGTGTTATGATCCGGTAGCCCCGAAGTGACAATAATCGGGACCACTCCCGGTGATGACCGTAGTTTGAGGAGTTCGTTTATTCACTAAGTGTTAATGCTTTGGTCCGATACTCTATTAAAAGGAGGCCTTAATATCCCTTAGTTTCCAATAGGACCCCGCTGCCATGGGAGGGTAGGACAAAAGATGCCATGCAAGTTTTTTTCCATAAGCACGTATGACTATATCGGAATACATGCCTACGTTACATTGATGAACTGGAGCTAGTTCTGTGTCACCCTATGTTATAACCATTGCATGAGGAATCACATCCGACATAATTATCCATCACTGATCCAATGCCTATGAGCTTTTCACATATTGATCTTTGCTTAGTTACTTTATCGTTGCCACTGTTACAATTACTACAAAACTGCTACTGTTACTTTTGCCACCATTACCATTACTTCCATATACTACTTTGCTAATAAATACTTTGCTGCAGATATTAAGTTATCCAGGTGTGGTTGAATTGACAACTCAGCTGCTAATACTTGAGAATATTCTTTGGCTCCCCTTGTGTCGAATCAATAAATTTGGGTTGAATACTCTACCCTCAAAAACTGTTGCAATCCCCTATACTTGTGGGTTATCATACCCCAATTCGATGATGAGGCGCTGGAGCCTATACCACCCACACGTAACGCGGCTGACGGACCCGACTGACCACCACGTGGTCGGGACAGAATGGAAACTCAAGCTGGATACTAGCCCGCACCACCTCGCCATAAAAGCAGATAAACAACAGCTCGAGGATACACATATGACCTACGACAGGACCTAGAAAATAGACCGGGTCAGACCAGATCATTCTACGGATCGCGGGGGCATGTTCCAACGCGAGAAGACGGCTATCAAGCCTGGCGCGACAAGCTTAACCACCCCCGGGCCGAAAACCGCATACGGACTTCATCCGAGCTGCGTCGTGACATGGCCCGATACAGAGGCGCCGTACACCCCCTATGCTTCACCGATGAGGTAATGGAGCACCAGTTCCTAGAAGGGTTTAGACCCGTGAACATTGAATCATACGACGGCACAACAGATCCCGCAGTATGGATTGAAGATTTTCTTCTCCACATTCACATGGCTCGCAGTGATGATCTACACGCCATCAAATACCTTCCCCTAAAACTTAAGGGGCTAGCTCGGCACTGGTTAAACAGCCTCCCAGAAAACTCTATTGGTAGCTGGGAAGACTTGGAGGACGCATTCAGAGATAACTTCCATGGTACCTATGTTCGGCCCCAGACGCTGACGACCTTAGTCCCATAATCCCGCAACCCGGGGAATCGGCCCGACAGCTCCGGACTAGGTTCTTAATCAAGAAGAACCAGATTGTGGATTGTCCGGACGCCGAAGCCCTTGCAGCCTTCAAGCATAGCATCCGATACGAGTGGCTCACCTGACACCTCAGTCAAGAAAAGCCGAAGTCCATGGCAGCCTTTACCGCACTTATGACCCGCTTCTGAGGAGGAGAGGATAGCTGGCTTGCTCGTAGAAGCAATAGCACCAGCGACCCCGGAACCTCTAAAGCCAGGGATAGCAACTCCAAGTCACGACGCAACAGGCACAAGCGTCAAACCAATAACGAAGGAACCCAAGACAAGGCGGTCAACGCTGGATTCAGCGGCTCCAAACCCGGTCAACGGAAGAAGCCATTCAAAGCAAACAGAGATGGCCCATCCAGTTTAGACAGAATACTGGACCGGCCTTGCCAGATTCATGGCACCCTCGATAAACCTGCCAATCATACCAACAGAAATTTTTGGGTCTTTAAGCAGACCAGCAAGCTTAATGCCAAACACAAGGGAAAAGGGTCGCCAAGCGACGACGATGACCAAGAGCCTCGTCAACCGAACACAGGGGGACAGAAGCAATTTCCCCCCGAGGAAAAAACGGTGAATATGATATATGTCACGCATATCCCTAAGAGGGAGCGCAAGCGCGCACTATGGGACATCTATGCCATAGAGCCGGTCGCCCCAAAATTCAACCCATGGTCGGCTTGTCTGATCACCTTCGATTGAAAGGACCACCCAACCAGTATCCGTCATGGAGGTTCGGTAGCTCTGGTCCTCGATCCAATCATCAAAGGATTCCACCTCACTCGAGTCCTCATGGACGGCGGCAACAGTCTCAATCTAGTTTATCAACACACTATCCGCATAATGGGCGTTGATCCGTCAAGAATCAAGCCCACTAAAACTACCTTCAAAGGAGTAATACCTAGTGTAGAGGCCCGCTGCACGGGCTCAATCACGCTGGAAGTCGTCTTCGGTTCTCCAGACAACTTCCGAAGCGAAGTCTTAATCTTCGACATCGTCCCCTTCCGCAGCGGCTATCACGCACTGCTCGGACGAACCGCCTTTGCTCGCTTCAATGCGGTACCACACTATGCTTATTTGAAGCTCAAGATTCCCGGTCCACGTTGCGTCATTACAATCAACGGAAACATGGAGCGCTCCTTCGTACTGAGGAGCACACCGCACCCATTGCGGCTAACGTAAAAAGCGGCCCGGTCAAGCCGCACACTTCATCGGCTATTAAGCCACCAGACTTCATCGGCTATTAGGCCGGTCAGTTCTGCATGCCGGCAGGCCGGCAACTCCAGGGCTGGATTAGCAGTTTCGCCTCCGTCGAACGCCACGTACATCAGCGAAATTCGTACCGCGCGTGCACAATTATACACTCAAAATACCACGCGCATCGGCGGAGGCAATGCACGGACAGGCCTATAACACGGTTCGACCTTATACGTCCTTCCCCCTTTCTTTAATTATCTTTTATTTTTCACCACAGGTGAATCAAAACCTATTCATTCTTCGGATTCACAAGGACTCTCTCCAAAGGAATCTTTCTTACTTGGGCGAAAGTAGCGCAGGCATGTGGCAGGAAGGTGCAAAGCATTTTGCAGACCACAACTTCATTCAAATACCTGTATAGAGCTTTCCCCATGGCCCTAGACCCCCATCATGTAAAATGGCCTTGGTGATTACAGTATCTTCTGTAAGATTATGTTTTAACGTATCAATAAGATCCCAATGAACCAAATTCTTGTTCGGTATCGTATTTACTTATAGACTTTAGTCCGTCTGTTCAGTTGTCTCACGCACACACCTCGGCACAAAATTGCTAGGGGCTCTATAGGGCAACATGTGTGTTACCAAACAAAAGTACAAACAGCTTTATAGCACAAATCGGTGTCCCGAGCTCGGCACTATATGCATCGGCTCCGAATCATGTCTTTGGTCAATAGTAGAGTTGCCCAGCTCCTGTGTTTGCTACCTTACGTTCCGCCTGATCGGCTAGGGTAGTTGATACGTCTCCGTCGTATCTACTTTTCCAAACACTTTTGCCCTTGCTTTGGACTCTAACTTGTATGATTTGAATGGAACTAACCCGGACTGACGTTGTTTCAGCAGAATTGCCATGATGTTGTTTTATGTGCAGAAAACAAATGTTCTCGGAATGACCTGAAACTCCACGGGATGTCTTATAAAAAATAATAAAAAATCCTCGCCAAAGATGAAGACCAGGGGGCCCACACCCTGTACACGAGGGTGGGGGCACCCCCCTAGGGCGCGCCCCCCTACCTCATGGGCCCCCTGGAGACCCTCCGACGCCAACTCCAACTCTATATATTGGCTTTCGGGGAGAAAAAAATAAGAAAGAAGAAATCATCACGTTTTACAATACGGAGCCGCCGCCAAGCCCTAAAACCTCTCGGGAGGGCTGATCTGGAGTCCGTTCGGGGCTCCGGAGAGGGGGATTCGTCGCCATCGTCATCATCAACCATCCTCCATCACCAATTTCATGATGTTCACCGTCGTGCATGAGTAATTCCATCGTAGGCTTGCTGGACGGTGATGGGTTGGATGAGATTTATCATGTAATCGAGTTAGTTTTGTTAGGGTTTGATCCCTAGTATCCATTATGTTCTGAGATTGATGTTTCTATGACTTTGCTATGCTTAATGCTTGTCACTAGGGCCCGAGTGCCATGATTTCAGATCTGAACCTATTATGTTTTCATGAATATATGTGAGTTCTTGATCCTATCTTGCAAGTCTATAGTCACCTATTATGTGTTATGATTCGACAACCCCGAAGTGACAATTATCGGGATACTTCTCGGTGATGACCATAGTTTGAGGAGTTCATGTATTCACTATGTGCTAATGCTTTGTTCCGGTTCTCTATTAAAAGGAGGCATTAATATCCCTTAGTTTCCAATAGGACCCCGCTGCCACGGGAGGGTAGGACAAAAGATGTCACGCAAGTTCTTTTCCATCAGCACGTATGACTATATACGGAATACATGCCTACATTACATTGATAAATTGGAGCTGGTTCTGTGTCACCCTATGTTATGACTGTTACATGATGAACCACATCCGGCATAATTATCCATCACTGATCCGGTGCCTACGAGCTTCCCGTAAACTGGTTTACGCTTATTTACTTTCCCGTTACTACTGTTACAATTACTACAAAATACCAAAAACATTACTTTTGCTTTCTTTACTTTTGTTACCGTTACCACAACTATCATATTACTTTGCTACTAAACACCTTGCTGCAGATACTAAGTTTCCAGGTGTGGTTGAATTGACTACTCTGCTGCTAATACTTGAGAATATTCTTTGGCTCCCCTTATGTCGAATCAATAAATTTTGGTTGAATACTCTACCCTCGAAAACTGTTGCGATCCCCTATACTTGTGGGTTATCAAGACCTTTTTTTGGCGCCGTTGCCGGGGAGCATAGCTCTATTCTTTGAGTCACTTGGGATTTATATCTGCTGGACACTATGAAGAACTTGAAAGACACTAAGACAACAATTTATCCCTCAACTACGAGGGGAGGTAAGGAACTGCCATCTAGCTCGCACTTGATTCACCTTACGTTATGAGTAAGCTTGCGACACCTAAACCTGCTTTCGCTATTCGATTCGATATGTCGCATGTTATTGATGATGCCACTTCTGCTATGCATGATACTTATGATGAAACTACTTCTATGCCTAATACTACTGTGCCCCTTAGTGAATTTCTTGATGAACAAATTGCTAGGGCTAGAGAGAAAGAAATTATTGAATCTGAATATAATGATGAAAGTGATGATGAAGATATGCCTGTTATTCCTGAGGGTTATGTTTTTGATATGGAATCTTCTGCCGCTATTTTAGCTTGCAAAGATAGATATGAGCTCAAGAGGTTATTAGCTAAATGGAACAAAGAATCACTTAGAGATAAAATGAAACCTGACCCTGCTTTTGCTACTTCACCTATCTGTGTTCCTGATAAGGATTATGAATTCTCTGTTGATCCTGATACAATTACTTTGGTTGAATTTGATCCTTTTCATGGCTATGAATCTGAAACTGTTGTGGCACATCTTACTAAATTAAATGATATAGCCACCCTGTTTACTAATGATGAGAGTTCGCGTTACTTTTATATACTCAAAATATTTCCGTTCTCATTAAAGGGTGATGCTAAGATATGGTTTAATTCTCTTGATCCTGGTTGTGTGTGTAGTCCCCAGGATATGATTTATTACTTCTCTGCTAAATATTTCCCTGGTCATAAGAAACAAGCTGCTTTAAAGGAAATATACAACTTTGTGCAAATTGAAGAAGAGAGTCTCCCACAAGCTTGGGGGAGGTTTCTCAAGTTACTTAGTGCTTTGCCTGATCATCCTCTTAAGAAACCTGAAATACTTGAAATCTTTTATAATGGACTAACCGATGCTTCCAGAGATTACCTGGATAGTTGTGTTGGTTCTCTTTTCAGGGAAAGAACACCATATGAAGCTGAAATTCTATTGAATAATATGTTGACAAATGAAAATAATTGGGCACCTCATGAGCCAGCTCCTGAGCCCGCTCCTGCTCCAATTACTGAGCCTATTCCTAAACCAACTCCGAAGAAGAGAGGTGTTCTATTTCTCAGTCCCGAAGATATGCAAGAGGCAAAGAAATCTATGAAAGAAAAAGGTATTAAAGCTACAGATGTTAAGAATTTACCTCCTATTGAAGAAATAAATGGTCTTAATTTGCCGCTTGTTGAAGAAACATATGATCTTAATCCTTTATTTATTGAAGAACCTCCTGATCCGATATCCCGACACAGGTAGTAAAGGTAAATTCTCTCTATAGATATGATAAAGCTGAAGTCCCTCCTACTAAAATTGCTAGTCAGTGCTTGGATGAGTTTGATAACTTTATGTTTAAGCAAGATGACTTCATTGCTTATTTTGGTAGAAAATTAAAACAGAATGCTTATATGATTAGACGCTTGGGTGATTATATGGCTAATATTAAAGGTGAACTTAAACTTGTTAGCAAACATGCTTCTATGGTTACCACTCAAGTAGAACAAGTACTAAAAGCTCAAAAAGAAGTGCTTGATGAAATGAATAGTAAGAAAAATGATTACGCTGTTAGAGTGGCTACTAGAACTGGTAGAATGACTCAGGAACCTTTGTATCCTGAAGGCCACCCTAAGAGAATCGAGCAAGATTCTCAGAGAAATAATAATGATGCACCTAGTTCTTCTAAAAAGAAGAAAAAGAAAAATGATAGAACCGTGCAAACTTCTAGTGAACCTATTGCTGAACCACCTGATAATCCAAATGATATCTCTATGTCTGATGCTGAAACACAATCTGGTAATGAACTTGAACCTAGAGAGAATATTAATGATGATGTTCATGATGATGCTCAACCTAGTAATGATAATGATGTAGAAATTGAACCTGTTGTTGATCTTGATAACCCACAATCAAAGAATCAATGTTATGATAAAAGAGACTTTGTTGCTAGGAAACATGGTAAAGAAAGAGAACCATGGGTTCAGAAACCCATGCCTTTTCCTCCCAAACCATCCAAGAAAAAGGATGATGAGGATTTTGAGCGCTTTGCTGAAATTATTAGACCTATCTTTTTGCGTATGCGACTGACTGATGTGCTCAAAACAAATCCTTATGCTAAATATATGAAAGATATCATTACTAATAAAACAAAGATACCGGAAGCTGAAATTTCTACCATGTTTGCTAATTATACTTTTAAGGGTGGAATACCAAAGAAACTTGGAGATCCTGGAGTACCTACTATACCTTGCTCCATTAAAAGAAATTATATTAAAACTGCTTTATGTGATCTTGGAGCCGGTGTTAGCGTTATGCCTCTTTCTTTATACCGTAGACTTGACTTGAATAAGTTGACACCTACTGAAATATCTTTGCAAATGGCTGATAAATCAACTACTATACCTGTCGGTATTTGTGAGGATGTGCCTGTTGTGGTTGCAAACGTTACTATTTTAACGGACTTTGTTATTCTTGATATTCCCGAGGAGGATAGTATGTCTATTATTCTTGGAAGACCTTTTCTTAATACTACAGGCGCTGTTATTGATTGCAACAAAGGCAATGTCACTTTTCATGTTAATGGTAATGAGCATAAGGTACACTTTCCGAGGAAACAACCTCAAGTCCATAGTACCAACTCTATTGGAAAAATTCCATCGATTATATTTGGAGGTTTTGAATTTCCTCTTCCTACTGTCAAAAAGAAATATGATATACTTATTATTGGGGATGTGCATATCCCCGTTAAGGTAACTTAGTGTTATTCGAAATTTCTGCGGTTTCATGATTATCGGAATGAGTTTGTTAACAAGACTTGATCAACCTTTTTAGTGGATTCTTTTTGATGAGCATGAGATGGATGAAACTAGAAGCACAACCTTCTGTACCCTCTCTATATTTTCTGTAATTTAGTAGAAATAATGTAAAAATAGTATTTTTTCTGTTTGTTTCCTGTCTTATCCGTGCAATATAAAAATATCCCGAAAATAAAAGTCCTCAGAATGACATGCCAATTTAATATGATTTTTTTGGGAATATTTGAGGATTTACTTTTCAAAAATTACCGCGAGGGGAGCTACCACCTGGCCACGAGGGTGGAGGGCGCGCCCCCCATCCTCATGGGCCCACGGTGGCCCTCCTCCACTTATCCCAGCACCCATCTTCTTCCTCTGCCTCACACAAACACGCAAAACCAACTCAAGCACGAGTTCCAGCCACTTTTGCTGTGATTTTCGATCTCCTTGCTCAAAGCACCTCTCGCAAAACTGCTTGGGGAGATTGTTCCTTGGTATGTGACTCCTCCATTGGTCCAATTAGTTTTTGTTCTAGTGCTTTATTATTTGCAAATTTGTGCTGCATAGCTGACCATGTTCTTGAGCTTGCATGTCAAATTTATATGGTTCCAAGTAGTTCTAATGATTGATATAGGCTCTAGGCACTTGTAGGAGTAGTTGCTATCAATTTTATTGAAGTTGGTTCAATTTTGTTTAAAGTTACTAAAAATTTCAGAAATTTTTCAGAGAAAAGCAATATGCTTAGGAAGTGGTTCGAGGGTGGTTCTTCTAAGAAGCAAGGACCCATAATTGTTATGCGTGATGCTGACGAGGAACCACCAAGAGACGCTCCAGTGCGGCCTTGCGAATGGCCGTCGGAAAATTTTATGGATCGTGCAGGAATTAAAGAAGAATTTAAAACATATTTGCACAATGCCGGTCTTGAGGATTTTTTAGGCTGACAAATGCCCCCAATATCATGATCTCACAAGTTCATTTGTGAGGAGGTTTGAGTATTCATCCTCGCATAATTATCCTTCAGTCATGTTTGATCTTTATGACAAATCTTATACCGTGGACTTAGAGGATTTCACTTTTGCTTGCAAACTTCCATCATGGGGCAGTGTTAGGGATCCCCCTAAATCTGAATTTAGAAACTTTCTTGCTAGTATAACTGTAGGGGAATCTAGAGATATAACGCAAGCTACCATAGGGAGCATAATTATCCATCACTGATCCGGTGCCTACGAGCTTCCCATAAACTGGTTTACGCTTATTTACTTTCCCGTTACTACTGTTACAATTACTACAAAATACCAAAAACATTACTTTTGCTTTCTTTACTTTTGTTACCGTTACCACAACTATCATATTACTTTGCTACTAAACACCTTGCTGCAGATACTAAGTTTCCAGGTGTGGTTGAATTGACTACTCTGCTGCTAATACTTGAGAATATTCTTTGGCTCCCCTTGTGTCGAATCAATAAATTTTGGTTGAATACTCTACCCTCGAAAACTGTTGCGATCCCCTATACTTGTGGGTTATCAAGACCTTTACATGATGAACCACATCCGGCATAATTATCCATCACTGATCCGGTGCCTACGAGCTTCCCATATACTGGTTTACGCTTATTTACTTTCCCGTTGCTACTGTTACAATTACTACAAAATACCAAAAACATTACTTTTGCTTTCTTTACTTTTGTTACCGTTACAACCAGTATCATATTACTTTGCTACTAAACACCTTGCTGCTGATACTAAGTTTCTAGGTGTGGTTGAATTGACAACTCACCTGCTAATACTTGAGAATATTCTTTGGCTCCCCTTGTGTCGAATAAATAAATTTGGGTTGAATACTCTACCCTCGAAAACTGTTGCGATCCCCTATACTTGTGGGTTATCAGTAGTAAAGGGAGAACCACTGCGATTGTGCTTCTGGTTCGTCTGGTTAAGCACCTCAGTAGAGAAAGCCGAAAGCTGACTATCATGATCCGGCGAGAGTTGGTCAGCCACTCGGTGATTTATTACAATCCTTAGCGATTTTTTCGTATTACACGAAGGACAGTTTCCCGATAACATATGTCGCGCATCCGCGTGAGGGTAGTCGTATATACCAGGTGCTACTGTATAGACCCATTGTCAAACTCCTATAGCTAAGTGAGAGCAATAAAACAGAATAGTCCGATTGCCTGGTTCGCCGTACTAACACCTCCCTCAGGGACCAAGATGTTGGGTTAAGTGTAGTCATGTACAATTCCGAACACCCGAGTAGTATCTACATGGGGGTGGAAGCCGGCGACTGGGAACTCTCAGATATAAAAAACGACTGCATAGGAGGATAAAACTTTTCATCAAGGAATGAATATATTACAAAGTCATCTCTCGAAAGTCGATCAGTTTGAAGCAGCTCCGAAGGCTACAGGAAGAGATCGTTGTGATACTGAATGGGCTTGAGATGTACTTCCCGCCCGCGTTCTTTGACGTGATGGTGGATCTGTGTGTCCATATTGTGGATGACATAATAGACTTGGGTCCATCATTTCTGCACAACATGATGCCATTTGAGAGGATGAATGGGATGATCAAAGGATTCGTTCGTATCATGTCCCGTCCGGATCGAAGCATCGTCCAGGGCTATCTGACACAAGAGTGCATCTCTTTCTGCGAGAATTTTCTATATGGCGCAGACCAGCTGCCTGATGTTAGTGTTGGTTTGCCCGTTAACAAGCACGATGGGAGGCTCGAAGGAGAAGGTCACTCCAACGGTCGCAGGGAACTACACGTGGCATACTCAGATCGATGCAGCGACTTTGACATAGCAAACTTGGTAGTGCTACAACACCTAGACGAGGTAGATCCTTTCGTGGCACTGCACAAAGAAATTATCACAAATAAGTATCATGACTGGGGGGTATGCAGGACGGACGCGAAAGTTACTAGAGAGCACAACTCCACTTTCGTGCATTGGTTCAAAGAGCATATTATTGCTAATCCCCCGGAGGAGGGCTCTAAGGACGAAATTGCTCATATACGCCTTAGCACATGGCCCCTCGCCCAACCTCCTGACCTATTAGGCATACGATATCAACGGATACACGTTCTACACGGAGGCCAAAGATATGGACAGTGATGATCAGAACTCAGGGGTGACGATGGAATGCATGACCGGTAGCGACAACGGCGCAACTGAAAGATTTTACAGAAAGGTCGAGGAGATCTGGGAGCTTGACTACTCTGGACTGCACAACACGACGATGTTCCATGTCAGATGGGCTAAGAATGTCGAAAGAGAAAACCAGAATTTCACTACCATGACTATACCCGACGCCAAGAGCTCTACCGCGAACACTATCGCAAAAAATGATCCATCGGTACACGCTAAGCACATGACACAATGCTTCTACATAACCGACTCGCGCAATCCCAGCTGTGTTGTCGTGAGGAGAGGCAAAAGGAACATCATTGGAATGGATGGAGTCGCCAACGAGGAAGACTACGATCAGTACAGCAACCCAATGAGGGAAGATGATGATGATGAAGAAGTATACGTCAAAAGAAGAATCATTACTACATTACCTAAGAAAAATCGTAATCCATGGAAAAGGCAAAGTCACAATGAGGGGCTCAATTATTCTTCAACGAACAAGGGAAAGAAGCTGACTCAAAAATGAAAACGTCAACCAATTGAGGGAAGATGATGATGATGATGAAGTATACGTTAAAAGAAGAATCAATACTACATTACCTAAGAAAAATCGTAATCCATGGAAAAGGCAAAGTCACAATGAGGCGCTCAATTATTCTTCAACGAACAAGAAGGGAAAGAAGCTGACTCAAAAACGAAAACGTTAACAGCTGAGGAACCGTATGTTATCGGTCAAATGATGTAATATATATGTTCCTATTTTGTATACACACTTAGCCATTATTATGCATGGGTCCAATGATGTAATATATTTTTTCCTATTTTGTATACATATTTAACCGTCAAATGATGCAATATATATCGCCTTCAACTCCCTTCGTTAACTGCTCTCGGAAAAAAAAAGTGAGAGAAAATAAAGGAAAAGAAAATAGAAGGAAACAAACAGGAAAACTTTTATATAGGTACTGGTTATAGCAGCAGCGATTTTTTGAGAAAAGACCTACAACTAGTCAAGGTAGCAGTAGCGGTTTCTACACGAAACCGCTATAGCTACCTGGAGTAGCTATAGCGCATTTTGCCTAAATGCGCTACTACTATGCCCACTTAACCCCGAAAATCCCCACTCCTCTCTTCATCCTGCCTCTTTTCCCCAAATCCCCACACTCTCTCTTCCCCCGTCGCGCCGCCGGAGCCCTCGCCGCGCCTCCGCTCGCCTCGACCGACGCCGACGCCGACCGACCCGGCGCCGGCTCTAGCCCGACCGCAGCCCCGACCCCGGCGCTCGCCCATGGCCCCGATCCCGACCCCGGATCCAGCCCGGCGCTCGACCACGACCACGACCCCTCCCAACCTCGGCCTTCGTTGGGCCTGCACCCTCTGTAAGCCCCCACCTCTCCTCCTCTCTCTGGTGGCTAGGTCTTTTGGTTAATTTAGTTAGGTTTTAGTTAGGGCAGATGGTTAATTAGGTTATATATTTAGTTATGAATTTAGCTAGGTTTTTTCTTCAAATTCTATATTTTTCTTCCTTTTATATGCAAATTTGAAGTGGACATGTGATATGTGGACATGTGATGTTTTGGACATGTCATATTTGGAAACTTGGACATGTCATTTGGACATGATGATTATGTGCAGGGTAAATGATCCGAGTGGCCTATGTTATGCCGGAATGTTGATTCATTTCCGTTCCGGTGAATTTCAGGCGCTCGATATGTCCATTTTTTAGCAAAGGTCATGCCGAAATTTTTCGTGAATTTTGGCATGATTGGTGCTAGATAGTAGGCATATCGAGTGCTGGGAAACGACATTCCGGCAAACATAGATTTCTTTTTTATGTCATTTCTCATTTTTTTTCATAGTTTTAGAATTAAACGAGGAGACTTAATCATAGGAAACATGTCAAATAATGAAGAAACTGGGCCTTCTGACCAAGATGCAGACGAGATGGATTATGAGGGTGAACAAGAGTACCTTGACTTTTTGACTGCTAAGAAAATGCAAAGTCAAGGTTTGTAGGTCGGCCTCGATGGCGGTACTGACGCCGACATCGACACCGACAGCGCCGGCACCGATGGCAGCGCCGAGACCGGCGGGGAAGGTACCGGCGAGGAAGATACCGGCGAGGAAGGTACCGGCGCCAATGCTACTATCAAAAAGAAGAAGCAGAAGAAGTAGAGGATACGAAAACCTAACAAACTAGGGATTGGACGACTGGTGATCACAAAGATGGCACCTGGCAAGTTTGAGCCATTAGAGCCGGAAGAACCTCGCAAGTGCTATGGGAACCAAGTAGGATGCATCCTACGGGAATGTGCGAGCATCAACGATGATGACTTAAGGAGTAAAGAATATTTGACGCGGTTGCTCCTAACGAAGTTGCACAAGAGATTCAAGTTCCCCGGTCGGGATGATAAATAGAAGAACCATGGGATGATCCGAAGATGAAAATTATTAAAAATCATTCCATGGGCATGTTCAGCAATGATTTGGCCTCCTAGAAAGGGAGGGTGAAACGAGAAATTGAGGCTGAGGAACTCCTGTCCAAGATTCTGGAGGAAAATTCGACACTTACGGAAGAGGAGTTCTAAAAGTTCAAGGACACTTGTGCTACCGAGGCCGCCAAGTCTAAGGCTGCGAAATTCAAGAGCCTTCAGCAAAGGAACACGGGGAAGCATCGCCTCGGAAGCCGTGGCTACCTCGGTAAATGTCCTATATGGGATAAGGAGGACGCGGAACGTGAAGCCGCGGGTATCCCAGACCCCTTCGCGAAGTTCACCAACCCCTTGGAGCGTGACTTCATCAGGGCCCGCTACAAGTGGGGCAAGGAAAAGAAGGTTTTTTACATGGACCATATCACGAGGAAATTCATTAGACTACTGGTAATTATTCTTTTACCACCTTACATTTAGCTCCAGATCTAGTCGACTACACATTCCTAAACGGTTCACACTCCTTCTGCAGGAGAAGCAACGCTAGCTTGCAGCCAAATCCTCATTCGATGAGGCCCAAGTGGGACACCCCTCTCAACCGGGCCTTGAACGAACTTAAGGGACTCCCTTTGGGCTAGCGGCCACAATATGGTCATGTGCACGGCGCTGGAGACGGCGCCACGTGGAAGGTGTTTTACAACGAGGGCCCGGAGGCCAAGAAGCAGAAAAAGAAGTTTAGTTAGGCGGACATCGACGAAAAGGTGAAGCTTGCGGTCGAGAAAAAATTAGCTGAGGACGCGAAAAAATAGCCGAGGAGAAAAATGAGTTGCTACAGCAGGCGGTCAATGCAGCTATACCTGCCTGCAGAAATGATTTTGCTACTAACTTGGTTCTAGCTATCATCAACTGGACGAAGGAAAATCCAGACAAGATGGTACATGATTTCCCGTTGCCCAGTTTCGTCGGGAGAAACTCCGTGAACAACAACACCACCGCACACACTTGCTCACGCAACCGGGGCTCCTCTCGCAGTCGCTCCCGCTCATAGCAGCCCGTCCTCAGTCTCTAGCGCGCTAGGTGGGCCTTCGCCTTTGGCTGAGCTCGACGCCCAATATTCCATTTTCGTTGCCTTTCGGATGTTTTACGCCACAGACATGTGTTTGCAGGCCAAAGAAACCCCGTGCACCATACTCTACTTGATCAAAGGCCAGAAGGTGGACCTGGGAAAGGGGATGATAATGAACCCCTTGCAACCCATGTTCCACAACCACCCAGTCCCTGCTGGGCACTTCAGAGTTAACTTGTCCAGTGTGAAATCGGGGCACGAGCATTTGCCTCCTCGAGTACAGCCTATGGGAGAGGACGACGAGACCCTGCCATGGATTGGAAGCTGCAAGGGTTGGGTGCTGCTATGGCCGAAGAATCTTATTCGTCTGGAGCCGGCCGAGAGCACACAAATAACCACACATCGACAACCATGTGAGGAGACCACCACCCCGCCTACGCAATTACCAGCTCCTGTAGTGTCGGGTGAGAGCGGCGGACGACGTGATGAAGGGGGTGCAATAGTACTGGCTGATGTAATCGGTCCTGTAGAACATAGAATGGATGATGAGACGGAGGTCGACCCAATGGGTTTCCTCAATACAAACACGTATGACTATGACATAGATATGATGAGTCAGCCTATGACGAATTGGGCTATCAGCATGCTAATGAGGATATGGATGATCTGCCCGGGCAGGAAGGTCGTAGCAGGGATTGCAAAAAGTCTCTCTTCATGAAATGCTCAGAGGACACGCCTGAAGATGCCACCTCAATACAGGCTCAACTAGCTGGCTCGCGAGGGGCGGAGAGATCAAGGCAAGGCAAACCTCGCGAGGTTCTCATGACGTGAGCCATGACGATCGAGACCAGGCGGGCGCCAGTGCGCACAGTGTCTTTGTTTCCTCTTTGGTGCTAAGGAGGCAAGCGTAGGCAAGGAGTACCGATGCCTCAGGCAAAGGTTTCCATATCGGTGCAACGATATCAAGACTAGCAGGACGGCAAGATGGAGGTCATCGTGGAGCCCGAGCGGGCGTCACCACCAGAGCCTTTGGCAGGCGAAGACCAGCTTTAGTCAGGATAGCTTGTACAAGATGTCCCCTTTCAAATTGGCCGTTGTTGGATCCCTTCCCGCTCAATATTTGGGAAGAGGACCAGGGCCTCTATAAATAGGGCTAGCCACCACAGTAGGAGACATCCCATGGGGGACTAGATCCAACCCATACTCACACCCACCAAGCACAAGAACACCTCACCTCAGGTGGCTGTTCTTCCCCTTGTACTCTTCATCCTCAGCCCGAGAGGCAATCCACCACACCACACTGGAGTAGGGTATTACACCACAAAAGTGGCCCGAACCAGTATAAATCTTGTGTCTCTTGTGTTGCGAGTTCATCGAGCTAAGCCTAGAGATTCCGGTGAGGCTGAGGGCGTGATTTGGTAGGGGGAGATCTTCGTGCGCACCCAGCGTTCAAACCTTGAGGGTTTTGCTGGAACCTGAGATCCGACATTTGGCGCGCCAGGTAGGGGTGCGCCAGAGCTCTTCCTCCACCAGTTGATCCGCTCGTTGATCCACCGACACTCCGTGGCTCGATGTCCGGCGACTCAAGGACCAACACCGACCGCTGGGCAGCCTGGCTAGCCCGGGCGGCACCTCCCGCCCAAGAAGACCTCAACCCCGTGCCCCAAGCAGCGCGCGCACCACCAAACACTGCGGGGCATGGGTGGCGCGGTCACCCGCCATCTGCCCTTACTACATGACAATTGTGTGCAGCCGCAAGGGCCTCAAGACACGCTGCGGCCATGGCACCGCACACCCGAGGGGAGCAAGCAAACATGAGGGTCGCGCTCACAATGGCTCGGAAGCTGCTGCAATGCCAATTAATGGAGAGCGGCCGGGATGCATTGCTGGAGCGCGTCGCTGAGCTCCTGGACGCCGCGGCCTCGGGAGCACCACCCTTCTGCTCTCTACTCACACCTCAAGTTGCGGCCGGGTCGCATGGCGGGCCTCGCCGCGGCTGCATGCCCACGGGCGCGCCACTAGGCTTCATCGACACCAGCGCCACCAACGGAGCCAGACGCCCGCTCGCACCCGCGCCACCTTCGGTGAGCGCGGGCACGAGCGCAACCACATACGGCCACGGCGGGATGCAACCCTACCATCCTCAAGGCGGCACGCTAGGATGGGCAACATGGAGCGTGGGGCACTACGGCAAGGTCTTTGAGGCGACGTCCTCAGAGGCCTACGTGCCCCGCATGGTGGACCAGGAGTACATGCTGGAAGACGACCCTGGCTCATTCCTCAAGCCGGGATGGGAGGAGGAGGTGCTAGAAGCTGGCGCCTTTCAGGAGCCCTCCGGAAGCCTCACCAACCGCGCCGGCGACAACAGCTATAGGGTACCACTAATTTCTCAGGAGCAGGCTTACGCTAACCATGGGACGCAGGAGGATCAGGTCGCAGCAGTGGATGGCGGCCCCAGCTTGTCGGCCTCCCTTCCGTCGGGAGGGGCGAGCTGGGGGCTGCAGGAGAGGGGTCGGGAACAAGGCCCCTCCCCACGCCACACGGAGCAACGCGTCCCCTGGAGGTAGGCCCTCTGCCGGGAAGGTGCCCCGGAGCCTTCCCCTAGTAGAGGAACCGTGGCCGCCGAGGGCGCCGCTGGTGTCCCCTTTGCCCCTTGGTGCCGTCCTGGTTTCCGGACGCCCCCAACGATGGTCGAGGGAGGCGCAAGGCGGGGCCCTCGTCTGGCGATATGAAGTAAGGCTCACGCATGTGAAGGTCCCCGCCCGTGACACTCTCATGTAATAATGAGTGGGGCTGTACACACCCCGGAGTCTCAGGAGTGCCGCCCTCGGGCCTCGAGGGCTCCCTCCCAAGTCCTAGTGGCAGCACTTAGCTCCGCGCTGGTGAGAAGACAAGAAGACTAGAATAGGCGCTGGATGCGGCCATTTGCTTTGGATCTCTTTTCTGTAGCCCTGCCTTCTGGATTTGGATTTAAGTTGAAGTTGAATTTTTATTGATGTGCGCGGGGGGTGCCTTTTCTTGTTCGAGTGATTTTTTGTTGTCTGGTTCTTGCCTTAGTTCGGAGTTCGCGCCGGTTGCTTCCCCCTCGCGAGCAGGGCTAGGCATGGCGCACGTGCTCCACGTGCATGACGCGCCACCCCCTCCAAAAATGCTCTTACAACCTCCAGGGTCGCGCTCGAGCTTCTACGTGCAGGATGAACAGCAGGGAAACACGAGATCATTCAGACATGTCGCTCGCCGCGTCCCCACTACAAAAAAAGACACATCCTTGACATTTTGGGCCGAACGAAATTTTTTTCTATCATACATATGACACTTCTATGACGATAATTGTGAAAAAACCCGGTATCATCATAGATGTGGTGGGCTCCTACTTCTATGACAAAAAATCATGACAGAAAATGAGCTTTTCGTCCTGGCCGGTCCGGAGATGCAGCTGCATGACATTCTTTGGGCCGTCCATGACGGAAAAAACCATGGTAGAAGCGAGGGCGAGGAAAATTTCGGGGAGTTCCCGGTTACGGTGGGAGGTCGGGGGCCGAGCGATGCGCGTTTCTCTTGTACACGTACGCGCGTGTGTGTGAGGCGTTGGCTCTAACTGAACACGAGTGAGGCGTTGGGCTCTAACTGAACCCGAGTGATTGCACTACAGGCTACGCGTTACTGAACCCGAACGATCGATCGCTGCTAACTGAAGCCGATCAATGCTGCCTCTGGGATGAACAGTGAGCGTTGCGGGGGGGTTTGGATGAACAATGAGCGGTGGCGTTGCCTCTGGATGAACAGGACCCCGTGGTGTGGTGGACGGCTGGATGAACAGTAGACGGTGGAGGGGTGCCCGTGGAGGGGTGGATGAACAGGAACCCGTGGTGTGGAGGGCTGGATGAACAGTAGACGGCGGAGGGGTGCCCGTGGAGGGGTGGTTGAACATGACCCCGTGGTGTGGAGGGCTGGATGAACAGTAGACGGTGGAGGGGTGCTCGTGGAGGGGTGGTTGAACAGGACCTCGTGGTGTGGAGGGCTAGATGAATAGTAGACGGTGGAGGGGTGGTTGAACAGTAGTCGGTGGAGTAGCGCGCGGTGGAGGCTGGATGAATAGGAGCCCGTGGAGGCTGGATGAACAGGAGCCCGTGGAGGCTGGAGGAGGTCGATGGTGGAGATGAACAGTATCCCGTGGAGTCCCGTTTTGCGGTACGCCACACCCTTCCTGATGAACAGGACCCCCGCTTCGACAGTAGCGCTCCAACACAAGTCCGTTTCGTCCGTTTTGTGGTACACCACACCCCTCCCGATCAACATGACCCCCGCTTCGACCGTAGGAGGTCCGTTTCGTCCGTTTTGCGGTACGCCACACCCCTCCCGATCAATAGGACCCCGTTCCGAACATAGGAGGTCCGTTTCCTCCGTTTTGCGGTATGCCAGGCCTCGTTTCCATCGCTTGTTCCGTCCAAGCCCTCCAGATGAACACGACCATGGCTCCCACGCGTTCTGTTGCCTCCCGATTAACATGACGCATTCCGTTGCCTCCCCATGAACACGATGCATTCCGTTGCCTCCCCATGAACACGACAACGACGATGTTTCTCCGTCCCGACCCAGCCATGTACACGAGCCCTCGCCGTACGTATGCGCGAGTAGGCGTTCGAGACCCCGCCCGTATGTACACATACGTGGCTGTATTTTATTTCTTGCACCCGGCGGCAGACGCGTGCGTGTACATGCTACGTGCACGCCTCTACTATGACACGCGGCGCCTCTACATCGACCAATATATATGTAACGCATATCGCTATGCGACCAGAATGACAACGCCACGTACGCTTCGACCAGGTGGGTCCCGACTGTCAGGCACTTCCTTGCGTGCGAAGATGTAGCTGGTGGGTCCCAGCAGTCAGGGGGGCGAAATACGGTGGCCCATCCAGTGGGTCCCCGCTGTCAGGTGGAGGTATAATTATTTTGCACGTAATAAGGAGGCACTTCCTTGCTGCGGCCGTGGACCCAGCTGTCAGCCTCTCCACGTACAGTCCACGTCTGATGGAAGTCGTTCCTTTACCAGTTGACCACGCCGCACCGAGAGCACCAGGGCGGTGGACGACAACGAGGCCTAGGAAGGGGACGACGCAGAGCCGGGGAAGACGCGGCAGTGGATGCCCACGCATAGAGGAGTACGAGAGTTCACTGTTTTGCTGCGGTGTGAGGCAGCCGTCGCCGCAGAATAACAGGGGGTGTGGGTGAGTAGAGGGATGGCCTGGCCAGCGGTGGGAGAAGTAGGGGGCGGTGAGGCCTCCGTCGCATCGCAGCCGGCTACGGGAGGCAGGAGCACGAGGCACGACCGGCGCTGGTTGGGGCGGCTGGAGCAAGAAGACCAGAGGTTGAAGAAGCACTACGGGGATGGACATCGCACGGTCACTAGAGCTAGAATCATGCATATTGACTAAGTTGACAAAGCCCTCCATCCCCGTCAACTTAGTAGGCCCACAAGTCAGCCTGCCACTATACTGGGTCCGAGCTAGCAGGGGGAGTATTCATTTTTTTTGTGCGTAATAAGGAGGCACTTCCTTGCGTGCGAAGATATAGCTGGTGGGTCCGAGCTGTCAGCGGCGGTAACGTTTTTTTCGCGAAATACAGAGGCCCTTTCGGTGGGTCCCTGATGTTAGGTGGAGCAATCATTATTTTGCGCGAAATAAGGAGGCATTTCCTTGCGTGCGGCCGTGGACCCAGCTGTCGGCCTCTCCACGTAAAGTCCACTTCAGATGCATGTCGGTCGTTGACCACGTTGACAAGGCCACGCCGAGAGCACCAGGGCAATGGACGACGGCGAGGCCTAGGAAGGGAACGACACGGAGGCAGGGAAGACTCGGCAGTTGTTTCCCACGCGGAGGGGAGTACGACTGTACAAGGGTTTACTGGTTCGTCTGCCGTCGCCGGAGAATAACAACAGGTGTGGGTGGGTAGAGGGATTGCTAGGCCAGCGATGGGAGTACGGTGGGGCGGTGAGGCCTGCGCGGCAACAGAGCCGGCCACGGGGAGGAGCGAGCAGGCAGTCCCGCCGGTGCCTGTTTGAGCGGCTGGAGCAGGAAGAGCAGAGATTGAAGAAGCACGACGGCCGTTGGATGGCCATCCAACAGTCACAGCTTGTGCATCAACCTTTTTTTTAGGGAAGCCTCAAATCTGTGGAAAACAGCATACATCCCATCTGCCATTATTTCTAATAATTTATAGCCCATTTGCTAATTATTAAGTTTTTTTGGAGCCCATATTCTTTTTGTTAGCATTACAGCCTATATTGTGGCCACGGTTAAAAAATTATACAAAATTTTGCATATTTCGGTGCGGTCCGAACTGTTTTTAATCCCGAAATTTCGACTCACATTCAAACTAATTTTAAAAATAAATGTATATCAATATAAAATCCAACAAATTCTCCACGCATAAAAATTAATGTAATTTAAAATCTCAAATGAAAAAAAGATATTTGAAACTAATTGCGGTTTGATGTGTTTTAAAAATGTACAGCCCATTTCTCATTCTTGATGGGCCATTTTCTCGCCAATTAATGAAGCTCTCCTCATCTTCAAAGATTTGCAGCCCAACAAGCCTGACAAAGTGACTTACTTGGCAAATCGCAAAAACACTGGGTTGTGGCCGTGGACCCAGCTATCAGCCTCTCCATGTACAGTACTCTTCCGATGGAAGTCGGTCCTTGACCACATTGACCATGCCACGCCGAGAGCACCAAGGCGGTGGATGATGGCGAGGCCTAGGAAGGGGACGACGCGGAGCCGGGGAAGACGCGGCAGTGGATGCCCACGCGGGAGGAGTACGAGGGTTCATCGTTCGGCCAAGGGCGTGAGGCTGCCGTCGCCGCAGTGAATAACAGGGGTGTGGGTGAGTAGAGGGATACCCCGAGCCAGCGGTGGGAGTAGTAGGGGTGGTGAGGCTCAAGGCATCACAGCCGCCACGAGATGCAGGAGCACGCTGCACGACGGGCGCTGCTTTGGGCGGCTGGAGCAAGAAGACCAGAGGTTGAAGAAGCACTATGGCCGTTGGATGGACATCGTACGGTCACTGGAGCTAGAATCGTTCATATTGACTAAGTTGACAAAGCCCTCCATCCCTGTCAACTTAGTAGGCCCACAAGTCAGCCTGCCACTATACTGGGTCCCACCTAACAGGGGGAGTATTCATTTTTTTGTGCGTAATAAGGAGGCACTTCCTTGCGTGCGAAGATATAGCTGGTGGGTCCGAGCTGTGCCGGCGGTAACATTTTTTTCGCAAAATACAGAGGCCCTTTCGTGGGTCCTCGATGTCGTGGAGGAATCATTATTTTGCGCGTAATAAGGAGGCATTTCCTTGCGTGCGGCCGTGGACCCAGCTGTCGGCCTCTCCATGTAAAGTCCACTTCAGATGCATGTCGGTCGTTGACCACGTTGACCAGGCCGCGCCGAGAGCACCAGGGCGATGGACGATGACGAGACCTAGGAAGGGAACGACACGGAGGCAGGGAAGACTCGTCAGTTGTTTCCCACGCAGAGGGGAGTACGACTGTACAAGGGTTTACTGGTTCGTCTGCCGTCGCCGGAGAATAACAGCAGGTGTGGGTGAGCAGAGGGATGGCTAGGCCAGCGATGGGAGTACGGTGGGGCGGTGAGGCATGCGCGGCAGCAGAGCCGGCCGCGGGGAGGAGCGAGCAGGCAGTCCCGCCGGCGCCTGTTTGAGCGGCTGGAGCAGGAAGAGCAGAGATTGAAGAAGCACGACGGCCGTTGGATGGCCATCCAACATCACAACTTAAAGGCCAACCTTTTTTTTAGGAAAGCCTCAAATCTATGGAAAACAGCATACAGCCCATCTGCCATTATTTCTAATAATTTACAGCCCATTTGCTAATTATTAAGTTTTTTTTGGAGCCCATATTCTTTTTGTTAGCATTACAGCCTATATTGTGGCCACGGTTAAAAAATTATACGCAATTTTGCATATTTCGGTGCGGTCCGAACTGTTTTTAATCCCGAAATTTCGAATCACATTCAAACTAGTTTTAAAAATAAATGTATATCAATATAAAATCCAACAAATTCTCCACGCATAAAAATTAAAGTAATTTAAAATCTCCAAATGAAAAAAAGATATTTGAAACTAATTACCGGTTTGATGTGTTTTAAAAATGTACAACCCATTTCTCATTACTGATGGGCCATTTTCTCGGCCAGCCGAATGAAGCTCTCCTCGTCTTCAAAGATTTGCAGCCCAACAGGCCTGACAAAGCGACTTACTTGGCAAATCACAAAAACACTGGGCTGTGGCCGTGGACCCAGCTGTCAGCCTCTCCATGTACAGTACTCTTCCGATGGAAGTCGGTCGTTGACCACATTGACCATGCCGTGCCGAGAGCACTAAGGCGGTGGATGGCGGCGAGGCCTAGGAAGGGGACGACGCGGAGCCGGGGAAGATGCGGCAGTGGATGCCCACGCGGAGAGGAGTACGAGGGTTCACTGGTTCGGCTGCGGCGTGAGGCTGCCGTCGCCGCAGAATAACAGGGGGTGTGGGTGAGTAGAGGGATACCCTGAGCCAGCGGTGGGAGTAGTAGGGGGCGGTGAGGCCTCCGCGGCATCACAGCCGGCCACGAGAGGCAGGAGCACGCGGCACGACCGACGCTGCTTTGGGCGGCTGGAGCAAGAAGACCAAAGGTTGAAGAAGCACTATGGCCGTTGGATGGACATCGTACGGTCACTGGAGCTAGAATCGTTCATATTGACTAAGTTGACAAAGCCCTCCGTCCTCATCAACTTAGTAGGCCCACAAGTCAGCCTCCCACCACGGTGGGTCCCAGCTAGCAGGAGGAGTATTCATTTTTCTGTGCATAATAAGGAGGCACTTTCGATGGGTCCGAGCTGAGAGCGGGGGGGACGTTTTTTTCATGAAATACGGTGGTCCGTCCGGTGGGTCCCAGCAGTCAGGGGCAAACATTTTTTTGCGAAATACGGTGGCCCGTCCGGTGGGTCCCAGCAGCCAGGGGGAAACGTTTTTTCCGTGAAATACTGGTGGCCCGTCCGGTGGGTCCCTGCTGTCAGGTGGAGGAATAATTATTTTGCGCGTAATAAGGAGGCACTTCCTTGCGACTGCCGGGGACCTAGCTGTCAGCCTCTCCACGTACAATACTCTTCCGATGGAAGTCAGTCGTTGACCACATTGACCACGCCGTGCCGAGAGCACCATGGTGGTGGACGACGGCGAGGCCTAGGAAGGGGACGACGCGGAGCCGGGGAAGACGCGAAAGTGGATGCCCATGCGGAGAGGAGTACGAGGGTTCACTGGTTCGGTTGCGGTGTGAGGCTGCCGTCGCCGTAGAATAACAGGGGGAGTGGGTGAGTAGAGGGATGGCCTGGCCAGCGGTGGGAGTAGTATGGGTACGGTGAGGCCTCTGCGGCAGCACAGCCGGTCACGGGAGGCAGGAGCATGCGGCACGACCGGCGCTGCTTTGGGCGGCTGGGGCAAGAAGACCAGAGGTTGAAGAAGCACTACGGTCGTTGAATGGACATCGTTGACCACGCCGCGCCGAGAGCACCAGGGCGGTGGACGATGGCGAGGCCTACGAAGGGAACGACACGGAGCCGGGGAAGACACGGCAGTGGCTGCCCACGCGGTGGAGAGTACGAGGGTTGACTGGTTCGGCTGTCGTCGCCGGAAAATAACAGGAGGTGTGGGTGAGTAGAGGGATAGACAGGCTAGGGATGCGAGTATGATGGGGCCGTGAGGCCTTCCCGGCAGCACTTCCGGCCACGGGAGGCAGGAGCAGGCGGTTCCGACGGCTGGTTTGGGCGGGTGGGGCAGGAAGATTAGAGACTGAAGAAGCACGATTGCCGTTAGATTGACATCTAACGGTCTGACGCTGGTAGAGTCGATTGTTGACTAAGTTTCTTTTTTGAGAAACCTTGTGTACGCATGAACTTAGTAGGCCCACAAGTCAGCCTCCAAATCTGTGGTAGACAACATAAAGCCCATTTGCTATTTTTTATAATTTGCAGCCCATTTGCTAATTCTTAAGTAATTTATTACAGCCCATTTTCTGCCCAGGACCACGGTCAAAAAGTTCAACCTTATTTTGCATATTTCGGTGGAGCCCGAACTGTTGTAATCCCGAAAAGATAAACATTTTTTAAGAACTTATTGATTTGCCAAAAAATCGTTTTGTTTTTGTAAGCAAATAAGACATGGGCCAATTGAGTTGGTTTAAGGGAAAACCAGTGGTAAAAAAATCAGCGCTGGGTGGGAAAAAACAACAAAAATAAGGATGTAAATATGAAAAGGGAATTTTATGTGTTTTCAATATAATGATACGATATATGAACTAGTAAAACTATAGGTAGAGATTAGAAAACGGATGTAGGACATGCTTCAAGAGGAAAATAGAACTGGGTTGTGTGTTTGATTCAAGAAAAAACTGCTCGTGGATATTGTAAGACAAAATATAACTAACGCCATGGCGGGCAGAGGCCAAGAGATACCTGCTGGATCTTTGTGCCCGTTGTCGCCATGGGCTGGGCTTGTTAAAACAAAACCAACCCTGGGCAATCTACAGCCCAGTTGACACTTGCTCGACCTGAAAAAGCAATATACGTGCTCAATAAATGAGAGAATTCTGCAAGTACAGACTGATAACTGGGATGCTGCACGGATATTGTTTTTTTATCGTGATAATAAGTGCATGCACTTGTTTCGAAAAAAATTGGAGAACTGGGAATTCGAATGGTGGGTGCTTATGCTACCCATCAAATAAAGTTCACGTGCCTAAAAATTTGTTTTGAAATAAATGATTCAGCTTTATATCCACGTCGACCCTCGGAATGATGGTTGGAATCAAATGCAAGTTCATACCAAAAGATCGTTAACAACAATACCAACTTGCGGACGACAAGGTAGTACAACTACCAATACCAAACTAACTTATAATATTTTTACTCCTGGCCCTAGTGTTCGTTTGGTAGAAAATCTTGCAGAGGACCAGCTCCCGCTCCTTCTCTTGCTCCAGGTCCCCGAGGTGGTACTGGTGCATCACCCAGTTGGTCCTCTGCTGGTCGAAGTTCTTGTTGGTGTGCAGCACCATAACCTTTTTTGCTGCCCGTCTGCCGGCCATTGATCATCACCGGCAAGGTATTGCTGGTCTTATGCCACATTGCATGCATGCCGACTCCGATCGTATCTTATGGCGCGCCCACGTGCCCCTTTTGAATGCCCCCGAATTATACTGAAGAAATGCTTCCTTAGGACACTCATCGTGATACCCGCAGATTGTGGAATACAGGTTTTAGTGTACCTAGTTGGCATTTTCATAACATCTTTGGCATGTTGCAGTCACTTGTTTCACTTTTTATTAACTGTCAAATTGTAATTGCTTCACCAGGTTTGCATTTAAAAAGAAAAATAGAGCTATAAACAAAGGAATATGTTTGTGCAAGTAGACGGCCAATCGGTGTCTTACCTGGAAGTTTCTCAGGTTGGGTGTAGCATATGCCGTGCTCGCTGTCGATGGTTGGTATGAACAAATCGATGAGAGACTGAAATCTCGCACTGTTAGCACTCACTTTGGCCTCAAGGTGCTCGATCAGCTCCTGATCCATGGGATCGAACTTGACGCCAGCCGGCAGCACCGGCCGATCCTTCTTCGACTTGCATCGGTAATTCCAGTTATATGGTACTCAATCTATGATCAATCGACTGTTTTAAGTGAATGATGAAAGATTTCGACAGGTAAGTGGTACTCCAAATCTGAAGTCCAGAATACCCCAACACACCGCCGAGATTTTTGTGTCACCTCACGCGCAGCGTGTTGTCACGTCAATTCAATGTGTGGACATGATGAATAATTTGACCGACGATACTAGTATCGCTATCGTACTACTTACTAGTCGATTTAGTGTCACAATTTTATATATATATATATATATATATATATATATATATATATATATATATATATATATATATATATATATATATATATATGGCTTCGATAGCATCTCCATCATCATTATCAAGACATCCTACGAGGTGAGTTAGGATGCACTTGATCCCGTGAAGGTATCTATCCTTCAAACCAGAGGAGTGCTTCAAGCTAACAACAAGACATAATATCCAACAAAAGAGGGTCGTATACAGCAGCAGAATATATGGCTCGGTCTAGATATCAGCACGAATCAAGTTGTGCATATTTGCTGTTGGCATGAACCACATCACCAAGATGTCGGGTTTGCAAAAGCCATCCATCGCATGGAAGCTTGATGCCTTTCACACATCGAAGATTATCCGCAACAAGTTGTGTCGATTTAATCTCTGGATATGGTGATTCATGAAACCCATGGTATGATGTGTAAACACGGCCCTCGGGCGAATGGAAGTTGCATAGCACAAGAATCATCGCCGGTGATATGATCGAGGATTGGTTGGATGATCGGATAATTGAGCCCGAGGAACAAGGAGTGGTTGCCGAGGCTGTAAACCCGCCTCCAGTTGAATATGCCCGCCCAACGGAGTTGGGATCTTTCTAACACGAAGCAGCCATAGCCATCAATGTCACGAACGCCCCACGCATTGTATCGCATGTGGTTTGATGTAATGGTTTGGTCAATTTGGTACGTGCGAATGAGCATCAAATGACCACCGTCAGCTGAACAAGCGATAAACCACCACCCATCGGCTGGTATGATTCCAGGTCCCGAATCATGAAGGCCAGCGACGGCGTCTGCTGCAACAATTCAAATTGGAGACCAAAAGGACAAAAAAACAATCATGTTCAGAGTATGTGTGGAATTAAGATTATTATAACAGTGACACATATCATAGACAGAGAATTGCAATGCCGTGGTCATAATCATACCCCAAGTTAAAAAAATAAGCCAATGGCTTTCATATTCTAGCAATATGTCATGGTTCAAACATCATGTGACAATGAGAGGAAAACAGCTATGACAGCGCCTACTCATATTCTATCATAGCACTTACTATTACTGTTCTCATATCAACTCTAAGCAATAACATGTGTTGTTATAAAAATCTTGTAAACGAGAGTAACATATAGCAATCATGATGTTATGCTCATAATATGTATTCTAACAATCATTAGATGCCAATTGTTCTCATATCAACTCTAACAATAACATGTGTGGTCATAAAAATCTAGGAAATGAGAGGAACATATAGCAATGATGTGGTTATAGACATGCTATGCATTCTAAATTTGTAACAAATGAACAGCAATGTATTCATAAGGTAAAGATGAGATGAGATAGAACAATTACACGACGATGGATTCCACCAGTATAGGTAGCCAATCTGTCCGTCGACCGCGTAAACGATGCCATCATGCACTATAGCATCAAACAGAAATGTTTCCTCAACAGGATTGATGATGAGCCATAACCATGTATGTCGACCGGATTCCAGATAGACTAATCCCTTGTTGAACAAGGCAATGAGCTTGTAATCCATATAGTCTTCTGATGGTGTGGGCACTTCGCATATTACAACTTTCTGCAAATAGAGGTCGAGCCAAAAGCTTGACGCGTCTCATGCATATTAGGCAGGAGTGTCCGGCGGGCCGCGAGGCTCGATGGCGGTGGTATCCAACGATGGAAGGGTGATCTCTCGCTGAGTGTAGATATCCACGAGACGCCACGGACTACCAGTGTGGTGGATGAGGACGATCCAGTTGGCCTTCATGCCCGCCCAGTAGTGGCCGCGCATGAAGGACGGGTGGACGGGTAGTGGTAGCATGTCGAGGGGCACCACGGCAACCTCCGTAGGATCGTCAAGTCGGTGTCTGGGCCACCTGCAAGGATCGGGCATCGCAAGCAGGGTGTCTTGAAAAGAGCCGGCCGGTTGCGCATTTAGTAGACGGTACAAAGACACCGAGCATGCGCCGACGGACGGTGCCGAGTAGGTCCATACGACTACAGATTTGCTCCAAGAGAACATCGGGAGGGAATTCCAATCGTGGCTCTGCGTGTCAGTCGGTTCTGCCATTGGGGTTTTCTGTGCCTACGAGCCAGCGGGAAGTGGATTGGCGAAGCGAAGAAGCTTCTCCTCGTGTGGCCGAAAGCAAAGGAGCGAGGGGATATGGTACGCATGAGCTACCAAGGAAGATGGCGCGGGCGGCGACCAAAGGAGCGGGGTAAATGGTGTGCGGCCGATGAAGGGGAAGAGAGGAGGAAGAAGAAGAGAGGAGGAAGAAGAGTGGAAGACGGGAAGAAAGTGCATTCAATCTCAATTATACTAGTACTACTACCAGGATATACCGTCCTTTGGAGTGTAAATAGTTACACTGATAACATGTGGGTTTACCACAACAGGGCCCATATGTCAGATAATGGAGGACAGAGGTGCGTAGGCGTATTTGCGGAAGCGTGCTCTACTGGCAAACATGATGTCAGTACTGGGTAAGGCTGATTTAGTAACACCAACATGCTGGTTCAGCTTATTAATTACGTGTCCCATCTGCTGCAGCGTGTATTGTCACTTCACTGCGAAGACTAGTTGAATAGTTCTCTCTGATCGAGATGGGGAATAATGGATCGCGAGGACTTCCTTTCTACAGTATCCCTATGCCTCTACGCTCACTTCACTTATTTTGCTTCGTACCTAGTCACTTGGTGAAATCTGTAGAAAGACAAATACTCCATATTTGGGAACAGAGGGAGGCTTTTACTCCGTACTATTTGGGAATAGAGGGAGTATCACCATATGGAGGGAACAGAGGAAGCTTGAAATATGAACATGTCAATGGGAGGGAGTAAGCCCCATGCATGCATGCATGCATGCAACATGTAACACTCACACGTACACATGGACGCACGCAACACTCACGCACCCATGCGGCACACATCACATGACGCAACACACACGCTCACGCTCAAGTGCTCAACCTACTCCCTACGTCCGTGAAAGACTATACATTTAGATATTTACACATTGACCAGGGCATAATTAACGCCCAAAAGTAGCAGACTTATGTGTGCATGCGACCATTGAGATAAGAAGATTAAATGAAGGCCGTTGCATGCTGTAATTAAGGATAGACATGTAGCCTATACCTACAGCACAAGTTGGTGCATTAGTCAATCAATATCGATTTAGATTAAAGGCTAAATGCATTGGAAGTGTAGATGTACATCATGTAGTACACTCTTTGTTGGAAGACCGAGGGAGGACACGTGCATGCACTCACATACACAGCCAGGGCGGTTCGCGCGCAAGGGTTGGACTCGTGTCGCGCCTGCGTAAAGTTTTGTTTAACTGATTTCTTTGCTCTGCCAACTGATAGGTGGGACCCAGAAACCAGGTGAAAATTTAACCAGTCAACAAAGTGCCACGTCGACTATGGGGCCGGTCAGTAGGGTACAATACGGTGCTCTACGATGACCGTAAAGATCGTACTGTTACATACGTTGACCGCCAGTGTATTTTTCTCGTTTCAAATTAAGCCATATTAATCGGAAAGGACGCAGTATGGACTACTACTACTACTAGTACTAGTACTGCATTGATGTGTCCCGTCAACTCGCCGAACGAGGAGAAGCTTGCTTACTACGCCTCTCCCTTGCCCACGCGCACGGTGGTTCGCAGGACGAGGAGAGGGTTTTGACTACAACGCCCTCTCCCTCTCCCTCGCCCTCACCCTCGCCCTCGCGGTGGACGTGCAGCAGTTCAATCGGTGTCAGATTGCCAGAAGCATATTGTACTGTAGTATCATCATTGTTGGACCTTCCGAAGAGGTGAAGAGCCAAGTGCAAGGTTCGCACGAGTACGAACTGTTGAACCTCCCGAAGAGGCAAAGAGCCAAGCGCAAGGTTTTATAGGAGTTGTTGTCCTAGTAGGAGTGTACTAGTACAACTATAGCGAACGATGCTACTGTATGATGCCGCCATGTCACGTATATCCAAAGTTGTGCCACCTTTTTTTTCTCAAAGAGCGTGTTGGAGCCCGTGCAACAACCACACAAGTTGCACGTACACATAACACATTTACTAGTAATAAATTCTAAAGGACAAATGCCAGTATGCCACACAAGTTCATCTCCAACTCATGTGATAAATTTGTGCACGACTAGTCTACATATATTCACAGCGCTACTGTTCACAATTACCGTACTCCACTTACACGTTATAGATGGGCTACATGTCCTCCTCCGTGTTCCAGTCCTGTGTGTTCTTCATGGATGGCACGATCCATAGCGGTGGGCAACGGGAATCATTGTCGCAGCTTTCTATTCCGGTTCCACACGATGGAGACTCATCCAAGCTAAAGCGGCATAAATTAGGGATAGCGTGTCCCAGCATGTCGTTCATCCGGCGGTGCGCATTGAAGACACAACCATGCTTCCTGAACGGCAGGCCTTCTGTGTCGTGCACGGAAGGTGGCATCCTATTCACAATGGGGTAGTTGTCCCCGATGAAAAGTGAGTACTCTCCAAGAGTGTTCCTCGGCACCCACGTAGCATCACGGGGGTCGAACTCGGCGCCATTCATCTGGTACACGCGGCATCCCAGATCTGGACACATGGTGATGTAGATAGTCAAGGTCCATGCATAATAATGTTGTGCTCAAATGTGGCGGTCAGTAATACTGTGAAGCAAATAGTACTACTCCGGTATAGAGGAAGTAAAATAACCGGCTTATTATATATAGCCACTCTTGGCTCCATGGATGAGATAGTAAGACATGGAAAAACAAAAATGGTGGCAGCTAGTGGGTTCAAGTCTTCAAGGGCCTAGCTAGCTATACATGTCCTCCAAGGTAAAAAGTACTCCTACTAGTACTACAAAGTATACTACTAGTACAACAATGAAAGAGAAGGCGAGAGGGTTAAAAATGGAATACCTGGGTAGATGGTGACGGTCCGATCGTGGTAGATTGTGTGACCATGTTGCACATCAGTGGTACCATGGGTAACGACTGCTAAGATAGTTGATCCCAATAAGACAAAGTCAGCTACAAGGTTCCAGGTTAGACCGAATCACGGATGCAAATGCACATCCAGGATAGGCAATCTTATTTTGATCGGGGGATGACTGGTCCCTGCAAAATAATGGAGTACCGTTAGGGATGCAAATGATGGTGTGTGCATTCCGTTTGTAATCTCCCGTACCGTAGGATGTCAACCAGATGAAACAAGTCCCCTGGCTTGTCACCGCGAAGATGCGGCCTAGATGGCGCACGGCGTCTTTGAACGTGTAGGGATACAAATCTGCCGCCGCCAACATGCGCCAGCCTTTGCCGTTACTGCCTCCTACATTGATGGCAATCCTTATGTCGAACACCGCGATGAGATAGTAATCGTCGTAGCCGCGTCGCTTTGTCGGTGGGTCCGCAATTGCTATCTTCTTCAATCTCATGTAGGCATCATCATACGTATTCTTGCCCAGCCAGTCCGGAAGGCCGATCCCAATGGTGGAGAAGGGGTCTACTGGAACGGCCGCACTGCTGTGGATGTTGTGCAAAGTCATGGTGGTATCCGGCCAGAGGTATGCAAGCCAATCTTTGTTGGCACCGACCCAGGCCTATATATAAGATGGTGGGCAACAGAGAAATTACGGGATGGAAATGGAATAACTAAGTACTACATGATCAAAATCCGACTAACTCTAAACGTCGTCAACTCTAGCGGAGTCAACATGAAACCATGGCCAGGGAGCGGTGGACTGTTCGAAGAATTGTCCCATAGAAGAACCTTCTCCTCGAGGACGCATGGAAGACCAACAAGCATGGCCTTTTTCCCAAGCCTGTTTAAGTAGCGTCTTGAAAAAGTTGGTGCAGGAAGCACCGAGTCTTGCGGCGGTGAGGACGTCGAAGCAGCGTGCGATTTCTCCCAGAGAATCGTTGTCCAAGGTCTCCCAGCCCAAATGAGGAGGAGAACTGCCTGGCGAATCCATGGGAGCAGCGACGAACTGCCTCCTCTTCGAGGGGAGGGGAACTGGCGAGGAGGAGATAAGAGCGTAGTAACCGCAGGGCCTCGTCCCTTCCAACTGTAGATAGTTCCTCAGCGAAGGGGTGAGGCTATTATTTACTACTCCCTCCTTTCCGGTTTATAGGGCTTATGCGTCCATTTTGCATCATGCTTTTATATCGATATTTATTGCATTATGGGCTGTTATTTTACATTATGTCACAATACTTATGGCTATTCTCTCTTATTTTACAAGGTTTACATAAGGAGGGAGAATGCCGGCAGCTGGAATTCTGGGCTGGAAAAGGAGCAAATATTAGAGACCTATTCTGCGCAACTCCAAAAGTCCTGAAACTCCACAGAATATCTTATAATAAATAATAAAAAATCCTCGCCAAAGATGAAGGCCAGGGGGCCCACACCCTGTCGACGAGGGTGCCCCCCCCTAGGGCGCGCCCCCTACCTCATGGGCCCCCTGGTGGCTCTCCGATGACCATCTTCTGCTATATGAAGTCTTTCGTCAAGAAAAAAATAATAAGCAACCTTTCGGGACGAGACTCCGCCGCCACGAGGCGGAACCTTGGCGGAACCAATCTAGGGCTCCGCAGAGCTGTTCTCTGGGATACTTCCGGAGGGGGAAATCATCGCCATCGTCATCACCAACGCTCCTCTCATCGGGAGAGGGCAATCCCCATCAACATCTTCACCAGCACCATCTCATATCCAAACCCTAGTTCATCTCTTGTATCCAATTCTTGTCTCCAAGTCCGGGATTGGTGCTAGTAGGTTGCTAGTAGTGTTGATTACTCCTTGTAGTTGATGCTAGTTGGTTTATTTGGTGGAAGATTATATGTTCAGATCCGATATGCATATTATTACCCCTCTGATTATGAACATGAATATGCTTTGTGAGTAGTTACGTTTGTTCCTGAGGACAAGGGAGAAGTCTTGCTATTAGTAGTCATGTGAATTTGGTATTCGTTTGATATTTTGATGAGATGTATGTTGTCTGGCCTCTAGTGGTGTTATGTGAACATTCACTACACAACACTTCACCATTATTTGGGCCTAGAGGAAGGCATTGGGAAGTAATAAGTAGAAGATGGGTTGCTAGAGTGACAGAAGCTTAAACCCTAGTTTATGCGTTGCTTCGTAAGGGGCTGATTTGGATCCATATTTTCATGCTATGGTTAGGTTTACCTTAATACTTTTGTTGTAGTTGCGGATGCTTGCAATAGAGGTTAATCATAAGTGGGATGCTTGTTCAAGAAAGAACAGCACCCAAGCACCGGTCCACCCACATATCAAATTATCAAAGTACCGAACGTGAATCATATGAACGTGATGAAAACTAGCTTGACGATATTCCCATGTGTCCTCGGGAGCGCTTTTCCTTATATAAGAGTTTGTCCAGGCTTGTCCTTTGCTACAAAAAGGATTGGGCCACCTTGCTGCACTTTATTTACTTTTGTTTCTTGTTGCTCGTTACAAATTATCTTATCACAAAACTATCTGTTACCACTTATTTCAGTACTTGCAGAGAATACCTTGCTGAAAACCGCTTGTCATTTCCTTCTGCTCCTCGTTGGGTTCGACACTCTTACTTATCGAAAGGACTACGATAGATCCCCTATACTTGTGGGTCATCAAGACTCTTTTCTGGCGCTGTTTCCGGGGAGTGAAGCGCCTTTGGTAGGTGGAATTTGGTAAGGAAAAATTTATATAGTGTGCTGAAATTTACTGTCACTTGTTACTATGGAAAGTAATCCTCTGAGGGGCTTGTTCGGGGTATCTTCACCCCGTCCAAAGAGAGCAAAGAGTTGCTCCTCAACCTACTGAACCTATTGAAAATGAAACTCCTTTTGAATTTCCTTCGGGTATGATAGAAAAACTGCTAGCTAATCCTTTTACAGGAGATGGAACAAAGCATCCTGATGAGCACTTAATATATGTGGATGAAGTTTGTGGATTATTTAAGCTTGCAGGTATACCCGATGATGTTGCTAAGAAGAAGGTCTTCCCTTTATCTTTGAAGGGAGACGCATTGACATGGTATAGGCTATGTGATGATACGAGATCATGGAACTATAGAAGATTGAAATTGGAATTTCATCAAAAGTATTACCCTATGCATCTTGTTCATCGTGATCGCAATTATATATATAATTTTTTGGCATCGCGAAGGAGAAAGCATCGCTCAAGCTTGGGGGAGGCTTGAATCAATGTTATATTCATGCCCCAATCATGAGCTCCCAAGAGAAACAATTATTCAAAATCTTTATGCTCGGCTTTCTGAAAACAATCGCACCATGCTCGATACTTCTTGTGCTGGCTCTTTTATGATGAAGACTATTGAATTTAAATGGGACTTATTGGATAGAATTAAACGCAACTCTGAATATTGGGACCTCGACGAAGGTAAGGAGTTAGGTATGACACCTAAGTTTGATTGTGTTAAATCTTTTATGGATACCGATATTTTCCGTAAGTTTAGCACTAAATATGGACTTGACTCTGAGATAATAGCTTCTTTCTGTGAATCTTTTGCTATTTATGTTGATCTCCCTAAGGAGAAGTGGTTTAAATATCATCCTCCCATGGAAGTAAAAGTAGTTGCACCTATTAAAGTTGAAGAAAAGACTGTCACTTATAATGATCCCATTGTTCCCACTTCTTATGTTGAGAAACCACCTTTCCCCGTTAGAATAAAGGATCATGCTAAAGCTTCAACTGTGGTTCGTAAAAGCAATATTAGAACTTATACACCTCCTGAGCAAGTTAAAGTAGAACCTCATATTGCTATTGTTAAAGATCTCGTGTCTGATAACATTGATGGGCATGTTATTCAGTTCTACGGTGAAACTGCTAGAATTGCTAAACCTTGTGCTAAAGATAAACATAGACCTGTGGTAGGCGTGCCTGTTATTTCTGTTAAAATAGGAGACCATTGTTATCATGGCTTATGTGATATGGGTGCTAGTGCTAGTGTTATACCTTATGACTTGTATAAAGAAATCAAGCATGAAATTCCACCCGTCGAGTTAGAAGATATTGATGTCACAATTAAAATTGCCAATAGAGATACTATATCACCAGTGGGGATTGTTAGAGATGTTGAAGTCTTGTGTGGGAAAACTAAATATCCTGCTGATTTTCTTCTTCTCAGTTCTCCACAAGATAGCTTTGTCCCATTATATTTGGTAGACCCTTCGTGAACACTGTTAATGCTAGGATAGACTGCGAAAAGAATGTTGTTACTATTGGCTTGGATGATATGATTCATGAGTTTAATTTCTCTAAATTTAGTAAACAACATCATGAAGAAGAATTGCCTAGTAAGGATGAAATTATTGGTCTTGCTTCTATTGTCGTACCTCCTAGTGATCCTTTAGAACATTATTTGCTAGACCATGAAAATAATATGTTCATGAATGAAAGAAGGGAAATAGATGAAGTATTCTTTAAAAAAGAACCTGTTCTGAAACACAATTTGCCTGTTGAAATCCTAGGGGATCCCCCTCCACCAAAGGGTGATCCCGTGTTTGAGCTTAAACCGTTACCTGATAATCTTAAATATGCTTATCTTGATGAAAAGAAGATATATCCTGTTATTATTAGTGCTAACCTTTCAGAGCATGAAGAAGAAAGATTATTGAAAACTCTGAAGAAGCACCGTGCCGCTATTGGATATACTCTTGATGATCTTAAGGGCATTAGTCCCACTCTATGTCAACATCAAATAAATTTGGAAGCGGATGCCAAACCAGTTCGTGATCCTCAAAGACGTATGAATCCTAAAATGAAGGAAGTGGTAAGGAAAGAAATACTAAAGCTTCTGGAGGCAGGTATAATTTATCCCGTTGCTGATAGTCAGTGGGTAAGTCCTGTCCATTGTGTCCCTAAGAAGGGAGGTATTACTGTTGTTCCTAATGATAAAGATGAATTGATTCCACAAAGAATTATCACAGGGTATAGGATGGTAATTGATTTTCGCAAATTAAATAAGGCTACTAAGAAAGATCATTACCCCTTACCTTTTATTGATCAAATGCTAGAAAGATTATGCAAACATACACACTACTGCTTTCTAGATGGTTATTCTGGGTTCTCTCAAATACCTGTGTCGGCTAAAGATCAATCAAAGACTACTTTTACATGCCCTTTTGGTACTTTTGCTTATAGACGTATGCGTTTTGGTTTATGTAATGCACCTGCTACCTTTCAAAGATGCATGATGGCTATATTCTCTGACTTCTGTGAAAAGATTTGTGAGGTCTTCATGGACGTTTTTTCCGTCTATGGATCTTCTTTTGATGATGGCTTGAGCAATCTTCATCGAGTTTTGCAGAGATGTGAAGAAACTAATCTTGTCTTGAATTGGGAAAAGTGCCACTTTATGGTTAATGAAGGTATTGTCTTGGGGCATAAAGTTTCTGAAAGAGGTATTGAAGTTGATAAAGCCAAGGTTGATGCTATTGAAAAGATGCCATGTCCTAAGGACATCAAAGCTATAAGAAGCTTCCTTGGTCACGCCGGATTTTATAGGAGGTTCATTAAGGACTTCTCAAAAATTTCTCGGCCTCTGACTAATTTATTACAAAAATATATACCTGTAGCGACCAGACCCGAATGGATCAAGTCTCGTGCAAGTGTCATCCTGGATCAAGAATGCCGACACCACACAAGATTCAAGGATTTATAGCAGAGTAGCAATCACACACTTATTACAGCGTTGTCCACAAGGAACTTATTACAATAATATGGCTTAAGGCCATCTAATAATAACAGCGGAAGGCTTGGAAGATAAGTGAGTCCATCAACTCCATTGGCATCACCGAGTATAGAACCACGACCTAACACCTTACTCGTCGTCTGAAAAGTCTGCAACGTGAAAGTTGCAGCCCGAAAACGGGTCAGCACATGGAATATGCTGGCAATGTAACACATAGAGAGCAATGAAGGAAATAAGCCTACACTACATGCATATATGGCTGGTGGAAAATCTCTACGGTTACATTTTTGCATAAAGCTAGTTTTTCCCTACAACAAAGGAATAATTTTATTTAACTATCATGGTGGTTGTTAAACATTGAGAATGGTTGACAGCATCCTCAATCCCAATTAAAAATACTCATCACAACCCAATAACATTTATTAGAAGTAACATGTTGAGATTCACATGATATTCAAGTACTAGATACTCAAAACGTCCATAACCGGGGACACGGCTAATCATGATTAGTTTATACACTCTGCAGAGGTTTATGACTTTTCCCCACAAGACTCGATCGCCTCCGCTTGGTTCTCGTGACTACATGGTGTTTGAGAAGCGGATGACCGAGACATAGCCTTCGTAAGCGCTTAGCACCTTACATGTGGGTAGACCGTACCAACCTACATCCCCTACATCAGCTAGCCTACCCGTAAGAGTTCGCACAACTTAGTCAACTACGCCAGAGCCCATAATTGGCTTGTGGCTGCACACGGAAGTTTCAGCTTGAATAATCTTATGATCCCTTAGAGCACGGGTGGCGGTCCAAGAAATACAGCAAGTCTCGATAGAAACCAGTGCCTCAATCCACCCAGATGTGTGTTTAGGTTGCCACCTTAGATAAACCATTAATTAACAATCTCACATCTGTCATGGATATTCACTCACCCAATCCACGCCTACTAGCATAGCATGGCATAATAAGCAAACGAGAAGTAACTCCCAAGGTTTCATAAGTAATGTAATAGGTACTACCTCAATCTACTTCCCAATCCCACAATTTAATTAGATCCTAAACATGCAAGTGTTTGAGGGTTTGATCTAATGCAATAAAACTGGGTAGTAGGAAAAGTTATGATCAAGTGTTACTTGCCTTGCCGATGATCCATGAGACCTAGAGATTCAAGTAACAAGCGGCGACTCCGGTGATCTAACGCAGACAAACAACAAGCATACAATAAGTACTCATCTAATGCACAGGAAATCTCGAATAAAAGATCTAACCAGAAAGTTCAACTTAAGAACCCTGGTGCAAAAAGAATCGAATCAAATAAAACATCGAAAGTCGAAAGTCGAGAGAGAACGACTCGGTTTTAGCAATCTGAAACTAGGTCAAAATTTTACAGTAGCAAAACTTGGTTTAAGTAGGTTAGTCGGAACGGCGGTTTCGTAACGAAACTCCAGGCGCTTGAATCACCTGATTCCGATAAACGAGCGAGAAAATAAACAGATTTGAAAATCGAATCGGAAATCAAAATCAGAAAATAACGGATTAAATCCGATTAAAAGAAAAACGACGAATAGATTAAACAGCGGACGTTCGTTAACAGAACTAATCCGACGAACACGTTCATTGAAACGAACGGGTCGGTGAACGTTCACGAATTAATAAAACCGAAAAAAATAAACCAATCTAGGTTTTTTTTTAAAAAAAACCGAACAACGCGAGAAAAACCGGATCGGTTATTAAAGCAAAAACCGGATCGGTGGGGGTAGTGGCGACGGCTACCTCGGTGGTCGTCGGCGGGCTCCGCCCCGTGGGTCGGCGGTCGGTCGGCGGTGGCGAGGGTCGGCGGGTGGCGAGGTCGGGCGACGGCGTCAGCTGGCGGCCTTCTGGCGGCGGCGGCGGCTCAAGGGTGGGTGGCGGCGGGGCGCGATGAGGGAGGAGGAGGGGCGGCGGGGTTATAAGGAGGGGGTCGGTGCCTTGGGAGGGGGCACGGCGGCGAGGCGGGCCGAGCCGGACTTGGCGTCGGTGGGGCTCCTCAGCGGACTCTCGGGCGCGAGGGGAGGGGCTGGGCCGGGCGGCGGTTGGGTTAATGGGCCCTTGGCCCAAAGGGAAGCGGATTTTTTTTAAAAAAAAAAATTAAAACTAAACGAATTTAAAATAAAACCAAACGAACTCCAAATTAAATAAAATAAATTTTCCCCGACTCCTAAAAATGAGTCGAACAAAATGAACTTTAAAAACGGGGCAATTATGCATATTTTTAAAATGCTCATATTTTTGCCTAAAGCAAATAAACTTTCAAAAAACCAAAATTGATTTATTTATAAAATCTTCATTTTTTTCCTAAATGTTGGGAAAGTCATATTATTCCCTCTCTTAATTTTCTTTATCGGAAAAACTTATGAAGATAATTAAATAAATCCAAATGATCCTATTTTCAAAATTTGAGAAATCCCAAATATGAAAATAATGAAATCTCCAACTCTCTCCGAGGGTCCTTGAGTTGCGTGAAATTTTCTAGGATCGGAAAATGCGAGAAAATATGATATGCATGATGACCTAATGTATAACATTCCAAATTGGAAATTTGGGATGTTACAAACCTACCCCCTTAAGATGAATCTAGCCCTCGAGATTCGGGTTGGCTAGAAAATAGGTGAGGGTGGTCCTTGAGCAAAACTTCCTCTCTTTCCTGTGTGGCTTCATCTTGATGTGGTGGCTCCATTGAACTTTGCAAAACTTGATAACTTTGTCTGCGAGTAACTCGCTAGCATAATCGAGAATCTTAACCGGTTTTTCCTCATATGTTAAATCATCCTTCAACTGAATTGCTTCCAAGGGCACTTGTGTCTCTTAACGGTATCTCGCTATCTCGGGTGACATTTCTTCACTGAGAAACATGGAATACATCATGAACTCGATAGTCCTTCCGCAATTCCAGCTTATAAGCAACTTCTCCCATGCGTTGCAAAACCTTATACGGTCCAACTAAACGTGGTGCTAACTTTCCTTTAACTCCAAAACGCTTAACTCCTCAAGCGGGATACTCTAAGATATACTGCTCCAACTTCATACTCAATCGCTGGCGCTTTGAATCGGCATAGCTTTTTTGTCCGGACTGGGCTACCTTGAGCCTATCCCGAATCAGTTTAACCTTCTCGCTCGCACTCCTTAATCAAATCTGGTCCAAACAATCGACGATCTCGGTTTCGTCCCATGACAACGGTGTCCTGCATCTTGTTCCATACAGAGCCTCGAAAGGTGCCATCTTCAAGCTGGTTTGATAACTGTTGTTATACGAAAATTCTGCATACGGCAAATTATCATCCCAACTAGATCCATAATCTAGTGCACAAGCTCTCAGCATATCCTCCAAAATCTGGTTAACTCTCTCGGTCTGTCCATCGGTCTGTGGGTGGAAAGTTGTACTGAATTCCAATCTAGTTCCCAATGTCTCGTGCAACTGGTTCCAAAATTTCGAGGTAAATTGGGTTCCTCTATCCGATACGATACTCCTCGGAACTCCGTGTAAACACACAATTCTGGTCATGTATATCTTTGCCAACTTAGCACTGCTATAGGTAGTCTTGACTGGAATGAAATGAGCTACCTTTGTTAAACGGTCGACTATAACCCAAATCGAGTCATATCCTGAACGGGTCTTTGGCAAACCTGTGATGAAATCCATGCCTAGTTTATCCCACTTCCATTCGGGTATCGGCAATGGTTGTAACAATCCCTGGCTTCGATGTTCGCCTTTACTTTCGACATACATCGCAAACTGCTACATACTCCGCAATATCCTTCTTCATACCGGTCCACCAGAAAGTATTCTTCAAATCCAAATACATCTTGGTATTTCCTGGGTGAATCGAATAGGGTGAATCATGAGCTTCTTGCAAAATCAACTTCCTGATATCTGGGTTATTGGGCACATAAACACGGTCTTCAAACCATAGGGTATCGTGCTCATCCTCTCGAAATCCTTTAGCTTTTCCTTTGCTCATTTTCTCCTTTATAGAGGTAACTTCCTTATCTGCCTTTTGGGCTTCTCTGATTTTGTCCATCAGTGTGGACTGAATCTCCAATGCTGCTACATAGCCTCTCGGAACTATTTCCAAACATAGCTCTCGAAGGTCCTCGGCTAACTCATTGGGTATCCCTCCCATCATTAGGGTATTGACGTGGCTCTTACGGCTCAATGCGCTCGCTACGACATTAGCCTTTCCGGGTGATAATGCAATCTCATATGATAATCCTTGATAAGCTCTAACCATCTCCTTTGTCTCGAGATTCAATTCTTCGTGTGAAGATGTACTTCAAACTCTTGTGATCCGTATATACTTCACAATGATTTCCAATGAGAAAATGTCTCTGTGTCTTTAAGGCATGCACAACGGCTGCTAACTCCAAATCATGTGTGGCATAATTCAACTCATGGGGCTTAAGTTGTCATGAAGCATACGAAACAACTCTTCCTTCCTGCATAAGCACTGCTCCAAGTCCTCGACGTGAAGCATCGCAATACACCTCGTAATCCTTGGTCTGATCTGGCAATATTAAAACTGGTGAGGTAACCAATCTTTTCTTCAACTCCTGAAAACTTGCCTCACAGTCCTCGGTCCATATAAATTTGTTATCCTTCTTCAACAATTCAGTCATAGGCTTGGCAATCCTTGAGAAATTCTCAATGAATCTTGGTAGTATCCTCGCGAGTCCAAGGAAACTCAATCTCTCCAACTGTCGTTGGTGCTTCCCATTTGGTTACGGTCTCAACCTTTGTGGGTCAATCGCTATTCCTTCTCCGGATATAACATGTCCAGAAATCCAACTTCCTTTAGCCAAAACTCACATTTGCTGAACTTGGCATACAACCGGTGTTCCCTTAGTTTCTCCAAAACCAATCGCAAATGTTCCTTATGTTCCTCTTCATCCTTCGAGAAAATCAAAATGTCATCAATGAACACCACGATTTAACTTGTCCAAAAATTCCATAAACACTTTGTTCATCGTGTTCATGAAATAGGCTGGTGCGTTAGTCAGTCCAAATGACATAACGGTATACTCATACAATCCATATCTCGTGGTAAATGTTGTCTTGGGTATGTCCTGCTCCCGAATCTTCAATTGATGGTACCCTGATCGCAAGTCGATCTTGGAAAACACTTTAGCTCCTTGCAAGCGATCAAACAGATCATTTATCATTGGTAGTGGGTACTTGTTCTTGATTGTTACTTCATTCAATCCACGATAATCAACAACCATTCTCAAAGATCCATCCTTCTTCTCCACTAACAGTACGGGTGATCCCCAAGGTGAAGAACTTGGGCGAATAAAACCTTTATCCAATAGTTCCTTAATCTGCTTCTTGATTTCCGCTAGATCCCGTGCGGGCATCCTGTACGGTCGTTTCGATATCGGGCCTGTTCCTGGCAACAGCTCGATCAAAAACTCAATATCTCTATCCGATGGCATTCCTGGCAATTCTTCTGGAAATACATCAGGAAAATCCTTCACCACTGGTACTTCTTCCTGCACCACTCCTGATAAGCAATTAACTTGCGTCCTCCTCGGCTCATGCCGTGATACATACTTGATCCTTCTTCCCTCCGGGGTGGTGAGCAAAATTGATCTAGTGGAGCAATCAATGTTCCCTCCATACTTTGATAACCAATCCATTCCTAATATCACATCCAATCCTTGAGATTCCAGAACTATTAGGTCTGAGGGGAAAACATAGTGTCCAATCCTTAATGGCAGTCGATCACACCATTTACTAGCCATGTATTCTGCTCCGGGTGAGGTTACTAGCATGGGTGACCAAAGGGCTTGGGTTGGTAATTTGTACTTATCCACAAATCCCCTTGATATGTATGAATGCGATGCACCAGTATCGAAAAGAACAACTGCAGTAAATGACTTAACCAAAAACTTACCAATTGCATCGGGCTGATCTTCAACCTCCTCCACATCAATGTGGTTCACCCGTCCCCTGTTGAAAGGGTTGGGCTTCTTTCCGAGCTTCCATTGCCATTTCCATTTCGCCTTCAGGCAGTCATTTGCATAATGCCCATCTTGCGGTACTTAAAACAAGTGATGTGACTCAGGTCTACCTTGGATGGTGTTGACGGGTGGTGCGATTCTGTCCATTGCTTCCTCCATTCCCGCTCCCATTCTTAGTGCCATTATGGTTGTGCGAATTACCTCCTCCATGGGTATGCTGAAACTGAATTCCTGATTTAGGGGTATAACGAGGCTTCACTGAGCTCCGAGTTATACTTTCCCTGTCCATACTTCCTCTTGCGGTTCTCAATTTGTCGCTGCTTTCCTTCAATCATGAGGGCTCGGTCTACCAACTCCCGGTAGTTGTTGAAACTTGCTACCATCAACGGCATGCTGAACTCATCATTCAGTCCTTCTAGAAACTTCTCCCGCTTAGTCGCATCCGTAGCAACGCTATCCGGGGCATAACGTGCTAACTTACTAAAATCATCCACATACCGCCAACAGTCCTTCCTCCTTGTCGAAGTTGCGAAACTCACGCTTCTTCATGGCCATGGCTCCTGCTGAAACATGGGCAAGGCGAAAAGCTTGTGAAACCGATCCCGTGTGGCGGTGTTCACGGGTAAGTGGCTGTAAAATTCTCCCACCATGCTGCTGCGGGTCCTTCAAGCTGATGTGCTGCAAACTTCACTCTTTCACCATCGTGCATCCCGCAGTGGTCAACTCCTTCCTATCTTGCGGAGCCAATCATCTGCTACAATCGGCTCGGTGTTATGGAATACACCGCGGATTCAGTCTAATAAAACGAGTCGGTGATCCGCGGTGGTGGTGGTGGTGGGTTGTTGTTGTTGTTGTTGTTGTTGCCTGGTTTCGCACCAATGTTTGAATCAGGTATTCTCGCTGCTGAATCAATTGGGTGATCTCTGGCGGAAAACGAACCCGGGTCGCGTCTCGAGGCATCGATGGGTTTAGAAAAGAAGAGAATTAAGAATAGAATGAGGTCTAAGGGGAATCACTACCCAAATGCACATGAGCAAATGCACACAATATCACTTCATTCAATCAAACAAAGGGCTTACAACGATCTAACTATCGCAAAAGTGTGTGTACTATAATGTTTACATGGAGGTAATACTACTAATATATGGGGGGACTTCTACTAATTTGAACCGGTGGAAGACTCCATGCTGTCTGCTCCAGCTTCGTCTTCAAAGTCGGGTTCACTTGGATCCGAATCGGTGTCGTCGATGTTGATGTAGTCGCTTGGGCAACCGACATACTGGTCTTCATTCCTGAGCGCCAACTTCTTCTTGAGTTCTTCGATCTCGTACTTAAGATCGTTATTGTGTCTTGCTAGAGCTATGATCTCGTCCATGTAGTCCTCGCGTGTAGTCTTTAGTTCTTCTTCAAGTTCGATGATCCTTCCTTTATGCTCGCAACTCCAACATATCGTTGCACATTTGGTTCTCTGGCGCCGAATGTGCTGGTTTAACTCTGGATGAAAGCTGCAATGGATCTATCCTTCTTGGTGCTGACTATGTCCCATTTGTCATCTCGGCGTCCGCAAATCTGGTAGATAGTGTCCTTGAGGTCTTCCTGGTAAACTTCTCCAATGCGTCCCATGGTGATGTGAGCTTCCATGCTCTTTCCTGCACTCCAAGTTGGTGCATGAAAACACTATCTATAGGCTTGGTGATTGGGGCGAATGTCCTTCCCGAACGTGAGCTTGAATCTTCGGCGCTCCTCTTGCAGAGTGGCGTTGAAAATTCCGGTGAAGCTGGGTAGTCCAATGTTCAGGTACTTGGTGACTTCCTTCAAGTGAAATCCAAAAGGTGTGCCTTCATCTGGTTGGGTGTACTTGATTTTCGCGTCCGTCATCCTAAAGAGTAGAAAAGATGAGGAGTTAGAAAATGGGAAGAGAGTAGTGATCTATGGCTTTATCTTAGGGGTCGTGTCCTACAGTCAGCGTGTGCTCGATACCATCTCTGAGCGACCAGACCGAATGGATCAAGTCTCGTGCTCGATGTCATCCCCGGATCAAGAATGCCGACACCACACAAGATTTCAAGGATTTATAGCAGAGTAGCAATCACACACTTATTACAGCGTTGTCCACAAGGGAACTTATTACAATAATATGGCTTAAGGCCATCTAATAATAACAGCGGAAGGCTTGGAAGATAAGTGAGTCCATCAACTCCATCGGCATCACCGAGTATAGAACCACGACCTAACACCTTACTGTCGTTCAAAAGTCTGCAACGTGAAAGTTGCAGCCCAAAACGGTCAAGACATGGAATATGCTTGGCAATGTAACACATAGAGAGCAATGAAGGAAATAAGCCTACACTACATGCATATATGGCTGGTGGAAAATCTCTACGGTTACATTTTTGCATAAAGCTAGTTTTTCCCTACAACAAAGGAATAATTTTATTTAACTATCATGGTGGTTGTTAAACATTGAGAATGGTTGACAGCATCCTCAATCCCAATTAAAAATACTCATCACAACCCAATAACATTTATTAGAAGTAACATGTTGAGATTCACATGATATTCAAGTACTAGATACTCAAAACGTCCACGGCTAATCATGATTAGTTTATACACTCTGCAGAGGTTTGCGCACTTTTCCCCACAAGACTCGATCGCCTCCGCTTGGTTCTCACACTACATGGTGTTTGAGAAACGGATGACCGATACATAGCCTTTCAGAAGCGCTAGCACCTTACATGTGGGTAGACCGTACCAACCTACATCCCCTACATCAGCTAGCCTACCCGTAAGAGTTCGCACAACTTAGTCAACTACGCCAGAGCCCATAATTGGCTTGTGGCTGCACACGGAAGTTTCCAGTTTGAATAATCTTATGATCCCTTAGAGCCTGGGTGGCGGTCCCAAGAAATACAGCAAGTCTCGATAGAAACCAGGTGCCTCAATCCACCCAGATGTGTGTTTAGGTTGCCACCTTAGATAAACCATTAATTAACAATCTCACATCTGTCATGGATATTCACTCACCCAATCCACGTCTACTAGCATAGCATGGCATAATAAGCAAACGTAGAAGTAACTCCCAAGGTTTCATAAGTAACAGGTAATAGGTACTACCTCAATCTACTTCCCAATCCCACAATTTAATTAGATCCTAAACATGCAAGTGTTTGAGGGTTTGATCTAATGCAATAAAACTGGGTAGTAGGAAAAGGTATGATCAAGTGTTACTTGCCTTGCTGATGATCCGCGAGACCTAGAGATTCGAAGTAACAAGCGGCGCACTCCGGGTGATCTAACGCAGACAAACAACAAGCATACAATAAGTACTCATCTAATGCACAGGGAAATCTCGAATAAAAGATCTAACCAGAAAGTTCAACTTAAGAACCCTGGTGCAAAAAGAATCGAATCAAATAAAACATCGAAAGTCGAAAGTCGAGAGAGAACGACTCGGTTTTAGCAATCTGAAACTAGGTCAAAATTTTACAGTAGCAAAACTTGGTTTAAGTAGGTTAGTCGGAACGGCGGTTTCGTAACGAAACTCCAGGCGCTTGAATCACCTGATTCCGATAAACGAGCGAGAAAATAAACAGATTTGAAAATCGAATCGAAATCGAATCGAAAATAACGGATTAAATCCGATTAAAAGAAAACGAGCGAATAGATTAAACAGCGGACGTTCGTTAACAGAACTAATCCGGCGAACACGTTCATTGAAACGAACGGGTCGGTGAACGTTCACAATTAATAAAACCGAAAAAATAAACCAATCTAGGTTTTTTTAAAACCGAATAACGCGAGAAAACCGGATCGGTTTTAAAGCAAAACCGGATCGGTGGGGGTAGTGGCGGCGGCTACCTCCGTGGTCACCGCGGCTCCGCCTCCGGCGGGTCGGGGCGGGTCGGCGGGTGGCGAGGGGTCGGCGGGTGGCGGGTCGGGCGGCGGCGGCGGCGGCAGCGGCGGCGGCGGCGACGGCGGCGGCGGCGGCGGCCTTGGCAATGGCGGCGGCGGTCAAGGGTGGCGGGCAAGGATGAGGATGAGGAGAGGAGGGGGCGGGGTTATAAGGAGGGTCGGTGCCTTGGGAGGGCAGCAATGGCGTGGCCGAGCGGACTTGGTCGGCGGGCGCAAGGAAGGGACTCTCTCATGAGGCGCAGGCGAGGGGGAGGGCGCCGGGGGCAGGCAAGTTAGGCTGGGCTGGGCCCTTGGCCCAGGCGGGGGCGTGGATTTTTTTAAAAAAATTTAAAACTAAACGAATTTAAAATAAAACCAAACGAACTCCAAATTAAATAAAATAAATTTTCCCCGACTCCTAAAAATGAGTCGAACAAAATGAACTTTAAAAACGGGGAAATTATGCATATTTTTAAAATGCTCATATTTTTGCCTAAAGCAAATAAACTTTCAAAAAACCAAAATTGATTTATTTATAAAATCTTCATTTTTTTCCTAAATGTTGGGAAATTCATATTATTCCCTCTATTAATTTTCTTTATCGGAAAAACTTATGAAGATAATTAAATAAATCCAAATGATCCTATTTTTAAAATTTGAGAAATCCCAAATATGAAAATAATGAAATCTCCAACTCTCTCCGAGGGTCCTTGAGTTGCGTGAAATTTTCTAGGATCGGAAAATGCGAGAAAATATGATATGCATGATGACCTAATGTATAACATTCCAAATTGGAAATCTGGGATGTTACAATACCATTTGTCTTTGATGATGATTGTGTAGAAGCATTTGAAATACTTAAGAAAGCATTAGTCCCAGCACCTGTTGTTCAGCCACCTAATTGGAATTTACCCTTTAAAATTATGTGTGATGCTAGTGATTATGTTGTAGGTGTTGTTCTAGGGCAAAGAGTTGATAAGAAATTAAATGTTATCCATTATGCTAGTAAGACTCTAGACAATGCTCAAAGAAATTGTGCTACTATTGAAAAAGAACTTTTAGCAGTTGTATTTGCTTGTGATAAGTTCAGACCTTATATTGTTGATTCTAAAGTAACTATTCACATTGATCATGCTGCTATTAAATATCTTATGGAAAAGAAAGATGCTAAACCTAGACTTATTAGATGGGTTCTCTTGCTACAAGAATTTGATTTGCATATTGTTGATAGAAAGGGAGCTGAGAACCCCGTTGTGCATAACTTGTCTAGGTTAGAAAATGTTCTTGATGACCCACTACCTATTGATGATAGCTTTCTTGATGAGCAATTAAATGTTATAAGTACTTCTCGTAGTACTCCTTGGTATGCTGATTATGCTAATTACATTGTTGCTAAATTCATACCACCTAGTTTCACATACCAACAAAAGAAAAAGTTCTTCTATGATTTGAGACATTACTTTTGGGATGACCCACATCTTTATAAAGAAGGAGTAGATGGTGTTATTAGACGTTGTGTACCTGAGCATGAACAGGAACAGATCCTAGGCAAGTGTCACTCCGAAGCTTATGGAGGACACCACGCTGGAGATAGAACCGCACATAAGGTATTGCAATCCGGCTTTTATTGGCCTACTCTCTTCAAGGATGCCCGTAAGTTTGTCCTATCTTGCGATGAATGTCAAAGAATTGGTAATATTAGTAGACGTCAAGAAATGCCTATGAATTATTCACTCGTTATTGTACCATTTGATGTTTGGGGCTTTGATTATATGGGACCTTTTCCTGCCTCTAATGGATATACACATATTTTAGTTGTTGTTGATTACGTTACTAAGTGGGTAGAAGCTATTCCAACTAGTAGTACTGATCATAACACTTCTATTAAAATGCTTAAGGAAGTTATTTTTCCGAGGTTTGGGGTCCCTAGATATTTAATGACTGATGGTGGTTCACACTTTATTCATGGTGCTTTCCGTAAAATGCTTGCTAAGTATGACGTTAATCATAGAATTGCATCTCCTTATCACCCACAGTCTAGTGGCCAAGTAGAATTGAGTAATAGAGAGCTCAAATTAATTTTTCAAAAGACAGTCAATAGGTCTAGAAAGAATTGGTCTAAGAAACTTGATGATGCATTATGGGCCTATAGAACTGCATATAAAAATCCTATGGGTGTGCCTCCATATAAAATGGTTTATGGGAAATCATGTCACTTACCTCTCGAACTAGAACATAAGGCATAATGGGCTATTAAAGAGCTCAACTATGATTTCAAACTTGCCGGTGAAAAGAGGTTATTTGATATTAGCTCACTTGATGAATGGCGAACCCAAGCTTACGAAAATGCCAAGTTGTTTAAAGAAAAAGTTAAAAGATGGCATGACAAAAGGATACAAAAGTGTGAATTTAATGTAGGTGATTATGTATTGCTATACAACTCTCGTTTAAGATTTTTTGCAGGAAAACTTCTCTCTAAATGGGAAGGCCCTTATGTTATCGAGGAGGTCTATCGTTCCGGTGCCATAAAAATCAACAACTTTGAAGGCACAAATCCAAAGGTGGTAAACGGTCAAAGAATCAAACATTATATCTCAGGTAATCCCATAAATGTTGAAACCAATGTTATTGAAACCATAACCCCGGAGGAATACATAAGAGACACTTTCCAGAACGTTTCAGACTCCAAAAAGGAATAGGTATGTGGTATGGTAAGTAAACCGACTCCAAAACAAATTTTAAGGCAATATTTCTCTGTTTTGGAATATTTAGAAAAATAGAAAAATAAGTAGCAGTCCGGGAAGGACACGAGGGCCCCACGAGGGTGGAGGACGCGCCCTACCCCCTGGGCGTGCCCCCCTACCTCATGAGCACCTCGTGTGCCTTCCGGACTCCGTTTTCTTGCACGATACGTATTTTGGTCGGTAAAAATTCATTATATATTCTCCCGAAGGTTTTGACTCCCGTATCACGCAAATTTCCTCTATTCTTGTTTTGGGTTGTTCTGTGTCAGGGTTGTCAAGGCCAGGCATCATGTCGTCCCCCTCCTCCAACAACGGTGACAAAGATGCTTGGCTAATGAAGATAGATCTGAAGAGGGAAGAACCCATGGAGATCAACAAGGATGAAGGGATTAAGAAGGCCACGGAGAACCAAGCTCCGGCAACAGAAAACATCCTTCAACTTGATCACAACCTTCTTACCCCAACTGAGATCGAAGCTTTCCAGATGATTGAGTTAACTCGTATTCACAATAGGTATCTCACAAGTGAAAATATTTTGTTGAAGGAGCATATCTTTGCACTCAAGGGCATTATTTGCAAGCTGGAGGACCTCTTACGCTCGATGTGCGACTATCCATCACCTCCACCTTCTTCACCGACAAAGAAGGAGACATAATCACATGGGTATGGGCACTCCCCTTGGCAACTGCCAAGCTTGGGGGAGGTGCCCCGGTATCGTATCACAATCACAACTCCTATCTTTACCGTTTTTCTTAGTTAGATTCTATTAGTAGTATTTTGATCTAGTAAGAATAAAGTTTATGGCATGATCTAGTTTTGAGTTTTGCCTTATGATCTCTCTATGTAATCGAGTCCGTGAGCTATATAATAAAGATTAGTGTTGAGTCAAGGGCTTGATTATTTTGCCATGATTTTGGGTGTCTAAAAGAAATAAAAAGAATAAAAAGAAACAAAAGTTCATATTGACCTTATTGAGAGTAATGACTTCACATAGAAAGAGTATGATGATTAAAAGTTGTTGGGAGTTGGCAGACATAGCTTTGGTCATCGTTGCAATTAATAGGAAGTAATAAGGAAAGAGAGGTTTCACATATAGATATATTATCATTGACATCTTTTATGATTGGGAGCACTCATTAAAATATGACATGCTAAAGAGTTGATGTTGGACAAGGAAGACAACGTAATGAGTTATGTTTTCTTATATCAGAGATAAACTATGTTGTCATGGATCCTCTAACATGTTGAGCTTGCCTTTCCCCCTCTTGCTAGCCAAATTCTCAGCACCAAGTAGAGATACTACTTGTGCTTCCAAAATCCTTAAACCAGTTTTGCCATGAGAGTCCACCATATCTACCTATGGATTGAGTAAGATCCTTCAAGTAAGTTGTCATCGGTGCAAAGCAATAAAAATTGCTCTAAATATGTATGATTGATTGTTGTGGGAGAAATAAGCTTTATACGATCTTGTGATGTGGAAGTAATAAAAGCGACGGACTGCATAATAAAGGTTCATATCACAAGGGGCAATATAAAGTGACGTTCCTTCGCATTGAGATTTTGTGCATCCAACCATAAAAACGCATGGCAACCTCTGCTTCCCTCTGCGAAGGGCCTATCTTTTACTATTATCTTCTACCTTATGCAAGAGTCAGGGTGATCTTCACCTTTCCTTTTTCACTTTATCCTTTGGCAAGCCCGGCATGTTGGAAAGAACTGATATATATATATATATATATATATATATATATATATATATATATATATATATATATATATATATATCTAATTGGATGTAGGGGAGCATGAGTTATTATTGTTGACATTACCCTTGAGGTAAAAGGTTGTGGGGCGAAACTATAAGCCCCTATCTTTCTCTGTGTCCGATTAAAACTCCGTAACCACAAGTATTGCGTGAGTGTTAGCAATTATGAAGGACTATATGATAGTTGAGTATGTGGGCTTGCTTTTTAGCTCTGACATAGACTCTTTCCGGTGTTATTATAAATTGCAATTGCTTCAATGACTGAGGTTATAGTTTGTTGGTTCTCAATAAGGTTTCTGATTCATACTTTTGCATTGTGAATAGATCATCACTTGAACATAAGTAATCATATGACAATATCTACATATGTTGCTGTTATGAGAATAATCATGATGCCCTCATGTCCGTATTTTGTTTTTATCGACGCCTCTACCTCTAAACATGGGGACATATTTATTATTATCGGCTTTCGCTTGAGGACAAGCGAGGTCTAAGCTTGGGGGAGTTGATACGTCCATTTTGCATCATGCTTTTGTATCGATATTTATTGCATTATGGGCTATTATTTTACATTATGTCACAATACTTATGGCTATTCTCTCTTCTTTTACAAGGTTTACATAAGGAGGGAGAATGCCGGCAGCTTCAATTCTGGGATGGAAAAGGAGCAAATGATAGAGACCTATTCTGCGCAACTCCAAAAGTCATGAAACTCCACGGAATATCTTATAATAAATAATAAAAAATCCTCACCAAAGATGAAGGACAGGGGCCCACATCCTGTCCACGAGGGTGGGGGCGCCCCCCCCCCCCCACCTAGGGCGCGCCCCCCTACCTTGTGGGCCCCCTGGTGGCTCTCCGATGACCATCTTCTGCTATATGAAGTCTTTCGTCAAGAAAAAAATAAGAAACAACCTTTCGGGACGAGACTCCGCCGCCACGAGGCGGAACCTTGGCGGAACCAATCTAGGGCTCTGGCAGAGCTGTTCTGCTGGGGATACTTCCCTCCGGGGGGGGAAATCATGACCATCGTCATCACCAACGCTCCTCTCATCGGGAGAGGGCAATCTCCATCAACATCTTCACCAGCACCATCTCATCTCCAAACCCTAGTTCATCTCTTGTATCCAATTCTTGTGTCCAAGTCCGGGATTGGTGCTAGTAGGTTGCTAGTAGTGTTGATTACTCCTTGTAGTTGATGCTAGTTGGTTTATTTGGTGGAAGATTATATGTTCAGATCCTATATGCATATTATTACCCCTCTGATTATGAACATGAATATGCTTTGTGAGTAGTTACGTTTGTTCCTGAGGACAAGGGAGAAGTCTTGCTATTAATAGTCATGTGAATTTGGTATTCGTTCGATATTTTGATGAGATATATGTTGTCTAGCCTCTAGTGGTGTTATGTGAACGTCGACTACATAACACTTCACCATTATTTGGGCCTAGAGGAAGGCATTGGGAAGTAATAAGTAGAAGATGGGTTGCTAGAGTGACAGAAGCTTAAACCCTAGTTTATGCGTTGCTTCGTAAGGGGCTGATTTGGATCCATATTTTCATGCTATGGTTAGGTTTACCTTAATACTTTTGTTGTAGTTGCGGATGCTTGCAATAGAGGTTAATCATAAGTGGGATGCTTGTTTAAGTAAGAACAGCACCCAAGCACCGGTCCACCCACATATCAAATTATCAAAGTACCGAACGCGAATCATATGAACGTGATGAAAACTAGCTTGACGATATTCCCATGTGTCCTCGGGAGCGCTTTTCCTTATATAAGAGTTTGTCCAGGCTTGTCCTTTGCTACAAAAAGGATTGGGCCACCTTGCTGCACTTTATTTACTTTTGTTTCTTGTTGCTCGTTACAAATTATCTTATCACAAAACTATCCGTTACCACTTATTTCAGTACTTGCAGAGAATACCTTGCTGAAAACCGGTTGTCATTTCCTTCTGCTCCTCGTTGGGTTCGACACTCTTACTTATCGAAAGGACTACGATAGATCCCCTATACTTGTGGGTCATCAAGGGCTTATCTCAAAATTTTAGTTTTTCCACTTTATAAGGCTCAATTTGGTTGTTTTCCATCACATGTTCAGATTCCAAGGTGCATTAAATCATTGCATGCAAGTATTAAGACAAAATTGACCAATACATGTAATTTATGCATGCATGCATTGCAATTAATGCATTGGTAAACATACTTTTTTGAGGAAAACAAGAGCATAAATTGGGTGCTTTTGCAAACTACAAAAAGTAATCCACCACTCACCATCTACCTTGGTTGGTGAGAATTTTGAATTGAGCCTTATAAACCGGAAAGGAGGGAATACTATTCCTAGCATTATGGAACGTTATGGGATTGCATTATACTGTAAATAATAGCACTAGTAAGAAATGTTTGGCACTAGGTAGTAGTTTTTGGCGTGGATTAAGAAATTTTGGGTATGTTTTTGCCATTTTTGTACACGCCAACTAGTGTCAAAAAACGTCGTACATTATGTGACGGAGGAGTACGTACTTGTACTGTAGCAGTACTAGTACTACTTTTCTCAACTAGTAGTGTGATGTACTGTTCTAGTCTAGTCTAGTATAGTGCACCAGTTTTGAACTCTTGAATCTCAGGGTCAAGGAGCTACAGCTAGAAGTGGAGGGTACCACTGTTCTCTAGAACCATCGATGTACTATCAATGCAGGGGAAGTACACCTACGTAGTGGCCTAGTGGGTACTCTCGGTGCTCTATTCAGCCGCTCCTCTCACATAGCTGGCCTATTCAGCCGCTCCTCTCACGCACACACTAGCAGCCTGTTTATGAGCGTGATTCTTTGCGCAAGAGAACATTTGAGTTATTTGATACAGCGAGACTAGGCTTTTCGCTTCCATTTGTGGAGGTGTAATGGATCTCGTCGAACTTTGTTAGTAGTTCCTTCTTTATGAATGAGATGAAGAAAAGCTTTTGCCTCCGTTTCAAAAAAAAACACGTCAAGAGGAATTTCTTTTATAGTAGAGCCGATAATGGAGTGAAGTCCATGCATGCAACGCCACAAGCTACAGAGTAGTAGTAGAGCACTTTACGTACAGAGCCATATTGCACGGTTCCCAATGCCCCGCCAGGCTTTTTCGGCTCCTCGGGCTTAATTGGGAGGCGCTAGTTTAAATATGCTACTAGCTGGAAGCTGCAAGCGAGGTGCGGCTAGGGCGAGCACGCGAGCCACGGGATTCTGGGAAGGAAAACCCGTTCACGTGGCCAGGCTGTCCAGTGCACCCAGATTGTGGGGCCGCACGTCCGTTTGACTTCAAAACTCAAACTACCTGTGTAAAATATTGGCTCCCAGCGAAGTGTAGTAGTACTATTTTAAAAAAAAGGCAGTCGTGCGTTCGACCGGGATCGAACCCACAAAACGAGGTATACACTCCTGCGACCACTAGTAGTACTCGTTGGAGTACAACGCAACCTAGAATCGCCTTTTGTTGCTAGTAGTACGTACATTGTTCCTTACAAGAAACCCCTAAGAGCATGGTTAATAGTATAGCCAGTTGCTGGCTATAAGCCAGTGCCATGTCATCTACAACCCATCTTATAGCCAACATGTATAGCCCGCTGACTCAGCTCTATTGTACTTGCTCTAATAATGCAAGAAACCACTAAAATGCCAAGAAACTACTACCACTTGCATACATGGCAGACTTAAGATAAGACTACCTTATCAACCATTGTACATGCTCTTACCAACAAAAATCCTCGAGTGACCTCCTACCTCTGGCCCGTCCACCTAGTCATCCTCGGCCATGGGACGCAGCTACCGCCGCCGGCAGAAGGCGAGGTCAAAACCGCCGGCGGTGCGGAGCCCATGTTGCGGTAGCCCGGATGCCAGCTCCATCTGGCGCTCGCGGCCGCTAGCTAACCAAGATAGCTCCATCCAGCTGCTTGTCTGCAAGGTTTGCTAGCTATATTGGCACGGCAGCGTGGCGGCTTGCTCACGCGCGATGCGCTAAGGCCAGCCATCTGGCTCGAGCGAAGGCCAGCGCGGCGGCTTGCTCGCTCGTGAGTCACGCTCGGGCCAGCCTGCCAACCCGTGCGGAGGCCAGCGCGGCGTTCGGCCCGTCCAGCAGAGCGGCGGCCAACTCGCTCATCACCGGCGCCACCGACGAACATGCATCAGTATTGTTTGAAATAATGTTCAGGAAAAATAAGGATTTGAGGGGGAATAACAGGATAGAAGGTCAGATGTGGGTCCCTCGTGTCAACGGTCAAATAAAATGTGTTGGTTTAAGCTGCCTCGTCAGCACGGACATGTGGGCCAATCCTGTCATAAATGGGTTTAAACGAACCTAATCGGTAGGAGTACTAGGTAGTTTTTGGCGTGGATTAAGAAATTTTGGGTATGTTTTTGCTATTTTTTGTACAATAGATTCTTCCTAGGGCTGGTTGAAAGTGGTAGTTTTTTGTTAAATACTCTACATATTGTAAGTAGGAGTGAAAGTTAAGCTTTGGAAGCCAATAAGCAAGGCTAGTTACATAGTGCATATGTGTACATGATTGAAAGTAAATATCAACCATGAGTGACTAATATCTTGATGGAAAACTCAAACTATGGAATACTAGGAAAAGAAATGCATGGTTGGAAATACTAGCAATGTTCATGTCCGTTGCAACGAATCATAATTAGAATAATACTTATTCACAAACTTGGTACAAAACACTCTAATTTTGATATACATATGTCACTAGAGATATATTATGTTTCAATTAGAATATATTCCTTGGGCTGTTTTGGTGAGGTCAGGGAGGGATGTGGTTGGTTTTAAGATACTAATTATGGGTTTTTCTGCAAATTGGTAGACAAGTGGGATGTTGGTGAGAAAAGGCAACAACTTACCTCACAGTCGTTAGATATAGATCGGACGGTCTATATTGCAAGATGGCACACGTACCATCATCACCAACTGGGTTTTTTATAAGAGAAGAAATATAAGTATGGAGATACAAACGTATTATCGATACTTGCTTCCGTAAACTAGCATCTACATTCTATTCAACGCCTCAGCATGTGGGGCCTTAGCACAATGACTTCTCGATTGTGTAAAAGCGAAGATTTTCCTGTCAGCCGACAAGGAGGGGGTGACGGCGGCGCGCGCTTTTGGCTTGCTCTAGTCCTAGTAGTCATACTAGGTGGTCTAAGCATGTGTAGATTTATTCTTTTCACGTCTCATGTTCGCCCGTGCCACGACTATTGATGAATAGGCGGTAAGTTATTCACGGGAAACCCTTGTTGGCGTGTTTGCGAGAGAGAGAGAGCAGTGTGCGTGTGTGATATGTTAGAGACTGAGGCAATGATAACAGATTCTTTGTGTCTATGTGTGTGGAGGATAGAGAGAGACATGTACATGGGGCTTTGTGTTGTGTAACGTAGAGACACATATACATAATTAGAGAGTGAGTGTGTGAGATACACATGCGGACATGAGGAGAGATGAGGATCCAGGTAAATGGGTTTTTGTGCGTGTCTGTGTGTGTTTGTGCATGCGTTTGTGTGTGAGAGGGAGAGAGTGTATGTGGAGTAGAGAGACCACTGGTGATGTAAACCTAGTATAAGGGAAGGGGGAATGGTGTGACATGTATAGTAGCGAGATAGCACGGGTGCGGGCGGGGGGAGCAGACTATTTGGAAGAGACATCGAGTGTGTGTGTGGGAGAGGGGTGTGAGAGCGAGAGAAAGAGAGAGCTAGCGACAGAGAGAGAGAGAGAGAGGAAGATAGGGGGTGAGAGGGGTCGTTTGTGTCCATAAATGGCGTATAGATAGGGAGACAATGTTGATGTTGTCCGAAATTGGCCTATGAACGGAGACGCAAGGGAAGCGAGTAATCATGTGTGTGATAGGGACTTCATGAGAGATCTAGAATAGATGGTGTAGAGAACAATGTGCGAAATCGAGAACGATTATACATTAGGGAGCTATGCAAAGAGTCACGACATATATGTATACTGGGAAGGAGCTGGGGGTCCGCATGTGGGAGAGATAGAAAGAGGAGAGTGGTGCACAAGGGGACAAAGTGTGCTTGTTTGCAGTGGGGTGGTGTGTGAGGTGAGTCTTGAGAACCACATAACTAGGGAGATAGACATTTGGGGCTTGACGTTTTGTGTGTATGGGAAATATACACTCTACATAGTGCGTGTGCTTGGGTAAGAGAGATAGCGGGAGACCTAGAGAGTGAGGGAAGAGATGTGTGCATGCCCGAGAGACAAAGTGATAGAGACCTATGTTGGGGTCCGGACTTTACAAGAGAGTGGGGTCCGGACTTTACAAGAGAGAGGGATGTTAATGTGCTCGTGTGTTGGTGTTTGGGGGAGAGAACGACTTCTCTATGTGTGTGTGTGTGTGGTGGTGGTGGTGGGGGGGCGTTGACTTCAGATAAAGAGTGAGGTGTCTATATTTGAGGGACTTTAGCGTAATTGAGATATTGTGCACTCATGGTTGATCAATTTGTTTCACAGTTTGTACTATGAGATAACGATACTTTTGAACATGCGTGATATACCTTGATGTACCGAATTACAAACCTAAGATTGGAATTTTGGAATTCGACTCCATCATTAGCTTTTGTAATTCATTTACATGGAGGTACATTTTTAAGCGGGATTTCGTGATTTCAAATTCATATATCAAACCTAGAGATATACACATACGGGCATGTTCAAACTTTATAATCATCCACTTTATTCATACACATACACATTTTGCTTTTGTCATCATATTTAGGATAAACACATTTGGAATTTCATTTGAATTGGACCGTATGATGGTATTTGCTTGTAGTAGCTCAATGATCCATATTTGAATTGAATGGACAATCTAAGTTTCAAGTTGGAGACATTGATTTTCAAAACTTGCACTTTTTTTGCGTGCAAAACAAACAAATTGTCGGCCATGATATCATAGTCCGCCGTACAAGAGCAGAATACTTATAATTTTAGGCGCCAAAAGCTTTCAAACTTCCCGCTCACATCGAAATATCACGCGCCCGAAAGTTTAGCCCTGCGATATTCCTGTTTTACCCCTGCGACATGAACGTAAAAGGGCTGCTTTGGTAACTCCATTGTTTTCCCCTCTTTGCCCCCAACATTCTTCCCCAGAGCCCCTCCCCTTCCCCTCCCCGACCCCCCCCCCCAACCATGGCAAGCCTCCGAATCTAGTCCTCCGCCGCAGCGGTGGACCGCACACCCCGCCGGATCTATCTTCCACATCTTGGAACCCCCAACTGCCAACTCACCACTTCACCGGAGCCGCTTCAGCGACTGGCTTGTCCACCGCTCCAGATCTCCTTGACCGCCATCATGGTCCACCACACCGGATCTGCTTAATCTGCTCCCTCGTCCACCACAGTGTAGGCCCTTCACTGACTCCCTCATCCGCCCCTTCGCTGGCCCTTCATACAAGCCCCTCGCCGCAGCAGATCCGCCTCACCGAAAGCATTGTACAATGCGCCTGCCAAGCCTTCGCCCCCTTTGCCGGACCCGCTCCACGGACGCCATATTCAACTCCACCGCCCTGCTTTCTTGGCGCCGCAGCCTCATCAGTTATTTCGATTTTACTCCTTCGGTTTTTCTCTTTATCGTGCAACTGTTCACTTACCATAGATGAGCTTTCTTGTATGTCGACAGGCGCCACAACCGTAGCACCGGAGCCGCTTCAGCGACGGCGACAGCCGGCCCAAACTCAACCGCAACACGAGCACCATCGACGATCCTTAGCTATCAAGTATGACAACGATACCCATACGCCGCCGAGAATCAGGTACTATTATCCAACGGCCGGCGCCTACGTTCACTTTCCTAGCATAAGCACCGCACCTTTGAATTTCTTTAGGGCATCATTCAGTTTTTCATGAGGCGCGTTATTCTGCTTGCACCTGTAGGGCCATACTTCTGGCAGTGAACATGTTACATGTGCTAAATTACATACCAGTGCACATATAGTTAATATGCTTTAGTTTTGTTACGATCCCATCTGTTGGTTCCATCATCTTGCTTAATGTTCTCTATGCTTAATTACACATCAGCAAACTAGCATGTGGTTCCGCTGCTTTTTGTTTGTTTTACCCTACATTTTACGATGCTAGCTATTACATCACTTTGCTCCGAGCCTCTGTTCATTACTTGTTTGTGTGTTCTTGATCTTCCCAAGTTGCATGACTAATTTGATGCTTCTATTAATTATGGAGCTGCCAACCCCATCAAGCAAAATATTTGTTCTTTTGGGGCTGGCACCTCGAACAAGCATAAAAATAGAGAAGTAGATATACTCCCTCGATTCTATTTACTCTGCGCATAACTCTTGACCCGCATACCAAGGAGGGCTTTGGTTTAATTTTTCTGGACTAATTTGCCAATTAATTAGGGCAGAGGCAGATGGGCGGGTACAAAGGAAACCTGCGCTAGGAATCGCAACATGAGACTATCTGAGAAAGCTGAGAAAAGTTACACATAAAGTAAAAAGAATCGGAGGGAGTATTGTCGTATGCACACACCCTTCTTTCATTAGTTTAGATGAACCATTGATGATCAATTCGGACCAGTGCATGCGATTAAAATTAATTTTACCTAAATAGATGGTGCAGAATAAACTACAACAACTAGATTTGCAACCACGGGATGCTGACGATATCTTCAAAGAACACTGCAACGGCAGCTAGGCTTCACAACAACATATGGTGAGCCAGTGTGTTTTAGTAAATGTGAAATGTAATGCGAGTGGGCTGCTTTCCTGGCTTGTGCCCTCAACGTGTAATCCTACCGAATTACAAATAGTTTAGTTGTCTGCTTTGCTGTATTGCTTGATTCGAATGCTTATTTGTTGTTACGCTATACCTGAGTTGGTCAATATGTCAGTAGTGCCTGCTGTACTATCTAAAGAAATGCATGCATATTTCATTTGAGTCCTTAACTTTTCCTCTCAACTTCATCACAAGACTGTCTTCTTAGTTTATACGAGGCCACACTGTTAAGTGCTTTCTCAGATTATTTCAACTGCTTAGATGCCTTGGCAACTTAAATATAGCGGTTGTACACTCCCTTTCAACTAGGGATGTCAAGCGGGTCCGTTTAATCCCGATTAAAGTCCACTAGTGGTATGATAGTTCAAAAGAGTTTTTGTTTTTTGAGGAAAATGAACTAGGAGGTAGCAAAACTAACTAGATGGGATGGAGGATTTCGTTTATTTGCCACTTACATCCCTAGTTTCATCTTACCATTTTAATTTCTTTTGGATGATGCTGCTTGAACCATTTAAATATAGTTTGCCATGCTCGGCAATAATTAGTTAAATCGTTTACCATGTAAGCTTACTGCTGGATCATCGATAACTATCTCTTACTAATGTCCAGTGAAACCTTTCAGGATGCCGTTCACACTAGGACACAATGTACAACCCAGAATCTATTTGTGGAAGCAAAGTCGCCATCCATGTTACCAGATGGTAGCAGATTCAGAGGCAACACCGTCGAGAGAGCGATCGAGCACGATATTATAGTGCTTGAGGCTCTACTAGAGGCGTAAAGAGATGGTGTGGCTGCCATGAATGAGGTAATCTTTATCTTGAGGCTGGAAATTACGGAATTAGCGGCACGCATTATGCAAGCAACCCAAGAATTGGAGGAAGTAAGAATGTTGCATTTGAAGACGGAGGAGGTCCTGCTGTTTCTGCTATCTGAAGCCCAAGATAATCCCGGTTCTTCTTTAGATACTAGTTGAAATTTTCATTAGATTATTGTACTTGCATGTTGTGTCATGTCTCTGAATGGATTATGTTGCAAGACCCCCTATGTTGTCCATGTGTTGTAATGATCCAAATTTTTTAGGCGAGGTAATCCTCAGTACTTGTATGATTGACATAAGGTGAACTGTTTTTCGTGTGAGCATATTGTATTGGATGAAATAACTGTTTGACTCGAGTGTATCCAACCTCTGAATTGAAGATCACGGCATTTCTAAATCATAATCATATATAAAGGTGGAATAAATCTTTGTTGTGGTTTTGAAGAAATAAATAACAAAACGTATAATTATCTATGGATATTCGTAATCGAATACAAATTGGATTTGAATTTAGTTTGCCAGGTCCCAGCGCAAACGTGAATGCTAATTCTCCCAAGTTTTGAACGAAGCGGCTAAACACCCACTATAATTTGTGGGTTGGCCGAAGCAAGTGTTTGTGAGATGGAAATTAATGTCTACCCCTGACACTTGACATCCTTATCGACAGGATTTACACTGCTATCGATAGGGGTAGACTAGTAACTTCAATCAGACGTGACACGACGGCCTCTGAGCCCATTCAGACACGGTGGGCGCCAAACGTGGGCGGCAAAACACATTTGATTCAAGCTCGTCTGAAAGACATGTGTGTCTCTTCCTCCATTTCCCCATTCATACATGGTGGGCGGCAAAACAAACTCTCCTCGTCCGAAATCGATGTAGGCTTATATTTTAAATAGGGGCAGATGTGTAACTTCCATCAGACGTGACACAACCGCCCTACCTGTCAGCCCCGTTCATACACCGTGGGCGCCAACCGTGGGCGGCAAAACACCCTCTCCTTGCCCGAAATTGATGTAGGCTAATATTTTAAATAGGGGCAGATGTGTAACTTCCATCAGACGTGACACAACCACCCTACCTGTCAGCCCAGTTCATACAACGTGGGCGGCAAAACACCCTCTCCTTGCCCGAAATAGTTACCGGCAAATATTTGGGAGATGTGAGATTACCGTCCTATCCCCAACCGACGCGATGTCCGAAATTTTAAACGGGGGATAAGTTCTAACTTTCCCCCATTTCAGAGAAGCGCGTCCCAAAGTTTGAGATCCCCCCTCCCCTCCATTTCCCCATTCATACACCGTCGGCGGCACAACAACTTCCGCACTGTGGCCAGCCTCCTCCGTCCACCACCCCATCCCCCACCTTGCCGGAGACGCTACCCCTACCCCATCGTCCACTGCAAGAGATGGGCGTCTCTCATCCACGGCGCTGGACCAGGATCCTTTCATCGCCTCCTCTCGCTTCATCGGCGCCATCGTCCACCTTGTCGTTGCTGCTCCTACGACCGCCTCGTCCACGGCAACAGGATATATCCCCCGACCCGGCCGTCTGCCGTCTAAAGTCTTCTTCCCCGCCGCCGACAGCCATCGCACCCGCAGCACCCTCAACGTATCAGCATAGGCCTACACGGCGTCGCAAGAGAGGTGGTACTCTTCCATATGTGCTTAAGTTATTGATCTCACCCGGAAAATAGATCGTAATTTGTTTACTGTACTTTTCTTGTCCGTACCAAATCGTAGTGGCTAGTTGAAAGCAAACATTGGTTGCGAAGTAGCTTTGTCCGGTTTGCACCTTCAGATCCGCCATGGCACGGGCACTATACTCGTAAAGCTTATGGTTTCCCCCCTTTATATTCACTACCATCATCGTAGGTGCTTCGTGTCGTGCTAGCACTGCTCCTCAAGACCTCAACCCAAAGCTTACATGTTGAAATATGAATCTGATATGATGCTCATATCACTAAAACAGAGAACGTTTAATTGGTCACCTAATGTTCCTATATTCATTTGAAAAGCATGTGCGCCACCCCTTGGTCCAGCTAGTTCCACTTTCCTGATTTTTCTCTTGATGCTTAGGGTTTTCCCTTTTATCTACTCTACTATGATCTGCGTAGGTGCTTTACGTCGTACTAGCATTACTCCACCCTTCAAGCTAAACAACACAACACTCGAATTGAAAGCTTAGTTGTTCAAATATGATTGTGATATGATCTTGATATTAGTTAACCGACACATTTAATTGGTTAGCTAAAGGTCCCACTTGAGTTTCCAAATGCATGTCGCGACATATAGAGACAACATAATTGCATTTCTTTGTCACTTGTTGACCGTACTTTCTTGTCCATACCAAATCTTAGTTGTTATTTCAAAGCAAACATCGGTTGCTAACTACCCTTTTGCGGTTTGCATCTTCAGATCTGCCATCCCATTGCCACGGTCAACACTTGTACTCATCATGCTTATGTTTTCCCATTTTATGATGACCACAATCAGCCTCGTGGTTCGTGGTCGTAATAGCACTTTGCTCCACCCATCGAGCTAAACAAGCTTAGTTGTACAAATTCATATCTGATATTATTGTTGATATTAGTAAAAGCGAGAGATGTTTAATTGGTTAGCTAAATGTTCCTACTTTAGTTTGAAATGCATGTGAGCCACATATGGAGAGACCGGAAAGAATAGTATTTCTCTGTGCGCCGGTTCATCATGGGTGGCCAACCGACATTGTATTAAAAGACTTGTAATATCTTCAATCTGCTTGCTCTTACGCTCTTCTTTAAGATGATACTCTTCTCTTGCGATTCATTGGTCGAGTCGAGTTGTTCTCCTTAGTATATTTTGAATCATGTCGGTCAGTCGACTTGTTCTTCTTTACTATATGTTGAAGCTATCATCTGCGAAGTGTCATCACTACGGAGCTCTCATATTTTGAGTAGTAGGCCACATTATATTAATGCACACAACAAATTACAGCATGCATGGCATCTTTTAAAAGAATTGCAGAGATAGCACAAAGGGGTTTATAGGAAGGCGGTATTGGATTAGAATCACTTACGCATTACAAAGAAAATCTCACTTGTTTTATGTTTTCATGCATGTCGGATATTGAACATTATCAAAATGAATATGAGAATGGGCATACGAGAGGAATATTGCGGAGCGATCCTTTGGCTAACAAACTTGGCATGGTGGAGGATGGCCTATCTTATTCACCCATCAAGGTGCTTGCTCTAACTTTGCAAAGTTGTATTGGTGCTTTATATTTTGCATCGACCTCTTGCATTACTTCTACTTTGTTACACCATCCGCTTAGTTTAAGCATCATATATGAGTATATGCCATACCTATCCATTTTTGTACCTATTCCATGTGTCGTCACACTATGTTTTTCAGTCAAATGTTGTTCTTTTGTAATAGATGTCCAAAAGGAAGAGGGTGAGTGCAGATCCTCAAGGAGTACAAACTAGGTATTTGGAAAAGGTAGTGATACTGTTAAATCAGATAGATCAAGAGCCACAGAAAACACAGGCCCAACTGCACCACACTTTACCCCTACTCGGTGGCCAAACCCTATTAGAACTGCTGGGAGCCCGCGTCAGTCTTGTCTATGATATCAATTCAAAATTTGAACTCCTAAAATTCTGCTTGTGCCTTACCTTCTCTCTTGTATGAAAACTAATTTCAGATGAATCTCCTTGCTCAAAGGATCATACGATCTCAAAACAATAATGGGCTCTGCATTGCTCTTGTCAGTACCTCTCTCCCTTTTGCCTTGTAACGTTGTACTTAATTAATTGCTATTTGATTATGTATCATCAATCTGCTCCTGAGCTTCATTATCCTCTATTTCTTCCAATATTATTTGATCTATATTTACTCTTTGCAAAATGTAGAATAATGGCAACGCTTATAAAGAATTTTCTTTGGGGAATTTATTGAATTATCCTTCCATCAACATGGAGAAGGGCTTTGTCCAGCCCGTGTTAACATGTAATGTAAGTTCATCCTTCTCAAGCCTTCAAACTTTGTTCTAGTATAGATTAGGATAGGCATCATTTCCTCCTTTGCTGTTTGCTTTGTTGTTTACATCTGATTGGATGTTTGCAACAACTACCGATTTCAAATTGTAGTTGTAAAACATGTTCCTTATGTAAGCAGATCCATTTATTTGCTTATATAATTGTGAAACCTGTTACGTGTCTCCTTGTTTCTATTTCAGACTCGTATCTCTTCGCCAAGCAGAACTTTAGGGAAGATAGTGAGCCAAACCATCTTGAGGACAGCGAGATGACCCCAAGGTCTGTCTTGATGAAGGCAGTGAGTTGAAGCTACTCACCGGCAGGTGTGAGACAACCTCTGTGCGATCATTTGCCTCAATCAGATTCGACTTCTTGATCTCAACTTAAAGCGAAAGGCTTGCTTCAGCTCAGCTCCGACTTGAAGTCAAAGATGCAATGAAGATGTCGAGGACTGCCGTCGCACCATCATGCCTTAAATCTAGTGTTGATGCATCTATCGTTGACTGGCGAGGTCTACTCAGCTTCTTCAGCTGTTTGGGGGCGACTGGCCAGGCCTAGTGCCTTCTGAAGTGCTCTTAGTTTTGTATATTCTTTTGTCGGCGCATTTATTTGCACTGGTGGCGAACTTTGATGCCCAGTGGATGTAATATGTGTGATAGCCGTGATAGCCTAGCGTAAGTTGCTTGCTTATTTATTTCCTTGTTGTCTTGTTTATTTGTTTGCTTCTAGTCATCGCAGTTCTTTTTCCGCGGTTTTCTAGTGGCTGCAATAACCTATTTTTTAAAACTAGACCACAATAACCATGGGCTAATATTTACTGTAGTGACACTGGGCCTCCTATGGGCCGTAGAAACAGTGGGCCTTCTACGGGCCGTAGAAACAATGGGCCTTCTACGGGCCATAGAAACAATGGGCCTTCTACGGGCCGTATCATCAATGGGCCTTATACGGGTAGTATGATCGATGGCCAAACATGGGCCAATAACAGGCTGCATTATGTCCGTAAACGGGCTAGAGTTGGAATCGTCCGTTCATGGGCCGACCATAACGGGCCATCGTTAATAGGCTGTATTTGATGATGCTATGAAAAGCATTAGCGTATTAACGGACCACAAGCGGGCCATTGTAACCACGGGCTGAATTTGGCCCAAGCGAAAAATAGCGATGAACGGGCCGTAAGTAAGCGAATCTTTGAAATGAGCCCAGAATAAATGGGCTCGAGAAGGCGAAAGATAACATGGGCTGAAGCATTAGCGGAATAATGGGCGTTAATGGGTATAAAGTGATACCTTTGTTCATTACGGGCCGTTTCACCACGGGCGTTAATGGGTGTAAAGTGATACCTTTGTTCATTACGGGCGATTTCACCACGGGCCGTTAATAGGCCAAGAGTTACATAGGGCCTCATATGGGCGAAAGACATCATGGGCCATACATGGGCGAGAAGAAAGCGGGCTGGAATCATATTGGGTGGCCGGATGGCGCTCTTGGGCCTAATTCGGATAGGGCGTACGGGCCTTGGGTTAGCGGGCTGTAAATGGGCTATATGCAAACAGGCCGTTAACGGGCTTTACATGGGCGCCCGCCACCTTTTGACCAAGTCAAGCGGGCGGCCTTTTCACGAGAATGGGCCTCTGTTGGGCGTGCCACGTGTCGACGTATCATAGGCGCCTATCGACCCCGACAAGGCGACCGTGTTTCGTCCGCCAATAAAATTTTACGTGGAAATTTCCCATTGGTCGGGGCATTAACGGGTTATCGGATCCAAAACCCGACCCGATAGCTTAACGGCGTTCGCTACGGTGGATGCCCGTGTCGGTCACCCTTGGCGAAAGCACTTACGTGACGCGCGATTTATCGTCATGGAAGTGGACACTTCGTGATGATAGTTTTGGTAATGTCATGGAACACTTCTCTGACGACACGGTATGACTATCTTGATTCTGTCATAAATTTGTCATGGATGTACATGCATGACAAAAAACGCGACCTACTGTGACAAACACGTATCATCACGGAAGTGTATTTTTTTTGTAGTGCCCCCAGGTCGTCCTCAGGCGCATCGCTGGCATAGCTGTCACCGTCGCTAGCATCACCATCACCTTCACCAGCGCCGCCATCACCATCGTCGACCATGTCGCCTTCATCCGCCGTGACCACCACTGCGTCGTCCTCGGAAGCGAAGGCCCTGACCAGCGCGTCCACATTGTCCTCCACCCACCGCGCCAGGTCGCCCCGGATGGCCTCCAGAATTGGAGCAATGGAGGCGTCAAAGTCAAAGTCCGCATAGGTGTTCTGGAGATGGCTAAAGACATGGGAGAATGCGCGCCACAGCAGGCCGCGGCTCCTCTCTTCAACAAGCTGGCGAGCTCTCTCAGAACGATTCTCCAGACGCGTCACCACCTCGGTGAAGAAGCGGAGGTGACTGGCGTAGTCGTCCACGCGGGGATGAGCGGCATTTTCATCGCAGATATGGCCCAGGGCAATGTTGGCCCTGTTCCTGAGGTCTGATACGTCTCCAACGTATCTATAATTTTTGATTGCTCCATGCTATATTATCTACTGTTTTGGACATTATTGGGCTTTATTATTCACTTTTATATTATTTTGGGACTAACCTATTAACCGGAGGCCCAGCCTGTAATTGTTGTTTTTGCCTATTTGAGTTTCGAGAAAAGGAATATCAAATGGAGTCCAAGCGGAATGAAACCTTCGGGAATGTGATTTTTGGGAAGATTATGATCCGGGAGACTTGGACCCTACGTCAAGAAACAAAGGAGGAAGCCACGAGGTAGGGGGCGCGCCCACCCCCAGGGCGTGCCCTCCACCCTCGTGGGCCCCCTGTTGCTCCACCGACATACTCCTTCCTCCTATATATACCTACGTACCCCCAAACGATCAGATACGGAGCTAAAAACCTAATTCCACCGCCGCAACCTTCTGTACCCACGAGATCCCATCTTGGGGCCTGTTCCGGAGCTCCACTGGAGGGTGCATCCATCACGGAGGGCTTCTACATCAACACCATAGCCTCTCCGATGAAGTGTGAGTAGTTTACCTCAAACCTTCGGGTCCATAGTTAGTAGCTAGATGGCTTCTTCTCTCTTTTTGGATCTCAATACAATGTTCTTCCCCTCTCTCGTGGAGATCTATTTGATGTAATCTTCTTTTTGGCGGTGTGTTTGTTGAGACCGATGAATTGTGGGTTTATGATCAAGATTATCTATGAACAATACTTGAATCTTCTCTGAATTCTTTTATGTATGATTGGTTATCTTTGCAAGTCTCTTCGAATTATCAGTTTGGTTTGGCCTACTAGATTGGTTTTTCTTGCAATGGAGAAGTGCTTAGCTTTGGGTTCAATCTTGCGGTGTCCTTTCCCAGTGACAGTAGGGGCAGCAAGGCACGTATTGTATTGTTGCCATCGAGGATAACAAGATGGGGTTTTTATCATATTGCATGAATCTATCCCTCTACATCATGTCATCTTGCTTAAGGCGTTACTCTGTTTTCATTAACTTAATACTCTAGATGCATGTTGGATAGCGGTCGATGAGTGGAGTAATAGTAGTAGATGCGAGCGGAGTCGGTCTACTTGTCTCGGACGTGATGCCTATATACATGATCATTCCTAGATACTCTCATAACTAGGCTCAATTCTGTCAATTGCTCAACAGTAATTCGTTCACCCACCGTAAAATACTTATGCTCATGAGAGAAGCCACTAGTGAAACCTATGCCCCCCCGGGTCTATCTTCATCATATTAATCCTCCAACACTTTGTTATTTCCTTTGCTTTTTACTTTGCTTTTATTTTACTTTGCATCTTTATCACAAAAATACAAAAAATATTATCCTATCATATCTATCAGATCTCACTCTCGTAAGTGACCGTGAAGGGATTGACAACCCCTTATCGCGTTGGTTGCAAGGAGTTATTTGTTTTGTGCAGGTACGAGGGACTTGCGCGTAGCCTCCTATAGATTGATACATTGGTTCTCAAAAACTGAGGGAAATACTTACGCTACTTTGCTGCATCATCCTTTCCTCTTGAAGGAAATCCAACGCAGTGCTCAAAAGGTAGCAAGGTCCTGAAGCATGGGGGCGTGCACGCGCTCCAGCGTCCGCCGCCGGAGCACTTCCTCCCTGTTCTGTCGCACGACGAACTCAGGCGTCAGCAACCCGCTGCTGAAGAGGAAGCAGCTCGGCGCGGGCAGAGGCCAGCTCTGCCTGCGCCGAGACCAGGGCGGCTGCGGCGATCTCCTCACGCCGCTCCACCTCGGTCAACCTGGACTTGAGGGCAGCAGTCCTACCAGCAGCATCAGCCTCAACGAACTCCAACTTCATGTCATACCTACCCTCAAGATCCGCACGAGCCTCAGCCACCCGGCAATCGACCTCCTCCTGGGCCCTGGCCTCGCGCATGCCAACGGCATCTTCAACTTGGGAAACTTGACGCTCCCTCGTCTCCATTCGCTCAAGCTCAAGGCTACGCTCCACGGCTTCCAGCGCCAATGCCTCCTCGCGCTTCCGGATCTCTTTCTCTTCGACAGGCGTCCCCTTCATCGACGCAAGGGCGGCACTGCGCACCTCCACTTGCTGCTCCAAGGAGGCGCTCTAGGCTTGGAGCTCCCACGCGCGCTTCTCCGCGGCCTCACGACCGCAGTCAGCTTCCCGGGCCTCTTCCAGGGCTCGGGAGCAGGCCTCGCGCGAGGCTGCGAAAGAAACCTCAGCCTTCGCGTTGTCAAGCTCGCGCTGGTGGCGCCCAAGGTTGATAGCCACCTTCAGCTTATGCCTCTGCTCCACCAGCCAAAGACCCTCGGCCACAAGGCGCGCGTCCACATCCACGAGTTCTTCACCAAGCCGTTCATCGCGCCCATCTTCTCCTGGAAGAGCTCGTGGCGGACGACACTCCTTTCGTGCACCGATTTGAGCATGCTGCTGACTCCGTCCTCCTCCGCGGGGGTCGCAGATGGGGCCCGAAACGGCTCGCCCCCATTCAGCAGGGGGCTGGGGGCTGGCGCCCACCCAGTTGCCGGCCAGGCCTCGCGAGGGGCCCGAATGAGTGGAGGCCCGCTGCTTGAAGAGGAGCCCAAAACCGAAGCCATCCAGCCGCCCCATGACCAGGGGAGGAACCCTGGGCACGCTCGATGTACTCCAAACAAGGCCGCGAAGGAGAGATGGCGAGGGCGCGGGCATAAGGCACCTTGTTGACGGGCTGGCTTCCCCGGCTGACCCCACGCCGGGGGCAACGTGCGGGCTCGCAGCACTCAAGTCTAGCGGGGGAAACGAGGCAAGAGGAGGTTGCTTCTCAGGAGATTCCGCGGCCTTGGTGGAAGGGATCCTGAACAGTCATCATCAGGAAGGGAAGCAGCACTTGAAGAATCACAAAGATAAGGCACTTACTCGTCAATGGCAACGTACTTCCTCCGCTTTAACGGCCCGGAGGTGCCACTGCCGTGGCTTGGGGATCACTTCCTCTTGCGGAGCTCCTCGAAGTCCACACAAAGCCGACCGAAGCATTGGACATGGCGGCCAGCACGAGGCACAACCGGAGAAGCACTCGAAGGGACAACCTCAGGGGCGCCAAGCTGAGGAGAGCTTTCGGGCTCCACCTCGCAGCGACCTGCTGAGGTCTCAGGAGCTTCGGCCTCGGGAGTCAGGAGCTTCGGCCTCGGGAGCCCTAGGCGGCATCAGCACCTCGGCACCCGCGCCATCGGCTTCCAGCGGTGCACTCCCCCCTGCATCCACACTTGGGGTGAGCTCGACGCTAGCGGCAAGGAGGGGAACCACATCGACGGAATTCTCACGGGGCCCCACCAGGCCGACTGGACGCAGCTCCCACTCATCGAAAAAGGGCATATGCTCCACAAATTCCACCTTGTTCAAGCAGCGGTACAGCAGACAACTCTTCCCTGGCATGGCGTCTGGCAGCAGGACACCCGTCAGGCCCTCGAGCACCGTTCACCGCGCCTCAAGGGGGAGCCTGGACTCCTAAAGTCTCATGTTGACCTTGCTTTTGAACAAGGCCCACATCGGTCGAGAATGACGCTGAAGCGGAGCGACTCGGCGCCGGACGAACTCCTTCACCACCATAGGCGCAGTCAGGCCAAGGTCTTTCAGCCCCCTCAGCCTGAGCCAGATGAAGACAAGGCGCGAATCGGCGAGCCTTTGATGGCACCAACCGGAGTTGGGAATGGTGGGCGCCAACGGAGAATAGAGCAGAGGGCTGAGCACTCCGACATCAACAAATACCCACCGTGTCCAAAACTCGCTCGTGGATGGTGGAAGCTCGAAGTCAATCCCCGCGCCGGCCGTCGCTGCCATGGCCTGGAAGCTTAGGCACCCCGAGCTCTGTCGGGGATCAGCCAGGTGCAACGAGAAGAAGTGGCGGAGAAGGGCCACGGAAGGAGCAATGCCCACCATGGCCTCGCAAACAAAGGCGAAGACGGCAAGAAGGGTCACGGATTGGGGATCAAGGTGCAGCATGTGGATCTGATAATGGCCAAGCACTGTGTTGAAGAAGGCGGAGAAAGGAGGAACCAGGCCAGCCCAAAGGGCGTCGATGAAGAATGGGACCTCGGTGGCTGTCCTGTCGATACGAGCTCGAAACACAGGCCAGGCCACCGTCCCTCCCCACTCATTGAAGTTGGAGGCGAGCATGGGACGCACCTTGTCCATGGCTTCTTGGTTGAGCACCAGTGACCTGCCAATGGCAGGTCGGACGAAGTTCGGCAGGGGACAGAGGCTTCTTCCCTTTCTCCGACTGATCCGACGCCATGGCGATGGGAGGACCGAGCTTAGATTGGATCGGGAGAAGGGGCTGGGCTTCGAGGAAGCGGAAGAATTGGGGAGTGCGCCGCAACGACGGGAGGGAAACCGTGAAGACCGCGGTAGCCGCCTAGCCAGGTGGGTATCAAGGCGGCATGGGGAAGCGGAGACGCCCACGCCCAACCAACCGCCACGCGTCGACCAAGGCCACAGGCTGTTGGGGCCCGCGGCGCTCCGCACTTGCCCTTTGGCTTCGCCTCGAAGCCAAGCGCGCCTTCGCCCAGGGGCTATCGGCGTTTCGGGCAGGGGTCCCAGACTTGCACTGCGGCCCGCAGCGTGGCTCTGCGAGCGGGCCCGTACAGCCCATCTTCACCAACAAGAATTTGAGACCCTCGCGAGGCGGACGACACAAGACCTCCTCGGGAGCGGCCTCACCAGGCTGGCTCGCGAGGGGCGGAGAGATCAAGGCAAGGCAAACCTCGCGAGCTTCTCATGAAGTGAGCCATGATGATCGAGACCAGGCGGGCGCTAGCGCGCACAGTGTCCTTGTTTCCTCTTTGGTGCTAAGGAGGCAAGCGCAGGCGAGGAGTATCGATGCCTCAGGAAAAGGTTTCCATATCGGTGCAACGAGACCAAGACCAGCAGGACGGCAAGACGGAAGTCATTGTGGAGCCCGAGCCGCCGTCACCACCAGAGCCTTTGGCAGGCGAAGACCACCTTTAGTCAGGATAGCTTGTACTAGTTGTCCCCTTTCAAATTGGCCGTTGTTGGCTCCCTTCCTGCTCAATATTTGGGAAGAGGACCAGGGCCTCTATAAATAGGGCTAGCCACCATAGTAGGAGACATCCCATGGGGGACTAGATCCAACCCATCCTCACACCCACCAAGCACAAGGACACCTCACCTCAGGAGGCTGTTCTTCCCCTTGTACTGTTCATCCTTAGCCCGAGAGGCAATCCACCACACCACACTGGAGTAGGGTACATATTACACCACAACAGTGGCCCGAACCAGTATAAATCTTGTGTCTCTTGTGTTGCGAGTTCGTCGAGCTAAGCCTAAAGATTCCGGTGAGGCTGAGGGCGTGATTTGGTAGGAGGAGATCTTCATGCGCACCCAGTGTTCGAACCTTGAGGGTTTTGCCGGAACTCGAGATCCGACAGCGGGTCCTCGTGATCCTCATGGTCATTTTGTGGTTGTTCGTCGGCGCCGGGGTTGCTGAGGTTGTACGCATTGTCCGGGGTGTCATATTCTCCGGTGTCTGTGTTGCTCGCATGGCTTCGACGTGCCTTGGAGCGGCGGCGCTGTCTGGGGCATTTTGATGGCTCGTCACTGGGCTTGCTGTTATCCTTCCCGGGGGTGTCGTCATCGTGTTTCGGGGTGTCCACCATGTAGACGTCATAAGTGGACGTGGTCGTCCAGCGGCCGGTGATGGGGGAGCAACATCGGTGTTAGCTGTGGCTCCACTATCCTCATCCTTGTATTTGGTGTTTTTCGAAGTGTAGTTCAACATGTCGGTTAAGTTTTCGATTGTGGCTATTAGGTGGGTGGTGGGCGGGCCGTAAAATTCCCTATAATTCACCTCGAGGGGCTGCTGAATGCAGGCCGAGGGTGGATCCCCCTGAATAGCCATCATTTGGATTCGGTCCAGCGCCTCGTTTAATAAAGCGAGGGTCGCCGAGCTGGTATGCGGCGGCCGCTGAGGACCGGACTCCATTGCGGCGGGACAAGGAATGATCTGGGTCCGGGTTGAATCCCGGTCTTTAAGGGCCGAGTTGAACTGGAGGCCTTGGGTTGGCTCCGTGGCCAGGTAGGCAGGAGGGACTAAGGACAAAACCTGGTCTTCAGATGTTACTTCTGTATTGGGGCTTGAAGCCGAATTGGTGAGGGGCAGCTCGGTCGGGGACGATTCATGACTTCCGAGCGCCGACCCGTCACTGGGGCTCCACGCCCAATCGGTGATGTGAGGAAAGGGTTCGGCCGAGAGTGACTCTTGGCGTCCGAACACTGCCTCTGCGTCGAGGCCCGAAGCTGGGTCTTCGACGGGCATCACTAGCGCGGCTGAAGGGGTTTCTCGGTCTCCGGATGGGGTGGTGCTATCTGAGCTTGAGGCTGATAGGGGGTCGAGGCCGATCCATAGATCGGATCAGGAGAAAGCTCCAGAGCGGGCACTAGGGGGCCCATAGGGGTACTGGGCGAGGTCGCGAATCCGGTAAAGACCAGATCGCCTCGGGCGACCACGTTGTACTCCAAGTTACCGAATCTAATCCGCTGCTCGGGGGCGAAATTGTTGATTTGGTCTAGATGACCAGTTGGGTTGGCGTGCAGCACAATGCTGCCAAACGCGAAAAGTTGGCCGGGGACAAAGAGGTCCCCGGAACTGACGCCATCTCCGATGATCAGGCGGGCCATTGATCCTTCGGTGACCCAACATCGGAACTCTCAATGAAAGCACCAATGTCGTTGTCAAAATGGCGGATCTCGGGTAGGGGGTCCCGTGTTGTGGATCTTGGATCAATGTGGAACAGGGGATGAAGAACACGGTGTTTACCCAGGTTCGGGCCCTCTCGAAGAGGTAAAACCCTAGGTCCTGCTTGATTGTATTTGATGTGTATGATATGGTTACAGAGCCGATCTACCTCGAGATCAGACGAGCTAAAGTTGATGGGGTGATGGATGTTGCTCTAGCCATAAAGACTAAAACCCTTCTGTTTATATAGGCACAGATAGGGTTAGGGTTACATGAGATCGATTACAATGAAGGAAAGATCATGCTAAATCTTGACTTGAAGGGCACTCCACGACTCCGAAGATCTTTTATCCGTCCATGGATCTGTACTCTAGCTGGGCTTCATAGCAGCCCCTCAGTCTGGCTCATAAGCAATGGGCCAGCAACCCGATGACCCCTTAATCCATGACTCCCTCAGCGGCCCCGTCTGTCGCCACTCGATTGGACACGTATTCACCACTCGGCAGCCCCCGCGCGTCGCCACTTGGTTGGACACGTCTTCACCACTCAGCCGCCACGCGCATCGCCACTTTGTTGGACACGTCTTCACCACTCGTCTACCCCCGCGCGTCGCCACTTGGTTGGACACGTCTTCACCACTCGGCCGCCCCGTGCGTCGCCAAGGATAGGTTTGCAAGATAATAAAGAACGTGAAAAATAAAAGTTAGGTGTTGTTTTAATAAAAGTGCAATTAAGTTGGTATAGCGAGTGTGAAAAAGTGGTGGTAGGATTTGCGGAATTGTCCCTAAGCAATTGGCTAAGTTACTAGACCGATAGAAACTTTTTATGTGTGAGAGGCCACTTCTAGCATATCATCCCTTACTTGGAATTCTATGCACTATGATTGGAACTATTAACAAGCATCCGCAATTACCAAACTTCATTAAGGTAAAACCCAACCATAGCATTAAGATATACTTATACCGGTCCCCCTTCAATCCCGTATGAATCAATTCCTATGGTAGGAAGAAGATTCTGTCACTCTTGCCCTCCAATGCATAATCCTATCAACATACAACTAACCCTATTATGTGATCCACGCGCGCGCTCGTTTGATAGGCACCAAATGACAACAACATAACCACAAGCAAATTAAACCAATCATAGCAATTCACCAATCACCCATAGGACAACAAAATCTACTCAAGCATCATAGGATGACAACACATCATTGGAGAATAATATGAAGCAAATGGACCTATTTATCTGTCGAACGTTTGTCGAGGAGAAATTGCTAGCGAACACCCGGTAGCCATGCCATAATAACTAAAATTCCCATGCAATTTTGAGGGACTTGACATGTATCTAATGGAAAATTGCCATGTTTAGGGGGGGAGGGATGCCAGCGACACAGTGTAACGTTTTTTTTAAACTTGCATACATTTCCCTTCGAGTGAATGTTTGTCAGTTAGATATACCGGCAATTTATATGAACCCATCAAAAGGGGGAGATAATATACCGGCCTCCGAACCGCTGCCGCCGGTCCCTGTCTCCTCCGTCCGCCGCTCCGGCAGCCGGAGGAGGTGGGGACCCTGGTGCTTTGACTTAGGTTTGTAGTTAGGGTTGGCCTAGTGCTTCCTTGAGGCATTGTTTCCATGGAGGAGGTGGCGCCGCATCCGAATAGTTTGCCTCTGCTCTTCCTCCATCCCGTCGTCATTGCAACTGGTGGCGTCGGGGGGCAGGTGGCCTGGTAGTCTCGCCGATCTGGGATCCTGCAAGGTTCGTGTCTGGTGGTCAATTGACGGTGCTCTCGCGGGTGGCGGTCGTGTCGGTTGTTGTAGTTGTGCTTACTGTCTTGCATTTGGGTGCGTGGATGCCAGCAGGCGGCGACGTTCCTCTTCTTCGACTACATTGGATGAAGTTGACGGCGTCGAGATCTGGTGACCATGGGGAAGATCTCCGACCTACATGCCACAAAGACTCGGTCTCGTCGCTTGCAATGACCCGCTTCATCGGCTCAAAAAACATCTTTGTATGCAGTGGTGCTCTCCCAGATCTTGGTATGGCGGCTTTTCTCATATTTTTTACCGGCGTTACCATGGTGACGGCGGAGGACGTTTGTGGACTATCACTACTAGGGAAAACCTTATACACAGTATCTTAGCAGTAGCGCTGGACAAAACAGGGCGCTACTGCTACTTAGTAGTAGTGTTTTTAAATAGACCGCGCTACTGCTACAACTTTAGCAATAGCGCGTTGTGCGAAACCACACTGCTGCTATATTTGTACTGAGCGCAGATGGCTAGCCCCACTTAGCAGTAGCGCGTACAACTGACAAGCGCTACTGCTACTACTTACTTACCTTATCCTAGAGCGGTTCACCCTCTCACACTCACTCCCTCTCACTCGCCCTCGCCCGAGCCGAATCCGTCGTCCGCCGCCGCCGCGCTGCTCCTCGCCGAGGTACTCCCTCCTCCCCCCTCCTCCTCCGGCCGCCCTCCTCCCACTGCCCCTCTCCCTCCTCCTCCTCCGGCCGCCCCTCCTCCTCCTCCTCAGGCCGCCCCTCCACCCCCCCCTCCTCCTCCTCCTCCAGCCGCCCCCTCACCCCCCCCCCTCCCTCCTCCTCCTCCGCTGCCCCTCCCTCTCTTTTTTCTATTCTTCACTGTGGTTTTTACTATTGTATAATGTAGTTTTTTACTATTTTTAGTAAGTGTTTAAAATAATTAGTAATTAAATTAATAAACTAGTTGAACTAGTTGAATTAATAGAACTAATGTATTTTTCGTAAGAAAAATAATATAAATAGTTGAACTAGTTTATTTTTAGAAAGAACTAGTTTATTTCTATTTATAGTAAGTTTATATTTAGTAAGAACTAGTTGAATTAATAATACTAGTTGAACATGTCACATTTGTTGTTATTTTTTAGTTTAAGCAATTATTCCGCATCGACGTCGACGATGCCTATCCCGCATCCTCGTAAATCGATACCCGATTAGCTAGGGTTTTAGTTGTATTAGTGATGTTATATGTATGATACTATTCGGGATGTATTAGTGATAACTTATAGGATTTTTGTTTTTGCAGAAATCAAGGAGCCCCTCCATCATCCCCGCCGTTGTCCCCGTCACTGACCCCCTCCGACCTCGAGGTGAGACCAGCCAAATCTCCATGTCAATATGAGTCCTATAAGATATGATGTAGATAAAAACATGTACATCTTTTGTTGCTCAGATAGGATATGTGGTTGCCCAAGTGGCCGGTCATGTTCAGGTTACACCTCTGAGTGGCCTATGTTTTGCCGGAGTGTTGATTAATTTCTGTTCCGGCAAATTTCAGGCGCTCGATATGTCCTGTTTTAGCAAAGGTCATGTCGGAATCTTCTGTGAATTCTGGCATGACTTGTGCTAGAATATGTAGGAAATATCGAGTGGCCTAGATTTTCTAGAAAGATAATTAAACGATATTTCGGGTTGACTTTAAGTCTGTTGAGGCCGAAGAATCCCGACTGTTGTCGTGTGGGTCGTTTCTCCTTCTTCTCATTGTGCTAGACCTTTGTTATGCACTAAGGGAAGGAGGAATAACGACCATCACCGACGGTCGCAAATGTCAGAGAGGAATCAGTGAGGGAGAGTCTCCACCATATATGAGAGGACGAAGAATCCAGACTGTTGTCGTGGGGGTAGCTTCTCCTTCGTTCCCGTGTGCTAGAGAATTTGGTGTAATGCACTCGGGAACGAAAGGAGGAGCTACCATCACCGACGGTCGAATCTATACACCACGTGGGCTGAGAATTTTCAAGAAAAGACTCGACAGACCGATAGTCAACCCGTGATGAATAATGAACAAGCTGAGAGTTTTAATTGTATAAGTTTAATCTTTGAATTATGAACATAGGAAATGTCGTCAGACGAAGAAGGTCCCTGGGAGTGCTCCTAGTGCGGCGACAACCGGGTTTCGCCTGAGCCTCACACGACAAAGGTCGGTGCTTGACATTAAGCTCGAGGAGGCCTTCGATTGTGATATGGTAAGCTACGACGCAAAGTGTTTTTTTTTGTAATTAAGCTCGACTTCTACTATTTCAACGTGTACTTTTCGTCTTTTACAATTCAACTAGCTTATCCCATGCCATGCAAGACGCTATGTCTTGGAGAGGATCGGTTTTGAAGATCATGAGAGGAATGAAACAAAAAAATTTAACCTAAGGACCCATCATGGTATGGATTTTGAGGTAAATCTATACAATTCTGAGAGCGTATCCAATTTTGGTTGCCGGGGTTGGGAAGCACTTTGCAAGATGTATGATTTTCAAGAGGGTATGTTTGTCATCATGGATCTTGGTGATCCTGACATCGACCAAGACAATTTGGACATTTGGGTCCTTGTTGATACGCTTCCAATTCTACCGCTATGTGAGTTCCTCAAACATAGTTATTAAGTAATTTATATTGTTTATTTCAAAATAATTGACAGCTTATTTCCATTGATAGCTTACTTTCATTCTTCAAAGAATGTACGAAACATGGTAGACATAACCAACTATACTGATGGCTCTGAGTTAACTTATCAGGAGAAAAGTCATCTGGTCGCATATTGTACTGATCTTGAGAATTACAATGCCTTTTATCGAACTCCTCCAAATTATGGTCAATACGTGCCACTAATGCATGTGTTGAACCACGATAACTTCCATGGAGATATTCTGGTAAGATTTTTTACTATTACGACATCCGTGCATCTTTTGCATACTTCTAAAGCTAGTATATCATTGCTAACTATGAAGTTATTACTATGTTTTTCAACAGAAAATCCCGATGGATTGTGTGCCTCATTTGATATATCAGAATGGTCGCCTTGATGTTTTGAACATACAGTCAGGTCATCCTACGAATCTCACTTGTCCATACCGGATTTCTAAAACCGGTGAACACATGCTAATCTTAGAATGGAAAAAATGTATGGACAGTCTTAACGAGGTTCTTGGAAGCAACATTGTGCGAAATGCAAGAATTGGAGACAGGATAATCTCCATTCTCCATAAGGAGAGTCAGGAGCTATCTTGTTTTATGCTATTTTACCTCAGATAATATAGTAGGTCCTAAGAGAATGTAGTAGGTCCTATGAGGTACAATATGTTTATGGGAGTTGATGATGATGAGTAGTTGTGATTATGTCTAGTGACCAACTTGTATGTGATGTCTCATTGATGAAAACGATGATCATGAGGAGGTGTTATATGACAATGATGTATTATGATGATAAGTTGTTAATGATATGATGATGATGATGATATACTATATCATTGGGTGAAAGAACCGTGGATTAGTTTCAAGTGGAGGACATCCACTTGAAACTAATCCACGGTTCTTTCTCCCAGTGATGTAATAACTCATTATGATGTAAAATCATTCTCTAAATTGCTGCGGTATGAAAACTTGTATAAAGGTGTATGAATACAACATGAAATAAAAAAATACGGAATAATAGTAGTAATGCGTGCTAGGAGAAGCGCCACTACTAATTACCAGTAGCGCTCATAGTACAAAGCGCTGCTACTAAGTCGATATAGCAGTAGTGTGGTCCAACCCACGCTACTGCTAACCTTTAACTGTAGCGCCTTATTAGTAGCGCTGCAACCCGCGCTACTGATAGGCTTTAAACACGCGCTACTGCTAGGGTTATCCCTAGTAGTGTATATTTCAACGAGGCACGAGTTTCTGCAAGGGTGAAATGATAGTTTTATCTCTTATGGAATTCTTTGTGCACAATTGGTTACCAAAGATTTGTGTCTCGTATGGTGACCATATGTGTAATATGTGTGAAAAGGTTGTCTAATGAAATACTACTCTCTCCGTTCCTAAATAATTGTCTTTCTAGGGATTTCAACAAATGACTACATACGGAGCAAAATGAGTGAATCTATAATTTAAAACATGTCTATATACATCCGTATGTTATAATTCATTTGAGATGGCTAGAAAGACAAATATTAGCGAAGAGAGGGAGTATATGTTTGCTTCAAAACAAAAAAACAAAAAAAATCTGCGTCTGAAGAGTTAAACGGCGGAGTCCACCTCATAGCAAAAGGGCCGAATGAGAAACGCAGCGCAGGGCATGAGATCCCTCGTCCATCTCGGTCCTCTATCCAGCAGGCGGCCGCCGCACATTTATCCTCCGCCCTCTTCCCCATCTCGCCGCAGCAAAGGTAGTCTTCCTCTCCCTGTTCGGACCCAACCCCTCCTCTCCTCGCTCCACAAGCCAACCCCCCTCCCTCCCCTCGTGTTGGGCAATTGGATCTAGTCTAACCCCCTCTGCGGCGCGGCGGCGGACGCCGCCGAGCCCTGGCGCTGATACCCACAAGGTGTACCCCAAAACCCTACAATTAATATATATTTTCCCTGTAATAACATGTTCGTAGCTTTGATCCATGGGCCAGGCCACAATTCGTATGCAGTCTGCTACTGATGTTATATGATGTATTCGTAGATGAAACTGACTTGATGGGATTGTTACAGTTTGTGATGGGAGACATGGTTACGGAATTGGACGAGGCAGGAGTAAGAAATACAGAGAACTCCACGGAACAGAGGGAGGCATACAATGTAGTTGACGATGAAGGTTCCCCTGTACCTGTACTAATGTTGCCTAGTGGAAAGGTATCACTTGAACATGTATCCGTTTGGTGTTTGGGTGCATTCTTCAGTTCAAAAAAATACCACTGGCTGACCCGTGCGACGGCTAGTTCGTAGGCTGTTAAGTGCCATGGTTATCTGTGTCGTAGACAATTTTTTTAGTTAAGGGCTTGTTGGGCTACAGGAATTTAAATGCATTTGGTACATATCTTAAGTAAATAGTTCGGTAGGATGTGTATTGGTATTAGCTGTTGACCTGGGTTTTCTTATCATAGTTGGCAATGCTCATATCTCATAGTGATGCACATGAAGTGACTTTATACTCTTGCAGCACTCTGGCCCTAGTGTCCAGTAGGCACCAAGTATTCAGTTTCTGTGTGCATACATGAATGTGGGTAGTTTGTGCCTGTCTGCGGGTACTATATGTGCCCAATGATTTAGACAGAAATAAAGCTAGGCTTGCTTATACTGCAGTTAAATTAAACAGCAAAACTAAGTTCGTTGAGGAGATTACCAACGGACTTTGCAGATAATAAGTAACCACTGAATGTGTGCCTGTCAACATAATAATTATATGTCCCTTCGTGCCTGTTATGCATTTTTTGGTGTTTGAATTAACAAAGGAATTTGTGGTGAGAACTATTTGTCTATTAGTCTTTGTGTTGTTTGACTGGAAGACAAAATTCTGACAGAGAACGATTAGTATTATGTGGATTAATATATGTCACTTTTCTATTTCATGAGTCATCCTACCATGCTGCATTTAAACAGATTAAATACCTAACACAGGAACCTGTTGGCAACCAATCAATGACAGAAGGAAGACTGCAACCAGCCGGTGATAATTACCAGGTATGCAGACAAAAATAGCATAATTACGACCTTCCCGGCTGTTATGCATTTCATTTTGTTTGAGTTGGAAAAATTGAACTGTTAGTCTATCAGTTTTTGTGTTGTTTGACTGGAAGTAATGATTCTGACCTAGAGCGATTAATATATGGCACTTTTGTATTTGTCTGTTAGTCTTTGTGTTGTTTGACTGGAAGACAAAATTCTGACCGAGAATTATTATTATAGTGTAGATTAATATATGGCACTTTCCTATTTCTTGAGTCATCCCATCCTTCGGCATATAAACAAATTAATACCTAACACAGGAACCTGTTGGCAAACAATCAATGACAGAAGGAACACTGCAACCAGCTGGTGATAATGATCAGGTAAACAAACCGAGCAAAGCATAATCATGTCACCCAAGTTAGACACCTGAATATGACATTTCACATTATCTTAACATAAGTTATTCATTGTCATGCAGGACCCATCTTCAGATAGTATTGAAAAGAATACAGAAGGACTACTGGCAGATGGACAGGATCAACAAACCAACTCAGTTTACCATCCACTGCAGCAAGCCGAAGAAGAAAACCAGTTACATGATAATGTGGAAAGCAACGAAATGCTAAGGAACAATAGCAGCAGTGAAACTGATTCAGACAGCAGCTCAGGGAGCGACTCAGATAGTGAAGTCGGAAAATACTTCTATCCTCAAATTGAGCAATTGGAGATGGCAAAACAACCAGAGCCTGGAATGAAATTCCAAACCCTTGAAGATGCGCACAGGTTTTACAATACATATGCTCTCCTAACAGGTTTTGAGGCAAAGCGCGGTACAAATTACATGAGGAAGAAGTTTCACCTCATATGCAACAGGAGTGGTAAATCGAGGGCAACTCCGGACCTGCAGAGGAAGCGGAAGAGAAAATCTATAGAGAAGACAAATTGCCAAGCCAAGGTAATAGTGAAGCTCACTAAAGGCCAATGGGAGTTCACAACAGTTCGTAATGAGCATAACCATCCGCTCTGTCCAAGTGCTTCCCTCACAAAATTCTACTTGAGCCACAAACACATATCAACTGAAGAAAGGTCATTTCTGAAAGTTCTGCAACGAACTAGGATACCTCCGAATAAAGTTATGAAGATTTTTAGGAGAATGAGAGGCAGCTTTGGAAGCATACCATTCAAGAAAAAAGATGGGACCAATTTACTATGTACAGAACAACATAGAAAAGAGAACTCAGATGTTGGAAGAATGTTGATGTACTTCAAAGAAAAGGAGCTTCAGGATCCAAGTTTTCAATGCATGAAGCAAACAGATGAAGACAACATAGTTCGGAGTGTTTTCTGGACTGATGCGAGGTCAAGGATGGATTATGAGATTTTTGGAGATTTCCTGTTGTTTGATACTACCTATACCACAGATAGGCATAACATGCTATTTGCTCCTATTATTGGAATAAATAACCATGGGAGAACCCTCTTGTTAGGATGCGCCTTGTTACATGACGAGAGCGCTGAAACTTACAAATGGATGTTCGAAACACTTTTGCATGTGATGGAAGACAAAATGCCAGTATCAATTATAACAAACCAGGATGAAGCTATGGCAAAAGCAATTGGAGAGGTCATGCCACAAGTAAGGCATCGGTTGTGCAAATGGGATGTACTGGAAAAGGCACAGCAAAATATTTCAGCCTTCATAGCAGAAATTGGCAACATAAAAGCAGACCTGGATAGCTTGGTTGACAACTCACTGACAGAAAAAGAATTTGAAGAAGGGTGGGATGCACTCATTGAGAGATACGGTGCAAGTGAAAACGAGTACCTACAAATCTTGTGGCAAAGAAGGAAAAACTGGGTGCCTGTTTATTTCAGAGAAGATTTCTATCCATTTGTCCAATCACATGGATGTGACAAAGGGATGAACTTGTTATTCAATGACTATGTGCTTTCTATTGACAGAATAGAGAAGTTCATTGAAAGATATGAGGAGATACATAAGAATATAACTAAAACAGATGAAGAAGATAGACTGCAAACAGGAACTGTACCTTCATGCTTTTCATTGCAGCCAATAGAAAAGCATGCAGCTGATATTTACACAAGGCAAATATTTCTGAAAGTACAGAGAGAACTTCTCCACTCTACCGCTTTCAACGTGCAGGAGGTCCAAAGAGGGGCTGTGTACCGACTAAACAAGGTTTTCAACTATGAGAATCCAGAGTTTGATCGAAATAACTTTGAAGTGCGGGTTGAATCTGGCACCAATGCATTCAAATGCCAGTGCGCAAAGTTTACCAGGGATGGAATACTGTGCTGCCACATATTCAGACTTTTCACACAGTTTGGAATCAATCAAATACCAGAGCAGTACATACTGCCCAGATGGACTGAAAAATTCAGAGAAGAGAAGGAGAAACAGTACAAGGAAAAATGCTCCGAGCAGATGGACACTACAATGAGATACACAAATTTTATGACTAAAATGGCTGACCTTGGCAAAACAATATGCAGTGATGGCGCAAAATACGACGCATTCATGCTTGAAGTCGACAAGATTCAGGAGAACTTTGCAACGGCACAAAAATAATCCTGAAAATTATTATACTTGTGTTGTGGGCAAGGGGGCAGGCAACAGAAGCATCTGCGTCACTGCAGGGTTACTGTTATGCAAGTCATAATGTTGAACTAACTGACCGCCTCTACTGGATACTAGACTTGCGCTGCTATGGTGTTTGGAATTTGCCGGTTTTGATAGGTTTGAGTGAACCCGTCTTTGAACACAGGAGTGTCTTTGGTGCGGGAATCAGGATGTCCAGCAGCAGGATTTTGTAGAGAATTAGGAGGATGCTCGTGTCCAGGATGAAGTAGAATAGTTAGGATGTCTATTTTAGCTAATTAAGAATTCAAGATAATGATAAGAGTCCAAGAGAACTAGATAGTGTCTATGCAATGTCTGTTAGTAAAATGCCAAAGATTAGAGCTGGTGAGTTTATCTGCCCTAGGAGTTCATGTGGTTAATACAGTTTGTGTTGAATGCGCGATACTGTTGGCCTACTGCTGCTATGACTGATATAATGTCTGATCCAGCATTTTGCTCGTCTCTGAAAGCTTGTTTTGTGTTTTGTGTTTAGAAGTTGCAACACAACTGAAATAATATACGGAAAATCTATGCTACGCACACATGCACAATTGCTCTCCCATGTTGGGCATCCCAATGGGATTTGCTACGATGTCCACTCATTTTTTATTTTATTTTTGAGAAACTGATCTCCACTCAAGTCTGTAACTTTTTTTTTTAGACAAACTCATGTCTGTAACTGTAGTAGAGTTTTGGCCCCTGTCGGTTCGTGGGCTGCTTAGTGTGCGTGGCTAGGCCCGTCTGACAGTGTGTGTATGATGAGACCCAGATGGCTTTCCCTCGACAAAAAAAGGAGACCAGATATGAAAACTCAAAACGGTGCCCGGGCTCATCTGCTCCCTCTCAGCAAAAAATTCAAAACAAATACTAGAAAAATTCAAAAAATTCCAATTTTTTTTGTGGTGGTAGATAATTTGACGCGTGAGGTGGGCCCCAAAATTCAACTTATTTGGACATCTGAGTAGCTCTCGGCAAAATTCAAAAAATTCCAAATTCTTTTGTGGTGGTAGATAATTTGACGCGTGAGGTGCGCCCCAAAATTCAACTTATTTGGACATCTAAGTAGCTCTCGGCAAAAAAGACAAATCGGGGTCAAAACAGTGCGTGAACATTACATATTTTTCAGACCCTGATTTTGTCTTTTTTGCCGAGAGCTGCTTAGATGCTCAAATGAGTTGAATTTTGGGGCGCACCTCACGCGTCAAATTATCTACCACCACAAAAAAAATTGGAATTTTTTGAATTTTTCTAGTATTTTTTTGATTCTAAGTCCGGGTGCAGATTAGCCGCACTCGACCATATAGCTTTATATATTGACCTGATAAATCCCGAACGTTCGGTTTTAAGCATGTCATGCCGAACGTTTTTCATGGCAACTTTAATTGGAGCGAGGTGGCAACTATAGTTGTTAAAACATGGCAACATTGTCCTAGTTGTTTTTTTGCCAGAAAATTGTCATGTTTGTTAACCTCGTGTGAACCAATGTTGCCATGAAAAATGTTCGGATTGTCATGCTTAAAATACGAACGTTAGGGATTTATCATTTCCGTTTATATATTTTTTCCCTAAAAACAAGATGGCTTTATATATTCCTGGCTCAACGTACGTGGTGTGAGCCAAGTTCTGATGAACTATTCCCGAAAACTTCATGTGATCTTGACATTGCTATGACCCAATCCTCCGCCTGACGAGAGATGTTGCTAAGTTTGTAGCATTTGATATCCAGAGCACTTGTTTTGATCCTTAATTTATCCCCAAAATTCCATAGATTTGTATTGTCAGTCTAGTCCTCTCGTTTTGATCCTATGAATCTCGTCGACGAGTGCCAAACTGCTTGTACCATTGAGCACAAAACACGCTTGCGTGCACCCTAGCTTAGTCAGGTCGCATCAAGAATCAGCACGACGGGGAAATCAGGCAAAGGCCTGACACTCATGGAGGGGATGGGTGCGGCGGAGGGTGAGATCTTTGATATGGCGAAGGGAATAATGGGGACTGCTAGATTAGGGGAGAGCGAGCATTTATTTTTTCGATTTTGGGGGATTTCTTTCTTTGTGAGGTGGGATTGCATTGAAAAAATCAATGGAGGGGCAGTCAATGAGGTTTGATGGGTGGTCATATTTTGACCATAATTTTTTTCCTAGAATACTCACAAGTATGTGCATCATAGATTCATAAAAGAGAAAGGGAAGAACCCCATCCACCAAGTTACAAGGTTGGCCTACGCCAAGTACAACGTGACTACTTGCGGTTGACCCACTTATAAAAAACCTAAGAAAGAACGGGTTCATGTCCCCTTGGAGCAACCCAGCTCTCTACCAAGCCATACCCTCCTCGGAGATCCGGTTCATCACTACGTTCATGAGTGGCGACGCATTGTAAAAAATGATAGCATTGCGATGTTTTCACACCTCCTAGCATATCAGTAGCACTAGTATGAAGATCCTTCCTTTTGTGTGCAAGGGCTGTAGTGACTCGCTCCAGTCCAATAAGCTATCCGTTCCTGGTGGCTCCCAAGCCTCATGCCCTAAAGCCGTGAGAACCTTGTGCGACACACCACGTATATTAATGTATATTTTTATTTGAATTCAAATAATTTAAATTTAAACAGTTAGATAAATAGAAATGTCGCGCAGAATGACATAATAATGTATATCCCCGAGGGCATCTCTAACCGATTCACTATATTTTAGAGGAGGATATAGCAGATTATTCTTTAGAGGAGCATATTTGCTCCTCAAAAAAGTGTCGTTTCTAAATGAACTCATAAACTTAGTTCCTTAAAAAAACTAAACATAAATTTGGTGCAAAATTGATTCAAGCAACTTCATCAAACTTGACTTGAACTTGATTAAACCAGTTGCATCAACTATTTTACATAAATTAAATGAAATTTAAACTAGATTGCATAAAAACTTTTAAAAAATACTACAGGCTATCTCTCCCTCGTTCTCCAACCTCTTCTAGTCTGATTTGGTAAGCAATGTGTTTTCTCCGCGGCCACCACCCCAACCCTCATCACCGGCACTGCCCTTGCCCTCGGGTACCATCATTGTTGGAGCAGAGGTCGATGACCTCTGTCGCTCCGTACTTGTAGATCTCGTACAATAGGTGCTCCTCCTCGATGCACTTTAGGTACATGCAATGGAGCTCCGCCATGTACGCCTCACCGGCTTGCTCCACCTCGAGGTGCTAGCGGGCCTTCCTGTCTTCCTAGATCTCCTTTATGGTGGGCACTCGGAGGTCAACAGGCACCAACTACGGCTGGTCTTCGGGGAAGTTGCGGCGGGTGTTGGCGTCGTGGAGGTGCACTGACATTATGTCATACTCTTGTGCCTCTTGCACCGCCAAGAGGGAAGAGCCAATCCAAATCTTCTCATGTGTTTCACAGTCAGTGGTCTCCACGACCCACGCCCCCCACCGACGCTGCCGGACGTAAGGTATTTCCTTTGTGGCGGCGGCGGCGATGGGAGGTCGGTGAAACGGGAACTGTCGTCGCAGTAAGAGGAAGCACTGCCGCGAGCATGGGCTCGTGACTTTTCATGGCGACACGGATCCACGCGACGGCGAGGAGTGGCGGCAACTGGATCTGGCCATCTTTGGCGGCGGGACGGCGCTGGAGTGGATAGGGGTGGGGGTGGGGCGCGCACGACGGGGCTTGGGCGGCGATGGAATGGAAAAGGAGGAGAGGTGGGGTGTGGATAATTTTTACTCCACGGATGGGTGGTCAAGTATATTTAAGGGTTGCAGCAGTCGTGGAGTAAAAAATACCATCCACTTATGGCGATAGGGGTTCGGTTTGGTGCCGGTTAGAGGAGGAAAACAATTTTTTTTGAGAAACAGGAAAGCAGAATTTATCCTCCTCTAGCCGAATAATGGATCGGTTAAAGATGCTCTAGTATATAATACTAGAGCATCATATACTGTAGTATTCTTTAGGCTGGTCATAGCGAGGAGTATCATATATTAGTATTATGCATATGATACTAGTGTATGATATATAGTACTCCTTCATAAACTAATATAAGGCGTTTAGATCACTACTTTAGTGATCTAAACGTTCTTATATTAGTTTACAGAGGGAGTACATCCATAGTGCATAGTATCATAGATTAGTATCATATGTCGTTTTAATTATTGACATGCATGACAAACAGTAGCATAACATTTATTATGATACGGTATCTACCTATATTATTATAACCCTCTCTCTTTTCTTTAATTGTTTGCCACATAAGCATGTTTGTGAGTCCCAAGTGCATGATACCACTTAGACTAGTCACAGCGGGGAGTAACTTAGAGCAGTAACATGCATATGTTACTAGTCTATGTTACTACCTCCACAGTGGATAGTAACATATGTGTTGTGTCATGCATCACTTCATTTATTAGGTTGTAGATCATCTTTTCTTGATATGTGTGATGTTACAGATGCCACATAGGTAGTAACACAGATGCCACAGTGGTATTAACACAGATGCCACATAAGCAAAAATATTGATGTGGCAAGTAGTTAATGAGGAGAGAGGCAAATAGAGTAACCTAAGGCCCCTCCCAATGCTCCACCTTGTACAGGTGCTAAGCCTTCCACGTAGGTAAAAAATCTGATGTGGCAGGTTATTTAAGAGGAGAGAGATGAGTATGGTGACCCCAGAAAGTACCAATGCTAAGCGCGTGAACCTAGGCAAAACATTTAAAGGAAGGAAGCCCACCAATACATGAAAAGCTTTATTTGCTAAATCATTAAATAAAGGAAGCTTAGCAACCATAAGCTAAGCACCTATGCATTGAGAAGTATAGTTGCTAAGCTATTTAATATGCTTAGCACCTCATCTAAGCACCCATGCATTGGCAGCAGCCTAATATGTTACCATCACATAGCGCTTTCCAATGCAAAATGAATCTACAAGACAATAAATGAACGTGTGTATGTTACTATACATATGACACTTCCCATTATAAGGGTAGTAACATAGAGTAGTAACGTATGCATGTTACTACTCTAAGTTACTCCCCACTATGACCAGCCTAACTAGCTATGTTACCACATACCTCTCTTTCTTCATTAATTACATGCCACATCATCTCTTTTCCCTAGATAAGTGTGATGTTACCACCTATGTTATTCCTACTGTGAGTAGTCTTATGTCGGATCCGGCTTGCCTGCTCTCCCTCCCCGTGCTCCCATCCATACTCTCACTTCATCCTACGACTGACTTTTTCTCTTTTTCCTTTCTAATCTAATCATCTTTCCCCTGATTTTAAAGGAGTAGGGCCGAGCCTTATTTTATTTCAATCAAATTAAGCCATGCATGCGGGAGCACGGATGAGCGCACGAGCGGGGAGCAGGCAAGTCTCGTCCCCTTAGGCTGGTTGTAATGGGGAGTATCATATACTAGTATCATGCATATGATACTAGTGTATGATACTACCTCCCTAATGCATAGTATCATATATTAGTATCATGTAGTACTTTATTTATTGCCATGCATGACACAAAGTAGTATAACATTTAATATGATACGGTATCATGATATGATACTACACCCTCTCTTTCTTCCTTTAATGCTATGACATCTCATTAAAATTGCCTAGTTGACATGCATGATACTAGCTATGATACTACCACTACAACCAGCCTAAAGAAATGCCAACATACACGAGTATACGTAAAGACTTTTCGTTTCATGGTAAATGAAGATGGTAGTAAATGAGCGTTTGAGTTCCAAGAAGCATATTGCCGAGGTTCCCAATGTGCGCGTGCCATGCATCCATCCACTTAGCGGCATTCATTTCTCTCTTCTTTTTTTTGATACTTTGCATTCATTATTTCTCTCTGACAACTAGCATATCGTAAACCCTCTTGTATCCTGCTACTACCAGTATATCACTCCTACAGTCTATCATGCGAGTCGAGCCAGTTGGATCTTCTTCCTTGCCGTAGCTAGTTGCCGGCGCCTCCACTCCTCCTCTCCGTCCAACCTCGTGAAAGAGTTACCGTCGCCGCCGTAATTTTCTTCAGTCTCCATCTGGCCGACGCTCCGGTGCCGTCTATCCTGTACGGCTTTCTGCCAAAGGTAATCTCGAGCAGTCCTTCTTGTCTTTCTAGTACATGTTCAGATCATGCAGGTGTGATTCATGTAGGCATGTCTAAGTGCATTGTAGTTTTCTTTCGAGGAACCAAACCGATAGCTTTTTTTTCTCCTAAAGAATCTTATAAAAGGATGATACTCGTTTGGTGATTGCACCTTAGCTTCATTCCCCTATCCTTGGATCTGTAAACCTTCCTTGTACATTCCCAATCTTCAATGCGTAGGCAGAGCTCCTGCCGTTTCAGTTCCAAAAGAAAAAACCTCACCAAAACTGTTGGAAAAGGAACTGTCTGGTTTGGTGCATGTGGTGGGCCTAAACAAATTGGCCCAAATCGCTACCTTTCTCACCAAAACTGTCGCCAGCGGCGAGCACCGGGGAACAAGATTTCGAGGATGGGGTTTGCTGTTCCAGGTGGAGGTGGCGGCGAGCCACCTGATGCCCTACGGCGGAACCAGGCGCGCGTCGACCCCGCCTGGTCCGGAGGGTTAGCGCGAAATTCGACTAGGCCAAGCGTAGTTGGTGGCAGTGTCTCGCCGTGGAGAGAGACCGTGGCCTGTGAGGAAGAGGGTGAGGGGATTAGGAGGAGGAGGATGAAGGATATTTGGGTCTTTGCGCGTGGCCTGATGGTACGTACTATTTGAAACTCGTATCTGCAGTTCGTAAATGAAAGCCAAACAGGTTCGAAGTTCAGACATGAGTAGATAGGTAAACGAGAAACAGCTAAATGAAATTGTACTGAAACAGGAAACGGGTGCTTTGCAGGAGCTGCATTTGTACTTTTTTTGTTTCTCCCAAATTCAGTGGATATGTTTACAAATTTTGGAACCTTAACAGCTTGATCTCAATTGACATGGCAGGTGTGGTCAAAGAATGCAGACACCTTTAGCAAGATGCAACGAGTGCGTCGTGTACCATAATTGGCACCGCAAGGGTGACTGGAAAAAGCGTTTCATCAAGATTGTCACCGGTGATTTTGTGGTAAGACCTTGTCATTCTCTGTTCTGGAAAGAGTTTCGTCAACAGTACTTGTTGGTCAAAGGCATGTTTTAACGGAAACCAAAGAATGCGTATGTAGGTGGCACTTCACAAAATAACAAGTAGGGGCGAGTAAAGTCATCAGCACTTATCTGGTTATAAGAAGTCATTCTGAGCATGACAATGAACTAGTGATAAGTGCCTTCGTTGTTGTTGATATCTTTTCCCACTTACAGCAGTGTCAAATTTCCTGACCCTATGATATTCTCCATACTGACATAAATTACCTACAGACTACTACTACAGTCTCCCGATCCTATGCCAACCATCTACAGACTATACTAGTATAGCATGAGTGACTTTCATGTGGTCACACTCAACTATTGTTTGCTTGGTGCCGACATGACTGCATTTTGATATGACCCAGTCGGTGTGTGTTATTTTTCTCTGTAAAATAAATGTTGGTTTTGTTCAAACAAATGGGCTTTTATAGTGCACCATTGAATCTTGATTGCCGGTACAGGAACCTTCTGTTTAAGTAAAAAAGAGCTCACATTTTCTTATCCTTGCAGGATGTACCAAGAAAGTTTTTAGTAAATAATATGAGAGGACAGATACCTGACGAAGTCAATCTTGATTTACCTAATGGTAAAGCATATACTGTTCAGGTTTCGAAGCAAGAGAATGGCCTCATCTTTCAATCTGGATGGGCAGAATTTGCCAGAACTTATGAACTCGTACAGGGTGATATCTTATTGTTTGAATCCAGTGGAAGCTCCTGCTTTGAAGTTCGAATATTCAATCAAACTGGCTGTGAGAAAGAGTTATCCTGTGTTGCGATGAAAAACACTCCTTGTCTCAATGAAAAGAGCATGCCGCATGATAATGATATGCAGTCGCCAAAAAATGAAAGGTTGGCTTCTAACTGCAGTGTTACCTCTCATCACCTTTATGCCCTAACAAGTAAATTACGAAGAAATATCAATATTCGATCCTTATCCAGTAGGAAATTTGCTTATTTTCCGTATAGTGTTTATTGTGACGCAACTTGCCGGCCTACTGCAAGAATCCAAATTTATTACTGTATTTATTATCATGTAAGTAGACTGTTTACCTAACTGCAGCATGTGGTGTGGTAACATGAGTGAGTATCTGAGTTAATGTGCGTCTAAACAATTTCATCTCTGCTAACATTGTAGGTGTGGTAACATGAGTGGCAAAAGTCACACGATATGCAAGGTGTGTGCTGCATTTTATTATTGGCACCATATGGATAAAATGCGTTTCTTCATGGTTATGATGGGTGTCAGGGCCTCAAAAAATGAACTGGTAAGACATTGTTAATTACGCTGTTCTCGTGCACCAATATGTATCTTATATAGTTCTTTTAGATTGTTATTTTGGGGGATGTTGATAAATTGAGCTAGCTACTTTGTAAACTTGATGCCGAAGTTGGGACCTTAGATTTTGTACACTGCTCTTGTTTTCCTTTACAGTGACTGCTTTAACTCGTAAGTAATTATGTGTTGTTTTTGTTATTCCTGCAGACCATACCTAAAGAGTTCGCAAACAATGTCAGAGGGAAAATATCTGACGAAATAAAGCTGGAAGTCCCAGATGGACAAACATATAGAGTTCAGGTTGTCAAGGAACCGAATGAAGTAGTCCTTCGATCTGGATGGGATGCATTTGTTAGTGCCTATGAACTTAAAGAGGGTGACACGTTGTTGTTTGCGTATACTGGGAACTCCCACTTGAAAGTTCAAATCTTCAATGTAAGTGGTTGTGATAAATTGTTATCGTGCGTCATGAAGAATAATCCTATGCGATCACCTAGAGAAAGGTCAGTGGTAACTAAATTCGCATTCTGTGTTTCTAGGACAAATAAGCATAACTTTATCCACTTGCTGTGTCATATCTTCTATATACTTTCTTGTAAATGTACCTAGGACTCCCTCCATTCCAAAATATTGTGTGTTAGATTTTTTTTCAAAGTCAAACCTTGCAAGCTTTGACCAAGTTTAAGAATTTTTTATCATCTTGAATACGAAATCAATACCATTAGGGAACTACTGGTGCTCCACCTTGGACTATATCTTAATGTTGACACATAGGCAAAAATCTAATGTGGCACACTATTTAACGAGGAAAGAGAGCATTACCATATCTTAATCTAGATATAGCTCTTTGCACAAAAACCAAGACAAATCATATGTTTTCTCTCGCAAAACACATTAAATAAGAGCTCTTTCAAATACAACAATAAGATACGATACAGTGAAGGAGCTATATCTAACTACTCACTTAATGTATATGATATAGCTTAAGCTATAATGCATTAGGAATGCTCTTAGATTCATGTTGAAATACATTTTCATATGGGATATATTTGGTATTGTAGATATAGATGGTTTTCTCAATAAACCTGGCAAAGTTTTTACTTTGGTGAAAACAATTCTCACTACATTATGGGACAAAGGGAGTACTTACGGCATCTCCAACAAACTGTATGCATTCTTGTTGGAAGAAAATGTACATGTCATCAACCAACAAATTATCATACGACTACTCCAATGAGTTGTATCTAAATTGTCCACTAGGAGGTGAGAGAATAAGTGTGGTTGCTTGCTAATTCACCTTGGAGCTTGTGCAAGTGTTGTTGGTTAATTTATATACAATTTTTGAAGAGTTTTAATTGTATGGAATTTGAATATGAGAATGTAAATTGGAAATTATACATATGATTTACCATACAACAACAACAAGAAAGCCTTTAGTCCCAAACTAGTTGGGATAGACTAGAGCTGAAACCCATAAGATCTCGCAACTAACTCATGGTTCTGGCACATGGATAGCTACCCTGTCCATGACTAGTTCTTTGGTGATACTCTAGTCCTTCAGATATCTCTTTATGGACTCCTCCCATGTCAAGTTCAATCTACCCTGACCTCTCTTGACATTATCAGCAGGTTTTAGCCGTTCGCTAGGTACTGGAGCTTCTGGAGGCCTGCACTAAATATGCCCAAACCATCAGAGACAGTGTTGGACGAGCTTCTCTTCAATCGGTGCTACCCCAACTCTATCCCGTATATCATCATTCCGGACCCAATCTCTTTGTGTGACGACACATCCATCTCAACATGCACATCTCCACTACACATAACTGTTGGACATGTCGCCTTTTAGTCGGCCAACACTCAGCACCATACAACATTGCGGGTTGAATCGCCGTCCTATAGAGCCTGCCTTTTAGCTTTTGTGGCACTCTTGTCATAGAGAACGCTAGAAGCTTGATCGATATCCCCATCCTTCTGCAACATTGCCCCAAATATCAAAAGTTGTCCTTCTGAGGCACCACCTGCCCATCAAGGCTAACCTCCTCATCGTGTCTAGTAGTATTGAAACCGCACCTCACGTACTCGGTTTTAGTTCTACTAAGCCTAAAACCTTTCTATTCCATGGTTTGTCTCCATAGCTCTAACTTTCTATTAACCCCAGTCCGACTAACATCGACTAGCACCACATCCACAAAGAGCATACACCATGGGATATCTCCTTGTATATCCCTTGTGACCTCATCTATCACCACAACAAAAAGATAAGGGCTCAAAGCTGATGCTGTTGCAGTCCTATTTTAATCGAAAAGTCATTAGTGTTGCCATCACTTGTTCGAACACTTGTCACAACATTATCGTACATGTCCTTGATGAGGGTAATGTACTTTCTTGGGACTTTGTGTTTCTTCAAGGCCCACCACATGATATTCTGTGGTATCTTATCGTAGGCCTTCTCCAAGTCCATGCACACCATATGCAGGTCCTTTTGCTCCTTGTATCTCTCCATAAGTTGTCGTACTAAGAAAATGGCTTCCATGGTCGACCTCCCAGGCATGAAACTAAACTGATCTTTTATCACGCCTGTCATTCTTCTTAAGCGGTGCTCAATGAGTCTCTCCCATAGCTTCATTGTATGGCTTATCATCTTAATTCCATGGTAATTAGTACAACTTTGAACACCACCCTTGTTCTTGAAGATTGGTAATAATATACTCCATCTCCATTATTCTGGCATCTTGCTTGCTCCCGAAATGAGGTTGAAAAGCTTAGTTATATCGCTATGCCTCCGAGGCCTCTCCACACCTCCATGGTGATACAATCAGGGCCCATCGCCTTGCCTCCTTTCATCCTTTTTAAAGCCTCCTTGACCTCAGACTCCTAGATTCGCTGCACAAAACGCCTGCTGGTATCATCTAACGAGTCGTCCAGTTCAACGGTAAAGCTCCCATTCTGCCCATTGAATGCCTTGTCGAAGTACTCCTGCCATCTATGCTTAATCTCCTCGTCCTTCACCAGGAGCTGGTCTGCTCCGTCCTTGATGCATTTGACTTGGTGACATCCCTCGTCTTCCTCTCTTTGATCTTGTCCATCTTATAGATGTCCCTTTCGCCTTCCTTCATGTCTAACTATTGGTAGAGATCCTCATACGCCCGACCCTTTGCTTCACTCATAGCTCGCTTTGCGGCCCTCTTTGCCACCTTGTACCTCTATATGTTGTCTAAAAGATGTGTCTTCTCCTTAATAGCCTTCTGGACATCATTGTTCCACCACTAGGTATCTTTAGCTTCGCTTCTGCTTCGCTTGGACACTCCAAACTCCTCTGAAGCCACCTTATGTATGCAAGTCACCATCTTCATCCACATATTGCCTGCATCACCTCCTTCCTCCCAAGGGCTCTCCGCAATGTCCCTCTCCTTAAATGCATGAGCTACTTCCCCCTTGAGCTTCCACCACTTCGTTCTAGCGACTCTGGCGTGCTTATCCCGTCGGACATGAGTCCGTAAGCGGAAGTCAGCCACCACAAGTTTATGCTAAGGGACAATACTTTCTCCAGGTATCACCTTACAATCGAGGCAAGCACGCCTGTCTTCTCTTCTTGAGAGGTGAGAGGATGAAATCAATCTGGCTAGAGTGTTGACCACTACTAAAAGTCACTAGATGTGATTCTCTCTTTTTAATGAGGGTGTTAGCTACGATCATGTCGTAGGCTAGAGCAAAGGTTAAGATATCTTCTCCTTCTTGATTATTGATGCCATAACCAAAACCCCATGCACCCCGTGGCCGTTGAGATCTCCTCCTGTGAAGAGCTTCTCGCCAATAGGTACACTCCTAACCATGTCCTCTAGACCATCCTAGAATATCCTCTTGGTGTTCTCATTGTGGCCTACTTGCGGGGCATACGCGCTGCTAACATTGAGAACCAAGTCGCCAAGTACCAGCTTGACCAGGATAATCTGGTCCCCACGCCTCTTGACATTTACACTCCATACTTGAAGCCCTTGTTGATCAAAGATGCCTGCTCCATTTCTGTTTGCAGTCGTCCCCGTGTACCATAGCTTGAAGCCGGTATCCTCCACCTCCTTCGCCTTATGTCGCCTCCATTTGGTTATCCCCTCTATAGTTGTAAAATATTTATAGAATACAAGTATCATGGCCTGTGCATGTTTAGAAAATATAATTAGTGGGTTTGGTTAAGTGGCATATGTGATGAGGTGAAAAGTGTACATGTTGAGAATAATAGAAGTAATGGAGTCATGCATCCAACACCTATCTTACAATTGTTGGAGATGCCGTTAGTAAGATATATCTCTGTGGGTATGTGCATGTGTGTGTGTGTGTGTGTGTGTGTGTCCTCTCAGTGGATTTGATTTCTGTATTCTAACAATTTCATCTCAACTGAACACAGTATGAAGAAACTATGCACACTGTGCCTAGAATGTGTCGATCGCCACTATTGGCACATGAAAGATCATGATTGGTGTTTTGTCAAGGTTATGAGTCTGAGTAATTTCAAGGATGAAATGGTAAGACCTTGTCAATAACACTATTTTGTGCACCAAATATATATCTACAGTTTTCTAAATTGTTGTTTAGTGAACAATTGAGAAACACTGCTAATCTTGATGCTGAAATTAGGAGCTTGAGAACCAATTTGTTTACAATAAATATCGTTTACATGAAAATGAAACTGCATGAAGCCCAAACAACCAAAATTTTATACTCCCTCCGATCCAAAAAGAGTGTCGTTGGTTTAGTTCAGCTTTAGTTCAAAAGCCACGACACTTTTTTTTGGATAGGAGGTAGTAATACATAGTAGTGGAAACATGTGCTCTTAATTTTTCTTACAGTGAATTATAGGTAGGGAGATGGGCTGGAAATCACTTAACCTTGTCTATGGTCATTGGCTGCTCAATGGTCCTTTTTCATTTGTTCCTTTATGCAGGCCATACCAGATGAGTTCACCACTAATTTCAGAGGACACATTTCTGATAAAGTCAAACTAGAAGTAGCAGATGGCAACATTTATAATGTTCAGGTTGCCAAGGAACAGGATAAGTTTATTCTTCGATCAGGGTGGGTGGACTTCACCGGTGCTTATGAACTTCAACAGTATGACTCCCTGTTCTTTATATATAGTGGGGACTCCCACTTCAAAGTTCGAATCTTAAAACCAAGTGGTTGCGAGAAAGCGTCGTCATGTGTTACAATGAGCCGTGGTCCTAATGTCCAAGAAAGGGTCATTTGTCATGCTCCGTCACTACCTAGCATAAAAAGATGTAGAAATGACAATTGGGCGGACAATTCGAAAACTGCAAAGGTTACTCCAACGGACTCACCTTCACAGAAATCAAGTTCAGAAATGAACAGTTGAGTGTGCAATTTCCATTGCTGCTTTTTAGGATTTCTTTTACTACTTTTTTGTTCTCATTGCTGCTTTCATGATTGATGTTGCACAGCACAAGATGTCACATCTTCAAAATATATTCCGGAACCAAGGAGTTCAGGTGGCCTTCCGGGGTCCACTGAATCACGATACATCTTAGAAAAGGGCTGTATACTGACTAGCGCTCAGAAGGCAAGAGTCGACACATTTGTGAAGGAAAGTTGGACTGGAATCCAATTTTATGTCACAGTCATGAACGAGAAAAGTCTGTCTGATGGATGTCTGGTACAGTATCTTTTGCAGTCAATGATCTTTTTGAATGAATACTACAATATCTTGCTAGAACTTTGTCGAAACTGTTAAAACCCTAGCTCTCTGCAATTACGGTCAGTTCATTTATATGTAACAGGTCATCTGCAAGGATTTTGCAGCCAAACATCTTCCGCACAAAGACCAGACGATCAAACTCTGTTATCCTCAGAACAGCAAAACATGGGATGCCAATTTGGCGGTTATCACTGCTGGCGCATGCACCCGTTCATGCATCCTTGCTGCTGGTTGGCTGGACTTTGTACGCGACAACAACTTGCGGGAAGGCGATATCTGCGCATTCGAAGTGTCAAAGGACCATGATAGAGTGATAATAACAGTCCACCTCTTAAAGAATGTAGTCGTAACAGGACATACCAAATCAACCAGCCAGCAGCAGAAGAAATGGACTTACCCAGGCTATGTGGTCACAAAATACACCAAACTGACTTGCAAGCAGAAGAGAAAAATCGAAGAGAGGATCCAGGCTATTAGACCTGAAACCAGAATATTCGTGTCCATCATCTATAGCAGCCGTGCCAAGCTGGTAAGTTCTGTCGATCCATGCTGTTTCATCTTCTTAATAAGGATCTGTTGTTTCTTGCTCTGTTGACAACTTACCATTCTTCCTTATGAATGTGCATCGAACAAACTCAGTCCATAGAAGTGCGATATGCTACCGCTCATCTTCCACGCGAGGAGCAGTGGGTGAGGCTTCAACTGCCTGGGAAGAACCACACTTGGAAAGCCAAGCTCTATATCGGCGACAAGGACAAGGGCAAATGTTACGCGCTACAAACAGGCTGGAAGAAGTTTGTAGATGATAACAAACTGCAGGATGACGACATGTGCCTGTTTGAGCTACTCAAGAATGAGGAGCTCGCCATGAACGTCCACATCATTCGCGGAGATTGAGAGAAGCGTAGCTGTCCAATGTCGCCTGCCATGGTGGTGGCGCCACTCTTGTGGTGATTCGTAGTTGGTTCATTTTGTATCAGAAATCCACAAACTTTGGGTTCCCCCATCTCCCAAATACTTGCAAGAAACACTGTAGATGTCGATGAGATGGGTTTCAGTTTGGTTTCAGCTCCTGCAAGCATGTCTATGTTTTGTTTGAAAGCTACTGGTTAGATTTATTTATTTTTTGAAAAGAGGAAAAAACCCTCAATCTCTACACCTGATGCATGCATATAACTGCATATATTGTTAATTGTTGATATTGCAGAGCCAATCTATTTTTTAAGGCGAGAAGCCTGGCCTTTGCATCATAAGATGCACATGACCAATTTATTAAGAAAAATAAGTCCAATTCACCGAGTACAAAAAGGTTTACAGCAAAACACAACCATGTAGGTCTGAAACAACTAAATTGCTCCACATAATCTGTTACTGGCGATGCCAGCCAAACTGGATGAACAAACTTAGTGCAACAATTTTCAGACAGTTGCACCTAAAGACCATGCCCTTGTGTGTCCACACGCTGCATCCATGACCACAACATTGTAGCTCTGAAGATAACCTGTAAAAAAGAAGATCATCTGTTAAAAAGGTACATTCAGCCAATTCGAAATTGCCGAAAGAGTGACATAAATTCACAACGCGATTTGGCCCTTCAGACTATGGTGAATACCGTCCAACCAACTAGTACATTTAACAAGAAATCTAAAGATATATACTTTAGAGCAACTCCAATACGCCGACCCAAACGGACGGGCCTGGCGGACACCTACACCTGCTTTCACATTTGGGTCGGCGCTTGCGCCCAACGCCAGCCCGACCCATTTTTAAGATCACGCGAAAAAACATCACGGCGAACATTTTGGAAAATAAAAATGTTAATTAAACATTAATGCAGGCGACAAAGGCCGGCGAGAGTCCACGAGTCCACTTTTACATTAACTGAAACATTAAATAAAACTAAAACTACGAGGAGGCGCGTTGCCCTAGGCATCCCCGTTGTCGTCGTCGGGGCCGGTGAGGTCGATGAGTGTCGGCGCCGGGCCAGTCCAAGGGAACGCCATCGACCAGGCTCCAGCGACGTCGTCCGCCGCAGGTTGTACCGCCGCTGGCTGGGCTGGCCCAGCGCTAGCAAGGCGCTCCTCCCCCTCCACCTCGCGGCGGTCCTCCTCACGTCGCGCTCCAGCATCTCGAAGTACTCGCCCTCGCGGCGCTTCTTGGCCAGCCTTCGCTGCCGCCGCTGCTCGACCAGTGGCACGCTGCCCCACTTGCGCACTCGCTCGGTCCATGAGTATCGCTTGATGGGGGTCGGCTCCGGCTCTAGCTCGGCCTTGACAGGGGACGGCGGCCTCAACGGCGACATGGCGCAGTCGCCGGGCGTGGAGAGCGCCATGGCCTTAGCCATGCGCGCTTGGTATGCCTCCTCCTCCTCCTTGCGCCGCTCCTCCTCCTCACTTTCACGGAGGACCCCCGCCAGCGCGGCTTGGTAGGCGGCCTCCGCCTCTTGGTCCTCGTCACGCACAACGAGGGACGACAGCGAGGAGCCATGCCACACGTCGCGACGCCGTGCCTCCTGGCCTTCTCGTGCTCGAAGGTGAACCACTGCTCCCAAGCGGGAGAGTCGAGCGCATAGGCAGGATTGCGGCGCTGCTCCGGCGTCAGCAGCTGCCACCGGCGCCGCACCTCCGCTCGCGTCGACCGCGGCGCCGCCGGCACTGGGATCCTCTTCAGATCCAACTGCTAGTAGTGTGGCAGCGTCACGTCGGGGTAGGGGAGGGGGACGCAGTGCTCCCAATGCCACTTCACTTGGTGCACTAGGACGCTGATTCGCTGCCTCGGCTGGCGAGAAGACGCCGTCAGAGGCAAGGGGAGCGCGCGGGAAGGGCCGGCCGGGGCCTTGCCCTTGCCCTTACCGTCGCCGCTGACGTGTGGGTCCGTGGTGGGCGGTCGTCATTAATAAAGACAACCGTGGTAGTTGGGCGGCCGCCATATGGGGACGCGGCGGACACCGAGAGGGCGCGCGGCGATTCTACGCCGACACATTTCAGCCGCAATGGGTCCGCACGGACGCGTTTTGGGAATGAATCGGTGTGTTGGGCCAGCACTTTTGTCCACGACGACCTAACCAGACGGCTGCAGATGAAATGGGTACTTGCGATTGGAGTTGCTTTTATGAAATATAATATTCCTAGTACATGTTTTCCTCATTGAATTAAAGACCTAAAAACATGTGCCCAATTTACTCCCTCCTTTTCTTTTTACTCCGCATAATTTATATCAAAAATTATGAATGTCTATAATACTAAAACTATATAGTATAAAAATACATTTCATGCTGCATCCGATAATATTAATTTCATATTGTGAATGATGATATTTTTTAATATAAAGTTAGTCAAATTTTATAAAGCTTGACTTGACTAAACTTTATATGCACTAGTTTTCTGATCGATTTTGTACAGCGCGTATCGTTATTGAATGAAATCGAGTTGGCAAGTCAAATTTTTTTTTTAAAAAGAGGATGACCCCTGGCCTGTGCATCGGGAGATGCATACAACCACTTTATTGATTATTCTCGAGGACCTTACAAAGTATTACAATAATGAGCCTGAATCCATCATCTTGGCAACACATGCCGCTATTCCTATCCAAAATGATGAAGGGGTGCTAGCTGGGCCACTACCCAAACCACTCACCTAAGCCTAGCATCAAAAAGCCGGAAACCGAAACATATTCGGAAGCCCCAGCCGAGCCACATACCGGGTCTGGGGCACAATCCGGTCAGACGCACTCGTGTGTCGTGACCGCCATCTTCCACAAGTCCGTCTTCAGATCATATTGAGGCTTCTACCTTGTCTGGCCACTCTGCCATCGACGTCACCATGACGCCAGACAACAACCTCCTCCTGCGCGAGTCCATCTCCGTGCATCGGGCGGCGAGCCTCCACAGCGCCATGCTGCCGATCCTCGCCGCCATCAATGAGTGAGATGAAGTACCGCTCCACCACGGCATGTACAAGGTGAGGAAGGGCGAGGTCCCCATCGGAGACACGGCTGGAAGAAGCACCGCAGCCCGAGACACCGCCGGAGCTGCGACACAAGAGATCAGCGGGCCACCACCAGAACCGCATAAGCTCGCCATGCACACCCAGCATCCCCATGCCCAAGTCGGCGCCTTCAAGAAGGTGACGACGCCAGGTGCCGGGCGCGCTTAGCCACTGTGGCTAGGGTTTTCACCCGGCGCAGGGAAGGGGGAGGCAGGGAGGTTTAGCCTCGGCGCCACCACCAAGGAGGGAATGGCGTCCGGGACGCCATCGACGCCGTGACCGCCACCGGCGGCCAAGGGTTTCCCCGGCCAAGCACCCTGCCGCCACCTCCGAACCAGCCACATCTAGGCCGGCCGGAGGTCATGCATCACGAGCGGACCAGGATCGCCTCCGATCTGACGAGGGGAGCCCGGGGCCTCCCCGCGCCATGACCTGCGCCCACCGGGACCTCGCTGCCACAAGAGCCGAGGGAACCGGCTTACCTCACCTACGAGCACTCCCCGCCGCCGGAGGAGCGCCGTCCGCACCAGCGAGGCCGCCGCCTCAGATCCGGACCCTCACCACCCAAAAGGAGCGGCCGATTGGGGGGAGGCTGGATCCAGTCAAGTCGCCCCGCCGCCACCATCCCGGGATCCGGCGCCAGCTTCGCCGGCCGTTCCTCCGGTGGTGGCGAGGTGGGGAGGGAGATGGGAAGGGTGTAAGGCGCGGGGATCTGGGTTCCCCCGTCGCCGCCACGGAGGGCGACGCGGGGGACGGGTGGGGGACGGGGTCTGAGTTGGTAAGTCAATGACACAAGGAAATTAAATACCGTGCCCTCTTCACTCCACTTACTGCCAATGCCAGTCTTCCTCTACCCAAGGTGATTAGATGAAGCATACACTGCAGAAAACTAGTGCATTTGCCGTGGTGACACCACTTGCCAGTGAGTGAGGTTCATGAACACCTAGTCCACTCGTCTCTTCTGAGAACTAGTAGGTGAAATCTATTTATGTATGCAATCACCCTCTCACCCTCACCTAAGAACAAGAAAACCCTCTAGCTCTCAGGAATGAGACAATGCATGAAGAGCATGGCAGGAAGGCAAGAACTCTCTCTCTCTCTCTCTCTCTCTCTACTGTGGCTGACGATGTTGCTTCTGTGATTTTTGAATGGCAGGTGATGAGTGGGAAGGGGTGTGAGAGCTGCAAGGAGTGGCAAGAACACTACTACTGGGAGCACATGGATGTGAAGATCAGGTTCTGCAAGCTCATGACACGAAATCTCGCGCAGGGCATTGTAAGTACTCCCTCCGTCCCGAAATACTTGTCATCAAAATGAATAAAAAGGGATGTATTTAGATGTATTTTAGTGCAACTCTTTCATTCAAAAATGCCTCATCCAAAGTTCTTGGTTCAACTTGTGCATCTGTAGAACAAACGAGACCATATTTGCTCATATGTTTATAATTAAGAGGTTGAGTTACACCTTTCTGCAACCGTGTGAGCCGCCGAGACTGTGCTGCAGAGTTAGCCGGCGCAGAAGATCCGGAGTCGCGCACAGGAGCTCCTGACGCGGGTGATCCCGAGACAGATTCGCCCGCCAGCCGCACCGGATCCTCTGTGGCTTCAGTAGTTGATGGAGAGGTTGCAGCATCCGCAGAAGATCCAGGTGCACCGGTCGGCTCATCATGAGCCCGTGATTGCGCGGGGCCACGCAAATCTGCACCAGATCCTACGCCCTCCTGGCTGGCCGGATCAGCGCTGGAGTCCGCGCCGGTCGGCCGCACCTGGGCCCGCCTCTTGTAGCACAACGGTTGGTCGCGAAAACGCGCCCCGCCTGGGCCATCCGGGTGCTGCTACATGGCGTCTGATGATTGGCGCGGGGCTGCCGCCGCCCGCAAGTTGGCGCGTGGCAGGCGTGAGGCCACGGGAAACCCGCACGCGCCGCAGATTCTGCTGCGGGCAGGTCTGGCGCGTCTGCTGGCGCTGATCCCGACGCGGATTTCCTGAGCTCCACCTGATCTCGTGCGGATCCCAAGGAGGATTTGCTCCCCGATTCCTGACACAGCAAATATGGCACATGAAGACCAAGTTCTTCGTCATTTTTGTCGCTGATTGTTCCTGCAGCATCACCAGAAAACTCGTCTGTACCATTAGGAAGGTTAGTCAGCATTGAATCATCACAAGTGTTTCCCCCATGATCAAGGCCGGTGAGATGAGATGGCAAGAGGAGAATTTCTTTGCGAAGCAAGGCACCTGCATTGGGATGAAGATCAGCAAACGGGAATTTTGTTTCGTCAAAAACAACGTCACGGGAGATATAAACTCGTCCCGTAGACACATCAAGGCATTTTACACCTTTGTGTTGAACACTATATCCAAGAAACACACACTGCTTTGACCAAACATGAGCTTATGCTGATTATATGGACGAAGATTGGGCCAACATGCACACCCAAAAACACGAAGAGATGTGTAATCAGGTTTGGTGTGGAGGAGTCGTTTCATGGAGTTTCATTATTAATAACACGATCGGGAAGCATGTTGATGATATGAACGACAAGGTGAAAAGCTTCATCCCAGAATTTAAGAGGCATGGAGGCCCGACTAGGAGAGCTAAGCCAACCTCAACGATGTGCCTGTGCTTTCGTTCAGCTGAGCCGTTTTGTTGGTGAGCGTGGGGGCACGACACATGATGGGAGATGCCGAGAGTTTGAAAGAAAGAGTTTAATTTCTCATATTCTCCGCCCCAGTCTGATTGAACAGCAAGTATCTTGCTGTCAAACTTGCGTTCAGCGAGTGCTTGGAAATTTTTAAAGACTTGAAAGACATCGGATCTTTTTTTAAGTAGATAAATCCAAGAAAATTTACTATAGTCGTCAATGAAACTCACATAGTACGTATGTCTACCAACTGAGTTGGGGGCAGGACCCCAAACATCTGAAAAAATTAATTGCAACAGTTTGGTAGACACACTAGTGGATATAGGATAGGGTAGCTGATGACTCTTAGCTCGTTGACAGGAATCACAAATAGTCTCAATATTGCGCTCACCAACAAACGGGAGCTTATTCTTTCTAAGTAATTTTTCAACTAAGGAAAAAGAAGCATGTCCTAAATGATCATGCCATCGTGTGGATGAAAGCTTGATAGCACCACAAGCTTGTTTATTTAGTCTCCTAAGCTCCGGAATCAACGGGTAGAGCCCAAGAATGCATCTACCTCGATAGAGAATTTTCTTCGTCACCTGATCCTTGATCAAAAAGAAAAAGGGGTGAAATTCAAGAAAGACATGATTGTCAAGAGCAATTCTATGGACAGAAAGAAGACTTTTGTCGGCATTAGGAACATGCAAAATTTTCCTAAGATGGATTCTACGAGAAGGGGTACTAAAACTTGAATGACTAATGTGACGGATCTCCATACCTTCACCACTAGCTGTGTGGATTTGGTCCTTGCCACGGTATTTCTTCTTCATGGTCACCTTCTCGAGCTCGTTGGTGATGTGGTTGGTGGCGCCACTGTCAACGTACTAGTTGGTGTCGATTCCGTAGGAGCCATCTGCAGCCGCCGCCACTTTGTCATCATCTTGAGAGGAGTCATCGTCCTCTTCGTAGCGGTACCAGCAATCTTTTGCTGTGTGCCCCAACTTGCCACATATCTGGCACCGCGGAGCATCAGGGCGTGCACAAGGATTGACACCGCCGTGGCGAGTTTTGTTGACGGGAGCGTGCCCGCCGTTGCGGGAGTTGGAGCCACCACCATTGCCTCCTCCACTGGACCTCCCCCTGCCACGGGAGAAGCCGCCGCCGCTGCCGCCGCCACCGCGCCGAGAGGAGCCACCACGACCACGAGACGCCGAGTTCGCGGAGGACTTGAAGCCGCCGCCGCCGTTGCCGTGGAAGTGTGCCATCCGCTGGTCAAAGTTTGACAGCATGGTGAAGAGTTCGTCGATGGTGACGGGCGTGACACGAGCATCTAGGGCAGAGATCAGCGGCTGGTAGTCGGCATCGAGCCCGTGGATGATGTAGTAAACGAGCTGGTCGTCGAGGATGGCCTTGCCCGCCGCAGCCAGCTCATCGGCGTAGCCGCGCATGGTGGCGAAGTAGGTGGCGACGGAGAGGTTGCCCTTCTGCGCATTGATGAGAGAAGTACAAATGTTTTTGATTCGACTCACCGATTGCGACGAGTACATGCCAGCGAGCGTCGTCCAGAGCGCGCCCGCCGTGGTGACCGTGGTCACCGTGAGGAGCACCTCCTTGGTGAGGTTGCTCAGCAGGTAGCCGAGGACCTGCTGATCCTCTCGGACCCAGATGGGGTGGAGAGGGTTGGGCGTTGAAGTCTCCTTGCCTTCCTTGGTGGCGACGAGGAGCTGCGCCTGCCCGGGTGGTGTGCCGACGAGTCAAGACCCCGACACCACGCAGCTGCGGTATGATCTGCGGCGCCATAGCACATAGTTCGTAAGGGATAGCTTTCGGTGACCTGGCCGCTGAGGCTAGGCTGGAAGGAAGGCTGGAGGAAGAAGACATGGTGCGGCTTCGACACGTGTGATTTTGGTAGCTAGATGATCTGAAGAAGAGGGGATCTGATTACCATATGCGAGAGGAAAACGTCTTACCCTGGTTGAGGGCGACGTGCTGTTTATATATAGCAGGGGAGCTGAGATTGGCTTGTACATGCGGTCAAGAAAGAAGTAGAGATAAGGGAGATCTTAGATACATCTTGAGAAACAAGAAAGAAAGATGGTTACAAGAAGATCTCTATGCAAACTACCTCTTGGACTTATCTCTAGTATGTACCGAACCATATATCTCCTGCCGCATATAGCATAATGTATAATGATACGTATAATGATGTTTAACATTGATCATATTTATGTACTTAAAGAAAATAATCATGTGAAACTAACCTTGTGAATAATCTCGTATAAACTACTCGTATGTGTGTAATTTGTAAAAAATCTGTTTCCCCATCTTAGCGCATACCGGACAAGTTTGCGAGCAGTTTCATCAGACAGATGCAGACCTCAGAGGGGCTCGACCTGAAACTGAGAGCACCGAGCGGTGAGACATGGCATGTGGGTGTCAGCAAGGTTGCCAATGAGCTGTTCTTGAGGTCAGGATGGGGAGGTTTCGCTAAGGCTCATGAACTGCAGGAGAATGACCTCTTGCTCTTCACATGCACTGGCAATGCCTCCTTCGAGGTCCTAATCTTCGACCCGAGTGGCTGCGAGAAACTGTCTCCTCTCTTCGCCGGCAGAATGTGTCACACCTGATACACCTGATACAAGTGTATCAGTGGACATGTAATAGGTGAGGAGAGGAATTGGGCCATAAGCAAGTGGGCTGGAGCCCGTGGATGTAATGGGCCGCGTGTGGCCTAGAGCGGGTACTTAACCATCGTGTATTAGAGGACTGGTTATGCAATGAGAAAATACTGAATACACTTCTCGTCTCCCTTCGTCTATCTCTCCCTCCTACTCTCCTCACCTACTCATGTTCCCCTCTGTGCGATCGATCCCCTTTCCTAGGGTTCATCGGTCGTCACAATTGGTATCAGAGGCCCCAAAATTTTGCTTCCTCCGCCGATCCGCGCGCTGCCGCCCACATCCTCTTGGTAAATCGGTAACATCCATCGCATCAAAAGCGGATTCGCGGTGAATTCGCACGAAATCTGTGCGGGGTTCGATTTGCTCGAGCGGAGCAACGATGCCGCCCAAGGCTTCGCAGACACGGACGATCATGGCCGCCATGGAGAATCGTACAACCAACCTCGCGGCTCTCATGGAGAAGCTCTCTCGCGATTCGACGAGGAGAAGGCGGAGGCGCTGCAGACAAACGCGCTGGAGGCGCAAACCAAGTTCAATCAGCAGTGTCTCAGAGCTGCAGAGTCATCAAAACAGATCGGGATCACTCAAGCCGAGATCGATGACGCGCGCCGTGGCATCTCCTCGCCTCGCCGCTCGTCCGTCCGATCCGCATCGACAATCCATCCACAGCCGTGCTCCACACGCCGCCACTCACGGAGGGACCAAACACCCCGCACACCACCACCACCGGGACCCCCAGACCGCCAGCCCGGGCGTTGCGTTCATGCCGCACGCGCGCCACCGGGGAACGCAACCCGCGATCGGGTCAACGAGGGTTCGCCCGCTTCCTGTGCCAGAACCACCGGCGCTCCGGCAGAGCACACCCATCCGCAACAGCCACGGAGGATCACGGCTGCACCACCAAAACACCGCCTCGCTCGACGGTGAGGCCCCACGCCTATGGCTTGATCGCTGTTTAGCTTATTTCGAGCTCTACCGCTGCCCGAACACAATTGGGTGGCCACCGCAGCGCCTATGTTGAGGGTCACGCCGCCTCGGCTCCGAAGCGTTTCGCAACAAGATCCCGCTCTCCAAAGGAATATGTTCAGACGTGCGCCGAGGAGGAGTTTGGACCAGAGGAGTTTGAATCCATGATGCACAATCTCTTGCAATTGAGATAGACCGCAGTGTGGTGGATTACAGGCAGCAATTCAAGTTTACATGTACAATCTGCTCAAGACTGGATGCAACCTCAGCCCCAAATTCTTTGTTACTCAGCTTTTATTAGGCCAAGGATGAGCTCCGAGCAGCGGTACGCATTCAGGCACCCAACAGCATCACGAGGGCCACCTTTTTTCAAGGATTCAGGAAGAGGAGCTTGAAAATCAACGTTCCAAGTCGCGCCCGGCGCATACGGGCAGATCACCACCACTGCCCTATGCGACACCACCGCCGGCAAGACCACCACCATCACCATCCACAGGTCCCGCGGTGCCTCTTACTCGACCGATGGTAGCAGCCAAACCAGCTGCAGATGACTTTGGCAGGGAGCAACAATTACGCGATTACAGACGCCAACATGGCCTTTGCTTTCGCTGTGGGGAGAAATACTCTAGGGAACATCAGTGCAAGCGCCCAGCTTAGCTTTTGACAATTGAGGTCGGGGAGTATGGGGAAGTTCGTACGACGACGCTGCACGCGCTCGAACTACTTGGATGAGCCGATTGCCACCGAACCGGGCTGTTGTTTATCGTCACCAACACGGTGGAAGGTACTGAATCATGAAACTATCCGACCACGCGCAACCGCTGGAGACCGCATAATGCTGCTGCTAGTGGATTCGGGAGTACCCACAGTTTTGTCAACGCCTCATTTACCAAACGATAACTCGCAGTGACTAAGATCATACCCACAATAGCCGTCGAGTGGCTAATGGGCAGCAACTGCAGCAATCAAGTAGTTCCTCAGCTACAATGGACAGCACAGGACACAAGTTCAAGATGTACATGCGTGTCTTGCAACTTGGAGTCTATGACACAGTTCGGGGTGGATTGGCTTGCACAACACAGCCCGATGCAAAGGTGATTGGAACCTTAAGACAATTCAGTTTGCTCATGAAGGAACACCGTGCATCTCACCGGGTCCGATCGATGAAACACCAACGATCACAGCTCTCGACGCCGCTCGGTTGTGGCAAATGCATGAGGCAAACGAGATCCGGGAGCTGCTCGTGGACTGCAGCACCGTCATCTCACAATTCAAGAACCTACCTCCGGTCATCCAACAAGTCCTGACAGAATTCCGAGATGTCTTCGAGGAGCCAACCACACTTCCTCCACACATGCAGTATGATCACGCAATCAATTTGGAACCCGGAGCATCCCCCATCAACTTCCGGCCCTACCGCTACTCGCCGCTGCAGAAAGACGAGATAGAACGCCAAGTTGCGAGATGTTCGCGACAGACTGATCACCCACAAAGATGAGCCCTTTTGCAGCTCCGTGTTATCTTGGTAAAGAAGAAAGACGGCACGTGGAGGTTCTGTGGATTACCGTCGACTCAACACTATTACTATCAAGAACAAATTTCCCCTGCCAATCATCGACGAGCTCTTGGATGAACTCGCAGGCGCTGCATTCCAAGATTGATTTACGAGCTGGATATCATCAAATACGGATGAGAGAAAGTGATGAAGTGAAGACTGCGCTCAAAACACATCACGGGCACTTCCAATTCAGAGTTATGCCTTTCGTGTCACCAACGGGCCACCAACATTCCAAAGGCTTGATTAACTCCATCTTCTACGGTCCAAATCGTAAGTTTGTCATTTCCTTTCTTGATGACATCCTCAGATTCAGCTGCTCGCTGCAGAGCACGTGGAACACCTTCGCATGGTCTTCTCCATCCTCCGCCAAAGATCAACTATATGCCAAAGAGTCCAAGTGCTCCTTTGCTCAACCTCGCGATCGAGTACTTGGGCCATGTGATCTCCAAGGAAGGTGTGGCCACCGATGCCAAGAAGACGAAAAGCGATGCGTGAATGGCCTACTCCAACCAATGCCACCGAGCTGCGGATTCCTTGGGCTCACGGGTATTATCGCAAATTTGTTCCCGTTATGGAATCATCGCCAAGCCATTGACGCAACTCCTCACCAAGAAAGGATTCACATGGTCAGCTCAAGCACAAGCTGCATTTGACTTGCTCAAGGATGCTATGGTCAACACCCCTTCTTGCTCGCTAGACTTCTCACGCCTGTTCTCCATCGAGACCGACGCAGGCGACACCGGGCGTGGGGGCCGTGCTGGTCCGTGATGGTCACCCGCGGCCTATCTCAGCAAGGCGTTGGGGTGCGCAACCAGCGCCTCTCCATCTATGAGAAGGAGTTCTCGCCGTCATTATGGCCGCCGAGAAGTGGCGACATTACCTTCAACGCGCTCCATTTGTCATCGCCACCGATCACAAGAGTCTATGCAACCTCGGTGACCAGCAGTTGAAACAGAGCTGCAGCGCAAGGCCATGTCAAAACTGGTTGGACTCCAGTTCTCCTTCGGCATCGGGCGTGGAGGAAAATGGCGCCGTAGACGCCTCTCTGCGCCAGCCATCTCCTCGCCTCGACGCTCATTAACGTACAACCACAATGGTTACAGAAGTAGCCAATTCCTATGAGATGATGCGATGCCCAAGATCTTCTCCAACGATTGGCTCTTCGCAGTCCGGACGAGCAGGGTACGAACTCCGTCAAGGCGTCATCCGCTTCCACAACAAACTCTGGATTGGCGCCAATTCGGCCTTGCAAACCAAGCTCATCACAGCTTTTCACGCTAGTGCAGTGGGGGGCCATTCGGGCGTGACAGCCACATATCAGCGCATCAAGTAACATTTTGCCTGGCGTGGCCTCAAGCAAGCTGTGGAGGAGTTCGTGCGGCAGTGCGAAGTGTGCCAACACGCCAAGCACGAACACATCAAGACGCCAGGCTTACTGCAGCCACTTATTGTGCCCACTGAGCCGTGGCACGACTTAACCATGGATTTCATCAAGGGATTACTGGCGTCCGAGGGCTACGAGGTCATCATGGTCGCCGTCGACCGCTTCACCAAGTATGCACATTTCGTGCCTCTCCGTCACCCCTTCTCGGCTGCAACGGTGGCACGTGCCTTTTGGGACAATATCATCAAGCTTCACGGCGTTCCGCACTCGATCGATCCGATCGGGACTGCATCTTCACCAACAATATGTGGCGCGCCATTCTCGGCGCGGCTGGCACCAAACTGAGCTACCCACGGCGTATCACCCACAAACCGACGCCAAAGCGAGCGTGAATCAGTGCTTGGAGATGTACTTGCGATGCGCAGTCCATGACACACCGTCCAAGTGGCGCAAGTGGCTCTCGACGGCAGAATTATGGTACAATACTACCTATCATTCCTCGCTGAACACCTCACCATTTCAGTAATCAGATGGGAAGGAACCCAATTTTGAGGATGCCGACGCCACAAGACAACTATCAGCAGAAACAAGTTCAGAGCTGGACCGGGCCATGCATACAGACGCCCTCCAGGCACAGCTCGCGCGCGCCCAGAATCGTGTCAAACAGAAGGCAGATAAGCATAGGACAGAGCGCTCGTTCGCGGAAGGTGAGCAAGTGCTACTCAAGCTTCAGCCATACACATAATCGACAGTGGCGAATCGCCCCTGCCCCAAGCTCGCCTACAAGTTCTTCGGGCCATTCACGGTCCTGCAACGCATTGGCGCTATGGCATACAAGCTCCAGCTGCCAGCCAACAGCCGCATCCACCCAGTTTTCCATGTGTCACAGCTGAAGCCTTTCACACCGGACTACTCGCCGGTCTTCTCAGAGCTGCCTCACGCGCCGGACCTTACCGCGGCTCCACTTCAACCCGTGACCATCCTGGATCGACGGATGGTCAAGAAAGGCAACAACTCGGTGGTTCAGGTACGCGTTCAGTGGTCATCCCTGTCTCCAGCTTCAGCAACATGGGAGGACTACAACGTGCTTCGTCTTCACTACCCAACGACACCTTGCTGGGAAGACGGCGCTACCGCTCAAGGAGGGGCAACTGTCACACCTGATACACATGATACAAGTGTATCAGTGGACATGTAATAGGTGAGGAGAGGAATTGGGCCATAAGCAAGTGGGCTGGAGCCCGTGGATGTAATGGGCCGTGTGTGGCCTAGAGCGGGTACTTAACCATCGTGTATCAGAGGACTGGTTATGCAATGAGAAAATACTGAATACACTTCTTGTCTCCCTTCGTCTATCTCTCCCTCCTGCTCTCCTCACCTACTCCTGTTCCCCTCCGTGCGATCGATCCCCTTTCCTAGGGTTCATCGGTCGTCACAGAATGCGCAAACACTTTGACAATATGGTGGGTCAAGGCGGCGTTGAGAAATACCTTGATTCTGATGATACTAGGGTGCCGTCTCAGTTTGCTGGATCCCCTCAAAAGGCCTCTACTTCAAGAAAATACAGTGGCAAAACTAAATCAAGTAAGTAACACTACAATTTTGCGGCGCATACAAGAAATGAGATCTCTTCCTTTTGAAAACTTTATGTTGGATCTGTAACTATCCAATTATGCAGTATCAAGATATGTGTCAGTTCCAGTGTGGTTCATGTACACACTGAATTTTCTCCATATATAGGCAAAGAGCTTCCTGACTCACCAAGCAGCAGCAGCTGTCATGTCAAGCTTGAGGCAACTGAGGAACAGGATAGCGATGATGACACATACACTGAGCCCGATGATTACTACTCTTCGAGGGCTGCAAGTCAGCTAAATGAGGATGAAAAACAGGAAATCATGGAGCATGCTTCCATCCGACCGGGGAATCCCGCATTCGTGATGGTTCTGCTGATGACCCATCTCCAACGCAAGAACAACTTCCTGGTCAGTTTCGTCAGTTGTTTTAGATTGACTCGAACCATTTGATACTTGCAAATTAAGTTTGTGCTTTTTTTTGCAGAACATAATTAAATTGCATCTACCTGAGCACTTAGATTTGTTAACATCAAGATTTATCATTAAGTTTACTTGCTATAGTGCCAACATAGTCATGCTTCTTGTGTAGACCATCCCCAGTAAATTTGCAGCTGATCATGTTCAGAGCAAGCCGCGTGAGGTCCTGCTGCTCAGGCCGAGCAGAGAAGACAAGTGGCATGTCAGGTGCTACCATTCCTGCAGGACCAGATGCTTCAACCGCCAACGTTGGGTCAAGTTTGTGAGGGACAACGGGCTGCGCGAGGGCGACGTCTGTGCCTTCGAGCTGATCAAAGGCGCAAGGAAGACGACGACGATGGCCGTCCATGTCGCTAGGAGGAAGAAAGATGGCCGGTTTGTTACCGTGGGCTAATTATAAGTTCCTGCCCACCCTTTCTCCTACATTTGGGTATGCAATATGTTGTACCGACCTGCCACTCCAAATTGAACCGGTTGTACCTGGTGATGCATTTGCATGACAATACAATGGCACATTTTGTAGCCTTCTTAAGGATAGTCATGCTAACAAGCACTTTGTCATGGTTTTGTCACGACAGATGTCTTCATGAAAGGACTTAGTCGTGGAGCCATCGCAACGGGTTAGCTTAAAGGGGTTAAAGCGGACAAGGGATGCAAGAGAGTTTTATACTAGTTCGGCCCCTTACGCTGAAGGTAAAAGCCTACGTCTAGTTGTGATGGAATTGATGGGGTTTCGATGATCAGGGAGCGAATACGCTTTGCCTGAGTCTCGAGTTGTTGTCTGTTGTCCTCAACCGCCGCCGGGTCGTCCCCTTATATACATGGGTTGACGCCCGTCGGTCAGAGTCCCGAGGCTGGCTCATAAACGTGTCTGACCCGGTATCTGCTCTTTCTACCTTATAGTACAAGTTACGTTGTCAATACCGGTTTATGTCTACAGGCCTTAAACCGGCTTTGGACCCTGGGCCTTCTTGAAGCGTCTTCATCTGTCTTCATGGTCTTCAGATATGATAACTACTGATGAAGTTAACCCGGCCTCTCCTGGCCGGTTTACGCCCAATAGTAGTATCCCCAACATTAGGCCCCAGATTGATTTTAACTGGTTCACGTGAATCCTCAGTACTTAAGAAAACTTCGTCTTCAACATCTGCCATAATTTTGACCGTTGTGACCGTCATCTTCCCGGGCCGTGGTAAACCGCCGTGACATCATCTGTTTATTAAAAACTGTATACAACCCATCTTCATTAATGGGCCTCCGACAATCGAGGCGACAGCTCCGGCTTATTTCCAAATTTCTGGCTCCCTTGCCTTTATAAATAAGGCCAAGGGGTCATTTTCACTTTTCCCCTTCGTGCCTCTTCGCCTCATCGTCTTCCTAGCGCTGCTCAACCTCTGGAGCTCTGCCGCCACTGTCGACCGTCGCCTCTGCTTCAACTCTGGCCGTTGCATCACCCTGAACGCACCAGAGAACTGTGGTGCTTCTCTGCTCTCTCATCAGCACTGGTATGCTCTCTGTTCTTCCACCATAGATCTGTTATAGGGTTTCGGTGTTCTTCGGTGTTCGTTGGTGTTCATTGCTTGTATAATAGGGTTTTGATCCAGACCTTGATATTCATCTTGTTCAATGATAGCCGTAGCCCTTCTTTTCCATCTAATACACCTCGTTAAAATAGAAGGTCCCATCTGAACCTTCATTCACTGTTTCGGTACTACTTCTTAGGTCTGAATATATTTTCCTTTTCTGATATGTAGCAGATCCAAAATTGTAATACCAACTTGTGAAATCTGTTTTCCTTCACTTACACATATGTAGACCTGTATCTTCAATGTCAGACTAGGCGGTTTAACTTTTTCAAAAAATGATGACCCGGTATATACCATTAGTCCCCTTGTTGAACCGCCAATGTACTTCAACTTATATCCTTTGTTTAATAAATTCCGGTTTATGATTAACCAACTCCGGTTTAACAACATGCTTACATCCTTGTACCGCCGCATAGTTGTCCACTATAAATCTTAAACCGGTAATTATCATGTTGTAGATCATTCATTGCCATGGCCAAGCAAGTGTATGAATGCAATTGGGTCCCTTCTCGAGTGACTGAAGAGCAGTTAAACAACCTTGTCAAAACGGGCGCTTTAACCAAGAAAGATGTCATTCACTGGAGGGTCCCTGGCCCGGAATGTCCTCTTGCACCCAAGGATGGAGAGGTTGTTGTATTTGCTATCACTTAGGCCGGGGTTTCAACCCTCCCGGTTCAAAATTTTTCCGGGATGTATTGGCCAGCTTTCAACTGCGCCCACAAGACATCGGTCCTAACTCTGTGACCAACATCTGCCACTTCCAAGTTTTTTGTGAGGTTTACCTTCAAGAGGAACCCACAGTAGAACTGTTCAGGGATTTCTTTCACCTAAACCGTCACACGGAATTCAAAGACGGACCCAACACAGAATTGGGTGGAATGGCGGTTCAGAAAAGAAAAGAAGTCACCTTTCCTCATCCCAGTCTCCACACTCACCCCAAAGAGTGGAACCAGACCTGGTTTTATTGTAAGGACACGTCTCCAGCTGGCGAAAAACCCCTGCCGGGTTACCGTCCTAAACGTCTGAGCAACACACATCCTCTTCCTCAAAGGCTGACCGCCAAAGAAAGGGCCAAATATGCTCCTCAACTATCAAAGCTTAGGGCCTTTATAGCAAACGGTTTGACAGGAGTTGATCTTGCGTGCTCCTGGATAAGATGGAGCATTTTGCCCTTAAGCCGGCGCCCCGGTTTGATGTGTGAGTATACAGGGAATTTGAAGGATGCTCAGCGGCACATTGACATTCAGCTTACAGATGACGAAGTCATTGAAGCTGTAAAAAAGATGTTGAACGAAACGGAGGATGTATGTGCTCAAACCGGACTACTCCCTTTCTGCACCATCAACAAACCGCCAGCTATAAGAATCATATAAACTGTTTATCTGAAATTGCTTCTGTCCCAATACTCTCTAAAAGCGTGATTATTTTCTTGACAGGGCGATGATCCGTTCTGGAACAAGAAACCCCCGCAAGACAAACCGGTTAAGCCAACCCGTCAAAAAAACAAAGTTGTGAAAAAAACTGCCAAGAGAAGGACCACTGCATCTTCCGATCCACCAGCTAACGATGATGTGGGTAACCTGGATTTAGAGGTAGAACTTGACTCACTTGGTTCATTTTTCATACGCCTTATTGATGATGATTATTGTCAGGATGACGCTGAAGGCAGCCAAGCTGATGCTGTAGAGGTAATCACTCTTTCCTCCGATTCAGATCCTTTGCCAACACTAAAAATCCGTCGAGCAAACCGGAAAGTTAAATTTTCTCATCCTCTTGCTTACTTGGATCTGAACTTTCTTACGAAGCAGCACGAAGCTCGCCGCACAACTTGGCATAGCGGCCAGGTAGTTACCTCCGCCGGTTTATCGAACAGTCCGGTTCGGAAACGCCGATCAGAGGTCTCTTATTCCCTTGACACTTCACGCCCCAAAGCGGGTTGTTTTTGTCAACCTCTTAATCCACCTGACTCAAATTATCAGGGCACTTCTCATTCATCCTCGGGCGAGTCGTCAGCCACCAAACTTCCACCCCTCAAAATGGTTCTTGGGTGAGTTATATACTTGTTTTTACCCTTAACATGCATTTTATACATTATACTGACCTCCGGCCTTCTTACTTTTCTCAGTGCTAAGCCCAGACCAAGCAAGAAGGCTCGGTTGAACACCCCGGCTGATGAAGACGTGGCTGTTAATCCGGAGAAGATTCCAGATCCTGAAGAGGCCAACATTGATGATATGTTGAATGACCCACCGCCTCAAGTTCATGACTTCGTTTCTGAGCAGGCAGAAATTGACACCACCGGCTATGCCGACTAGCCAACAAGCCCTATCCGGACTGACAAACCGGTCAGTCCATAAAAAGATACTGACAAACCGGCAACTCCAGTACAAACTGCTGAGGAGAAGGATGATGATGTTCTGATTACTGGCATTGTCCATACTGATCCAGGAAATCCCGTTGCTTTGTCGAAGCATACCGCAAAAGAGGAATTTTCTGCAATTGGCAAAGGCAAATGGAATGCCGATCTGTCCACTTACGCCCATCTAAATGCTCAAGACCTTCTTTCCGGCTATCTGAACCGTCTATATACCAGTCGTGATTATGAAGCCGGCTTGGTAAATATGATGAAGGAACGATATGAGGTAATTTCATAAGTATTGCCCCATTATTTCTTAATTGCAGCTTATCAACTCTAGTAGCCCCCAAGTGACGGTTTAAGATATCAATTTAAACCAGGACTTAGTAAAAAACTTTATGCTTTGCAACAATGCATCTGAACTTCACTGAAGTAGCCCCCAAGTGCCGGTTTAACTTTATAAAGATGAACCGGGACTTTGGAGAAGAACCTCCCGTATCAGTATTCTTTGAGCAAATATCCATTAGCCCCCAAGTGCCAAGTTGAATACTTGTATTATGCTTGGGACTTGTAGAAAATGTATGATGAAGAGCAAATATGCATTAGCCCCCAAGTACCAAGGGCATAACTTGTTGTGTGCTTGGTACTTCAAGTATGTACTGTCACCTCATCATATATCTGTCTCTTTGCAGGCCGAGCTGAGCAAGAAAGAGAGCCAAACCACCGATCTGCAGGAGAACCTTAAATCGCAACAAGCTGAAACCTCCAAGGCGAAGGAAGAATTGACCAGCGCTCTAGGCGCTATGGAAAAACTGAAAGAGGGCTTCAACAAGGAGCGGTCAGATTGGGAAAGTGAAAAATCCGATTTGATCAAAAGGGCTGATAAAGCAGAAGCCGCTCTCAAACCGGTGGTTGACGAGCTGACCAGTGTAAAGCGGCAGGTTCATGCCATGACCGCAGCTGTGTTTGGTAAGCATCCTTGACTCCTGATTTCAACATATCCTTTCATGTACTTGCCGGTTTACTAATCATTGTGATGATACAGGAACTCGTATTAGCCACTTGGGATCTGATGTTCAGAAGAAACTGAAAGCAGTTTATACTCTGATAGAGCAGTTGTATACCGGCGCGCAGCGGATCATATATACTGCTTCACACAATAATACGCCTCCCACCTTGATCAAGGATACTTTACAAAGGCAATCTATGCTTCCTGCCCGGGTTGACGAGCTAAAAAAGTCTGCTGCTAGAACGGGCGCTTTGGCCGCATTGATCCAGGCAAAAGCATGGGTTACTAACTTTGATCCAGTTGAAGCGGCCCAAGGTTATCCCAGTTTGAAGGAAGACGGAACAGAATTTGGCGAAGATGATCTCCGGATCATAAACCGGGAAGTAAGCCCATTGGCTTGTCAATTGGTTGAAGAAGCAGACCTTTCATATTATCAAGCCAGCTATGATGACAAGAACAAACGGGTTGCTGCACCAATTCCAGAAGCTCAGAATCTTATTTCGCCAATCCGTAAGCACACTTATGCCCCTGACATTGAACCGTCTATGCTGATAAGTGACGAAGCTGTATTCCAAGCCCTAACTGGGATCGACTGGGCAACTGTTGATTTCCAGCCACTGGGTAGGGAAGAAGAAGTTGAACCGGCGCGAGATGATCCGCAACCATCAGGTCAAGCTAGTGATCAATCCTGAACCGGAGGCCGGTTTAGTCTTCTACATGCTGCGACATGTAGTTGAGAAAACAATTATCCTTTTGGGCACTGGAAAGCCTTGTAATAGGCTTAGTGAAAATACTTGTTCTGATATGCCTTCGCGCATATTTATCTGCAATTGACGCTTGCTTGATTCAACGTACATAAGATATGATATCCATATTCATTTGTTCAAGCTGTTCCTGCAGACAAGAAGCTTAAAGCGCCCTGGCGGTTTACCACCAGGTGGGTCATGATACCCATATATATATGACCAAGGTTTATAACCTAGATTGTGAAATATAACCAAATATGGAAATATATAATACCTGCAACCTTTAGGCATGATGTTGGCTGACCAACCCAACTCTTGGAGGAGAAATAACTCCTGTTTATATAAGGCCGGTTTATAGTAAAATCGTTCTGGGTTATGATAAACACCAGTTTACTCCATACCGGGATTTCGATTCAAAACCAGACCGGGCTGATAGTCTTCGGATTATGATTTGATCGTGTACTGTCGATTTGTAATTGGCAGTCTAACCGGGTTGATAATACCGGTTTAAAAAACATCATAAATCTTATAAAAAAGAGAGCAAAATTCAATCAAAGGCAAATAAAACCGTTGTAGTCGAGGCTTTTCACGGGCTACCAGGCCCCAAATTCAAGGCTTTTCATGGGCTGCCAGGCCACTGAGTTAAACCATTTTTGCAAAGCCTTTTAAGATAGTCCGCAATCCTTAACCAATCATCGTTTTAACTTGACAAGTTCAGGGTCTGTATTTTAGAGTAACTTGTCAAAGTTCGAAGGGTCATACCAGGTTTACCTGGGCGGCGTGACTTACTGAAAGAGGCAGGTTAACCCGGGGTTTTAGGTGTATACACCAGGCTTCCAAGCCATGGCTTGATAGCCCAATTACAAGCGTTGATTCTAAGTTCATTGCGATAGCAAAGAATCCCCAAGTAATGTTTTGAGCAGTGCTCAGTGGGTGCCTATGTTTGAGTTGTTGTTTTTACAACACTCTCTTTGGCCCCGGATTGATTTGGCTTTAAGCCAATCAAGAGGTGTGACTTTGGTTCAGATACAACCAAGCCCCCAAGTGATGCTGTGGCATTACGCCGATCAAGAGGTGTAGCTATGGTTCGAATACGACCAAGCCCCCAAGTGATGTGATATAAAGCTTTAACAAGCTAAATCAAGGGGTAAACCGGACGCCGTTTTAGAAACAGAAGCTCCATGTAACCACACATGATGGAAGAAAACAACGGATACCCCACTTTAACTGAGGTTCCGGTTTATTGTATTGATCATAATATATACATTGTCATAATATGTACATAAGCAGAGCCTATAACTCAAGTATAGTAGGGCCGAAGATGAGCAATATTCCACGGCCGGTTGGTCTCCTCCTCCGATTTACGTGAGTCCTTGTGCTCTCGAACATCGATTAGGTAGTACGAACCGTTGTGCAGATTCTTGCTAACCACAAAAGGTCCTTCCCAAGGGGGGGATACCTTGTGCATATCCGTCTGATCCTGGATGAGCCGAAGCACCAAATCTCCTTCTTGAAAGGTTCTGGTTCTAACCCGGCGGCTATGATAGCGACGCAGATCTTGCTGATAAATCACCGAACGGGCTGCCGCTATGTCACGCTCCTCATCTAACAGGTCAAGAGCCTCTTGCCGTGCCTTCTTGTTGTCAGCTTCAACATATGCCGAACACTAGGAAGAACCGCCTCCGCTCCATAAACCATGAAGAACGACATATATCCTGTCGACCTGTTGGGTGTGGTGTTGATGCTCCATAACACAGAAGGTAGCTCCTCAACCCAACAACCCAGCATCCGTTGCAAAGGAACCATAAGCCGGGGTTTGATGCCTCTCAAGATCTCTTGATTGGCCCTCTCCTCTTGACCATTGGACTGTGGGTGAGCCACTGATGACACGTCAAGCCAGATGTGCTCACGTTGGCAGAACTCCTTCATGGCACCCTTTGATAGATTGGTACCATTGTCTGTTATAATGTTGTGTGGAAAACCAAATCGGAAGATCACCTTTTTGATGAATTGAACCGCCGTGGCCGCAACACTTACTGACTGGCTCTGCCTCCACCCACTTTGTGAACTTTTCAACCGCCACCAAAAGGTGGGTCTTCTTGTCCTTGGACCTCTTGAAAGGCCCAACCATATCCAGCCCCCAAGTCGCAAATGACCAAGTGATTGGAATCATCCTCAATTCTTGAGCCGGTACATGAGCGCGCTTGAGAATTTCTGACAACCATCACATCTTTTGACCAAGTCCTCGGCATCAGCATGAGCTATTAACCAATAGAAACCGTGATGAAATGCCTTGGCCACCAAAGATTTTGAACCGGCGTGGTGACCACAGTCTCCTTCGTGGATCTCACACAAAATTTCACAACCTTCTTCAGAAGACACACAACGTTGAAACGCCCCTGTCACACTGCAATGATGCAACTCTCCATTGATAATGGTCATGGACTTGGACCGCCGGATTATCCGCTCGCCGTAGTCTCATCCTCCGTAACTCGCCCGGTTCATATATGCGGATAAGGAACCGCCCAATCCGGGATAATATGAAGAGCCGCCACCAACTGAGCTTCCGGATCAGGAATAGCCAGATCCTCTTCACCAGGGAGCTTGACGGACGGATTATGTAGAACATCCAAGAAGACATTAGGCGGAACCGGTTTGCGTTGGGAACCTAGACGGCTTAAAGCGTCTGCCGCTTCATTTTTCCGCCGGTCCACATGATACACCTGATAACCTTTAAAGTGACCTGCAACAATATCCACCTCACGACGATATGCTGCCATGCGTGGGTCTTTGGAATCCCAAGTGCCAGATACTTGTTGAGCTACCAGGTCCGAGTCACCGAAACACTTAACTCGGCTCAGGTTCATCTCCTTAGCCATCCGAAGACCATGGAGTAAGGCCTCATATTCAGCTGCATTGTTAGTGCAAGGGAACATTAAACAGAGAACATAACAAAACTTATCACCTCGCGGGGAAGTTAATACGACTCCAGCCCCCGAGCCCTCCAATTGCCTGGACCCATCAAAATGAATAGTCCAATAAGTGTGATCCGGCTTCTCTTCTGGTGCTTGTAGTTCCGTCCAATCATTGATGAAATCCACAAGTACCTGAGATTTGATCGCCGTTCGGGGTATGTATTTCAATCCGTGAGGTCCGAGCTCGATAGCCCACTTGGCAGTCCGGCCAGTTGCTTCCCTGTTCTGGATTATATCGCCCAAAGGAGCAGAGCTGACCATCGTGATGGGATGACCTTGGAAATATTGCTTAAGCTTCCGGCGTGCCATGAAAACTCCGTATACCAGCTTCTGCCAGTGCGGGTACCTCTGCTTGGACTCAATAAGTACTTCACTGATATAATAAACCGGATGCTGAACCCGATATTCCTTTCCTGCCTCCTTGCGCTCCACCACAATAGCCACACTAACTGCCCGAGCGTTAGCGGCCACATATAGCAACAATGGCTCCTTGTCAACTGGAGCAGCAAGAACCGACGGGTTAGCCAGCTGCCGCTTTAAATCCTCAAATGCTTCATTTGCGGCGTCACTCCTGCAAGTTATCGTTTTCAAAGATCGATATAAAGGAATGGCCTTATCACCAAGGCGGCTGATAAACCGGCTCAATGCAGCAATCCGGCCTGCCAAGCGTTGAACATCATTGATACACTTTGGTTTGGCTAGGGAGGTGATAGCCTTGATCTTTTCTGGATTAGCTTCAATGCCCCTATTAGACACCAAAAATCCCAAGAGCTTGCCTGCCGGTACACCAAAAATGCACTTAGCCGGGTTAAGCATCATTTTGTAAACCCGCAGGTTATCAAAGGTTTCCCTCAAGTCATCGATCAAAGTCTCCTTCTCCCTTGATTTCACCACAATATCATCCACATAAGCATGAACATTACGGCCGATTTTCTTATGAAGAAAATTCTGCACACACTGTTGATAAGTTGCCTGGGCACTCTTGAGCCCAAAGGGCGTGGATACATAGCAGAAGGCTCCAAAAGGAGTTATGAAGGCCGTTTTCTCCTGGTCCTTAACTCCCATCTTGATCTGATGATAGCCAGAATATGCATCCAAAAAACTCAAATGCTCGCAACCCGCCGTAACATCAATGATTTGATCAATACGGGGGAGGGCAAAAGGATCTACGGGACAAGCCTTGTTAAGATCTGTGTAGTCTACACACATACGCCAAGTGCCGTTCTTCTTAAGGACCAGCACCGGATTAGCCAACCACTCGGGATGAAATACCTCAATGATAAATCCAGCCGCCAAGAGCCTGGCTACTTCTTCTCCAATAGCCTTGCGTCTTTCCTCATTGAACCGGCGGAGAAACTGTTTGACCGGTTTATACTTAGGATCAACATTAAGAGTGTGCTCGGCGAGTTCTCTCGGTACACCTGGCATGTCAGAAGGCTTCCACGCAAAGATGTCCCGATTCTCACGGATGAACTCGATGAGCGCGCTTTCCTATTTTGGATCCAAGTTAGCGCTGATGCTAAACTGCTTGGACGAATCGCCAGACACGAAGTCAACAAGCTTAGTCTCATCAGCCGATTTAAATTTCAAGGCCGGATCATGCTCCGTAGTTGGCTTTTTCAATGAAGTCATATCGGCCGGATCAACATTGTCTTTATAGAACTTCAACTCTTCTGTTGCACAAACCGACTCTGCGTAAGCCGCATCACCTTCTTCACATTCCAGAGCAATCTTGCGGCTCCCATGGATGGTTATAGTTCCCTTGTGACCCGACATCTTGAGCTGCAGATAGACATAGCAAGGCTGTGCCATAAACTTAACATAAGACGGCTGTTCAAACAGGGCATGATACGGAATCTTGATTTTCTGCACTTCAAAGGTCAAAGTCTCTGATCTCAGGTCATGCTCATCGCCAAAAGCCACCTCCAGAGCTATCTTACCAACAGGATAAGCCGATACCAGGTACCACACCATGGAACACCGTATTGGACGGTTTAAGATTTTTATCTGTTAACCCCATGCGACGGAAAGTTTCATAATAAAGGATATTGATACTGCTCCCTCCATCCATGAGTACCTTGGTGAACTTATAACCTCCCACCTGAGGTACCACCACCAATGCCAGATGACCCGGATTGTCAACCCGGGGTGTGTGATCTTCTCTACTCCATACGATTGGCTGCTCAGACCAACGTAAATAATGGGGCACCGCCGGTTCAACAGAGTTCACTGTCCTCTTATGAAGCTTTTGTTCACGCTTGTCTAAGCTAGTGGTGAAGACATGATATTGCCCACTATTTAACTACTTCGGGTTGCTCTGGTAACCCGACTGCTGCTGCTGCTGCTGCTGATTGCCTTGATTATTGTAGCCACCTTGGTTGCCCTAATTACCTTGGTTGTTGTGTCCACCCTGATTACCATGGAAATCTGAACCGGAATTTCCTCCACCATAACCCCGCCCATGAGAACCGTGGCCCGAACCTCCACCCAGTCCATTATCATACCGGAAAGAATTAGAATTTTTGAACTCTTGCATGATGTAGCAATGTTTCCAGAGATGTGTGGACAGAATCTCCTTCATCCCATGCTTTGGGCACGACTGGTTCAACAGATAAGACAGGCGGTCCGGGTTAGGGCTAGGTGCTCCACCGCGCTGGGGCGGTTTACCCTTACGTTGCTGGCCCTTGTCCTGCGCCTTGGTATTAGCCACAAAGTCCAAACTGTGATCTGCTTTACGTTTGCCGCCGTTTCCATGACCCGCCGGGTTGTGGTGTTGCCCCTTGGCATTGCCACTCCTTTTTCCCTTCCCTGTCTTATCATCATCAGACTCGGGATCCTTGGTACTATCAGAGTCGGCATACTTCACTAAAGCGGCCATGAGAGTTCCCATGTCATTGCAATGGTGTTTCAGCCATCCCAGCTTCAACTTCAGAGGCTCAAACCGGCAATTGCCTTCCAAGGTCAGAACTGCGGTATCAGCATTGATGCGGTCTGATGAATGCAAAATTTCCAAAACCCGGTGCACCCATCGGGTTGTTGACTCTCCTTCCTCCTGGACAGAGGCAGCTAAGTCCACAATAGACATAGGCTGCTTACACGTATCCTTGAAATTCTGGATAAAACGGGCTCTCAACTCGGCCCATGACCTGATAGAATTAGCCGGTAAACTCTTTAACCAAGTACGGGCCGTCCCTTAAAGCATCATGGTGAAGTATTTCGCACATGCCGCATCATCCACATCCAGCATCTCCATGGCCATCTCATAGCTTTCGACCCATGTCTCAGGGGACAAATCCGCGGTGTAATTCGGCACCTTGCACGGGCCTTTGAAATCCTTGGGCAGGCGCACATTGCACAACGCTGGGAAGAGGCATGGCACTCCCAAAGAGCTAGAAGTGACCCCTGGTTCCACTGATGTAGTTGGACGAACCGGAGTAAGTTGACGGGCTTCATGCTGCCCCGCTAGCTCGGCCTCTCTGCGTGCTCGAGCCCGGTCCACCACCTCCCGGGCATCACCCGCCGGGTTATTTCCACGGGGCGGATCACGGTTCCGCGTGTTGCTTGACACGGTCGATTCATCCATAAGCCTGCTGTAACTCCGGCTCGGACGAGGAGTGGAATGAATCCGATCGCGACTATGTGAATAAGCCTCCTATTGCACCAAAGCCGTTTGAAGAAGCTCCTTAACCTGACGCCTCTCAACCGCCGCTGGAGAATCGCTTTCGATCGGGATGGCCGCCCGTCGTGAAGCGGCATCGACAAGATTGTCCATCGGAGTAGAATAATGACCCGGTGGTGTTGGGACAGGCTGCGTCACAATGTTGTTCTGTCGAGGTGGATCCATCAAACGTGGCTGAACCAACGCCCCCGCCCCAGGTGCCTCCGCCCGGTTCACCACCAGCGGATTACTGGTCCCTGCTCCCGGGGTGTTAAAGAGGTTCCTAGCATCATAAACCGGAGGCAGGCGAGAATGGTGTCTCCTTTTCAGGACTTCGTGTGACGCATTCTGATCCAACATAAGCCGGTAAGCCTGTGCATCCAAAGCGGCACGCTCCGCGGCCATCCTGGTATCTTCAGGTTCTAGATCGGCTTTGGCCTGAGTAATCTGATCCTTCACTTTCGCGATTTCCGCATCGTGTGCATCCAGATCCGTCGGGTTAACCTCCGCCATCAGCGTTGCCAACACATCAAATAAATCAGATAAAATCTGAGCCGGCGGCCGAACAGGGCCTCCTGCCCCGGCTTCCATTGCCGCCGCTGATCCGGAAATCATTGCTGCTGCGGTCGAAGAATGGAGCGCTGCTGTGTATCGGCCATGAAGATTCCAACCCGGTTTGGCAGATCGGAGGGGTCCGGAATACTGTCGCCATCGGAACAGCCCCCAATCCGGCCATCTTGTAGTTGATATAACGACTCGGTCTCTCCAGTCGATGACTCGTCGCAGGAATAAACAACGGTTTCACCACCAGATTCCGATCTGTCCTCATATTCCCCTCCATGGATGACTCCCACGAAGGCACGCTTCACGATAGGCTTGACCCGAGCAGATCTCGCATGCTGAGCCATTTCGACGAGGTCGGTGCAGATGTCCGGCTCAGGGCCCGGTTCGCCGATCTTGCCGATGAAAACGTGTATGCCACCAAAGGGGACCCCGTACCTGTACTCGATTGAGCCGGCCTCGGGGCCCCAGCCTGCATCATCGATGTAGAGCTTGCCGCGACGACTTTTGGTCATCTGGCCCACAGCATAACCCTTGAGTCCTTCGAAGTTGCCCTCCAAGAACTTGAAACCATCGTGCGATTGCCCCACGGTGGGAGCCAACTGTCGTGGTTTTGTCACGGCAGATGTCCTCATGAAAGGACTTAGTCGTGGAGCCATCGCAACGGGTAAGCTTAAAGGGGTTAAAGCGGACAAGGGACGCAAGAGAGTTTTATACTAGTTCGGCCCCTTACGATGAAGGTAAAATCCTACATCTAGTTGTGATGGAATTGATGGGGTTTCGATGACCAGGGAGCGAATACGCTTTGCCTGAGTCTCGAGTTGTTGTCTGTTGTCCTCAACCGCCGCCGGGTCGTCCCTTTATATACATGGGTTGACGCCCGTCAGTTTACAGAGTCCCGAGGCTGACTCATAAACGTGTCCGACTCGGTATCTGCTCTTTCTACCTTATAGTACAAGTTACATTGTCAATACCGGTTTATGTCTACAGGCCTTAAACCGGCTTTGGGCCCTGGGCCTTCTTGAAGCGTCTTCGTTTGTCTTCCTGGGCTTCAGATATGATAACTACTGATGAAGTTAACCCGGCCTCTCCTGGCCGGTTTACGCCTAGTAGTAGTATCCCCAACTCACTTCATTATATGGCTCATATTTTAATAAGTTCATGATGGGACCTCCTATTTGGCGCATTTTGCATCGAATAGGCTCGCGATGCACCCAGAGCCTTGACTGGGCCGAACAATTGGCGTGTGTCACGCCTGGCCACTTGGTCACCACTTGTCCAGCGTGACATGGCAAGGATCGGGCCCCACCTGTAAGTGGAGCGAGTGGGTCTGTGGGTGAGAGGAGAGGAGAGGGGAGTGTTTAAATATGAACCCGCCGGCTGTGGCTTGGGCATGTGATGTGACTAGCTGTAAACCTCATCCCCAATCATTCCTCTTAAGACAGTTCTCCTTCCTCCCCAAGTCTCTCTCGCTCTCCCTCACATACCGATCCCCTTTCTCTTGCTGGTGTGTTACAATTGGTAATCAGAGCCAAAATCGCCCAAAATTTTTCTCCCCATCGCGCTGGTTGAAGATCGGTAACATCCACCACGCCGGTGTGTGCTGCTTCGGCAAGTGCACCCGAAATTCGTCGCGGGGTTCGAGCTCTTCCAAGCAAGGCGACGACGCCCTCCAAAGCTTCGGCGGTGACGCGTCAGGTGCTGGCCGCCATGGACGAGAGCAACAACAACATCACCAAGATGCTCGAGTCTCTCCTCGCCAAGATGGACGAGCAGAAAGCGGTCCACGACAAGCATATCGAGATTCATGCCGCCTTCAACACGCAGATCTCGCAGGACGTGCGCGGACTCGCTAGACAGATCAATTTGACGCAGGCAGACGTCGACGCGACCCGCAAGACGGTGGAAGGCTTTGCATCGCCGTCGGGGTCGGTCACCACCGTGCTTCACCAGCCCGCCGCTCCACAACAACCCCCACCACCACCCCCGCTGCCTCCACACTTGCCGCATGTGGCCACCGACCCGGGCCGCCCGGCGATCGCCCACGCGCGTCTCGGAGACCATCGACCTCTGTTGATTCCAGTGGCTCCTCAGGGCGGATTCGCCGCTCCGGCTGCCGTTCCCTCTCCAACAGCGGGCTACTACGGAAACGACTACCACAAGCCACCGAAGCACGACTTCCCTTGATTCGATGGCTCTGCTCCGTACCTGTGGCTGGATCGCTGCCTAGCGTACTTCGAGCTCTACAAGGTCGCACCACACAACTGGGTGGTCACCGCGGCGTTGTACATCGAAGGCCAAGCCGCGCACTGGCTGCAGGCATTTCGTCAAACACATCGCGGCATCACCTGGGAAGTGTTCATGTCCGCCGTGCTTGAGGAGTTCGGTGCCGACGAGTTCGAGGTGGTCATGCACAAGCTGCTGCAACTTCGCTAGACTGCCACGGTCGCCGAGTACCACGCGATGTTCGACGAGCAAATGTACCACCTGCTCGCGCTCGATCCGTCCATCAACACTAAGTTCTTCGTCACCCAGTTCATCCTGGGCTTGAAGGACGAGCTACGCGCCCCGGTTCGTCTGCAGGCGCACTCGAGCATCACCAGGGCGTCGGTGTTGGCGCGCATTCAAGAGGAGCAACTGGGCACGACGCGCATGCGCCCACGCATCACACCAGCGGGGCGGCCCCTACAGGCGACGACTCCACCACAGCCACGAGCGGCCGCGCCCAGCCGCGCCCCCGCGGACGACTACGCTCGTGAGCGGAAACTCCGCAACTACCGCAGCGCTAATAACATGTGCTTCAAGTGTGGCGACCGCTACTCGCGTGAGCACCGGTGCGCTCAGCCCGTCCAGCTGCTCACCATCAGGATTGGGGATCACGGAGAGGTGCTCTCCGACGACACCATCCACACCCTGCAACTGCTCGACGACCCCAGACCAGTCGCGCAACCGCCCGCTCCTGCTGGGGACGCTCCCGAGTGCTGCCTCCTCTCGTCGCACGCCCTGGACGACACGGACTCGGCGACCACGATCCGCCTGCGCGCGTTGGTGGGAAACCAGGTCATGTTGCTTCTCCTTGATTCGGGCAGCTCGCACAGCTTCCTCAACAAGTCCTTCGTCTATCGCCTCGGGCCGGCGACGGAAGAGATGCCACGGGTGGACGTGTGCGTTGCCAACGGTGATCGTCTCACCTGCAACCGTATCGTGCCCAAGCTCAAGTGGTGGATGCAGGGGCACACGTTCGCCACACCGATGAGGGAGCTGGACATTGGCGCCTACGACGGCATCCTGGGCATGGACTGGCTCACCCAGCACAACCCCATGACGTGTCACTGGCAGGACAAATGGGTCAAGTTCACCCACGACGGTGAAGAGGTCACGCTCTGCGGCATGCCCACAAAGGCGTCCACCACCCTCAAGGCGATCAAGCCCGACGAGCTGCGCAAGATGATCGCGGGCAACGATGTTTGGGCTATGTCCATGGTGGACACGTGTGGGCGTGCACCGCCACCACGGTGTAAGTGTGCCAGCCAGATGCCACTCGCTGATCTTCTGGAGGAGTTCGGCGACGTGTTCGCGGCGCCGCAAGGGCTCCCTCCACACCGCCAGTACGATCACGCCGTCACACTGGTCGAGGGCGTGGTCCCCGTGAACACGCGCCCATACCGTTACTCGCCGCTGCAGAAGGACGAGATCGAGCGCCAGGTCAAGGAAATGTTGGACGCCGGCGTGATCATGCATAGTGTGAGCCCGTACGTCGCGCTGGTCCTGCTGGTCAAGAAGAAGGACGGCACCTGGCGGTTCTGCGTCGACTATCGCCGCCTCAACGACGCGACCATAAAAAACAAGTTCCCTCTACCCATCATCGACGAGTTGCTCAACGAATTGGCCGGCGCCGCGGTCTTCTCCAAGCTAGATTTGCGAGCCGGCTACCACCAGATCTGGATGCGCGAGGAGGACGAGTACAAGACATCGTTCAAGATGCACCACGGGCACTTCCAGTTCAGGGTCATGCCGTTCGACCTCACGAACGCGCCGGCCACGTTCTAGTGCCTGATGAACGCCATCTTTGGTAAGTATGTGTGCAAGTTTGTAATCATCTTTCTGGATGACATCCTCGTCTTCAGTGAGACCATGGAGGAGCACCTGGAGCACCTGCACATCGTCTTTGAGCTCCTTCGCGCACACCAGCTCTATGTCGAGGAGTCCAAGTGCATGTTCGCCGCCGGTCACATGGACTACCTCGGCCACGTGATCTCCAAGGAGGGTGTGGCAACGGACAAGGAGAAAACGAGCGTGATGGAACAGTGGCCGACATCGACGAACGCAACCAAGATGCGCGGTTTTCTAGGCCTCACCGTCTACTACAGAAAATTTGTGACACACTACGGTATCATCGCCAAGCCACTGACACAGCTGCTCACCAAGAAAGGCTTCGCCTGGACGGAGCAAGCTCAAGCGGCATTCGATCAGCTCAAGACGGCGATGGTCACCATGCCAGTGCTCGCGCTCCCCGACTTCGACAAGCCGTTCTCAATCGAGACGGACGCGTGCGACACAGGGGTGGGCGTGGTGCTCGTCTAGGAAGGCCACCTGGTCGCATACTTCAGCAAAGCCCTGGGAGTGCGCAACCAACAACTGTCGACGTATGAAAAGGAACTTCTGGCGGTGATGATGGCCACCGACAAATGGCGGCCGTACCTGCAGCGCGGCCCCTTCGACATCCTCACAGACCACAAGTCCCTCTGCAACCTGGGCGAACAACATCTAGAGACCGAGCTACAACGCAAGGCCATGGCAAAACTGGTGGGGCTCTAGTTCAGGTTTCAGTACAAGCGCGGACTGGACAACGGAGCGGCTGATGCCTTGTCGCGCGTCGGCAAGCAGCTCGACCTGTCCGCGCTCTCGACGTGCCAGCCGGCCTGGCGACAGGAAGTGCTCAACTCCTACTCCACGGACCCCGACGCGCAAGAGCGAGTGCAGAAACTGGCCATTGTTGGGGAACGTTGCAGAAAATTAAAATTTTTCCTACGGTTTCACCAAGATCCATCTATGAGTTCATCTAAGCAACGAGTCATGGGAGAGATATTGCATCTACATACCACTTGTAGATCACGTGCGAAAGCGTTCAAGGGAACGGGGATGATGGAGTCATACTCGCCGTGATCCAAATCACCGATGACCAAGTGCCGAACGGACAGCACCTCCGCGTTCAACACACGTACGGAGCGGATGACGTCTCCTCCTTCTTGATCCAGCAAGGGGGAAGGAGAGGTTGAGGAAGAAGGCTCCAGCAGCAGCACGCGGCGTGGTGATGGTGGAGAGGCAAGATCTCGGCAGGCTTCGCCAAGCACTTAACGGAGGAGGAGAGGTGTTGGGGAGGGGAAGGGCTGCGCCTTGGATCAGGTGTTCAGCCCTTCCCTCACCCCTCTATTTATAGGGGAAGGGGGAAGGGCGGCCCCTCTAGATGAGATCTAGAGGGGGCGGCGAGGAGGGGCTTGCCCCAAGCAAGGGGCGCCCCACTAGGGTTCCCCCAACCCTAGGCGCATGGGTCCAAGGGGGGTGGGGCGCCCAGCCCTCCAGGGGCTGGTTCCCTGCCCCTTGCAGCCCATGAGGCCCTCCGAGAGGGCTGGCCCCTCCCGGTGGACCCCCGGAACCCCTCCGGTGGCCCCAGTACAATACCGATATGCCCCGAAACTTTCCGGTGTCCGTATGACAACTTCCATATATAAATCTTCACCTCCGGACCATTCCGAACTCCTCGTGACGTCCGGGATCTCATCGGGACCAACAACATTCGTAATCACATATAAGTCTTCCTAATAACCCTAGCGCCACCGAACCTTAAGTGTGTAGACCCTACGGGTTCGGAGACATGCGACATGACCGAGATGGCTCTCCGGTCAATAACCAACAGCAGGATCTGGATACCCATGTTGGCTCCCACATGCTCCTCGATGATCTCATCGGATGAACCACGATGTCGAGGATTCAATCAACCTCGTATACAATTCCCTTTGTCAATCGGTACGTTACATGCCCGATGTTGGGGAACGTTGCAGAAAATTAAAATTTTTCCTACGGTTTCACCAAGATCCATCTATGAGTTCATCTAAGCAACGAGTCATGGGAGAGAGATTGCATCTACATACCACTTGTAGATCGCGTGCGGAAGCGTTCACTAGAACGTGGATGATGGAGTCGTACTCGCCGTGATCCAAATCACCGATGACCGAGTGCCGAACGGACGGCACCTCCGCGTTCAACACACGTACGGAGCGGATGACGTCTCCTCCTTCTTGATCCAGCAAGGGGGAAGGAGAGGTTGAGGAAGATGGCTCCAGCAGCAGGACGACGGCGTGGTGTTGGTGGAGAAGCAGCACTCCGGCAGGGCTTCGCCAAGCACGTGACGGAGGAGGAGAGGTGTAGCAGGGAGAGGAGGTGCCAAGATGCAAGGTGCGGCTGCCCCTCCTCCCCTCTTTATATAGGCCCCTCTGGGGCGCCGCCCTGGAGATCTGATCTCCCAAGGGGGGCGGCGGCCAAGGGGGGAGGCTTGCCCCCCAAGGCAAGTGTAGCGCCCCCCACCCAAGGGTTTCCAACCCTAGGCGCAGGGGGGCCCAAGTGGGGGGCGCACCAGCCCACCAGGGGCTGGTTCCCTCCCACTTCAGCCCTCGGGGCCCTCCGGGATAGGTGGCCCCACTCGGTGGACCCCCGGGACCCTTCCGGTGGTCCCGGTACAATACCGGTAACCCCCGAAATTCTCCCGATGGCCGAAATAGCACTTCCTATATATAATTCTTTACCTCCGGACCATTCCGGAACTCCTCGTGACGTCCGGGATCTCATCCGGGACTCCGAACAACATTCGGTTTGCTGCATACTCACATTCATACAACCCTAAGCGCCACCGAACCTTAAGTGTAGACCCTACGGGTTCGGGAGACATGCGACATGACCGAGACGGCTCTCCGGTCAATAACCAACAGCGGGATCTGGATACCCATGTTGGCTCCTACATACCCTCGATGATCTCATCGGATGAACCATGATGTCGAGGATTCAATTAATCCCGTATTCAATTCCCTTTATCAATCGGTATGCGTTTGCCCGAGACTCGATCGTCGGTATCCCAATACCTCGCTCAGTCTCGTTATCGCAAGTCACTTTACTCGTGCCATAATGCATGATCCTGTAACCAATCACTTGGTCACTTTGAGCTCATTATGATGATGCATTACCGAAAGTGGGCCAGAGATACCTCTCCGTCATATGGAGTGACAAATCCCAGTCTCGATCCGTGTCAACCCAATGACACTTTCGGAGATACCGTAGTGCACCTTTATAGTCACCCGATTACGCGTTGACGCGTTTGGTACACCAAAAGCACTCTTACGGTATCTGGGAGTTACACGATCTCATGGTATAAGGAAGAGATACTTGACATTGGAAAAGCTCTAGCAAAACGAACTACACGATCTTGTGCTATGCTTAGGATTGGGTCTTGTCCATCACATCATTCTCCTAATGATGTGATCCCGTTATCAATGAGATCCAATGTCCATAGTCAGGAAACCATGACTATCTATTGATCAACGAGCTAGTCAACTAGAGGCTCACTAGGGACATATTGTGGTCTATGTATTCACACGTGTATTACGATTTCCGGATAATACAATTATAGCATGAATAAAAGACAATTACCACGAACAATGAAATATAATAATAATCCTTTTATTATTGACTCTAGGGCATATTTCCAACAGTCTCCCACTTGCACTAGAGTCAATAATCTTGTTACATTGTGATGAACCGAACACCCATAGAGTTCTGGTGTTGATTATGTTTTGCTCGCGGAAGAGGTTTAGTCAACGGATCTGCGACATTCAGATCCGTATGCACTTTGCAAATTTCTATGTCTCCATCTTGAACATTTTCACGGATGGAGTTGAAGCGACGCTTGATGTGCCTGGTCTTCTTGTGAAACCTGGGCTCCTTGGCAAGTGCAATAGCTCCAGTGTTGTCACAGAAGAGTTTGATTGGCCCTGTCGGGACCCCGATCCTAAGTCACACCGATCTAGCATGTAACACATCATATCACTTTGCGGCCTCACGCACGGTATTCCCACGGGTGTCGCCTTACCATGGCCCGGGACCGTTTGCGCCTTTTGGCTCACGTATATGATAGTGTCGCTAGCATCCATATGACAGAGAACCCGGGCCGACATGACTAGTCGTGAACCCAAAGTGGCACTAACCTATGGGGACAGGCATACATGAATCAACATCGAGCATGTCGGTCAGCAGCGTGTGAATCCGGGCTGTAGCACTGGGCTAACAGGACTCCGGTAACCCGGGCTGTAGCAGGCTAGGCAGGACTCCGGATATCACCGCGTGACATTTCCCCGAAGGGATAGACATAGGAACGAAGTGAAACACATGCCGGCCAGTCAAGTGTCCAAGCAGTAGTGCTAGGCTAGCAGGACTCCGGTGAACCGGGCTGTAGCGAACTACTATCGCTCAGAAGCACGAGACTACATTTCCCCATAAGAGAGGCTACCAAGGATAAACAACTAGGTTGTCGGATCCCACACATAGCAATACAAGTTACACGTATGCATAACAAGCAAGTATGTGCTGTACAACATGGCATCACAACATAACACAAACTCATATAGATAAAGGCTCAGAAGAGCCACATAACAATAAATACAAACAGGGGTCACATGACCCATCATTCAGAGCATACAAGCAACAAGCGGAAGCATTACATGTCTGAGTACAGACAACTACAAAAGAAAAAGCTGAGAAGCCTGACTATCTACAAGACCCTCCCAAGGGTACAAGATCGTAGCTGAGGTAACAAGCTACTCGTCGAAGTCCAAGCGGAACTACTAGTGAGACAGATGTCTCATCTGCAAAACATAAATAAAGCAAACGTGAGTACAAAGGTACTCAGCAAGACTTACATCAGATCCTAACATACATGCATTTGTATCAAGAGGGTAATGTGGGGTTTAGTTGCAGCAAGCCAACTTTGACTCTGTGGCTATCCTGTTCTACGACTACGAGAACTTATTTGAGGTGATATGGCGTACACGAGTCCACTAGTAACCACACAATACACTACTATGGATTCATCCCCGTCTCCATACGAGAAGGCCATCCATAGCACTCACACTTGTCTTGAGCATTTTAGGGTATCCACTTCAAGTTGTCTATGTACCACGTAAGCATCCAAGAAGTCCATAACCGAGGACACGACTATTGAATAGATCATGATAACCTGCAGGGTGTACTTCTTCACACACTCTCGCCACTTACCGCCATGTACACGTCATGTATCTCGGCAACCTTCAAGCGGAAGCTCTGGCGAGGGTGTCGGCCACGACGACTAACCACACAAGACTCTAGTCGGGTTTATCGCCAATTCGGGTTCCATCCGCAAGGAGATCCGCCGGCGTGTCGCTCACGGCCCCAAACGATGTGAGCAGGGTTCCCAAGCCCACCATCCGGGTGCCACTTGGTACACCGTGCCACAATGCCTAGTCTGTCCCAAGCCCACCTCGCCGGGTGCCACTCGTAGAAAAATAGCACTACCTACAAACACCGAAACTAGTTGCGATTCACGGGACAGAGATCAAGTTGATTAATAAGTCGAGAGGGCGAGTTACGGAACCCAATGTGTGGTAGTGTCGAGTCATTGGACAACATACATAGAACTCATTGCTTAAGGGCGGTTCGGTGAGACAACCCACCATGTACTCCTACATGGCCTCTCACCGCTACCTTTACCAAATCGTGTTCACACACTTCACTCCCAAAGATCGGAACATATCGTAACACTCCAATTCATTCCCAATGAATCAGACTTGACACAACTCTAAGCAATAGCAGGCATAGCATGGTAGGAACACAACATGGCTCAATCAACTCCTACACATGCTAGTGGGTTTCAACTATTCTTGTGGCAATGACGGGTCATGCAGAGGAATGGGTTCAACTACCGCAGCACAAAGTAGCAGATGAATCATTGTTGTCCTAATGCAATAGCGAGAGCAGGAGCGAGAGAGTAGGATTGTATCGGAAAGAACAAGGGGGTTTGCTTGCCTGGTAAATCAACAAGGGGGCCCGCTTCACAGACATGGTACTGAACGCGTCTCCGGAGCGGGACCTATCGAGAAGGAACGGTGCCGGCAATCAATACACAATCATATGGAACAATATGATGCATGAACATGGCATGTAGATGTGATGTTGTTTGAGCTAATGCAGCTAGCATTCATTTGCATGAAGTCCATTTGAACCAAAGATTCAAATGCATCTCCAAAATAAGCTCTTTATATAAGCCATTTTAGTGTTTCACTTATACAGCAGGTATAACTTGGTTTTTCATGCATGAAACTGGTACAGATGGACAGATTGCATTTTTCTGATAATTTTTCATATATAAATTATTTCAATCTGAGCTACGGTTGAATTTATATGAATTTTTGAAGTTTGAATCATTTTCTGGAATTTCCTGATTAATTTAAATCCAGAAAATAAATAATTGCGTCAGCACTGCGTCATGCTTGCGTCAGCAAGTCAACAGCGCTGACTGGTCAAACCTGACGTGTGGGGTCCACACGTCAGTGACAGGGGGTTAAACAGGGGTTAGTTTAATCCTAATTAAAAGATTAGTGGCGCTGGGGCCCACTGTCAGTGTCAGTGGTTAACTAGGCGGTGATTAGCACTAAGCTAATCACCTGGCCGATAGGGCCCACCCGTCAGGCCGGCGAGGTCGTCGGCGGCGACCTCAGGACGCGGCGGCGTCCGCGTTACAGGCCACGGGGGCGGCGGCTAAGGGCACCGGGGCGTAGCCCGGGCTCGTCCGCATCCAGGGGAGCAGACGGGAAGCCGCGGGGGCGCCGGAGCTCGCCGAAGCGGGGCTCGCAGCGGCGGCCGGAGCTCGGGCTCCGAGCGGGAGCGGGCTGTGGGGCACGGGGAGGCCACTCGAGGGGCTCTGTGGCACCCTCGTGGCACCAGGAGCACGGTGACGAGCTCGGTTGTGGGTTGCGGTGGCCAGGGCGACGGCGGCGACATGAACGGCGGTGGGAGGCTTCGGCCGTGGTGGGGGAAAGGGGCTACGGTGTGCGGGCGGCTAAACGAAGAGAGGGGAACGGGGCAGAAGCTCACTGCGGTTCCGGTGGCGCCTTCTGGGCTCGGGAGGCGACGCGGCGTGGCGGCGAGGACAATCTCCGGCGACCGGAGACGAAGACGGCGACGGCGACGGCTCCACGGGGCGTCCGGCGTCTTGTGTCTTGACGGAGAGGACGAGGGAGTCATGGCGGAGCTCGTGGACACCACGGAGGGGCGAGGGGACGGCGGGGAGCGCGTCGGCAGTGAGCTGCGCCGGCGGCAGCGTTTCGGGCGCGGGGAGAGGAAGAGGTCTAGGGGAGGAGGGAGAGTGAGAGAGAGTGGGGGAGGACCGGGGCGGCGCGTGGCGATGTCCGGGGCATCCAGGGCAACGAGGAGGACACCAGGCAGGCTGGTGGCGTGGCGCCCATCGCTGCGGGCGGTCTTGTGGCGTCCACACGCAACAGCCGACCGGGCGCCAGAGACGACGACGGCGGTGGTGGGCTGGGGCGGCCTCTTTGGGCAGAGCCAAGCCGCCAAGATGCTGCCTGGCTGCATGTAAGTGGCCAGTTAGGTTTTTCCCTTTATTTCTTTTCTATTTTTCGACATTTGTTTTGATTTAATTAAAATACTAAATCATTTTATTTCCTTATGCCAATTTTTGCAGGAGCTAACTATATTATTCGAGCTCCTCGAGAACTAGCATAATTATTGGACATATATAATATATATATAAATATATATATATCCAATGCAAATAATTATGTATTAATTCCAAATGCTAAATACTTATGAGCTCCTAATAATATTGGTTTGATTTTTATATCTGTCCAATATTTTCAGAGAGCAACATGAGCATTTTCTTGGACCCTTTTGGAGCACTTTTTTTATTTAGGTCATTTCTAAAAATGATTCTGAGGGTTTCACAAATCCCCATTTCAAAATTTAAATGGAATTTAAACATGATGCACACATGACTAGCTAGCCTCGAGCATACCAGAACTAGGGACGTGACAACTCGCCCCCACTTGAAAGAATCTCGTCCCGAAATTCAGGGGTCGACGGAAAGAAAGCGTGGTACTCCAGTCGAAGACGATCTTCTCGCTCCCAGGTAGCTTCTCTCTCGGAATGATGAGACCACTGAACCTTGAGAAACTTGATGTTCTGACGTCGGGTAAAACGCTCTGCTTGATCAAGAATGCGAACAGGGTACTCTCGATACGTGAGGTTATCTTGGAGATCAAGCGTTTCGTGGTCCACTCCGCGGATAGGATCCGAGAAGCAACGCCTGAGTTGGGAGACGTGGAAGACATCATGCACTCTGGAAAGATGTGGGGGTAGTTCCAACTGGTAGGCAACCTCTCCTCTTTTAGCGAGAATGCGAAAGGGACCAATGTAACGAGGAGCCAACTTGCCCTTGATACCGAATCGATGGGTACCCTTCAAAGGAGTAACCCGAAGGTAAGCTTGGTCGCCAATTTCATAAGCCACTTCCTTATGACGACGGTCATACTGGCTCTTTTGACGAGATTGGGCTGTTTTCAAATTCTCACGAACGATGCGAACTTGCTCTTCGCCTCTGGATCATGTCGGTCCAAAGAATTGTCTTTCACCGGTTTCTGACCAGTTCAAAGGTGTTCGACATCTTCGTCCATAGAGAATCTCAAAAGGAGCTTTCTTGAGACTGGATTGATAGCTATTGTTATAAGCAAACTCGGCAAAAGGAAGACATTTCTCCCAATCCATACCGAATGAGATAACGCAAGCTCTAAGCATGTCTTGAGAATTTGGTTGACCCTTTCCACCGACCACTTGGTGAGGGTGGAAAGCGGTCATCAAGGAAAGATGGGTGCCCATGGCAGTTTGGAAACTCTCCCGTAAAAGAGAAGTGAAAAGACTGCCACGGTCTGAATTGATCTCTAGTGGAACACCATGAAGTGACACTATTCGAGAAATATATAAGTCAGCGAGCTGACTAGCGGTGATACTCCCTCGAACAGGAAGGAAGTGAGCCACTTTGGAAAGACGATCAATGACTACGAAGATAGCATTATTCCCTTTCTTGGTCCTGGGAAAGCCGGTGATGAAGTCCATACCAACTTTATCCCATTTCCACTCAGGAATGGCTAAAGGCTGAAGGGTGCCAGCAGGCCTTTGATGCTCTGCCTTAACGCGACGACAAACGTCACAATTAGGAACGAATTCGGCGATTTCTCTCTTCATCCTAGTCCACCAGAACCTCTGGCGTAGGTCCTGATACATCTTAGTACTAACGGGATGAATTGTGAGAGGGGATTCATGCGCCTCCTTAAGAATTAGTTGCTGCATCTGCTGACTCTTGGCCACCAAGCGGTTCCCAAAGTAAACAGCACCTCGTTCATCCAAAGAGAAACAACCAGCTACTCCCTTGGAGATATTTTTCTTAATTCGGGAGATTCCCGTATCATGCTTCTGGACTTCTATGATACGATCCACAATAGTAGGTTTCGCCACCAAGGTAGAAAGGAATCCATGAGGAGCAATGTGAAGGTTAAGCTTAGAGAATTCCTCATGGAGAAGTGGTTGGCCCTGCTGCAACATGAGATTGTTGCAATAGGATTTGCGACTTAGCGCATCAGCCATGACATTAGCTTTGCCTGGGGTGTAGGTAATCCCTAGATCATGATCTGAGATCAACTCCAACCATCGTCTTTGCCTAAGGTTCAAATCTGGTTGGGTGAAGATATACTTGAGACTCTGGTGATCGGTGTAGATCTCGCAACGTTTACCAAGAAGGTAATGTCACCAGGTCTTGTGTGCATAGACTACGGCTGCAAGTTCTAGATCATGTGTAGGATAATTCCCCTCATGTGGATGCAACTGACGAGATGCATAGGCAATCACATGACGATCCTGCATAAGAATGCAACCTAGTCCACGTCGTGAGGCATCATGAGAGATAACAAAGTCTTTAGTGAAATCCGGTGGCACAAGTATGGGAGCAGAAGTCGCGCGTCTTTTCAGTTCTGAAAACTGTACTCACACTTGTGGGGACCACTCAAACTTTTATCTTTCTTGAGAAGTTCCGTGAGGGTTTAGCTACTTTGGAGAAGTTTTCAACAAAGCGGCGACAATAGCTGGCTAGACCAAGGAAACTCCTAACTTGTTTAACGGTTTCAGGTGGAGTCCAATCGAGAACGGCCTGAACTCTCTCGGGATTGACAGCAATACCCTTACTAGAGATTACGTGGCCTAGGTAGGTCACTTCTGGCAACCAAAATTCACACTTGGAGAACTTGGCATAAAGGCGGTGCTCTCTGAGTTTTTCTAACACAAGTCTAAGATGTTCGGCATGCTCTTCCTCATTCTTCGAGTAAATAAGAATATCATCGAGGTAAACCGTGACGAACTTGTCTAAGTACTCCATGAAGATCGAGTTCATCAAGCGGGAGAATGTAGCTGGAGCGTTGGTTAGACCAAAGGACATGACGGTGTACTCGTACTGGCCATAACGAGTGAGAAAGGCTGTCTTGGGGATGTCCCCGTTTCTGATCTTGATTTGGTGGTAGCCTAACCTCAAATCCATCTTGGAAAAGACTGAGGATCCAGCGACCTGTGGCTATAAGTGAGGCAAGGAATACAAGTCTGTCAACAAGGATTTCATTACCATGGCTTACACTAGAAGTTTGCCATTTGGATCCAGGGGTTTGAATGACTAGTGGAGAGGGCATATCACAAAATGATATGTTGTGCAAGTTAGCATAGCTTTCAGAAATGAAGGAATGAGATGCTCCAGTATCGAATAGAACCGAAGCTGGATGGCAGTTGACAAGGAGTGTACCAAGAACGACATCCGGATCATCATGAGCGTCTTTAGCTGAGACCTAATGCACACATCCACGTTCAGTGGGGGCTGACTTGACACTGATCATCTTGCGTGATGGCTTAACACAGCCAACAGGCTTCTCGGGCTGGGGTGGATCATAACTAGCTTGAGAGCAGTCACGTGCATAGTGTCCTGGCTCTCCGCATGTGAAGCAAGTCCCTGAAGTTGGACGTGGACCCGCATTGACAAGCGGTCTACCAACAGGCTTGGGTGGAGCATACTGCTGAACTGGGTGAGGCGCCACACAAGATGGCCTCGGTGTATAACCGGGTGGAAGAGCGGAGTTTGGAATCCAAATCCGGCGCTTCTGCGAACTAGAACTGGAGGAAGAAACCAAATCACGGGTGTGCTTATGAGACTCCTCATAAGTGAGCTGAGCTGTCTCTGCATTAATGGCCTTGTTCACAAGAGCTTGGAATGTATCACAATGATGCAGGTGGAGATCACGACGCAACTTGGGGTTGAGACCCTTCCGGAACCTAGCCTGCTTCTTGGCGTCCGTGGACACCTCTTCTGAAGCATAGCGGGCAAGGTTCTCAAACTCTCTGCTGTAAGCATCAACAGCCATCTTACTCTGGGTGAAACTACAGAACTCTTCTCTCTTGCGATTGATGAGGGCTTCAGGAATGTGATGCTCGCGAAAAGCCTCAGTGAAATCTTTCCAGGTAGGAATCTGACCAGCTGGAAGCATAGCCTCATAGTTCTGCCACCAAAGACTAACATGACCTTCCAGGTGGTATGCAACATAGGTAACCTTGTCACTTTCAGCTACGTTCGCAGAACGGAGCTTGCGTGTGATACTACGGAGCCAGTCATCTGCATCGAGTGGCTCGACGGAATGATCAAAGGTAGGTGGATGCAAGCGAATGAAGTCATGAATGGTTGCAGACCCTTTGGACTGATGTGCGGTGTTCTCCTCGATACGTGCCAACAAGCGGTTAGACTCACGCTTGTTTCTCTCCATCTCTAACATAAACTCTGCCAATGAAGGCTGGTCGGGAGGATCCTCATCCCTACCATCTCCGTGGTTCTGGCTACAAGCAACAGAACTTCGCTTAACTGGTGACATTCTGAGAAACGAAACCAGGGACGGAATCAACATCAACTATAGACTGAAAAATGTAGGCCACAGAAATTAGTAACTCTCGAACTCCTAGGGCAATTCCGGCAGCATAACGGCAGTAAAATGCTCAAAATGAGACATCCTGCTAAAATGGGGTAGTAGCATACTCAACATCATCACTCAAGGTTCTGGGATAATACTAAACATACTACACCGGAAGTACTCGAAAACTGGGGTATGACTCTGATCATCCAATCCTATGGAACTACGGAGTAGTAACACGTGATCCTGATAGACAGAGGAGAAAGCCTAGTTCCTTAACCCCGTAGGAAAACGTAAGATGACTCAGATCAGAGGGCCATGAGGTAAAGGAGTAAAAAGAGCCTTACGTTCCTTCCCACAATCAATTCCCTTACATAACTAAAGAATTTCTAGACTCAACTTGACCAGGTTGGCTTGGAAATCCTCTGAGCGATCGAGCTCGATACCAAAGCTGTCGGGACCCGATCCTAAGTCACACCGATCTAGCATGTAACACATCATATCACTTTGCGGCCTCACGCACGGTATTCCACAGGTGTCGCCTTACCATGGCCGGGACCGTTTAGCCTTTTGGCTCACGTATATGATAGTGTCGCTAGCATCCATATGATGAAGAACCGGGCCGACATGACTAGTCGTGAACCCAAAGTGGCACTAACCTATGGGGACAGGCATACATGAATCAACATCGAGCATGTCGATTCACAGCGTGTGAATCCGGGCTGTAGCTTTGGGCTAACAGGACTCCGTAACCCGGCTGTGAGCTAGGCAGGACTCGGATATCACCGCGTGACATTTCCCGAAGGGACAGACATAAGGCGAAGTGAAACACATGCCGCCGATCAAGTGTCCAAGCAGTAGTCTTTGGGCTAGCAGGACTCCGGTGAACCGGGCTGTAGCGGACTACTATCGCTCGAAGCACGAGGCTACATTTCCCCATAAGAGAGGCTACCAAGGATAAACAACTAGGTTGTCGGATCCACACATAGCAATACAAGTTACACGTCGCATAACATGCAAGTATGTGCTGTACAACATGGCATCACAACATAACGCAAACTCATATAGATAAAGGCTCGGAAGAGCCACATAGCAATAAATACAAGCAGGGGTCACATGACCCATCATTGAAACATACAAGCAACAAGCGGAAGCATTACATGTCCGAGTACGAGACAACTACAAAAGAAAAAAGCTGAGAAGCCGACTATCTACAAGACCCTCCCAAGGGTACAAGATCGTAGCTGAGGTAACAAGCTACTCGTCAAGTCAAGCGAAACTACTAGTGAGACAGATGTCTCATCTGCAAAACATAAATAAAGCAAGCGTGAGTACAAAGGTACTCAAGCAAGACTTACATCAGATCCTAACATACATGCATTTGTATCAAGAGGGTAATGTGGGGTTTAGTTGCAGCAAGCCAGCTTTGACTCTGTGGCTATCTGTTCTCGACTATGAGAACTTCTTTGAGGTGATATAGGCGTACACGAGTCCACTAGTCACCACACAATACACTACTATGGATTCATCCCGTCTCCATACGAGAAGGCCATCCATAGCACTCACACTTGTCTTGAGCATTTTAGGGTATCCACTTCAAGTTGTCTATGTACCACGTAAGCATCCAAGAAGTCCATAACCGAGGACACGACTATTGAATAGATCATGATAACCCTGCAGGGTGTACTTCTCACACACGCTCTCGCCACTTACCGCCATGTACCGTCATGTATCTCGGCAACCTTCAAGCGGAAGCTGGCGAGGTGTCGGCCACGACCGACTAACCACACAAGACTCTAGTCCAGGTTTATCGCCTATTCGGGTTCCATCCAAGGAGATCCGGCGGCGTGTCGCTCACGGCCCCAAACGATGTGAGCAGGGTTCCCAAGCCCACCATCCGGGTGCCACTTGGTACACCGTGCCACCTGTGCCTAGTCTGTCCCAAGCCCACCCTGCCGGGTGCCACTCGGTAGAAAAATAGCACTACCTACAAACACCAGAAACTAGTTGCGACTCCTGGACAGAGATCAAGTTGATTAATAAGTCGAGAGGGGCCGAGTTACCGGAACCCAATGTGTGGTAGTATCGAGTCATTGGACAACATACATAGAACTCGGTGCTTAAGGGCGGTTCGGTGAGACAACCCACCATGTACTCCTACATGGCCTCTCACCGCTACCTTTACCAAATCGTGTTCACACACTTCACTCCCAAACATCGAACATATCGTAACACTCCAATTCATTCCCAATGAATCAGACTGACACAACTCTAAGCAATAGCAGGCATAGCATGGTAGGAACACAACATGGCTCAATCAACTCCTACACATGCTAGTGGGTTTCAACTATTTACTGTGGCAATGACAGGTCATGCAGAGGAATGGGTTCAACTACCGCATGACACAAAGTAGCAGATGAATCGTTGTTGTCCTAATGCAATAACTGAGAGCAGGAGCGAGAGAGTAGGATTGTATCGGAAAGAACAAGGGGTTTGCTTGCGGTAAATCAACAAGGGGGCCTTTGCTTCACGCATGTGTACTGGAGCGTCTCGGAGCGGGACCTATCGAGAAGGAAGCAGTGCCGGCAATCAATACACAATCATATGCAACAATATGATGCATGAACATGGCATGTAGATGTGATGTTGTTTGAGCTAATGTAGCTAGCATTCATTTGCATGAAGTCCATTTGAACCAAAGATTCAAATGCATCTCCAAAATAAGCTCTTTATATAAGCCATTTTAGTGTTTCACTTATACAGCAGGTATAACTTGGTTTTTCATGCATGAAACTGGTACAGATGGACAGATTGCATTTTTCTGATAATTTTTCATATATAAATTATTTCAATCTGAGCTACGGTTGAATTTATATGAATTTTTGAAGTTTGAATCATTTTCGGAATTTCTGATTAATTTAAATCGAGAGAAATAAATAATTGCGTCAAGACTGCGTCATGCTTGCGTCAGCAAGTCAACAGCGCTGATTGGTCAAACTGACGTGTGGGGTCCACACGTCGGTGTGAGGTTAAACAGGGGTTAGTTTAATCCTAATTAAAAGATTAGTGGCGCTGGGCCTTTATCGGTGTCGATGGTTAACTAGGCGGTGATTAGCACTAAGCTAATCACCGGCGAGAGGGCCCACCGTCAGCCGGCGAGGTCGTCGGCGGCGACCTCGGGGCCGGCGGCGTCGCGTTCTGAGCCACGGGCGGCGGCTAAGGGCACCGGGCGTAGCAGGCTCGTCCGCATCTAGGGGAGCGAGCGGAAGCCGCTGGGCGCTGGAGCTCGCGGGCGGGGCGGGCTGGCGGCGGCGGCTTCGGAGCTCGGCGGGAGGCGGGCTGTGGGGCACGGGAGGCCACTCGAGGGGCTGCGGCACCCTCGTGGCACGGAGCACGGTGACGAGCTCGATTCTGCGGGTTGCGGTGGCTGTGGCGACGGCGGCGACATGAACGACGGCGGGAGGCTTCGCCGTGGTGGGGAAAGGGCTACGGTGTGCGGGCGGCTAAGCGGAGAGAGAGCACGGGCGAAGCTCACTGCGGTTCGGTGGCGCCTTCAGCGGGCTCGTGGGAGGCGAGCGGCGGCGTGGCGGCGAGACAATCTCCGCGCGCCGGAGGCGAAGACGGCGGCGGCGGCGGCTCCACAGGCGTCCGGCATCTTGTGTCTTGCCGGAGAGGACGAGGGAGTCGTGGCGAGCTCGTGGACTCCACGAGAGGCGAGGGACAGCGGGAGCGCGTCGGCGGTGAGCTCTGCGGCAGCAGCGTTGGGCGCTGGGAGAGGGAGAGGTCCAGGGAGGAGGAGAGCGAGAGAGTGGGGAGGACCGGGCGGCAGCGTGGCGATGTCCGGGGCATCAAAGCGACGAGGAGGGCGCCAGAAGGCTGGTGGCATAAGCGCCCATCTTGTGGCGGTCTTGTGTGTCGGCCACACGCTGCCGGCCGATGGCGCCAGAGACGACGACGGCGGTGGTGGGCTGGGCGGCCTCTTGGGCAGGCCAAGCCGCCTGATGCCGGCTGCATGTAAGTGGCCGGTTAGGTTTTTCCCTTTATTTCTTTTTCTATTTTTCGACATTTGTTTTGATTTAATTAAAATACTAAATCATTTTATTTCCTTATGCCAATTTTTGCAGGAGCTAACTATATTATTCGAGCTCCTCAACAACTAGCATAATTATTGGACATATATAATATATATATAACATATATATATCCGATGCAAATAATTATGCATTAATTCCAAATGCCCAAAATAAATACTTATGAGCTCCTAATAATATTGGTTTGATTTTTATCTCTGTCCAATATTTTCAGAGAGCAACATGAGCTTTTTCTTGGACCCTTTTGGAGCACTTTTTTTATTTAGGTCATTTCTAAAAATGATTCTGAGGGTTTCACAAATCCCCATTTCAAAATTTAAATGGAATTTAAACATGATGCACACATGACTGGCTAGCCTCGAGCATACCAGAACTAGGGACGTGACAGGCCCCGACGCATTGGGTATAACTCCTAGGTCGGTGATGAACTCCTTCACCCAAATTGCTTCATGCGCTGCCTCCGAGGCTGCCATGTACTCCGCTTCACACGTAGATCCCGCCATGACGCTCTGCTTGCAGCTGCACCAGCTTACTGCTCCACCATTCAACATATACACGTATCCGGTTTGTGACTTAGAGTCATCCAGATCTGTGTCGAAGCTAGCGTCGACGTAACCCTTTACGACGAGCTCTTCGTCACCTCCATAAACGAGAAACATGTCCTTTGTCCTTTTCAGGTACTTCAGGATATTCTTGACCGCTATCCATTGTTCCTTGCCGGGATATCCTACCAAACTTACGGCAAGGTTTACACCAGGTCTGGTACACAGCATGACATACATAATAGATCCTATGGCCGAGGCATAGGGGATGACGCTCATCTCTTCTTTATCTTTTGCCGTGGTCGGGCATTGAGCCGAGCTCAATCTCACACCTTGCAGTACAGGCAAGAACCCTTTCTTGGACTGGTCCATTTTGAGTTTCTTCAAAATCTTATCAAGGTATGTGTTTTGTGAAAGACCTATGAGGCGTCTCGATCTATCCCTATAGATCTTGATGCCTAATATGTAAGCAGCTTCTCCAAGGTCCTTCATTGAAAAACTTATATTCAAGTAGGCCTTAATGCTGTCCAAGAGTTCTATATCATTTCCCATCAAAAGTATGTCATCTACATATAATATGAGAAATGCTACAAAGCTCCCACTCACTTTCTTGTAAACGCAGGCTTCTCCATAAGTCTGCATAAACCCAAAAGCTTTGATCATCTCATCAAAGCGAATGTTACAACTCCGAGATGCTTGCACCAGCCCATAAATGGATCGCTGGAGCTTGCATACCTTATTAGCATTCTTAGGGTCGACAAAACCTTCCGGCTGCATCATATACAGCTCTTCCTTAAGATAACCGTTAAGGAATGCCGTTTTGACGTCCATCTGCCATATCTCATAATCATAGTATGCGGCAATTGCTAAGATGATTCGGATGGACTTAAGCTTCGCTACGGGAGAGAAAGTCTCATCGTAGTCAATCCCTTGAACTTGCCTATAACCCTTAGTGATAAGTCGAGCTTTATAGATGGTGACATTACCATCCGCGTCTGTCTTCTTCTTAAAGATCCATTTGTTTTCTATCGCTCGCCGATCATTGGGCAAGTCTGTCAAAGTCCATACTTTGTTTTCATACATGGATCCTATCTCGGATTGCATGGCTTCAAGCCATTTGTTGGAATCCGGTCCCGCCATCGCTTCTTCATAGTTCGAAGGTTCACCGTTGTCTAACAACATGATTTGCGGGACAGGGTTGCCATACCACTCTGGTGTGGAGCGTGTCCTTGTGGACCTCTGAAGTTGATTAGCAACTTGATCCGAAGTACTTTGATCATCATCGTTAATTTCCTCTCCAGTAGGTGTAGGCACCACAGGAACATTTTCCTGAGCTGCACTACTTTCCGGTTCAAGAGGTAGTACTTCATCGAGTTCTACTTTCCTCCCACTTACTCCTTTCGAGTGAAACTCTTTTTCAAGAAAGGATCCGTTCTTGGCAACAAAGATCTTGCTTTCGGATCTAAGGTAGAAGGTATACCCAATGGTTTCCTTAGGGTATCCTATGAAGACGCAATTTTTCGACTTGGGTTCGAGCTTTTTAGGTTGAAGTTTCTTGACATAAGCATCGCATCCCCAAACTTTTAGAAACGACAGCTTAGGTTTCTTCCTAGACCATAATTCATACGGTGTTGTCTCAACGGATTTAGACGGTGCCCTATTTAAAGTGAATGTAGCTGTCTCTAGAGCGTATCCCCAAAATGATAGCAGTAAATCTGGTTGCTCGCTCCATTGTTCCGGAGAACGGAGTCTTGGTCATTTTGCCCATAAGGCATGGTTCGCATGTGTCAAATGATTCATAATCGAGAGACTCTAAAAGTCCATCAGAATGGAGCTTCTTCATCGGCTTGACACCAATGTGACCAAGGCGGCAGTGCCACAGGTATGTGGGACTATCGTTATCAACTTTACATCTTTTGGTATTCACACTATGAATATGTGTAATATTACGTTCGAGATTCATTAAGAATAAACCATTGACCATCGAGACATGACCATAAAACATATCTCTCATATAAATAGAACAACCATTATTCTCGGATTTAAATGAGTAGCCATCTCGCATTAAGCGAGATCCCAATACAATGTTCATGCTCAAACTTGGCACTAAATAACAATTATTGAGGTTTAAAACTAATCCGTAGGTAAATGTAGAGGTAGCGTGCCGACGGAGATCACATCGACCTTGGAACCATTCCCGGCGCGCATCATCACCTCGCCCTTCGCTAGTCTCCGTTTATTCCGCAGCTCCTGCTGTGAGTTACAAATATGAACAGCGGCACGGTATCAAATACCGGGAGTTACTACGAGTCTGGTAAGGTACACATCAATTACATGTATATCAAATATACCTTTAGTGTTGCGGCCTTCTTGTCCGCTAAGTATTTGGGGCAGTTCCGCTTCGATGGCCCTTCCCTTTGCAATAAAAGCACTCTGTCTCAGGTTTGGGTCCATTTTTGACTTCTTCCGGCAACTTGCTTGCAGGTGCGGCAACATCCTTGCCGTCCTTCTTGAAGTTCTTCTTACCCTTGCCCTTTTTGAACTTAGTGGTTTTATTGACCATCAACACTTGATGTTCTTTCTTGATTTCAACCTCTGCTGACTTCAGCATTGAGAATACTTCGGGATGGTCTTCACCATCCCCTTCATATTGTAGTTCATCACAAAGCTCTTGTAGCTTGGTGGGAGCGACTAAAGGATTCTTTCAATGACCGCCTCGTCCGGGAGGTTAATGTCCAGCTGGGACAGGCGGTTGTGCAACCAAGACATTTTGAGTATGTGCTCCTTGTGAACTGTTTTCCTCCATCTTACAACTATAGAACTTGTCGGAGACTTCATATCTCGACCGGGCATGAGCTTGGAAAACCATTTTCAGCTCCTCGAACATCTCATATGCTCCGTGTTGCTCAAAACGCTTTTGGAGCCCGGTTCTAAGCTGTAAAGCATGGCGCCTTTGAGCAGCGGAGTAATCATCAAGACGAGACTGCCAAGCATTCATAATGTCTTGGTTCTGCAGGATAGGTGCATCACCTAGCGGTGCTTCTAGGACATATTGTTTCTTGGCTGCTATGAGGATGATCCTCGGGTTAGGACCCAGTCCGAATAGTTCTGCCATCGTCTTTCAGCTTGGTTTTCTCTAGGAGAGCGTTGAAGTTCATGGTGACATGGCGTTGGCCATTTGATCTACAAGACATTTTGCAAAGATTTTAGACTAATGTTCATGATAATTAAGTTCATCTAATCAAATTATTTAATGAACTCCCACTCAGATTTTGACATCCATCTAGTCATCTAAGTGTTACATGATCCGAGTCGACTAGGCCGTGTCCGATCACCACGTGAGACGGACTAGTCATCGTTGGTGAACATCTCCATGTTGATCGTATCTTCCATCGACTCATGTTCGACCTTCGGTCTCTTGTGTTCGAGGCCATGTCTGTACATGCTAGGCTCGTCAAGTTAACACTAAGTGTTTATGCATGTGTAAAACTGTCTTACACCGTTGTATGTGAACATAAGGATCTATCACACCGATCATCACGTGGTGCTTGAAGCACGAACTTTAGCAGCGGTGCACAGTTAGGGGAACACTTTCTTGAAATTATTCTAAGGGATCATCTTATTTACTACCGTCGTTCTAAGTAAACAAGATGCATAAACATAATAAACATCACATGCAATTATATAAAGTAGTGACATGATATGGCCAATATCATATAGCACCTTTGATCTTCATCTTCGGGGCTCCATGATCATCTTGTCACCGGCATGACACCATCATCTCCATCATCATGATGTCCATCATCGTGTCTCCATGAAGTTGCTCGCCAACTATTACTTCTACTACTATGGCTAACACGTTTAGAAATAAGGTAAAGTAATTTACATGGCGTTGAATCAATGACGCGCAGGTCATACAATAATTAAGACAACTCCTATGGCTCTTGCCGGTTGTCGTACTCATCGACATGCAAGTCGTGATTCCTATTACAAGAACATGATCTCATACATCACAATATATCATTCATCATTCATCACAACTTCTGGCCATATCACATCACATGACAATTGCTGCAAAAACAAGTTAGGCGTCCTCTAATTGTTGTTGCATCTTTTACTGATGGCTGCAATTGGGTTCTAGCAAAACGTTTTCTTACCTACGAATAACCACAACGTGATTTTGTCAACTTCTATTTACCCTTCATAAGGACCCTTTTCATCTAATCCGCTCCAACTATAGGAGAGACAGACACCCACTAGCCACCTTATGCAACTAGTGCAAGTCAGTCGGTGGAACCTGTCTCACGTAAGCGTACGTGTAAGGTCGGTCCGGGCCGCTTCATCCCACAATACAACTGAAGCAAGAAAAAACTAGTAGCGGCAAGCAAGTTGACAAGATCTACGCCCACAACAAAATTGTGTTCTACTCGTGCAATAGAGAACTACACATAGACCTAGCTCATGATGCCTTTGTTGGGGAGCGTTGCGAGAAAATTAAAATTTTCCTATGGTTTCACCAAGATCCATCTATGAGTTCATCTAAACAACGAGTCATGGGAGAGATTGCATCTACATACCACTTGTAGATCGCGTGCGGAAGCGTTCACTAGAACGTGGATGATGGAGTCGTACTCGCCGTGATCCAAATCACCGATGACCGAGTGCGAGCGGACGGCACCTCCGCGTTCAACACACGTCGGAGGCGGATGGCGTCTCCTCCTTCTTGATCCAGCAAGGGGAAGGAGAGGTTGAGGAAGAAGGCTCGAGAGCAACACGACGGCGTGGTGATGGTGGAGGCGATACTCGGCAGTGGCCGCCAATCACTTAGCGGAGGAGGAGAGGTGTTGGGGAGGGAGGGCTGCGCCTTGGATCAGGTGTTCAGCTCTCCCTCGCCCCTCTATTATAGGGAAGGGGAAGGGCGGCCCCTCTAGATGAGATCTAGAGGCGGCGGCAGGAGGGGCTTGCCCACCAAGCAAGGCGCCCCACTGGGTTCCCCAACCCTAGGCGCATGGGCCCAAGGGGCGCCCAGCCCTCCAGGCTGGTTCCCTGCCCCTGCGGCCCATGAGGCCCTCCGAGAGAGGTGGCCTCCGGTGGACCCGGAACCCCTCCGGTGGCCCCGGTACAATACCGATATGCCCCCGGAACTTTCCGGTGTCCGTATGACAACTTCCCATATATAAATCTTCACCTCCGGACCATTCCGAAACTCCTCGTGACGTACGGGATCTCATAGGGACTCCGAACAACATTCGGTAATCACATATAAGTCTTCCTAATAACCCTAGCGTCACCAAACCTTAAGTGTGTAGACCCTACGGGTTCGGGAGACATGCAGACATGACCGAGACGGCTCTCCGGTCAATAACCAACAGCGGGATCTAGATACCCATGTTGGCTCCCACATGCTCCTCGATGATCTCATCGGATGAACCACGATGTCGAGGATTTAATCAACCCCGTATACAATTCCCTTTGTCAATCGGTACGTTACATGCCCGAGACTCGATCGTCGGTATCCCAATACCTCGTTCAGTCTCGTTACCGGCAAGTCACTTTACTCGTACCGTAATGCATGATCCCGTGACCCAACACTTGGTCACTTTGAGCTTTATGATGATGCATTACCGAGTGGGCCCAGAGATACCTCTCCGTCATGCGGAGTGACAAATCCCAGTCTCGATCCGTGTCAACCCAGCAGACACTTTCGGAGATACCTGTAGTGCACCTTTATAGTCACCCGATTACGTTGTGGCGTTTGGTACACCAAAGCACTCCTACGGTATCCGGGAGTTACACGATCTCATGGTCTAAGGAAAATATACTTGACATTGGAAAAGCTCTAGCAAAAGCGAACTACACGATCTTGTGCTATGCTTAGGATTGGGTCTTGTCCATCACATCATTCTCCTAATGATGTGATCCGTTATCAATGACATCCAATGTCCATAGTCGAAACCATGACTATCTATTGATCAACGAGCTAGTCAACTAGAGGCTCACTAGGGACATATTGTGGTCTATGTATTCACACGTGTATTACGATTTCCGGATAATACAATTATAGCATGAATAAAAGACAATTATCACGAACAAGGAAATATAATAATAATCCTTTTATTATTGATTCTAGGGCATATTTCCAACAGCCATCACCAGCCCGGACGACGACGGCTACGAGCTACACCAAGGCGTTATTCGCCGCGGCGGCCGGCTTTGGATTGGTGCCAATGCCGCGCTCCACACCAAGCTCATTGCCGCGCTCCACAACAGCACGGTCGGCGGCCACTCTGGCGCGACCGCAACATACCAGCGGGTGCGTAAGTACTTCGAGTGGCGCGGCCTCAAGCGGGACACGGAGGAATTCGTGCAGCAATGCACCATCTACCAGCAAGCCAAGCACGAGCTCTCCAAACCGGCCGGGTTGCTGGCACCTTTGCCCGTTCCTATGACGCCCTGGGTGGATCTCATGATGGATTTCGTCGAAGGGCTGCCGCCATCACAGGGCTTCGACACGATCATGGTGGTGGTCGATCGCTTCACCAAGTTCACCCACTTCATCCCGCTACGCCATCCCTTCCATGCGCCGCAGGTGGTGCGCGTGTTCCGGGACAATGTGGTCAAACTCCACGGCGTGCCGGCGTCGATCGTCTCCGACCGCGACAAGGTGTTCACCAGCAATCTATGGTGGGAGCTGCTCGCTGGCGCTGGTACGAAGTTGTTCTACTCCATCGCCTACCACCCGCAGACAGATGGGTAGAGCGAGCGCGTGAACGAGTGCATGGAGATGTATCTCCGGTGCGCCGTGCACGACACTCCTGGCAAGTGGCGTCGCTGGCTGCCCATGGCGGAGTTCTGGTAGAACTCCACCTTCCACTCGTCGCTCGGCTGCACCCAGTTCAAGGCGTTGTACGACAAGGAGGCCAACTTGGGGGAAACCACGGCATGGCCTGGCGACGCCCCGACTGGCGGCGACATGAACTGGGCGGCGCACACGGTGCACATCCGCGCCCAACTCGAGCGCGCCCAGCGCCGTTTCAAGAAGCAGTCCGACCACAACCGCACCGAGCACCAGTTTCAAGTGGGTGAGCAGGTCCTCTTGAAGCTGCAACCGTATGTGCAGCAGTCCGTCGTCATCCGTCCCTGCACCAAGCTCGCCTACAAGTTCTTCGGGCCGTACACCATCGTCGAGAAGATCGGGCTCCTGGAGTACAAGCTCGACCTTCCCGCGTCCAGCCGCGTCCACCCAGTCTTCCATGTCTCCCAATTGAAGCCGTTCACGCCAGACTACACTCCAATGTACGCCGAGCTGCCGCGAGTGCCGGACCTGTCCGTGTCCAGCGCAGCCCCAACGCGCATTCTAGAGCGACGCATGATGAAGAGGGGCAATGCATCAGTCGTTCAGATCAAGGTGTAGTGGGGCGACAGTTCACCTCTGGCAGTCACCTGGGAGGATTTCTCGTCCTGCGCTGGCGCTTTCCTGATGCGAGCATTTGGGAGGACGACGCCGCCAGCTCTCAAGAGGAGGCACAGTCTCAAGGAGGGGAGAATGTCATGCCTGGCCACTTGGCCACCACTTGTCTAGCGTGACGTGGCAAGGATCAGGCCCCACCTGTAAGTGGAGCGAGTGGGTGAGAGGAGAGGAGAGGGGAGTGTTTAAATATGAACCAGCCGGCTGTGGCTTGGGCATGTGATGTGACTAGCTGGAAACCTCATCCCCAATCATTCATCTTAACACAGTTCTTCTTCCTCCCCAAGTCTCTATCGCTCTCCCTCACGTACCGATCCCCTTTCTCTTCCTGGTGTGTTACAGTGTGCGCGCATGTTCACCCTGCTGGTACTATAGTGCAACGGAAAAATTCACAAAAAAACAATGCCCTCACCAGGAATCAAACTCTAAACCTCCAATTGATGAAAGACTGTCGCTAGTGAAACAAGAAGGGTCATTACCAACAGAGGAGTAACTATGTTGTCCAAGGTGGAAGAACTTATTGACCCTCACACGGGACAGTGGGACGAGGAGCTTATTCATGATGTGTTTTCACCTGTTGATGTGAACAGGATTTTGCAAATCCCGCTCCATGTTGAGGCTGTAGAGGACTTTGTGGCTTGGCATTTTACACGTTCAGGTACCTTTTCAGTGAGGTCGGCTTATCATGTGGAGTTCAACCATCAGTTTGGTCACCGCTTTTCTAGAGCTAAATGTCCTGGGAGATCTCAGTTAAACCCGGTCTGGAAAGAACTATGGCATATGCGCATTCCTGGAAAGATTAATCACTTTGGATGGAAGGTGCTCAAGGGCGTCCTACCATAACTAGGAGTCCTAGCGGGCAGACACATTCCACTAGTGCCTCAATGCCCACAGTGTAAGGTTGGATTGGAGGACATACATCACTGTCTATTTACATGCTCACGTGCAGCTGATGTTTGGACAGAATTAAAACTGGCGGAAACCATCAAGTTTGCAGTGGCTCAGGACCGGTCGGGCTCAATAAATCTAGAGTTTCTTCACCAAGATCGCTCCGTGGTCCATGAGCTACCAGCAGCCGAGTTGATCATTGTGGCCATGTGGTATATTTGGTGGCAGAGACGACAAGGTGTGAAAGGAGAGACTATCCAGTCCCCGGAACGTACAGCAATATCTATCCGTGTTCTTGCTACTAATTTTATCCGCAGTTGTACGCTGAACGAGCCTACCCGGAAGATCGATCATGTCTGGAAGAAACCGAGCAGTGGGGTCGTGAAAATCAACGTCGATGCATCTTTTCATGCTGAAACTTGTCAGGTGCCTGCGGTGCTATGGCGCGCGATGAACACGGAGTCTTTATTGCAGCAGCAACCTGGACGTTATCCCACGTATCTACTGCGGAATCAGCGGAAATAAAGGCTATCCGCAATGGAATGATCCTAGCAGCTAATATTGGATGCTCTCAGGTGGTCATAGAATCTGATAGCAAGCTCGCTAGGCAATCTCAAACCCGGAAACTTATATGGGTCCAGATGTTCCGGTGATCACGGAAGCCTCCCTCCAGGCGTTGGACTTTTCCAGTGTTTCTTTTGATCATTGCTGCAGGGAAGTTAATTTAGTAGCAGATAGTCTAGCAAAACACTGTTTTAATTCTAGCTTGTCTGAACATTGGGATGCCAATGCACCTGACTTTATTCTTCCACAACTTGTAAATGATATGGCAATCATATGACGAATAAAGTTTGATACCTTTCAAAAAAAGGCTGTCGCTAGCAAGTGGAGCTCACGATTGTAATTTACTAATGAGCAGCGCGGGAGTATAAGAACTAACAGTAGCGCTAGGTCAGAAAACTTTCTGAAAATTTTCAAACTTTTCTTGAAAATAGTGAACAAGTGTTTAAATACAAATAATGTTTGAAAATCCAAAGATTTTTTGAACAACGCAAACATATTTATTTCACCTTTTTAAAGGCAAACATATTTTGAAATTCCGAGTATTTTTTGAAATTATGAACATTTTTAACAATGTGGACACATTTTGAAATTTCAAACTTTTTGAAAAAACATGAACATTTCGTAATCGTAAATAATTTTTAAAATTCTGATTTAGTTTGAAGATTTTTTTTTAAAGTGAACATTTTTTGGAATTCCAAACATTTTTAAAAACACATAAAATTTTGAAAATTTTGAATTTTTTTTGGGAAAAGTGAAAACACTTTAGATTGGGCTGACCGATCCGGTGTCATACGCTAACAGCATGTAGTCACCTTCGCTGAACTTCAGGGCAACCCACTTGCGGATGCAAGCAGAGGTGCAACTTATCTGGGGATTTTCCACAACAAAATCTCTATCTCTACTCATCTAAAAATTATGCAAGTTTTCTTCTTACCCCAATTTTTCTTCCGCCCATCCTTTGCCTACCTTCCCTCCGTACGTTACCTTCTCCCTTCCACCAGTTTTCTATCACTCATGAATTTCTTTGGGAACTGTTTTTTGCGCAGGTTCATGTGAGGCAGTAGTCATCATACGTGCAGGTTTGTGGCACCAGCGACAGGGACACACCATAGGTTCCTCGCCAACATCTTCCACCGGGGTTGCGGCTCCCACAATATTGTCGATGGTGCAGTTATGCATGTCGGCGTGGAGTGGTAGTGGATAGATCTGCACTTAGACATGGGGTCCCCCGATGGCTATGGCAGTGGACTAAGGTAGAAAGATGTCCCATTAATCCGCTAGTGCCTTTTTGATCAAGCGTGGAGTACTAATGAATGCAACTATCGAATGATCCATTTGTTGGAAATATGCCTTATATGCAATAATAAATTTGTTATTATCATACTAGGATCAATTAAAGACTCAACTGCCATGACACATAAACGTCTGTATTTTGGCACCGATGATTTATTGTGCACTCGTGTGAAACCGGATTAATACGGCTTGAAGACTAGCTGATTTGTGTTAAAAAAGTGTGCATAGTTCGGAGAATAAACTCATGTATACACGCTAACACGTCCGCGTGATTGAGTCAAAGATATTTTTCCTTTTTGCAGATAGGACTCAAAGATATTTACTGGTCCACTAAGGATACTAGAAGAACGCCCGTGCGTTGCAACGGGGCCACGTTAATTTAAAGAGTTTAATATTACGACATTGGCGACCTTTTTACCATCAAATCCTCACACACACACACTCCCTCCTCCTCCTCTCTCTCTCCCCTCTCCTCTCTCTAACACACAGATATCCATCTTATTAGTGCGGGACCATAATCCATCTATTTCACACACACACGCTAGTGCATAACAATATGGATTATGTGTATTATATTGCCACCAGGCGAGGGAATTAATTTCATGTAAATCGGCCAGCCACAGCTCAAGAATACGCGGAGGAGGTGGCCGGGTCAACGTCGGCGCCGTCCGGCGCAGGACCTGAGCCCGCTTCAAGTGCTGCGTGCAATGCTGCGTCTTCACAAATATTACAACCAGATGTGAGAAATCACATACTAACACGATGTTGCAATCAATTTGTAATTAAAGAAGCCAAAAGTCTTTTTTCTTAAACCAGAATTCCTTATGCTGGAGTTTAAACAAACCACACAATAGCCCTACTTATCACCTAATTAAGCAGATGCATGACTTATGAAGCGGATAAGAAATCATGTTAACTTGGAACTAAAATTCCAACAAAAGAGTGAGGAATAAACCTTTTTATCATTGCTCTGAAGTCTGAAGCTCCCCCTATTTGTTAGTGAAATGTGAGTATGCTTGGAAGATAATAATTTCTTATGCAACATATGCTTCTACATCCGAAAGAGCTACAAAATGTGTTGACCTACCTATGTGCACTTTCTAAATCAAGCGGATAAAATTATTTCTATCGGCAATATAAAATATTAAACATTAGAAAGAAAGGGACAATGTCCACTAACCATGCAAATATTCTGACCATGGGACATTTAGGCTGGCGTATATGGGAAATCAAAGCTAAAAATGACTCGATGAGTTAGGGATACATCAATAAATATTGTAAAAAGTGATAAAAACAAATCTGCAGCAACTCGCGACCCCACGAACTCGTATTCGCAATGAGCAAGTTAGTGAGGCCACCACGGTAGGCTAGCACCAAGGGACAAGGGCAACAACCGCCTTCCCATCCAACCTACTGATTCTGCTGGCGCTACTTTCATCCTAAGCCCATGAGTACCGTTAGTGTGTTGCCACGTACGGAGAAACTATGAACTGAAATTTTCATCCAAATCATGAAAAATGTTAATGTTCCTCTCCTCTCCCATCCCTCATGTGAACATACCCAATTCGTGGTTGGCTCGCTACATTCAGCGTAGCTCGATGTGCCTTGCCCTCGCTCTTGATTAGTTGTCGCGATTGCCACGCATCTATGCCAACAAGCTGGGAAACAAATGCAAATGTTACACGAGTCAAAATCAACCATCCCACAATCGTAACAATAGAAAAGATAATAACCAAAATTTAACGGAAGAACTACTGCTTGGCTCCCAGATCCATCTCGGTAGCCCTTGATCTGCCTCTTTGAGCTTCTCCTAGCCGCCTCAACATCTCGTCATTACCAAACATGTAGTGGATGCCTAGTGGGACAAGGATTAAGAAATAACATGAGGTGAAAAATCGATGGCTGTCAATTCCATAAGGCGATCCAAGTAATTTGACAAAACAGATCGAGAGCATCTTGTATAATCTAAAAAAGCAACTAAAAATATGAGAAATGAAGTGATGAAAATCAGCCCCTGCTCTCATTTATGCTCGCTTTTGTAATGGGAGGCAAGGAATGGGGATCTGGGAGAAGAAAGGATCACATGGACGGCAAGCCTCCACCACGGCAAGTGGGGTTGCTTCACATCAATCTCCACGGCCGCCGCCTCCATGGGGACGAACTCCCATGTTCACAACGGGCTCCCAATCGGCGGTGCCTCGCCGACCTTGACGGCGAAGTAGTCCTCCTTCGATCCCATTCGCAACGGAGGCAACACCCATCCCAGTGGACGGGTCCTGATGAGATCCTCTTGGATTTTGGCGCGCCTCCCCAAACCTCACCTTGGGACACATGAGAGGCGCCGTTGCCATGGTCGAGCTTGGATGGGGAAAGGAGGCGACATAGCAACACGGCGCCTTCGACGGGATTGGTGGCGGCGGCGGCGAGCGAGCGGGAGGACGGCGGTGAGAGAGTAGGAGGTGGTGGCGGCAGTCCATCGGCCGCCGTGGCGTGAGACGAGGATGGGGATGCGACGCGATCTGGGCGTATGGAGCGGTCGAGAGGAGGGAAGCAGCGGCTGGGTTTTTCCATCATGCGGGGTTTGGGGAGGTCAAGCGAGAGGGTTTTTTCGTGCGGGAGGCAGAGCAACGAGGCGGATGTAGGGAGACGGGACGCGATCGGTTGGCAGGAAAAGGAAAGCTACGCAAAATCACATCAATATAAGAAAATATCCCATCAATACTTGATTGATTGCGATTTATTTTTTATATGGTAACTAATCTGATCATCAATACTTGATTGATTGCGATTTATTTTTTATATGGTAACTAATCTGATTGGTTTATGTGGGTGGTGAAGCGAAAAGGAAAGCTACGCATTTTTTTAGGCAGTAGAGATGATTGATGATAAGAAAGGGAAAATCACATCAATATAAGGAAATATCCCATCAATACTTGATTGATTGCAATTTATTTTTTATACGGTAACTAATCTGATCATCAATACTTGATTGATTGCGATTTATTTTTTATATGGTAACTAATCTGATGGGTTTATGTGGGTGGTGAAGCGAAAAGGAAAGCTACGCATTTTTTACGCAGTAGAGACGATTGATGATAAAAAAGGGGAAATCACACCAATATGAGGAAATATCCCATCAATACTTGATTGATTGCGATTTATTTTTTATATGGTAACTAATCTGATCATCAATACTTGATTGATTGCGATTTTTTTATGGTAACTAATCTGATGGGTTTATGTGGGTGGTGAAGCGAAAAGACAGGTGGGAGGAGGCGAAATAAAACCAGCGAAATAAAACCAACGAAAGTGGTGAGTCGAAATAAAAACCAGCGAAAAATAACCGGCGGACTATTCGTAGATTTTTTTGGTTCGTCTCTCTTGGTGCGATGGGATGTTAGGGCTTGGAATGCGTGGGGCGGGCGGGGGACTCGGCTTGAGGTTTTTTTTGGTTCTATGCGGCTTAGCGTGAGACGGGAGGTTGGGCGTGTGCGGGACTCGATCGCGGGGTTTTCCTTGGTTTTTCGCGGCTGAGAGGGAGGTGGGAGGAAGTACCAAAGAAGTACCAAAAAAGACCAGATGAGGTGGGATGAAAATAAAACCCCGAAGCGACCTACCAACTGAGACATTAGGAGTAGAGATTAGGCCGGGCAACATCCATGATTCTTTTTTTGTATTTCTCATATCGCCTCCCTTTAGGATAGTAGTAGGCTGTTTTTTTGGATTTGATCTGCCTCTCTCACACCTTTGATCGGTCATGATCTTTAATTCGGGGTTAGGGACTCAGCCGTTTTCGATTGGTGATGCATGGCATACATATCTCATCCTCTTTTTGCTGGCTTGTTGATTTTGGCAACTCGAAACGTATATAAGTTGCTAGAATTTAATGTAAAAAGGCGGGATGGGACTATTAATTAGAATCTGAAATTCTAGCACAAGCATAAGGAAACCTTTTTTTTGTTTGCTACCTCCTTAAGGGAGGGGAGGGCAGGTCGTGATGTTGAAAGTTTTAAGTGGCCCATAAAATTTTGGCACATTGACTTATCAACCTGTATATAGAACCGTACAAAAATTATGAGAGCAAGAGGTGGACGGACCAAAACGGATGAAATTATGGTGGTAAGAAGCGATCGGTTCTTTATTATTAGGTAAAGACATATGAAGATTCATCTTGCATCCATGCTTAAAATAAACCAAACCTAAAAATTTAGGTTTACAAATTAACAAGCATACATCCCACATTAGAGAATCATGTAATGAACCGAAACGTTGACTTTTACTCGATACAAAAGTTGTACGTCATAAATAAGAATGCTAAGGCATAACTAATGTCATAACCACTATATATTTTTTTCAAACCCCACACTAATGTAAAAAGCTTTCACAGAAAAATCACTTTTGGGTGCTCTAACTTATAATCAAATTGGGATCATTTTGGTTAAACAGCCTGGGTCAGGTTTTCGAGTTTGTACATCCCAAGCGAACCTTTTGTAGAAGCAGTACACAGTACACCGTTGATACAACAACATTGTCTAATCATTGGCCTTCTCCTACATGCACGTATCATGCAAGGAATTTTGATGCTGCTTGATTCGGCATCTGGTCGTATAACTCATGCCTTCATTATGTTTATCTTCAGCTCTCCTACAATCCCGCACCTCATCATTTATATTTGTTTATTACCAAACGGGCACATCAATTGTGTACTCGCTGACATATATAAATTGTTTGGATTCTTTTTTTGAAGGCAAATTGATTGGATTCTATAAGAAGCATCAATGTGGGACTATTAATTCAAAGGCGAGTTCTCAATTTTTCACAAGCAAAACAACATGTGTACGCTGTTTCCCCGCAGGAGCAATACTTTTTGGTCCGGTTGGCCCATCATGTGCGTCTCTGTCCATCCAACCATCGCGTATATAATTAGTCTTTCTTTAATTTGCGAGCAGAACAAATGACTGGTGTTTTGGCTGGTATATTTTGCTCTAATCTATTAGGCCTGTGTTCGATTCGCGTCATAGCCTAGTGACTTTATTTTTTCCGCCCTAGGCGTCAGCAAGGGTGACGGACGAAAACATTGTGATGCAAGAAATCTATATATACCTACTTTAATAAAATAATAAAATATAATATTGTGAATGAATTCAAAATTCTCAACAATAATTTTGACTTCAGAACTGGAAACATTTTATGAAAGAGGTTTTTTTTTAATATACGGATTCTTATAAAAATTACAAACATTTTTTGAAAAATAAAAATAATTAGAAAATAAGAAAGAAAAAAAGGAAAATATAACACTGGTAGAAAACCTTCTAGAAGGTTCCCAAAACCAGTAAAACCCAGCCGGGAAACCTCTAAAACATGCCACATGAAAGTTGTACTTCTATGTATAGATGGGCCGGCCCAAAAGGCATAATGTGTTGCGTACAGATTTTATCTATTTTATCTCTTAGAAAGCACAAAGCAATTGGTAGGTGGGTTGTCTGGTGCTTGCACCGTCGACCGCATGGTGCACGGTTCAAATCCTGTCCGTGCCACTTTATTAATTTTTTTTAAACACATATCGACGAGCCCAATAACAGTACCATTGAGCTGGGGCCAGGCCCAATGAAAATTGCATTCATATATTATTTTGACAAGCGTGCACAAAAAGTTTAGTACCATCTCGAATAGCAAAAAATCAAAATTAATAATATAGGCGAACGGATGAAAAAATTAGCGAAACGCACCTTGCTTTATTAGTAGGTATAGATTTTGTTGTTCATGGTAAATTTTTATTACTCATAATACAATTGTATTGTCAGAAAACTTAAATACATGTGTGGATACATAAACAACACCGTGTTCCTAGTGAGCCTCTACTATATTAGCTCGTTGATCAAAGAAGGTTAAGGTTTCCTAAACATAGCCATGAGTTGTCACTTTATAACGGGATCACATCCTTAGGAGAATGACGTAATAGACAGACCAAATCGTAAGCTTAGCATATGACCGTGTCACTAAGTTCACTTTGTCGTAGCTTTCGTAATGTCAAGTATCTGTTCCTTAGACCATGAGATCATGCCACTCCTGGATACCGGAGAAATACTTTGTGTGCTATAAAACATAACTTCGTAACTGGGTGATCATAAAGGTGCTTTACAGGTATCTCTGAAGGTATTTGTTGGGTTGCATGGATCGGGACTGGGATTTGTCGCTCCGTGTGACGAAGAGATATCTCTGAGCCCTCTCGGTAATACAATGTCGTGAATAGCTTGCAAGCATGTGACTAATGAGTTTAGTCCCGAGGATCTTGTATTATAGAATGAGTAAAGAGACTTGCCGGACAAAGGGAATTGCATAGGGGGTTAACTGAATCCTTGACATCTTCATGGTTCAACCGATAAAGATCTACGTGGAATATGTAGGAACAAATATGGGCATCCAGGTCCCGCTATTGGTTTGTTGAAGGAAATATGCCCTAGAGGCAATAATAAAGTTGTTATTTTATATTTCCTTATTCATGATAAAGGTTTATTATTCATGCTAGAATTGTATTGGTCGGAAACTTGAATACTTGTGTGAATACATAAACAAATACCGTGTCCCTAGTAAGCCTCTACTAGACTAGCTCGTTGATCAAAGATGGTTAAGGTTTCCTAACTATAGACATGTGTTGTTATTTGATAACGGGATCACATCATTAGGAGAATGATGTGATGGACAAGACCCATCCGTTAGCTTAGCATAATGATCGTTCAGTTTTATTGCTATTGCTTTCTTCATGTCAAATACATATTCCTTTGACTATGAGATTATGCAACTCCCGGATATCGGAGGAATACCTTGTGCGCTATCAAACGTCACAACGAAACTGGGTGATCATAAAGGTGCTCTACAGGTATCTCCAAAGGTGTTTGTTGAGTTGGCATATATCAAGATTAGGATTTGTTACTTGAAAGTGCAACTATCCCTGGGTGGTTTTGGTAATTCCTAACAACATATAGCTCATTTAACTAATGCTATTTCAAGATGATCATTTCAGAAAGTTCAGTGATTGGCATGGCATGGATTAGGAATGTGGACCCCTAAAAAATGCTAAGGACACATATTGGATTAAGCTCAAGACTCTACATTTTCATTTTAGTGATCCAAGATCACATTGAGTACATAGGAAAAGCCGATACTATTAAAAGGGGACGAAGTGTTGCTTACACTACAAAAAAAGACACATCCGTGACAATTTGGGCCGAACGAAATTTTTTCTGTCATACATATGACACTTCTATGGCGATAATTGTGACAAAACCGGTATCATCATAGATGTGGTGGGCTCCTACTTCTATGACAAAAATCATGACAGAAAATGGGCTTTTCGTCACAGGCGGGCGGAGACGCAGCTGCATGACATTCTTTGGGCCGTCCATGACGGAAAAACCATGGTAGAAGCGAGGGGAGGAAAATTTGGGAGTTCCGATTACGGTGGGAGGTCGGGGCGGCGATGCGCGTTTTCTCGTACACGTCTGCTGGCGTGTGTGCGGCGTTAGCTCTAATCGAACCCGAAGCGGCGTTGGGCTCTCGCGAACCCGGCGATTGACCTGCGAGCTACGCGTTATCGAACCCGAGCGATCGATCGATGGCTGTTAAGCGAACCCGATCGGCGATTCGCCGCTCTGCTGCTAAGCTGAAGCCGATCGATCTGCCTCGGGGATGAGCGGTGAGCATTGCGGGGGGGTTGGATGAGCGATGGCGGTGGCGTTGCCTCTGGATGAACAGGACCCGTGGTGTCTTTGGAGGGCTGGATGAGCGATGAGCGGTGGAGGGGTGCCGTGGAGGGTGGTTGAACAGTACCCCTTGGTGTGGAGGGCTGGATGAGCATGAGAGCGGTGGAGGGTGGTTGAGCGATGGCGGTGGAGTAGCGTGCGGTGGAGGCTGGATGAACAGGAGCCCGTGGAGGCTGGAGGAGGTCGATGGTAGCCCGTGGAGGCTGGAGGAGGTCGACGGTGGAGATGAACAGTATCCCGTGGAGTCCCGTTTTGCGGTACGCCACACCCCTCCCGATGAACAGGACCCTCGTTTCGACCGTAGGAGGTCCTTTTCGTCCGTTTTGCGGTACGCCACACCCCTCCCGATCAACAGGACCCCTGTTTCGACCGTAGGAGGTCCGTTTCGTCCGTTTTGTGGTACACCACACCCCTCCCGATCAACAGGACCCCCGTTTCGACCGTAGGAGGTCTGTTTCCTCCGTTTTGCGGTACGCCACACCCCTCCGAATCAACAGGACCCCGTTCCGACCGTAGGAGGTCCGTTTCCTCCGTTGTGTGGTACGCCAGGCCTCGTTTCCATCGCCTGTTCCATCCAAGCCCTCCCGATGAACACGATCACGCATTCCGTTCCGACCCAGCCGGTTGGCTCCCCATGAACACGACAACGACGCTGTTTCTCCATTCCGACCCAGCCATGTACGTATGCGCGAGTAGGCGTTCGAGACCCTGCCCGTATGTATGTGCGTGGCCGTATTTTCTTTCTTGCACCCTCGCTGCTATACGTACGTGTACATGCTACGTGCGGCGCCTCTACTACGACCGTGCGCCTCTACAGCGACCGGTATGTGCGTACCGTTCGCGACCAGAATGACAACGCCACGTGCGACGCCGACCAAGTGGGTCCCGGTATCGGGCACTTCCTTGCGTGCGAAGATGTAGCTTGTGGGTCCCAACAGTCAGGGGGGCGAATCGTTTTTTTACCCGGACGCACTTCCTTGCGTGCGAAGATGTAGCCGGTGGATCCCAGCAGTCAGGGGGGCGAATCGTTTTTTTTGCCCGGACGCACTTCCTTGCATGCGAAGATGTAGCTGGTGGGTCCCAGCGATCGGGGTGAATCGTTTTTGCCGGACGCACTTCCCTGCGTATAAGATGTAGCTGGTGGGTCCCAGCGAGTCGAGAAGCGAATCGTTTTTGCGGACGCACTTCCTTGCGTGCGAAGATGTAGCTGGTGGGTCCCAGCAGTCAGTGGGGCGAATTGTTTTTTCGCGAAATACGGTGGCCCGTCCGGTGGGTCCTCGCTGTCAGGTGGAGGAATAATTATTTTGCACGTAATAAGGAGGCACTTCCTTGCTGCGGCAGTGGACCAAGCTGTCAGCCTCTCCACGTACAGTCCACGTCCGATGGAAGCCGTTCCTTGACCACGTTGACCACGCCGCGCAGAGAGCACCAGGGCGGTGGACGACGGCGAGGCCTAGGAAGGGGATGACGCGGAGCCGGGGAACACGCGGCAGTGGATTCCCACGCGTAGAGGAGTACGAGGGTTCAATGGTTCACTGCGGTGTGAGGCTGCCGTCGCCGCAAAATAACAGGGGGTGTGGGTGAGTAGAGGGATGGCCTGGCCAGCGGTGGGAGTAGTAGGGGGCGGTGAGGCCTCCGTCGCATCGCAGCCAGCCACGGGAGGTAGGAGCACGAGGCACGAGCGGTGCTGGTTTGGGCGGCTGGAGAAGGAAGACTAGAGGTTGAAGCAGCACTACGGCCATTGGATGGACATCGTACGGTCGCTGGAGCTAGAATCGTGCATATTGACTAAGTTGACAAAGCCCTCCGTCCCCGTCAACTTAGTAGGCCCACAAGTCAGCTTGCCACTATACTGGGTCCCAGCTAACAGGCGGAGTATTAATTTTTCTTGTGCGTAATAAGGAGGCACTTCCTTGCGTGCGAAGATATAGCTGGTGGGTCTGAGCTGTCAGCGGTGGTAACGTTTTTTTCGCGAAATCTGAGGCCCTTTCGGTGGGTCCACGATGTCGGTGGAGGAATCATTATTTTGCGGCGTAATAAGGAGGCATTTCCTTGCGTGCAGCCATGGACCCAGTATCGGCCTCTCCACGTCTGATCCGCCAGATGCATGTCGGTCATTGACCACGTTGACCAGGCAGCGCCGAGAGCACGAGGCGGTGGATGACGGCGAGGCCTAGGAAGGAACAACACGGAGGCGGGGAAGACTCGGCAGTTGTTTCCCACGAAGAATCTGTTGTCGAGGTTTCTTGGTTCGTCTGCGGTCGCGGAGAATAACAGCAGTGTGAGTTAGTAGAGGATGGCTAGGCCAGCGATGGGAATCTGGTGGGGCGGTGAGGCCTGCGTGGCAGCAGAGCCGGCCGCAGGGAGGAGGGAGCGAGCAGTCCGCTTGACACTTGTTTGGCGGCTGGAGCAGGAAGAGCAGAGATTGAAGAAGCACGACGGCCATTGGATGGCCATTCAACAGTCACTGCTTGTGCGTCAACCTTTTTTTAGGAAAGCCTCAAATCTGTGGAAAATTGCATACAACCCATCTGCCATTATTTCTAATAATTTACAGCCCATTTGCTAATTCTTAAGGTTTTTTTGGAGCCCATATTCTTTTTGTTAGCTTTACAGCCCATATTGTGGCCATGGTTAAAAAATTATACGAAATTTTGCATATCTCGGTGCGGTCCGAACTGTTTTTAATCCCGAAATTTCGACTCACATTCAAACTGATTTTAAAAATAAATGTATATCAATATAAAATCCAACAAATTCTTCACGCATAAAAATTAATGTAATTTAAAATCTCGAAATTAATAAAAAATATATTTGAAACTAATTGCCGGTTTGATGTGTTTTAAAAATGTACAGCCCATTTCTCATTACTGATGGGCCATTTTCTCGGCCAGCCGAATGAAAACTCTCCTCGTCTTGAAAGATTTGCAGCCCAACAGGCCTGACAAAGCGACTTACTTGGAAAATCACAAAAAACTGGGCTGTGGCCGTGGACCCAGCTGTCAGCCTCTCCATGTACAATACTCTTCTGATGGAAGTCGTTCCTTGACCATGTTGACCACGCCGCGCGGAGAGCACCACGGCGGTGGACGACGGCGAGGCCTAGGAAGGGGACGACGCGGAGCCGGGCAAGACGCGGCAGTGGAAGCCCACGCGGAGAGGAGTACGAGGGTTCACTTGGTTCGGCTGTGGTGTGAGGTTGCCGTCGCCCAGGCCTAGCCAGTGGTGGGAATAGTAGAGGCGGTGAGGCCTCAGAGTAGCACAACCCGGCCACGGAGGCAGGAGCATGAGGCACGACCGGCGCTGGTTTGGTAATTTGGAGCAAGAAGACCAAAGGTTGAAGAAGCACTACAGCCGTTGGATGGACATTGTACGGTCACTGGAGCTAGAGTCATTCATATTGACTAAGTTGACAAAGCCCTTTGTCCCCGTCAACTTAGTAGGCCCACAAGTCAGCCTCCCACCAAGGTGGGTCCCAGCTAGCAGGGGGAGTATTCATTTTTTTGTGCGTAATAAGGAGGCACTTTCGGTGGGTCCGAGCTGATAGCGGGGGGAACATTTTTTTTCACGAAATACGGTGGCCCGTTAGGTGGGTCCCAGCAGTTAAGGGGCAAATGTTTTTTTTGCAAAATACGGTGGCCCGTCCAGTGTGTCCCTGCTGTCAGTTGGAGGAATCATTATTTTCCGCGCAATAAGGAGGCACTTACTTGCTGCGGCCGTGGACCCAGCTGAGACTCTCCATGTACAGTATAATTCTGATGGAAGTCGTTCCTTGACCACGTTGACCTCGCCGCGTTGCGTTGCATGCATGCGTCCATGGGCGTGGTGCGTCCCCCTGTCGACCTCTCACGTCAGTCATCTTCCGATGACTCTCGGTTATTGACCACGTTGACCACACCGTGTCGGCGCGCATTGGAACGACCGGAGATGAGGAAGGCAGGCGATAGAGTCGCAGATGGAGCGAGTGGGAAACTTCACTGGTTGGTCTGTGGCGGCAGCACTGACCGGTGCCGCCACGGAGGCAGGAGCAAGAACAGAGGTTGAAGAAGGAGCACGGCTGTTGGATTAACATCCAATGGTCCAGCTGCTAGAATCATTTGTTAATTAAGTTGACAAAGCCGTGCGTACACGTCCGCTTAGTAGGCCCACAAGTCAGTCACCAAATCTGACGGGTCCCAGCTTTCAACGGGATGAATAATTTTTTTCACAAAACAAGGAGGCACTTCCTTCCGTGTGAAGATACAACCGGCGGGTCCCAGCTGTTAGGTGGAGGAAACATTTTTTTCAGCTTAATAAGGAGGAACTTTCCTTGCGTGCGACCATGGACCTCGTGGGTCCCAGCCGTCAGGCTCTCCACATCTGATCGTCTTGATGACTCGTTTGTTGACCACGCCGCACCGAACACAGCGAGGCGGTGGGCGGCGAGGCCCGGACGGAACGACTCGGAGATGGGAAAACACGGCGGTGGAGTCGAGATTGAGAGGAGGAGAAGGGTTATAACTGGTTCTGTTGCGGCGTGGGGCTGTAGTCTATGGAGAATAACAGGAGGTGTCGAGGGGTGGAGGGATAGCCTGGCCGGCGGTGGGGTAGCGCTTCACAGCGATGCGTGCTAAGTAGAGCCGCTTAGTCGCGGAGGCGGACCAGGCGGTCCCAGCGACACTGGAGGAAGAAGACGAGAGATTGAAGGTGCATGTCGGCCGTTGGATATAAATCCAATGGCTGTGGATGACACAATCATTTGTTGACCAAGTTGACAACGCCCTGCGTAAGCTTCGACCTATTGGCCCACATGTCAGCCTGCAAACATGTGGCATATATTTAACCCATGTTTTCTAGAATGTACAGTCCATTTGCTGGGTTGGGTGAACAAATAATTTCACGTCAATCAGGCCCATTTATATTTTCTAAGAAATCCCAGCCCATTTGCACTTCCTTGAAATACACGTATTAGGTGGGCTTGTTATATATATATATATATATATATATATATATATATATATATATATATATATATATATATATATATATATATATATATATATATATATAATTAAGAAATTAGCGAGTTATTTCTCAAAATAAAAATGAGCGTGTTATTATTAAATTGGTCCTTAAAATCTTCGCAAGCATTTGTACGCAATCACCAGGATTTTCCTTGCCTGTGAGTCAAAATCAGCCAGGATTTTCCGTTAAACATTTACTTTTATAAGTTAATAACACGTGGGATGTTTTTATAATGTATATATATAAGTCTCTATATAATATACGATAATAGTAGTAATATAAATATATATAATGTGGTTAGAAGGGAAAACATAAATTGGACACAACATTACTTTTATAAGAGACCTGCGTTTTATACCCCACAGTAGGCATACTAACAAGTTCACACACAAATACAACAGAAAAGGTAAACATTCATATCAAACTCAGGTTCACAGGACACGTTCATATTCATAGCCAACATTCACTATAAACAACTCAAAACATTCATATATACACAAGCTCAGCATATCTATGCATCCAAATGATTGATAGATCACACGACAATATTCATACATAATTCACAAAAAGATTCAGATATACACATGTTCAGTATGTTTATGCATCCAAATGATTGAGATCACAGCCAATATGTTCCATGGACGAACTTTAATTACCTAGGGTCCAGACTGGTAAATGGTGTTCCATCGGAGGTACTTCTTGCTAAAATTAATTCTTGTACGAGTAAACTTTCGAGTACACAAGAGGCAGCACAGACAATTTGAACTTTGCTTGTAGGTTTATCCTCAAATAGTGGCCTCGTGCCGAGGGAGGTTTGAGCAACTTGGCCACTACTTTCATCCAACTAGTTTACTGTCTCATCTTGGTCCTGTATCTCGCCAAAATTCTACATTGCAGACGAGAAAGGAGGCGGTTGAGAAAATGAACCACCCAAAATTTTTGTGTAGTTCAACTGAAATGGAGCATCCTTGGCGTGCAGACTGATTAAGTGCCAGATGAATATTTGCGTCAACCAACTTGTCTGGAATCTTTAGACTCCATGCCATATAGTTCGCTACCATATGTGCCGATAACCAAAAGGCACAAGTTGGGACCAAAGACTGGACTGCGTTTTTCTGGGCTATGCACCAAGCAATATTTTTGGCGTTCACTCTCCTAATACTTGGAGTTTGACAATTGGTCGACGCCGGTTGATACTCGAATGAATATAGGCATTTCTTGTCAACATCGATGCTTGTATGAGTGAACTTTGGAGTACATAGCAGCAGCATAAGTACCTGTCCATCTGATCATTTTGTGCAGTTCTACTGAAATCACCCGATGTAATGATTTCCTGCGAGTTCAGGCTCCAAATTACTCCTTTATGAAATCGACAAACAGTAGCACAATACCAAATTACCAATACATATGACAGGCACAATAATCAGGATAAAGACCAGTACCAACCTATGTGAGGTAGCATATAAATTACTATTTCCTTTATTTGGAAGCCGAGATAAATAGCGATCGACAAGAAAGGAAGAAAGCAAGCGGAGATTAGCGATCGACAGGAAAGGACGGAAGCTATCGAGGCAATGAAGCACCCAAAGTTTTTGTGCAGTTCCACCAAAATCGAGCATCCCTGTTGGCACATATATTGAGAGAGTGAGATTACTGTAATAGTGGGACTAGTTGATGAAACATGCACTAAAAAATAGAAGCACCCTCATTATATTAATGGGTAAAGTTAGCAACATAGTAGTCTTGCTTAAAGAGAGGTATTAGTTTATTTAATCAGTGCCAATTAGCTCAACTCAACACTCAAAGCATTGCCATTTATCATAGGTTGCAAAACTTAAAAGTGCAAAGATAAAGGAGTTTCTCATGACAGTAGCACGATACAAATAGAGATGATGACAAATTAATATGGATGAAGGCCTTAGGCCCGTACCAACCTGAGAAAAAAGCTTATTCATGTAGTCCCATAAGAGATGATAAAGCACTCACTGGAATCACACAATAGTATATATTTTTTTGCACTTCAAATGTATTGTTGAAATCACTCTTGTTTACCAGTGCTGAGATTATATTGAAAGACTATCAAGAACTTCTAGCAGAGTTAAAGCACTGGCTGGGATACAGTTCATTGTATTGTCTTGTGTAGTTCCACTAAAATGTATGATTGGCACAACATGATCCCTGTTTTGCACAAGTAGGAACAAGGTGAAACCTTCATTAGCTTAGTGAGAAAGGATAGGAAGACATTAGCATATTACTCAAACAGTAGCATCAAATTCATGATGGACAATACGCAAAACATTGCCTCATTGAACCAATGGCAATAAATTGACATGCAAAATAATAGCACTATTATGTCATGACACTAATAATATTCCCTCCCTCCTCCACCACATGATTCACCTCCATAGACAAACATTCACACGTACATGATTCAGCATAGGGTCCTACTAAAGATTTGTTTAACTCCAATAGGAAAATTAGGCAGTAACAAATTAGTGGTACTTAAGTACTCCTAATTAATTAAGTGAGACAACATAAGTGGAAGGGCTCCCTGGAGGATCGTCTCACATGTAAGGTAGTCGTTGCTGGAGCCTTTGAATGGCCTCGACTGAGGCCTCTAGCTTCAGCAAGATCGCCTTGGCACTGTTTATTCTTCTTCTTCTTCCTCTTCATGCTTTGTTTCTCTTTCTCCTCACCAGTTGGTGAAACCAAGTACATGATTGGCCTTCTAATTCAAAATTGGTTTTGTCAGTGAGGGAGTACAAGTGTACTAGTAAAAACATCATTATTTTCTCATGGCAGTCGGAAAATAGATATGAGCACATGCATTAAATATCATTCTTACCTAAAGGAAGGTTATGGCGCCAATATGGATGATGAGGATTGGAACACAGATCTCCCTTTTAGCAGTTCCACCAAAATGAACCAACTGTTCCATTCTGACATTCCAATTAAACAGTGCAAAAGTCACTTATTTTAAGAAGAGTTTTGTGCAGTGCACCAAAAGGTCACAACAACAACTAGGTGAATTGGATATCCCTGTTTGCACAAAAAGGCACAGAGGAAACAGTCAGAGTCTCAAACAATTACAGGCAAAAACATTTGGCTAAACTTGTCAGAGTCTCAAACAATTACAGGCAAAAACAGTGGCATGGCTTCATTTTTACCAGGGACATTATATTAAGAACAGCTAAGGCTGCGTTAGGTTCATTGAGGTTTGGTGCAGGATTTTGTAGGAACACAAATCCTACGGTATTCTTTCCTTCCAACCGTTCGAACACGGGAAAGGTGAATAGTGTTTCATAGGAAAGCTGGTGCAGTAGTCTTGATTCCATAGGATTAGAAACATCCACGCTGCTCATTTTTTGGGCGGAAGCCCGAGGCAAGCGCTTCGCTGCCATGCGTTAGACAGGTTCTTTGTGCTGTGTTTGCCGAATAAAAGATCAACCTATGTGTGGTACGTGAGGTGAGGACAAGAGTAGTCACTGTGCAGCTGAATAAACAAATAGCATCTCATACTGCCAAGCATGCTACTCTAAAAAACAAATCTGTACATTTCATAGTCCATCCGAACACATTCTCTTGAGAGTTTCCTTCGGTTCACTATTCCATAGTTTTATACCTTCATTCCTTTCCTATTCCTCTATTTTCATCAAGATCTATGTTTTCTGCCCCTTTATTCTGACCGGAGCCTAAATATTTGGTACAAGGGCATGGGACAGTGGGTGCACCAGCAGTACAGCACCATGTATATAAATAGGGGCATAAAGTGGCGATTCATAGTTTGTTGCCCCGAGAAACAAACATCCAAGAAACATATCCGGGTTGGCCCCATTTTTGTTCACTCTAGCCACCTACTCCTATGTGTGGATAGCAAATCTAGTCCTGGTCATACCACTGTGTACAACGTTACCCCTATATTTCCCTTTTCGACCAAGAGACCGGTTGGATGACCAGTCTGTACTACTTTCACCCCCTTTCCTTCCTGTTTGTACCAAGTCCGATGTACATACTAAATTCCCCCACCCCCACTTTATTTCTTGTTTGAACCAAGTACTCCCTCCGTCCGGAATTACTTGTCATTAAAATGGATGTGTCTAGAACTAAAATACATATAGATACATCCATTTCAATGACAAGTATTTTCGGACGGAGGGAGTACAAGATTCGACTCTATAAAGTAGCTTTACCTTTAACAATAGAAGAAAAAAATTAGGTGACGTTGGACCATCCGATCGAGAGGGGCTGAGAGGTAGAAAATGATGCATATGCGGCGACGTAGCGAGCTAGGGAAGTAGAGCTAAAGCGGTTTCGAACGAAGATATACCTGAAGGTCGTCGGGATGTGGATAGGTGGGCGGCGGGAGGCCGGATACGCCCACAGGCAACGACGAAGGGATCGGAGGACCTCCCGCGCTGGCGCTTGGCCAGAGATAACGGTGCGGTGGGTCTCCTCCTTCGCTGTCGACGACGGCCTAAACGCTGCCCCTCCTCCCCTTCACCAGTGGAGGGGGATACGTCCGGATCTGTAACCAGCGGTGAGGATAGAAAGCAAGTGTTTTTTGAAGGGAGAAAGACAGTGTTACTACCCCTATCTTGTTTAGATCTGGAGAGGATGAGAGTATGTGAATAGAGCAACCCTAGCAAGCAAGCGCGGAGGCTCCGGCCTATTTATAAGTAGTGGGGTAGTTTTCCTTTTTCACTCCATCAAAACAATCGTTTAAAATTGTGTACTACTACATGCCAGGTCGCGGTTTTTTTAGTTGTTGATTGTTTTTTGAGATAGCTACCCGCTTGTTCCAAGTGGTGTTACAGTGTGCCAGTTCGCACTTTGTATCGTTCAAGTCTGGTACTACAAGTCCCTCCATTAAATGAACAACCACCTCCTCGTAAAAGTTGTGAACAAGCCCACGGCTAAAATTAGCGGAAACGTGGGTTGCCCCAACATGCATTATTATTTATATTTTCTACTCCCTCCGTTCCTAAATATAAGTCTTTTTTATTAGCCACACCTAAGACAAGAATTTTTTTATTAGCAGTGAACCCCACATGTCATAGACACAAAAATTGTGGCAACATTCCCTTAGGCAAGCCAAAGTGTGTCTAATAATTTGAGCAACTCAGGTTAGGAAAGTGTGGGAAAAAATGTGGCAACATAAGAGAAACATAGTCACAATCCAAACAGCCCCGTAATTTTTTTTGACATGCATGAAAATTTGGTTAGTTAAATTTATAGTCAAAATTTGGCAAGGTGCATCAAATCAACACATGCAAGTATCAAAAGGAAATTCACGGCATGCATGCATGCGTTGTACTCCCTCCGTTTCCAAATATAAGTCTGTTTAGAGATTGCAACAAGTGACTACATACGAAGCAGAATATGTCTACTCCTACATACGAAGTAGCCCATTTGAAATGTGTAAAAAGACTTTTATTGAGTGCAGTGCTTTGATGTGTCACGTCAACTCGTACAAGATCGAGAAATTTGATTACTACGATGCCCTCTCCCTCGCGGACTGAGCTCCGGTGCCTTAACTGCACATGCCTTTGGCTGCATGACAGGAGGGCCAACCACCTGTTGGGCCCACCTATCATAGACGCAAAGGCAGGAGCAGTAGTAGAAGCTACACTACGCTATCCCTCCCGCATGAGGTGGACGGACATGCAGCAGTGGATTCGACATCGAGAAGTAGGAGTAGCATTATTGTTCGTCTTCTCAAGAGGCGAAGAGCCAAGCGCAACCCGAACGTGGCGATTGCTGAGCGCTCGCGTGGTGCGGTTCCTTGAGCACGATATACTAGCCGAGCTCTTGCATGAGAAAAATTGCTACTCCCTCCTTTCCGGTTTATAGTGCTCAATTCAAAAATCTCACCAATCAATGTAGATGGTGAGTGGTGGAATCTGATTTGTAGTTTTGCAAAAGACCTAATTAATGCTCTTGTTTTCCTCAAAAAATTATGTTTATCAATGCATTAATTGCAATGCATGCATGCATAAAGTACATGCATTGGTCAATTTTCTCTTAATACTTGCATGCAATGATTTAATGCACCTTGGAATCTGAAAATGTGATGGAAAACAACCAAATTGAGCCTTATAAAATGGAAAACATAAATTTTGAGATAAGCCCTATAAACCGGAAAGGAGGGAGTATTGTTTAACAATTAAAATCCATTATCCATTGGTTGGTACGCATTCAGCATAGGTCCACGCGCTTAGCACCGTTTCCTCCTGGGGTCACCAATGTTTATTTGCTAAATAATAGCATTGCATGCAATGAACTAGCCATTGCAAGTCATTAAAAGCATGCACACCTCTCATCTCTTATTGGTTGATATGTCAAGAAACAAGAAACAAGGTAGAAGTTAATGCACCACGCCTAAGTGTTTGGGACTATTTGGTTTACGTAAGATGACCTACACACCTAGACGGTGGGAGTAGTATAGACCTGTAAACCGGAAAGGATTATTTGCCTTTCTAGAGATTTCAACAAGTGACTAGACTACACCATGTGCAGTACCCCCTCCCTTCCAGTTTATAGGGCTCAAATCTCAAATCTCATGAACCAAGGCATTTTGCGATTGGAGGAATGTATGTCGTACTTTACAAAACTACCCTAATTAAACTCATGCATTAATTACGTAGTTCTCTCGTTTTCCTCTCCGCCTTGGTCGCGGTGCACAATATTGAGCACTCCTATATGACTAGCCGCTCTATCTACATGCGGGACATTTCAAAGCATTGGGCCCGCGTGCCATCCACCAAATCATAGCGAGGTGCTACAGTCGAGACTCACCTGTCACCCCGGTGTGGCCGTCATGACCCTTCATATCACAAAACCCACATCTTTTCCAGCAGTGATAAGGTGGCCTCCAAGATGGACTGGACGAAGCAACCATCATTTCATTGGAACGCTCGTTCCAGCCCTTTCTTCCTTTCTTGAAGAAAACCTCACCTGTGCTACTCACTTCGCCATTTTTCTTCCAGATCGACGAAGGAAAGGTGGGCGAATCAGTTATGCTGCTATATTTTCATTCCAATAATCTTCTTTTGGTGAAGCACCGACCGATTCTCACATCCTATTCTTTTCCCGTTTTCATTGTGATTGTGGTTTCCTTTCAGTTGCTTTTTGTTTGTCAGTTCATTGATGGATCCTGGAGCACTAGGCAAAGAGTTGCCGGCGGACAACCCACTGGAGACAGCGATCTCTAGGAAGCGAGCACCGACCAACGAGTTGACCATGTTGGCGGGCCAACCCATGGAGACGAAGAACTCCAAGAAACAAGCACTGGCCAAAGAGTTGAGCACGTTGGCGGATGAACTCCTCAAAGAAAGTTGGAAAGCAAGGGCCCCACCGTGCCGACCCCAGGAACTCTGATTGCCACCTATGTGAGGCTCAAGACCGAGTTTGAGGAGATAGTCGCCGTTGAGAAGCAGTATTCCCTGGCAAGGTGATGGCCCCCATCGAGGACGAGGAGATGGCCCCTGAGGGATGAGATCCCCGTGAGCTGCACAAGGTAAAAATAATGGCTTATTACCATACTTGTGGTTTTTGATTATTTGCAATGTGCTTGCTAATATGTTATGGTTGTGCAGGTGCCGGTGGTTGTCCTTGATCATTCCGATGTCGTGGCCCGTCCTGTTGGCATCGCCCCGGAGATCGATTCGATGCCGCTGTCCATCCTGTGGACATCGCCCGCAGACCGATTCGATGTCGCGGTCAGTCTGTGTACATCGCCCGTAAATCGATTCCCATGCCATTTATCGGCTGTGGTCATTGCCCGAGAGATCGATGACAAGAAATAGTTGGTCGCGCTTTTCCTTCAGGGTAGTTTGCATTGCCCTGTGTTTAATTACCAGAACGATGCGTGTTATCAAACCATCTTAGGGCTAGTGCACTATCTTGTGTGGGCAGATCTTGCTACTTTTGTTTGATAGTAAATCATGCGATGAATCATGCGAACCCTCTCCGAGTTATGGAAACAAATGTATCCTCACCAGCTTTTGATGTAATATATGGCATGCTTAGATGTAAGTTTGAACTGTTTATCATATCAACATGGCTTGTTTGATGATTCTTGGTGTTAGTAGGCTAGCTACTGTGCGAGCTATAGTACTTGCAAAACACTCACCGAAGAGAAACGTTGGGGCTGATGAGCTCGTGGTACGCTTATACTTATCCCTCGTTGATCGACCAATAGCCCTAGCTCCTAAAATTGTAGGCTTAGCGATCGATCAGACAATAGTCGACATACATTCAGGCCTCATTTGGTTCATAGGGTAGGAAAATCGTAGCAAAAGTACAGAGAACGTGCAACACAAAATCATAGCAGTGCAGAGATGTACTCCCTCCGTTCCAAAATAGATGACCTAGGCGGGCTAGTTTGGCCTAGTGGGTTTCAGTGATATGAAGTGGTATAGTGCCATCTAGTCTTCGCGTGTGGTAGCAGATTAGGTACAATAAGTTTTCTTGAAGAAGCGGAATTCAATGAAGTCATGATGGTTCCTTCATCCGAACAACTTACAAATTGGGAAAGTTTGGGCCTGCGATCGACCGGGTAGACCAGGATAATTTTGTGCATGGCAGGTGGACCAGGATGGTCGACGTCCCATATGTCGGCGAATGAAAGTATTCTTTCCGATATAGAGGACGAGCAACGAGTATTCATTGTTTATTTTTGATGAAAGCTATTGTCTCCACTGTTACTCCTTGACTTTGTCAATGCCTCTCTCTCCTCCACATAAGCGGGGACTACTTACTATGCATGCAGCGGGCAGCTGGCGTCTTGAGGGACCAGGGCGGTGAGAGCGGGCTCCGGAAGTGGTTCGGGCTCCAGCATGGCCCACCTCACATTATCACCATATATTTCTTGGAGTCCATGCGCGGCGGGCGGGCGATCTCTTCTCCCTCCCCCGTTTCTCTCTTCTCAGCCGACGCCCGCTGAGCGATTAGATTTCGGCTATCGACGGTTTATTCAATTACGGTCCCACATGTCAGTGAAATTGCAAGACAACGCTCCCTCTGGTGAGCGGCGTGCGAGCCGGACTGTCGGGGTTGCGACGCGTACGAGTCGTAAGTGTGCCCCCTTTTCCTTTAGAACTTGCGAAGCGTAACATTTTCGCGCGATCGATCGAAGAAATCCAGAACAAAATGACGAGGGCGGTGCTTTCCCGCTCGTTAGGCGGGCTAGTTCGAGTGATATGACGTGCTACAGTGCCGTCCACTTGCTCCATTTTTATGTAAGCAAGAGTTTACACTCTTACGCGGGAGGAGTGCGAAACACCGCGGATCTGATTTTGATCGAGGCATAACTGTTCCCTGCCAAATAATGGAGGATTGTTAGCGATTATAGCATGATAGTTAGGGCATCTCCAGCGCTGGCCCACAAATTTACACCGTTATCTATCCGAGGACACTGATGGATGCCATCCGATGCTGCCGCATACCTTTCGACAACTATATGAACTAACCGGACGAAATTCGTGCAAACAAAGCAAATTTCAAATTAACCGGATGAAATTCATTACATTTTGAAAACTTTTCCTACAAAGTGGACGAAATTCATTACATATTTTGCACAAACCATACTAAAACCTACTGTAAACCTAATCTAAACGATTGCCGGCGCCCGACCACCATGTCCGGCCATGAACCCGAGAAAGCCGGCCATTGCCTTTGCCTCCTCCTCATCCTCCTCGATAACCTCCTCCTCCGGAGCACAAGGTTCTGAAGATTTCCGCCTCCACGTCGCCGTCAAGTGGCTAATCGACCGCCGATGTTTACCCCACCAAGCTTGGCATCGACTGAGTGGAGTAGCGGTGGCCTTCCCGGGACCAGAGCGGCGGTGAGCTACAGTGTACTACTCTTCCTCGCTGCCGGCTGCGCCCGCGCACGCGCACCGGCTTCGTGGTCGTGGCGGCTGAGGGCGGCGGGGGTGCCAGCGATCTCCTTCGTTTGCTCCTGCGACAGTATGTCGAAGAGAGCTTTGGAGCGCGCCCGGAGCGGAGCCGCCGATGTCCCTCGTCTGCTCCTGCGATAGTACGTCCAAGAGAGCTTCGGAGCTCTAGGAGGCCATGGTTGAAGTGGTGCCGATAGAAGGAAGGGACCGGAGGAGAATAAGTGTGGGTCTTTGGCTATGGCTAGGAGCTGGGGCTCAAGTTAATATAGCGGGCGCATGGCAATGAGCCACGGCAGACGGATGGACAACTGGCGCCGGAGTAGGTTTGTCGGGCGTGAATGCGGAGTAAATACTATAGCTAGCAGTACTGCTAGTACAGTAGTTTTCTTCAAGAAGGGAATTCAACGAAGTCATGATGGTTCCTTCGTCTGAGCAACTTCAAAGTGGGAAGTGGGCCTGTGATTTGACGGCTCATTAGTCATTGTTACTGCGGCGCGACGACCTGGGTGACTCTCCCTTGGAGTTCTGCGTGCATGGCAAGTGGACCAGGATGGTCAACGTCCCACATGTTGGCGAACGGAAGTATTCTTTCCGATATCGAGGAGCAAGGAAACCGCGTGGTATAGTATCATTGCTGATTGGTTCGAAAAAAATAGTATCACTGCCGATTTATAATTATTTTTTATTTCTGATGAATGCTAGCGTTTCAACTCTTACAACGAAGGTGAAGGAAATATGCCCTAGAGGCAATAATAAAGTTATTTTTTATTTCCTCACATCATGATAAATGTTTATTATTCATGCTATAATTGTATTAACCGGAAACATGATACATGTGTGAATACATAGACAAACTTAAAGTCACTAGTATGGCTCTACTTTACTAGCTCATTAATCAAAGATGGTTATGTTTCCTAACCATAGACATGTGTTGTCATTTGATTAACGGGATCACATCATTAGGAGAATGATGTGATTGACTTGACCCATTCCGTTAGCTTAGCACTTGATCGTTTAATATGTTGCAATTGCTTTCTTCATGACTTATAAAAGTTCCTATAACTATGACATTATGCAACTCCCGTTTGCCGGAGGAACACTTTGTGTGCTACCAAACGTCACAACGTAACTGGGTGATTATAAAGGAGCTCTACAGGTGTCACCAAAGGTACATGTTGAGTTGGCGTATTTCGAGATTAGGTTTTGTCACTCCGATTGTCGGAGAGGTATCTCTGGGCCCTCTCGGTAATGCACATCACTATAAGCCTTGCAAGCAATGTAGCTAATGAGTTAGTTACGGAATGATGCATTACGTAACAAGTAAAAAAGACTTGCCGGTAACGAGATTGAACTAGGTATTGGATACCGACGATCGAATATCGGGCAAGTAACATACCGATGACAAAGGGAACAACGTATGTTGTTATGCGGTTTAACCGATAAAGATCTTCGTAGAATATGTAGGAGCCAATATGACACTACTAGGAAAAGGCCTACTAATGGCGCACAAGTTTTGCCTACTAATGGCGCATCACTGGTGCGCCATTACTAGCACGCCATTAGTAATTTTTACTAATGGCGCACCACTGATGCGCCATTAGTATCTGGTATACTAATGGCGCACCACTGGTGCGCCATTAGTATAGGCCACAGTGCGCCATTAGTAGAGGCCACTGGTGCACCATTAGTACAGGCAACGGTGCGCCATTAGTATTTTTGAATTTTGAAGGCGGGAAAATAGTAGTGGCGCACTGTCTAACCCCCACCGTGCGCCATTGCTATTTTTGAATTTTGAATTTGGATCTGGATCGTGATTTTTTTGCCCATTTTTTGCTAGTTTTTTTTTGCTCGTTTTTTGGCATGATATTATTTCAAATTTTGTTCCTGTTTTTGGATCTTGTACGTTCTTTTGCCGGAGAGGAGTTCGCCGGAGAGGAGGAGGAGGAGGTCACCGGAGAGGCGCTCGGCTACATCGCCGGAGAGGAGGAGGAGGTCGCCGGAGAGGATTTCACCGAAGCATCGGAGAGGAGGAAGGAGAAACCATGAGGGAATGGGAGGAGAGGAGGTAGGAGGAGCTCACCGGAGAGGAGGGAGGAGGAGCTCACCGGAGAGGAGGGAGGAGAAACCTTGAGGGGAGGGGAGGGGAGGATAGGAGGGAGGAGGAGGTCGCCGGAGAGGAGGAGGAGGTTGCCGGAGAGGAGAAGGAGGTCTCCGGAGAGGAGGAGAAGGAGTGGAGGAGAGGAGAGGAGAGGTGGAGTGGAGGAGGTGCGCCCTGCCGTATATACGACATACTAATGGCGCACCATGGGCCGGTGCGCCATTAGTAACTTTTTTTTATTTTTTTGACTTATTTTGAATTTTGAAGGCGGGAAGATACTAATGGCGCACCATGGGCCGGTGCACCATTAGTAACTTTTTTTTTCATTTTTTTGACTTATTTTGAATTTGACGGGGAAGATACTAATGGCGCACCATGGCGGGTGCGCCATTAGTAACTTTTTTTTATTTTTTTGACTTATTTTAAATTTTGAAGGCGGGAAGATACTAATGGCGCACCATGGGCAGGTGCGCCATTAGTGAGTTTGAATTTTTTTGAATTTTTTTGAATTTTTTTGCCTCTCCAGATCTTAAAAGCCCCGTATCTTAAATTCGGATGTAACTTTTCGAGTAGATGATTTTTCATATAAAAAACTTTTTCATCCGAGTTAGTATGCAAAAATTATGCCCATTTTTACAAATTCTCGAGAGATTTTGCAAATGAAGTCGAAATTCATATTTGCAAATTTTCCCAACAACTAGACCACATATCACATGGGAAACTTATTTTATTTTATTTTTTTGACATTTTCATCATTTTCTTTTATTTTTTAAACTGAAAAGGCGATCCGGGGGAGGTGCATTCGTGGAAGTGGTGGCCAAGTTACTAATGGCGCACCTTGGGGTGGTGCCATTACTAGTTCAACTAGTAATGGCGCACCACTTCCACGGTGCGCCATTACTAGTTTTGAAAAAAAATAAAATATTTGATATTTTTTGATTTTTTTTGAAAAACTTAGTAATGGTGCACAGTGGAAAGTGCGCCATTACTAGTTAAATTAGTAATGGCGCTAATTGAGACATGGTGCGCCATTAGTAACAAATTTTTTTATTTATTTTTACTTTTTTTCAAAACTACTAATGGCGCATTTACGGATGTGGTGCGCCATTACTATCATTAGTAATGGCGCACTATGCATCGGTGCGCCATTAGTAACAAAAATTTCTTTTATATTTTTTTCGAATTACTAATGGCGCACCTGGTGTGTGGTGCGCCATTAGTAATATATTACTAATGGCGCACCGAGACATGGTGCGCCATTAGAATATAGTAATGGCGCACAACATCACAGGTGCGCCATTAGTAGCCATTCCATCTATAGCCCTTTTTGTAGTAGTGTGAGCATCCAGGTTCCGCTATTGGTTATTGACCGGAAACAGTTCTAGGTCATGTCTACATAGTTCTCGAACCCGTAGGGTCCGCACGCTTAAGGTCTCGATGACAGTTATATTATGAGTTTATGAGTTTTTATGTATCGAAGTTTGTTTGGAGTCCCGGATGTGATTACGGACATAACGAGGAGTCTCGAAATGGTCGTGACATGAAGATTGATATATTGGACGACTATATTCGGACACCGGAATGGTTCCGGGAGTTATCGGATATATACCGGAGTACCGGGGGGTTACCGGAACCCCCCCGGAGGTTAATGGGCCTCATGGGCCCAAGTGGAGGAAGAGGAGAGGCGGCCAAGGGGCAGCCGCGCGCCCCTCCCCCCACCCCAAGTCCGAATTGGACAAGGAGGGGGGGCGCCGCCCCCCTTTCCTTTCCCCCTCTGTCTCTCCTTCCCTCTCCTCTCCTACTCCAACAAGGAAGGGAGGCAGTCCTACTCCCGGTGGGAGTAGGACTCCTCCTGGCGCGCCTCCTCTTGGCCGGCCGCACCTCCCCCCTTGCTCCTTTATATACGGGCGGGGGGCACCCTAGAGACACAACAATTGATCCTTGAGATCTCTTAGCGCAAAGGTGCCCCTCCACCATAGTTCTCCTCGATAATATTGTAGCGGTGCTTAGGCGAAGCCCTGCGACGGTAGAACATCAAGATCGTCACCACACCTTCGTGCTGACGGAACTCATCCCCGACACTTTGCTGGATCGGAGTCCAGGGATCGTCATCGAGCTGAACGTGTGCAAAAACTCGGAGGTGCCGTAGTTTTGGTGCTTGATCGGTCGGGCCGTGAAGACGTACGACTACATCAACATAGTTGTCATAACGCTTCCGCTTTCGGTCTACGAGGGTACGTGGACAACACTCTCCCCTCTCGTTGCTATGCATCACCATGATCTTGCGTGTGCGTAGGAATTTTTTTGAAATTACTACGTTCGCCAACAGAAGGGTGCCAAACACGGCACGTGCTGGATGCCCCACACGTCAGCGAAAGGAGTGGGACATGAACAATGTCGGGGATATACCCCGCGGTATGACCCGGCCGGAGTTATGACCCGACCGGACTTGGCGATTCACCAGAAGAACCGGCTGGAGTTAGGCGACTCGCTGGTGATCTGCCTGGACATGGCGGTTTACATATAACCCGCCTGGACATTGTGACTCACTGGAGACCCGACGGGCGGGTCAAATGGACGACAAGGCCCAAGGCCCAGTAGGCCGGTTCATGTCATGGTGGGCCGATTTAAGAAGAAACGTGTAAGGAATATTTCCCTTACAATGAATCAAGACCCGGACTTGTATCCGGCTTGTAGTAGAAGATAGGCTAGTCCTAGTCCTATTAGGACTCCACATGTAACCCGCCCCTCTAACTTATATAAAGAGTGGCAAGGCTCCCCAAAGTGGGACAAGCAACAAGAACAATCTCTAGGTCTAGACACAAAGAGCCGGCTTACCGGCGACTCTCTCATGATCATAATGAGACCTAGCCACAAACAGCATGTAGGGTTATTACCGGATGATGTTTCCCGGGGCCCGAAGCTGTCTAAATCCTTGTCTTGCGTGTTGCATCTCTCGTCCCGATCAACCACTCTCAAGCTACCACATAGATGCGTTGGCCTCGTGACTAAGTCCTTACACTAGGACATCTGCCGTGACAATTCCACGACAGTTGGCGCCCACCGTGGGGCTCGCACACGGTGGTGTTGAGTTCTTGAAGGGCGCTATCCCAGGGATCGAGAAGCTCCGCCCAGCTAATTGAAAAAGTTCCGACCGCCTTGACGAAAGGTTTCGTCTAAATCGCCGAAAAGGTTCCGACCGCCTCGACGAAAGGTTCCGTCTGAATCGGCGAAAAGTTCCGACCGCCTCGATAAAATGTTCCGTCTGAATCGGCGAAAGGTTCCGACCGCCTCGATTCCGTTTGAATCACCAAAGAGTTCCGATTGCCTCGACGAAAAGTTCGGCCCGAATCGCCGAAGGGTTCCAGCCGAATCGCCGAAAGGTTCCGTCCAAATTATCAAAGAGTTCCGACTTAGGCTACAGAAAAGTTCCGGATGATCAAAAAGTTCCGGCCGGATTATCAAGAGGTTCCGGTTCAAAAGTTCCGGATTATCAAAAGTTTCGGCCGGATTATCAAGAGGTTTCGGTTCAAAAGTTCCGGCCGGATTATTAAGAGGTTTCGGTAAAAAGTTCCGTGTTCCGGCCGGATTATTAAGAAGTTCTGGTTCCAAAAATTCTGGCTTAAAAAGTGCCGGCCAGGTTATGTGGAGAGCTCAGGCACTAGAAGACACAGAACCAGTTAATTCTTTTGTCAAAAAACAAAAGCAGCACTATGCATTATCCACCGCCAACATCCGGCAAAAACTACCAGGTGATATCCATCCAGTTTACTTTTATCAATATTTATTAATTTTTTGAAAACAACCACTTTGCCTATAGTGTTGTTATATACAGCCATCGCCGCTGCGGTCCGGTTTACATCAACGCGCCGACCGGCTCGCCCGTCAGCACCACCTTACAACGCCACGGACGACTCGCCCGTCCGCCCTCGTGGCCGGTTCACGCGTCCTCACCGGATTACAACGTGGAGGACTACTTGCTCGTCCGCACCGGCTTACAAACGCCATGGCCGGTTTAATTGTTTGTTCCAGCGGCCGATTCACCCGTGAGGGATTTCCGTTTCACCTAGGGATCATCAACTTCATGGCGGATTATTTTCGGCCTAAACAAATCAGGTGATATCCATCCAAGTTTGTTTTATTATCACATGTTGTTTTTGTCAAAGAACAAGTTTATCTTTGCCTTGGTCTGCAATATTGTTTATGCAGGGCAGTTATTTATGACAAAAAGTGATATTATACCGCGGAGGTGGAGGTCGTGGCCGTCTCTCGCGACCACGCCGGTATACACCGCCGTGGCCGTCTCTCGCGACCGCACCGGCTTACAACACCGTGGCCATCTCTTACGACCACGCCGGCTTACAACAAGGAGGACAACTTACCCGCCCGCACCGGTTTAAAGCACCACGGTTGATTCATCTGTCTGAGCCGCCTTTGATGTTGCGGTCGTTTTTACGGTCCGTTTCTCGCGGCCTGGTCTACATCAACACACCGGGCCGAATTTTTCTGGATGAGCTGTTTATTGAGTTTGAGCAAGTCACTACTTGGGAAGCCCGGTTTCTCTTCCAACAAATTGGAGGCAAATTATCATATATTATCAACCGCTCGTGACCTTTGGATGGCTCAATGGATAGGTGCACAAGTCGCCGGCACTACGGTTTGGTTAACTTCAAACAACCAGTTGGAAGGAATCATTGGCCGAGTTGCTGACACGGTTCATACGAGATCATTTATAACCCGCCGCAATCACCTCAACCTTCTGTGGATAATCACTAGCCTAACATATCAGGTGAAATCCATCCAATATATTTTATATTACATATTATTTTCTTCAAAAGAGCAATTACTTTGGTTTGCAAGTTGTCCCATGCAGGATTCAAACCGGTCTATATCACGGTTAATTATGGAGAATCTCAAGCCAACTCCTCAAGTCGCCTTGAGACTCTGGGCTACAATGATATGACTCGGCAAAATTAGCGGTTTCAATGAATTCTAGAACTCTAGGTCATTAAAGGGAAAAATAACCCGGCCCCGGAGATTACTGCTAGGTCGATAAAAATTTAAAAGCATCGTCAAGATTTCCGCTCAAAATAAGGACTCGTTTAAAATCCGGTTCAAGAGACATCTTTCTCCCACAAAGCATCAAGCTCTTAAATCCGGTTCAAAAGCCGGCCCAGGGTAAATTTGTCCCTCACAAATTTTTGAAGCTCTCAAATCCGGTTCAAAATCCGGCTCAGGGTAAATTTGTCCTTCGCAAAATTTTGAAGCTCTCAAATCCCGTTCAAAATCCGGCTCAAGGTAAAATTGTCCTTCACAAATTTTTAAAGCTTTCAAATCCGGTTTAAAGTTCCGGTTCAAAAAGCATTAATCTCTCGCAAGTTCGAGTTCTCAGAAAAATTAAAGGTTGCCACAAGAACTTGCTGCCATGATGTGCGGTTCAAACTTGGGTATCCTGCCTTACGGCTTATCTTATTATGATCACTTGGGGGCTTCTTGCTCATCGAGGATAGCTATCAGTACCCTCTTGATCGGCGCAATGCCAAAACTTATATGATCACTTGGGGGCTTCCTGTTCAAACATAGGTCGTATTCGAACCAAAGAGAACATAGCTGTCGATACCCTCTTGATTGGCATACTGCCAAACCCACTAGGGGGCTTCTTGATCATATCTGAATCATAGCTTATCCCCTTTGGGTCTGACGTGGGTCGTATTCGAACCAGCGTCATTAAACAACTCTTGTGGTCACTTGGGGGCTTCCTGTTCAAACATAGGTCGTATTCGAACCAAAGAGAACATAGCTGTCGATACCCACTTGATCGGCATCGCCAAAGCCAGTGGTCGCTATATGATCGTATTGAATCTTAGCTTAACCCTTTGAACGGTTTCTCGATCGTATCCGAATCGAAGCCTCAAAAGTTTTATTCTATCTCGGTAAAGTTTATTGTAGCCACAATTACTTAAGTTGAGACCTTTTGGGGATTATATCTCAAATGTATATAAGTGTTTTATGATTAACCCGCTTGACTTTTGACTATAAGTCGCCACTTATGACAACCATCATTTATATGGAAGCATTGGCTTCTAAGGATTGGGTTATCACCCTTACTACACAGGTCATGTAAACCGGCAGTACAAATTCAATATCACAGTGGTTATATGTGAGGTATTATGACCCGCCCTGCGGTAAACCGCCAAGGGTTCTTGTGATCTACTTGTCTGCAGGATAGGACTACATTTGGGTGGTTACCCGCCCTGGTTTTTGACGATAATTCGCCAGGGCATATGTTGTTTTAACTCTTTGCAGGATTTGCAGAAATATGACATATAAATGATTAAGTTCAAGCTCATTACCAAAGTTGATGCTTCAAAATGATGATCCGTTCTGTATTAAATCGCCATCGGCCAAGAGCCGCCGAGTATTTAAACTCCGAATTTACTTGTCAACCGATGAGGTATTCAAATCTTTAATAGCCAAAACTAGCTGGATTTTCATGATGATATTGAATGATTGAGGTTTTCATACCGGATTATATTATTCAAATCTCGAATAGCCAACATGGCTGGATTTCTATTGTGATTATCAATAACCAGTGCTATGATTGAGGTTTTCAAAGTCGCTTTAGCGCAACGGCTATTATTTTTATCAATGGATATGATTTATTCTACAATGGAAGGAATAGTCCCGAGTCGCTGGAGGCTTACGACCCGGCACTTGGGGGCTATATTATTCAGATTGGGATTATATCAAATATGCAAGTCCCATGTCACTGCCAGCATGCACCATGGCACTTGGGGGCTAATGTAAAGTCATTTTTTGATCAACTTATTGAAGTCCCGACTCATCCTATTGTAATGAGCCGGCCCTTGGGGGCTACCAATTGCTCCTGTAAAAAATTCAAGGTACACAAGCATTAATCCATATATTGAACGGTCCACTATTTAGTTGGTGGAGTACAAAGCTCTTAACCTTGTGGACGTGGGTTCAAGCCCCATGGTGGATACAATATTATATGATGTTATTATCAATTATATACAAAGTCCCAGCTCAATATTATCTTACTAAGCCGGCCCTTGGGGGCTACACATTGCTGTTCAAATTTACATGATTATATCTACAAAGTCCCTGCTCATTATTTGCATAATGACCCGGCCCTTGGGGGCTACACTGGTTGAAGTTTTAATGATCATAAAGCAATTACAAGTCCCAGGTTGCTGCAAGCATGACAACCCAACACTTGGGGGCTACATGTGTGGAATATTCAGTTTATATGATTGAGATGAATAAACCGGATTTCTTCAAAGTTGCAACATTTATTGGAGCAAGTCTTAAACCATCACTTTGTTCTCCTCAAGACTTGGGGGCTACAGGTAATATGGATATAAGGGAGAAAAAATCTTCAAATTATCAGTTTTGAGCAAATCAGAGGATCAATTACATAAACCGTGTCAACAACAATTATGACCCGCATCGTCTGCTTTATAATCAGCAGTTTTGGTAATGATAACCGCAAGTTTTACATCTTCAAGCCGGCTGAATATCAGATGAGTATTTGAAGACCAAAATTATTTAACCCGGCGCCTTGGAAGCCGACTCAAGTGGATTATTTTTCACAATAATTTTCCTGTGAGAAACCAACATCAGCAGATTGAGTATGAAGCTAGCTTATTTGACCCGAATTTTTCTAGATGAAGGAAATGACAATTGGATTTAAGGATAATCAGGTCCTGTCTCAGGAGAATATTTAACCCGGAGCACAACCTGTCAAAGTTGTTCTGGTGTTTATTTTGCAGGATCATTTTAACATGGATAAATCCAAATTAAACTGGGGGCTAATGTCGGGGATATACCCCGCGGTATGACCCGGCCGGACTTGGCGATTCACCACAAGACCTGGCTGGAGCTAGGCGACTCGCTGGCGATCTGCCTGGACATGGCGGTTTACATATAACCCGCCTGGACATTGTGACTCACCGGAGACCCGACGGGCGGGTCAAACAGACGACAAGGCCCAAGGCCCAGTAGGCCGGTTCATGTGATGGTGGGCCGATTTAAGAAGAAAGGTGTAAGGAATATTTCCCTTACAAGGAATCAAGACCCGGACTTGTATCCGGCTTGTAGTAGAAGATAGGCTAGTCCTAGTCCTACTAGGACTCCACATGTAACCTGCCCCTCTAACTTATATAAAGAGTGGCAGGGCTCCCCAAAGTGGGACAAGCAACAAGAACAATCTCTAGGGCTAGACACAAAGAGCCGGCTTACCGGCGACTCTCTCATGATCATAATGAGACCTAGCCACAACCTCCCGGGGCCCGAAGCTGTCTAAATCCTTGTCTTGCGTGTTGCATCTCTCGTCCCGATCAACCCCTCTCAAGCTACCACATAGATGCGTTGGCCTCGCGACTAAGTCCTTACACTAGGACATCTGCCGTGACAATTCCACGACAAACAACGTGGTAGAGCCCAGCGTAAAAAAACAGCGTGGTAGAGCGTCTCCACTTCTTCCACTTCTGGGTCGGAGACCACACTTTGTAGTACTTAGTGGTATCAACGATACAAAGTGTGACCTGGAGAGAAAGACACGTCTAGTTGGAAGGTCTCGGGGCATACACGTGAACAAATATAAAAGTTAATATGTGCCTCCAACTAATATAGTAGTAGTAGAGTACTTAGCACGCATCCATAACATCATCGTGCATTGCACGCATAACATTTAGTGGTAGTACGTAGTAAGAGACAAATGCCGCCTAAGAGTTCCCTTCTCGACATACTTTTGGGTGTTTGGTAGAGTGTATGGAGGGTGCATGAGTCCACACTAGTTTAGAACAAATAAACTAGAAGCATGCATGAAGAGAGCATGCATGAAGAGGGGTGTTGAGTTGAGCCTGCATGAAGAGGGAACAACTATGCTGAGACGAGAACGCAACCAAACACACCCTACATGCCACGCATGTTCATACGATTTGTGCCTTTCTACTTCACTTACTGCGCTACATTACTCAGGTTCGTACGTCCATTCTTGGGTACATGTCCGTCTCGTAGTTCCAGTCCCACGTGTTCTTCATATAGATGGAATGATCCTTGCATAACACGTGCACCTTGATGCTAGATGTCTCGCGTGTTGGCAAAAGGATGACCAAAGATCACGTAAAAAAATAGAGTGGAAGAACATAGATTGCGGACGATCGAGAAGGAGCAAGGAACCTCGTGAAGGAGCGTTTGCACTCATAATATTTAATATTATTCAGCGATATAAAATTAACCAATCATCTCCACAGTGGACTGGAAGAGTACGAAACACGGCAGCCCAGTGTAGTTACATCATACTAGTACATGGCTAACCCACGCTATCACAATATTTCTTGGCTTCCGTGCGACACCTATCTCTAGTAATCCAGCAGCTCAGACGCTTCTCCTCCTCGCCTCTATCAAAGTGCGGCGGGCTGGCATTTCTGCCGTCTATTGAGGTCGGTTAACTATCACATCTTAGCGACATGCCAAGAGCATTAAAAAAAATCCTTTCATGTTCCGTTTTCAGAAAGAAAAAAATCCTTTCACATACGAATTTGCCTGTATGCTTTGAGCAACTTGCATGTCCTATACTGCTCATGTTTGATACTCTAACTTAGCTAGAGGTTAGACTAACTCATGACTAACCCTGAACTAACTGTAGCCAAAGAGGTGTTTAGGTGACAGGGTTAGATTGACAATAAATGCACTTCATGGAGAGACAAAAGTGATTTCTCAGTGGTCCCAATGAGAACTATCTCCGCTAGCACCTCTTGGGTGGGATAGTTTTTTTGGTGGGTTCGTGCAACTTGCTCCAATTTAAACCCTCATGCTTGGATACTTTAGGGCTATTTGAGCCCCAACTAGCTCAAACTAACTCTAACCCATGGATCCAAACAGGGCCTATGGCATCTCGACGCGGAGCGATCGCGTGCACCGAAGCGGCGCTCTCTCGGCCGTCGCGCCACTTCAAAGCCGGCGCCAGTGAGAGGCCGCCTCCGCTCTGGCCGGGCATTAATGCGGCACTGACGCTCTAGGACAACGCTGACTGTTTCACGCGGGAAGCGCGCGCTGGCAAGGGAGTATAGGTTTTGAACCATTTAAGGTGTAGTACTGGTAGTTTGCAAAACTACTCAATTATTGCAATCAGTTTCCTAAGAAATTGTGGTAAAAGACATTACTCCACAGCCCACTTCCCTTCTCCTTCCTCTTCCACCACCCGCGCACGTCTGCAGGAAGCGACCGGTCAGCCCTTATATAGGAGTGCTAGCACAAAAAGATGCATGCATGACCACTAAAATTTCCATATTAAAGCGCCATTCGGCGGGAGTATGGCGATGTTGTTACCTTCGCCGCCCATGGCTCTGTGGCGTGGCGACGAGAGAGAGAAGAGGCGGCGGAGGGGAATGAATGCAGCTACTGTTTGGGTTCGCCTTCCGCTTAAATAAATGCGCAGCATCACGGTACCAGCAGTGCACAAATTGTAACATACTCGTGTTCCGCTAAGTGGGCGCCACGAATCGTGTGTGTGTGAGAGAGATTCGAGAGACAGAGTGCGTGTGTGCGACTCTACTCTTCGGACATGTACTCAACCTTTTGCATCGGGATATAAGTATAATGGTATTTAATTTAGCTAGAGATTAACGTGGCCATGTTAACGTGGTTGTGTCAAAAAAATGTCACTTCCTGCTCGTGATTTGCGTTATATAATTACAAGCAAGATTCTCGCGCATTGCACGGAACATCAATATGCATTTCTTTTACAAAACACCTGTTGTGATTGACCCATGCAGGAGTAATCCCATGTGTAAAAACTAATGATATCTCGAGAATTTTATCGGAAAACTGGTATCTCGAGAATGTCATCAAAAAATGGAAGATGAGAGATAAGGCGAGGAGGAGTGGAGCGTGGTGGTGACTGGTGATTGGAATGGGCGGAGGCATGGGGATGGATGGCGCCGGCAGGCGGCAGCGGCCACCATGCATGCTAGATTGTTCCAGAGACTTATTCGTATTTTAATTGCTAAGCAATGAGGTTGCGGGAGATAATGATGTGGAGAGAGGTGCAGGTATCTTTTGTAAAATTATCATAGTTTGCTTTCTATCTGTCAGATATAGATCATACGGTATGTATTACAAGATGGCAGGCACACCATCATCGCCAACTCGTTTTTTTATAAGGGTACGGATGATAAGTTTGCTGACTACTAAAGTAAAGTGGAAATTTTCCATGTTATGCAAGTAAATAAAGGTGATTGTTTATCATACGGGTAAGGTTGGATGAAGGGTGGTAGGAACAAATGCTCCGCCTAGAGCATGTGTGTGTGATATGGAGTCTTAGTGTGTGTGTGGGGTGTGTGTGTGTGAGAGAGAGAGAGAGAGAGAGAGAGAGAGAGAGAGAGATGAAGTCTTGGTTGTGTGTGTGTGTGTGAGAGAGAGATGGAGTCTAAGTGTGTGTGTGTGGGGGGGGGTGCGTGTGTGTGTGTTCGTGTGTGTGTGTGTGTGTGTGAGAGATGGAGTCTTAGTGTGTGTGGGGGGGGGGGGAGGTGTGCGTGCATGCGTGTGTGTGTGTGTGTGTGCGTGCGTGCGTGTGTGTGTGTGTGTGTGTGTCGCGGGGTCCGCTGTGGCGGATGTAATTTAAGTGTGCATGGCTTCATCATAGAGAGGTGATGTGTATGGTAGAGGCCACCAACGATGGGGTGCGAGAGAGAAAATGCCCGTAGAGAGGGAAGAGAAGGTGCGTATGGCGTGAGAGGAGTCGACATCGAGAGAACGTGTTTGTTCGAGAGACACCGAGGAAGACTACTATATATCGATGGTGCATGTAGTAGGGAATTAAACAAAGGGATGGTCTTATTGGTTTCGGGGATATAGGGAAGAGTGAGAGGAGCGGGGGGGTAGCTAGAAGGAGATTGTTAAGTGTGAGTGTGTGTTTTACCCATCTAGGCGGAAGTTATGTCCACAAAAGAGGAGAACGATTTGATGTGGCATTAGGATTGAGGGTAATTAACTACGTATGGGGACATAGAGACCTTGAACGTGCATGTGTGATAGGTATACATGTATACACGGGATGTGTGTGTGTGTGCGCGCGCGCATGATCGAGATAAAAGAAAGAAGACATAAGTCATAAGATCAACGACATAGGAGAGACGGTTCGGTATGACAATATGCATGCATGTGAGAATGCAGGGAAGAAGGCCCGACAATTGAGCATGTGTTTTTGTATTTAAGAGATAGTGGCGTGGGATGGAGCATGCATCTATGGCGAGCAGAGGGGGTGAGGCGCAACGATTGTGCAAAAGAGATCAACCTATAAATGCATATGTATGGAGAGACATATATAGTGTGGGTGATAGGAAGCAAGACTTCGTGCAAGAAAGAAATGTTGACGGAGAAACTACAGATAGATATAGAGATGGAGATGCTAGCTAGAGGGACACCCGCTAGTTTGGGTGTTGGAGATGACCGTCGGGTGGTTCAAAGGGTGAAGTTATATATGTGTGTGAGAGGGCACTTGACTGCATGTAGAGAGAAACATATGTAGTGTGCGTGATAGGAATCAAGAGTGAGGGCAAGAAAGAAGGTTGATGGAGAAACAGATAAATAGAAAGATAAAGATGCTAGCTAGCGTGCGTTAGAGATAGGAGTCTAGTGGATCAGAAGGCTGGGTTATGTGTGTGGGTGTGAGAGAGATAGGGAGAGGGTGCATGTGAGTCACATACAAACAGATATCAGAGAGAAATGAGATCCAGAGAGACGGAGTTTTGTGTCTGCGAGAGAGAAAGATAGTTCACAACGAGAGTGATAGCTAGAGAGACATATGAGGGAATGCAAGATATCTCTAGGGAGAGAGGGTGTGTGTGAGCGACATACAAGAGAACAATGGAGAAATATGAGACCCTGGGAGACAGAGTTTGTGTTTGTGTGTGAGAAATAGATATTGAAGAGGAAGAGTCGTAGGTTCTCATATCTAAGGAGCGAAAGACATCTCTGTATGAGGGGTGTCTTGAGTGGGACACATGGGAATAGTAGAGAGAAATGAGACCCCGGAGACAAAGTTTTGTGTTTGTGTGAGAGAAAGAGATTCCACATGGAGAATCATAGTTAGAGACACATAGCAGGGAGCGAGATATACTTAGAGAGAGATAGAGTGATGAAGGTCGAGGAGAGAGTACCGTTAGTGTGTTAGGAAGATAAAAGATCATTGTCGACATATGTGTAGCACGAGAGATACGTGCGAGACGATGAACGCAGATAGGTCCGAGAGATAGTCCTATATAAGCATGAGTGATAGCTATATGAGATGAATATCTGGATTAAAGGGGATTCAAATATTTAAACTGGAGATCACGACATCGATAATATCATAACGCAAATTGGTGTATCAAACATGCATATTCATTTGAATTTGGGCACACGTGTAATGTTATATAGTTTATCAATATTGGTGAATCATAGATTCTTCAATTACAAACAATGCATGGTTTATATGGAATTAATGTCTAAACGGGATTACACTATATGTTGCGTGTGTGAAACACAATATACATGTTTGAGAAGTAAAAAAAACCCGGCATGAAACACACATTAATTGGAGACAGTTAGCGAGGAATGCATACATTGGATTTCAACATAAAGTGGTTTCAAATATTCGAAAATCCAAATTGATGGATACAACCTTATGAATCTGAGATCATGCCATTTGTAAACCATATTTATGTATAAATGGTGTTGTGCTTTTGAAAGTATATATAAAAATGATGTATATAGAATGTAATTCCAATTGAAAATGGATCCCGCCAAAAAAAATAGAATACAAACGGGATTCGAATTGAGTTGGCACGTAAACGTGCACTCGCAAAATTTGAACGAAGCGGGAAAGTCGCAGAATCACCAAATCAAAATCTGCGAGATGGAAATCACTACTGCCTATCCCTGCCACGCAAAGCCTATCTGTTGGATTTCTATAGGTTTCGATAGGGGTAGGTTTGTAATTCCACCCAAACGTGATATAACCGCCTCTCACCCGGATTCATACACGGTGGGCGCCAAAACATAGTGTGTCCTCGGCCGAAATCGACTCCCTCCTCGATTAATATTCATACACGGTAGGCGCCAAAAACAAAATCTCGTCGGCAAATATTCGGTGTATGCGAGATTACCGTCCTATCCCCAACCGACTAATATTGCTGTGATGTAGTAGAAATTTGAAACGAGGGGTAAGTTTGTAAATTTCCTCGCAATTGAGACAAGCGCACCCTAAATACATGGTTCCCCCCTTCCTCTCTACCTCCCTTTTCCCCATTCGTACTCCGTGGGCGCCAAAACGCCCTCTCCACCCCACCCTCCTCCGTCCGCCGCCGTCCGCCACCCCATCCACCGCCGTCCTCCTCCACCATCCAGAGCTGGTACCCCGACGCCGCCGTCCATTACAAGAGATCGACCTTTCTCATCCACGCCTTCGGACCGGGATCCTTGCATCCTGTCCTCTCGCTTCATCCCCGCCGTCATCCACCTTGCCGGCGCCGCTCCTACGATCGTCTCGTCCACCGCGCCCTGCCGCCACCGTCTACCCTCCTAGATCTGCTTCCACACCGCCGACAGCCATCGCTACCGCAACACCGTCAAATTCTCAGCAGATGCGTACATGGCGCCGCACCAGAGGCGGTACTCTTTCGTATCTACTCAACTTATTTATCGCAGCAAGAAAATAGATCGCCACCGCTTTACTCGATTTCTTGTCTTGGTTGCGGTTGCCTTTGTCCGGTTTGCACCTTCAGATCCGCCATGGCACGCCAACACTATACTCCCAATGCTTATGGTTTTCCCTTTATATTCCACACTAGTTAAATCACAGAGACTAAATTTCAAAATTGGGTTGGGTCGATTTTTCAGAGTCACTTGAGTTCGCGGGCGATCAAAGGGGTTCGGTGGTTGTGGGGCCTCACGAACGAAGAAAACTCGACGCTGGTGAGGGTTGGGGCGCGGGTGGGGGGTTGGGGTGGCAGAGGAACACAGGCGGTGGGGGCCGGTGGTCCGGCGGGCGTCCGTGCGGTGTTCTCAGATGGGAAGAATCAGAGACGAGGAAGAAGAAGGCTTAGGAGATGTAGGATCTTCATCCAACCGCCTGAAATGGTCGAGAGACAGCTGGGAGTTGCATTCTTAATGCGCTCTGGTTCATCATGTGTGGGCACTACGCAACCAACGTTTTATTATCCAAAATCTGCTTGCTCTTCTTTACCATGTTCGATAGAGCTGGCCTGTACGTGATAGATAGGCTTTCAATTACTAGTGGCAATACAACACCGTATTTTCAAGCCAGTTCGACTTTCCCCATTTATATATCGTGGTTATGGTGTACCCCTGTTATGTACACTATGATCTGCCTAGTTGTTGTGTGCTCTTGTTATCATGGTTTGGCAATAAACTCTCTATACAGTATATTATGAACCTATCATCTGCCAGCTATCCTTATTTCGAGCCTATTTTTGTGTACTTGTGCCAGATTACATAAATGCACGCACTATATTACAGCACACATGAGCTCTCTCATCGTAATCCAAAGGATAGCACATAAGTGTTTACAGGGCGCCCTATATTAGAATATCATCTGAATTACAAAGATAATCTCACAACTATTTATGTTTTCATGGTTCTCGATATTATACGCAATTACGGTGAATATCGAATCCGCGATCGAGAAGAATATTGTGGAACACTGCAATGACTTACAAAATTGGCACCAAGGCATTGAGTGCCATTCGAAGCAATGAAACTCAGACGCCCCCACCTGTTGATTCTTGTTCGAATATCATCTTAATGACTATTCTAACCTCGAGGAGTCAAAGGCGATGGCCTGTCCTGTTCACCCATCAAGGTGCCTGTTCTAATTTGGCAAGGTTTTATTGATTGCGCGTATCTTGCATATGTTGTCTTGCATTTCTTCTACTTTGTTGCACCGCCATCTTCTTAGTTTACTCATCATATAACTCGAGATGCCATGCCCATCCATTATCAATACATATTCCATCGGTCATCATACCATGTTTTCCCACTCAAATGTTGTTCTTGTGCATCAGACATCAAAAAGGAAGAGGGTGATTGCCGAACCCGAAGGAGCACCAGCAAAGTCCTTGAAAAATGTGGTGGTGCCGGAGAAATCAGACAGCGCCCCACTTATATTGGCTGTACAACCAGTGACATAAAACATAGGACCGACTCCAGCAGACTGTACACATACTTCAATGGCCGCACCACTAGCCCCACCACACAGGACCTGCACTCCAGCAAAAGGTATACCAATTTCATTTGCCATAGCACCAGCCGTACCACAGAAAAATCCCACTCCAGCAAAAACTACAGCAAGTCCACCGTCGAAGACCTATCCCAACCGCAGAGACGACCAATTCCTGCAGATTGGAACCCCATTCCATTTATTCCCAGTTTAAAAGACAATGCTTCCAATGTTGTTAGGGACTACATGCATATATTCCCATCATGGGAAGATTAGTGAAGACAAACACCATTTTCACATCTTCCTGTCCAACTTACGTGTAAGTGCTATTATTCATGGTTATTATTTCCCTGTTTTCTGCTGATTGAACACATCAATGTTTTACATTACATTGTTGTAACTAGGCGAGGGTCAATCTGGATAGTCATGACGAGCAAATCTTGCTTGTGCTTTTCAAGGAAGCATTGCAGCAGTATTGGTGTTACCTGAGGAAATCACACTTTGATGGCAAGTCTATAAACGAATTTCCGGTGAAGTCTCCTGTGCTAAATTTAGAAGATAATGAATGGAAAAACCTTGTTATGCAATGGTCTCGCTTCGTGATGAGGTATCGTCTGTGAAATCACATGACAATTTGAACTTCTACTTTTCCGCATGTGCCTCACGGATCTTTTTTTGTAGGAAATCTGCTCAAGAAGAATTCGGTTTGAAAAGAACGACATGATATCACAAATATGCTGCCCAACGCTTTGCTCTTGTTAGTACTGTTGTCTCAGATCACTGTATTTGCATACATACCGGTTCATTATGTGACAGCAGTATGCATGATAGCTTGCTTATCAATTGTTCGCCCAAATTATCTGATCTGTATGAATGGTTACATTAGTGTAGAATATATCCAATGCCAATGAATTTTTTAGCTCTGCATTGTTCTTGTAAGTACATGCTGTCCTTTATCGCTGTACTTAGATTGACAGTAGTTTTCATGTACCATCACTCTGCAGCTTATTTTCCTTTGCCTCCATTTTCTACACATCGATCTATATTTACTCTTACCATAAGGTTGGTCTTGGAGAAGTTTAGCCGTGCATTGCTCTTGGCTGTGCCTTTTGCCTGTATCGCTGCACATACATTTATAGCTACTTGGTTATGTAGCATCACTCTTCATCTTATCTTAAATATTCTCCATTTTATTATATATTATCACATCTATATTTACTCTTAACAAAATGTAGAATAAAGGCAATGCTTATGAAGAAGATTCTGTGCTAAACTTCTTGAATTGCCCACCCATCAGCATGGACAAGGGCTTTATAGAGCCTGTCTTCACCAGTAATGTAAGTTTGTCCTTCCCAAGCCTTCAAACTTTGTTGTGTATATTTGGTTAGGCATGACTGCAATAGCTGTTTATTTTTGGTGTTTGCATCAAATTGCATGTTTAAAGTTTATTATGTACATAAACAAAAGTTTGTCCTTTTCAATTTAAGTTTTCAGTTGTACAACCAAGTTCCTTCTTCATACCATGTAAATTAAACTATACAGAGCAAGTGATCTTCTTTTGCACTGCATGTATGCTTCTGTTCTTCATCCATAATCCAGTGGTGTGGTGAACCTACCCACTACAACACAATGTCATATTCTGCAATGTCTTACCTATGAACAATGTCATATCATTCTACTATTATTTAAACCGTCTCTTTATTTGCCAATCTGAAATGGGATAAATTGACAGCACACTAACCATTGATACTTATGAGTTCTTGATCTGTAATCCAGTGGTGTCGTGAAGCTGCCAACTCCTTCACAATGTCATTTCCTGCCATGTCTTGACTTGAAAAATATCATATTGTGTTAATACAATTTTAAACTGTGTCACTTTATTCGTCAGTAAGAAATGTGATGAATTGTCAGCACTGATACTTTTATGTGCACAACCTGTCATATGTCTGCTTGTTGATCTTTCAGAGTGAGGAAGATATAAGTGTTGAACAAGTGCAGTCTCATCATCTTGTTTCACTTCTTGCGCTGCAGCTCCCAATGAGGCTAACCTTTCTTGAACTCTATTGAAGTGTGTCGGTTTTGTATATTATTTTGTCGGCGTGTTTATTTGCACTAGTGGCGATCTTTGATGCCCAAAGGTATGTAATCTGCTGTCTCGCTTGTGCTTTATTATCATAGTGGCTAACTTTGATGCCTAGTGGATGTAATATGCCGTAGTTTCTTTATTGTATAGTCTAGGTTTTTCTTATTCACGATGCTGCAGTTATTTTATCAGATATATATCCCGTCTTCGCGATAGAACCGCCAAACCGTAAAATTACGGTACATAATCGGGCCGTCATGCAATCACGATGTATGATCCGCATCATGGGCCCCGCCAAACCGCCCACTAGTAGATTCGGCCTTTAATAGGCCGTAACCCCGACCCTCTTTTCGCAAGAAAACTCAATGGGCTTTAGGAAGTCGAGAAGTAGGTTGGGCCCAAACGTGTCGAATAGCTCACGGGCGGCAGCAGCCCGAATGGACCCGCCCATGATTGTGCGAATCAATTCACGGGCTTTTAACAGCCAAAGTTGTCTCGGTCCTTATTTGGCCCAATCCGATATCGGCATTATGAGCAGGCGGATGCAAACCGGGCCATAGTTAGGCCCAACTATATGACGAGCTTTTAACAGGCTGAAATTAATATAGGGCCGAAATGTTAAACGGGCCCTTAACAGGCCGATACTAATATCAGGCCGAATTACTAAATGTGCCTTTAGCAAGTGGGCCCAAAAGCATAGCGTCTAGTTAACAGGCCGAATCTGATATGGGCCATAATTGAGCCCAAAGCCTCTTAAAGGGCCGGACCTGATCTGGGCCGTGATTAGGCCCAGAAAGTGGGAGGCTTTTAACGGGCCGGATTTTATATGGGCCATTATTATGCACGGAACGTGGCAGGCCATTAATGGACCGGATCAAATATGGGCCGACATTTGGCCCAAAACATGGCAGCCAGTTAATGGGCCGGCCTACTAGGGTCCTCAAAATCTTGTGGGCCTATAGCTGGGCCGGCCCACTAATGTCGGTGAAATCTCTCGGGCCTTTAGCTAGGCCGGCCCATTATGATCCGAGAATTTTGTGGGCCTTTACTGGGCCGGCCCATTATGGCACACAAAAATCTTGTGGGCCTTTACCTGGGCCGGCCTATTATGGCCCGCGAAATCTTGTGGGCCTTTAGCTGGGCCAGCCCATTATGGTCCGCAAAATCTTGTGGGTTTTAGTGGGCTGGCCCATTATGGTCCGCAAAATCTTGTGGGGTTTTAGTTGGGCCGCCCATTTAAACTTGATGGGCGTGCCACGGTCGACGTATCATAGGCGCCTACGTCCAATGAGTGGATGACATCTGTCCCAACGATGAGCCGACACGTGTTTCCTCCAGCCAATAATGATTTTACACGTGGAAAATCCCCATTGGTCGGGGCTGTTAACGGGTTATCGGATCCAAAACCCGACCCGATAGCTTAACGGCGTTCGCTACGGTGGATGCCACGTGTCGGTCACCCTTGACGAAAAGCACTTCGGACGCGCGATTTATCGTCATGGAAGTGGACACTTCCGTGATGATAATTTTGGTAATGTCATGGAACACTTCTATGACAGCACATGTATGACTATCTTGATTCTGTCATAAAATCGTCATGGATGTACATGCATGACAAAAAACGCGACCTACTGTGACAAACACATATCATCACGGAAGTGTATTTTTTTGTAGTGTTAATGGCTTGCTTGCTCAAAATGCTTATTGATATGCTCCAAAAGCCCTCAACCACTTTATCATATCCACATATGTCCCAAACCAAAAGTCAAACTCGGCCCTACCGGTTTGATCTATCCGGCGCCACCGAGTTCATTTGACATAGCCACTGCTAGAAACCCTAGTCACTTCGGTCTCACCGATAGGGATCTCGGTCTCACATAGATGGGATTGCAAACTCTCTGTTTCCCTTCGTAACATTTTGGTTCGACCGAGATGAGCGATCGGTCCCACCAAGTTCGCAATGCAAACTCTCAGTTTCCCTTTCATAACATTTCGGTCTTAACAAAATGAGCGATTCGGTCCCACCAAGTTTGGCCGACCAACTCTCTGTTTGCCTATTACAGAAATCGTTCCTACCGAGTTTATGTGATCGGTCTCACCGAGATTACGTTATGCCCTAACCCTAATGAAATCGGTCCCACCGAGTTGGCATGTCGGTCCGACCGAAAATCCTAACGTTCACATTTTGAACTAAATCGGTCTGACCGAGTTTCATGATTCGGTCACACCGAGTTTGGTAATTTGTGCGTAATGGATAGAATTTGTGTGGAGGCTATATATACCCCTCCACCCACTCTTCATTCGTGGAGATAGCCATCAGAATGTGCCTACACTTCCAACATACATTTTCTGAGAGAGAACCACCTACTCATGTGTTGAGACCCAGATATCCCATTCCAACCACAAGAATCTTGATCTCTAGCCTTCCCCAAGTTGCTTTCCACTCAAATCATCTTTCCACCAAATCCAAATCTGTGAGAGAGAGTTGAGTATTGGGGAGACTATCATTTGAAGCACAAGAGCAAGGAGTTCATCATCAACACACCATCTATTACCTTTTTTAGGGTGGTGTATCCTAGATTGGTTAGGTGTCACTTGGGAGCCTCCGCCAAGATTGTGGAGTTGAACCAAGGAGTTTGTACGGGCAAGGAGATCGCCTACTTCGTGAAGATCTACCCTAGCGAGGCAAGTCCTTCGTGGGCGATGGCCATGGTGGGATAGACAAGGTTGCTTCTTCGTGGACCCTTCGTGGGCGGAGCCCTTCGTGGACTCGCGCAGCCGTTACCCTTCGCGGGTTGAAGTCCCCATCAACATGGATGTACGATAGCACCACCTATCAGAACCACGAAAAAAAATCTCCGCGTCTACATTGCGTTTGCTCCCTCCAAACTCCTCCCTTTACCTTCATGTGCAATGTGTTTACATTCCGCTGCTATACTCTTAGACTTGCATGTGTAGGTTGATTGCTTGACTTGAGCTAATTTGCTAAAATCTGCCAAGACTTAAAATTGGGAAAAGGTTAGATTTTTATTTGGTCAAGTAGTCTAATCACCCCCCTCTAGACATACTTTCGATCCTACAAGTGGTATCAGAGCTTTGGTCTCCATTTTCCTTGATTTCCATAGCTTTTGATAATCATAGCCTTGATTTCACAACCTAGGAGAGTATGTCGTCTAGCGAGGGAAATTACCACCGTAGAGGTCCTTACTTTGATGGTACTTATTTTGCTAGTTGGAAGCATAAGATGAAAATGCATATTCTTGGACATAACCCCTCCGTTTGGGCTATTGTGTGTATTGGCTTGCAAGGTGAATTCTTTGATGTGAGGGAACCGAACCGTGAAGCTACCGCGAAAGAGTTGAAGATGCTGCAATACAATGTTGAATCTTGTGATATCCTCTTCAACGAACTGTGCCCCGAAGAATTCAATAAAATCAGCCGTCTTGAGAATGTAAATTAAATTTGGGATACTTTGATTGATATGCACGAGGGTACCAACTCCGTCAAGGAATCCAAATTGTATGTGCTTCAAAGTCAACTTGACAAGTTCAAAATGAAGGATGGTGAAGGTATCGCTGAAATGTACTCTAGGCTTGCTCTCATGACAAATGAGATTTCTGGCTTAGGAAGTGAAGAGATGACCGATAGATTCATCATTAAGAAGATCTTAAGAGCCTTGGATGGAAAATATGATACTGTGTGCACATTGATCCAAATGATGCCCAACTACAAAGATCTCAAGCCAACGGCGGATCGGAAGTGATTGGAAGAATTGTTGCTCATGAGATGTCACTCAAGGATAAGGAAGTGCTTCACAACAAGTCAAGTGGTGCTTACAAAGCCTCATGTGATGCTCCTACATCATCAAGTGAGAAACAAACCTTCAATGAAGAATTGAGCCTAATGGTGAAGAACTTCAACAAGTTCTACAAGAGTAGAAGCAAAGAAAGAAGTTCCAAGTCAAGGTCCTACAATGACAAAATATCTTCGAGTTGTGAGCGTAGTTGCTACAATTGTGGAAGACCCGGACACTACTCCAATGACTGTACGACTCCCTACAAAAGAAGAGAAGATTCACCCAAAAGGAGAAGTAGAAGAGAAGAATCACCACCAATAGAAAGGAGGAGTAGAGATGATCGTTATGAACGAAGAACCTCTCAGAGAAGCAAGGATTCGTAAAGGAAGGACAAATCATCAAAGAGCTACATAAAACAACGACATCAACCTCACGTTGGTGAATGGGTATCCGGCTCCGACTCCGACCATCACTCCGAAAGAAGTTATCACTCAAACTCCGAATATACTCAAGAATAAGGTGTTGCTGGTCTAGCACTTGTGTCAACCAACTCCTATTACATATTTGACTCACGAAATGAAGGAATTGGAAGATGCTTCATTGCTAAAGGCCCAAAGGTATCACACCCTGAGTATGTTGATTTCAATAGTGATGAAGATGATTTGCTAGGTGATGACGATTTACTTGTTGACAACTCTAGCGATGAAAACTTTGATGAACTTGCTATTAATCATGCTAATCAAGATAAAACGAATGATTATGATAAGGAGATTGAGCGTATAACTAAAGAACTAAACACTCTTAAGTTAGCTCATGAATCTACCTTGGAAGATCATCGAGAACTTTTAAAGACTCATGAGAAGCTACGTTTTGAAAAGCTCAACCTTGAGCAAGAGCATGGGCTCTTAAAGGCAATCAATGATGATCTTTGTAAGAAAAGTTCTTCTTACATTGCCAAGCGTTTACTCTTGTCTACTTACATGCCACAAGTTAAATCTAGCAACAAGAGCAAGAAAGATTCTTCCTCTAGTAGTAACAATAATCATGTTAAATCCAATATTGTTGCTTCTAGTAGTTCTCTTGATTCCACTAATTATTCTCTTAGCCAAGTTAAACTTGAGCAAGAAAATAGCTTATTGAAGGGAATCATAGAGAAAGGTGTTTACAAGAGCCTTGCCGAGAATAAGCAATTTGAGGAAATTGTACGCAAGCAAGGAAGGCACTGGAAGAATCAAGGTGTTGGTTTTGAACAAAAGTTCAATGCCAATGGAGGTGAGTGGGAAGAAGATCAATACCCCAAGATGAAGTTTGTTCCTCAACAAGAGAAGTATGATCCTAATTCTTTCCAAGGGACACAAGCTCAAGATGATCTTCCACCACAAGACCACAAGCAAAAGGGGAAGGACAAGCTTCAAGAGGAGATTGATGCATTTGAAGAAGCTCCTAAGGCCTTGGTCAAGTGGGTTCCCAAAACTACATCAAGTTGTACTTCATCAAGTACGACTACAACTCAAAGGATTCCCATCAAGATGATGTGGATCTCGAAGAACAAGAACTAGAGAGTTCTTGAGTGTGACTCCGCCAACATACTTCACTCATATCATTTTGGCAAGGACAAGTGCAAACAACTTCCACTTCTTGCACTAGTTCAAGGAGTCACAAACCTTCTTGTTGGTAAGACAAGGGACAAGGTAACCCAAAGCTTTCATGGACATCATCTTGTGTGAACATCACTCTATGTCTATGGATATCCTTGTTTGTTCCTTGTGGGACTAACCCATGTAGGTATTGAAAGTGCAACTCACTCCAATGGATTGGTCCAAATGATCTACTTCAACATTGAGCATCCAAATCTTTAACATCTACATGAAGTCATCATCAACAAAACCCAAGGTTAGTTCATCCCTCTTAGGGGGTATATCACATCTAGGGGGAGCTTTACTCTAACAATTGAGCTAAAGCAACTCTAATGGTGTGAACACAACAATGCTTTATGTAAAAGTGGCAACCCCACTTGTGCTTAAACGATGAGTATGACCTATGATTAAATGTTCTCATTTGACTCCTAAGTCAATGTACTCATATATAGATGACCTAGTTATCGCCAATTGCTTGATAGATGCTAGAGTGTTTGTGCATGCCTTGTCACATATTTCATTTGCCATTTTATTGTGTGAGCATGTTGATTGCATATTTTACTCATTCAAGGACATCCATTTGTAGCTTTGATTGTTTGGCCTTTTCTCTTTTGCCAAATGGATGGACAAGAATGCCTAAGAACTTCCTCTATCTATCTATGTTTTTCTCGTTTCAAACTCTATTCATGCTACATCACAAATTTTGATCAAGTCAGATTCGAACCACTCTGTGTGAGGAGCACTCTGATTCCCTGATTCATAATAGACTTAAACTTCCAAAACCTCTATGTGCATTTCGGCTGACTGATCCATCCACTTTGGTCACACCGAGTTAACTGAGTTGATCTAGGTTTCAATCTTGGTGCAACCGATTAGAACTTTTCGGTCACACCGAGTTGCAGTAACCGCTTGCGATTCTTCATCTCGGTGCCACCGAGTTGTTCCACTCGGTCACACCGACAGGGTCAGGATATATATATATCGACGGGTGAGATTTTGGAAATTTCTTCAAACCCTTCATCCCGCGCGTGTCCTGCTCTGCAGCCTCGGGTCTCCGGATCATCCTCTCGTCGCCAGCGACCTCCCGCCATTGGTTTCCATCACCATCAACGGATTTCAACACCGCCGTTGCCGCCGTAGCGAGCTCATCGCCGAACTAGGGTATGAGTTCGACCCCTTGTGCATTCTTTTTACCTCCGATTCTGAGAACAAGGTCAATGCCATGATTCTTACCACGTATGAGATCAATCTATCTAGAGAAAACCTCCATTAGATTAGGTTTGATTCGAAAATTTAGGGTTAGGTTTCCGCCGAACTCATCTCGGACCAACCGAGTTGTAGAAATCGGTCTCACCGATTTGGCTTAGGCCATTGCACTTGCACTTTTCGGTCAGAGCAAAAGTTGTAAATCGGTGCGACCGAGTTCAACTCTCTGTGAAACCCTGGCAATCTCGGAGTCACCGAACTGTGTCTCGGTCTGACCGATTTCACTAGTTTAGACTCCAAAAGTTGCTTCGGTGTCACCGAGTTTAACAAATCGGTAGCTCCGAAATGCTTTCTCTGGAAAACTAAAACTAAGTTTTTGACTAATTTGTTTTGCAAGAACTCTGCACTTTGTGATGCTCATCCACTCTACCTCATCTATATCTATTCACAAGGTCTGCTATCAGTTTGCTTTGCTAGTATGTCTGATCAGAGTGATAGCGAGAACAAGTCAGAAGAGCAAGTGAATAGCTGCGTGAGGGCACTAGTCCCTCTAGCAGCTATGATGAGGGCAGCAGGAGCACTCCAAGCAATTTGCCCAAGGCAGCTACAAGGTCAAGGAATAAGAGAACCTCAGACTCAGACTCAGAGGACTATGTGGCTACTAAGGAGGAAGTGAGCTCAAAGAAGAAAGTACTAAAGAAGGAATATGGAGCTGCTGCTGCAACAAAACCTGGTATGCACAAGAAGGCACCTGCTAAGAGAATTCCTATGTCAAAGGCCAGAGCCTCCACTCAAGACACTTCCAAAATCAACTGAAGGAGAGGCTGCTGGTGAGGGCAAGAAGAAGGAAAGGAAGAGAGGAAGATGGTGCAAGAAGGTGGATCCAATGGAAGAATTTGAAAAGCACTCATCTGATGAAGAATAGGAAGAGGAAGAGGATGCTGCACCAACACCCAAGTCTCAAAAGCTGATGGGGGATGCCATCAAGTCTGGGGGTGCCCCTTCTAAGCCCAAGACTGCCCCTAAAGCTTCTGCTCCAGCTTCAAAGCCCAAGAGGAGCACAAGGAACATTTCTGCTGCTAAGAAGAACAAAGCCCCAGTGCCCGAGATGGATGAAGAAGATGCTGAAGCCCAAGTGCATAGGAAGCTCAAACCAGAAATTCCAGATCATGATGATAATCCTCCACTGGCAGAAGACATGAAGATCAGGAAAGATGCATGTCTTAGACTTTGGAGACAAAGTGACCCTTATGCTATGAGGAGGAAGACTATTGTGGACTACAGATTTCATACCAAAGAGCAACAAGATTTCTATGAAACCATTCTGCTTGATAAGAAGCCCATAGTTTGTGATATGAAGTGGGCTGATTGGGAGTACATTGATGAGAATGAAGACCACTTTCCAGGAGTGCATCAGAGCTTCAGAGCATGTGGTGTTGACAAGTTTGTGGGACAGAAGCTGACAAAATGGAATGATGAACTCATCATGCAATTCTACTCCACAGCTCATTTCAATCCAGATGGTAGAATTGTGTGGATGTCTGAGGGTACAAGGTACCAATCTACTATTGATGAGTGGGCCAAATTGATCAATGCCCCTGAAGAGCATGAAGATGACTTGGATGTCTATGCCAAGAAGAAGAAAGACCACAACTCAATGGCCAACAAGTACAAGGAGATTCCAGAAAAGGCATTGGAAACTCATAGGCTTGGGTCTGTTCATTACTTGTTGTCTGGATTAGCTACTATAAGCACTATATTGAGGCATCCATTGTTGCCCAAATCTGGAGATCACAAAATGATCAGAGGTCATTCAATCAACTTGCTACAGATATTTGATGTGCCTCAGAAATTCAAAGTTATGAGCCTGATTGTTGAAACAATCAAGAGGATAGCTGCAGATCAGAAGAGATCTTGTGGGTATGCTCCACATATTAATGTGCTCATAAACTCCAAGATGGGCACATGCACTTATCTTTTGGACAAGGAGCATCTACCCTTGAGGCCAGATTTTGAGGACAACACTGGTGTGATGAATGAAGAAGATCCCACATATGTGCAAGCACAAGAAAAGAGAGAGAAAGCAAAGGCTGAAAAAGCTGCAAAGATGCCAAGTGGTGAAGAGGCATCTCAAGTGTTTCTAAAGACCAAACAAGATCAACTTGCTTATCTGATTCAAGCAACCTTGAGAATAGAGAAAGGCTTGGCCACCTTGACTCAAAACCAGGAGAGGTTGGAAAGGATCATTGAAACTAAGTTCTATGATCTTTATCTAAAAGTGACTGAGATGCAGACAACTGTTGAGCAGCTCCCGGAAGAAACTGAGGAGAGGAAAGGGCAGGCTACCACATATGCCTTTCAGAGAGTGCCCAGAGGTCAGAGGTCTGCTGCAGTGCCCATGGCTGACACTAGAGCTACCATATCAGCACCAGCAGCACAGCTTCAGTGCCACCTCCAGTTGCCACTCCACCAGCTCCAACAACTTCTATAGATGCTTTCGTCCTTGGAGTCCTTTCAACACCACCTCCCGAGGATCAAGCCTAGAGAGACGCATAAAACTATGCATTTTCAAACTTTTTGGTAACTTGTTGCCAAAGGGGGAGAAATGTATAGATCATAGGCTTCGAGAGAGGGTGTTTTTGCTTCTTTGGTTGATACTCTTGTGTGTGCTTTCTTAATACTCTATGTCTGTGTGTGAGATACTTGTATGATCATGTGCTTGATCATATTATGCCTTAATGCTTGCTTGGATGATATTATCTTTTATATCTCATATATGAACATTCACTTTGCTTGGTGATGAGTGCATGTTTTTTACTTTCTATCATTTTGTAACATCCCAAAATTCTAAATTTTGGAATGTTATATTAAATAAATAATTCTAATTTGTTTGTTTGATTGTTGAGTGATTGATTGTGTGAAATTGAATGGAATTTGAAACTTTTTGAAAGTTTAATGAGAGGGAATGAAATGACTTTCCCAGGCTTTCTTTTTGACTTTTGATCTGTGGGGATTCAAATTCATTTCATCATCATAATACTAGTGTGAAGATGACATGACTTCTTCCATTTGAAATGAAAAGGGTTTTAAAAAAAAAGAATATTTGAATTCCATCTGAAAGTATTTCAAATTCATAAAATTTATGCAACTCAATAATTTTCATGAGGGAAGATAAAATGACTTCTTCAGATTATATGAAATAAGAGTTGGAAGTTAAAAGAATCAAATTGAAAGTCATTTGGAATTATTTTGAAACCCCTTTCAATTTGGAGTTATTTGGGTTTTATTCAAATTATTTTCTCCAAAAATAAAATATATTGAAATAAGGGTAAAATGATTTGCTTCCATGGAAAATTAGGAGAAAATAATTTTGAAATCATTTTGGTGTTTTAAAATGATTTTTGTTGGGTTTTATTGCAACAGCAACACTATTTGAGTTTTGTAAATTTTTGAGGATTTTATTTGAACTTGAAAAATAGTTCATGTTGTAGGAAATTTTTTCTGAAAATTTTGATATATTATATGTCTATATAATATTATTTATTTATTTATTTGTGTTTGTTTTATTGTCTATGTTTTATAAAACAAAAAAAAAAACAAAACGGCCAAGCCACCGAGGCCCATCACTCCCTCTCTCCTTCCTCACCTGCTGCCTTGGCCCAGCTCGGCGCACTCCCTTTTGAATCCCTTCGGATCGGCCGACCGCTTCCTCCTCACTCGCCTTGTCCCGCTGACCGCTGGGTCCCACCGCCCGATCGCCCCACCCGCATCTTCCTCTTCTTCCTCCCCACGCTGAACCACCGGCGCTTGCCAGATCCGGAGATCGCGGGATCCTCCCCGATTCGCCCCTCCACCAAGGAACCCTCCCTATATACCTCCCGCCCCTCGACCAATTCCTCCCCAAAGCCCCTTCCGAGAAACCCCGCCTCCTTCTCAATTGCTCATGGGAGCCGAGTGCCCCGCCGCGCCATTGCCGCCCACCGAGCTACTCGACCCCTCGCCGCCCCCGAGACCACCTCCGGACTCCCCTCGCTCGTCCACATCTCCCCGTGCCCTCACCCACACCCAAAACCCACCGGAGCGCCGCCACCCCATCGTCGCCCGACGCGCTCGCCGTCGACCACCACTGCGGTGAGCTCCCTCTCCCTTCTCATCAATCTGATCTAGTTTCAACGGCCCTGATTAGATTAGATCGAATAGGTACGTTGTTTTTTTTGTAGATCGGTTTAGTTACGGTTAAGTCCGGTTTAGTTCGAACCAGTTCCTCGGTTTTTTTATTACACGTGCATGCACGGTTTTGTTAAGTAACGCCCGAGCGTTGTTTAGTTCGATCGCCACCGGTTTAGCCCAAGAGCGAGGCCACGAGCACCTGCCGCTTTTTTTCGTTTACTTTTAAAATCAGAATAGTTCTGTTTTTACATTGCTTATAACTTTTAGGTTTTAATCCAAATCGAGTGATATTTTTTTTGCATTGTGTCACAAATTTGCTTAAGTTTCTGTTTGTGTACTTAGGTTTCAAATTTGAATAGTTTAGATTTGAATTTGATGAAATATGTTCAAATCACTAATTTGGTCATATTTTGAGTTTTACAAAGTATTTTTGATTTATTCTTTTGCTACTGTTTTATTATGGTTTTGTCTATCCAGTAGCATATACTTCTTTTATTTTTACTTTATTTTTAAATTAGGTTTTAGCAAAACAGTATTGTTTTAGTTATAGCTTTGTTTTAGTCTTTTCTTTATTGTTTTTATTAGTTTTAAATTATTTATTTTTGTCACTTTTGAAAAATTTAGTTTTGTTTCTGTTAGTAAACCAAAGAAAATTTTGTTTTTATTTTAAAAAATTATTTTATTTAGTTTTGTATGAAAACTTGTTTAGGTCATAGTTAGTGTTTCATAAAAGCTTTTTATTTGTTTCTTTTTGCAAATAAAATCTTAAAAAAATACTTTCTGTTAACTTAGTTGTTTTACATTTTATTTTATTTTATTTTTCTGTTAAGTTATTATTTTATTGTTTTAATTGTTGTTAAGTTTTACTTAGGACAAAACTATTTTGTGTTATGTCTTAGAATTTTCTTTAGTAGTTTTCTTGTGTAGTTTTCATTGGTTTTTTTTATTTTGTGTTCTTTGTGATTTGCATTTTATTTGTTGATTTTATTATGAGTGTTAGAATTGTTTGCTAGGATGTTTGCTTATATGAATGCTATTTTGACTATATAGATTTTCAACGGAGTGACTTAATAGTTCTACCAAGTCATTATTCGAGGGTGTTGTTATCTTCATCAACTTACCGTGCAAGTTCGCTTTGACCATGTTTTTCATACCTATGTGTTTTATTGCATCTAGTGTCATCTTCGCAACAATCCCTCCAAAGAGTGATATTGAATCCTTGTAGTTGATTAGTATGCATGAGGTAGGAACCCATCATCCTGTTACCAAGCCCGGACGTTATTTATTTTAATGCTACGCTATAGTAGACGGGTTGGTATGAGTGCTCTGGAGTGGTGTGAGAATGGAGGATCTACGCCAATGACGATAACTCCATGATGGAATCTGCAAGGACTGCATCTTCAAGGCCTCAAGACTTCAAGACTCGAGACAAGAATTCAATACACACCATTGGGTGAAGGATGGTTGACGGCACCTGGAGAAACCAAGTGGTTGGCGGGATGCATGGAGAAGCGCCATGACATCTTGAAAGCTTCACCCAGACTCAAAGAGACGGAAGAATACTTCATGCCCGAAGCTTACCGTGCAACCGCAAGTCACTATGGGCTCGCTTGGTTGACCTTAGTTGTGACTGGCTGGGACGGTGCTAGCAGATGTAGAACTACGGTAGGATTGGATGAGCACCGGGCGGTGGTCGGGAACTCTTGAAAGACCATGTTTGATCGTCTTGTTCTCAAACACCCTGAAGTGCGAGAACGTAAAAAGAGGGATCGAATCTTGCGGGTAAAGTGTACAAACCTCTGCAGAGGGTTTAAACCAAATCGATTAGTCGTGTCCCCGGTTACGGACAATTTGAGCCTCTGGACTTGGATCTATCTCGGAACTCTCAACACCGGATTGATAACTTAATTGTGGGCAACTTATGATGATTTTGGGCTATGAGACATCGGTTGGCGGAACCATGTCATGATAGAAAACTCCATAGTACAGACTTCATTTATTCCTTTGATGTAGGGAAAATAAATCAGCTTTTACGCAAACAAAATTCAGACACAGAGCCACAAAGCCATATTGCATATAGTATAGTTTTATCATCTATTTTCTAATGTTGTGATCTTGTCGGTACATTCAATGTACTGACCTACACGGCTGCAACGTATCATGTTGCAGGATTTTCTTCGACAAGTAAGAGTTATGATACAGGGTTACGGTCTACACTCAACCTGCCGATGGCGTTGATGGGACTTGTTGGGGATATAACTACTGGACATAAACCGCCCTGAAGGGGCCGGTTTACCCTCGTTTATAATTCGGGCCCATGAAGGCACGAGGCCCAGAGCCCAGAGGCGGATTAGATCCATAAATGTAAACCGCCTTAGTCATGTAACTTGTGCTGTAAGATAAGAGAGAAGAGACCGAGCCGGACACTTGTATAAGCCGGATCGGGACTCAGAGACCGCCAAGGCCAACCCGTATATAAGGGGACAACCCGGGCGCGTTTAGGGACGAACAATTCGAGGCTGAGGCGAAGCTATTGCTCCCTAGTCGCCAAATCACATCAATCCCATCACAACTAGACGTAGGCTTTACCTTCATCGAAGGGGCGAACTAGTATAACTCCGTGTCTTTGTGTCCGCTTTAACCCTCTAAGTTAACCCGCACGATGGCCCCGCGACTAAGTCCTTTCACGAGGACATCTGCCGTGACAATTCCACGACGGTTGGCGCCCACCGTGGGGCTATCGCACGATGGTTTGATGATCTTAGAGGGCAAGTTGAAGGACTCAAGGCTATGCTGTGGGCCGGATGACTAAGAGTCGTCGCGCAAGCTCTACATCGACGATGCGGACTGGGGCCCCGAGGCCGGCTCGATTGAGTACGGGTACCGGGTCCCCTTTGGTGGCATACACGTGTTCATCGGCAAGATCGGCGAGTCAGGGCCTGGGCCGGATATCTGCACCGACCTCGTCGAGACGGCTCAGCGGGCGAAGAAGAGTCCTGCCCGCTAAACCGGCCGTCAAGCGTGCTTCGTGGGAGTCGCCCACGGAGACTATGAGGGCGGATCAGCATCTGGCGGCGAAACCGTTGTCTACTCCGCGACGAGTCGTCCGCCGGAGAAACCGAAGTCTTTGTACCAGCCGCAAGATGGCCAGATCGAGGCTGTTCCGACGGTGAGAGTATTCCGACCCTTTGATCTACCCAGCCGGGTTGGAATTTTCATGGCGGTACACAAAGCGACGCTTCACTTCGACCGCGGCGCCCATCGCCGCCAGATTCAGCAGCGGTGGTGGCAGCCGGGAAGGAGGCCCCGTGCGCCCGCCGCTCAAGTTTTATTAGAGTTATTCGACGATTGGCTGCGCCATGGCGAGGCTAATCCGGCGGATCGGGACCTGCACAACTCGAGATTGCAAAGGTGAAGGAACAGATCGCTAAAGCTAAAGCGGATCTGGCAGCCGCGGACGTGAGGATGGCGCGAACGGGCCGCTGGATGCACAGCTTATAGGCTCATGCCGGATCGAGTCGCCACAGAAGTCGCGAAAAGGAAGTACAGATCCCGCTTGCCGTCGGTTTTCGAGGAAGAGAGCTTTAATACCCGAGGCGAGGGACCAGAATCCGCCGCCGGTGGTGAACCGCCGGAAGCACCCGGACGGGCGCGCCGATTCAGCCCGTGTGATAGATCTGCTCGCCATCATACCGGGCGCCGCTTCAGTTTGTGCAGACACCTCCGGTCACTACTCCAACCCGATGGATAATCTTGTTGCGGCTGCGGCACGGTTGAGGCGATTCCAATTGAAGGTGATTCACCACAGCGGTAGAGACACGCCGGGTTAAGGAGCTCCTCAGACGGCCCCGCTCAACAGAAGCGATTCATACAGTCGGGATCGGATCAATTCCACCCCGCCTAAGCCGGAGCTATAGGCGACGCGGCGATTTAACCGCCAGATCAAGCAATGCGCGCAAGCGGTCCGCCAAGGCAACAGCCCGGCGGGTGGCTTCAAGATGCTCAAGTGGTGGTGGACGGGCCAGGCACGTGGGGAGGCCAAGTTAGCAGCACAACATGAGGATCATCAGCTCGCGCGGTTCGTCCAACGCCTTGAACCGGGGTCACGTCGCTCTTTGGGGTGCCTTGCCTCGCCCCCGCTTTACGCAATGTGCGCTTGCCCAAGGACTTCAAAGGCCACGCAAGGTGCCCAATTATACCGCCGATTTGGCTCGTAAGCGTGGATAGAAAGCTATGAGATGGCCATGGAGATGCTGGATGTGGATGAAGCTGCGTGTGCGAAGTATTTCACCATGATGTTGGAAGGTACGGCCCTGCTTGGTTGAAAAACTTGCCGCCAACTCAGCCAGTTCATGGACCCAGCTATGGACCCGGTTCATTCAAAATTTCAAAGACACCGTAAACAGCCCATGTCGTGGTGGATTTGGCGGCTTGTGTCCAGCAGAGGGATAATCTACAACCCATTGGGTGTGCAGCGCCGAGGTTTTACATTCGTCAGACCGGATCAACCCTGAGTCCGCGATCTTAACCCTAGAAGCCAACTGCCGGTTCGAACCGTTGAAGTTGAAGCTGGGTCGCATGAAGCGTTTTTGCAATGACATGGGCACTCTCATGGGAGTTTTGGTAAAGTATGCTGATTCTGATAGTACCAAGGATCCCGAGTCTGAGGATGACGAAGTAAGGAAGGGAAAACGAACAGCAACTCCAGAGGCCAGCAAAGATCATCGGCGGGCAATGGGGAAACAAGCGAAGGCAAACGGTAACATGGGCTTCAGAGCTAACACCAACGCTACAGGACAAGGGCCAGCGACGCAAGGGTAAGTAATCAAACCGGGCGGTGCGCCAGTCACAATCCGGATTGCTTGAATTACCTATTAAATCAACCTTGTCCAAGCATGGGACGAAGGAGGCACCGGTGAACCACCCGAAGGATTGTTATATTATGCAGGAGTTCAAAATTCTAATGCTTTCCGGTATGATCAAGGGCCCGTGGCGGTTCGTGGTCTGCCCCGGTTACGGTGGAGGAAATTCGCCCAGGTTCGTGGTAATCCGAGCGGGCTGGACAATGTAACAATCGTAACAATCGAACCAAGGGGTTACAATCAACAACAGCAGCAATCGGGTTACCAAAGTAATCCAAAGCAGTTGAACGGTGATGCAGTACCATGTCTTTACCACCAGCTTGGACAAGCGAGACCGAAAACCCGAAGCGGGCGGTCGGTGTTGTTGAACCGCTACACCGCATTACTTGCGCTGGTCGAGCAGCCTATCGTATGGAGCAGAGAGGATCATCCTCCCGGTTTACAATCCGGTCAGCTAGCCCTAGTGGTGGCACCTCGTGGGAGGATACAAGTTTACCAAGGTGCTTATGGACGGAGGAGCAGCATCAACATCATGTACTACGAGACCTTCCGACGTATGGGGTTAACGGATAGGCATCTTAAGCCGCCCAAAGACAGTGTTTCACGGTGTGGTGCCCGGCAAGTCAGCGTGCCGGTCGGTAAGATAGCTCGAGGTGGCCTTTGGGGATGAACATGACTCGGATCGGAAACATTGACGTTTGAAGTGGTGAAAATTCAAAGCCCTTACCACGCCTCTTTGGGCGGCCGGCTTATGCTAAGTTTATGGCACGGCCTGTTATGTCTATTTGCAGCTGAAAATGCCGGGTCACAAAGGGACGATAACGGTTCATGGGAGCCGTCGGATCGCTTTGGAGTGTGAGGAAGGTGATGCGCTTACGCAGAGTCGGTTTGTGCCATCAAGAGTTAAAGTATTATAAAGACAATGTTGATCCGCGGATATGACCCTTTGAAGAAGCCAACTACAGAGCACGATCCGGATTTGAAGTTTAAATCGCGGGTGAGACTAAACTCGTTGATTTTGTGCCCGCGATTCGCCCAAGCAGTTCACCATCGGTGCTAACTTGATCCTAAATAGGAAAGCGCGCCATCGAAGTTCATCCGTGAGAATCGACATTTTGCATGGAAACCTTCCGACATGCGGTGTACCGAGGGAACTCGCTGAGCACACTCTTAATATTGATCCCAAGTACAGGCCGTAAAGCAGTTTCTTCACGGTTTAACGAGGAGAGGCGCAAGGCCATTGAGAGGAAGTTGCTGCTCTTAGCAGCAGGGTTTATCATTGAAGTTTTCCATCCAGAGTGGCTTGCTAATCCGTGTTGGTCCTTAAGAAGAATGGCACTTGGCGCGATGTGTGGATTACATAGATCTTAACAAAGCTTGTCCAAGAGATCCTTTCGCCTCCCCGCATTGATCAGATCATTGATGCTACGGCGGGTTGTGAGCGCTTGAGTTTTTGGATGCGATTCGGATATCATCGATTAAGATGGCGGTTAAGGACCAGGAGAAGACGGCGTTCATCACTCCTTTTGGAGCCTTCTGCTATGTATCTATGCCTTTTGGCCTCAAGAGCGCCCAAGCAACTTATCAGCGTTGCGTACAGAATTGCTTGCACGAACAGATCGGCCGTAACGTGCATGCTTATGTGGATGATATTGTGGTTAAGTCAAGGAAGAAGGAAACGTTGATTGAGGATTTAAAGGAAACTTTTGACAACTTGCGGGTGTACAAGATGATGCTCAACCCGGCCAAGTGCGTCTTCGGTGTTCCGGCAGGCAAGTTATTGGGTTTTCTCGTGTCCAACCGGGGGATCGAAGCTAATCTGGAGAAAATTACGGCTATCACCTCCTTGGCTAAGCCGAAGTGCATCAACGATGTCCAGTGATTGGCGGGTCGGATTGCCGCGTTAAGCCGGTTTATCAGCCGCCTCGGAGAGAAGGCCATTCCTTTGTACCGATGTCAAGAAGACGGATCAGTTCGTTCGAGTTCACTGCCGATGAAGCATTGAGGATTTAAAGCGCAGTTGGCCAACCCGCGGTTCTCGCCGCTCCCATTGACAAAGAGCCGCTTCGTTATATGTTGCTGCTAATGCCGGGCAGTTAAGCGTTGCCATCGTGGTGGAGCGGAAAGAGGCAGGGAAGGAATATCCGTTCAACGGCCGGCTTATTACATCAGCGAGGTCCTCATTGAGTCTAAGCAGATATCCGCATTGGCGTAAGCTGGTATATGGAGTTTTATGGCGTCGGAAGCTGAAGCAATATTTCGGGGCACCCCATCACGGTGGTCGATTCAGCTCCTTGGGCGATATCATACGTAACCGGAAGCGATCGGCGGATTGCTAAGTGGGCTATAGAGCTTGGGCCGCACGGTTTAAGGTATGTGCCTCGGACGGCAGTAAAATCTCAGTGCACTTGTGGATTTCATTAATGATTGGACGGAGTTGCAAGCGCTCAAGAAAAGCCGGATCATACCTATTGGACCATCCACTTTGATGGGTCCAGCAATTGAGGGCTCTGGGGGCTGGAGTCGTATTAACTTCCCCGCGAGGTGATAAGTTCTGTTACGTTCTCCTCTTAATGTTCCCTTGTACTAACAATGCAGCTGAGTATGAAGCTTTGCTCCATGGTCTCCGGATGGCTAAAGAGATGAATCTCAGTCGGGTTAAATGCTTTGGTGACTCAGACTTGGTGGCCCAGCAAGTATCAGGTACTTGGGATTCCAAAGATCCACTCATGGCTGCATACCGTCGGGAGGTGGATGTTGTTGCAGGACACTTTAAAGGATATCAGGTGGACCACGTGGATCGTCGGAAGAACGAAGCGGCAGATGCTTTAAGCCGGCTGGGCTCTCAACGCCGGTCCCGCCTAATGTCTTCCTTGATGTATTGCACAATCCGTCAGTCAAGCTTCCTGATGAAGTAGATTTGGCTATTCCTGATCCGGAGGCTCAGTTGGTGGCAGCCTTGCATGTCATTCCGGATTGGACGCTCCCTTATTTGGCATACATGAACCGGGGCGAGTTACCAGAAGATGAGACGTTGGCCCGGCAGATAGTTCGGCGGTCTAAGTCTATGACCATTGTTAATGGCGAGTTGCATCATTGCGAAAGGTGTCAGGGTGTTTCAGCGTTGTGTGTCCCCCGAGGAGGGCTGTGAGATATTGCGTGAGATCCAAGAAGGATCGTGGTCACCACGCCGTTCAAAATCCTTGGTGGCCAAAGCATTCCGCCATGGTTTTATTGGTTGACCGCCCATGCCGATGCGGAGGATCTGGTCGACGATGTGATGGTTGCCGAAGTTTTCTAGACAGCCCACATACCGCCCAGAATTGAGGATGATTCCAATCACTTGGCCGCTTATGCACTTGGGGCTGGACATGGTGGGGCCTTTTAAAAGGTCCAAGGACAAGAAAACACACTTGCTGGTCGCAGTTGACAAGTTTACAAAGTGGGTCGAGGCAGAGCCTGTTAGCAAGTGTGATGCGGCCACGGCGGTTCAGTTCATAAAAAGGGTGATCTTCCGGTTTGGGTTTCCGCACAGTATCATCACGGATAATGGCACCAATTTGTCCAAGGGTGCCATGAAGGAGTTTTGTGAACGAGAGCACATCCGGCTTGACGTTTCTTCAGTGGCCCACCCTCAGTCCAATGGTCAAGCAGAACGAGCTAATCAGGAGATCTTGCGAGGTATCAAACCCCGGCTTATGGTCCCTTTACAGAGGACGCCGGGTTGTTGGGTAGAAGAGCTACCATCGGTGATATGGAGTATAAATACTCCCCCTAACAGATCCACTGGATACACACCGTTCTTTATGGTCTATGGAGCGGAGGCGGTCCTTCCCAGCGATATCCGTCATGACTCGCCTCGCGTGGCAGCCTATGTTGAGGCAGATAGCGAGGCTGCACGGCGGGACGCTTTGGATCGGCGGATGAAGAGCGAGATATGGCGGCTGCTCGCTCGGCGATTTACCAGCAGGATCTTAAATCGGTATCACATCGGCGGTTAAGACCGAACCTTCGTGAAGGAGACTTGGTGCTTCGCTCATTCAAGACCGAACAGATATGCACAAGCTATCCCCACCTTGGGAAGGACCTTTGTGGTCGCAAGAATCTGCACAACGGGTCATACTATCGATTGATGTTCGAGAGCGAAAAGACTCACGCACGTCAGAAGAGGAGACCAACAGGCCGTGGAACATAGCTCATCTTCGGCCTTATTATACCTGAGCCATCGGCTCCACTTATGTACATATTAAGACAATGTATATATTTTGAATAAAAGCAATAAACCGGAGCCTCAGCTAAAGCAGGGTATCCGTTCTGTAAAAAGTCCGGTTTGAGTACATGGAGTTGTTGTCACAAAGCAGCCTCCGGTTTAGCCCTTGATCTTGCTTTTCAGAAGTTTTTATGTCATCTGGGGGCTTGGTCGTGTCCGAACCAATGCAACACCTTTTGATGGGCGAAAGCCACCAGATCACTTGGGGACATGGTCACATCTGAACCAGTCAGGCCTCTTGGTCGGCCTAAGGCCATAGAGTCACTTGGGGGCTTGGTCGAACCCGAACCTTTGCCATGCCACTTGATCGGCATAATGCCACGGTTTCAGTTGGGGGCCTGGCTGACTTGAACCATGCTACACCTTATGGGGAGCTTGGTCCTGTCCGACCATGGTAACACCATCTGATCGGCTCAGTAACGCCTCTTCTTGCAAACGGTTTTATCATTGCCTTTGCTTCCATACTGTTTTCATAACTGTTATTTGGTTTTATTGGCCTTTTTAAACCGACAACCTTTTTAAACCGGAGATATTTGGTTCGGTTTGACTTTTTTCTGTTAACATCCCATTATGGAGTAACAGGGGGCTTGTCATGACCCGACACGGTTTACACGGTAAACCGGCATTATAATACAGGAGCTGCTTCCTCCTTTGACGGTAACGGTTTATACAACCTCCGCCTCAAGATTGGCTAAACCAACTGCATGCCCTATGCTGGCAGGTATTTTATATCGCAAGGTTTTGATCATATACATCAATATTTTCTTATATAAATACATAAGCATCACAAGCCGGCTGGCGACACAAGCCGCCGTGGTGGTTTAAGAATTTGTGCTTGCAGGCAAAATACATTGAAGGTTTCAATTCTTCAAACCAAAGTATCAGCACCGCCGCGCGAAGGTTACAGACTGAGAGCATAAAAGCATGTTCAAAAACAAAGTGCTGGCTATTCTATTACAAAGCATTCCAAAGCCCGGTGTTTCGCATGGCGTTATGACTAGCAGTTTCTGATGCATCACCCGGCCTGACGGATTAAGCTTCTTCGCCAGGTTGACGTGAGGAAGAGGGGGCGCCTGGCGTCGGTTCAACTTCTTCCTCTTCATCACCCAAAGGCCGGAAGTCATTGGTAGACCGGTCAATCCGGTTAAGGCACGAAGACAGCCTCTTCACTTATAAGCTCAGCCGGATCAACGTCGGGGCATAAGTGTGCTTACGGATTGGAGGAACAAGGCTCGCACTTCGGAATGACAAACTCCACCCGCTTGTTGTTCGTGATTATAGAAAGAGCGGTGAACCGCCAGTTGGCTTCGCTGCCAGTTGACTCACGGCGGACGATCTCCTTTGTTATTCGCTTGAGCGCCATTATCAAAGGCTTCACCGTTCTCTTGAGCGCTGGGAAACCCTTAGCTATGTCACCGGATCAAGATCCGCTATCCACGCCTTTGGCGCGAGTTAGAGCCAGTAGAGTGCCAGCCCGGGCCGCGGATCGTTTCAACTCTTCAAGCTGCCCCGGAACCATGGACAGCCGGTCCAGTGTATCTTTGATCAAGGACGGAGCTGTGTTGTCGTATGATGTGGCACATATGACTCGCTGGGCGCCGGTATACAACTGCTCAATCAGCGTGTAAGCGGCCTTGAGCTTCTTCCGCACATCAGAGCCCAGATGAGCAATACGCTTGCCTGCACCAGTTTCAGACAGCTCAGGTTAAACCGGCAGAAATATCAAAACAGGTGTACTCAGTGCAAATTTTCTTACCAAAGATGGCAGAGGTCATGGCATGAACTTGGCGCTTTAGTCTAGTAAGCTCTTCATCACCGGTTTAAGAGCTGATTCAGCATCTTCCGCCTGCTTTTTCAAACCGCCTTCTCGGTGTCCCATTGGCCCTTCGGATTTATACCACTCCTTCAGCTGTTCCATAGTGGCCAAAGCAGTTTTCAATTCATCCTTGGCCTTGGTGGTTTCGCTTGTTGAGTTTCAGTTAGCACGAAGGTCCTTGAGTTGCACGGTTTGCTGGTATATCTCATTCTGGTAACAAAGGGAGCACATTAGTTGTTTCATTATAAAGTCCCAAGCTCAATACAAGTATTCAACTTGGCACTTGGGGGCTAATGGCTAGTTGATCTTAGTTTGCTATGGGGATACAGAAATTAAGTCCCGGTTCAACTATGCTAAGTTGAACCGACCCTTGGGGGCTACAGTACTGCAGTTTAAGGCGTATGGTTTCTATACAAAGTTAAATGCCGGTTTGACTATGAAAAGTTAAACCGACCCTTGGGGGCTACTATGCAGCAAAAGTACAAGAAAGGCATAAATCCTTACCTCATAGCGGTCCTTCATGTGATTTACCAGACCGGCTTCAAAGTCACGGCTTGTGTAGAGCCGGTTCAGAAAGCCGGAGTGAAGTTCTTGGGCGTAGAGGTTGTCATAAGTCGACAGATCAGTTTTCCCTTATCTTTGCTCATAGTAGTAGACTCTTCTTTGGCGCTGTGTTTTGCTAAAGCGACCGGTTGGCTAGGAGTGGTGTAGCGTGCCGTCACAATAACATCATCATTTTTGACCGGCTGGCCAGATTGGCGGTCTTCTTGGGGCTTGGTGTCTTTGTACTCCGGCTCGGCGGTTCAACAATTACGACCCGCTCTGTGGCCGGACTCGGTGGAGCAGGATGCGAGGTTTCCACTTGGACCTCCGGTTCAGTTTCTGGCGGATCAGCGTTGTCGTCTTTGTATAACTCGCCAGAGCTATTTTTGGCAACTTCATGATTTTCGTGGGTTTGCTCTGGGGTCTTTTCCGGATCAACATCCGCAGTAGGATCAAGGGTTTTCGCTTTCTTACTCAAGCGAGCCTTGGTGCTGCAATATTCGGAATTAGATTAAGATAAATCGACCAATGCAATTGTAAACCGAATTGGCGGGACATCAGTATGGTGCTTACCCTGCAGCAACTTTAAGCGGAGGCAGTTGCGTGGTTGATGAACCGCCGAAGAGTTGGAAGAGGCCTGATAATTGGTCGACGGATTGAGAGGACATCGGAAGAAACCTTTAAGGGATAACGCTTTTCAGAGAACAAATCACCCGGACGACGCTTCCGGGTTGGTGTATCCGTAAACCGGATGAGGTAATCTGTTGACCATCGTGCGGGTCGACGGGCGCTCTTCAGCCTGCTGTGTCTTCAAGGAAAGGTTTGGATCCAAATAAGCATAGGAATGAGATTTTTCACTTTCCGGACGCGTATTTAATTCTTTTAACCGCACGAGGTCGGATTCGAAGAAAGAAAGATTACCTCAACAGGTCGGCATGGTGGCTTCAGCATCATCACAGGAGTTAAGATTGTCGATAAAAGGAATACAAAGGGACAAATTACAAGCAAGAAGAAACACAAAGAGGAGAGCGGTTTCTGGCGACTCCTCGTAAGGATATCAAGTTTTACCTCAGCTTCTGATTCTTCGTCCTCTGGCGGATCAGAAGACTTGGCGGTTTTCCTCTTGCCAGCCTTCTTGGTGGCCTTCGACTTTACACGCGGAGCCCGGGCCGGTTTGGTACGCTTCCAGAAGGAGCTGTTAGCCTGAGAAGTAACAAGGCTTAATATATATCAACAAGGCATTAATGTCAGAAAAGCGGTGAGTAGAGCCTACCGCAGGCGGTTTGTTGGCAGCACAGAAGGGAGCCAACCCGGTTTGGCTGCAGATAGAGATCGGTTCATCAAGCATCCGCTTCACTGTCTCTGTGACTTCAAGCTCGGTTATTGGTAGCTCGTGACGTCTTTGAGGGTCTTGGAGGCTGCCAGTGTATTCGTGCATCAATCCGGGCCGGCGGCTTAGTGGAAAGACGCCCCAAGAAACCCAACACCACACAAGGTCCACACCAGTTAAGCCATTGGCCATTAGAGCCCGGCGCTTGATAATTTGAGGCGCAAAGTTCTTCCGTTCCGCGGTGGTCAAGCGTAAAGGCAACGGATGATGGTTGCTAAGCCGGTGAGGACGGTAACCAGGCAACGGATTCTCGTTGTCAGGAGCAGTATTCCGGCAGTAGAACCAGGTTTGGTTCCAATCTTTCGGATGGCTATGGTGTTTGGCGTGAGGAAAATCTACTTCCTTCCTTTTCTGGATTGAAACGCCGCCCAGCTCCGTGTTAGGACCATCCGAAAATTCTGTACGGCGGTTCAAGTGAAAAAAATCCCGGAACAGCTCCACAGATGGTTCTTCTTGAAGATAGACTTCACAGAAAACTTGAAAATTGCATATGTTTGACACAGAGTTCGGACCAATATCCTGCGGATGGAGTTGAAAACTTGCAAGGACATCCCGGAAGAATTTTGATCCGGCGGGCAGAATCCCGATCTAAGTGCTGCATAAACACAATTACTTCTCCTTCTTGCGGATCGGGGGAATTCGGCATCCGGAACATGCCAGTGGAGGACATTTTTTGAAGCCAAAGCGCCAGTGGTGACGTATCCGTTGAGTTGCGTTTCAGTGATCTTGGACCGGACCCAATTGCAAGCTGAGAATTGCTTGGCCATTCCGGAAGACTAAAACTGCGAAAGGAAAGGAAAAACGATTCACCGTTAAACGGTTCAGACACATCATACAATGTTAAACCGGCGATTGACGGCGGTTTCGATTCGGTTTAACTGAGGACTAATGGAGTGATGGATTAGCTATCAAAAGTCAAACCGCCCAAATAAACGGAACTGGAAAATCTACTAAGTGTGGACAGAAACAGTTTTCACATGCGAATGGAGGAAATTTGGATCTACCGAAGGTTCAGTAAGAAAAATTTCTGCGACCTATGCAAGCCTCGTAAAGGGCAGGAAGGTTCGCGCGTTCTAAACTAGAGGGTCTGAACAAAAAGAAAGATGCACAAAGAGTTAAACTGACGGCGGAGCAGTCGCCGCACAGGATGTATGGTACGGTTGAATCGTACGGCCATGGCAGGGCAGCTAAGAGGAAACTAAGATGAACACCTATGAACCACGAGATGAACAGGACCTTTGGATGCGGATCTAGGGCTTGAAGAGGGACCTTACCTGATGCGCAGAACCGCGGATGAGCGCCGAGAGCCTCTGGTACGGTCAGGTTGATGCGGCGGCCTGGCACTAACGCGGCGTTCGAAGGTCGGAGGCGACGGCGGAGCTTCAGAGCTGGAGCGTCACGAGGAAGAAGAAGCGCGGAAGAAGAAGAGTAAGGGGCCTGCCGGTCTATTTATAAGGAAACGGGGCAATTAACGAGCGCGAGAATCGAGGAGTCAAAAGCGGCGGACGGCGCAGCGGTCGCTCGATTTCCGGATAGTATTAAATGAAGGGAATCTTCTGTTTGGATTTCTTTATTAAAGATGACGCGTCAAAGGCGCCTGTTGCTGTGGTTAGAAGATGACGTCATGGCGGTTCAAGCAGATGGCGGTTTACTTAAATCTGAAGGAGATCCAGAGTTTCCTGAAGGTGTTGAAGATTAACATGAACCGGTTCAAGTCAATTTGGGGCCTAATGTTGGGGATATAACTACTGGACATAAACCGCCCTGAAGGGGCCGGTTTACCCTCGTTTATAATTCGGGCCCACGAAGGCACGAGGCCCAGAGCCTAGAGGCGGATTAGATCCATAAATGTAAACCGCCTTAGTCATGTAACTTGTGCTGTAAGATAAGAGAGAAGAGACCGAGCCGGACACTTGTATAAGCCGGATCGGGACTTCAGAGACCGCCAAGGCCAACCCGTGTATATAAGGGACGACCGGCGGCGGTTTAGGGACAGACAATTCGAGGCTGAGGCGAAGCTATTGCTCCCTAGTCGCCGTAATCACATCAATCCCATCACAACTAGACATAGGCTTTACCTTCATCGAAGGGGCCGAACTAGTATAACTCCCGTGTCTTTGTGTCCGCTTTAACCCCTCTAAGTTAACCCGTACGATGGCCCTGCGACTAAGTCCTTTCACGAGGACATCTGCCGTGACAGTTCCACGACAGGACTCCACACCCGACTATTTGTTTCCGCTGTGACTTATGAGGTATATATCAGTTTTACGTTAATTATACATGTGATTGCACTTTGATATATACATTGATGTCTTGTGTGCAAAGATCTTGATCGAGGATGGCACAAAGAACACGTAGGCTTGATCGTTCGAGGTCGGGTTGCTGAGATATGGTATCGAGCACATGTTGGTGTGAGAACGTGACCTAGAAATCGGAAAGGCCCTAGGACAGGATGTCTCAAAAACTTTATTTTCAAAAGGATCCTTTACTTCTCGTTTTTTGATTTTATCAAGTAGTTCCTCGACCTCAAATAGTTAGAATATACACCTTTCCTTTTGACCACACGGAAGATCAATCAAGTCGCTCCAAGAATTAAAGATATCGGACAACCGATGGCCATTTCAGAGTAAAGAGGATTTCACCATGCGTTGGAAGAATTGCAGCTGCAACAATTGAAGACTCAAGACTTGAAGAATTTGAAGTTCTGAAGAATTATTTGACCTTTAGAGACCAAACCCTGTTATACACCTACATTAGATGCGATGATTTGTGAGTTGTCATTTGTTTGATGTTTTTCGACAGCCACAAAGTAAAACTTGTTTCTTCAAAACTATTGTTTGTATTGTGTGTATATCCTCCCCACCTCTCTCATATCTCATCCCAAAACTTTTGGACCCCATAGATGATGAATGAAGTTGGACTGATATTCTCGGATCAAGACTCAGCCGGAGGCGAGCTATGGATTCGAACATGGAGAATCACTTGGGAGCAATTTGGTTTCAAGGAAGAATGAAGTATCTTACGCTCTTCAGTACTTTGAAGGAAGTGCTGCAACATGGTGGCAGATGCATCAAGCTATACAGGGATGGAATGGAGCAAAGACTTGGGAATAATTCAATAAGACTCTGACAAGATCTCGTCTTATCCGGAAGCAACATGATACCCCAAGAAATAAACCTTGTGCCTGCAAAATTTGCGGAGAAATAGGACACACCCAGGAGAAACACAAGGAGGGATGCCCTCATTGTAAGGAGAAACACTTAGCTAAGGAATGCCCAACTAGTCAGGTGACTTGTTTCTTCTGTGAAGGAACCACCCACTACCCAGCTCAGTGTCACATTTACATCACGGTGCAACAAATTATTCAGAGGCAAGAAGAAGGAATGACAGAAGCCTTCCGAGAAGTTATGAAAGAACCTGTGATTAAGGAAAGTGTTGAAGACCCTAATGGAGAAAGCCTCAATAGATTTTACTCCAATGCCTGTTATTCATGTGGAGAAGAAGGACATTTTTCACAGTATTGCACCAAGGAAAGAAAAGAGTATCTGGGATACTTCCGATGCGAAGCGATGGAGTTTGATCCACGGGGAATAGAACGTTGATCAGAACGAAGAAAACCAGGAAGAGAAAACAAAGACACCCTCAGAACAACCCAATTTCTGCAAAGAGGGACAAGAGTCAGATTACCTGTTTCGAATGTAAGGACGTCGGGCATTATGCCAATGATTGTCTCGAAAGGAAGCAAGGAACTCAAGGAGCAGGCACCATCACCAAGAAGCCTCGAGACATGCCGGAAGTTATTTGTTTTAGTTGCAAGGAAGCAGGACATTTTGCTAGGGATTGTTCAAATCATGATAAATCTGGAGCTGAGTAGTGGAGATGTTGATATCAGTAATAAGGGTAGTATGGAAAACACTTTTCATGAGAATGCGGGGTTGAGTTATGTAATAGATTACTCAGAGATTGTAATAATTAATGACTCAATAAAGTTGATATGTCATATGCTGAAAGGCTTTAAGGAGTTGTTATATTGGAAATTAATATTCTGGATGAACATGGAAGAAAGTGAGTTGTGATGCATAAACTGGATGTTGGAAATTGAGTTTGAAGTTTTGTTTGGATGATATGAATGTGTACCCCAGGAGATATGTACCTTATTCTGAGCACCATTTTTGTTTTACAACTGCATATGATGACCCTTTACGAGTCTTTCCTTAAAGGTCCGGAAACGATCATGACCACGACAAGTGATCATGATTACCCAAGATCTGAAGGACATGATGAAGCATATTCACCTTGAAGGAGATGCAGTCTACAAAGGCTACCCTTCATGCAAAAGGAGTGGAACTTTGGTATGTGGAGGTACACCTCCACCGTTTGAAAGGAGTTTGCCCAAAGATGATGGGGCAGTACTTTTTCATCTCACGTGTACCACAAGCAACTTTCTTCGACGCTGTTCGTGAAGCAGCCATGGAAGCCATACACCAGATTGGAGAAATACTTGAAGCAAGACTCCGTTATACTCAGGAATACCTCAGAGAAGTGCATGCAGAGATGATGGAGGTGAAGCTCAAGGCCACCACGATGAAACAGAAGATTGAAGATTTCAAGGCGCATGTCGCACAATTCCAGCGGGACTAAAGAATCCTCGAGGAGGATAAATAAATAAAGTTGGAAGTAATGCCTGACCATACCAAACCATGTGGGTGGCAGCATTTGTAACAAAGTACTTTTTGGAAGTTGGATTTATGAAAAATGGTTAAGGATGTAATAAAAGATTTGATATGAAAAATAATATGATTTATGGATAAACGAGTGCATTTCATTTTAAGTGTGGTAGTACTCCGTAAAGCCACAAGATCAATGAAGAAAGAAATGTGTTATTCATGACGGTCCATAGAAGGGAGCTGGACCAAATAAGTTGGAGTTTTGTATGATCGTCACCACAAGGGTATGAAGGAAGAAGTACTATTGGATTTGAAGGAGATGTAAGGTTGGAATACGGAATGATAATCCTCGAAAGGATGAGTTAAATTTTACAAGAGTTGAAGTGGGCCATAACCCACAGGCCCCGGATTTAATAAGAAGCAAGCACACTCTTGCTGAAGGAAGATATTTTGGAAGAAAACTCTGAGTTAATCAACCGACACTTTTAGGAGGATACGAAAACCCGAAAGATGTGAAGAACCATTAGATGTCTTGTTCAGCTTGCAGAAGCAATGGATTTATTCAAACTCAGTTCGTCGACAAGAGAAATTCTGCAATGCTTGTAAGTATGCCCAAGTGTTAGAATACTTGATTCGATGTCTGCATATGTAGTAATGGTTCAAGTACGGGATGGATTGGCCCCCACACCGGAGACTTCTATCATGAACTATCATACGTTGATGGAAAATCAGAGAGCCTTGAAAACCTTAGAAGAGTGTCGACACGTCAATCCATAAAACCATAGAATGGTAGGATGATTGATCCATGTACCAGGCACCCGTTACCAATCGTAGGATATACAGTGAGATTCAACCAAACCCATTTTTCCTGCAGGAGAAGCCATAAATTGTTGACTGCCAGGAGGTTCCGATAGTCTCTTAGTATTGACGACAGACATGTCAGATATGAAGATCCACTCTTCGGAAGAACCTCATCAGGATTGAGAGGACACGAGATTTTGAGAAAAGTCATGCCCCTACCGAAAGAGCCTCAGTGAAAGAGTTATCCGGAGCGACACTGTCAACCCAAAGGGATGGAGTACCTGAGTTCCGTTGGAACCATAACCCTGTTTTTAAGTTTGGTAGCACACTAGACCATTCCGATCGATGGATTTGCTGGAAGACCTCCAAACCCTAACCTTATCTTGCTAGCCTCTTCGAATCTCGAGGACGAGATTCATTTTAAGTGTGGTAGATTTGTAACATCCAAAAATTCTAAATTTTGGAATGTTATATTAAATAAATAATTCTGATTTGTCTGTTTGATTGTTGAGTGATTGATTGTGTGAAATTGAATGGAATTTGAAACTTTTTGAAAGTTTAATGAGAGGGAATGAAATGACTTTCCCAGGCTTTCTTTTTGACTTTTGATCTCTGGGGATTCAAATTCATTTCATCATCATAACACTAGTGTGAAGATGACATGACTTCTTCCATTTGAAATGAAAAGGGTTTTTGGAAAAAAAAAGAATATTTGAATTCCATCTGAAAGTATTTCAAATTCATAAACTTTATGCAACTCAATGATTTTCATGAGGGAAGATAAAATGACTTCTTCAGATTATATGAAATATGAGTTGGAAGTTAAAAAGAATCAAATTGAAAGTCATTTGGAATTATTTTGAAACCCCTTTCAATTTGGAGTTATTTGGGTTTTATTCAAATTATTTTCTCCAAAAATAAAATATATTGAAATAAGGGTAAAATGATTTCCTTCCATGGAAAATTAGGAGAAAATAATTTTGAAATCATTTTGGTGTTTTCAAAATGATTTTTGTTGGGTTTTATTGCAACAACAACACTATTTGAGTTTTGTAAATTTTTGAGGATTTTATTTGAACTTGAAAAATAGTTAATGTTGTAGGAAATCTTTTTCTGAAAATTTTGATATATTATATGTCTATATAATATTATTTATTTATTTATTTGTGTTTGTTTTATTGTCTATGTTTTATAAAACAAAAAAAACAAAACGGCCGAAGCCACCGAGGCCCATCACTCCCTCTCTCTCCCTTCCCTCACCTGTGGCCCACTGGCCCAGCTCGGCGCACCCGCACCGAATCCCTTCGGATCGGCCGACCGCTTCCTCCTCGCTCGCCTTGTCCCGCTGACCGCTGGGTCCCACCGCCCGATCGCCCCACCCGCATCTTCCTCTTCTTCCTCCCCACGCCAGAACCACCGCCGCCGCCGCCGTATCCCGGAGATCGCGGGATCCTCCCCCGATTCGCCCCCTCCACCAAGGAACCCCTCCCCTATATATTCCTCCCGCCCCTCGACCAATTCCTCCCCAAAGCCCCTTCCGAGAAACCCCGCCTCCTTCTCAACTGCTCGCCGGAGCCGAGTGCCCCCGCCGCGCCATTGCCGCCCCACCGAGCTACTCCGACCCCCTCGCCGCCCCCGAGACCACCTCCGGGCTCCCTCGCTCGTCCACATCTCCCGTGCCCTCACCCACACCAAAACCCACGGGCGCCGCCATCGCCGACGCTTCAACGCCACCGCCGCCCGACCTCGCCGCCGACCGTCTCCGACCACCTCCACCGGCGCCACGACCACCGTTGGACTCGTCGTCGTCTGATTCATCTCCCTGGCCACCCCACCGACGCCGAAGATCACCGGAGCGCCGCCACCATCGTCGCCCGACGCGCTCGCCGTCGACCACCACCGCGGTGAGCTCCCTCTCCCTTCTCATCCATCCGATCTAGTTTCAACGGCCCTGATTAGATTAGATCGAATAGGTACGTTGTTTTTTGTGTAGATCGGTTTAGTTACGGTTAAGTCCGGTTTAGTTCGAACCAGTTCCTCGGGTTTTTTTTATTACACGTGCATGCACGGTTTTGTTAAGTAACGCCCGGCGTTGTTTAGTTCGATCGCTCACCGGTTTAGCCCAATAGCGATGAGGCCACATAGCACCTGCCGTTTTTTTCGTTTACATTTTAAAATCAGAATAGTTCTGTTTTTATATTGCTTATAAATTTTAGGTTTTAATCCAAATTGAGTTATTCTTTTGCATTGTGTCACAAATTTGCTTAAGTTTCTGTTTGTGTACTTAGGTTTCAAATTTGAATAGTTTAGCTTTGAATTTGATGAAATATGTTCAAATCACTAATTTGGTCATATTTTGAGTTTTACAAAGTATTTTTGATTTATTCTTTTTGCTACTGTTTTATTATGGTTTTGTCTATCCACTAGCATATACTTCTTTATTTTTACTTTATTTTTAAATTAGGTTTTTAGCAAAACAGTACTATTTTAGTTATAGCTTTGTTTTAGTCTTTTCTTTATTGTTTTTATTAGTTTTAAATTATTTATTTTGTCACTTTTGACAAATTTAGTTTTGTTTCTGTTAGTAAACCAAAGAAAATTTTGTTTTATTTTAAAAATATATTTTATTTAGTTTTGTATGAAAACTTGTTTAGGTCATAGTTAGTGTTTCATAAAAGCTTTTTATTTGTTTCTTTTGCAAATAAAATCTAAAAAATACTTTCTGTTAACTTAGTTGTTTTACATTTTATTATTTTTATTTTTTTGTTAAGTTATTATTTTATTGTTTTAATTGTTTTTAAGTTTTACTTAGGACAAAACTATTTTGTGTTATGTCTTAGAATTTTCTTTAGTAGTTTTCTTGTGTAGTTTTCATCGGTTTTTTTTATTTTGTGTTCTTTGTGATTTGCATTTTATTTGTTGATTTTTATTATGAGTGTTAGAATAGTTTGCTAGGATGTTTGCTTATATGAATGCTATGTTTGACTATATAGATTTTCAACGGAGTGACGAATAGTTCTACCAAGTCATTATTCGAGAGTGTTGTTATCTTCATCAACTTACCAGGCAAGTTCACTTTGACCATGTTTTTCATACCTATGTGCTTTATTGCATCGAGTGTCATCTTCGCAACAATCCCTCCAGTAGTGATATTGAATCCTTGTAGTTGATTAGTATGCATGAGGTAGGAACCCATCACCCTGTTACCAAGCCCGGGACGTTATTTATTTTAATGCTACGCTATAGTAGACGGGGTTGGTATGAGTGCTCGGGAGTGGTGTGCGAATGGAGGATCTACGTCAATGACGACAACTCCATGATGGAATCTGCAAGGACTGCATCTTCAAGGCCTCAAGACTTCAAGACTCGAGACAAGAATTCAATACACACTACTGGGTGAAGGATGGTTGACGGGCACCCTGGAGAAACCAGTGGTTGGCCGGGATGCATGGAGAAGCGCCATGACATCTTGCGGAAAGCTTCACCCAGACTCAAAGAGACGGAAGAATACTTCATGCCCGGAAGCTTACATGTGCAACGCAAGTCACTATGGGCTCTGGCTTGGTTGACCTTAGTTGTGACTCTGGCTGGGACGGTGCTAGCAGATGTAGAACTACGGTAGGATTGGATGAGCACCGGACAGTGGTCAGGGGAACTCTTCGGAAGACCATGTTTCGGTCGTCTTGTTCTCAAACACCCTGAAGTGCGAGAACGTAAAAAGAGGGATCGAATCTTGCGGGTAAAGTGTACAAACCTCTGCAGAGGGTTTAAACCTAATCGATTAGCTGTGTCCCCGGTTACGGACAATTTGAGCCTCTGGACTTGGATCTATCTCGGAACTCTCAACACCGGATTGATAACTTAATTGTGGGCAACTTATGATGATTTTGGGCTATGATACATCGGTTGGCGGAACCATGCCATGATAGAAAACTCCATAGTATAGACTTCATTTATTCCTTTGATGTAGGGAAAATAAATCAGCTTTTACGCAAACAAAATTCAGACACAGAGCCACAAAGCCATATTGCGTATAGTATAGTTTTATCATCTATTTTCTCATGTTGTGATCCTGCCGGTACATTCAATGTACTGACCTACACGGCTGCAACGTATCATGTTGCAGGATTTTCTTCGACAAGTAAGAGTTATGATACTGGTTACGGTCTACACTCAACTTTGCCGATGGCGTTGATGGGACTCCACACCCGACTATTTGTTTCGCTTGTGACTTGTGAGGTATATATCAGTTTTACGTTAATTATACATGTGATTGCACTTTGATATATACATTGATGTCTTGTGTGTGCCGACATCTTGATCCGAGGATGGCACAAACAACACGTAGGCTTGACCGTCTGAGGTCGGGTCGCTACACATTTTGAGCGCTCCACCAAGATGTATGTGACATGGAAGAGTAACCCATGATCCAAATCGATTGTGCATTTGCATTCAAAAGAAAATTTTAAATAATGCACAAATTTAGGGGGAGCTCCTGCTTATCACATACTTCTCAAAGTGACGATGTATTTCAGATCTTATTATCATTTGTCGAAGCTTTGATCTATATGTTGTCATCAATTACCAAAAAGGGGGAGATTGAAAGTGCAACTATCCCTGGGTGGTTTTGGTAATTCCTAACAACATATAGCTCATTGAACTAATGCTATTTCAAGATGATCATTTCAGAAAGTACAATGATTGGCATGGCATGAATTAGGAATGTGGACCCCTCAAAATGCTAAGGACACATATTGGCTCAAACTCAAGACTCTACATTTTCATTTTAGTGATCCAAGATAACATTGAGTCCATAGGAAAAGCCAATACTTTAAAAGGGGATGAGGTGTTGCTTAATGGCTTGCTTGCTCAAAATGCTTAGTGATATGCTCCAAAAGCCCTCAACCACTTTCTCATATCCACATAGGTCCCAAACCAAAAGTCAAACTCGGCTCTACCTATTTCATCTATCCAGCGCCACCGAGTTCATTTGACATAGCCACTGCCAAAAACCCTAGTCACTTCGGTCTCACAGATAGGGATCTCGGTCTCACCGAGATAGGATTGCAAACTCTCTGTTTCCCTTCATAACGTTTCGGTCCAACCGAGATGAGTGATCGGTCCCACCGAGTTCGCAATGCAAACTCTGTGTTTCCCTTTCGTAATGTTTAGGTCTTACCGAAATGAGCGATTCGGTCCCATCGAGTTTGGCTGACCAACTCTCTGTTTGCCTATTACAGAAATCGGTCATCCCGAGTTTATGTGATCGGTCTCACCGAGATTATATTATGCCCTAACCCTAATGAAATCGGTCCCACCGAGTTGACATGTCGGTCCCATCGAAAATCCTAATGTTCACATTTTGAACTAAATCGGTCTGACCGAGTTTGGTAAATTGTGTGTAACGGTTAAAATTTGTGTGGAGGCTATATAGACCCCTCCACCCACTCTTCATTCGTGGAGAGAGCTATCAGAACGTGCCTACACTTCCAGCATGCATTTTCTGAGAGAGAAGCACCTACTCATGTGTCGAGACCAAGATATTCCATTCCAACCACAAGAATCTTGATCTCTAGCCTTCCCCAAGTTGATTTCCACTCAAATCTTCTTTCCACCAAATCCAAATCTGTGAGAGAGTTGAGTGTTGGGGAGACTATCATTTGAAGCACAAGAGCAAGGAGTTCGTCATCAACACACCATCTATTACCTTTTGGAGAGTGGTGTCTCCTAGATTGGTTAGGTGTCATTTGGGAGCCTCCGTCAAGATTGTGGAGTTGAACCAAGGAGTTTTTACGGGAAAGGAGATCGCCTACTTCGTGAAGATCTACCCTAGTGAGGCAGGTCCTTCGTGGGCGATGGCCATGGTGGGACAGACAAGGTTGCTTCTTCGTGGACCCTTTGTAGGTGGAGCCCTCCGTGGACTCGCGCAACCGTTACCCTTCATGGGTTGAAGTCTCCATCAACATGGATGTACGATAGCACCACCTATCAGAACCACGAATAAAAAATCTCCGCGTCTACATTGCGTTTGCTCCCTCAAAACTCCTCCCTTTACCTCCATGTGCAATGTTTTTACATTCCGCTGCTATACTCTTAGACTTGCATGTGTAGGTTGATTGCTTGACTTGTGCTAAGTTGCTAAAATCTGCCAAGACTTAAAATTGGGAAAAGAATAGATTTTTATTTGGTCAAGTAGTCTAATCACCCCCCTCTAGACATAATTTCGATCCTACATCACTTCGAGTATCGGAGAGGTATCTCTGGGCCCTCTCGGTAATACACATCATAAGCTTGCAAGGAAATTACTAAGGAATTAGTCACGAGGTGATGTATTACGGAACGAGTAAAGGGACTTGCCCGTAACGAGATTGAACTAGGTATGGAGGTACAGACGATCAAATCTCGGGCAAGTAACATACCGCTGGACAAAGGGAATTACGTATGTTGTCATAACGGTTCGACCGATAAAGATCTTCCTAGAATATGTATGAACCAATATGGGCATCCAGGTTCTGCTATTAGTTATTGACCAGAGAGGTGTCTCTGTCATGTCTACATAGTTCTCGATCCCATAGGGTCCACACGCTTAACGTTCGTTGACGATATAGTGTTATATGAGTTATATGATTTGGTGACCGAATGTTGTTCGGAGTCCCGGATGAGATCACAGACATGACAAGGAGTGTAGAAATGGTCGAGAGGTAAAGATTGATATATAGGACGATGGTATTTGGACACTGGAAGTGTTCCGGGCATGACCTGGGAAGATATCAGCCTTATGGGCCAAAGGAGGGGACCGACTAGCCCACTAGGGTGCTGGAACGCCCCTCCCATGGCTGGCCGACCCTAAGGGGAAGGAAAGGGGAGGGGTGGCCCCTTCTGCCTTTCCCTCCTTAGGAGAGAAAGGAAATGGGGGGGGGGGGCGCCACCTCGTCCTTCCTTCCTCCCGCGCTTCAAATAAGGAAAGGGGGGCGGCGACTTGGGAGAGACTCCAAGTAGGATTTCCCCTACTTGGGCGCCCCCTTGGCTGCTCCTCCCTCCCTCCCACCTATATATATGGGAGGGGGCGCCTAGCACACACCAGACAATTGTCTAGCCGTGTGTGGCGTCCCCCTCCACCGTTTACACCGTAGGTCATATTTTCGTCGTGCTTAGGCGAAGCCCTGCGGAGATCACTTCACCATCGCCGTCACCACACCATCGTGCTGCCGGAACTCATCCACTACCTCGTTGTTCAAGGACATATGCTCTAGAGGCAATAATAAAGTTGTTATTTATATTTCCATATATCATGGTAAATGTTTATTATTCATGCTATAATTGTATTAATCGGAAACTTGATACATGTGTGGATACATAGACAAAACACCGTGTCCGTAGTAAGCCCCCTCTAGACTAGCTCGTTAATCAAAGATGGTTAAGTTTCCTAACCATAGACATGTGTTGTCATTTGATGAACGGGATCACATCATTAGGAGAATGATGTGATGGACAAGACCCATCCGTTAGCTTAGCATATTGATCATTAAGTTTTATTGCTATAGCTTTCTTCATGTCATATACATATTCCTTTGTCTATGAGATTATGCAACTCCCGGATACCAGGGGAATACCTTGTGTGCTATCAAACGTCACAACGTAACTTGCTGATTACAAAGATGCCCTACAGGTATCTCCGAAGGTGTTTGTTGGGTTGGCATAGATCAATATTAGGATTTGTCACTCTGAGTATCGAAGTGGTATCTCTGGGCCCTCTCGGTAATACACATCATAAGAAGCATTGCAGGCAATGTTACTAATGAGTAGTTGCAGGATGATGTATTGCAAAACGAGTAAAGAGACTTTCCGGTAACGAGATTGAACTAGGTATGAAGATACCGATGATCGAATCTCGGGCAAGTAACATACCTATGACAAAGGGAATAACGTATGTTGTCATTACGGTTCGACCGTTAAAGATCTTCATAGAATACGTAGGAGCCAATATGAGCATCCAGGTTCCGCTATTGGTTATTGACAAGAGTGATGTCTCGGTCATGTCTACATAGTTCTCGAACCCGTAGGGTCCGCACGCTTAACGGTCGATGACGATTTTGTATTATATGAGTTATGTGATTTGGTGACCTAGTGTTGTTTGGAGTCCCGAATGAGATCACGGACATGACGAGGAGTCTCGAAATGGTCAAGAGGTAAAGATTAATATATAGGACGATAGTATTCAGACACCACAAGTGTTCCGGGGGTACTGGGTACATATCGGGTCACCGGAAGGGTTAAGGCACCCCCGGCAATTATATGGGCCTAACGGGCCAAGAGAGGGACAAACCAGCCCCTAAGGGGCTGGTGTGCCCCCATATAGGCCAAAATAGGAGGAGAAGGAAAGAGGGGAAGGGAGAAGGCAAGGGGAGGATTCAGCCTCCCCCTTCCTTCCCTCCCCGATCTCTGTCCTTTCCCCTCCGATGAATAAGGAAGGGGGGGGGGCGAATTGGGGAGGAACCCCAAGTAGGATTCAACATACTTGGGGCTCCCCCCTTGGCGGCTCCTTCTCCCTCCCACCTATATATATGAGGGGGGGAGGCGCCTAGAACACACAACAACATCTGTTAGCCATGTGCAGCGCCTCCCTCCACAGATTACACCCTCGGTCATATCCTCATAGTGCTTAGGCGAAGCCCTGCGCGGATTGATATAGGGGATCTATCATAGTCCTTTCGATAAGTAAGAGTGTCGAACCCAACGAGGAGCAGAAGGAAATGACAAGTGGTTTTCAGCAAGGTCTTCTCTGCAAGCACATGAATTATCGGTAATAGATAGTTGTGTGATAAGATAATTCGTAACGGGTAATAAGTAAGAAAGTAAACAAGGTGCAGCAAGGTGGCCCAATCCTTTTTGTAGAAAAGGACAAGCCTGGACGAACTCTTATATAAAGCAAAGCGCTCTCGAGGACACATGGGAATTGTTGTCAAATTAGTTTTCATCATGCTCATATGATTCACGTTCGTTACTTTGATAATTTGATATGTGGGTGGACCGGTGCTTGGGTGCTGCCCTTCCTTGTACAAGCCTTCCACTTATGATTAACCCCTCTCGCCAGCATCCGCAACTATGAAAGAAGAATTAAGGCAAACCTAACCATAGCATGAAACATATGGATCCAAATCAGCCCCTTACGAAGCAACACATAAACTAGGGTTTAAGCTTCTGTCACTCTAGCAACCCATCATCTAATTATTACTTCCCAATGCCTTCCCCTAGGCCCAAACAATGGTGAAGTGTCATGTAGTCGAAGTTCACATAACACCACTAGAGGAAAGACAACATACATCTGATCAAAATATCGAACGAATACCAAATTCACATGATTACTTATAGCAAGACTTCTTCCATGTCCTCAGGAACAAACATAACTACTCACAAAGCATATTCATATTCATAATCAAAGGAGTATTAATTATCATTAAGGATTTGAACATATGATCTTCCACCGAATAAACCAACTAGCATCAACTACAATGAGTAACAACACTACTAGCAACCCACAGGTACCAATCTGAGGTTTTGAGACCAAGATCGAATACATGAGATGAAATAGGGTTTGAGAGGAGATGGTGTTGGCGAAGATGTTGATGGAGATTGACTCCCTCTCAATGAGAGGATCGTTGGTGATGACGATGGCTTCTATTTCCACCTCCTAGAGGGATGTTTCCCGGCAGAACAGCTCCGCCTGAGCCCTAGATTGGTTCTGCCCAGGTTCCGCCTCGAGACGGCGGCGCTTCGTCCCGAAAGCTTCCTTCTGATTTTTTCCAGGTCAAAACACACCATATAGCATAAGATGGGCACCGGAGGCCTGCCAGGGGGCGGACAAGGATGGGGGGCGCGCCCTCCAGCCTTGTGGCTGGCTGGTGGCCCCCCTCTGATACTTTCTTCACCCAATATTTTTTATATATTCTAAAAATATTCTCCGTGAAGTTTCAGGACTTTTGGAGTTGTGCAGAATAGGTCTTTAATATTTTCTCCTTTTTCTAGTCCAGAATTCCAGCTGCCGGCATTCTCCCTCTTCATGTAAACCTTATAAAATAAGAGAAAAAGGCATAAGTATTGTAATATAATGTGTAATAATAGCCCATAATGCAATAAATATCATTATAAAAGCAAGATGCAAAATGGACGTATCACGGATCACTTCACCATCACCGTCATCATGCCGTCGTGTTGACGGAACTCATCTATCCACCTTCGGTCTACGAGGGTACGTAGACACACTCTCCCCCTCTCGTTGCTATGCATCTCCTAGATAGATCTCTGGTGAGCATAGTATTTTTTCGAAATTGCATGCTACATTTCCCAACAGTGGTATCAGAGCCAGGTCTATGCATAGATGATATGCATGAGTAGAACACAAAGAGTTGTGGGCGGTGATTGTCATACTGCTTACCACCAATGTCTTATTTTGATTCGGCGGTATTGTTGGATGAAGCGGCCCAGACCAACCTTACATGACCACGTTCATGAGACCGGTTCCACCGACAGACATGCAACTAGTTTTGCATAAAGGTGGCTGACAGGTGTCAGCTTCTCCAACTTTAGTTGAATTGAATTTTACTGCGGTCGGTCCTTGTTGAAGGTTAAAACAACAAACTTGATAAATCATTGTTGTTGTTTTGATGCATAGGTAAGTATGGTTCTTGCTAGAAGCCCGTAGGAGCCACGTAATACAAGCAACAACAAAGTAGATGACGTCTAACATGTTTTTGCAAGACATGTTGTGATATGATACGGTCAAGACATGATGTGATATACGTTATTGTATGAGATGATCATCTTTTGTTGAAGTTATCGGCAATTGGCAGGAGCCTTACGGTTGTCACTTTATTGTATGAAATGCGAACACCTTGTAATTGCTTTACTTTATCACTATGCGTTAGCGATAGTTGTAGAAGCAATAGTTGGCGAGACGACCACGACGCTACGATGGAGATCAAGGTGTCAAGCCGGTGACGATGGAGATCATGTAACATCCCAAAATTTTAAATTTTGGAATGTTATTAACAAATAGATAGTCTTGATTGATTGTTTGATTGATTGACTGAAAGTGAGTGAGTTTGAAACTTTTTGAAAGTTAAATGAGAGGGGATAAAAGGACTTTCCCAAACTTTCATTTTTGCTTTTATGATCTTCGGGAATTCAAATTCTTTTCATCACAAAACCCTGGAGAGAAGATGACATGACTTCTTCCATTTATTTAAATGACAAGGGGTGTTGAAAATATTTGAATACCATTTGGAAAATATTTCCAATTCTGAAACTTTATGCAACTCAATGATTTTCACGAACTAAGATAAAATGACTTCTTCAAATTATATGAAATATGAGTTGGGAGTTTTCAAAGAATTAAATTCAAAGTTCTTTTGAATTTATTTCCAATTGGAGTTATTTGAGTTTTATTCAAATTATTTTCTCCAAAAATAAAATATATGAAAAATAGGGTAACATGATTCCCTACATTAGAAAATTGAGAGAAATTAATTTGAAGTCATTTTGGTATTTTAAAATGATTTTTATTGGATTTTATTGGACCAGTAGCACTGTTTCAATTATTATAATTTTGTGGATTTTATTTGAAACAAAAATAATGTTCAGGTTGTAGAAAATCTTTTTCTGAAAATTTTGATATATTATATGCCCATATAATATTTTCATTTAATTTGTTTTATTTGTCTGGAAAATGTTTATTAAAAAAAAAGTAAAAATAAAAACCTTCCCCTACGACCGGGCTGGCCCAAGACCCGAGCCAGCCGCTGCCCAGCCCATCGCGCCCGCGCCGCCCGAGCTCCAGCTTGAGAGACGCCGCCCGACAGCATCGCTGCCAGTCGCCGCCCGGCCTCTCCCGCCGCCTCTCCGTTGCCCTTCTCCACGCCTCCCGAGGCCGCCTCCCGCCTATTTAAGCCGCCCGGCCCGTCTCTCTCTCTCCCTCGCTCACCGCCCGCCGCCCAAGTCACCGCCGCCCGGCGATCCCATGCCCGCCGCCGAAGCCGCCACCCTCGCCGCCTATGACCACCGCCGTCGCCACCACCGCACCCGCCGCCCAGCGCCGCCCCTCCCCGTGCGCCTCGCCGTCTCCTCCTCCGACCGGAGCCGCCCGCCGGAGCCCCGCGCCATCTCGCCGGAGTTCGACCTCGACGCCGCCTCCGGTTTTCTTCGCAAACCGCCGCGAACCGGTATAAACCGACCCCGGTTCTTTTCTTCAAGTTCGGTTTTTTAGGGTTTCAGTTTTGTTTAAAACCCGTTTTTTTATTTAGTTAGTTTATATAGTGAGCGTTCGCTGTTTAGATCCCCTTAGCGAACGGTTTTCGTCGGTTTAGGTTCTGTAGCGAGCGTTCGCTCGATAGATTTTTCTTTTTATTTTTAATTTCCGCCCAGGGACGTATCTGTGATGATTTCCTTTACAGATTAGTCCCTGATTTTCAAACCCTCATAACTTTTTACTCGTTAGTCTAAATCCAACGAAACCAACGCTCACTTCTTCGTTACAATTGTTGGAAATATGCCCTAGAGGCAATAATAAAAGCATTATTATTATATTTCCTTGTTCATGATAATTGTCTTTGTTCATGCTATAACTGTATTATCCGGAAATCGTAATACACGTGTGAATACATAGACTACAATACGTCCCTAGTAAGCCTCTAGTTGACTAGCTCGTTGGTCAACAGATAGTCATGGTTTCCTGACTATGGACATCGGATGTCATTGACAACGGGATCACGTCATTAGGAGAATGACGTGATGGACAAGACAATCCTAAGCATAGCACAAGATCGTGTAGTTCGTTTTGCTAGAGTTTTCCAATGTCAAGTATCTCTTCCTTAGACCATGAGATCGTGCAATTCCGGATACCGTAGGAGTGCTTTGGGTGTATCAAGCGTCACAACGAATCGGGTGACTATAAAGGTGCACTACAGGTATCTCCGAAAGTGACCATTGGGTTGACACGGATCGAGGCGGGATTTGTCACTCCGTATGACGGAGAGGTATCACTGGGCCCACTCGGTAATGCATCATCATAATGAGCTCAAAGTGACCAAGTGTCCGGTCACGGGATCATGCATTGCGGATGCGAGTAAAGTGACTTGCCGGTAACGAGACTAAACGAGGTATTGGGATACCGACGATCGAGTCTCGGGCAAGTAACACACCGTCGACAAAGGGAATAGAATACGGGTTGCTTGAACCCTTGACATCGTGGTTCATCCGATGACAACATCGAGGAGCATGTAGGAGCCAACATGGGTATCCAGATCCCGCTGTTGGTTATTGACTTGAGGTAGTCTCGGTCATGTTCAGATGTCTCCCGAACCCGTAGGGTCTACACACTTAAGGTTCGGTGGACGCTAGGGTTAATAGGAAGACAAGTATGTGATTACCGAATGTTGTTGAGTCCGGATGAGATCCCGGACGTCACGAGGAGTTCGGAATGGTCCGGAGGTAAAGATTTATATATGGAGAGTGGTTAAACGGACTCGGGAAGTTTGGTAGTATACCGGTAAAGTACTGGGGCCACGGGAGGGTTCAGGAGGTCCACGGGAGGGGCCACCTCTCGGGGGGCCACATGGGCTAAGTGGGAGGGAACCAGCCCCTGGTGGGCTGGGTGCGTCTCCCACCTAGGCCCATGCGCCTAGGGTTTGGGGAGGAGGAAACCTAAAGGGGCGCCTAGCTTGGGGGCAAGCCACCCTCCTCCCTCCTCCTTGGCCGCCGCCCCCCTAGGGTTTGCCCTAGAGGGCGCCCCCCTTGACCCTCTCCTCCTATAAATAGAGGGGTGGGGGGGAGGGCTGCTAACACAGTTGTAGGCGCAGCCCCTCCCCTCCCAACACCTCTCTTTCTCATGCAAGCTTGGCGAAGCCCTGCCGGAGAACTACCGTACCAGCTGCACCACGCCGTCGTGCTGCCATTGGGATTGTCTTCTTCAACCTCTCCTTCTCTCTTGCTGGATCAAGACGGAGGAGACGCCATCGTCCCGTACGTGTGTTGAACATGGAGGTACTGTCCTTTCAGTACTTTGGTCATCGGTGATCGGAATCACGTTGGGAACGTCTTCGTCATCACCACTCTCAAGAACGCTTCCGTATTCGATCTACAAGTGGTATGTAGATGCAAACTCTCTCTTGTTACTCGTTGCATGGTAGAACTCATAGATGGATCTTGGTGAAACCGTAGGAAAAAATTTAATTTTCTGCAACGTTCCCCAACAGTGGCATCATGAGCTAGGTCTATGCGTAGTTCTCTTTGCACGAGTAGAACACAATTTTGTTGTGGGCGTGGATCTTGTCAACTTACTTGCCGTTACTAGTTGTTTCTTGCTTCCGCGGTATTGTGGGATGAAGCGGCCCGGACCAACCTTACACGTACTCTTACGTGAGACCGGTTCCACCGACTAACGTGCACTAGTTGCATAAGTGGCTGGCGGGTGTCTGTCTCTCCTACTTTAGTGGGAGCGGATTCGATGAACAGGGTCCTTATGAAGGGTAAATAGAAGTTGACAAGATCACGTTGTGGTTATTCGTAGGTAAGAAAACGTTCTTGCTAGAACCCAATTGCAGCCACGTAAAAGATGCAAACAAACAATTAGAGGACGTCTAACTTGTTTTTGCAGCAATTGACATGTGATGTGATATGGCCAAGTTGTGATGAATGATGAATGACATATTGTGATGTATGAGATCATGTTCTTGTAATAGGAATCACGACTTGCATGTCGATGAGTATGACAACCGGCAGGAGCCATAGGAGTTGTCTTTATTTTGTATGACCTGCGTGTCATTGATGAACGCCATGTAACTTACTTTACTTCATTGCTAAACGCGTTAGCCATAGTAGTAGAAGTAGTCGTTGGCGTGACAACTTCATGGAGGCACGATGATGGAGATCATGATGATGGAGATCATGGTGCCATGCCGGTGACAAGATGATCATGGAGCCCCGAAGATGGAGATCAATGGAGTTTTATGATATTGGCCATATCATGTCACTACTATATAATTGCATGTGATGTTTATTATGCTTATACATCTTGTTTACTTAGAACGACGGTAGTAAATAAGATGATCCTTACAACAATTTCAAGAAGTGTTCTCCCTAACGTGCACCGTTGCTAAAGTTCGTCGCTTCTAAGCACCACGTGATGATCGGGTGTGATGGATTCTTACGTTCACATACAACGGGTGTAAGACAGATTTACACACGCAAAACACTTAGGGTTAAACTTGACGAGCCTAGCATGTACAGACATGGCCTCGGAACACGGAGACCGAAAGGTCGAACACGAGTCGTATGGAAGATACGATCAACATGAGAATGTTCACCGACGATGACTAGTCCGTCTCACGTGATGATCGGACACGGCCTAGTCGACTCGGATCGTGTATCACTTAGATGACTAGAGGATGTCTAATCTGAGTGGGAGTTCATTAATAATTTGATTAGATGAACTTAATTATCATGAACTTAGTCTAAAACTTTTGAATTATATGTCTTGTAGATCAAATGGCCAACGCTCATGTCAACTTGAACTTCAACGCGTTCCTAGAAAACCAAGCTGAAAGATGACGGCAGCAACTATACGGACTGGGTCCGGAACACGAGGATCATCCTCATAGCTGCCAGAAACAATACGTCCTAGAAGGACCGCTAGGTGAAGCTCCGTCCCGCAGAACCAAGACATTATGAATGCTTGGCAGTCTCGTCTTGATGATTACTCCCTCGTTCAAGTGCGGCATGCTTTACAGCTTAGAACCGGGCTCCAAAAGCGTTTTGAGCACCACGGAGCATATGAGATGTTCGAGGAGCTGAAACTTGTTTTCCAAGCTCACGCCGGTCGAGAGATATGACATCTCCGACAAGTTCTATAGTTGTAAGATGGAGGAAAACAGTTACGTCGGTGAACACATTCGAAGATGTCAGGTTGCACAACCGTATGACCCAGCTGAATATTAACCTCCACGATGAGGCGGTCATTGATTGAGAATCCTCCGATCGCTCCCACCAAGCTACAAGAGCTTTGTGATGAACTACAACATGCAGGGGATGGTAAAGACCATTCTGAAGTGTTCTCTATCTGAAGTCAGCCGAGGTTGAAATCAAGAAAGAACATCAAGTGTTGATGGTTAATAAGACCACTAAGTTTAAGAAGGGCAAGGGCAAGAAGAACTTCAAGAAGGACGGCAAGGAGGTTGCCGCGCCGTAAGCAAGTTGCCGGAAGAAGTCAAAGAATGGACCCAAGCACGAGACTGAGTGCTTTTATTGCAAGGGAAGGGTCATCGAAGCGGAACTGCCCCAAATACTTAGCGGATAAGAAGGCTGGCAACACCAAAGGTATATTTGATATACATGTAATTGATGTGTACCTTACCGAGAATCGTAGTAACTCCCGGTATTTGATACCGTGCCGTTGCTCATATTTGTAACTCACGGCAGGAGCTGCGGAATAAGCGGAGACTGGCGAAGGACGAGGTGACGATGCGCGTCGGGAATGGTTCCAGAGTCGATGTGATCGCCGTCGGCACGCTACCTCTTCATTTACCCACGGGATTAGTTATGAACCTTAATAATTGTTATTTGGTGCCAAGTTTGAGCATGAATATTGTATCTGGATCTCGTTTAATGCGAGATGGCTACTCATTTAAATCCGAGAATAATGGTTGTTCTATTTATATGAGAGATATGTTTTATGGTCATGCTCCGATGGTCAATGGTTTATTCTTAATCTCGAGCGTAGTATTACACATGTTCATAACGTGAATACCAAAAGATGTAAAGTTGATAACGATAGTCCCACATACTTGTGGCACTGCCGCCTTGGTCACATTGGTGTCAAGCGCATGAAGAAGCTCCATCTTGATGGACTTTTGGAGTCTCTTGATTATGAATCATTTGACACATGCGAACCATGCCTCATGGGCAAAATGACCAAGACTCCATTCTCGGAACAATGGAGCGAGCAACCAACTTATTGGAAATCATACATACCGATGTATGCGGTCCAATGAGCGTTGAGGCTCATGGAGGATATCGTTATGTTCTCACTCTCACAGATGACTTGAGTAGATATGGGTATGTCTACTTGATGAAACACAAGTCCGAGACCTTTGAAAAGTTCAAGGAATTTCAGAATGAAGTAGAGAATCAACGTGACCGAAAGATAAAATTCTTACGATCGGATCGTGGAGGAGAATATTTAAGTCACGAATTTGGTACACACTTAAGAAAATGTGGAATCGTTTCACAACTAACGCTACCGAACACCTCAGCGTAATGGTGTGTCCGAACGTCGTAATCGCACTCTATTGGATATGGTGCGGTCTATGATGTCTCTTACTGATTTACCGCTATCATTTTGGGGATACGCTCTAGAGACAGCTACATTCACTTTAAATAGGGCACCGTCTAAGTCCGTTGAGACGACACCGTATGAATTATGGTTTGGGAAGAAACCTAAGCTGTCGTTTCTAAAAGTTTGGGGATGCGATGCTTATGTCAAGAAACTTCAACCTGAAAAGCTCGAACCCAAGTCGGAAAATGCGTCTTCATAGGATACCCTAAGGAAACCGTAGGGTATACCTTCTACTTAAGATCCGAGGGCAAGATCTTTGTTGCCAAGAATGGATCCTTTCGGAAAAGAGTTTCTCTCGAAAGAAGTAAGTGGGAGGAAAGTAGAACTCGATGAAGTACTACCTCTTGAACAGGATAGTAGTGCAGCTCGGAAAATGTTCTGTGATGCCTACACCAATCAAGAGGAAATTCATGATGATGATCAAGGTACTTGGATCAAGTTGCTACTGAATCAGAGGTCCACTAGGACACGTTCCGCACTGCAGTGGTACGGCAACCCTGTCTCGGAAATCATGTTGTTAGACAACAATGAACCTTGAACTATGAAGAAGCGATGGCGGGCCCAGATTCCAACAAATGGCTAGAAGCCATGAAGTCCGAGATAGAATCCATGTATGAAAACAAAGTGTGGACTTTGACTGACTTGCCCGATGATCGGCGAGCGATAGAAAACAAATGGATCTTTAAGAAGAAGACGGACGCGGATGGTAATGTCACCATCTATAAAGCTCGACTTGTCGCTAAGGGTTATCGGCAAGTTCAAGGGATTGACTACGATGAGACTTTCTCTCCCGTAGCGAAGCTTAAGTCCGTCCGAATCATGTTAGCAATTGCCGCATACTATGATTATGAGATATGGCAGATGGACGTCAAAACAGCGTTCCTTAACGGCTATCTTAAGGAAGAGCTGTATATGATACAGCCGAAGGTTTTGTCGATCCTAAGAATCTTGACAAAGTATGCAAGCTCCAGCGATCCATTTATGGGCTGGTTCAAGCATCTCGGAGTTGGAACATTCGCTTTGATGAGATGATCAAAGCGTTTAGTTTATGCAGTCTTATGGAGAAGCCTGCGTTTACAAGAAAGTGAGTGGGAGCTCTGTAGCATTTCTCATATTATATGTAGATGACATACTTTTGATGGGAAATGATATAGAATTCTTGGACAGCATTAAGGCCTACTTGAATAAGTGTTTTTCAATGAAGGACCTTGGAGAAGCTGCTTATATATTAGGCATCAAGATCTATAGAGATAGATCAAGACGCCTCATAGGTCTTTCACAAAGCACATACCTTGATAAGATTTTGAAGAAGTTCAAAATGGATCAGTCCAAGAAGGGGTTCTTGCCTGTTTTGCAAGGTGTGAGATTGAGCTCAGCTCAATGTCCGACCACGGCAAAAGATAAAGAAGAGATGAGTGTCATCCCCTATGCCTCAGCCATAGGATCTATTATGTATGCCATGCTGTGTACCAGACCTGATGTAAACCTTGCCGTAAGTTTGGTAGGAAGGTACCAAAGTAATCCCGGCAAGGAACACTGGACAGCGGTCAAGAATATCCTGAAGTACCTGAAAAGGACAAAGGACATGTTTCTCGTTTATGGAGGTGACGAAGAGCTCGTCGTAACAGTTACGCCGACGCTTAGCTTCGACACAGATCTGGATGACTCTAAGTCACAAACCGGATACGTGTATATGTTGAATGGTGGAGCATTAAGCTGGTGCAGCTGCAAGCGAAGCGCCGTGGCGGGATCTACATGTGAAGCGGAGTACATGGCAGCCTCGGAGGCAGCGCATGAAGCAATTTGGGTGAAGGAGTTCATCACCGACCTAGAGTCATACCCAATGCGTCGGGGCCGATTAAACTCTTCGTGACAACACTGGAGCTATTGCCCTTGCCAAGGAGCCCAGGTTTCACAAGAAGACCAGCACATCAAGCGTCGCTCAACTCCATCCGTGAAAATGTTCAGAATGGAGACATAGAAATTTGTAAAGTGCATACGGATCTGAATGTCGCAGATCCGTTGACTAAACCTCTTCATGGGCAAAACATGATCAGCACCGAACTCTATGGGTGTTCGATTCATCACAATGTAAACTAGATTATTGACTCTAGTGCAAGTGGGAGACTGTTGGAAATATGCCCTAGAGGCAATAATAAAAGCATTATTATTATATTTCCTTGTTCATGATAATTGTCTTTGTTCATGCTATAAGCTGTATTATCCGGAAATCGTAATACACGTGTGAATACATAGACTACAATACGCCCCTAGTAAGCCTCTAGTTGACTAGCTCGTTGGTCAACAGATAGTCATGGTTTCGACTATGGACATCGGATGTCATTGATAACGGGATCACGTCATTAGGAGAATGACGTGATGGACAAGACCCAATCCTAAGCATAGCACAAGATCGTAGTTCGTTTTGCTAGAGTTTTCCAATGTCAAGTATCTCTTCCTTAGACCATGAGATCGTGCAATTCCCGGATACCGTAGGAGTGCTTTGGGTGTATCAAACGTCACAACGAATCGGGTGACTATAAAGGTGCACTACAGGTATCTCCGAAAGTGACCATTGGGTTGACACGGATCGAGGCTGGGATTTGTCACTCCGTATGACGGAGAGGTATCACTGGGCCCACTCGGTAATGCATCATCATAATGAGCTCAAAGTGACCAAGTGTCGGTCACGGATCATGCATTGCGGTACGAGTAAAGTGACTTGCCGGTAACGAGACTAAACGAGGTATTGGGATACCGACGATCGAGTCTCGCAAGTAACACACCGTCGACAAAGGGAATAGAATACGGGTTGCTTGAACCCTTGACATCGTGGTTCATCCGATGACAACATCGAGGAGCATGTGGGAGCCAACATGGGTATCCAGATCCCGCTGTTGGTTATTGACTTGAGGTAGTCTCGGTCATGTTCAGATGTCTCCGAACCCGTAGGGTCTACACACTTAAGGTTCGGTGACGCTTAGGGTTAATAGGAAGACAAGTATGTGATTACGAATGTTGTTCGAGTCCGGATGAGATCCCGGACGTCACGAGGAGTTCGGAATGGTCGGAGGTAAAGATTTATATATGGAAAGTGGTTAAACGGACTGGAAGTTTGGTAGTATACTGGTAAAGTACCGGGCCACCGGGAGGGTTCGGAGGTCCACCGGGAGGGCCACCTCTCCGGGGGCCACATGGGCTAAGTGGGAGGGAACCAGCCCCTGGTGGGCTGGGTGCGCCTCCCACCCAGGCCCATGCGCCTAGGGTTTGGGAGGAGAAACCTAAAGGGGCGCCCCAGCTTGGGGGCAAGCCACCCTCCTCCCTCCTCCTTGGCCGCCGCCCCCCTAGGGTTTGCCCTAGAGGGCCGCCCCCTGACCCTCTCCTCCTATAAATAGAGGGGGGGGAGGGCTGCTAACACAGTTGTAGGCGCAGCCCCTCCCTCCCAACACCTCTCTTTCTCACGCAAGCTTGGCGAAGCCCTCACGGAGAACTACCGACCAGCTGCACCACGCCGTCGTGCTGCCATTGGGATTTTCTTCTTCAACCTCTCCTCTCTCTTGCTGGATCAAGACGGAGGAGACGCCATCGTCTCCGTCGTGTGTTGAACACGGAGGTACTGTCCTTTCAAGACTTTGGTCATCGGTGATCGGAATCACGTTGGGAACGTCTTCATCATCACCACTCTCAAGAACGCTTCCGATTCGATCTACAAGTGGTATGTAGATGCAAACTCTCTCTTGTTACTCGTTGCATGGTAGAACTCATAGATGGATCTTGGTGAAACCGTAGGAAAAAATTTAATTTTCTGCAACGTTCCCCAACAGTGGCATCATGAGCTAGGTCTATGCGTAGTTCTCTTTGCACGAGTAGAACACAATTTTGTTGTGGGCGTGGATCTTGTCAACTTACTTGCCGTTACTAGTTGTTTCTTGCTTCCGCGGTATTGTGGGATGAAGCGGCCGGACCAACCTTACACGCATCTTACGTGAGACCGGTTCCACCGACTAACATGCACTAGTTGCATAAGGTGGCTGGCGGGTGTCTGTCTCTCCTACTTTAGTGGGAGCGGATTCGATGAACAGGGTCCTTATGAAGGGTAAATAGAAGTTGACAAGATCATGTTGTGGTTATTCGTAGGTAAGAAAACGTTCTTGCTAGAACCCAATTGCAGCCACGTAAAAGATGCAAACAAACAATTAGAGGACGTCTAACTTGTTTTTGCAGCAATTGACATGTGATGTGATATGGCCAAGTTGTGATGAATGATGAATGACATATTGTGATGTATGAGATCATGTTCTTGTAATAGGAATCACGACTTGCATGTCGATGAGTATGACAACCGCAGGAGCCATAGGAGTTGTCTTTATTTTGTATGACCTGCGTGTCATTGATGAACGCCATGTAACTTACTTTACTTCATTGCTAAACGCGTTAGCCATAGTAGTAGAAGTAGTCGTTGGCGTGACAACTTCATGGAGGCACGATGATGGAGATCATGATGATGGAGATCATGGTGCCATGCCGGTGACAAGATGATCATGGAGCCCCGAAGATGGAGATCAATGGAGTTTTATGATATTGGCCATATCATGTCACTACTATATAATTGCATGTGATGTTTATTATGCTTATACATCTTGTTTACTTAGAACGACGGTAGTAAATAAGATGATCCCTTACAACAATTTCAAGAAGTGTTCTCCCCTAACTGTGCACCGTTGCTAAAGTTCGTCGCTTCTAAGCACCACGTGATGATCGGGTGTGATGGATTCTTACGTTCACATACAACGGGTGTAAGACAGATTTACACACGCAAAACACTTAGGGTTAAACTTGACGAGCCTAGCATGTACAGACATGGCCTCGGAACACGGAGACCGAAAGGTCGAACACGAGTCGTATGGAAGATACGATCAACATGAGAATGTTCACCGACGATGACTAGTCCGTCTCACGTGATGATCGGACACGGCCTAGTCGACTCGGATCGTGTATCACTTAGATGACTAGAGGATGTCTAATCTGAGTGGGAGTTCATTAATAATTTGATTAGATGAACTTAATTATCATGAACTTAGTCTAAAACTTTTGAATTATATGTCTTGTAGATCAAATGGCCAACGCTCATGTCAACTTGAACTTCAACGTTCCTAGAGAAAACCAAGCTGAAAGATGACGGCAGCAACTATACGGACTGGGTCCGAACCCGAGGATCATCCTCATAGCTGCCAGAAACAATACGTCCTAGAAGGACCGCTAGGTGAAGCTCCGTCGAGCAGAACCAAGACATTATGAATGCTTGGCAGTCTCGTCTTGATGATTACTCCCTCGTTCGGTGCGGCATGCTTTACAGCTTAGAACCGGGCTCCAAAAGCGTTTTGAGCACCACGGAGCATATGAGATGTTCGAGGAGCTGAAACTTGTTTTCCAAGCTCACGCCCGGTCGAGAGATATGACATCTCGACAAGTTCTATAGTTGTAAGATGGAGGAAAACAGTTCTGTCAAGGAACACATTCTCAAGATGTCCAGGTTGCACAACCGTATGACCCACTGAATATTAACCTCCACGATGAGGCGGTCATTGACAGAATCCTCCGATCGCTCCCACCAAGCTACAAGAGCTTTGTGATGAACTACAACATGCAGGGGATGGTAAAGACCATTCTGAAGTGTTCTCTATGCTGAAGTAAGCCGAGGTTGAAATCAAGAAAGAACATCAAGTGTTGATGGTTAATAAGACCACTAAGTTTAAGAAGGGCAAGGGCAAGAAGAACTTCAAGAAGGACGGCAAGGAGGTTGCCGCTACCGTAAGCAAGTTGCCGGAAGAAGTCAAAGAATGGACCCAAGCACGAGACCGAGTGCTTTTATTGCAAGGGAAGGGTCACCGAAGCGGAACTGCCCCAAATACTTAGCGGATAAGAAGGCCGCAACACCAAAGGTATATTTGATATACATGTAATTGATGTGTACCTTACCAGAATCGTAGTAACTCCCGGTATTTGATACCGTGCCGTTGCTCATATTTGTAACTCACGGCAGAGCTGCGGAATAAGCGGAGATGGCGAAGGACGAGGTGACGATCGCGCGTCGGGAATGGTTCAGAGTCGATGTGATCGCCGTCGCACGCTACCTCTTCATTTACCCACAGGATTAGTTATGAACCTTAATAATTGTTATTTGGTGCCAAGTTTGAGCATGAATATTGTATCTGGATCTCGTTTAATGCGAGATGGCTACTCATTTAAATCCGAGAATAATGGTTGTTCTATTTATATGAGAGATATGTTTTATGGTCATGCTCCGATGGTCAATGGTTTATTCTTAATCTCGGCGTAGTATTACACATGTTCATAACGTGAATACCAAAAGATGTAAAGTTGATAACGATAGTCCCACATACTTGTGGCATCGCCGCCTTGGTCACATTGGTGTCAAGCGCATGAAGAAGCTCCATGCTGATGGACTTTTGGAGTCTCTTGATTATGAATCATTTGACACATGCGAACCATGCCTCATGGGCAAAATGACCAAGACTCCATTCTCTGGAACAATGGAGCGAGCAACCAACTTATTGGAAATCATACATACCGATGTGTGCGGTCCAATGAGCATTGAGGCTCGCGGAGGATATCGTTATGTTCTCACTCTCATAGATGACTTGAGTAGATATGGGTATGTCTACTTGATGAAACACAAGTCTGAGACCTTTGAAAAGTTCAAGGAATTTCAGAATGAAGTAGAGAATCAACGTGACCGAAAGATAAAATTCTTACGATCGGATCGTGGAGGAGAATATTTAAGTCACGAATTTGGTACACACTTAAGAAAATGTGGAATCGTTTCACAACTAACGCCGCCTGGAACACCTCAGCGTAATGGTGTGTCCGAACGTCGTAATCGCACTCTATTGGATATGGTGCGGTCTATGATGTCTCTTACTGATTTACCGCTATCATTTTGGGGATACGCTCTAGAGACAGCTACATTCACTTTAAATAGGGCACCGTCTAAGTCCGTTGAGACGACACCGTATGAATTATGGTTTGGGAAGAAACCTAAGCCGTCGTTTCTAAAAGTTTGGGGATGCGATGCTTATGTCAAGAAACTTCAACCTGAAAAGCTCGAACCCAAGTCGGAAAAATGCGTCTTCATAGGATACCCTAAGGAAACCGTAGGGTATACCTTCTACTTAAGATCCGAGGGCAAGATCTTTGTTGCCAAGAATGGATCCTTTCGGAAAAGAGTTTCTCTCGAAAGAAGTAAGTGGGAGGAAAGTAGAACTCGATGAAGTACTACCTCTTGAACAGGATAGTAGTGCAGCTCAGAAAATGTTCTGTGATGCCTACACCAACCGAAGAGGAAATTCATGATGATGATCAAGGTACTTCGGATCAAGTTGCTACTGAACTTCAGAGGTCCACTAGGACACGTTCCGCACTGCAGTGGTACGGCAACCCTGTCACGGAAATCATGTTGTTAGACAACAATGAACCTTGAACTATGAAGAAGCGATGGCGGCCCAGATTCCAACAAATGGCTAGAAGCCATGAAGTCCGAGATAGAATCCATGTATGAAAACAAAGTGTGGACTTTGACCGACTTGCCGATGATCGGCGAGCGATAGAAAACAAATGGATCTTTAAGAAGAAGACGGACGCGGATGGTAATGTCACCATCTATAAAGCTCGACTTGTCGCTAAGGGTTATCGGCAAGTTCAAGGGATTGACTACGATGAGACTTTCTCTCCGTAGCGAAGCTTAAGTCCGTCCGAATCATGTTAGCAATTGCCGCATACTATGATTATGAGATATGGCGATGGACGTCAAAACAGCGTCCTTAACGGCTATCTTAAGGAAGAGCTGTATATGATACAGCCGTAAGGTTTTGTCGATCCTAAGAATGTCGACAAAGTATGCAAGCTCCAGCGATCCATTTATGGGCTGGTTCAAGCATCTCGAGTTGGAACATTCGCTTTGATGAGATGATCAAAGCGTTTAGTTTATCTTGATCTTATGGAGAAGCCTGCGTTTACAAGAAAGTGAGTGGGAGCTCAGAGCATTTCTCATATTATATGTAGATGACATACTTTTGATGGGAAATGATATAGAATTCTTGGACAGCATTAAGGCCTACTTGAATAAGTGTTTTTCAATGAAGGACCTTGGAGAAGCTGCTTATATATTAGGCATCAAGATCTATAGAGATAGATCAAGGCGCCTCATAGGTCTTTCACAAAGCACATACCTTGATAAGATTTTGAAGAAGTTCAAAATGGATCAGTCCAAGAAGGGTTCTTGCCTGTTTTGCAAGGTGTGAGATTGAGCTCAGCTCAATGTCCCACCACGGCAAAAGATAAAGAAGAGATGAGTGTCATCCCTATGCCTCAGCCATAGGATCTATTATGTATGCCATGCTGTGTACGGACCTGATGTAAACCTTGCCGTAAGTTTGGTAGGAAGGTACCAAAGTAATCCCGCAAGGAACACGGACAGCGGTCAAGAATATCCTGAAGTACCGAAAAGGACAAAGGACATGTTTTCGTTTATGGAGGTGACGAAGAGCTCGTCAGAACAGGTTACGCCGACGCTAGCTTCGACACGATCTGGATGACTCTAAGTCACAAACCGGATACGTGTATATGTTGAATGGTGGAGCAGAAGCTGGTGCAGCTGCAAGCGAAGCGTCGTGGCGGGATCTACATGTGAAGCGGAGTACATGGCAGCCTCGGAGGCAGCGATGAAGCAATTTGGGTGAAGGAGTTCATCACCGACCTAGGAGTCATACCCAATGCGTCGGGGCCGATTAAACTCTTCTGTGACAACACTGGAGCTATTGCCCTTGCCAAGGAGCCCAGGTTTCACAAGAAGACCAGGCACATCAAGCATCGCTTCAACTCCATCCGTGAAAATGTTCAGAATGGAGACATAGAAATTTGTAAAGTGCATACGGATCTGAATGTCGCAGATCCGCTGACTAAACCTCTTCCGCGGGCAAAACATGATCAACACCAGAACTCTATGGGTGTTCGATTCATCACAATGTAAACTAGATTATTGACTCTAGTGCAAGTGGGAGACTGTTGGAAATATGCCCTAGAGGCAATAATAAAAGCATTATTATTATATTTCCTTGTTCATGATAATTGTCTTTGTTCATGCTATAACTGTATTATCCGGAAATCGTAATACACGTGTGAATACATAGACTACAATACGTCCCTAGTAAGCCTCTAGTTGACTAGCTCGTTGGTCAACAGATAGTCATGGTTTCCTGACTATGGACATCGGATGTCATTGACAACGGGATCACGTCATTAGGAGAATGACGTGATGGACAAGACCCAATCCTAAGCATAGCACAAGATCGTGTAGTTCGTTTTGCTAGAGTTTTTCCAATGTCAAGTATCTCTTCCTTAGACCATGAGATCGTGCAATTCCCGGATACCGTAGGAGTGCTTTGGGTGTATCAAACGTCACAACGTAACTGGGTGACTATAAAGGTGCACTACAGGTATCTCCGAAAGTGACCATTGGGTTGACACGGATCGAGACTGGGATTTGTCACTCCGTATGACGGAGAGGTATCACTGGGCCCACTCGGTAATGCATCATCATAATGAGCTCAAAGTGACCAAGTGTCTGGTCACGGGATCATGCATTGCGGTACGAGTAAAGTGACTTGCCGGTAACGAGACTAAACGAGGTATTGGGATACCGACGATCGAGTCTCGGGCAAGTAACACACCGTCTGACAAAGGGAATAGAATACGGGGTTGCTTGAACCCTTGACATCGTGGTTCATCCGATGACAACATCGAGGAGCATGTGGGAGCCAACATGGGTATCCAGATCCGCTGTTGGTTATTGACTTGAGGTAGTCTCGGTCATGTTCGCATGTCTCCGAACCCGTAGGGTCTACACACTTAAGGTTCGGTGGCGCTAGGGTTAATAGGAAGACAAGTATGTGATTACGAATGTTGTTCGAGTCCGGATGAGATCCCGGACGTCACGAGGAGTTCGGAATGGTCCGGAGGTAAAGATTTATATATGGAAAGTGGTTAAGCGGACTGGAAGTTTGGTAGTATACCGGTAAAATCACGGGGCCACGGGAGGGTTCCGGAGGTCCACGGGAGGGGCCACCTCTCCGGGGGCCACATGGGCTAAGTGGGAGGGAACCAGCCCTGGTGGGCTGGGTGCGCCCCCCACCTAGGCCCATGCGCCTAGGGTTTGGGAGGAGGAACCTAAAGGGGCCCCTCAGCTTGGGGGCAAGCCACCCTCCTCCCTCCTCCTTGGCCGCCGCCCCCTAGGGTTTGCCCTAGAGGGCGGCCCCCTGACCCTCTCCTCCTATAAATAGAGGGGTGGGGGAGGCTGCTAACACAGTTGTAGGCGCAGCCCTCCCTCCCAACACCTCTCTTTCTCACGCAAGCTTGGCGAAGCCCTGCGGAGAACTATCAGTACCAGCTGCACCACGCCGTCGTGCTGCCATTGGGATGTCTTCTTCAACCTCTCCTTCTCTCTTGCTGGATCAAGATGGAGGAGACGCCATAAATCCCGACGTGTGTTGAACACGGAGGTACTGTCCTTTCAGTACTTTGGTCATCGGTGATCGGAATCACGTTGGGAACGTCTTCGTCATCACCACTCTCAAGAACGCTTCCGTATTCGATCTACAAGTGGTATGTAGATGCAAAATCTCTCTTGTTACTCGTTGCATGGTAGAACTCATAGATGGATCTTGGTGAAACCGTAGGAAAAATTTTAATTTTCTGCAACGTTCCCCAACAACAATCTCCTCTATCCAGTAATCTAACTCAAACATGTTTTTGAAAGTTTAAAATTTGAATTACATCAGATTTGAATTCAAACTTCGTTTGATCATAACTTGAGTTTTACAACTCCGTTTGAGTTTATTCTTTTTGCAAATCAAAGCTCTTGACCTAAACTTTCTGATAAGGCCAAATTCACATAATTTTGGTACTGTTAGAAATTGTTTTATGTCGCAAGAGTTATTTTCTTGGTTTTGATGTTTTCCGAATCGTTTCCTTCGTTCGGTCCGATGTTTAGATTGATTGCTTATGTGTGGTTACTATTGCTTGCTTACGATAGATTGACCGAAGTGTGACGAGTAGAACTATCAAGAGTTTGAGTACGAATCATCTTCATCAACATTGCAGGCAAGTAACACTTGGTCATACCTTTTCATACCCAGTTTTTGTGCATTAGCTCAATCCTCAAACATTGCATGATTAGGATGTCATTAATTTGTGGGTTGGGAAGTAAATGATGAGGTAGGAACCTATTGCCCTGTTACTATCAAACCCTTGGGAGTTACTTCTACGTGTTGCTTATATTGCTATGCTATGCTCGTAGACATGGTTTGGGTTTGAGAGATATTCACGACAGATGTGAGATTGTTAATTAATGGTTTACTTTAAGGTGGCAACTTAAATACACATCTGGGTGGATTGAGACACTTGGGGAACCCAGTGTTGTCTGTTTTATTTTTGGAAATCTCGGGGTATCCGTGTGATCTTCCTAAGGACCGCCACCCAGGCTCAAAGGGAACTGAGACTATTCATGCTAGAAACTTCCGTGTGCAGCCACAAGCTATTATGGGCTCTAGCATAGTTGAGTAAGTTACGTGAAGCTCTCGAAGAGGTAGATCAGCAGGTAGTGGGTTTTATAGGTTTCTGAAAGAATGTGTCTCGGTCATCCGTTTCTCAAACACCATGTAGTGCGAGAAACCAACGGAGGCAATCGAGTCTTGTGGGGAAAAGTGCGCAAACCTCTGCAGAGTGTACAATCTAATCATGGTTAGCCGTGTCCCCGGTTATGGACAATCCTGAGTATCTAGTACTTGAGTATTCACATGTATCTCATCACTCTAAATTAATATTGCTGGGTTGTTAATCACTTTAATTGGGATTGAGTTGGGGTTATATCTTCTCAATGATGTTTCAACCATCATGATAGTTAAATTAAAATTTATTCCTTTGATGTAGGGAAAAATTGGCTTTTTGCAAAAACTGTAACCATAGAGCTTTTCCACCAGCCCTATATGCATGTATTATAGGCTTATTCCTTCATTACTCTCTATGTGTTACATTGCCAGCATATTCCATGTGCTGACCCATTTTCGGGCTGCAACTTTTCATGTTGCAGACTTTTCAGACGACGAGTAAGTGATACGTTAGGGTTACGATTTCTACACTCAACTCTGCCGTTGGTGTTTATGGGAATTCACAACCTTGTTGCTTCCGCTATATTTGGATTGAGGTAATAGTATTTACGTTACTTTATACATGTGATTTACCTCTGTTATAAATCCTTGAGTCTTGTGTGTGTGTCAGCGTACCGATCCAGGGATGACACCTAAGCACAGAGACTTGATCCATTCGGGTCGGGTCGCTACAAGATGGTATCAGAGCACATGTTGACTGTAGGACGTGACCCTAGAAACTGACAAGCCCATAGGAAAGATTTTTCTCTACTACTTCATTTTCAAAAGATCTTTTACCTCTCTTCTCTTCTGAGCTTATTCAAATTTCCCTTTTAGTGAGACCATTCCCTTTTCCCCTTTTGACCACTTGAAGATTTGACTGATGAGACCACTCCAAGGAAACAAGATATCGGACAACTAAGACCATTTGGAATGAAGAGGATTTTACCGTGTAAATGGAAACTACAACTGTTGAAAGACTCAGAAGACTATGAGATTTTGAAGGCTCTGAAGAATTCCCATATTTTTATGACCTAGGAAGGTTACGCTTATGGAATTTGACAGACTAAGGAAGTTGTCATTAACTGAGATCAAGGTGTATCGGAGAAAGACCGGAACATGGAGAGTTAGAAACTCAAAGTTTTGTTAAGAAAACCATAAGAAAGGAGATATCAATTATGGAATGATAGCCCATGGAAATGACAAGGACAGAAACACGCTATCGATGATGTTATCGCCCGCTTATGCTATTGTCACCGTGCTGAGTTAAGCATGCATAAGCATGGAATGATTGGATGGTAGAAGGCTGATGAAGCACCTATCAGCAAAAGATGCAGTTTTAACATTACTGATGTATCGCCAGGATCTGGAGTGTTACATCAAGAAGTTAAGATGGACCTACAAGAAGCAGTATTTGACAAGGAGGCAATTCGTGAAGAACTCAGGAACCAGAAGTTGAAGTATCCAAGCTGGAGAAGCCAAACCTCGAGGTGCCGAAGATTTGTCAGGAACTAAAGGACAGTAGGATCATCGTTCATATCAAGGTTGATGAAACCAAAAGTTTGGAATGCAACTCCGGAAATATTAAAGGACGTCGCGAGAGACTTCACGTCAACAGAGATGATCTGGTAAAAGAACTTGAGCAGGACAAGCACGATTCGAAGAAGCCATTGGAGACATGAACAAGACTTGAAGAGTTTGATGACTTGAAGATTTATTGACCATTAGAAGACCAAAACCCCGTTGTACTTACGTTAGATGCGACGGTTGTGAGCTGTCATTTGTTTGATGTTTTTCCGACAGCCACAATAAAATCTGTCTTTTCAAAACTATTGTTTGCATTGTGTGTATCCCTCTCGATCCCTCTTATCTCACCCCATAACCCATGGACCCAATAGATTGTCTGAATGGAGATCTAGTAGAATTCCCGATAGAGGAAGTAAAGTATGACCCACATGAAATAGAAGCCCTGATTGGAACAGAAAAGTCCAGGAAGAGGAATAGATTGGATTCTAGGAAGGACCTGAGTCATGTCACCTGTTACAAATGCAAGGAGTCAGGGCACTACATCAACACTTGCCCAAAAATGGAAGCCGAGGACCCAAGGAGGCTATGTGATCATGAGGAAACCTCGAAACCTGTCAGAAGTAATATGTTTCCGTTGTAATGTAGCAGGGCACTTTGCCAGAGATTGTCCGAAGGAGAAGGAGACTGGTGATATATAGTTGAATTTGTAACAGAATAAATGGAGTAGTAGAAGTGGGAGCTTTTTCTTTTATATTGAGGTGTTAAGTTGAGACATGTAATGGAAAAGCGAGATGATTGTAATAATTTAAGAATCAATAAAGTTAGCAGTGTTAGTACTGCTTTGGATTTTATGAGTTACCCTATGAGGAAAGATGTTGACCAATTTCGAGGATATGAGAAATATGGTCTATGGAATATTGGAACATTTTAAGGGTGGTAGTACCCTGTAAGAACCGTTGACCCCTGGAAAAGATAAGGATACCACTGAATGGATTTCAGACAAAATGAATATGAGTTTTGTCTCGATATGTTTGATACCCCAAGAGAGTGTGGGATGACGTTGGAGACCGTCAGTTGTTTGGACCAAATGTGTTCAAGGATTATAAGTGAGGAGATGGGCCATAACCCACAGGGCCAGGACCTGCCAAGAAGCAAGCACATTCTTGCTGAAGGAATAAACCCTGGAAGAAGTTACGATTTTATCGACAGACGATCATATAGGAGTTTACGCAAAACCTGAGAGTTGTGAAGAAACGATAGATGTTTGTTTGGCTTTCAGAAATCAATGGATTTTCCGAACTTGGTTCGTCGACAAGAGAAATTCTGCAATGCTTGCGAGGATGACCGAGTGTTAGAATGCGAGATTCGCTAAACCATGTACAAGGTAATGATTTGGGTGCGGGATGGATTGATCACCATACCGACTTACTCTTATTATTCGCGTTGCTATATGGGATGGTAAATCTGAGTGACTTACCTATAGTAGAGAGACGACGATCAAAACCTTGTTTGAACCTTAGAATGGTATAAGCATTTTTTTCCTTGTACACGACAGTTGTTGCCAACCGTAGGTTATACGGTGAGGATCAACCAGACCCATTTCCTGCAGGACAAACCATAAATTGTAGACCACCATGATATATCGATAGCTGATTAGTATTGGCGCCAGACCCGTCAGCTATGAAGAGCCAGTCTCGGAACAACCTTACCAAGAAGTAAAGGACAAAAGAATTGAGGAAAAGGTTATGCCATTACCGGAAGAGCCCAGAGAAGGAATTGCCCTTACAATCTAAGAAGACCGACACTGCCAACAATAAGGATGGAGTATATGAGTTTTGATGGAACCGTAACCAGGCTTCTAAGGGTGGTAGCACCCGAGACCCCGGAGACGATCGATGGATTTTGAGAAGACCCCCAAACCCTAACCTATTTCTTTCTAGCCTCTCCGAATCTCGAGGACGAGATTCATTTTAAGGGTGGTAGTTTGTAACATCCCAAAATTTTAAATTTCGGAATGTTATAAACAAATAGATAGTTTTGATTGATTGTTTGATTGATTGACTGAAAGTGAGTGAGTTTGAAACTTTTTGAAAGTTAAATGAGAGGGAATACAAGGACTTTCCCAAACTTTCATTTTTGCTTTTATGATCTTCGGGAATTCAAATTCTTTTCATCACAAAACCCTGGAGAGAAGATGACATGACTTCTTCCATTTATTTAAATGATAAGGGGTGTTGAAAATATTTATATACCATTTGGAAAATATTTCCAATTCTGAAACTTTATGCAACTCAATGATTTTCACGAACGAAGATAAAATGACTTCTTCAAATTATATGAAATATGAGTTGGGAGTTTTCAAAGAATTAAATTCAAAGTTCTTTTGAATTTATTTCCAATTGGAGTTATTTGAGTTTTATTCAAATTATTTTCTCCAAAAATCAAATATATGAAAAATAGGGTAACATGATTCTCTACATTAGAAAATTGAGAGAAATTAATTTGAAGTCATTTTGGTATTTTAAAATGATTTTATTGGATTTTATTGGACCAGTAGCACTGTTTGAATTATTAGAATTTTGTGGATTTTATTTGAAACTAAAATAATGTTCAGGTTGTAGAAAATCTTTTTCTGAAAATTTTGATATATTATATGCCCATATAATATTTTCATTTAATTTGTTTTATTTGTGCGGAAAATGTTTATTTAAAAAACCTTCCCCGCCGATTGGGCGGCCCAAGACCCGAGCAGTGTCGCTGCCCAGCAGCGCCGCCTGCGCCCCAGCTCCTGCTGGAGACCCGCCACCTGACGGCATCGCTTGGCTGCCGACGCCCCCGGCCTCTACCGCCGCCTCTCGTTGCCCTTCTCCACGCCTCCGAGGCCGCCTCCCGCCTATTTAAGCCGCCTCGGCCCGTATCTCCTCTCTCCCTCGCTCGCCCCCCGCCCAAGTCGTCGCCGCCTTGGCGAAAATCCGCCCAGCCGCCGCCAAGCCGCCACCCTCGCCGCCTATGCCCACCGCCGCCACCACCGCACCGCCACCAGCGCCGCCCCGCCATGCGACTCGTCGTCTCCTCCGACGACCGGAGCGCTCGCCGAACCCAGCGCCGTCTCGCGGAGTTCGACCTCGCCGCCGCCGGTTTTCTTCATAAACCGCCATGAACCGTATAAACCGACCCCGGTTCTTTTCTTTAAGTTCGGTTTTTTTAGGGTTTCGGTTTTGTTTAAAACCCGTTTTTTATTTAGTTAGTTTATATAGTGAGCGTTCGCTGTTTAGATCCCCTTAGCGAACGGTTTTCGTCGGTTTAGGTTCTGTAGCGAGCGTTCGCTCGATAGATTTTTCTTTTTATTTTTAATTTCCGGCCAAGGACCTATCTGTGATGATTTTCTTTACAGATTAGTCCTTGATTTTCAAACCCTCATAACTTTTTACTCGTTAGTCCAAATCCAACGAAACCAACGCTCACTTCTTCATTACAATCTCCTCTATCCATTAATCCAACTCAAACATGTTTTTGAAAGTTTAAGATTTGAATTAGATCAGATTTGAATTTAAACTTTGTTTGATCATAACTTGAGTTTTACAACTCCATTTGAGTTGATTCTTTTTGCAAATCGAAGCTCTTGACCTAAACTTTCTGTTAAGGCCAAATTCACATAATTTTGGTACTGTTAGAAATTGTTTTATGTTGCAAGAGTTATTTTCTTGGTTTTGATGTTTTCCGAATCGTTTCCTTCGTTCGGTCCGATGTTTAGATTGATTGCTTATGTGTGGTTACTATTGCTTGTTTACGATAGATTGACCGGAGTGTGACGAGTAGAACTATCAAAAGTTTGACTACGAATCATCTTCATCAACATTGCAGGCAAGTAACACTTGATCATACCTTTTCATACCCAGTTTTTGTGCATCAGCTCAATCCTCAAACATTGCATGATTAGGATGTCATTAATTTGTGGGTTGGGAAGTAGATGATGAGGTAGGAACCTATTGCCCTGTTACTATCAAACCCTTGGGAGTTACTTCTACGTGTTGCTTATATTGCTATGCTATGCTCGTAGACGTGGTTTGGGTTTGAGAGATATTCACGACAGATGTGAGATTGTTAATTAATGGTTTACTTTAAGGTGGCAACTTAAATACACATCTGGTGGATCGAGACACTGGGAACCCAGTGTTGTCTGTTTTATTTTGGAAATCCGGGGTATCCGTGTGATCTTCCTAAGGACCGCCACCAGGCTCAAAGGGAATCGAGACTATTCATGCTAGAAACTTCCGTGTGCAGCCACAAGCTATTATGGGCTCTAGCATAGTTGAGTAAGTTACGTGAAGCTCTCAAGAGGTAGATCAGCAGGTAGTGGGTTTTATAGGTTTGGTATGATCTATCCGGAGTAGAGAGTTAATGTTTCTGAAAGACTGTGTCTCGGTCATCCGTTTCTCAAACACCATGTAGTGCGAGAAACCAACGGAGGCGATCGAGTCTTGTGGGCAAAAGTGCGCAAACCTCTGCAGAGTGTACAATCTAATCATGGTTAGCCGTGTCCCCGGTTATGGACAATCCTGAGTATCTAGTACTTGAGTATTCACATGTATCTCATCACCCTAAATTAATATTGTTGGGTTGTTAATCACTTTAATTGGGATTGAGTTGGGGTTATACCTTCTCAATGATGTTTCAACCATCATGATAGTTAAATTAAAATTTATTCCTTTAATGTAGGGAAAAATTGGCTTTTTGCAAAAACTGTAACCATAGAGCTTTTCCACCAGCCCTATATGCATGTATTATAGGCTTATTCCTTCATTACTCTCTATGTGTTACATTGCCAGCATATTCCATGTGCTGACCCGTTTTCGGGCTGCAACTTTTCATGTTGCAGACTTTTCAGACGACGAGTAAGTGATACGTTAGGGTTACGATTTCTACACTCAACTTTGCCGTTGGTGTTTATGGGAATTCACAACCTTGTTGCTTCCGCTATATTTGGATTGAGGTAATAGTATTTACGTTACTTTATACATGTGATTTACCTTGTTATAAATCCTTCGAGTACTGTGTGTGCCAGCATACCGATCCAGGGATGACACCTAAGCACAGAGACTTGATCCATTCAGGTCGGGTCACTACAGATCATGACAGTGCTTTGGAGTTGGAGATCAAAGTCACAAGATGATGATGGCCATAGCATGTCACGTATTTTGATTGCATGTGATGTTTATCTTTTATGCATCTTATTTTGCTTAGTACGGCAGTAGCATTATAAGATGATCCCTTAACAAAATTTCAAGGCATAAGTGTTCTCCCTGAGTATGCACCATTGCGACAGTTCTTCGTGCTGAGACACCACGTGATGATCGGGTGTGATAGGCTCTACGTTCACATACAATGGGTGCAAGACAGTTTTGCACATGCAGAATACTCGGGTTAGACTTGACGAGCCTAGCATGTACAGACATGGCCTCGGAACACTAGAGGCCGAAAGGTCGAACATGAATCATATAGTAAATATGATCAACATAGAGATGTTCACCATTGATGACTACTCCATCTCACGTGATGATCGGACAAGGTTTAGTTGATTTGGATCACGTATCATTTAGATGACTTGAGGGGTGTCAATCTAAGTGGGAGTTCTTAAGTAATATGATTAATTGAACTTCATTTATCATGAACTTAGTCCTGATAGTTTTTGCATATCTATGTTGTAGATCAATGGCCCGTGCTACCGCTCCCTTGAATTTTAATGCGTTCCTAGAGAAAGCTAAGTTGAAAGATGATGGTAGCAACTACACGGACTGGGTACATAACTTGAGGATTATCCTCATTGCTGCACAGAAGAATTATGTCCTTGATGAACCGCTAGGTCAAAGGCCTACTGCAGGAGCAGATGCTGATGTTATGAATGTCTGGCAAGCTCGATCTGATGACTACTCAATAGTTCAGTGTGCCATGCTTTACGGCTTAGAATCGGGACTTCAAAGATGTTTTGAACATCATGTACCATAAGAGATGTTCTAGGAATTGAAGTTAATATTTCAACCAAATGCCCGAGTTTAAAGATATGAAGTCTCCAACAAGTTCTATAGCTGCAAGATGGAGGAGAACAATTCTGTCAGTGAACACATACTCAGAATGTCTGGATATCATAATCACTTGACTCAGCTGGGAGTTAATCTTCCAGATGATAGTGTTATTGACATAGTTCTCCAATCACTGCCACCAAGCTACAAAGGCTTCATGATGAACTATAATATGCAAGGGATGGATAAGATAATTCCCGAGCTCTTCGCAATGCTCAAAGCTGCGGAGGTAGAAATCAAGACGGAGCATCAAGTGTTGATGGTTAACAAGACCACTAGTTTCAACAAAAAGGCCAAAGGAAAGAAGGGGAACTTCTAGAAGAATGGAAAGCAAGTTGCCCCTCCTGGGAAGAAGCCCAAGTCTGGACCTAAGCCTGAAACTGAGTGCTTCAACTGCAAAGGGACTGGTCACTAGAAGCAGAATTGCCCCAAGTATTTGGCGGATAAGAAGGATGGCAAAGTGAATAGAGGTATATTTAATATACATGTTATTGATGTGTACCTTACTAATGCTCGTAGTAGCGCCTGGTTATTTGATACTAGTTCGGTTGCTCATATTTGTAACTCGAAACAGGGGCTACAGATTAAACGAAGATTGGCTAAGGACGAGGTCACAATGCGCGTCGGGAATGGTTCCAAGGTCAATGTGATCGCCGTCGACACACTACCTCTACATCTACCTTCGGGATTAGTTTTAGACCTGAATAATTGTTATTTGGTGCCAGTGTTGAGCATGAACATTATATCTGGATCTTGTTTAATGCGAGACGGTTATTCATTTAAATCAGAGAATAATGGTTGTTCTATTTATATGAGTAATATCTTTTATGGTCATGTGCCACCTCTTGAGCACTGCGTTGGTTTTCCCTTGAAGAGGAAAGGGTTTTTGAGAACCAAGGTATCAATCCAATAGGAGACTACACGCAAGTCGCCTCGTACCTACACAAACAAATAAGAACCTTGCAACCAACGCGATAAAGGGGTTGTCAATCCCTTCACGGCCACTTGCAAAAGTGATATCTGATAGAGATAATAAGATAAATACTTTTGTTATTTTTTTATGATATAGATTGAAAGTAAAGATTGCAAAGTAAAATAGATTGGAAACTTATATGATGGAAAATAGACCCGGGGGCCATAGGTTTCACTTGCGGCTTCTCTCAAGATAGCATAAGTATTACGGTGGGTGAACAATAGAAAAGTGCATAGTTATGAGAATATCTAGGCATGATCATGTATATAGGCATCACGTCCGTGACAAGTAGACCGAAACAATTCTGCATCTACTAGTATTACTCCACACATCGACCCCTATCCAGCATGCATCTAGAGTATTAAGTTCATAAGAACAGAGTAATGCATTAGGCAAGATGACATGATGTAGAGGGATAAACTCAAGCAATATGATATAAACCCCATATTTTTATCCTCGATGGCAACAATACAATGTGTGCCTTGCTGCCCCTGCTGTCACTGGTAAAGGACACCGCAAGATTGAACCCAAAGCTAAGCACTTCTCCCATTGCAAGAAAGATCAATCTAGTAGGCCAAACCAAACTGATAATTCAAAGAGACTTGCAAAGATAAAAAATCATACATAAAAGAATTCAGAGGAGATTCAAATATTGTTCATAGATAATCTTGATCATAAACCCACAATTCATCGGATCTCGACAAACACACCTCAAAAAGAATTACATCAAATAGATCTCCAAGAAGATCGAGGAGAACTTTGTATTGATATCCAAAGAGAGAGAAGAAGCCATCTAGCTGATAGCTATGGACCCGAAGGTCTGTGGTAAACTACTCACACATCATCGGAGAGGCTATGGTGTTGATGTAGAAGCCCTTCGTGATCGATTCCCCCTCCGGCGGAGGGCCGGAAAAGGCCCCAAGATGGGATCTCACAGGTACAGAAGGTTGCGGTGGTGGAAATAGGGTTTCGTGGTGCTCCTGGATGTTTTGGGGTTTATGGATATATATAGGAGGAAGAAGTAGATCGGTGGAGCTGCGAGGGGCCCACGAGGGTGGGGGAGCGCCCAGGAGGCAGGCGCGCCTCCCTGCCTCGTGGCCTCCTCGCTTCTTTCTTGACGTCCACTCCAAGTCCCCTGGATCAAATTTGTTCCAAAAATAACTCTCCCGAAGGTTTCATTCCGTTTGGATTCCGTTCGATATTCCTTTTCTGCGAAACACTGAAATAGGCAAAAAAAACAACAATTTGCATTGGGCCTTCGGTTAATAGGTTAGTCCCAAAAATAATATAAAAGTTCTTAGTAAAGCCCATTAAACATCCAAAAGAGATAATATAATAGCATGCAACAATCAAAAATTATAGATACGTTGGAGACGTATCAAGCATCCCCAAGCTTAATTCCTACTCGTCCTCGAGTAGGTAAATGATAAAAACAGAATTTTTGATGTGGAATGCTACCTAGCATATTTCTCAATGTAATTTCCTTTATTGTGGCATGAATGTTCATATCCGAAAGATTGAAGATAAAAGTTTAATATTGACATGAAAATAATAATACTTCAAGCATACTAACAAAGCAATCATGTCTTCTCGAAATAACATGGCCAAAGAAAGTTATCCCTACAAAATCATATAGTCTGGCTATGCTCTATCTTCATCACACAAAGTATTTAATCATGCACAACCCCGATGACAAGCCAAGCAATTTTTTCATACTTTTGATGTTCTCAAAATTTTTCAATCTTCACGCAATACATGAGCGTGAGCCATGGACATAGCACTATATGTGGAATAGAATGGTGGTTGTGGAGAAGACAAAAAGGAGAAGATAGTCTCACATCAACTAGGCGTATCAACGGGCTATGGAGATACCCATCAATAGATATCAATGTGAGTGAGTAGGGATTGCCATGAAATGGTTGCACTAGAGCTATAAGTGTATGAAAGCTCAACAAAAGAAACTAAGACGGTGTGCATCCAACTTGCTTGCTCACGAAGACCTAGGGCATTTTGAGGAAGCCCATCATTGGAATATACAAGCCAAGTTCTATAATGTAAAATTCCCACTAGTATACGAAAGTGACAACATAGGAGACTCTCCATTATGAAGATCATGGTGCTACTTTGAAGCACAAGTGTGGCAAAAGGATAGTAACATTGTCCCTTCTCTCTTTTTCTCTCATTTTTTTATTTGGCCTTTTTCTCTTTTTTATGGCCTCTTTTTTTTCTTCCGGAGTCTCATCCCGACTTATGGGGGAATCATAGTCTCCATCATCCTTTCCTCACTTGGGACAATGCTCTAATAATGATGATCATCACACTTTTATTTACTTACAACTTAAAAATTACAACTCAATACTTGGATAAAAAAATGACTCTAAGCAATGAATCAAGAGTGACATGTATGAAAGAATTATAAAGGTGGCTTTGCCATAAATACGATGTCAACTACATGATCATGCATGGCAATATGACAATGATGAAGCGTGTCATAACAAAGGGAACGGTGGTAAGTTGCATGACAATATATCTCGGAATGGCTATGGAAATGCCATAATAGGTAGGTATGGTGGCTTTTTTGAGGAAGGTATACGGTGAGTGTATGATACCGGCGAAAGGTGCGCGGTATTAGAGAGGCTAGCAATGGTGGAAGGGTGAGAGTGCGTAGAATCCATGGACTCAACATTAGTCATAAAGAACTCACATACTTATTGCAAAAATCTATTATTTATCGAAACAAAGTACTACGCGCATACTCCTAGGGGGATAGATTGGTAGGAAAAGACCATCGCTCGTCCCCGACCGCCACTCATAAGGAAGACAATCAATAAATAAATCATTCTCTGACTTCATCACATAACGGTTCACCATACGTGCATGCTACGGGAATCACAAACTTTAGAACAAGTATTTCTCAAATTCACAACTACTCAACTAGCATGACTCTAATATCACCATCTTCATATCTCAAAACAATCATCAAGTATCAAACTTCTCATAGTATTCAATGCACTTTATATGATAGTTTTTATTATACCCATCTTGGATGTTCATCATATTGGGACTAATTTTATAGCCAAAGCAAACTACCATGCTGTTATAAAAGACTCTCAAAATAATATAAGTGAAGCATGAGAGATCAATAATATCTATAAAATAAAACCACCACCGTGCTCTAAAAAGATATAAGCGAAGCACTAGAGCAAAATTATTTAGCTCAAAAGATATAAGTGAAGCACATAGAGTATTCTGGTAAATTCCAATTCATGTGTGTCTCTCCCAAAAGGTGTGTACAGCAAGGATTATTGTGGTAAACTAAAAATAAAATACTCAAATCATACAAGATGCTCAGAGCAAAACACATATCATGTGGTGAATAAAAATATAGCCTCAAGTAAAGTTACCGATAGACGAAGACGAAAGAGGGGATGCCTTCCGGGGCATCCCCAAGCTTAGGCTTTTGGTTGTCCTTGAATTTTACCTTGCGGTGCCTTGGGCATCCCCAAGCTTAGGCTCTTGCCACTCCTTATTCCATCCATCAAATCTTTACCCAAAACTTGAAAACTTCACAACACAAAACTCAACAGAAAATCTTATGAGCTCCGTTAGTATAAGAAAACAAATCAGCACCATAAGGTACTATAATGAACTAATTATTTATTTATATTGGTGTTAAACCTACTGTATTCCAACTTCTCTATGGTTCATACCCTCCGATACTAGCCATAGATTCATCAAAATAAGCAAACAACACACGAAAAACAGAATCTGTCAAAAACAAAAAAGTCTGTAGTAATCTGGATCAAACGTATACTTCTGGAACTTCAAAAATTCTGAAATAAATTGGTGGATGTGAGGAATTTGTCTATTAAGCATCTTCAAAAAGAATCAACCTAAAAGCACTCTCCAGTAAAAAAAATTGCAGCTAATCTCGTGAGCGCTAAAGTTTCTGTTTTTTACAGCAAGATCATAAAGACTTCACACAAGTCTTCCCAAAGGTTCTACTTGGCACAAACACTAATTTAAAACATAAAACCACATCTAAACAGAGGCTAGATGAATTATTTATTACTAAACAGAACCAAAAAGCAAGAAACAAAAATAAATTTGGGTTGCCTCCCAACAAGCGCTATCATTTAACGCCCCTAGCTAGGCATTAATAATTTCGATGATGCTCATATGAAAGACAAGAATTGAAGCATAAAGAGAGCATCATGTAGCATGTGAAAACACATCTAATTATAACATACTTCCTATGCATAGGCATTTTATAAGCAAACAAATTATCAAGGCAAGCAAAAACTAGCATAGGCAAGGAAGAGGAAAGAGATGATAGCAATCTCAACATGAAGAGAGGTAATTTAGTAACATCAAAATTTCTACAGCCATATTTTCCTCTCTCATAATAATTACATGTGGGATCATAAGAAAATTCAACAAAATATCTTTCACATAAAATATTTTCAACAGAATCCACATGCACGCAAAGTTGACAATCTTCCAAAATAGTGGGATTAACATTAACTAAAGTCATGACCTCTCCAAACCCACTTTTATTAAAAAATTCATAAGATTGAACATTCTCCAAATATGTGGGATCTAAAGTTGATGCTCTTCCAAACCCACTTTCAATAATATTGCAAACAATATTATCAATCTCATATTCAATATGGGGCTTAAATAAATTTTCAAGAGTCATAGCAAAACTAGCATCCCCAAGCTTGAGGTTTTGCATATAATTAACACAATTGACATTAAGAGAATTTATAATAACATCATTGCAATCATGCTTTTCATCGAAGGAACTATCAAGTATGGGTGCAATTGCAACTCATGTTTAACATAAGGAACAATAGCAAATTCATCTTCATAAATATTGGCATCATGGCCAAAAGAATAGCACGCATCATGTTAATCAAGGGATATTTCAATCAAATAATTGGAATCATAATTATCTATAGATTCATGCATATCATTATTTTCTTCCAAAGCAACGGTCATTCTCTCAATAAATTCCTTAACATAGGCCTTATGAGCATAGTTTTCATAGCAATAATTAAGTATGTCGGAATTTTCGGTTTGTAGAGAGTAATATCATACTTTTCAATCAAAGAAGCAACTCCATGAGCACCCTTAAAAATGACAAATTCTTCAGTTTATTCGATATCATAGTAACTATAAACACCCTTTCCATAAGAAGATAAGATTTCATTATCCTTAAACTCACATAGGTAGGGAAGGTGTTTTTTAGGGTTCTTAGAGCAACAAGTAAAGTCATAAATTTCACAAAGATTCCAAGCATAGCATAGCAAACTATCTATTTTATACCATAAGAGCTTCCCCTTTTCAGACAAACGATGACGCACAAAATGAGCATGCTCATCTAAAGATTTTCGCTCAACTAAACTAGTTGGGGTATCAGCACGAGCACATATAGATCGAAGATGATCCAAGTAGAACACTTTAAGTAGATCCATATCAATAGATTTTTAGCAAGCAAAGATGCAAGCAAATAGAAGGCACATAGAAACACAAGCAAAAAGATATACAGGAAGAAGGCGGGGAAAAGGCAAAGGTGAAGTGGGGGAGAGGAAAACGAGAGGCAAATGGCAAATAATGTAATGAGAGGGATAAGAGTTTGTCATGGGTACTTGGTATGTCTTGACTTGACTTGGCGTAGATCTCCCCGACAACGGTGCCAGAAATCCTTCTTGCTACCTCTTGAGCACTGTGTTGGTTTTCCCTTGAAGAGGAAAGGGTGATGCAGTGAATTAGCGTAAGTATTTCCCTCAGTTTTTGAGAACCAAGGTATCAATCCAGTAGGAGACTACACGCAAGTCGCCTCGTACCTACACAAACAAATAAGAACCTTGCAACCAATGAGATAAAGGGGTTGTCAATCCCTTCACGGCTACTTGCAAAAGTGCGATCTGATAGAGATAATAAGATAAATATTTTTGGTATTTTTTATGATATAGATAGAATGTAAAGATTGAAAAGTAAAATAGATTGGAAACTTATATGATGGAAAATAGACCCGGGGGCCATAGGTTTCACTAGTGGCTTCTCTCAAGATAGCATAAGTATTACAGTGGGTGAACAAATTACTGTCGAGCAATTGATAGAAAAGTGCATAGTTATGAGAATATCTAGGCATGATCATGTATATAGGCATCACGTCCGCGACAAGTAGACCGAAACAATTCTGCATCTACTACTATTACTCCACACATCGACCACTATCCAACATGCATCTAGAGTATTAAGTTCATAAGAACAGAGTAACGCATTAGGCAAGATGACATGATGTAGAGGGATAAACTCAAGCAATATGATATAAACCCCATCTTTTTATCCTCGATGCAACAATACAATGCGTGCCTTGCTGCCCCTGCTGTCACTTGGAAAGGACACTGCAAGATTGAACCCAAAGCTAAGCACTTCTCCCATTGCAAGAAAGATCAATCTAGTAGGCCAAACCCAAACTAATAATTCAAAGAGACTTGCAAAGATAACAAATCATACATAAAAGAATTCAGAGGAGATTCAAATATTGTTCATAGATAATCTTGATAATAAACCCATAGTTCATCAGATCTCGACAAACAAACCGCAAAAAGAATTACATCAAATAGATCTCCAAGAAGATCGAGGAGAAATTTGTATTGAGATCCAAAGAGAGAGAAGAAGCCATCTAGCTAATAACTATGGACCCGAAAGTCTGTGGTAAACTACTCACACATCATCGGAGAGGCTATGGTGTTGATGTAGAAGCCCTTCGTGATCGATTCCCCCTCCGGCGGAGCGCCGGAAAAGGCCCCAAGATGGTATCTCACGGGTATAGAAGGTTGTGGCGGTGGAAATAGGGTTTCGTGGTGCTCCTGGATGTTTTTGGGGTTTATGGATATATATAGGAGGAAGAAGTAGGTCGGTGGAGCTGTGAGGGGCCCACGAGGGTGGGGTCGCACCCAGGGGGGCAAGCGCGCCTCCCTGCCTCGTGGCCTCCTCGCTTCTTTCTTGACGTCCACTCCAAGTCCCCTGGATCACGTTTGTTCCAAAAATAACTCTCCTGAAGGTTTCATTCCATTTGGATTCCGTTTGATATTCCTTTTCTGCGGAACACTGAGATAGGCAAAAAATAGCAATTTGCACTGGGCCTTCAGTTAATAGGTTAGTCCCAAAATAATATAAAAGTGCTTAGTAAAGCCCATTAAACATCCAAAATAGATAATATAATAGCATGGAACAATAAAAAATTATAGATATGTTGGATACGTATCATCTTGCACCCTTGAAGAGTGGTCTATTTTTGTTGAATCTCGATCGTGTTGATACACATATTCATAATATTGATGCCAAAGGATACAAAGCTAATAATGATAGTGCAACATATTTGTGGCACTGCCGTTTAGGTCATATTGGTGTAAAGCGCATGAAGATAGTCCATGCGGATGTACTTTTGGAATCACTTGATTAGGAATCATTTGATGCTTGCGAACCATGCCTCATGGGCAAGATGACTAAAACTCCGTTCTCCGGAACAATGGAGTGAGCCACTACTTATTGGAAATAATACATACCGATGTATGCGGTCTGATGAGTGTTGAAGCTCGTGGCGGGTATCGTTATTTTCTGACGTTCACAGATGATTTCAGCAGATATGGGTATATCTACTTGATGAAACACAAGTCTGAAACATTTGAAAAGTTCAAAGCATTTCAGCGTGAAGTGGAGAATCATCGCAACAACAAAATAAAGTTTCTACAATCTAATTGCGGAGGTGAATATTTGAGTTACGAGTTTGGCCTTCATTTAAAACAATGTGGAATAGTTTCACAACTCACGCCATCTGGAACACCACAGCGTAATGGTGTTTCCGAATGTCGTAACCATACTTTATTAGATATGGTGCGACTTATGATGTCTCTTACCGGTTTACCGCTATCGTTTTGGGGTTATGCATTAGAGACAGCTGCATTCACGTTAAATAGGGCACTGTCTAAATCCGTTGAGACGACACTGTATGAAATATGGTTTGGCAAGAAACCTAAACTGTCCTTTCTTAAAGTTTGGGGTTGCGATGCTTATGTGAAAAAGCTTCAGCCTGCTAAGCTCGAACCCAAATCGGAGAAGTGCGTCTTCATAGGATACCCAAAAGAAACTGTTGGCTACACTTTATACCACACATCCGAAGGCAAGATATTTGTTGCTAAGAATGGATCCTTTCTAGAGAAGGAGTTTCTCTCGAAAGAAGTGAGTGGGAGGAAAGTAGAACTTGATGAGGTAACTGTACTTCTCTCGAATTGGAAAGTAGCTCATCACAGAAAACCGTTCCCGTGATACCTACACCAACTAGAGAGGAAGCTAATGATAATGATCATGAAACTTCAGATCAAGTTACTACCAAACCTCATAGGTCAAACAGAGCATGTTCCGCACCAGAGTGGTACGGTAATCCTGTTCTGGAGGTCATTTTGCTAGGCCATGACGAACCTACGAACTATGAAGAAGCCATGATGAGTCCAGATACCGATAAATGGCTTGAGGCCATGAAATCTGAGATAGGATCCATGTATGAGAACAAAGTGTGGACTTTGGTTGACTTGCCCGATGATCGGTGAGCCATAGAGAATAAATGGATCTTCAAGAAGAAGAGTGACGCTGATGGTAATGTTACTGTCTACAAAGCTCGACTTGTCGTGAAAGGTTTTCGACAAGTTCAAGGAGTTGACTACGATGAGACTTTCTCACCCGTACCGATGATTAAGTCTGTCCGAATCATTATAGCAATTGCTGCATTTTATGATTATGAAATTTGGCAAATGGACGTCAAAACTGCATTTCTTAATGGATTTCATAAAGAAGAGTTGTATATAATGCAACCAGAAGGTTTTGTCGATCCTAAAGGTGTTAACAAAGTGTGCAAGCTCCAGCGATCCATTTATGGACTGGTGCAAGCATCTTGAGTTGGAATATATGCTTTGATGAGGTGATCAAAGCATATGGTTTTATACCGACTTTCGGAGAAGCATGTATTTACAAGAAAGTGAGTGGGAGCTCTAGAGCATTTCTAATATTATATGTGGATGACATATTGTTGATTGGAAATGATGTAGAATTTCTGGATAGCATAAAAGGATACTTGAATAAGAGTTTTTCAATGAAATACCTCGGTGAAGCTGCTTATATATTAGGCATCAAGATCTATAGAGATAGATCAAGACGCTTAATTAGACTTTCACAAAGCACATACCTTGATAAACTTTTGAAGTAGTTCAAAATGGATCAATCAAAGAAAAGGTTCTTGCCTGTGTTACAAGGTGTGAAGTTGAGTCAGACTCAATGCCCGACCACTGCAGAAGATAGAGAGAAAATGAAATTCATTCTCTATGCCCCATCCTTTGGTTCTATGATGTATGCTATGCTGTGTACCAGACCTGATATGTGCCTTGCTATAAGTCTGGCAGGGAGGTACCAAAGTAATCCAGGAGTGGATCACTGGACAGCGGTGAAGAACATCCTGAAGTACCTGAAAAAGACTAAGGATATGCTTCTTGTTTATGGAGGTGACAAAGAGCTTGTTGTAAATGGTTATGTCGATGCTAGCTTTGACACTAATCCGGATGACTCTAAGTCACAAACCGGATACGTATTTTTATTGAATGGTGGAGCTGTCAGTTGGTGCAGTTCCAAGCAGAGCATCATGGTGGGATCTACGTGTGAAGCGGAGTACATAGCTGCTTCGGAAGAATCAAATGAAGGAGTCTGGATGAAGAAGTTCATATCCGGCCTAGGTGTAATACCTAGTGCATCGGGTCCAATGAAAATCTGTTGTGACAATACTGGAGCAATTGCCTTGGCGAAGGAATCTAGATTTCACAAAAGAACCAAACACATCAAAAGACGCTTCAACTCCATCTGTGATCAAGTCAAGGAGGGAGACATGGAGATTTGAAAAATACATACAGATCTGAATGTGGCAGACCCGTTGACTAAGCCTCTTCCATGCGCAAAACATGATCAACACCAAGACTCCATGGGTGTTAGAATCAATAGAATGTAATCTAGATTATTGACTTTAGTGCAAGTGGGAGATTGAAGGCAATATGCCCTAGATTCAATAATAAAGTTGTTATTTATATTTCCTTATATCATGATAAATGTTTATTATTCATGCTAGAATTATATTAACCGGAAACTTGATAAATGTGTGGATACATAGACAAAACTCCATGTCCCTACTAAACCTCTACTAGACTAGCTCATTAATCAAAGATGGTTAAGTTTCCTAACCATAGACATGTGTTGTCATTTGATGAACGGGATCACATCATTAGGAGAATGATGTGATGGATAAGACCCATCCATTAGCTTAGCATATAGATCGTTATGTTTTATTGCTATAGCTTTCTTTATGTCATATACATACTCCTTTGACTATGAAATTATGCAACTCCCGGATACCAGAGGAATACCTTGTGCTCTATCAAACGTCACAACGTAACTGAGTGATTATAAATATGCTCTACAGGTACCTCCGAAGGTGTTTGTTGGGTTGGCATAGATCAAGATTAGAATTTGTCACTCCTAGTATCAGAGAGGTATCTCTGGGCCCTCTCGGTAATACACATCATAAGAAGCCTTGCAAGCAATGTGACTAATGAGTTAGTTGCGGGATGATGTATTAAGGAATGAGTAAAGTGACTTGCCAGTAACGAGATTGAACTAGGTATGAAGATACCGACGATTGAATCTCGGGCAAGTAACATGCTGATGACAAAGGGAATAACGTATGTTGTCATTACAGTTCGACCGATAAAGATCTTCGTAGAATATGTAGGAGCCAATATGAGCATCCAGGTTCCGCTATTGGTTATTGACCAGAGAGGTGTCTCGGTCATATCTGCATAGTTCTCGAACCCGTAGGGTCCGCACGCTTAACGTTCGATGACGATTTTGTATTATATGAGTTATGTGATTTGGTGACCGAATGTTGTTCGAAGTCCCGGTAGAGATGACAGACATAACGAGGAGTCTCGAAATGGTCAAGAGGTAAAAATTGATATATAGGATGATAGTATTCAGACACCGGAAGTGTTCCGGGGGTACCGGGTACATACCGGGTCATCGGAAGGGGTTCGGGCACCCCCCCCCCCCCGACAGACCCTTTCCTTCTCCCTTCCCCTCTTTCCATCTCCTCCTATTTCGGCCTATATGGGGACGCACCAGCCCCTTAGGGGTTGGTCTGTCCCTCTCTTGGCTCATTAGGCCCATATACCCCTTCCTTCCCTCCGCCCTCTCTTTCCTTTCCCCTCTGATAAATAAGGAAGGGGGCGAATTGGGGAGGAACGCCAAGTAGGATTTGGTCTACTTGGGGCGCCCTCTTGGCTGCTCCCTCTCCCTCCCGCCTATATATATGAGGGGGGAGGCGCCTAGAACACACAACAACATGTGTTAGCCGTGTGCGGTGCCTCCCTCCACAGATTACACCCTCGGTCATATCCTCGTAGTGTTTAGGCAAAGCCCTGCGGGGATCACTTCACCATCACCGTCAGCACGCCATCATGTTGACGGAACTCATCTACTTCCTCGACACTTTGTGGATCAAGAGTTCGAGGGATGTCATCGAGTTGAACGTGTGCAGAACTCGTAGGTGCCGTGCATTCGGTGCTTGATCGGTCGGCAGGATAAGAAGTTAGACTACATCAACCGCATTGTCAAACGCTTCCGCTCTCGGTCTACAAGGGTACATGGACACACTCTCCCCCTCTCGTTGCTATGCATCTCTGATACGTCTCCAAAGTATCTATAATTTTTTATTGTTCCATGTTGTTGTATTATCATTCTTGGATGTTTTACAATCATTTTGTAGCAACTTTATATCATTTTTTGGGACTAACCTATTGACATAGTGCCCAGTGCCAGTTGCTGTTTTTTGCTTGTTTTTTACACTGTAGAAAATCAATACCAAACAGAGTCCAAATGCAACGAAACTTTTTGGAGATTTTCTTTGGACCAGAAGACATCCAGTGGGCCAAAGAAGTACCAGAGGGGTGCCCTAAGGGGGTGGGGGGAACAACCCACCTGGGTGCGCCCGGAGGCCCAGGCACGCCCTGGTGGGTTGTGCCCACCTCGATGGCCTCCCGCACCGCCTCCTCGCCCTATAAATTGCCAAATATTCCAAAAATCCTGGGGGTAACCCTAGATCAGAAGTTCCACCGCCGCAAGCCTCTGTAGCCATGGAAACTAATCTAGACCCCGTTCTGGCACCCTGCCGAAGGGGGAAATCATCACTGGTGGCCATCTTCATCATCCCTATGGCCACCAAGATGAGGAGGGAGTAGTCTACCCTCGGGGCTGAGGGTTTGTACCAGTAGCTATGTGTTTAATCTCTCTCTCTCTCTCTCTCTCTCTCTCTCTCTCTCGTGTTCTTGTGATGTCATGATCTTGATGTATCGCGAGATTTATTAATATAGTTGGATCATATGGTGTTTCTCCCTCCCTATCTTGTTGTGATGAATTTAGTTTTCCCTTTGAGATTTCGTTTTATCGGACTGGATACTTTTATGGATTTGAGAGCACTTGATATATGTCTTGCATATGAATACCTTTGGTGACAATGGGGTATTATATTGATTTACTTGATGTATGTTTTGGCACTCAACTCGCAGATTCCCAAGGTGACATTGGGGTAATCTATGCATAGGGGTTGATGCACCTTTTCGTCCTTGTTTCTCCGGTAGAAACCTTGAGGCACTCTCTGAGGTTCTTTGTGTTGGATAGAGTATTGTGAATCTGAAATTGTTTGATGTGTATCGTATAATTAACTCATGGATACTTGTGGTGACATTGGAGTATGTAGGTGACATTAGAGTTGGTTGATGCGTATCATATGGTGTTATTTTAGTACGAACTATTGGATAGGTCGAACGGAGAGAATAACTTTGTGTTATTTTAGTATGAACTATTGAATAGATCAAATGGAAATAATAACTTTAAGGTGGGTTCATACCCTACAAACAATTTCTTCTGATGTTCTCCGCTATATAAGAACTTTGAGTGATTCTTCATCACACGTTGAGGGATGGTTATGTGATCCAACTAGATTAGCATTGTTGAGAGATTGCACTAGCGAAAGTCCTGACCCTAGGCCTCATTTTCAAGCATTGCAATACCGTTTGTGTTCACTTTTGTTACTTGCTACCTTGCTGTTTCTATTGTTCCTATTACAAAAATCAATATCTACTATCATTACTACACTTGTATCACCATCTCTTGACCGAACTAGTGCACCTATACAATTTACAATTGTATTTGGTGTGTTGGGGACACAAGAGACTATTTATTATCTAGTTACAGGGTTGTTTGAGAGAGACCATCTTCATCTTACGCCTCCCATGGATTGATAAACCTTAGGTCATCCACTTGAGGGAAATTTGCTATTGTCCTACAAAACTCTGCGCTTGGAGGCCCAAGACGAGTCTACAAGAACAAGTTGTTTAGTAGACATCAATCACCTAGATAGATCTTGCGTGAGCGTCAGAATTTTTTCGAAATTGCATGCTACGTTTCCCAACAGTCGTCTTGCCGGATCAAGAAGGCGGAGGACGTCACCGAGCTGAACGTGTGCTGAACGCGGAGGTGTCGTATGCTTGGTACTCGATCGGTTGGATCGCGAAGAAAGTTCGACTACATCAATCGCGTTGTTAAACGCTTCCGCTTATGGTCTACGAGGGTACATAGACACACTCCCCCCTTCGTTGCTATGCATCTCCGTGGATAGATCTTGCGTGTGCGTAGAAATTTTTTGGTTTTCCATGCAACGTTCCCCAATAGTGGCATCATGAGCCAGGTCTATGCATAGATGATATGCACGAGTAGAACACAAAGAGTTGTCAGTGGTGATAGTCATACTGCTTACCACCAATGTCTTATTTTGATTCGGCGATATTGTGGGATGAAGCGGCCCGGACCAACCTTACATGTCCACGCACATGAGACCAGTTCCACCGATTGACATGCAACTAGTTTTGCATAAAGGTGGCTGGCGGGTGTCTGTTTCTCTTACTTTAGTTGAATCGAATTTGACTATGGCCAGTCCTTGAAGAAGGTTAAAATAGCAAACTTGATGAATCACCATTGCTGTTTTTCGCGTAGGTAAGAACTGTTCTTACTAGAAGCCCGTAGCAGCCACGTAAAACTTGCAACAACAAAGTAGAGGGCGTCTAACTTGTTTTTGCAGGGCATGTTGTGGTGTGATATGGTCAAGATATGGTGTGATATATGTTGATGTATGAGATGATCATGTTTTGTAATATCAACAACCGGCAGGAGCCTTAGGGTTGTCTCTTTATTGTATGAAGTGCAAACACCATGTAATTGCTTTACTTTATCGCTATGCGTTTGCAATAGTTGTAGAAGCAATAGTTGGCGAGACGACCCCGATGCAACGATGGAGATCAAGGTGTCGAGCCGGTGATGATGGAGATCATGACGATGCTTTGGAGATGGACATCAAAAGCTCAAGATGACGATGGCCATATCATGTCACATATTTTGATTGCATATGATGTTTGTCTTTTATGCATCTGATTTTGCTTAGAATGGCAGTAGCATTATAAGATGATCCCTTCACTAAATTTCAAGGTAAAAGTGTTCTCCCCAAGTATGCACCATTGCCAAAGTTCATCGTTTCGAAGCACCTCCTGACGATTGGGTGTGATAGACTCCATGTTCACATACGACGGGTGTAAGAAAGTTTTGCACATGCAGAATACTTGGCTTAAACTTGACAAGCCTAGCATGTACAGACATGGTCTCGGAACACTAGAGACCGAAAGGTCGAACATGAGTCATATACTCCCTCCATTCCCTTATACAAGGCCACTATGAAAAATACATTGTACATCTATACAAGGCCACTAACAGTAATCGAGGAAAAAATTAATAATGTTTTCTCGTACTAGCAACTTATTTAATACTTGCGTGCATGTAGTCATAACGACACTGTGCTACTTCCTTCCCATTCCTTCCTTGCATGCATACACACATATTAATGAACTCGGTTAACGAAAAGAAAAGTTGGTTTGCAAAGCAGTCATTAAATTTTACCTTGGTACCTGTAATTTGAGTTTATGGCCTTGTATAAGGGAATGGAGGGAGTGGTAGATATGATCAACATAGAGATGTTCACCATTGATGACTACCCCGTCTCACGTGATGATCGGACATGGGTTAGTTGATTTGGATCATCTATCACTTAGATAACCTGAGGGATGTTTATTTAAGTGAGAGTTCATTAGTAATTTGATCAATTGAACTTAATTTATCATGAACTTAGTCCTGGTAGTATTTGCATATCTGCTGTAGATCAATGGCCCGTGCTACTGTTCCCCTGAATTTTAATGCGTTCCTAGAGAAAGCAAGTTGAAAGATAATGGTAGCAACTACACGGACTGGGTCCATAACTTGAGGATTATCCTCATTGCTGCACAGAAGAATTATGTCCTTGATGCACCGCTAGGTGACGGACTGCTATAGGAGCTGAAGCAGACATTTTGAACGGCTGGCAGACTTGATTTGTCGACTACTCTATAGTTCAGTGTGTCATACTTTACAGCTTAGAACCAGGACATAAAAGACGTTTTGAACGTCATGGAGCATATGAGATGTTCCAAGAGTTGAAGTTAATATTTCAAGCAAATGCATAGGTTGAGAGATATGGAGTCTCCAACAAGTTCTATAACTGCAAGATGGAGGAGAACAGTTCTATTAGTGAATACATACTCAAAATGTCTGGGTATTATAATCACTTGCCTCAGCTGGTAGTTAATCTTCTAGTTGATTGTGTTATTGACAGAGTTCTAAAATCAGTGCCACCTAGCTACAAAGTATTCGTTATGAAATATAATATGCAAGGGAAAAGCAAAACAATTCTCGAGATCTTCACAATGCTTAAGGCCACGGAGGTAGAAATCAAGAAGGAGCATCAAGTGTTGATGGTTAACAAGACCACTAGTTTCAAGAAAAAAGGCAAGGGAAAGAAAGGGAACTTCAAGAATAATATCAAGAAAGTTTCCACTCCCGGAAGCAGCCCAAAGCTGGACCCAAGCCTGAAACTGAGTGCTTCTACTGCAAAGGGAGTGGTCACTAGAAGCGGAACTGCCCCAAGTATTTGGCGGATAAGAAGGATGGCAAAGTGAACAAAGGTATATTTGATATACATGTTATTGATGTGTACCTTACTAATGCTCGTCGCAGTGCCTGGGTATTTGATACTGGTTCGGTTGATCATATTTGTAACTCGAAACAGGAGCTGTGGAATAAATGAAGATTGGCTAAGGACGAGATGACGATGCACGTCGGGAATGGTTCCAAGGTCGATGTGATCACCGTCAGGACGCTACCTCTACATCTACCTTCGGGGTTAGTTTTAGACCTGAATAATTGTTATTTGGTGCCCACGTTGAGCATGGCCATTATATCTGGATCTTGTTTATTGTTAGACGGTTATTCATTTAAGTCAGAGAATAATGGTTGTTCTATTTATATGAATAACATCTTTTATGGTCATGCACCCTTGAAGAGTGTTCTATTTTTGTTGAATCTCGATTGTAGTGATACACATATTCATAATATTGATGCCAAAAGATGCAAAGTTGATAATGATAGTGCAACATATTTGTGGCACTGCCGTTTAGGTCATATTGGTGTAAAGCGCATGAAGAAACTCCATGCAGATGGACTTTTGGAATCACTTGATTATGAATCATTTGATACTTGCGAACCATGCCTCATGGGCAAGATGACGAAAACTCTGTTCTCCGAAACAATGGAGCTAGCTAATGACTTATTGGAAATAATACATACCGATGTATGCGGTCTGATGAGTATTGAAGCACGCGGCGGGTATCATTATTTTCTGACCTTCATAGATAATTTGAGAAGATATGGGTATATCTACTTAATGGAACACAAGTTTGAAACATTTGAAAAGTTCAAAGAATTTTAGAGTGAAGAGGAGAATCATCAAAATAAGAAAATAAAGTTTCTACGATCTGATCATGGAGGCAAATATTTGAGTTATGAGTTTGGCCTTCATTTAAAACAATGTGGAATAGTTTCACAACTCACGCCACATGGAACACCATAGCATAATGGTGTGTCCGAACGTCGTAACCGTACTTTATTAGATATGGTGTGTTCTATGATGTCTCTTACCGATTTACCACTATTGTTTTGCGGGTATGCATTAGAAACAGTTGCATTCACGTTAAATAGGGCACCGCCTAAATACGTTGAGACGACACCGTATGAACTGTCGTTTAGCAAGAAACCTAAGTTGTCGTTTCTTAAAGTTTGGGGATGCAACGCTTATGTCAAAAGGCTTCAGCCAGATAAGCTTGAACCTAAATCAGAGAAGTGTGTCTTCATAGGATACCCTAAGGAAACAATTGGGTACACCTTCTACCACGGATCCGATGGCAAGATCTTTGTTGCTAAGAATGGGTCATTCCTAGAGGAGGAGTTTCTCTCGAAAGAAGTGAGTGGCAGGAAAGTAGAACTTGATGAGGTAATAGTACCTTCTCTCGAATTGGAAAATAGCACATCACAGAAAACCATTCCCGTGATGCCTACACCAACTAGAGAGGAAGCTAATGATGATGATCATGAAACTTCAGATCAAGTTACTACCGAACATCGTAGGTCGACCGGAGCATGATCTGCACCAGAGTGGTATGGTAATCCTGTCCTGGAAGTCACGTTAGTAGAGCAAGGCGAACCTATGAACTATGAAGCAGCTATGATGAGCCTAGATTCCGACAGATGGCTTGAGGCCATGAAATCTGAGATAGGATCCATGTATGAGAACAAAGTGTGGACTTTGGTGGACTTGCCCGATGATCGGCAAGCCATAGAGAATAAATGGATCTTCAAGGAGAAGACTGACGCTGATGGTAATGTTACAGTCTACAAAGCTCGACTTGTCGCAAAAGGTTTTCGACAAGTTCAAGGGGTTGACTACGATGAGACTTTCTCACCCGTAGCGATGCTTAAGTCCGTCCGAATCATGGTAGCAATTGCCACATTTTATGATTATGAAATCTGGCAAATGGACATCAGAACTGCATTCCTTAATGGATTTCTTAAAGAAGAGTTGTATATGATGCAACCAGAAGGTTTTTTCGATCCTCAAAGTGCTAACAAAGTGTGCAAACTCCAGCGATCCATCTATGGACTGGTGCAAGCATCTCAGAGCTGCAATATACGCTTTGATGAGGTGATCAAAGCATATGGATTTATATAGAATTTTGGTGAAGCCTTTATTTACAAGAACATGAGTGGGAGCTATGTAGCATTTCTAATATTATCTATAGATGAAATATTGTTGATTGGAAATGACATAGAATTTATGGATAGCATAAAAGGATACTTGAATAAGAGTTTTTCAATGAAAGACCTCTGTGAAGCTGCTTATATATTGGGCATCAAGATCTATAGAGATAGATCAATACGCTTAATAGGACTTTCACAAAGCAAATACCTTGACAAAGTTTTGAAGAAGTTCAAAATGGATCAGTTAGAGAATGGGTTTTTTCCTGTGTTACAAGTTGTGAAATTGAGTTTGACTCAAAGTCCGACCACTGCAGAAGATAGAGAGAAAATGAAAGTCATACCCTATGCCTCAACCGTAGGTTCTATCATGTATGGTATGCGGTGTACCAGACCTGATGTGTTCCTTGCCATAAGTTTGGCAGGGAGGTACCAAAGTAATCCAGGAGTGGATCACTAGATAGAGGTCAAGAACATCCTGAAGTACCTAAAAAGGACCAAAGTATGTTTCTCATTTACGGAGGTTATGAAGATCTCGTCGTAAATGGTTACGTTGATGCTAGCTTCGACACCGATCCGGATGATTCTAAGTCACAAACCGGATACGTATTTATATTGAATGGTGGAGCTATCAGTTGGTGCAGTTCCAAGCAGAGCGTTGTTGCGGGATCTACGTGTGAAGCGGAGTACATAGTTGCTTCGAAAGCAGCAAATGAAGGAGTCTGGATGAAGGAGTTCATATCTGATCTAGGTGTAATACCTAGTGCATCGGGTCCAATGAAAATCTTTTGGGACAATACTGGAGCAATTTCTTTGGCAAAGTGAAAGGATCGACATGGACCTAGAGGGGGTGAATAGGTACAATTAAAAAATTTAATTGTTACTTAACAATTTTAGGCAATAATGCGGAATATTAAAGTGAGCCTAACAATTGCAAGTATGATGCTAAGAGCTAAGCAAGGTAAACAAGTAACATAAATAAGTGAGTAAGCAAGCAAAATATGATATAAGTAAAGACTAAGAGACAAGTAACCACAAGTTGAGAGTTAGGGTTAGGAATAACCGAAACTCCGAGAGACGAGGTTGTATGCCGATGTTCACTTCCTTGGAGGGAAGCTACGCCACCGTTAGAGAGGTGGATGTTACCATGAAGGCACACCAACGCCACGAAGGCTCACCCTATTCTCCCTTTGAGACAACACCACGAAGGCATTTCTCAACCACTAGTGGTAGACCTTGGGGTGGTCTCCAAACCCTCACAAACTTTCCAGGGGGCATCACAATGGTACATTCCTCGTCGGAGCACTCCTACCTCCTAGGAGTCTCCAAAACTCCAAGAGTAACAAGATGCACCACATAAACAAGAGCTTTTGGGTGGCTAAGGAGGGAGATCTCCAAGAAATCGAGGTCTAAAAATGGAGGTGAGAGAAATGGAGTCGTCAAGTCCTTCGTGAGGAAGAAGAAGACTATTTATATGTGGGGATGGAATCTGGCCGTTGGAGGCAGATTTCTGCATATCCCGGAAGTTCCGGCCATGCACGGAAGTTTCGGACCCCGGAAGTTCCGGCCAGCTTCCGGGCTACACAGAGAGTTTGCATCCACTCTATAGTACCCAGAAAGCTGTTGAAACAGGGGGCAGAAGTTCCAGAGCCCAGACGTTCTGCGGGACAGAAGTTCCGGCCAGGGTCTAGCGAGGTTCCGGGCTACACAGAGAGATTGCACAAAAGAGCAGTCTCTCTGGGTACCCCGGAAGCTTCTCGGACCCCTGCCGGACCTTCCGGTCCCCGGAAGTTCCAGCCTTAACAGAAGCTTTACACTGTGAGATTTTTCAGATGAAAGTGAGAAGACGAGTTGATTCCAATATATCTTTATGATGCACCCCCTGTTAATAGTGTGGCTGCCCTAAACACTCAAGAAACAAGAAAACACTAAGGTACTCTTCTTTTCTTGGGCACTCCAATTTTCCTTTTTCCAATAAGAGAGGGAATAACCATCCATGCTTCACTTTAACTTAATCAATGTTCTTTACACTAGAGCATGTGATTAGAAACACAAATGAAGTTGTCAGAGATGTCAAAAACAATTTAGTTCAACAATGCACTTTCAATCTCCCCCTTTTTGACATAGATGACAACAATGCTTGAGAGGATAATAACATAAAGTATATAAGATATAAAGCAGTTTTAATGAATGGTAGGTACTCCCCCACAACCCATGCCTTATTTTAGGATTGCATTGGAAATAAATGACATGGTTAGAAGAAACTCTCCCTATCACTGTGCATACCCACACAAGAATGATATATCGACATGGAACATTTTACTATCCTTGTTTTTCATAGTGACGAGACAAATGTAGATATATCATTGCTTGATATATGTCTCTCACAATATGAGAATATAGAATATGTCATGTAACCCTCTTGCCATAAAATGCTCACACAAAGATATATAGTTAACGAAACATAATAGGTTCGAATAACAAGATAAGATCCAAATTGGAGAAAATAAGAGCAAAGGTTCACCAAGAAACATAAAATAGGCAAGAGATAAACAAAGATAAACGACAAGCCCTATCAAGCACCATGATAAGCCCTATCAAGCACCAAAACATCTCCCCCTGTTGTCACCAAGATGGCAAAAAGGGAAGATGTAGGCAACCATAAACAACCCCTAGGAGAGGGATGCAGAGGGGTCGTCAGACGACTCTCCAGAAGACCCTGAGCCATGAGGGCAGTGAGAAGAGGCTTCATCTCTGGCTCCAACATCAAACCGAGCAAACTTGGACTGGTATTTCTCAAAAGGAGTCACATTAGACTCGGAACCGTGAGCAATGTCCATACCAGATGCACGCATACCATCCTTAAGAGCCTTCATGCCCTTCTTCCTAAACTTGTGCTCCTCCCACTGCTTCTTGTGCATATCTTGATGCAGACAAAACATGCTCTTGAGAAGAAGCCAAAGTTTGTTGCTCCTCCTTGACCTAGAGTCACCAGGCTCCCCACAATGAAATGCATGAGAGCGGGGGCGAAGCTCAAAGTTGTGTGGATCTCCAGCATGTAGCTCCTCTTCCTCATCATCATGTGCCTCATTAGCAGTCGTCTTGCCCTTCTTAACCAACAAATTAACACTAGAGTGAACAGTCAGACGTCGACCCACAAATGCATCAGGAGCAATCTCAGCAATCAAGGCAGTAATATAGGGAGCATAGATAGGAACCTTGCGGTTCATCACCACACTATACATTTCATGCCACATAAAGTCCATCACATAAATGGGGCCTTGCTCAGAGTTGTGACAAGTGTAGTGAAGAAGGTTGATGAGGTGGCCACGAATCTTGTTCTTGTCACCCCCTTTGACTGCAAGAGTTTTCCTAAACATCTAGTGCATGATGTCATAGAAAGGTAGAAAATCACCAAAAGATACAACCTTTCCGGATAGAGGATATAAATCAACCAAGTGAAGAGCCTGATATACCCCTTTGTCGTGGATCTTGTAGCCACAGTCAACAGTAGTGTCAGTATACTCATATCCTAAAAGACTGGCCAGCACTGAGAACAGAGCAGAACACTTCTCCTCCCCACTCACCCAAGTAAGAGTGCGCTGCATATCAGTCCCAAAATGCACAGTGGCATAGAACTGAGCCACAAGAGGTGGAGACACATCATGTTGTAAGCGCTTAAGCAGAAGGAGGTTGAGCTTGACACAGATGCTCTGGATCCCATCAAAGTAGCAGAATTTGTGGGAGTCTTCTCAAAATGAGAAATGTTGATACACTTTTGAATGACACACTTGTTGACAAACTGAGTAAAGATCTCCTCATAGTTGTGTTATTGGAATAGAGTCCAAAACTTGGGATCAGCCACATGGTCACGGTCATGGGGATAAGGATTGACTCAGCGAAGAGCAATCCACTCATGTGCGGGCATTTCCCTCATTGTGACCAGCTCAGGAGGAGGAGGTTGAACATTTGCTACCTTGGCCTTGGAAGTAGTCTTCCGCTTCTTGGAGTGAACGGGAGTAGCAGGAGGAGATGCACTGTCTTCAGCCTCAGCATCTTCCTCAGGTTGGCAGTCAAACATGTTCTCACGCCCCAAAACAATAGCCTTTGTCTTCTTAACCCGTTCTTTGGATTTCCGTTCATACACCTTGGATGGGCGAGCACGCGAGCCAGACTCCCCTGCTAACAGAGATGAGAGAAATAGCATGGGGATAGAATAAGTACACAAGTTTCAAAACAGAAAATCGAAGAATCTCATTATGCGAAAAATATGACAGAACTCTGCTTAGGCTGGAAGTTCTGGGGGGAGGCCGGAAGTTCCGGCGGCCGGAAGTTCCGGGGAGCCCGAAAGTTCTGGCCGACAGAAGTACCGGCCCTAGCCCAGACGTGGAATCCCTAGCGAGGCCGGAAGTTCCGGGCACCGGCTGTGGCACCCCGGCTCAGAGAAACCGGAATGCCCCGTATTCCAGCCCAGAGATCGAGGTGAAGTCTTCTAGAATACGACACTACTTATCATAGAACAAACTGGCTCTTTATTACAACACGAATACGAATACAAGGTCTCCGATATTACAATGAATAACACCGGCACAGCGACGCTACGCCAACCACAGTTTCTCTATGCAAGCAGCATAACAACTCGAGGCAGCGGAACCTCTACTGGTAGCAGAACAACGAACGAACAATGAAGGACTCCAATCCGCAGAGACTCTGGCTGGAACGTTTATCCTGGCTCGCAAACACAGGAACCACACCAAACAAGCAGCAAACAGGCACGACCTACAAACTGGCAGGACATGCCAGGTCAGTACATTAAATGTACTTGCAAGATCACAATAACCAAAAGCAGTCAAGACAAACAAAAACATGGCATTAACAGGTTAAAGCAATGATGAGAATGATACATGGCATGCACAAACTGAACATAATATGGCTAGAATAACATTAGCATGGCATGAGCATATGAACATGATGATACTACATGCAACAGGTTAACATCATCATGCACCAACTTACTCTTATTCGGTGGTTACCTCGTGACCATCTCATGCATCAACTTACCAACATCGGTATCCATGATACAGCCATGATCGTCTCGCGTTCACATAACGATCAACCAACTTTGGTATCCACGATACCTCCGTGATCCTCTCTCTATCACAACCAACCACTTTCTCATCATCGAACCAGGGTTGTTATTAATCAAGTTATTATTATAGTTGGCTCATAGTGTGACCGACTACAAACTGGACCCATATACACGGGCGGGGCTATCGATAGATTAAACACACACTCTGCAGAGGTTAGTACACTATACCCACACCATGGAACCCATGGCCTCGTGCTCCCATTCGGGTGGACCACCCGCATTCCGACAAAACCGATCTATTGCCATCACACCCTCCTAGCCACTCTGACAAACACCCCTTTGGGCTAAGGCCTGGGTGGCCCCGATGTCAACTCATGACATCCAACGGCCACCGTCGTGGCAAAACATAAACTGTCCCAAACAGGGACAAGGATCCTTACAACAACAACAGGCACACAAGGTTTATGTCCGCCTACCTTATCACGGTTGTGCGCGCCCATAACCTTCCCTCGTTGGAGGCAACGGCGAGACGCATGACAATAGACTGCATTAGGGCCTTACCATAAAAGGCAAATGTGGATGCACTGGCCAGCTCAATTTGGTGGCACCATGACCCAACCAACAGTTGCTCAAGTTCATTATCATCTGGTTAAACTTGAATGCAATGAGCTGAGCCATAATAAAATATGATGCAACTATAATGCATAAGCATGATATCAACATAAGCATGGAGGTGCAACACAATCATCAAGCATAACAACAATGAAGTATATATCCAAATGAGCATGGCATACTAACGAGCATAAGTATAACACTACACATGAGCATAGCATGACTACTAGCATCATAAATAAATACCATGCAAGAACAAAAAAAAATACTACTCCCTCTGTAAACTAATATAAGAGCGTTTAGATTACTACTTTAGTGATCTAAACGCTCTTATATTAGTTTACAGAGAGAGTACCAAGTAAGCATGTAACCAACAAGATGCAAAGGAACATGCATAGCAACGGTACTGGATAACAGACGACAAACATGCATCAGACTGAATATCACTACTACCAACATGTACTACTACTACCAAGCATGACATGTGACCATGATACTAGCAAGTAGTACAAGATAACAAGAAACATCGGAACATAGCATGAAGGTGAACATGAATACACGGGCATAACCTAAACAACAACAGTAGTAGCAAACAACAGACAGTTAACAGGCAAACATTTATTAAATATCCAAGTGTAAACCATGGCTACTGCATGGCTATCATGCAAGTGGCTGTTGTGGCTTGCCTGGGGTGACGGAGACTCCGGGAAGAAGTGCGGTGAAGCCGCAGAATGAAACGCCGGACGTTCTTCTCTCTCGAATGGGGCTGATTAGAAGCAAGGGCAAAATGGTCATTTTCACTATGGGACCACCTAGTTAAAATGGTACCAACAGAAAGGTCTCGATGAGTCGAAGAAGTGGGCATTGGTTTCACCTTGATCGGAGTTACGATCGCGAACGTACGAGGTGTAGAAGGAGAGGGATCAATCTGTGATTTTTTTTATCACGAACAGGTCCCTGAGTGAATAAGGCCGAAGCATATATTGCAAAAATTCGCTTTCTGCACTGGAAAAAATACTTTAGGAAAAGAGGAAAGAAATACGCTTTCACAAGAAGAACGTATTCTTGGAAAATACGGTTTTGGAAGAGGGAAAGCGCATTTTGGAGAATACGTTTCCACTTACTGAGCTGGTAGGGGGGGCCGATCGGGCTCGTCTTCTTCCGTGCGCCTGTTCCTCTCATGAAGTAGAGGAGGAACCAGAGAGGGAGCGGCTGGCCCAGGTCAGCTCCGGCCAAGGCGCGAGCACCGGCGGGACCGGGGCGGCGAGGGGGTCCCGTTCAAAGGTAAGGCGGCCACTGGGGAGGCCTAGAACGGCCGCGAGGCGGGGTGCCAGGAGAGGCAGAGGTGGGGCGGGCGGTGGTGGTGGTTTCCGGCGAAGGAGCGCACTCCGGCAAGGGGCAAGGGGTGGAGCGATCCACGGGGAGGAGGAGGGATCGGTGGAGGGCTTGGGAGGAGGAGAGGGGGCCTGTGGTGGCCGGGGTAGCTCGAACTCCGGCGACCACCGTTGCGGCCGAGGAGGAAACGGTGAGATGAGGCGAATCTGGTGGGCAAATGAGGCGAGGGAGGAGTGGGTGAGGAGCGGAGGTCCTCGGGCACTCCTTATATAGCCGTAGAGGAAGCCTCTAGAGCTCACACGTGAGCTCGAGCTGAGATCTAATGGAGGACAGGAGCCTCTTGTGGCACGAGCGTGGTGACGGCAACCACACCACATCGATGCAGGGCGGGGCAGAGGCACTAGGTGATGCAGTAAATCACGGGGGAGCTCCAGGACATGATTTGGAGTGAGAGGCAGAGGAAGGCGACGGCAAGAGGGACGGGAATCTCCAGAGCACGAGTTTTGGCTGATTCACCCCATGGTCACCGCGTGAACTGGCATACGCGGTGCTATATTACCGGCCAAATCATATCTAGTAGATATTCCTTAGTGCCCTTAGTTGCAATGAAGAGAGAAAAGATCTCAAGAGCAAAGAAGAGATTTGCAGGAGGAGCCAAACCAGAACAATAGAAATGTGTTTCTGCTGAGTAGAGGGTGGCCAGACTTAGCCATGAAGGAATGGGTTTGTCTGGTGATGATCACATGCTAAGGTGATGTTGATAACCAAAAATCAGATTGAGAGGAGGGGTTTAGAGGGTACTTGCTGTAGGAATCACCATAGTGGACAGAAATGGAAATAAAGTAGTAGCACTCACATAAGTGCTGGGAATGAGCCGAAAATGGGCATGGCTCAATGATTTGAAGATACGAAGATGCTGAAAACATTTCATGCCATTTGGATTGGCCAAACTAGCACTTGCTTCATATAGCATCTCTCTGGGCAGAATCTTGGAAAATTTGCACAGGGCAATTGGTTAGATGAAATTAGCCAAAACATGGTGGAGTGAGTTTATATGGATAGGAGAGTGCCCTGGTAAATTTTCAGCTTAAATGAAGCAATATAAAATATGGTTGCTTCACGAACTAAAAATCTGACCAGAAACTAAGATTTGGAGCTGGGCTCACATAGATGAGTTACATGAGCTCAAATTTGGTGGATAGTGATGATTTGATCATATGAAGGACCTTGCAAAATTTCAACTAATTTGGATACTCCTAGCTAGTACTTCCTTCACAAAGAATTCCATTAGACAAAAACTTTGAAAAATTGCTCAGGAATATTCACTAGGAAAATTGAGTTGAATTTTGGCATGGGGCAATTATATGGACAGGAAAAGGTGTGCAAAAAGTTTGGGGTCAATCAAGCAAAGATAAATGACACTTCCCTCTCAAAAAGCCACTTAGGGCAGAATGAAAAAGGAATATTTGTGAATTATCTTTGATGATGCCAAGGAAGGATTTTGACATATTTGTGGAAGATATGACCCAAAAAATTTATGAGAATTATTTGGGAACTTTGGGACCTGCAAAAAGGATTATTCCTTTAATAGAAAAAGGAATATTCGCAATAAAAAGAATATTGGATTAGGTCAAGGATGAATATGACATGATCCTGGGATGATGATAACGACGACAATCCACTATACAACCTAGGAAGACATGATATTTCCAAGTTTCAGAACCACATAGCCACGGAAAAATAATTCAAATCAATAAATCAAAAAAAGAAAAGGGAAAAATCCAGGGTGTTACAAACCTTCCCCCCTTAAGGAAATCTCGTCCTCGAGATTTGGTTGCTTAGGGAACAAGTAAATCTTCTGACTTGAAGAAACCATTTCCAACTCGGGTTTCTCCTATTTCCTTACATTATGTTCCCACCGAATTGCATCTGACTGGCTGCCTTGGTCTGGGGTGGTTTGCTTCATCGTACCTGACATTTTGGAAGGACTTACCACATATGTTCCTGTTCATACTGACTCAAATTTTCCTTCATATCTGCTGGCTTATCTGGGGTCCGAAAGATTATCATTACTAACATATGTGTCCTTCTCGATATTGATCATTGCTAGAGATGTTATTCTCGTATCAATTATCGAGAATATTCCATGGAGTGGGGAACACATCTTCTCATGGAACAAAGAATCTCTTCTATCCAAGCATCGGGTTCCGTGAATATATGCATGCCTTCTAGGTTCAAAACAGTGATCTGAATCATACATGTTGTTCTAATGGATTCTGACATCTTGCAAGAGTTTATGACTTATCTTGACTGGCTTCATAGTCTTGAGTATCCAATCTGTACCAAAGGTTTGACTGTCGCTTGACGTGACTGATAGAAAATGCACCATCTCCTGATGATAACATTTGCAGTCTTGACTGGCGGTGATCTTGGCAAAGAATCTCGTACACGACAGGCTATTCTTTAATCTATTCCCCTATGTGAGAGCACATGCTTTGTGATGTAATACTCTGATTGTCCATTTTGCCGGTATTCTCATGTGGAGGGCGGGCGTGCGATGCTTTAGCACAGTTGTTGTGGTCATTACGTTGAGCTTTCCTCGGGTTAGACTTGACAGACTTGTATATCCAATGCTGACAGTTCTGAGCACACTATGGACTGAGCTGGTTGCCTTTCTATGTAGTCCTTACCACAATGCAGTAGACCTCTTAGGTGTATCTTCATGGTGTTTGATATGAAATAAGGCTGCATGTGCATTCATACCGCTTTGTTCACACAATACTCCGGCATATTGGTATTGTCGGTCTTGCTCCTTCATTATTATTTTCTTCATCTAGATCTTTAACTGAAAGAGTGGGGCCTTATATATCCTTGATTATTTCTGCGACCCTGAGTATTATCATCGGCAATATCTTGCAATCATACCCTGGTCTTATTCATGTCTCCAATCTCGGTATATTTATCCAGCTCACGTGTGTTTGTGCATATCTCAATAATGTTGTTGATTATGCCAGACAGTGACAGGATTAGTATAATCACTTGTCGGATGTGCGGGGCTGATCTTGATATTTACTGCCGAGATGGTGTCTCAATGTTGTCTTTCTTCAAGACTTGTTGATTCTTGCATCACCCACTGGTTTTCTGTCACTTGCATATTCAGTGAGTTGTCGGATGCGTACTGTGAATTCTTCCTTGTGCGAGCGACTTGCGTGAACTTGACATCATACTCACTGTATGAAGAAATATCTGATTCTCAGGGCATACCTTTGTTCTAACTGATTCTTATTTCTGACCCAACTATTGCAGATCTGACTCTTGGGAAACACTGTCATATGCTGACAACTCATTGTTTAATATCTTGTACCAGTGTCGTACTGAAGAAGATTGGGCAGCTTGTGTTGGAAGCCATCGGGATATCATGCTGACGAAGACTAGATGGCTTGTGCTCGAAGCTTTCGGCGGATATCTTGCTGAGGAAGGCTGGGTAGCGTACCTTATAAGTTTCCCCCCTTAAAGACTTGCTAGGGAAGATTCGGTACCTTATGCCAGAAGGTTTTGCAGTGTCTTATTGAGAAGACTGAATATCTTGCACGGAAATCAATTCATACCTTACTGATTCAGACTGGGGAATCTTGCCTCGTATGCTTCACTGCTAAGTTGTGGAGAAGGACTAGAGTGATTTTCTGATGTGAACGGAATGACATATATATACAAACACTTAAATACATACATTCTTGTCATTCCAGGAGCTGATTACTTGTATGACAAGAATTGTCTGACTCTCCTTGCTGAATTCATTACATATTTGGACTGATTTCTGGGTGTCGCATGTTTTAAAACTAACTCGTGGCAGAATCAATCATTTTGTACGAACCATACCTTGGCCTTGAAATGCATGTTGGACTTGGATCCAACTTTGTTCTCCTACTGGTTTAATCATTGCTGCAATAAAGGTGCACTACAAAAACACTTCCGTGATGATACGTGTTTGTCACAGTAGGTCACGTTTTCTGTCATGCATGTACATCTATGACAAATTTATGACAGAATCTAGATAGTCATACATGTGCTATCGTAGAATTGTTCCATGACATTACAAAAATTATCATCATGAAAGTGTCCACTTCCATGACGATAAATCCCGCGTCATAGAAGTGCTTTCGTCAAGGGTCACCGACACGTGGCGTCCATCGTAAAGGGACGTCGTTAAGCTATTGGGTCCGGTTTTGGATCCGATAACCCGTTAACAGCCCGGACCAATGGTGATTTTCCACGTGTAAAATCCTCATTGGCCGGAGGAAACACGTGTTGGCTCAACGTTCGGACAGATGCCATCCACTCATTGGACAGGAGGCGCCTATGATACGTGGACACGTGGCACGGCCCAACAGAGGCCCATTCCGGTGAAAAGGCCGGCTTGTTTGACTTGGTCAAACGGTAACAGGCCGGCCCATGGAAAGCCCGTTACGACCTGTTCGTATATAGCCCATTTACGGCCCGCTTACTACCGGCCATTACAACCTATCGGAATTAAGCCCAGTAGCTTCATCTAGGCCGTCAAATATGATTCCAGCCCGTTGTAACTTCCGGCCCATGTATGGCCGATGATGTCTTTCGGCCCATATGAGGCCCTTTGTAACTCTCGGCCCATTAAAGGCCCGAGATGAAACTGGCCCATAATGAATAGTGTATCGCTTTATACCCATTAACGACCCATTATTCCGTCGGCCGTTTCCTGGCCGTGTTAACTTTCGGCCTTCTAAGGGCCCATTTATTCTTGGGCTCATTTCTAGAATTCGGTTAGACACGATATGTTACTGGATTGTTCCATTTGTGGGCCAAATACAGCCCGTGGTTATATTCGGCCTGTTTGTGGCCCGTTAACCCGTTGGGCTGTTTTCATAGCGTTATCAAATACGGCATATTAACGTCCCGTTATGGTCCACGAATAGTACGGCCCATGTTTGGCGAAATGATTATATGCCCCATAGAAGGCCCATGGATCCTACGGCCCGTAGAAGCCCCATGGATCCTACGTCCCGTAAAAGGCCCATGGATCCTATGACCCATAGAAGGCTCCCGGATCCTATGGCCCGCAGGAGGCCCATGGTAACAACAGTCCGTGTGTTGCCATGATTATTGTGGCCTAGTTACCAAAACTAGGTTGTTGTGGCCACTAAAAAAACGCGGAAAAATAGCTGCAATGACTACAAGCAAACAACTAAACAAGTCAATAATGAAATAAATAAGAAAGAAAGTAACGCTAGCCTATTACAGCTATTACACATATTACATCCACTGGGGATCAAAGTTCGCCACCAGTGCAAATATAGGGAACAAAGCAGCATATTACATACACTGGCCGTCAAAATTGGCCACCAGTACAAATAAACGCATCAGCAAAAGAAGTCCATAACTGAAACAACTTCAGAAGAGCTGAAGAAACGTTATCCTGGGTATCCACCATGCTGGCAATAAGCTTAGCAAGCTTATTAGCTTTGTCCTGTTTGGCACTAAAATCCTCCAACGCTTGTTGTTGCGTCAGAAAGTATGCATCTGAATGCTCCATGGACTTCTGTAGTCCTTGCGCTTCTTGTCGCAGCACAGCTGATCGATGTCTTTCAGCTTGTAGTTGAGACTCAAGAAACCGAACTGATTCAGACAGTGAGTTTGAATAGCTTGTGCAAGCGGTAGTGGCCAGTAACTCGAACAGTAAACTAAGACAGGACTTTGGGGTTGCCTCACTGTCTTCAAGATAGTTTTCCTTAGCTGTTTTATCAGCTTTGTTGGAGACCAACAAGGATGTCTCACGATCCTGAACCTTATCTGCATTACTTCCTTTATCATTGCTTAATAAGGCACTCTTCCCCAATATTCTGTCAGCATTCTAAAAGAAGAAACAAGCAGACACATAACATGTTTAGCATGTACTAGTATATGAAACTCATTACGGTGAACCAGTTCATTAGTAAGGTGGACAAGATTAAACTACCAAGTCTTCTATTTCTAAGTAGTACATTATAAAAGCATCAAACAAACATATATCTATGTCATATGGTCACTGCATTGTCTTGCCAAATCAAAATGGAGACACGGTTCAAATCATATCAGTTCAAGAGAAAGCTGCACTGAAAGAATACAAAGCGTGCGAAACTAAACGGCACAACAAGATTTCAGATGGGTACCACGGGTCTACATGTACAACAACACTATTGGCCCTGTTATGATGCTAGTAATGTGCATGATATGAGAAGTTAACTGTATACACAATTGAAATTGAAATCAATAGAGCTATTTATAAGAGCAAACCTGTTAAAGACACATGCGTAAACATACATGTTGTGCCATTGGAGTTTCCATTAGATATTGTGCAATTTAAAAATAAGTTTGTATGAGTAAATACAGTGATACAAGAGCAAAGCAGTATGCACTACAGCAATGGAATCTTAAATGAGAACAGTTGTTCTTCATGTTTAAGCACTTGTGCTACATGAACAGAGTACAGTAAGACGCCATATAGTACTTAAAATAAAATGAGATCATAGACCTTACCACATTCTTAGTTCGGGACCAGTAAAGACCAAGGCGTTCCCAGTCATTGTCAGGACCCCGATTCCAAGTCACATCGACCTAGCTGGTAACACCTCATATCACTTTGCGGCCTCACGCACGGTATTCCCACGGGTGTCGCCTTACCATGGCCCGGGACCGTTTGCGTCTTTTGGCTCACGTATATGATAGTGTCGCTAGCATCCACATGACAAAGAACCCGGGCCGACATGGCTAGTCGTGAACCCAAAGCGGCACTAACCTATGGGGACAGGCATACATGAATCACTTGAGCATGTCGGTCATCAGCGTATGAACTCGGGCTGTAGCTTTGGGCTAACAGGACTCCGGTATCCCGGGCTGTAGCAGGCTAGGCAGGCTCCGAGTATCACCGCGTGACATTTCCCGAAGGGATGACATAGGAACGAAATGAAACACATGCCGCCAGTCAAGTGTCCAAGCAGTAGTCTTTGGGCTAGCAGGACTCCGGTGAACCGGGCTGAAGCGGACTACTATCGCTCGAAGCACAAGACTACATTTCCCCATATGAGAGGCTGCCAAGGATAAACAACTAGTTTGTCGGATCCCACTCATACCAAGCATTTCAATCATACACATAATATGCCCGATATGAGTAAATACAACAAGGCATCACAACAAAACTCTACAACTCAAGTACTTTATTTAAGAGGCTCAGGAGCCATACATAACATAGTCATACAGGTAGGGGTCACATGACCCAACACCCAAGTCATACAATCATACAAGCACATGCGGAAGCAAAGTAGTCTGAGTACGACTCTAGAAAGAAAGAAAGCTTGTTGGAGCCTTTCTATCTACAATGGCCCTTCACAAGTCTTAGATCGCCACCGGGTGGCTAGCTTACTCGTCAAGTCAACATCTACATAGAATCCGTCGGAGGGTAGTATAGTCCTCTGAAAAATATTGATTAAGCAAACATGAGTACAAAAGTACTCAGCAAGTCTTACCACGAATCCTATCATACATGCACATTCTCAAGGAAGGAAGTGGAGTTATTTGCAGCAAGCCAGCTTTGACTCTTGGCTAAGCTATCCTCGTGACACACTTTGTAAAGCATTTTGTCGCATACAGCAGTCCACTAATCACCATCACAATACTCCACCGTGGATCTCTCTCGTCATCCCGAGAGGGCCATCCACGATACTCACACTTATCTTGAGGCTTTTAGTAGTATCCATTTGCTTGTCTATGAACTGATATAGGTAACCCGAAGTCCTTCTCCGTGGACACGGCTATTGAATAGATCATATTCAACCCTGCAGGGAGTACTTCTTCACACGCTCTCACCACTTATAAATCGTTTACGACGACATGTACTCGGCAACCTTCAGCGGAAGCCCAGCGTGGGTGTCGGCCTCACCTACCCAAAGTCCAGGTTTATCGCCTATTCGGGTTCCATCCGCAGGAGTCCGCCGAGGTTTCCCATACAGCCCGAACGATGTGTGCAGGGTTCCCGAGATACCAAGCGGGCACTCGGTACACGACCCACGGTGCCTACCGCAACACAACCCACCCCTAAGGTCAGCGTTGCGTGCGCCCCTGACATGCTACAAACACGAAACTACTTGCAACTCCGGACTATGAACAGGGGTGGTTAAGAAGCGAGAGGGTCCATTGGTTTGGGCCCAATGCGTGGTAGTAGCTAGTTCATGGATCACAAACACAGATCTCAGTTCTTAAGTTCGGCTTCAATGAAACAACCCACCATGTACTCCTACATGGCCTCTCATCGATACCTTTACCAAATCGTGTTCAACACTTTCACTCTCGAACCAACACAACCTTTCACTCCAGTTCATCATCCCGATGAGCCGGACTGACACAACTCTAAGCATAGCAAGCATAGCATGGTAGGAATCACAAACATGGCTCAATCAACTCCTACACATACTAGTGGGTTTCATCTAATTCTTGTGGCAATGACAGTCATGCAAAGGAAGTGGGTTCAACTACCGCAGCACACAACAGTTGAATCGCGTTGTCTTAATGCAGATGCGAGAGCGAAGCGAGAACATGGGTTTGTATCGGAATGATCAATGAATTGCTTGCCGATGGAACTGGGGTGAGAACGCCCTTCGATGGATAGTCGAGGTTATCTTCGGGGGCAGAACCTATCATGAAAGCACACCGAAATAAACACACAAGACAATATGCAACAATATGATGCATGCTATGACATGGCAGTATGGATGAGTGTTGGCCTAATGCAAGTTGAAAGAACAGGGGATGAACTCATTTGAATCAAAGATTCAAATGATAGTTCATTTGAGTTAGTCCTAATGGTGCAATTCCTTATTCTGGTTATTCAGCATAGTTAACTTGTTTTAACATGCATGAAACCTGTACCAATGGATAGAGTGTATTTTTCTGATAATTTTTCATATATAAATCTTTGCATTTGGAGTTATAGATAAAAAGTTATAAGCATTTGAAATTTGAATTATATTCGGAATTTATTATATAAAAATAAATCCAGAATTGAATTAATGCGTCGGCATGAGGTCGACATGACGTCGTCGGGGTCAACGGGTCGTCCAGGTCAAACTGACCAGTGGGACCCGCATGTCGAGGTTAGTTTAACTAATTAAATTAATTAGAACTAATCCTAATTAGTTAACCGGGGTCCACTGTCATTGACTCGAGGCAGTCAGCAGGCCCACTGACGGGGTCGATGGTCAACTCGCCGGCGTCTAGCCGGGCGAGGCAAAGCGCGGAGCAAAGTGCTTTTTCACTTTCGGGCACCAAATGGGGCGCGGGAGCATCTACGTGGAGCTGGAGTTGAGCAGCGGCGTTTGGTGTAATTAGTTGGGGTCGGGGTGGCGGAGTTGGCGCCCGGCGACGAAGTCGAGGCGGGCGGGGCTCGGGTGATGTCGGGTTTGTTGCTAGAGGGCTCGGCGAGGCGGGAAGTGCATAGTTAGGCCCAGCGCAACTTCGGTGAGTCACGAGGGACAGGTGGCGTGGCGTTAGGTGGCGGAGCCTCGTCGGCGACGAGCTCCAGGGCGGTGCGTTCGGGTGATCGGCGTGCGCTTCGTTGTGGTGCAAGAGGAAGAGAGCGGAGAGGGCGGGAGTAGCCAGGCTCAAAGTGAACCAGAGAAGCCTCGTCGGGGACGGGCGGATCGATCTGGCGGCGACGGCGATGGGGATCTCCGCGGCCGAGCTCGGTCGAGGTCGGTGTAGTGGCTTGGGTGCTTAGAGCGGCGGGACTCGGCTAGCTAGGGGTAGTGGAGTCTTGGCGGAGCTGCTGGACATGGTGGGGAGGAGCATGGACGGCGGGAGCACGACGTCGGCGGTGGCGCGTCGGCGATGGCGTCGGCCAGGTTGGGGGAGAGCGAGAGAGAGGAGGCTGGGGAGAATGGGGTGTCCAGGGGGTCGGGGCGACGACGCGGAGGTCGTCCAGGCGCGGCGGCGGCGGGGTGAAGCGGTGGCGGCAGCCAGCTGCGGGCACGCCTGCGCTCGCCCGCCGGCACCAGCTGCTACTGCTGGCCGAGCCAAGCAGCTCATTGGCCTTGCTCTTTGGCTGGGCGGCAGTGGGCCGGCACAGGCGACATGTAAGCTTTTTTCCTTTTTAGTCTTTTCTAATTTCTGTAACTTTGTGGGGTTTTAAAAATACCAAAACTATTTTAAAACTACCAAAATGCTCTGGTCACTTGTTGGAATATTCCCAACATGAAACATTTCAGTTTGACAATTTTGAACATTTAAAATATTTTTCATAATTTGAAATGCTCATTTCAAAACTTGTGGATTAATTCTAGAACCCTTTGATGACCTAGAAAATGGTGCACCTTCTTTGACATGGGTTCGAACCAAGGTAAAGAGGATGAACATTTTGAAGGGCATTTGGATTCATTGAAATAATTTTAGTAAACCCTAGTTGTTTTAAGGGGGTGTTACGGGTTTCTGCCTTCCCCATTTCAAATTCAAATGAAATTTAAACATGATGCACACTCTAATGCATGGTCTATCCGGGATGTGACAACTCACCCCACTCAAAAGAATCTCGTCCCGATATTTAGGATCTGTTGCGAAAAGGTGGGATACTCAAGTCGAAGGCGATCCTCCCTTTCCCAAGTTGCTTCTTGCTCGGAATGGTTTGACCATTGAACCTTTAGAAACTTGATATTCCGGCGTCGAGTGGTACGCTCGGCTTGATCGAGGATCTGAACGGGATATTCTCGATAGGTGAGGTTATCTTGGAGATCAAGCGTTTACGTGGTCCACTCCACGGATAGGATCCGAGAAGCAACGCTGAGTTGGGAAGCGTGGAAGACATCATGGACTCTCGAAAGATGCGGAGGTAGTTCAATTGGTAGGCAACTTCCCTCGTTTGGCAAGAATGCGAAAGGGTCCAATGTAACGAGGAGCCAACTTGCCTTTGATACGAATCGATGGGTTCCCTTTAGAGGGTAACCGAAGGTAAGCCTTCTCGCCAATTTCATAAGTCATAGGCTTATGCTTGCGGTCATGTTGGCTCTTTTGACGAGATTGGGCTGTTTTCAATTTCTCACGAACAACGCGAACCTGCTCTTGACTTCTGAATCATATCCGGCCAAAGAGTTGTCTCTCCCGGTTTCGACCAGTTAAGAGGCGTTCGACATTTCCGTCCATAAAGAACTTGAAAGGGCTTTGCCCAAGCTGGCTTGATAACTATTGTTATAAGCGAACTCGGCGAATGGAAGGCATTTTTCCCAATTCATGCGAAAGAGATGATGAAGCTCGAAGCATATCCTCTAGGATTTGATTGACTCGTTCTACTTGACCACTTGATTGGGGATGGAAAGCGGTGCTAAAGGAGAGACGAGTTCCCATAGCATTTTGGAAACTTTCCCAAAATCGAGAGGTGAAGAGACTTCCCCGGTCTGAGTTAATTTCCAATGGAACACCGTGAAGAGACACTATTCGAGAGATGTACAGTTCAGCTAGCTGGCTAGCGGTTATACTCCCACGAACAGGTAGGAAGTGGGCTACTTTGGAAAGACGATCAACAACAACGAAGATGGCGTTATTCCCTCTCTTGGTCCTGGGAAACCCGGTAATGAAATCCATACCGATTTTATCCCATTTCCATTCAGGAATTTCCAAAGGTTGAAGGGTACCAAGAGGCGTTGATGCTCGCTTTGACTCGACGACGACGTCGCGATTAGCAATGTATTGAGCGATTTCTCTCTTCATCCTAGTCCACCAAAACCTCTGGCGCAGATCTTGATACATTTTAGTACTACCGGGATGAATGGTGAGAGGAGAGTCATGAGCTTCCTTAAGGATCAATCGCCTCAAGGTTGCGCACCTTGGGAACCACTAGACGGTCTCCAAAGAACACGACACCTTGTTCATCAATGGAGAAACAATCTGCGACTCCTTTCTTGATGTTTCTCCCGATACGGGAGATTCCGGATCTACCTTACGTGCTTTGATGATCTGATCCGTAAGGTAGGTTTCGCCACCAGGGTGGAAAGGAATCCTCGAGGAACAATGTGAAGATTAAGCTACGGAATTCCTCGTGGAGAATTGGTTGACTTTGTTGTAACATCAGATTGTTACAATAAGATTTGCGACTTAGTCGTCAGCCATGACATTAGCTTTGCACAGGGGTGTAGGATATTCCTAAGTCGAAATCTGTAATCAACTCGACCCAACGTCTTTGCACGAGATTCAAATCCGGTTGGGTGAAGATATATTTCAGACTTTGGTGATCGGTGTAGATTTATAGCGATTACCCGAAGGTAATGTCGCCAGGTCTTGAGTGCATGAACCCTCGCTGCAAGCTCTAGATCGTGTGTGGGGTAGTTATCCTCATGTGGACGAATCGTCGAGATGCGAGGCAATCACATGACGATCTTGCATGAGTATGCAACCTAGTCCTTGTCGCGAGGCGTCATAATAGATAATAAAGTCCTTAGAAATCTGGTGGAACAAATACGGAGCAAATGTCGCGCGTCTTTTCAGTTCTGAAAGCTGATCTCGCCTTTATGGCGTCCATTCGAACTTCTTATCTTTCTTGAGGAGTTCGGTTAGAGGTTTTGCAACTTTAGAGAAATTCTCGACGAAGCGGCGGCAATAGCTCGCTAAACCGAGGAAACTCGAACTTGCTTGACCGATTCAGGTGGAGTCCAATCAAGGGCGGCTTGAACTTCGCTTCGGGATTGACAGCAATGCCCTTACCAGAGATTACATGTCCTAGATAGGTCACTTCTGGTAACCAGAATTCACACTTAGAGAATTTGGCATAAAGGCGGTGCTCTCGAAGTTTCATCAATACTAGCCTTAGGTGTTCGGCATGTTCTTCCTCATTCTTGGAGTAGATGAGTATATCATCGAGGTATACTATGACGAACTTATCCAAATACTCCATGAAGATTGAGTTCATTAGCCGAGAGAAGGTGGCTGGAGCATTGGTTAATCCGAAGGACATGACGGTGTACTCGTATTGGCCATAACGAGTGACAAAAGCCGTTTTAGGTATGTCCCCGTTCTTGATTTTGATTTGATGGTAGCCCAACCTCAAATCCATCTTGGAAAAGACTGAGGATCCAGCGAGCTGATCATACGGTCGTTGATCCCGGGAGCGGATACTTGTTCTTGATAGTGACCAAATTGACGGTCGGTAATCTACAACCATCCGATCCGTACCATCCTTCTTCTTGACGAAGAGGACGGGCAAGCCCATGGAGATGAACTAGGACGGATGAAACCCTTTTGCAAGGACTCATCGAGTTGTTTCTTAAGTTCAGCTAGTTCTAGGGTGCCATCTTATAAGGTCTTCTAGAGATTGGGGCGGTTCGGGAATAAGATCTATCACGAACTCGACATCCTGTCGGGTGGAACACTGGCAGTTCTTCGGAAAGACATCCGGAAATCACGGACTACTAGAATATCTTGAGGTGCGGAAGAGGGTTGGCATTTAAGGAGTAAAGTGGCGCTTAGACACTCGGGTTAAAACATCCTTTGTTTTGCCGAAGGATGGGTAAGTTGAACAGTTCTAGTAGAGCAATCAATCTTAGCATAATGGGCTGACATCCGGTCCATACCCAAGATGATGTTTATGTCCGAGGACTTGAGAGCTATTAGAGATGCAAGAAAGACTAATCTGTCGACAAGAATTTCATTCCCATGACTTATTCTAGAGGTTTGCCATCTAGAACCGGAGTTTAATTTCCATGGAGGTAGGCATGTCACGAGAATGTGGTGTTGTGCAATCGAGCATAGCTTTGAGAAATGAATGAATGAGATGCTCGGTATCAAAAAGAACGATTGCGGATGGCAATTAACAAGAAGCGCATCGAGGGCGGCGTTGGGATCCTCATAGGTTTCTTGGCAGAGACATAGTTGACATGGCCACGGCGGTGGCAAGCGGCTTAGCATAGGGCACCTTTCCTGCTGGCTTGCCGCGGCCAGCAGACTTTCCAGCTTGATTGGGGTTGTTCTGGGGACACTCTCGAATATAGTGGCCCGTCTCTCCACATTTGAAGCAAGTGATCACATTTGGCCGTGGAGCAACATTAGCAGTTGGACCTCCATAAGTCTTGGGTGGAAAATACGGCTGGTTGGGGCGAGGCGCCTCGAAGGATGGCCTCGGGGTGTACCTGGGTGGTAGAGCCGTATTTGGAACCCAAACCCGGCGCTTCGGGATCGAGCGGATGGCGATCGAGTCACGGATGTGCTGCGTGAAGCCTCGAAATTAGTGCGCCCGATCTGGCGTTGATAGCCTTATTGACTAGCCGGGAAAGAGGTACACTCATGCAGACGGAGATCTCGGCGTAGCTCGGGCTAAGTCCCTTGCGGAACCTTGCCGCTTCTTAGCATCGGTAGAAACTTCTTCGGGAGCATAACGTGCTAACCTCCCAAATTCACGGCTATAGGCATCCACTGTCAGCCTGCCTTGGGTGAAACTACAGAATTCCTCACGTTTGCGGTCCATAAGACCTTCTGGAATATGGTGCTCACTAAGGCGGCACTGAATTCATCCCAAGTTGTAACTTGTCCAGCGGACGCATAGCCTCATAATTTTCCCACCGAGATCTGGCGGGGCCTTCCGGATGATAGGCGGCAAAGGTAACCTTGTCAGCCTCAGCCACGTTGGCGGAACGCAGCTTGTGGTGGATACTGCGGAGCCAATCATCTGCGTCGAGAGGCTCGACGGAACATTTGAACTTTGGAGGATATAGCTTGACGAAATCGTTGAGTGAGACCACATCGTTTCTTGGCTGGCGTGCTGTGTTTTGTTCAATCCGCTCCAATAAGCGGTTGGTTTCGCGCTTATTGCGTTTCGCTTCAAAGCATCACCTCAGCCAAAGATGGCGGTTGCGGCAGATTCACATTTCGGCTGCATGGCTTCTCCTGCTGGAACAGCAGGAGTATTTGAGTGTTGACCATCACAGGAGACAAGGCAAAGGTTTAAACCAGGATGGCAGAATTTAACAAGGAAGTGCGGAAGGTAATGGACAGTATGGAATGCAAAGATGTTCATCCGTATGACATGGTAATATAAACTGCCATATATATATATACCAACGGTCATACACACCATCCATAGTTTAGTACAAGCCTGACGGAGTACAACTATAAGGAAAGGCGTTACATCTCATCGGAAGCAATCCAACTCCTATACATTATTTTTCTACACTTCCGGAACGATACACACTAAGTCGTATTCCACGAGTCACGCAGGACGGTAGAAACACAACTAGTACCATACTAGGAATATTACTACTATCTCAGGCAGCTCCATAGTAGTCCTCATAGAAGTCACCACCCAGACCTGGAAGTGGAACATGATCGTCAGGAAGCAGACAATCTGTGGGGCTGTGGACCATAAGGACTCGGATGTGGCCGTGGACCAACAAGCGGTGGCAGGCGAGGCCCACGAGGAGGAGTGATGCCTCCAACCTCACGCCACTCCATAAAGTCCGCAGACTCTCCCGCACAGGTACAAGTCTCTCATGTCCATATATCCGGCTTGCACGGCAGGTGCAAACCTAGTCGAGTAGCCCAGTGGTCGAGCGGGCATTAAAAGCTCCATACGCAAGGCCGGTTCTCACGGTCCTTGTCCTCCAAACAACTCAGTAGTAGTGCGAAGGTGAGTCCTCATGGGATGCATCGCTGTACAAACCACGAAGGTAGCCATGCGCCCAGGAAGGATCTTGGCATATAGCGGAAATCGGTGTTGCTCAGCAAAGCAGTTACAGCTCGAATAATAGTCATCATAGAATAGGCTGCATCTTGCACAGACATTCCGATAGTGATTCCGAGCCCATAAGAACAGTGAAGTGGCTCAGTAGCTCCGGGATAGGATGGATAAATCCGGACCGTGCATAAATATTGGCTTTGATTGAAATCCCTGAACTGCTCCTCGACGGTATATTCAGGATACCATCGATAACCAGACTCAATCATCACCCTAACCAACATGGCCGTGTGACCGCACACATCAATGCAACGGGTCAAAGCGAACCACTTGGTTACGGGCACGGTGGCCATCTGAAAGCACAGCCACAATGCAAAGGCATTAGAATTTCTAGGGAAAATCGGGCAGCATAACATCTGTAAATGCTCAAAATCAGATTTGAGACATTCAAAATCAGATTGCATAACCACTCAACAACATCATATCAAGGTTACGGTTCAAATGATAGCATACTAAAATTTAGTAGCGCTGAGCGAGGATGTAACCAACAATCCTATAAGTTACTACGGATTAGTAACACGTGAACACGATAGAGAGAAGAGAGCCTAGTCCTATACCCACGTCGAATGAGAAGAGGATGACTCGGATCGAGGGCATAAGGTAAAGGAGTAAAAAGAGCCTTCGTTCCCTCCACAATCAATTCCCTACATATAACTAAAGCATTTCTAGACTCAACTTGACCAGTTTGGCTTAGCGGACCTACAGGCAGCCCTGCTCGATGCCAACGCTGTCGGGACCCGATTCAAGTCACATCGACCTAGCTGGTAACACCTCATATCACTTTGCGGCCTCACGCACGGTATTCCCACGGTGTCGCCTTACCATGGCCGGGACCGTTTGCGTCTTTTGGCTCACGTATATGATAGTGTCGCTAGCATCCACATGACAAAGAACCGGGCCGACATGGCTAGTCGTGAACCCAAAGCGGCACTAACCTATGGGGACAGGCATACATGAATCACTTGAGCATGTCGGTCATCAACGTATGAACTCGGGCTGTAGCACTGGCTATGAGGACTCCGGTATCCCGGCTGTAGCAGGCTAGGCAGGGCTCGAGTATCACCGCGTGACATTTCCCGAAGGACAGACATAGGAACGAAATGAAACACATGCCGCCAGTCAAGTGTCCAAGCAGTAGTCTTTGGGCTAGCAGGACTCCGTGAACCGGCAGAAGCGGACTACTATCGCTCGAAGCACAAGACTACATTTCCCCATATGAGAGGCTGCCAAGGATAAACAACTAGTTTGTCGGATCCCACTCATACCAAGCATTTCAATCATACACATAATATGCCCGATATGAGTAAATACAACAAGGCATCACAACAAAACTCTACAACTCAAGTACTTTATTTAAGAGGCTCAGGAGCCATACATAACTATAGTCATACAGGTAGGGGTCACATGACCCAACACCCAAGTCATACAATCATACAAGCACATGCGGAAGCAAAGTAGTCTGAGTCTGAGACTCTAGAAAGAAAGAAAGCTTGTTGGAGCCTTTCTATCTACAATGGCCCTTCACAAGTCTTAGATCGCCACCGGGTGGCTAGCTTACTCGTCAAGTCAACATCTACATAGAATCCGTCGGAGGGTAGTATAGTCCTCTGAAAAATATTGATTAAGCAAACATGAGTACAAAAGTACTCAGCAAGTCTTACCACGAATCCTATCATACATGCACATTCTCAAGGAAGGAAGTGGAGTTATTTGCAGCAAGCCAGCTTTGACTCTTGGCTAAGCTATCCCTCGTGACACACTTTGTAAAGCATTTTGTCGCATTTGCAGTCCACTAATCACCATCACAATACTCCACCGTGGATCCTCTCGTCATCCCGAGAGGGCCATCCACGATACTCACACTTATCTTGAGGCTTTTAGTAGTATCCATTTGCTTGTCTATGAACTGATATAGGTAACCCAGAAGTCCTTCTCCGTGGACACGGCTATTCGAATAGATCATATTCAACCCTGCAGGGGAGTACTTCTTCACACGCTCTCACCACTTATAAATCGTTTACGACATGTACTCGGCAACCTTCAAGCGGAAGCCCAACGTGGGTGTCGGCCTCAGCCTACCCAAAGTCCAGGTTTATCGCCTATTCGGGTTCCATCCGCAGGAGTCCGCCGAGGTTTCCCATACAGCCCGAACGATGTGTGCAGGGTTCCGAGATACCAAGCGGGCACTCGGCACAGACCCACGGTGCCTACCGCAACACAACCCACCCCTAAGGTCAGCGTTGCGTGCGCCCCCAAACATGCTACAAACACGAAACTACTTGCAACTCCGAACTATGAACAGGGGTGGTTAAGAAGCCGAGAGGGTCCATTGGTTTGGGCCCAATGCGTGGTAGTAGCTAGTTCATGGATCACAAACACAGATCTCAGTTCTTAAGTTGGCTTCAATGAAACAACCCACCATGTACTCCTACATGGCCTCTCATCGATACCTTTACCAAATCGTGTTCAACACTTTCACTCTCGAACCAACACAACCTTTCACTCCAGTTCATCATCCCGATGAGCCGGACTGACACAACTCTAAGCATAGCAAGCATAGCATGGTAGGAATCACAAACATGGCTCAATCAACTCCTACACATACTAGTGGGTTTCATCTAATTCTTGTGGCAATGACAGTCATGCAAAGGAAGTGGGTTCAACTACCGCAGCACACAACAGTTGAATCGCGTTGTCTTAATGCAAGAACGAGAGCGAAGCGAGAACATGGGTTTGTATCGAATGATCAATGAATTGCTTGCTGATGGAACTGGGGTAGAGAACTGCCCTTGGATGGATAGTCGAGGTTATCTTGAGGCAGAACCTATCATGAAAGCACACCAAATAAACACACAAGACAATATGCAACAATATGATGCATGCTATGACATGGCAATATGGATGAGTGTTGGCCTAATGCAAGTTGAAAGAGCGAGGGGATGAACTCATTTGAATCAAAGATTCAAATGATAGTTCATTGAGTTAGTCCTAATGGTGCAATTCCTTATTCTGGTTATTCAGCATATTTAACTTGTTTTAACATGCATGAAACCTGTACCAATGGATAGAGTGTATTTTTCTGATAATTTTCATATATAAATCTTTGCATTTGGAGTTATAGATAAAAGTTATAAGCATTTGAAATTTGAATTATATTCTGGAATTTATTATATAAAATAAATCCAGAATTGAATTAATCGTCGGCATGAGGTCAACATGACGTCAGGGGTCAACGGGTCGTCCAGGTCAAACTGACCAGTGGGACCCGCATGTCGAGGTTAGTTTAACTAATTAAATTAATTAGAACTAATCCTAATTAGTTAACCAGGGGTCCACTGTCATTGACTCGAGACAATCAGCAGGGCCCACAGACAGGGTCGATGGTCAACTCGCTGGCGTCTAGCCTTGGCCGAGGCAGGCAGTGGCGGAGCAAAGTGCTTTTGCACTTTCCAGGCACCAAATGGGGCGCGGGGAGCATCTACGTGGAGCTGGAGTTGAGCCGCGGCGTTTGGTGTAATTAGTTGGGGTCGGGGTGGCCGGAGTTGGCGCCGGCGACGAGTCGGGCGGCGGCCGGGGCTCGGGTGATGTCAGGTTTGTTGCTAGAGGGCTCGGAGAGGTGCGGGAAGTGCATAGTTAGGCCCAGCGCAACTCGGTGAGTGCGAGGGACAGGGTGGCGTGGCCGTTAGGTGGCCGGAGCCTCGTCGGCGACGAGCTCCGCGCGCGTGCGTTCGGGTGATCGGCGTGCGCTTCGTTGTGGTGCAAGAGGAAGAGAGCGGAGAGGGCGGGGAGTAGCGAGCTCACAAGTGAACCCGTAGAGAGCCTCGTCGGGTCGGGGCGGATCGATCGGCGGCGACGGCGATGGGGATCTCCGCTGCTTCGAGCTCGGTCGAGGTCGGTGTAGTGGCCTTGGGTGCTTAGAGCGGCGGGACTCGGCTAGCTAGGGGTAGTGGAGTGCGGCGGAGCTGCTGGACATGGTGGGGAGGAGCATGGACGGCGGGAGCACGGCGTCGGGCGGTGGCGCGTCGGCGATGGCGTCGGCCGAGTTGGGGAGAGCGAGAGAGGAGGCTGGGGAGAATGGGGTGTCCAGGGGTCGGGCGACGACGCGGAGGTCGCCGAGGCGCAGCGGCGAAGGGGTGAAGCAGGTGGCGGCCAGCTGCGTGGCACGCCCTGCGCTCGCCGGCCGACACCAGCTGCTACTGGCGAGCCAAGCAGCATTGGCCTTGCTGCTTTGGGCTGGGCAGCAGGTGGGCGCACAGGCATGTAAGCTTTTTCCTTTTTAGTCTTTTTCTAATTTACAGTAACTTTGTGGGGTTTTTAAAATACCAAAACTATTTTAAAATTACCAAAATGCTCCTGGTCACTTGTTGGAATATTCCCAACATGAAACATTTCAGTTTGACAATTTTTGAACATTTAAAATATTTTTCATAATTTGAAATGCTCATTTCAAAAACTTGTGGATTAATTCTAGAACCCTTTGATGACCTAGAAAATGGTGCACCTTCTTTGACATGGGTTCTGAACCAAGGTAAAGAGGATGAACATTTTGAAGGGCATTTCGGATTCATTGAAATAATTTTTAGTAAACCCTAGTTGTTTTATGGGGGGGGGGTGTTCTGGGGTTTCCTGCCTTCCCCATTTCAAATTCAAATGAAATTTAAACATGATGCACACTCTAATGCATGGTCTATCTGGGATGTGACAGTCATTGTCCAGTAAATGTGTCTCAGGAGAACGTAAGGGAATTTGATGAGTTTCTTTGCCAGTGAAGTACGTTTTCTTCAGGTAATTCCGATACTGCCACCAAGCATTCTTGACGATAGCAGAGGTATTAGCACAGGTTACCTCATCCTGAGTTTCCAAATTGGTCCTTCTCTATAGAGAAAAATGGGAAAATTTGCTGTATTATAACCATCATGGAGATAGAATGTATGGGACAAAGCAAAGTAATTGCCATGAATAACATTACTTACGCATAACTCCTACACAAACACCTGCAACTGGCATTTTCCTTCATCTTCAGTATAATATTTCCATGATGGGAAGATACACACATAGGATTTAACAACATCAAATGCAATAGATGCTAAACTATGAATGGTTGGTTGTGCTTCCTCCACAAGAATAGGTGTACTAACTGGTGGAGTTGGGGTTTGCCGTGGTAGTACTGGCGCTTTGGGCACTGGAGCTTCCTTACTATCTGCTCTTGTTTGGGAGCTCTGTGGTGGAGATGGTGCTGTGTCAATAGGAACCGGGTTGCTATCTGCTGGGGTTGGGGTCAGATTTGGTGAAGCTGGTTCTCTGTCCATCGCAGTAGGGGTAAAATCTGCGAGAGTCTGGGTTATGACTGGTAGGGATGGTTCTCGTACATGTACAATCGGGGTGCTATCTTCACCAAGATGTAGCACTGTTTTATTTGAAGACCGTGTTTTTACTCCGCAAGATACTGCCATCACCCGCTCCAATTCAAATGGCTGATAAACAGGAAACATAATTGAATGTACAGACATTGTATGAGAGACAGATGCAATAGAGAGTGTAGAAAAAAGAGGGCATTAAATAATTGACATGTATATTGTTTAACTAAAACGGATAGCATGACATAATTTCACATATATGATGTCTATCTAAACTGGATAGCATAGCATAACATAATTCAAAGATATGATGACTAAGTAAACAGGATCGCATAACATAATTCACATACATGTTATCTAAGTAGCCGAGATCGCATGATTTAATTCACATATGTGATTTATATGCTAAGCGGAAGGCATTCGCATATATGATGTCTGAACTAAGAACATGGTGTTGAATATTGTGTATATGATGTCTAAACTATGCAATGCAAGACACCATATGCATGATATGAGCAGTAGAACTGTGCCAAGTTAGAGCATACACCTCGGCGGGGGAATAGGACTGGTCATCTATCTCTGAATCCATCTATGAGGAGCTATCGGGACCCAGCAAGAGATCTGCTTGACGGTGTAGCACTATGCTGCTCTGAAGGCCTTGTTTTCACTCCAGATTTTTCCATCACCCACTCAAATGGCTGATTCACAGAGTAGTTTAATGTACAAACATTGTCGAAAAATGGAAATTTAATGAAGAAAAGGATGGGCTAGATATCATTCAAATATATGATGCCTGCTTAAACATGATGGCATTGCACATTTCACATATATTATGGCTGGCTAAAAGACACGAGACTGCATAATTCCCATATATGATATTGAAACTAAACAGGTGTCGTTACAGAACATGTCTAAACTAAGCAGATGACATATATGATGTCGAAAGTAGGCACTGCAAGGCAACATATGCATGATATGACTAACATCATCATGCCAAGTTAGAGCAAACACCTTGGGGGTAAATAGGAGTGGTCAACTGCGTCTGAATCCGCCTCAGAACAGATATCTTCCTCTGGATTACAATCTGGAGAGGGGGGAGGGTTTGCCATTGAACCCACCATGGAGCAATGTCTGCATGACATTGTATTGCCGCGCAAAACTCTTCTCTTTTTCTCTACATGTTCAGCATGACTGTGTACAATATCTCACATGCATACAAAAAAAATAGTGAGATTATGTAAGGAGAGCATGCTGAAATCTAGAGTAATGGTAACAACCAGTTGATGGATCCAAAAATAATAATAATAGGCTGATGATTGCTTTAATTTAATTAAAAAACAAATGATGATTGCTTTACTATTTGTTTCCCACCCAAGATGAACAACATAGGCATACCCTAGGTGAACCAGATATTAGACAGAGATACTATCCATTGCTGCCTCGATATGTGACCCACAACTAATTTAGAACTCAAGTTTGAACATCAATTTGGACCCGACTTGGAGTCTAAGAGGTGAACAGGACAATAAAGTAGCAGGTAATATTAAGCAATGCATAACATAAGCAGAAATAAAAGAGTGCGACCTCTCTTGTGGACCCGTGTACTCCTCAGGTTCATCTGCTGAGTCGATGATGGTGATGTCGTTGCGGTGGGTGCCGGCGGCAGGGAGGGAGATCTGAGGCGACGAAAGACGGTCAGGAGTCGTGATGTCTGGTTTGGTGGATGCTTCTATCGATGGAGCAGCTTAGGTGTGGTGGACGACGTCGCGGTAGGAGCAGGACAAACCACACAAATTTTTCTTCGACACCTACCTGTAACTGAAGTAATTCTGTAAGGGCTCATTTGGCTTGCATGATTCTAAAAACGTAGGGATAGGAGGAAAAACACCGGAATAGGATAGGAATGCACATGGGAAACAGAGTATTTGTGAACATAGGATTTCTATCAACTTGGGTGTTTGGTTCACAGGAAAAGGAGGAGGAGAGGAATGCAAAGAAACATGGCCAAAATAAAGTGAAACCATATGAAAGCGTGTACAGTTAGAATGTTATTGTGCCACTAATGCACTTGGTCTTGTTATCATGCACAGGATTTCGAAAAGTAGGTCCAGGTGGATGTTTTGCTCCATTCCTTTCAACAAAATGCATGAATAATTGAATAGTAGAGGGCCATAGGAAAATTTCCTATTTCTATGTTTTTCCGTTGAACCACAATAGCCCTAATGGATCGACATGAATGTAGAGTAATAAGTGATGTGACAAGTGTACAACCTCTTTGCCGTAGCCGTGTCAACCTCAGCATCATTGGGTTGGTCGCTAAATAAGTTGAGGCAGAGGTGGATGTCGGAGGTGTGGAGGAAGATCTGAGGAATCTGTAGACAGCGTCCAGTGTCGGGGATATACCCCGCGGTATGACCCGGCCGGAAGTATGACCCGGCCGGACTTGGTGCTTCACCAATGACCCACCGGAGGACTGGCGACTCACGGGTCTGGCGGCTCACTGGTCAGACGACTCACGGATGACCCCGACGGCGGGTCACATAGAAGACTAGGCCCAAGGCCCAGTAGGCCGGCTCATATTATGGTGGGCCGGCTTAAGACAGAAGGCATGAGGGATATAACTATTTGTATAATCCGTCCATGAGGGGCCAGGTTATGCAAAGAGAGATCTATCAGAAGAAGCCCAAGACCAAGCGTGAAGATGGTGGTTCAATAAAGGGTCTAAAGCCCACGAGCGACTTAAGGCCCGTCGTAGTAAACCGCCATAATGGCATGACTTGTATCATAAGGTAAATTTAACTAGTCACCGAGTCGAAGACTGTTTATGAGCCGGCCGGGACTGTGTAAGCGGCAGGGCGTCAACCCGTGTATATAAGGGGACGACCCTCCGGCGGCTTAGGGCAGGAAACAATCTCTAGGGCTAGACATGAAGAGCCGACTTATGCGGCGACTCCCTCATGAGCATAATGAGACCTAGCCACAAACAGCATGTAGGGTTATTACCGGATGATGTTTCGCGGGGCCCGAAGCTGTCTAAATCCTCGTCTTGTGTGTTGTGTCTCTTGATTCCGTTCAACCCCTTCAATCTACCACATAGATGCGTTGGCCTCGCGACTAAGTCCTTACATTAGGACATTTGCCGTGATAATTCCACGACAGTTGGCGCCCACCGTGGGGCCTGCGCACGGTGGTGTTGAGTTTTTGGAGGGATCTCTTTCAGGGATCGAGAAGTTCGCAATTTTTTTATAAAGGAGAGTCATTGCGGAAGGATTTGCATTATCTCGAAGGCGTGCGGTTGCCAACGTAAGTCGCCAAGATTGGTAGGAGTGATTCCGCCGCACACAAAGTATACCGCAGGAATCCATTGAAGTCATTGATGATTTTGCTACGGATTCGATGGGCGGATCCGATCGCTGTTAGGTGGTCTCTACAAAAATCATCCGGACAGTGGTCGTCAGATCGATTCCGTATAGCTATTGAATGGGCCCATGCACCACCGATATTTTCTACCAAGTCTACGCAGCAAACGGATCAGCATCGAGTCATCGCGGATACACTGAAACCGACGCAAAGCAGCCCTACACCATGGTTAAGTCGCCATAGTTCCTTGTTTTCCTCCAATGGATCAAGCTAGATACACGCACATGCAAGGGGGATCGGTCCCGCGGTGTTCTCACATGAAGCTTGCAAAACAACGGAAAGACACCTCTATTTGTACAAGACAACAGTAGCGATTGTACTACTTCAATTAGTACGCTGCCACGTGATGGTCAGGTTGATCTGCAGCTCTAAATTTTTTATTGGTCAAAACTGCTACATGAGGGAGTGACCAGATTGGAGCGGCCTTTGCAAAATTCATACACAGCGTATATACTACCAAGAAGATTGAAAGCTACCACGTGGTCAAAAGGTCCGTCTTGGTACTAGACGTGATGGCTAGTACACAAGTGGTCAAAAGGAAAAGAAAAGAGACAAGGATTAGCAAAGACAGACGATGGAATCTAGCGCGTGGACATCAAATCATGCCAGTCAGAAATTGTCAAATGCACCGCTTCGGCCCTGCTGGGTCGCCTACTTGCTGTGTTGAGCTGGCTTTGTCACGTGGTGGTTTCCCTGCCGGTTCTCGCTGCCACGGCCCCCCTCAGCTGCCGCACGCTGAGTCGCCGGACGCCGCCGACCGCCTCTGCTCCGGGTCGCTGAATGCCCCGAGCGGCCTCAACTCAGCCGCTGCTGTGGTTCACTGACCCATGCTTGCCGTGAGCCGCCACCTCCGCCTTGGGGTACCTGCTTGGTGGGAGGACAGGCGGATTAATCCTGCGCTGTTAAGAAAAACAGAAGTTATCTACGAACATTGCATACGGATCATCTGTCGTACCAATGCATCAGGATAAAGTTATTTATTACAAAGCTGGTGTTATACCACGGGGGCGCAGCACGTGTTAGCAACTTTTTGCACCGGCGTTCGTCTGTGCCTTGCTACTCGAAGGACATGTGTATGAGCCGTTGCCCCGTGGTCCGGGTTACATCAACTCACCGGGACCACACCTGCAGTCGGTTCATCTGATCGTGCCCGCGCCGACTCAACCGTCCGCGTGCACGGCCAACTCGTTTGTCCGCACGGCTTACAATGTCGCGGCCGACTCACGCAGCCGCTTCGTCTTCTAAATGTCGCAGGTTGACTCCGACATATATATCAACATATCAAAGCCATGTCTGCTCACACAAGCTGTCCAGTGGACATATGTGAGCCGCCCCCGCTATGTTGAGCCGCCCCTTTCATGTTGAATGGATCATCCATCATCCGAACAAAATAGGTGATATCCATCTCAGTTTATTTTATTAGCACATGTTGTTTTTGTCAAAGAACAAGTTTATCTTTGCCTTGGTTTGCAATATTGTTTATGCAGGGCAATTATTTATGACAAAAAGTGATATTATACCGCGGAGATGGAGGCACGCCAACATCTTTTGGCACAGGTGGTCGTCGTTACTCAACTGTCTCCCGCACCGGCTTACAACACCGTGGCCGTCTCTCGCGACCGCACCGGCTTACAACAAGGAGGATGACTCGCCCGTCCGCACCGGCTTACAAATGCTACGGCTGATTCATCTGTCTGCTCCCGCGGCCGACTCACCCGTGAGTGATTTCAACTTAACCTAGTGATCATCAACTTCATGGTGGATTATTTCTGGCCTGGCACATCAGGTGATATCCATTTTAAATATATTTTATTGGCACATATTATTTTTTTCAAAGAGCAGTTTATCTTTGCCTTGGTCTGCAATATTGTTGATGCAGGACAATTGTTCACTACGTCAAAACGACGTGGTTGACTTGCCTATGCCGGTTTACCACAGCGCGACCAATTCATCCGTCTGAGCCGCCTCTGATGCGGCGGTCTTCTTTATCGTCTGTCTCTCCTGGCCTGGTCTACATCAACACATCGGGCCGCACCTGTCTGCATGAATTGTTTATTGAGTATGAGCAAGTAACTACTTGGGAAGCCCGATTTTTCTTCCAACAAATTGGAGGCAAATTATCATGTATTATCAACCGCCGTCTGCACTGGATGGCTCAATGGGCAAGGATACAAGTCGCCGCCACTATGGTTTGGTTAACTTCAAACAGTCAGTTGGAAGGAACCATTGGCCGCATTGCTGACACGGCTCATACGGGATCATTTATAACCCGCCGCAGTCACCTCAACCTTCTGTGGATTCACATCGCGCTATCAACGCCAATGATATACACCTTCTGTTATGATCAAATATGGAGAATCTCAAGCCAACACTTCGAGTCATCTTGAGACTCGGGGGCTACAATGGTATGGCTCGGCAAAATTAGCCGGTTTCAATGAATTCAAGAACTCCGGGTCATTGAAGGGAAAGATAACTCGGCCCTGGAGGCTACTGCTTTATTGGCAAATATTTAAAGGCCGTCAGGAAAATTTCCGGTTCAAAATGAAGATTCCGGTTTAAAATACAGCTCAAGGGACATCTTTCTCCCGCAAAGCTTTGAAGCATTCAAAACCGGTTCAACATCCGGATCAAGGTAAATTTGTCCCTTACAAAACTTTGAGGATCTCAATATCCGGTTTAAGAATTTCCGGTTCAAAAGAATTAATCTCTTGCAAGTTCGAGATATCAGACAAATTAATGGTTACCAAAGGGAACTTGCTGCCATTATGCACGGTTCAAAACATGGGTATCCTGCCTTGCAGATTTATTTTATTATGGTCACTTGGGGGCTTCCTACTTATCGGGCATAGCTATCAGTACCCTCTTGATCGGCACAATGCCAAAATTTATATGGTCACTTGGGGGCTTCCTGTTCAAACATAGGTCATATTCGAACCAAAGAGAACATAGCTGTCGATACCCTTTTGATTAGAAAACTGCTGAACCTACTTGGGGGCTTCTTAATCGTATCCGAATCATAGCTCAACCCCTTTGGGGATCGACGTGGATCGTATTCGAATCAACATCGTTAAACAACTTTTAAGGTCATTTGGGGCTTCCTGTTCAAACATAGATCGTATTCGAACCAAAGAGAACATAGCTGTCGATACCCACTTTTGATCGGCAACACCAACGCCACTGGGGGCTATATGATCGTATTCGAATCTTAGCTTAACCCCTTTGGAACGGTTTAGTGATCGTATTCGAATCATAAGCCTAAAAAAATTTATCTATTTTTATACAATCGCAAGTATTTGAGTTGTCACAAATATCATATGTGTTGGCTCTTATAGAGTTGAGTTATCAACTTCACTTTCCGGGTCACATAAGCCGGCGGTATCATTCAAAGGATCATAGGGATCTTGTGATCTACTTGTGTGCAGGATAAGACTACATTTTGGTGGTTACCCGCCCTGGCTTTTGACGTTAAGTCGCCAGGGCATATGTTGTTTAAACTCTTTGCAGGATTTGCAGAATATGACATATAAATGATTAAGTTCAAGCTTATTACCAAAGTTGATGCTTCAAAATGATTATCTATTCTGGATTTTTCTCAAAGGCTATAAGCCGCCGGGTTATAAAAATTTCGGCTTACAATGGAGGCGTATTAAATCGCCATCGGCCAAGATCCGCCGGGTATTTAAACTCCGGATTTACTTGTCAACAGATAAGGTATTCAAAGTCGCTTTGGCGCAATGGCTATTATTTTATCAATGGATATGGTTTATTCTACAATGGAAGGAATAGTCCCGAGTCGCTGCAGGCTTACGACCTGGCACTTGGGGCTACATTATTTAAATTGAGATTACATCGAATATACAAGTCCCATGTCGCTGCGAGCATGCACCATGACACTTGGGGCTAATGCAAAGTCATTTTTTGTGCACCTCATTGAAGACCTGACTCTTCACATCGTAATGAGCCGGCCCTTGGGGGCTACCAATTGCTCCTGTTAAAATTCAAGATACACAAGCCTTATTCCATTATATTGAAGGATCCTTTGCTCGATTGGTAAAGCACAAAGCTCTTAACCTTGTGGGCGTGGGTTCAAGCCCTGTGGTGGGGTTACATCATATGATATTATTTCCAATGAAAAGTCCCAGCTCAGTATTATCTTACTAAGCCGGCCCTTGGGGGCTAATGCATATTGCTCTTTGCTGAAGACAATTCTAGGATGACCCGACTACACTACTATGACTATAGCCGACTCATGGGGGCTACACAACTGGATTTTTATTTAAAGCCATGGTGATAAGTCCTGGCTTATTCATGCTGATTAAACCGACCCTTAGGGGCTACAGGTAATATGGATATAAGGGAGAAATATCTTCAAATTCGCAATTTTAAGTAAATCAAATTGACCCGGTGTCTGCAAAAACCATAAACCGACGTCGGCGACAATTATGACTCGGCATCATCTATTTATAACCCCGCAATTTTGGTAATCATAAACCGACAAGTTTTATATCTTTTCAAGCCGGCTGAGTATAAGTTGAATATTTGAAGACCAATATTTTTGTCAAGTCAAAGCATTGAAAGCCGACTCAAGTGGATTATCTCTTACAATATTTCTCAACAAGAGACCAATGTCATCAGCAAATTGACTCTGAAGCTGGCCTGTTTACCCGGATTTTTCAAAGGAAGTATCTGGATTTTTTGCATTGGCAAAATTTGAACATATCTGCTAAAGAGATTTTCTATGAGATTATGGATACATATCAAGAAGGAGATGACAAGGACTTAAGGATGATCAAGTGCCGGCTTACAAAGAATATTTAACCCGGAACACAACCTATCAAATTTGTTCTTGTGTTTGTTTTACAGGATCAGTTTAACATGGATAAATCCAAATTAAATTGGGGGCTAATGTCGGGGATATACCCCGCGGTATGACCCGGCCGGAAGTATGACCCGGCCGGACTTGGCGCTTCACCGATGACCCGCCGGAGGACTGGCGACTCACGGGTCTGGCGGCTCACTGGTCAGACGACTCACGGATGACCCCGAAGGCGGGTCACATAGAAGACTAGGCCCAAGGCCCAGTAGGCCGGCTCATATTATGGTGGGCCAGCTTAAGACAGAAGGCATGAGGAATATAACTATTTGTATAAGCCGTCCATGAGGGGCCGGGTTATGCATAGAGAGATCTATCAGAAGAAGCCCAAGACCAAGCGTGAAGATGGTGGTTCAATAAAGGGTCTAAAGCCCACGGGCGACTTAAGGCCCGTCGTAGTAAACCACCATAATGGCATGACTTGTATCATAAGGTAGATTTAACTAGTCACTGAGACGGAGACTGTTTATGAGCCGGCCGGGACTCTGTAAGCGGCAGGGCGTCAACCCGTGTATATAAGGGGACGACCCGCCAGCGGCTTAGGGCAGGAAACAATCTCTAGGTCTAGACACGAAGAGCCAGCTTATGCGGCGACTCCCTCATGAGCATAATGAGACCTAGCCACAAACAACATGTAGGGTTATTACCGGATGATGTTTCGCGGGGCCCGAAGCTATCTAAATCCTCGTCTTGTGTGTTGCGTCTCTTGATTCCGTTCAACCCCTTCAAGCTACCACATAGATGCGTTGGCCTCGCGACTAAGTCCTTACATTAGGACATCTACCGTGATAATTCCACGATATCCAGGGCACTGCTCTGTTGTGATGGATCGTTCCGTCCTTGGAGCAGCTCCAGTGAGCCGTAAGACGTCAAGGCTGAAGCAGCACAAGACAGACATCGTTAATCTCAAGTGGGATTCTAATAACATCTCCAATAGATGATGTAAAATACATTACCAAAAAGTGATAGATGTAAAATTTACATCACCAAAAACCACATGAGTACAACACATGAGGTAAAAATTGTTGACTCTGAACTTAACTGCCGAAACTGAAATTTACTGTGGAATCTGAATGTTACTGTCGAAACTGAACGCAATGGTAGAAGAGAGGCACTTCACATGGGATAGTTTAGGGAGGGCCTGCAGTTCATCTCCAACTTGCACCCCCTGAGCCGCCAGCCACCACCGGCCGAACCCCTTGCCGCCTCGCCGCCCTGAAACAACTCCCCACCGCTGGTCCACCGCCGCCTCGCCGCCCCGAAACAACTCCCCACCGCCGCCTCGCCGCCCCGAAACAACTCCCCACCGCCGGTCCGCCACCGCCTCGCTGCCCCGAAACAACTCCCCACCATCAGTCCGTCGCCATACAGCCAGCCCTCTAGCCCCTCGCCAAGCTTTTTCTCCGGCGATCCCCACGCCACCGCCCCACCACCGCGCCCCCACCGCCGGCGAGCAGCACCCCACCTAGAACCCTAAGATAGATAGTGGGGTACCTCCCCGGCGAGCCCCCCTTCCCCGCTGCGGGTGGTTCTTCCTTAACTCCGACGAGACCCACCACCCCCTGAAAATCGACTGACGCAAAAGTGGATTCAGTCGACTGAAGTGTAGCTAAATCGGAGCAGAGCAGCAGCACGAGCAAGGGGAGAGCAGCAGCGCGAGAGAGCGAGCGAGAGCCTGGGTAGCAGCAGCAGCAGCGCGAGCGAGAGCCGAAGCAGCAGTAGCAGCGCGAGCGACCGAGCGACAGCCGGAGCAGCAGCAGTAGATCCGGCTGGTATGGACGCCACCACTGAAGGGGCCTCGCACTGGGGAGATCCACCGTGGAGATGTCCCCCGCGGCGCCGGCTTCGAGGTAGCCGCTCCATGGGCGTGCGGGATAGAGCACCGTCGGCGCCGGGAGGTCGAGTTACGGAGAAGGTGCGATGCGATGAGTGTACAACCTCTTTGGTGGCGCCGACTAGGCCTCGGCTTCGTCCCAGGAGCCGGTGAGGATGCTGCGGTTCCAGTGGAGCAGGTTAAGGCGGCGCTGTGGGGATGGAGCAGCCGCGATAGACGAGGCGATCATCGGAGAAGCTCCTTGGACGTGGAGGACGGGACGGCTGAACCGGTGGGACGACGGGATGGACGACGGATCCTCATCCGGGGAGGCGGATGAGTGACGTCGAGCAGTTGCGGTGGACGACGTCGTTGGGGAAGAGGCTCCGGCTGGGCAGCGGCAAGGTGGCGGACGGAGGAGGGTGGGGTATCGCGGCTGGAGCGGAGAGGTTATGGCGGCCAGATTTCGAATGGCGAAAAGGAGGCGATGGGAGGGGGGAACCATGACTTAGGGACGCGCTTGTCCAAAATGTAGGGTGTGTTACATAAGTACCCCCACCGATTTGAACTAGCGGCCCTTTCGGCTCATGGTTAAATGGGGTCTTTCGCGTGTTGGGATTTGACAGCTGGAGGGAGTTTTCACGCGCGTTGTAATTTCGGGATAGCAAGGCACGGGCTGTGAAGGCGCCAATTTTGGGAGCACGATATCTGAATTTTTGGAATATAACAAGGCGCGGGTTGAATTTTAGGGACAAGCCTAACATGTAATATTGTACTTGTACATATCAAATCAATTCGCACTTCCCTCAACGAAAAGAACGAAAAAATAATAACTATTCACACCACACAAAGAGAGACTCTTGTCCCATTTTACTATACAAATGCTATTCAAAGCTACTCCCTCCTTCCATCTATATAGGGCCTAATGCGTTTTTCGAGGCTAAATTTGGCCAACCAAATATTAGATCAATAATATATGAAATGCAACTTACACAAAGCACACCGTTAAATTTGTGTGTGAAAGGAGCTTTCAATGATATAATTTTCACATTGTGCATGTCATGTACTATTAATCTTGTCAATAGTCAAAGGGGGTCCTAAAAAACGCATTAGGCCCTCTATAGATGGAAGGAGGGAGTATGGATCCATGTTATGTCCAATTAAATTTTTTCGCTGACTGTATAATGCATGTAACCTACTCATGCCAACATTTTAGTGCATTCCAAATGTCTATATTACCGCTGCAACTCGAACTGAATTTGAATTCGTTTCTCTATTTCAATAAGAATCTACAATCATGATTGTTGCCAACTTCAACCATCATTCGTGTATTACCTTAACAACACACTACATGATTACTATAGAGATAGATATGAACTGTGTGTACTATATGAACTCGAATTCAATTTTTTGAATACACTTGATTTTGATTCCAAATAATAGTACATTTGATGTACTAACTATATATTCATAATCTAAACCATGTTCCATACGTACACCGTGTTTATCACACAAAGTATAGTGCCCCGCCCCCTACATTATGACAAGTATTTAGCCCTGAGCTGCAAAAGCCACACATTAGCCCAAATTATAATTAATGTTCTATATATTATATGTAGTACTAGCAAGATGCCCATGCGTTCCACGGAACATCAACATGATCAAGAGGAGGCCTTATTTGCAAATATGGAGAGGGTTGTGGGTACCTTTTTTCAAAATTGCCATAGTTTCCTTACTATCCGCCTGATATAAATCGGACGGCCTATATTGCAGGATGGCAGGCACACCATCATCAACAACTCTTTTTTATAAGAGTAGAGATAAAATATATTATATGTAGTATAACATGTTCATAACCACATCATGTGTATCACCGTTATATATACTTGATGAATACCCCGCACGTTGTTGCGGAAATTATAGTAAGAAAAATAGATATATGTATTAGACAAATGAAATATAAATAATTTGAAATATCAAACATTAGCTAGTGCGTCAGTTCCCATTTACTAAATACAGTGACCCCGCCATTCATCTGTACATCCACAACATCTCACTTACAAAGACCAAATGAATATGCCACAATTCAAATAGGAATTGGAGGTTTGCTTGGGAGGTGGTAATGATTCTTCTCAGTTGACCACATCATATCTCACTATTTATCTCATCTGATGAGGATAACAAACAGCCACCCGCATTAACAGAGGACAAAGTGCTGTGAGTGGATAGTGAAAAAATAATAGTGTGTAAGAAGAGTTGCATGATGGTAAGAACAGAACCATACCATTTCAGGTAGTACCATAATTTATGCAAAAAGATTGAACCCCTACTAAAATTTGTGAAATAAATATTATAGAAAATTAGGTAGAAAATTATGTTTTGGGATGGAAAAAAAGTAGTAATACAATTTGACTTAGTAAGGCGAGACCAGTCAAGGGAGAAGGCTTCTAAAATTACCACAGTGATGAAACTTTTGTTCAATAACTGAACATGGCATTCCATAAGCATTTTACAAATTCTGTCTATTCTATTCCAGGTTTGTTAAGTCCAGTTAACCTGTTTGAAAGTAAGGACATGCATGTTAAGTCGAACAACTATGACAACAAAGAGGGATTAGTAAATTAAATCCTACAAATTGTACAAAGCCGAACTGAAGGTGTAGAACTAAAACAATTCAATAGCAATCAAAGAATGACAATCAGTAATGATAATTATAGGAGGACATGATCTTACCTCTATAGATGGGAAATTAGCATTTGAGAGCATGACCACCAAAGTTGTCATCGTAGATAACAAATAGAAAAAGCATATGAAAAAATTTCTTCAAATGTTTTTTTTAATCATCTTCCTTCAACAGTTCGGACCCATACTTCTTGTCAACATTCTCTGTTCCACACATCTGCTAAATTAACTCATGAATTATCATATGAGGATGACTCGAAGACAACTGCAAACTTTAGGAACCTGCAAACATAAGGTATTTTGATTAATCAGAAATACAATCAGAAATACAATCAGCACACACCAGTATTTACAAATAGTATATGTGTTGAACAGCAAAGAAGATTATGGGCATCATTACCATAAAAAAGCTTTGTGCATTTTTAAGGCAATTTCTTCAGTGGTCCTTTTTAGCAATGCACACGACGGTACAATCTGTGAAAGGATGATACAACCCTACTAACGAATCAGACCAGTAGCAAGTCTACAATGAATTTACAATCTAAAACAAAGCAAAGTTGATAAATGAACTTTTAATGGAACACTAAATAATCAATTTGGGGAATCAACCTGCACGGAAGGATATTCACGCACACAAAGATTTGACGATACAATACCCAAACATCAGTACATGAGAGACATCATTTACTCTTATTCATGGCTTCAGGAGCTAGCCAAGCTAGTCAATTGCTTGTGGGGAGTTGCAGCGTGAGTTTTCCACTGCTCGTGGTGCTAAGGGATGGGATCAATCTACCCACACATGTATCAGGTCCAGCCAACGGCAAATGGCAAGATAGGGCGGGTGAGGGTACCTTGTGGTGAGGTGCAGATCTTGATGGACTGGCCATGGCGAACAGGAACGGTGACGACGAGCGGACTGTTGTTGAACATACTCAGAGTCAGGTAGGAGGAGGAGAGCGACACTGCGGGGCGGTGGCTGCGCAACGGAGGCGGGCTCCCATTGATGACGGACTGGTTCTAGAAGCCTCCACACCACGCCACCTCTCAAGATTTACCAGCAGGCGACGTCGTGCATTGCCGAGACTCAAAATTCGTTGTCTCCAGCGTGGTAAGCGCGAAACCTGATTACCTGAGATTGATGTGGTGTGGACGAAGGCTTAAAGGGGAGAACGCTCCATCTGTTACCCCTGCAATTATGCGGAGAAGTTGAATAGGATCTTATGGAAATCAATGGGCGAGGGAGTTAACTTGGAGATGGGTGGGGGCGTTAATTGGGGAGATGATTCACGCACGAGGTGGTAGGACTTCTTCTGTACTCTTTATTTTTTTTATTATAAACTTTTTGTATTCTGTACCACTGGCGAGCGTCCACTGGATTCTCCTGTAAACTGATATAACTGATCGCTGAGGTGGCTGTTCTCTGCGTTGCTGAACTTTGGTTGGCCCCGCATGTAAGCCGGTTGTAGAATGATGATGTGGCTGACCTGATGATGTGGATAGGCTGCATGTCAAGAGAAATAAGATAGTGGGGATGGACTATTTAGGTATTATAGATTCACGCATGCGTCGGTTTAAAACACTATGATAAATTCTTCAAATATCCGAATTCGCTTTTAATAATGAATTATGATCTCTATTCGTCTTTTACACCCACACAATCCCCTTATCTTTGTAACCAGCGCTAACTTTCTCTCGTGCATGCACACGCCCGCATCCCTCTCACCCTCCCTCAGCATTCTCTAGCTCCATCACGCAAATTCGTCTTTTCACTTTAGGTCGTTCACCCATGGTGTGTGTAGCCCCCCCCCCCCCAGCTCCTTCTTTACGGCACACATCGATTGATATGCCTCTCTAGCCAGGTGTGCCTACCACAAACACAAGCGTCCCCTCTTCTCTTCTCACCGTCCATGCCTCACCCCCACCACTCTTTTCATCTATCTCGTACTCGCACACTCCTTCCCCCTCGATATAGTATGCCTCTCGCACCACCTCTTAGATGCATCCCTCTCTCTCTATCCTTCTCCCCTGGCCTTAATTGCCTCTAACACATACATGCATGTATACCGATCGATCTCCCTACATATACCTAGGTCGACTTTAACTATCTTCCCCCACCCATCGATCGACGTACCTCACAAGTTATGTCTCTCCTTTCGCTGACAGAGGACGATTGATCTTCCTATGTAGTTATGTCTGCTTACTACAGCCATATCGTCCCCCCCCCCCCTCATCATTATTGCATGCCTCCTGACCCGTCTCCCACACGCACGCGCACAGACAGGCAGCCATCCCCTCTCTTATTGATATTGAAGGCGTGCCCTCCGTTTGTCTAGCAAGCCTCTCCCACCATTTGTTAGAAGCAACTCCACTACCACCCCCTCCAACACTCTAGCTCTGTCTCTCTCCCAACCTTATTCCTCTCCTACACATATGCATGGATGTCGATCGATCTCCTTTAATACATAAGGTAGGCCTCTCTCCTCCTCCACACATATACCAGCCATTGTACCTTTATAGTTAATAAGGCCTCCCCCCACCACCACACACCGGTAGTCGAGCGCTGTAGGTAGGTATCCATGCCAGAGAGACAAACTGCACCTGTCCCCTCTCACGTTCCAGTAGGCTAGCCACCCTATATCTTTGACGTGGGCACACACAAATTCGATGGCACTCTTTATCGATCGAGCGCGCGCGCACACACACACACACACACACACACACACACACACACCATCCCTCTCTTCGATTCTATGGATACCTCAAGCCGATGATACCTCCACTCTCTTCTCGTGATCGCCCCCTCTATATATACGATATATTCAGGACTCTATTTTCACACACATTGCATATGTTACATTTTTTTATTGACACACGCAAAAAAACACTCACGAACCCAAACACACTATATCTCTCTACGTTTGTATCTCTCTCACACAACCCCACGTAGGTGGTGTACCTACACGAAGAGAATAGGTGCACGTACTCACGCTTCGTGCCCAGCCACACCCACGCGGGTACACGGTGGAGCTCATTTCTGTACGAAATGGCAGCCCACGTGCTAATTTGAACGCGTGTAGCGGTTGTTTACCTACGGAAGTTGTGTACCACGCGTGCACGAAACAAAGTTCGACTTGATGCATTGGCGCGTTATTTTTAAATAAAGTTATATCACTCAATGGCACGTACATTGTAACATCCAAAAATTTCAATTTGGAATGTTATACATAGATCATTCATGCATATCATATTTTTGTTGCATTTCATTTCGCGATCCTCGAAATTCTAAGCAACTCAAGGACCCTCGGAGACTGGGCCAAAGCCTAGCCAAGCCAGGTCGGCCCAACCCTGCGCCACCGCCTCCCCGTGCCCAAGTTAGACAGGACACGGCAGCCGCCGCAGACGCCGCCCGGGACTCCTGCCGCCCCCTTCCCCAAGCCGACCCCGCCCCTCCCCCTCTTAAATACCCCGCCGCCGCCGCCCCAAATCACCACCCCCATCGCATGCGATGCAAGCAGCAGCCGCCGCCGCGCCGCGCCTCGCCTCGCCTTGCACCGCCGCCGCCGCCAAGACTCCCCCACCGCCGTGCCACCGCCCGCCGTCGCCGCCACCCCGCATCCCCACCTCGCGCCTTCGGAGCCGCCGCCTCGCCGCCGGATCCGCCGTCGCCGATCTGATCCGGAGCCGCTCAGTTTTTGTTGGTTTAGGTAAAAACCGTCGGTTAAAAAAAAACCTAGTTCATTTTTTTAGATCTGTTCACCGGTTTTCTTGGTTTAGTTTATTTTGCGGACGTTCATGCGTACGTTTGTTTTAGCGAACGGTTTTCGCCCGTTAGCCACAGACAACGAACGTTTGTTCGTTAGCCCGTTCGTCAATTTTTCTTTTTCTCATATTTTTCGCGATTATTTTCGATCGCGATTTCTGATCCGATTTTCGTTATAGTTTATCTTTTCGCTTGTTTATCGGAATTAGGCGATTCAAGCGGCTAGATCTTCGTCTCGAAACCCTCTTTCTGTTAAATCAACTTGAACAAGATTTTGGTACTGTAAAATTTGACTTTCATCCATATTAGTAATCGGATTTTGTTTCTTTCGCAGTTTGAGTTTCGTTGCTCTGTTTGATTTGATTCTTTTTGCAAACCGGAGTTCTTAAGTTGAACTTTCTGGTAAATTATTATTATTTTAGTTTTGCCCGTGCATCTGTGATTGATTGCTTATGTATGCTATTGTTTGTTTGTAATAGAATTTCCGGAGTGCGAAGCGTGCTACTACGACTCCCTAGGTTTTGCGGATCGTCAGCAAGGCAAGTAACACATTGATCAAACTCTTTTCATACCCAGTTTTTATGCATTAGCTCCAATCCTCAAACACTGCATGAATAGGATGTGATTAACTTGTGGGTATTGGGAAGTAGTTGATGAGGTAGAACCTATTGCCCTGTTATTATAAAACTGTCGGCGTTCTGGGAACGGGGGTACCCAGACTTGCCTTCCTGCGGCCTGCGGGGTGGCTCAAGGAGTGGCCCAGTACGGCCCATATTCATCAACACAAGCTCAAGACCCTCGCGAGGGGCCAAGCCTCGCGGGGCGGACGACAAGAAGCTTCCTCAGGCATGGCCTCGTCAGGCTGGCTCGCGAGGAGGCGGAGAGATCAAGGCGGGGTACCTCACGAGGTGCCCATGACGCAAGCCATGACGACCGAGGGCGCCAGGCGGGCGCCAGCCCGCGCAGTGTCCTCATTTCCCCTTTGGTGCAAAGGAGGCAAGCGCAGGCCAACGCATCAGGCAAAGGCAACCATTTTGGTGCAACAAGACCAAGACCAGCAGAACGGCAGGAAGGAGGTCATCGTGGAGCCCAAGCCGGCGTCACCGTCATAGTATTTAGCAGGCGAGGACCGACTTTAGTCAGGATAAGTGTACTAGATGTTCCCCTTCAAAATGGCCAATTGTTGGCGCCCTTCCCCATCAATATTTGGGAAGAGGCCCAGAGCCTCCCTCTATAAATAGGACTAGCCACCACCAAGGCAGAGGGGGACAGAAGGGGAAGAGGATCGATCAGGAAGGATCAATCCGGAAGAGACCTATCAGATAGAACCCTAGCAGAGAGAGAGAGAGAGGCGATCGAACTCACCCAAGCAGTTCATCGCACCAGCTCAAGAACAGCCCGTCGCGAGGCTGTTCTCCCTTTGTATTGTTCATCATCAGCCCCTGAGACAATCCACCACACCACAAACTGGAGTAGGGTATTACACCACAATGGTGGCCTGAACCAGTATAAACCTCGTGTCCCTTGTGTTGTTCTTTGTGTAGTCTAGATCCTTGCGAGGCGACGAGACGTAGGAAGGTTGGAGGTGCGATCTCTGCGTGCACCCCAGAGTTCGAACCTAGAGGGTCTGCCGGAACCCAAAATCCGACATTTGGCGTGCCAGGTAGGGTGCACCGGAATCCGCCTTCCGCCGCCCTGCTCTTCGCCGCCCCTCGCATCCATGTCAGACGCTCGTCGAGCCCGCGCCGAGCGCCGGGCCGCTCTCGCTACTCGCGTCGCCCAGACGGCCCCTGTCGGCAGCCGCCTCCGCCGTTCCCCGTTGCCTGCCATCAACACCGCCACCTGCCCGGCGGGGAACGAGCAGCAGGCGTCGTCTCTGCATCCTTCGGTGCGGCACTGCCACCCCATCGCTGACTCCAGCCGGTTCTTCGTCCCACGTCCGTCGCGCTCCTGCATACGTGCACGCCATGTTGCCCCTGGCACGGGAACTCCTGCACTACCGTCCCATCGACGACATCTACGATGAGTGGCTCGTCCGCATCACCGAGCTCGTCAGCGCCGCTGGAGGCTCCCCTGCGCCGTCCCTCTCACTGCACCGCGCCCTGCCTTGCGCGGGCGATGAAGCTCCGGGGGCGCCTCAACCGCCTCCCCCTCAAGAAGGCCCCTTGGCCCCAAGGCGCGTGGCCCCAGGGCGGAACCCACTCCGTCCGGCACCAGCACATCAAGAGAAGAGCTGCCAAGAGGTCCCTCGTCCCCAAGAAGCTGCCCGAGTGCTCCTCGCACCGGCCCGTCACGACCGCGCTCCTGCTACAGCGTGCCAAGACCCCGCGCTGCTCCTAGCGGCAGCACACAGAGACCTCCAAGATCAATCCCTCCGTCACCAAAGGCCTCCCGCAGCCACTGCAGGCGGCCGTGCCTTCACCGCCGAGCTGCGCAGCGTGGCCTGGCCGGGCAAGTTCAAGCCAGACCTGCCCCCACGCTACGATGGCACGGCCGACCCTGCGGAGTTCCTCCAGCTCTATGATCTGGGCATCGAAGCCACCAACGGGGACGAGAAGGTCATGGCGAATTGGTTTCCCATGGCGCTCAAGGAAGGTGCCCGCACCTGGCTCCTGAACCTGGCTCCTGGCACGATTTCCTCCTGGAACGAGATGCGCACCCGATTCATCGCCAACTTCCAAGGCACCCGCGATCGGCCCCCGACCATGAGTGACTTGCGCCGCATCAAGCGGCAGTCAGGGGAGACCCTGCAAAAGTTCATCCAACGTTTCAACAACGCTCGGCTTAAGATCCCCAGGGTATCTGAGGAGGCCATCATCTCAGCCTTCTCCGATGGTTTGTGTGACGTCAAGATGAAGGAAGAGCTCACGATCCATGAAGACCTGTGCACATCCCTGGAGCTGTTCAACTTGGCGACCAAGTGCGCCAGGGATGAGGAAGGACGCCTTTCCCTTCTTGAGCTGCCGGCTGCCGTCCCAGAAGAGAAGAAGCCCAAGGTCAAGGACATGAAGCGCAAGGGGGCTGCCGTGCTTGTAGCAGAGCCGAACACCAAGCGAGGAAGGGATCAGCCTGAGTCATCCAAGGGCAGTCGGTACTGCGTGTACCATGACCTCCACACCCACAACACCAACGAATGCCAAGAGCTCAGGGCCATGCGGGACGTGGGTGCCGGCCGACGCCCCGAGCGCAGCGACCGGGTCTACGGCCGAGGAGGAGGAAGAGGTGGAGGACGATGGGAAGACTGTGGCCCTCGCCAAGGGTGGCGTGACCGACCTCGCGAGGACCGCTGGTAGGATCAGCCTCGCGAGGGAGGTTGGAGGGACCCGCCTCGCGAGGGAGGCTGGAGGGATCAGCCTCGCGAGGATCGCCCACAAGGCAACGCAGGCCTCCCTCCTCTGCCACCGCAGCCAAGGAGAAATGAAGACCATCATCAGGACGAGGGGGCTAGGGGCTTCCAGGAGCCGCGCGCAATTGCTTGCATCATGGGCGGAGCTCAAGCCCCAGCCTCTCAGCGCATCTTCAAGCAGTTCGCCCGCGAAGTGAATGCAGTCCTCCCCAGGCTCGAAGCCACACGCCCCCTCAGGTGGTCAGCGTGCGCCATCACATTCAGCTCAGCGGATCAGCTCAAGTGCGCAGCCACATCCGGAGTCCTCCTGATGCTTTGTTCCCCAATCATCAGCAATGTGCAAGTCACCAGGACCCTCATCGATGGCGGAGCAGGGCTCAATGTCCTGTCCGTCGAGACATTCAACAATCTCCAAGTGCCATACAATCAGCTTCAGCCAACCAAGCCTTTCTCCAGAGTCACTGATGGCTCCATGGTTCCGATAGGGCAGGTCCACCTTCCTGTCACCTTCGGGACACGCGACAACTACCGCACTGAGCTCATTGACTTCGACGTCGCTCACATTTTCCTGCTGTACAATGCCATCCTCGGGTACCCAGCATGAAACTAGAACCACGAATCTTCGGGAGAACGGGCAAGATTTAGAGGAAAAACTCTTCTTCTGTCTTCAAAGTTGAGAATGACGACGAGAAACACCATCAAAATTGTTGAGGTACTCCGGAAGAATGAAAAACAAAGACGTTGAGTCAACAATGAAAATGATTTGAAATCGATCTTGGAAAAACATCTGACTGATGAAATTCATACTTACGTCAAATTCGAAAAGAATTTGAGAATAACTCCGGGGAAATTAGAAGAGTCAGGTAAGATCCTGGGAAAAGACCTGTGGGTTAGGGCCCACTAAAGGAAAGCACTGTTGGAAAGGATTGTTGAACAGGTAGATGATGCACCGGAAGAACTGAAATATTTGAATGAGGTGACAACCTCGAATTAATTGGAACACAGACAAATCTCCTGGGATGTCTTCGGTACTCCAGAATGATAAACTGGCGAGAGGCGAACGAGCAAAGAGAACACTTGAGTCGAGGAAAATAATATGATCGAACCGAGAACTTGAATTGAGAACACCGGAAAAGAAAGAGATGAAGAATGACGAACGAGACGAGAATTCACCGGTTGAAATAATTGAGGGAATACTGAAAAAGGTTCCACATGAATTTAATTGATGGTCGAAAGAGACTCAGACTCCGGGAAGAAAAGGGTGGGAGGGCGGGAAAAACAAAGGCAACTGGAAGGGGAAACCGACGAATATCTTGAAGAGAAAACACCAGTTGGAATCATTGAGGAAAAAGGCAAAGACTTCGCATGAGTAGGAAGGATACTCGATTACGGACTCCGGTTTCGAGAAGAAAAGGGTGGGCGGTGGGAAAGAAAACAACTGAGGATTGAACTCAAAGATGAAGAGGCTCGAGTCGACTTGACGAGAAATGCACCGGATGAAAAGAGCTGAGGAACAACGATCGGAAAACCAACTGCGTGATCCTAAAGAAAATTTGAAGGGAAGAGGAGTAATTCAAAACACCTACGCCGAGATTCCTCACCAGAGCGATTTAAGGGCTGAGGAGTAAAAAGAATTCCTACTCTCTCGATATAACTAGACTCAAAATAGTTTTTTTCTAGACTCAACAACGCCAAACTACACGATCAATCAAGGGGCTCCTAGTGTCGGTCGAGGCTCGATACCAACTTGTCACGCCAAATATGCGACCCTATCCAAAAGGAACTCAAGGTCCCACCAAGGATAGACCGATATTGAAACGCTTTTGCAAGGTGGATATCATTACATCAACATTACATAATAGATGGGGATACATACAAAAGGCACAAATGCCACAAGAATACATCAACATCATAATACAAGATCAACATCCGACTACGGATGAAACATAAACAGAAACTCAAACAATATCCACCTGCTAGCCAGGCTGCCAACCCGAACCTATCCCCGATCGAAGAAGAAGCGGAAGAACTACAACACAAGCAAACATCGCCTCACGCCATGATCATCGCAAACCTGTACCTGCAATCGGTGGTGTAGTAATCTGTGAGCCACGAGGACTCAGCAATCCCATTACCATGGGTATCAAGACTAGCAAAGCTTAATGGGAAAGGAAAGGGTAAAGTGGTGAGGTTGCAGCAGCGACTAAGCATATATGGTGGCTAGCATACGCAAATGAGAGCGAGAAGAGAAACAAAGGAACGGTCGTCAACTAGTAATGATCAAGAAGTGATCCTGAACTCCTACTCACATCAGACATAACCCAGAAACTGTGTTCTCCTGTCGATCAACCCTGAAAAGAGACGCTCACGGTTACGCACACGGTTGGTGTATTTTAGAAGAGTTTGCTTCAAGTTTACTACAACCGGATATTAACAAATTCCCATCTGCCACATAACCACGGGCACGGCTCTCGAAAGTTTATACCCTGCAGGGGTGTCCCAACTTAGCCCATGATAAGCTCTCGCAATCAACGAAGGATATTCCTTTTCCCGGGGAAGACCCGATCAGTCTCGAATCCGGCTACAAGACATTTCGACAGAATAAAACAAGACCAGCAAAGCCGCCCGGATGTGCCGACAAATCCTGATAGGAGCTGCACATATCTCGGTCTCGTGGCACACCGGATGAGCAGACGTCGGGTTGGCATAAACCCCGATTGCCGGGGTGCCGGACATCACTTGGTTTGGACCAGCACTCGAAGGAGAACTGCCCGGGGCTAAAATAAAGATGACCCTCGGGCTCAAAACCCAAGGGAAAAAGGGCATAGGTGAGGCAAATGGTAAAACCAATGTTGGGCCTTCTTTGAAAAGTCTTATTCAAAGCGAACTGTCAAGGGGTCCCATAAATCACCCGACCGCATTAGGGACGCAAAATCCGGGAACATAATACCGATATGACGGAAACTAGGGCGGCAAGAGTGGAACAAAACACCAGGCATAAGGCCGAGCCTTCCACCCTTTACCAAGTATATAGATGCATTAATAATATAAGATATATTGTGATATCCCAACAAGTAAACATGTTCCAACAAGGAACAACATCTCCATGTTCCAACAAGGAACAAACTTCATCTTCACCTGCAACTAGCAACGCTATAAGAGGGGCTGAGCAAAGCGGTAACATAGCCAAACAACGGTTTGCTAGGAAGGGTGCAAAAGGTTAGAGGCTGACATGGCAATTTGGGAGGCTTGAAGAGCAAATGATAGGTAGCGCAGCAAAGCGATAGAACGAAGCAACTAGCATAGAAATGATAGTAGTGAGATCCAGGGTAGCGGTCATCTTGCCTGAAATCCCGCAAGGAAGAAGAACGATTCCATGAAGAAGATGAACGGATGAAGCCGAACCAAGCGTAGACGAACGAATCCTCACGATCGCAACGAAACAGGAACTAACAAGAAGAAGCACACAACATGGTAAACACACCACACATGAACAAGACATGATGCACAACAAGCATGATGCATGACACGGCTACATGAAGCTACTCATGGCAACGGATGATGCAAACAAGAGCAACACATCAAGGCAAGTTTAAATGAGGCCGGAAACAACATAGAACAATTCCGGTAAGTCCTCATATGCAAATTTCAAAATTGGTCCAAATCTGAATAAACCTTATGTTCAAGTTGTAAAACAGCAATTTAAGATGCACCAAGATGATCTACACGATAAACATGGTATTGATGCAAAAACAAGATACGGCCTAGAAGATATGAGCAAAACAAGATAAACATGGCATTGATGCAAAATGCATACAAACATCAAGAAAACACCTCAAAACATGAATGCAACATGATAATATGAAACTACATGCAAAAACAAGCAAGTTTCATATAGAGCACACTCAACACGGAGCAACGGTTCAACACATACACATGAAACAAGTTTAAAGGACAAGCTGTACAAAACAGCAACTAGGCATATTGCAAGCACCTAAACAACAAGCTAAAACATCTCAACATAATAACAAAAGGCATGGGCATGATGTACAGGTAAAGCATGACAAAACATGAACACTGAGCTATCTCCAGAAATCACTAGAACATGCTCAAACACACATGGAAAGATTGCAAATAATAACAGTTTCAGACTTATCAGGAAATAACATCAGGTTGCAATGTTTAGAGCTATCAAACAACATGCTACAGGAAGGCAAACAAAGGCATGGCATGAATCTACTAATAGCATAGAACAAAAGTCCCTTACTGACCATGAACCGAAAAGGATCAGAAAATATGATGACACCCATGTAAACATAACAAGTTATATTACAGATTCATACATGGCAGGAACAACAATAATTAGGCATGTTGGTGAGCTTGAACCACTCACCACAGAGCAATACATGGCATGGCAAGGCAACTCACAGTAAGAAGACATGGCATAGAAGCTATACATGGCAAGAACAACATCATAACATACACGGATCAACTACAACAACCTTGGCAAAATTGAATAACATGTAAACAACCTGCCAGGAAACATTTTATAACAAAAGTAGAGCTCGATTGACTCAAGCTATGGCACTACATAATTGCAAACAAGGGCATGGATGGATAGAGAATAATCATATGTTCAAAACATCTTTACTGAAGTATCTCAAAATAAGCATGGATCTCTCGGTAGCATCAAGTTTACATGGCATAAAAATATCGCAGAGCAGGGCTGAAATCAGCAACATCATGAAGCCTAGTTTGCATGCTTGTGCTAGTCACCACAGAGATCACAAAAATACACGGCATACACCCCTGTAAAGATGGCATGGCATATTACAAAACACATGTAGGACTCATGTTCATAGGGTGCACACATCAATCATGGCAAAAATGACAAAAGTGCATGTTCTGGTAAGAATCTGAAACTAACATCACATAGCCCTCTTCTAACAGCATTTAGGGCATCAAGATGAGCTCAAATGAAAATAATGCAATGAGATGAAATGAGGTACTTGTTGAGACGAACAATTTGACATATTACACGCACAAAACGGAGCAGTATGCAGAGAGTTATGACATGATGAATATGGCATGAAAATGTAAAAATAACTCGGGACTTAGGCGTTTTAGGGGTCAACCTTAGGTCTTCTCTGGATCTGGATCCGGGTGGCACGGATCCCGAGGATCACCGGAGGACGCTCGCCGGAGTTGCGGGAGGAGGAGGAGGCCAGCCGGAGTTGGAGGGGCGCGGGGAAGGGCGCGGCCGGCGGGGCGGCGAGGTCGGCGCTGGCGACCGGGACGGCCGGGCGGTGCTCGCCTGGCGGCCGGGATGAGGTGGGCGGCGGCGGGCGCAGGAGGAGGGCGGCGGAGGCGGCGGCCGACTGGCGCGGCGCGCCGGCGAAGGAGGAGCGCGGGCGCGGGCGAAGCGGGCGCTGGAGCGGAGCCGCGAGGGCGCTGGAGCGGGCGCGGCGCGGCGGCGCGGCGGCGATGGGCCGGAGGGCTGGCGGGCTCTCCGGCCGGGCGGCGGGGCGGCGCGGCAAGCGATGGCGGCGTGCACGTGGTGGCGGCGGGACGACCGGACGTGTCGGCTGCGCCGGACGTGTCCGTGTGGCGGCGGGACGAATCTGCTAGGGTTAGGGGGTTTGGACCGCGAATTTCGGGAGGTGTATTTATAGGTAGAGGGAGCTAGGAGAGTCCAAATGAGGTGCGGTTTTCGGCCACGCGATCGTGATCGAACGACCGAGAGCATGGAGGGAAGTTTGGTGGGTTTTGGGCCACTTTGGAAGGGTGTTGGGCTGCACAAAAGAGGCTTTTGCGGTTACCTGCTAACTGCTGAGTACCAAACGACCTCCAAATGGCACGAAACTTGACAGGTGGTCTACCGGTGCTATACCAAGGCCGCTTGGCAAACCTCGGTCCATTCCGAGAATGTTTAACACCCACACACGAAAAGAGGCAAAAGGGGGCGCCGGGAGACATAGGAGTGCCGGATTGCAAAACGGACAACGGGGAAAATGCTCGGATGCATGAGACGAACACGTATGCAAAATGAGATGCACATGATGACATGATATGAAATGCAGATGATGACATGGCAAAGTGCAACACGCAAGCACATGACATGGCAACGATGGCGAATAACTGACGGACACCTGGCGCATCGAATCCGGGGCGTTACAACACTCCTCCACTAACAAGAGATCTCGTCCCGAGATCTTAGGACCGAGACGGAAGGGAAAAAGGGATGAGGTGAAGCAAGAACTAAAGAGAAGAAGCAAAGAATCAAGAGCACTCGAGGAGAAGAGAGGAACGACGAGAATGACAAGAATCAAAAGCTCACGAAATCAGATAGACTATGAAACCACTCGTTCTAACCGGAGTGGTTAGAATGAGAAAAGAAACGAATAAGACTGAAAGGATTTAGGCAGCACTCCGGCTGAACCAGGACAGAATAGAACACGAGCTAGAGAGGATGGAATGATACTTGATGAAGACATGACACAAAACCTCCGGAAAGAATTGAAATAGAATGAAAGGAATTTAAAAGGAAGGATTGACTGGAGTTGTTGAGAAAATCAACAACGAAAGAATAAGCTTGTTGTGGACTTATGGATAACATATCAAGATCATAAGGTGATAACCGGCCAAAAATTGAAATGATTGGATAGCTGAGGAGAACGAAGAAATGCAAAACTCCACTTCAAAAGAATACGGAGAATTAATTGCACTTCAAGATGCAAGAAGAAAAGATACTTGAACTCCTGCAACAAAATCTTGATAAACTCTTGAAGAAAAGATTAAATCATGAAGAACCACCATGAAGAACTCCGGTGACAAAAAGGATGACGAGATAAAATTGAAGGAAGAAACAATAAGATGAGCCTGCGATGATTTAGCAGGAGGTTCCGACGAAATGTCCGAGGAAAATTTGAACTACGGAAAAGAAAAGATGAAAAGACTTGGAACTAGAATTTATTCCCCACGAACAAACTCCGAAGGAAGGGATTACTCACTTTGAGGAAATAAGAATAAGATTTATTGTATGCTTATCCTTCATCAAATTAAATTGATGACAAGCAATGGATTTGGCATACTACTTATTCTTCTTGAAAAGGATTAAAGGGGGTATGGCACAAAACTTGAGAAAGTCTTCATGAACCACCGGTAGGATTGGAAAGAATGAATGAATTAATATGATAATCAAAGAAAAAAAGAATCTTGAACGAACCACCGTTAGAACTCGAAAATGACTGACGAAAGAGAATGAATCACCGGGAAGAATTAGAAGAACAAATATGCTGGAGGGGATTTAGATGCAAAAGAACAAAGAGATCATGAGCTGATTAAAGAACACTTGAACGAAGCACCGGAAGAATATTGAGACGAACGAAGGGGCACGGATATAGAATAGTTAGAGAACGAATCTGAAAACTTAGAATGATGAAATCTTCCGAAAAGATGCCTCCGGATGAAAAGAAATAGAAATCAACTCCTGAAATACTCCGGATGGATGGAAAGAATATCTGACAAATGGAATACTTCGAGATGATAGCATGAAACTAGAACCACGAATCTTCGGGAGAACGGGCAAGATTTAGAGGAAAAACTCTTCTTTTGTCTTCAAAGTTGAGAATGACGATGAGAAACGCCATCAAAATTGTTGAGGTACTCCGGAAGAATGAAAAACAAAGACGTTGAGTCAACAATGAAAATGATTTGAAATCGATCTTGGAAAAACATCTGACTGATGAAATTCATACTTACGTCAAATTCGAAAAGAATTTGAGAATAACTCCGGGGAAATTAGAAGAGTCAGGTAAGATCCTGGGAAAAGACCTGTGGGTTAGGGCCCACTAAAGGAAAGCACCGTTGGAAAGGATTGTTGAACAGGTAGATGATGCACCGGAAGAACTGAAATATTTGAATGAGGTGACAACCTCGAATTAATTGGAACACAGACGAATCTACTGGGATGTCTTCGGTACTCCGGAATGATAAACTGGCGAGAGGAAAACGAGCAAAGAGAACACTTGAGTGGAGGAAAATAATATGATCGAACCGAGAACTTGAATTGAGAACACCGGAGAAGAAAGAGATGAAGAATGACGGACGAGACGAGAATTCACCGGTTGAAATAATTGAGGGAATACTGAAAAAGGTTTCACATGAATTTAATTGATGGTCGAAAGAGACTTAGACTCCGGGAAGAAAAGGGTGGGAGGGCGGGAAAAACAAAGGCAACTGGAAGGGGAAACCGACGAATATCTTGAAGAGAAAACACCAGTTGGAATCATTGAGGAAAAAGGCAAAGACTTCGCACGAGTAGGAAGGATACTCGATTACGGACTCCGGTTTCGAGAAGAAAAGGGGTGGGCGGGTGGGAAAGAAAACAACTGAGGATTGAACTCAAAGATGAAGAGGCTCGAGTCGACTTGACGAGAAATGCACCTGATGAAAAGAGCTGTGGAACAACGATCGGAAAACCAACTGCGTGATCCTAAAGAAAAATTTGAAGGGGAAGAGGAGTAATTCAAAACACCTACGTCGAGATTCCTCACCAGAGCGACGAAGGGGCTGAGGAGTAAAAAGAATTCCTACTCTCCGATATAACTAGACTCCGAAAATAGTTCTTTTCTAGACTCAACAACGACCAAACTACACGATCAATCAAGGGGGCTCCTAGGGTCGGTCGAGGCTCTGATACCAACTTAACACGCCTAATATGCGACCCTATCCAAAAGGAACTCGAAGGTCCCACCAAGGATAGACCCGCATATTGAAACGCTTTTGCAAGGTGGATATCATTACATCAACATTACATAATAGATGGGGATACATACAAAAGGCACAAATGCCACAAGAATACATCAACATCATAATACAAGATCAACATCTCACTACGGATGAAACATAAACAGAAACTCAAACAATATCCACCCTGCTAGCCCAGGCTGCCGACCTGGAACCTATCCCCTGATCGAAGAAGAAGCAGAAGAACTCCAACACAAGCAAACATCGCTCTCACGTCATGATCATCGCAAACCTGTACCTGCAACTGGTGGTGTAGTAATCTGTGAGCCACGAGGACTCAGCAATCCCATTACCATGGGTATCAAGACTAGCAAAGCTTAATGGGAAAGGAAAGGGTAAAGTGGTGAGGTTGCAGCAGCGACTAAGCATATATGGTGGCTAGCATACGCAAATGAGAGCGAGAAGAGAAACAAAGGAACGGTCGTCAACTAGTAATGATCAAGAAGTGATCCGAACTCCTACTTACGCCGACATAACCCGAAACCGTGTTCTCCTCTCGATCAACCCGAAAAGAGACACTCACGGTTACGCACACGGTTGGTGTATTTTAGAAGAGTTTGCTTCAAGTTTACTACAACCGGATATTAACAAATTCCCATCTGCCACATAACCGCGGCACGGCTCTCGAAAGTTTATACCTGCGGGGTGTCCCAACTTAGCCCATGATAAGCTCTCGCGATCAACGAAGGATATTCCTTCTCCCCGGGAAGACCCGATCAGTCTCGGAATCCCGGCTACAAGACATTTCGACAACAATAAAACAAGACCAGCAAAGCCGCCCGGATGTGCCGACAAATCCTGATAGGAGCTGCACATATCTCGGTCTCAGGGCACACCGGATGAGCCAGACGTCGGGTTGGCATAAACCCTGATTGCCCAGGGGGCGCCGGACATCGCTCGGTTTGGACCAGCACTCGAAGGAGAACTGGCCCGGGGGGCTAAAATAAAGATGACCCTCGGGCTCCGGAAACCCAAGGGAAAAAGGGCATAGGTGAGGCAAATGGTAAAACCAATGTTGGGCCTTGCTGGAAAAGTCTTATTCAAAGCGAACTGTCAAGGGGGTCCCATAAATCACCCGACCGCGTTAGGGACGCAAAATCCGGGAACATAATACCGATATGACGGAAACTAGGGCGGCAAGAGTGGAACAAAACACCAGGCATAAGGCCGAGCCTTCCACCCTTTACCAAGTATATAGATGCATTAATAATATAAGATATATTGTGATATCCCAACAAGTAAACATGTTCCAACAAGGAACAACATCTCCATGTTCCAACAAGGAACAAACTTCATCTTCACCTGCAACTAGCAACGCTATAAGAGGGGCTGAGAAAAGCGGTAACATAGCCAAAAAACGGTTTGCTAGGAAGGGTGCAAAAGGTTAGAGGCTGACATGGCAATTTGGAGGCTTGAAGAGCAAATGATAGGTAGCGCAGCAAAGCGATAGAACGAAGCAACTAGCATAGCAATAATAGTAGTGAGATCCAGGGTAGCGGTCATCTTGCCTGAAATCCCGCAAGGAAGAAGAACGAGTCCATGAAGAAGATGAACGGATGAAGCCGAACCAAGCGTAGACGAACGAATCCTCACGATCGCAACGAAACAGGAACAAACAAGAAGAAGCACACAACATGGTAAACACACCACACATGAACAAGACATGATGCACAACAAGCATGATGCATGACACGGCTACATGAAGCTACTCATGGCAAGGGATGATGCAAACAAGAGCAACACATCAAGGCAAGTTTAAATGAGGCCGGAAACAACATAGAACAATTCCGGTAAGTCCTCATATGCAAATTTCGAAATTGGTCCATATCTGAATAAACCTTATGTTCAAGTTGTTAAACAGCAATTTAAGATGCACCAAGATGATCTACATGAAATTCTAGTCAAGTTACATATAAAGTTCATTTAATTCGGAGCTACGGCATAGAAGATATGAGCAAAACAAGATAAACATGGCATTGATGCAAAATGCATACAAACATCAAGCAAACACCTCAAAACATGAATGCAACATGATAATATGAAACTACATGCAAAAACAAGCAAGTTTCATATAGAGCACACTCAACACGGAGCAACGGTTCAACACATACACATGAAACAAGTTTAAAGGACAAGCTGTCCAAAACAGCAACTAGGCATATTGCAAGCACCTAAACAACAAGCTACAGCATCTCAACATAATAACAAAAGGCATGGGCATGATGTACAGGTAAAGCATGACAAAACATGAACACTGAGTTATCTCCAGAAATCACTAGAACATGCTCAAACACACATGGAAAGATTGCAAATAATAACAGTTTCAGACTTATCAGGAAATAACATCAGGTTGCAATGTTTAGAGCTATCAAACAACATGCTAAAGGAAGGCAAACAAAGGCATGGCATGAATCTACTAATAGCATAGAACAAAAGTCCCTTACTGACCATGAACCAAAAAGGATCAGAAAATATGATGACACCCATGTAAACATAACAAGTTATATTACAGATTCATACATGGCAGGAACAACAATAAATAGGCATGCTGGTGAGCTTGAACCACTCACCACAGAGCAATACATGGCATGGCAAGGCAACTCAAAGTAAGAAGACATGGCATAGAAGCTATACATGGCAAGAACAACATCATAGCATACACGGATCAACTACAACAACCTTGGCAAAATTGAATAACATGTAAACAACCTGCCAGGAAACATTTTATAGCAAAAGTAGAGCTCGATTGACTCAAGCTATGGCACTACATAATTGCAAACAAGGGCATGGATGGATAGAGAATAACCATATGTTCAAAACATCGATTGACTCAAGCTATAAGCATGGATCTCTCGGTAGCATCAAGTTTACATGGCATAAAAATATCAGCAGAACAGGGGCTGAAATCAGCAACATCATGAAGCCTAGTTTGCATGCTTGTGCTAGTCACCACAGAGATCACAAAAATACACGGCATACACCCCTGTAAAGATGGCATGGCATATTACAAAACACATGTAGGACTCATGTTCATAGGGTGCACACATCAATCATGGCAAAAATGACAAAAGTGCATGTTCTGGTAAGAATCTGAAACTAACATCACATAGCCCTATTCTAACAGCATTTAGGGCATCAAGATGAGCTCAAATGAAAATGATGCAATGAGATGAAATGAGGTACTTGTTGAGACGAACAATTTGACATATTACACGCACGGAACGGAGCAGTATGCAGAGAGTTATGACATGATGAATATGGCATGAAAATGTCAAAATAACTCGGGACTTAGGCGTTTCAGGGGTCAACCTTAGGTCTTCTCTGGATCTGGATCCGGGCGGCACGGATCCCGAGGATCACCGGAGGACGCTCGCCGGAGTTGCGGGAGGAGGAGGAGGAGGCCGGCCGGAGTTGGAGGGGCGCTGGAAGGGCGCGTGGCGGGCGGCGAGGTCGGCGCCGGCGCGACCGGGCGGCAGGCGGGGGGCTCCGCTGTGGCGGTAGGGGATGGCAGGGCGGCGGCGGGCGAGGAGGGCGGCGTGGCGGCGGCCGACTGGCGCGGGCGCTGGCCGAAGGCCAGAGGTGGCGCTGGGCGTGGCGAAGCGCGCGCATGCGGGCGGCGGGCGGCGTGATGGGCGGGAGGGCTTGCTGCGGGCTCTCCGGCCGGGCGGCGGGGCGGCGGCGGCAAGCGAATGGCGGCGTACACGTGGCGGTGGAGGGACGACCCGGACGTGTCCGGCTGCGGCCGGACGTGTCCGTGGCGGCGGGACGAATCTGCTAGGGTTAGGGGGTTTGGACCGCGAATTTCGGGGGAAGGGTGTATTTATAGGTAGAGGGAGCTAGGAGAGTCCAAATGAGGTGCAGTTTTCGGCCATGCGATCGTGATCGAACGACCGAGAGCATGGAGGGGAGTTTGGTGGGTTTTGGGCCACTTTGGAAGGGGTGTTGGGCTGCACACAAAAGAGGCTTTTGCGGTTACCCGGTTAACCGTTGGAGTACCAAACGACCTCCAAATGGCACGAAACTTGACAGGCGGTCTACCGGTGCTATACCAAGGCCACTTGGCAAACCTCGGTCCATTCCGAGAATGTTTAACACCCACACACGAAAAGAGGCAAAAGGGGGCGCCGGGAGACATAGGAGTGCCGGATTGCAAAACGGACAACGGGGAAAATGCTCGGATGCATGAGACGAACACGTATGCAAAATGAGATGCACATGATGACATGATATGAAATGTAGATGATGACATGGCAAAGTGCAACACGCAAGCACATGACATGGCAGCGATGGCGAATAACTGACGGACACCTGGCGCATCGAATCTGGGGCGTTACAGAGGGCCACCGACTTTGCTAAGATTACAAGGGAGGCACTCGGGCACCACTTGGAGGCGTGCTTCAACGCACGCTTCCCTCAGGAAGGAGCAAGGCAAGGAGGGCCAAACCCTCAGGAGTTCGTCAGCAAGATCATTCAGGAGATGCAGGAGTAAAGAGTCATGGGTGGCAGCAGCCGCTTACCCGCCGTAGCTCCCCATCCAGGCGAGGATGGTGGGCTGCACGTCTGCATCGACATACTAGGGCTCAACCGAGCCGCCTCTCAGGAGCGCCTCTGGCCCTCATGCGTGGGACACTGTGAAGGTCCACGCGACAGCTATGTTCGCATGCCTTACGGCTTGCCGAATGCGGCTGCCGCGCGCCAGCGCCTCATGAGGAGCATCCTCGAGGCTCAAGTGGCCAGGCGTTCCGCAGTCCTGGCGGAGATGGAGATGGAGATGGTCCGCGAGGAGCCACCAGCGCCTCCGGAGCCTCCCGAGGCTCCTGGGCCTGGGGGCTCGTGAAGATCGGCTTCCGCAGCACACGACGTCCGCTACTTCAGCATCCCTTCATCTTCAACATTATCAGGTGACATCCTTCGAGTTTCATTTTCAGCTGGGAGTGCCCCCCGGGGCTGCATCATTCCCAGGCCGCGTGGATCTGTCCCTGCGGCATGTATCCCTTTTGATTCATGTTTCTAGTTTACTTTATTGGGGGCGCCCCTCGGGCTGCATCATCCCCAAGTCGCTCGGGCCCGACCCAGCGATGTTCGCCTTCTCTGCACCTATCTAAATGGATTTGCTCCTTCATGATTAACGTGTTTGACCTAATCGCTCGCTTGATTGACACCAACTGATGGAGCTGCTCCCTAATGGCACGACGCTTGCGCATGGGTCCGTCCCTGCAACGTCGACAAACCTGAATGGCTGAGCTCTGGCCGCGGCAGCCCCGCAGGGCGCCACCTCATCAAGCCTTCAGTGCCTCGTCACCCCTCCAGAGAAACCAACGGCTGGCTGTCGATTGTCATGGCGAACTCTCGTTCTTCTTGTGATGAGCTTGCAGGATCTCTTCAAGGAGCAGTGTCAGGCGAGGCCTTCACGACGTCTCCTTCACTCTCGTCCGTGTGAACCGCTTGCACGTTAAAGGGGGGGTACCTGAGCATCGCGACTCATGGACTCCTACTGGCTCTCCAGCCCTCACCTCCTGGCCTTGTCCACGGCATCACGACCTGGCATACTAGCGACGGCTGAGCTCGCTCGAGGGCCGGACCCGAGGACGTAGAGCAGAAAGGGGAGTAAAGGCGAGAGGGAAGAGGCACGCGGGGACCTCGCCAGGCAACTCCTCAGCTGCCGATGCGCGGACCTAACGCCGCACCAAGAGGCGGTTCCTGACTCCCGAGATAAGTCATCCTCCGGAAATACTAGCTATCGCAGCACCACCCTCGCACCTAATGCAATCCCGTGTTGACAACGTCACGCTCCTTTCTCACCGAACTATGGCTGCTTGAGCGCTAAAGGGGACCTCCTGAGCATCGCGACTCAAGGGCTCTTACTGGACCCTGGGCCACTCACCTCCTGGCCTTGACCACGGCATCACGACCTGGCATACCAACGACGGCTGAAGCCTGCCTTGGGACAGGGACCTATTGGCGCAGAGCGTCAAGCCCTCGCGAGGTTCGAAAGGAGGAACTAAGCTAAGATGGGATGAGCATGAGCATCTCGCACCACTTCATGACAAGGATCATATTAACAAACGGAACCGCAGGCACCTTACAAGCCCCCACGGGGTGTGTTCTTCGATTCCTCGCAGGGAACAAAAGGAGCAGATCCTAAAGAGCGCTAACTATGCGCGTTTCCGCAAGGGACGCCATCATCAACAGTGGGCCGCCAGGCACCGGCGCCAACCCCGTCCAGATCACCGCGCTGAAGCTCGACGACCTTTCCGCCTGCCCGAAAGCGCGTGCAAGCTCAGAGGCTCGTAGCTGTCGTCGTTCGTCTCCGGAGTCATGAAGAGCTCGGCGGAGTCGCTGGATCCTCCGACGCCTCCACTGCCTGAGGAGCTGCTGGGGGAGCGGTCGGCGAGCCTAGTCCTCGCCACGGCAGGGCCCCGGCCGCCTCTCTCAGGGAAGCACTCCAGCCGGCGTCCTTCCGCGTCGAAGACCTTGAAGAAAATCAAGGAAGCGCCATCGTACTCCAGGTGGATCACGAGGGCGCCCCTCGTCCGGCAGACCCGCGCGATCTCGCCCCAACCTCGGGTCATGAAGACCTTGTCCGGAGCGACGACCACAACCTCCGCTCCGGTCGCAGGGGTGCTGCAGCCGGCATGCTGCAACCAGAGCTCCAGAGAGCCCCTCTGTGGAATCACGAAGGCGAAGGAGGGAGGAAGGCGAATCCAAGACTGAGGAGGCATGGCGGCGTGGAGCACAAGCTCTCGGGAGGAGCCCATGGCATGGATCCGGGAGGAACAACGAGCACCGCCGTGACTCGCCGACGCCGACGGCGGTGTCGTCCGTGGCGCTCGGCATCAACTCCTTCAGGGCCCTCAATGCGGGCGTACAAGGGCAGCGGGAATCCTGGCGGTGGCCGCTCGTACCAGGGCCTCGACACCTCCTGCCGGGCGCCCTCATCTAGGTGGCAGAGGGCTAGCCGTTTCTTCGGCAGAAGCGGATCAGGACCCTCTCAGGGGGCCTTTCCTTTCTCTTCTGCGGAGAACCGGCGGATCGGAGCCATTGTCGCAATGTGGAGCAAGGGCAAGGATGGATAAGAAGGAGAAGCAAGAAGAGATGGACTGGAAGGGCTCGCGTCGTTCCGTACATATAGTCGGGGGAGGCCAACCGTTGACCTCCACGATCACAGGTAATCATGACCCGCTTTGCATGCAGGGACTTGTCAATTCGTGCAGTTGCCGAGGCATCGTGGGGAAGCAGGGACGCCCATGTCCAATCAACCGCCACGCGGCGCCCAAGGCCGTAGGCTGTTGGGGCCCGTGGCGCTTCGCACTTGCCCCTTCGCTTCTCTGCTAAGCCAAGTCTAGGTGTGCCTTGGGCCCGGGGGCTACTGTCGGCGTTCTGGGAACGGGGGTACCCAGACTTGCCTGGTTGTGGCGTGCGGCGTGGCTCAAGGAGTGGCCCAGTACGGCCCATCTTCATCAACACAAGCTCAAGACCCTCGCGAGGGGCCAAGCCTCGCGGGGCGGGCGACAGGAAGCTTCCTCAGGCACGGCCTCGTCCGGCTGGCTCGCGAGGATGCGGAGAGATCAAGGCGGGGTACTCACGAGGTGCCCATGACGCAAGCCAGGACGACCGAGGGCGCCAGGCGGGCGCCAGCCCGCGCAGTGTCCTCATTTCCCCTTTGGTGCAAAGGAGGCAAGCGCAGGCCAAGGCATCAGCCAAAGGCAACCATTTCGATGCAACAAGACCAAGACTAGTAGAACGGCAGGAAGGAGGTCATCGTGGAGCCCAAGCCGGCGTCACCGTCAGAGTCTTTAGCAGGCGAGGAACGACTTTAGTCAGGATAAGTGTACTAGATGTTCCCCTTCAAAATGGCCAATTGTTGGCGCCCTTCCCGCTCAATATTTGGGAAGAGGCCCAGGGCCTCCCTCTATAAATAGGACTAGCCACCACCAAGGCAGAGGGGGACAGAAGGGGAAGAGGATCGATCAGGAAGGATCAATCTGGAAGAGACCTATCAGATAGAACCCTAGCAGAGAGAGAGAGGCTATCGAACTCACCCAAGCAGTTCATCGCACCAGCTCAAGAACAGCCCCTCGCGAGGCTGTTCTCCCTTTGTATTTTCATGATCAGCCTCTGAGGCAATCCACCACACCACAAACTAGAGTAGGGTATTACACCACAATGGTGGCCTGAACCAGTATAAACCTCGTGTCACTTGTGTTGTTCTTTGAGTAGTCTAGATCCTTGCGAGGCGACGAGACGTAGGTAGGTTGGAGGTGCGATCTCCGCGTGCACCCCAGAGTTCGAACCTAGAGGGTCTGCCGGAACACGAAATCCGACAAAAACCCTTGGGAGTTACTTCTACATAATGCTTATATTGCAATGCTATGCTCATAGACATGGTTTGGGTGAGTGAATCCATGACATATGTGAGTTTGTTAATTAATGGTTCAATTTAAGGTGGCAACTTTAATACACATCTGGGTGGATTGTTTGTCGGGCACCTCCAGAATCCAGTGTTGTCCTAGGATATCCCGGAGTACCCGTGTGATCATCCTAAGGTCCGCCACCCAGGCTCAAAGGGAACTGAGATATTTCATGCTAGAAACTTCCATGTGCAGCCACAAGCTATTATGGGCTCTAGAATAGTTGAGTAAGTTGCATGACCTCTTCCAGTGCTAGGCTAGCAGATGTAAAGGGATGTAGGTTGGTACTGTCTACCCGGGGTTAGAGTTAATGCTGCTGAAAGACTGTGTCTCGGTCATCTGTTTCTCAAACACCATGTAGCACGAGAAATCCAATGGAGGAGATCGAGTCTTGTGGGGAAAAGTGTGCAAACCTCTGTAGAGTGTACAATCTAATCATGGTTAGCCGTGTCCCCGGTTATGAACATTTTCAGTATCTAGTACTTGGATTATCCTAAGTATCTTATCACTTCAATTTAATATTGTTGGGTTGATAATTACTTTTAATTGGGATTGAGTTGGTGGAACCTTCTCAATGATGTTTCAACTACCATGATAGTTAAATAAAATCTATTCCTTTGTTGTAGGGAAAAATTGGCTTTTCGCAAAACTATAACCATAGAGCTTTCCACCAGCCAAATATGCATGTAGTGATAGCATTTATTCTGTTCTTGCTCTACTGTGTTATATTGCCAGCGTATTCCATGTGCTGACCCGTTTTCGGGCTGCAACGTATTATGTTGCAGACTTTTCAGACGAGGAGTAAGGTTCGTTAGGTCGTTGCCATGCAGCTCAGCTATGCCGTTGGAGTTGATGGACTCACTTTATCTTCCAAAGCCTACCGCTGTTATCGTATTAGATGGCCTTATGCCATATTTATTGTAATAAGTTCTCTTTTGAGACATTCGATGTAATAAGTGTGTGATTGCTACTCTGTTACAAATCCTTCGAGTACTGTGTGTGTCAGCATTACCGATCCAGGGATGACACGGAAGCAAAGAGACTTGACCGTTTGAGGTCGGGTCGCTACAAGATGGTATCATAGCACATACTGAGTGTAGGACACGACCACTAAGATAAACCATAGGTCACTCTTCTCTACTCATTTCTGACTCCTCTCCATTTTCTACTCTTTAGGATGGCGGATTCGAGGAACAAGTTTGCACAACCGGATGAAGATGCACCCTTTGGACGCCACTTGAAGGAAGTCACTAGGTACCTGAACATTGGAATACCAAGCTTCACCGGGACCTACAACGCCACTTTACCAGAAGAGGAGCGCTGGATGATTCGAGTTCAAGTTCCAGGAAGGACGTTCGCACCAATCACTGAGCCCATAGAGTTTTCCTTTGATGCACCAACCTGGGGTCTAGGCAAGAGCATGGCAGCCCACATTGCCATGGGACGTATTGGAAAAGTCTACATCAAAGAGCTCAAGGACACTATCTACCAGATATGTGGGCTCCGAGATGAGCAATGTGGGATGATCAGCACCAAGAAGGACAGATCCATTGCAACTTTCATCCAGGAGTTAAACCAGCACATTCGACGCTAGGAGAATCAGATGTGCGCAGACATGATAGATTTGAAGAAGGCGAAGACAAGGATGATCGAGCTAGAAGAAGAACTCAAGTCTACACGCGATGGATACGAGGAGGAAATTGCAACACTATTGGAGAAGAATGACGACCTGACAAAGAAGATCAGAGTATTCATGGGAGACCCCGCGCCAGGAGGAGAGGACGACGATTCCACTTGCCCGGAGAACTACATCATCATCGACGACACCGACTCCGACCCCAGTGAAGATGACTTTGAAGACGAAACTGGAGCAGACATCATGGAGTCTTCTACCGATCAAAATTTCTAGATGACCACCAAATGATTAGTAGTGTTCCCCATGTATATAGTAGTAATTGAGCACTTTCAACGATAGTTCTAGACCATTTGTATGCCCTTGCTTGATTGATTGAGTGATATGATTGTGTTTGTCTCATGCGCATATGGGTAGTGTTCTCTCACTAGACCCCTAGTCTATTCTAATCTCTCCCCTCTAAACTCATCAGATGCCTCCGAGACGTGACACCGGATTTGCCTTCCCGCCAGAGCTCACTCAGTTGATCCAGCAGCAGAATGCCTTGATGCAATTGTTAGTCCAGAACCAAGGCAACAACAACAACAACAACAACAACAACAACAACAACAACAACAAACCGCCTCCAGTTGACAATTTAGCTTGCTTTCTGAGGTTGCAGCCACCGGTGTTTTCCAGTAGCACCGAGCCTATAGTTGCTGATGATTGGCTACGCCGTATTGGAAGGGAATTGACCACCGTAGGTTGCACAGATGCTGAGAAGGTGCGCCTTGCCGCACATCAATTGGATGGACCAGCAGCCTCATGGTGGGAGAATTATACGACCACTTCCCCATAGCAAACGTCACTTGGGATCAGTTTCAGCAAGCTTTCCGCACAACCCATGTCTCAACTGGAGCTATGAACATGAAGAAGCGTGAGTTCCGCAACTTACGCCAGGGAAACCATACTGTAGCTCAGTATGTGGATGAGTTTAGCAAGTTATCTCGCTATGCCCCTGATGATGTGGCCACAGATGCTGCGAAGCAGGAGAAATTTATGGAAGGGCTGAATGATGAGATGAGCATGCAGTTGATGGTGGCAACATTCAACTACTACCAGGAGTTGGTAGATAAGGCTCTTATGATTGAAGGGAAGTAGCAGCAGATTGAGAGCCGTAAGAGGAAGTATGGGCAAGGAAGATACAATTCTGGAGCTCAGCAGAAGCCCCGTCTAACCTCGAACTCGGGAGGACTTGATCATAACCATGGAGGTCATAACCACACCGGAGGAAGTTCGCATAACCACAATGGTTCTAAGAATGGGACTGGGAATGGAACAAGCAACAATCAGAACCGCTCCAATCCAGCCACACCCGCCAAGAGAGACCTAAGTCACATTACTTGCTTCAAGTGCGGGAAGACTGGACACTATGCCACGGAGTGCCCTGGAGCGAAGAATGGAAATGGTAATGGGAGCGCTGGGAAGAAGCCCAATCCATTCAACAAAGGACAAGTGAACCAGGTTAACGTGGAGGAGGTCGAAGAGTAGCCAGACGCGGTTATCGGTAAGTTTTTGGTTAAGTCTTTTACCGCCCTTGTTCTTTTTGATACTGGTGCATCACATTCATACATATCAAGGGGATTCATGGATAAGTTTAAACTACCAACCCAAGCCCTTAGGACCCCTCTGTTAGTAAGTTCCCATGGAGCAGAGTATATGGCTAGCCGATGGTGCGACCGGATACCCTTAACCATTGGTAGCCATGTTTTTCCGTCCGACCTAATAATTTTGGAGTCACAAAGATTGGATGTGATATTAGGCATGGAATGGATGTCAAAGTATGGAGGAAGCATTGACTATGCTAGTAAGTCGATTTATCTCACCACCCCGGAGGGAAAAATGATCAAGTATGTATCTAGGCACACGCCTAGGAGGTGCCAAGTGAATTCCCTCTCAGGAGTTGTTCAGGAGGAAGTGCCTGTCGTAAAGGATTACCCGGATGTATTTCCAGAGGAATTACCAGGCATGCCGCCAGATCGAGACATCGAGTTTTGATAGAATTGTTGCCAGGCATCGAGCCTATATCGAAGCGACCATAGTGGATGCCCGCAAATGATCTGGAGGAGATTAAGAAGCAGATTAAGGAGTTATTGGAGAAAGGTTACATTCGACGAAGTTCATCACCGTGGGGAGCCCCAGTGCTATTGGTTGAGAAGAAGGATGGATCCTTCAGAATGGTTGTTGATTATCGGGCATTGAATGAGGTGACGATCAAGAACAAATACCCATTGCTGATGATCAATGATTTGTTTGACCAGCTGCAAGGAACTAAAGTGTTCTCGAAGTTTGATCTGCGATCAGGGTATCGACAGCTGAAGATTCGAGAGAAGGATATACCAAAGACATCATTCACCACACGGTACGGGTTATATGAATATACGGTCATGTCATTTGGACTGACTAACGCCCCTGCTTACTTCATGAGCATGATGAACAAGGTGTTCATGGAATATTTGGATAAGTTTTTTGTGGTGTTCATTGATGATATATGGTATACTCGAAGAATGAAGAGGAGCACAAAGAGCATTTGCGTTTAGTTCTCGAAAAACTCAAGGAACATCAATTGTATGCCAAGTTCAGCAAATGTGAGTTTTGGTTGAAGGAAGTTGGATTCCTTAGACATGTTATATCAGGAGAAGGTATAACAGTAGACCCCACCAAGGTTCAGTCAGTCACTGAATGGTTGGCACCCACTTCAGTTAGCGAGATCCGCAGTTTTCTTGGACTCGCAGGATACTATCGGAGATCCATTGAGAATTTTTCCAAGATTGCAAAGCCAATGACGGAGTTATTAAATAAGGATACCAAATTTAAATGGATGGAAGAATGTGAGGCGAGTTTTCAGGAGTTAAAGAAACGTTTGACTACAGCCCCAGTGCTGATTCTGCCGGATATACGCAAGGATTTCCAAGTGTATTGCGACGCCTCTCGCCTAGGACTTGGAAGTGTGCTTATGCAGGACGGAAGAGTTGTTTCGTATGCCTCACGACAACTAAAACCGCACGAATTGAATTATATATGCCACGCATGATTTGGAGTTAGCAGCTGTAGTGCATGCACTCAAGACTTGGAGATATTACCTTATTGGAAACCGTTGTGATGTGTACACCGATCATAAGAGTTTGAAGTACATTTTTACACAGAAGGAGCTGAACCTTAGGCAGAGGTGATGGTTGGAGCTTATAAAGGATTATGACATGAAACTGCACTATCATCCAGGCAAGGCCAATGTCGTAGAAGACGCTTTGAGTCGGAAGAGTTATGCTAACACCCTCGTAAGCACAGGATTGCCAAATGAGTTAATAGAGGATCTCAGAGAACTTCGATTGGAGATTGTTCCTAGAGGTTGTGTTGCAACAATGGAAGTTCAGTCTACATTGTTAGGAAAGATTCGAGAAGCTCAGAAGGATGACAAAGAGATTGCCGAGATAAAAGAGAGAATGAGCAAAGGAAAGGCCAAAGGTTTTCCTGAAGATGAGCACGACACCTTATGGTTTGAGGACCGTGTTTATGTGCCCAATGACACAGAGATCAGGAAGTTAATACTTCAGGAGGCTCATGACTCATCATACTCGATACACCCTAGAAACACCAAGACGTATTTGGATTTGAAGGAACGTTTCTGGTGGACTGGTATGAAGAAGGATATTGCCGAGTATGTAGCCGTATGTGATGTATGTCAGAGAGTGAAGGCAGAGCATCAAAAGCCAGTAGGATTGCTACAACCTATGCCGATACCCGAATGGAAGTGGGATAAACTTGGCATGGATTTCATCACCGGATTTCCCAGGACCAAATCAGGATATGATTCTATATGGGTAGTAGTTGATCGCTTGACCAAAGTGGCTCACTTTATCCCAGTGAAAACCACCTATACAAGTGCGAAGTTGGCCAAGATATACATGACCAGGATCGTATGTCTGCATGGAGTTCCGAGGACTATCGTATCAGATAGAGGAACACAGTTTACCAGACTATGGGTACAAGGCTAGAGTTTAGTACAACATTCCATCTGCAGACAGATGGATAGACCGAGAGAGTCAACCAGATTCTGGAGGATATGTTGAGAGCTTGTGCACTAGATCATGGATCTAGTTGGGATGACAATTTTCCCTACGCGGAGTTCTCAAACAACAATAGCTATCAAGCCAGTTTGAAGATGGCACCGTTCGAAGCCATGTATGGACGAAGGTGCAGAACACCATTGATGTGGGATGAAGTTGGAGACCGACAGTTGTTTGGACCATATTTGATCAAGGAGTCTGAAGAGAAAGTTAAATTGATTCCCGATAGACTGAAGGTAGCTCAGTCCAGGCAGAAGAGTTATGCGGATTCGAAATGCAAGGAAGTAACCTATGAAATTGGAGATAGAGCATATCTGCGAGTGTCACCTCTGCGAGGAGTGAAACGTTTTGGAGTTAAGGGAAAGTTTGCCCCGAGATTTGTAGGACCATATCGTGTATTGGAACGTATGGGAGAGGTTGGCCACAAGTTGGAGTTACCTGAAGGACTGTCAGGAGTTCATGATGTGTTTCATGTTTTACATTTGAAGAAGTGTCATGTTGATATGGCCGATATACCACTAAGAGATACAGTGCCTCTAGAAGCGATTCCGTTGGATAGTGATCTGACCTATGAGGAGAAGCCGGTCGGGATTACTGAATTTGCCAGCTGAGTCACCCGCAGCAAGGTTATCAAGTTTTGCAAAGTTCAGTGGAGCCACCATACCGAGGATAAAGCCACCTGGGAACGAGAGGATGATCTTCGCAAAGACCACCCACACCTATTTTCTAGCCAACCCGAATCTCGAGGGCGAGATTCATCTTAAGGGGGGTAGGTTTGTAACATCCCAAATTTTCAATTGGGAAAGTTATACATAGATCATTCATGCATATCATATTTTTGTTGCATTTCGTTTCGCGATCCTCGAAATTCTAAGCAAGTCAAGGACCCTCGGAGAGAGTTGGGGATTTCACTGTTTTCATATTTGAATTTTATCAAATATTGAAACGAGGATTATTTGTTTTAATTATTTTTCTCTATTAAAATCAAATATTTGATTTTATTTGGATTTTCTTGCTATTTTATTTGCATTAGAAAAATTGCATGTTTTCGAAATTGCATTTTAGGGCCAAGAAAATGTTCATCTTGTTCTAAATATTTATTTAGACGGTGAAATTTTTTTTTTTGGCATTTTTAGATTTTTATTTATTTTTATAGGATGTATTTTCGGCGGAATCTGTTAAAAAAAACTTTAGCGCCCGACTGGGCCGAAGCCCAGCTGAGCCAGGCTGGCCCAACCCCGTGCCACCGCCTCTCTGTGCCCGAGTCCGGCCAGGACACGACAGCCGCCGCCGTCGCTGCCCGGGACTCCTCCCGCCACCTTCCCCAAGCCAACCCTGCCCCTCCCCCTCTTAAATACCCCGCCGCCGCTGCCCCAAATCGCCACCACCGCCATTAAACAACAGAAGAACAGCCGACGCCTTCGCTGCTTGCCTCGCTTCGCTTTGCGCCGCCACGCCAAGACTTCCCCACCGCCACGCCGCACCACCCGCCGCCGCCGCCACCCGCAGCCCCACCTTGCCCCGCCTCGCCGCCGCCGATCCGATCCGGAGCCGCTCGGTTTTTTTCTGGTTTAGGTAAAAACCGTCGGTTTTTTTAAAAAAACCTAATTCATTTTTTTAGATCGGCTCTCCGATTTTCTCGGTTTATTTTATTTTGCGGACATTCGTCCGTATGTTCGTTTTAACGAACGGTTTTCGCCCGTTAGTCACAGACAACGAACGTTCGTTCGTTAGCCTGTTCGTCGGTTTTTCTTTTTCTCGGGTTTTTCGCGATTATTTTCGATCGTGATTTCTAATCCGATTTTTGTTTTACTTTATCTTTTCGCTAGTTTATCGGAATCAGGCGATTCAAGCGCCTAGATCTTCGTCTCGAAACCCTCTTTCTGTTTAATCAACTTGAACAATATTTTGGTACTGTAAAATTTGACTATAGTCCAGATTAGTAATCGGATCTTGTTTCTTTCATAGTTTGAGTTTTGCCCGTGCATCTGTGATTGATTGCTTATGTATGCTATTGTTTGTTTGCTATAGAATTTTCGGAGTGCGAAGCGTGCTACTACGAGTCCCTAGGTTTTGCGGATCGTCAGCAAGGCAAGTAACACATTGATCATACTCTTTTCATACCCTGTTTTTATGCATTAGCTCCAATCACTACTAGGAAAAGGGCTATAGATGGAAATGACACTAATGGCGCACCGGAAAGATGGTGCGCCATTAGTATATACTAATGGCGCACCACCATCCGATGCGCCATTAGAGTCTAAACTACTAATGGCGCACCATGCTTTGGGTGCGCCATTAGTATCAAATTTTTTTTTTAAACTAGTGCGCCTGTCCAAACATACTAATGGCGCATCCTGCCCAAGTGCGCCATTAGTAGTTGTAACTACTAATGGCGCACCAGGTGTGGGTGCGCCATTAGTATATAAACTTTTTTTGAACTAGTGCGCTTGTTCAAACATACTAATGGCGATCCTGCCCAGTGCGCCATTAGTAGTTGTAACTACTAATGGCGCACTGGGGTGTGGGTGCGCCATTAGTATAGAAACTTTTTTTGAACTAGTGCGCCTGTCCAAACATACTAATGGCGATCCTGCTTAGGTGCGCCATTAGTAGTGGTAACTACTAATGGCGCACCATGCAAGAGGTGCGCCATTAGTAAGTGGGCAGCAACAAGATATTTGGGACAGCCTCTCCTACCCACACACTCACTTTCTCCCCACTTCATTCTCTCCACCTCCTCCTTGTCTCGGTGCCTCCTCTTTTCACCTCATTTCCACCATAGATTCATTCAAATTAAGTGGTTAAATTACCTTGTTTTAATAGGTAAGTAAGGGGGGAAGCTATATTTAGGTTGTTCTCCTTACAACAATGTGCACATGCACTTTTTACGGCCTAGCTAGATCTATGTATGTTCGTGGTGTTGCATATGTTTGTGGTGTTTGCATATGTGTTTGTGTTTGGAGGTGTACCGGTATTTGAAATGCGATAGTTGCCAATATTTTGCCGGAATGTTGATTCATTTCCGTTTCAGCGAGAATTTTGGCATTAAGCATCCTTTTTGGTCCTATTTTTAGGGAAAGTCATGCCAAATTTTTTTTGGTTCTAAAATATCGTTTTGCTCTACCCTCGCAGCGACCATGGTCCGCACGATGACCGAAGGCATCGTGAATAGGTTTTTGAGGTCCGCGAAGGCCGAGATGCTTCAAAAGAACGAGATGGAGACAAGATGTCCGTGTCGAAGATGCAAGCTGAAGAGCCTTATTGCGGACCCGGATTCCGGGCAGGTGCGGGACCACCTGCTGTTGCGTGGTTTCATGGATGGCTATTGGTGGCAAGGTGATGAAGATGACTACGAAGTCGTCCATGCGGGCCGGGCAAGAAATGAGGAAGGGCAGCAAGACAACCACCGCGGCTCGGGAGGGCGAGAAGACGAAGAATCCCCAGGAGATGATCACGACTATGATGCTGTACACAGTCATCATGTAGAAGATGCAGGACATGATGATGAGGAAGATGCCGGAGCAGGCGACGGGCATGATCATGAAGATGATGATGCCGGCGGAGCAGACGACGCTGGACCATCGATGGGCTGGGTGCAGGACCCTCATATTCAAGAGCTGCTTCTCAAGCGACGGATAACGCAAGAGCTGCCGCCGAGAGAAAGCCAAGATGGATCAACTTGAGTTAGACGCGTTACTCCATTGTATGAAGGATGCAGGCCCGAGGATACCCGCTGAAAGTAACGCCATGGCCACGGAGATGAAGGTAAAACACAAAATGACCGACGATGCTTCGACGAGAACATGTCATTCGCACGAACGCCTTCCCAAGGGGAACAAGTGCCCACCAGTTTGGAGGAGGCGAAGAAAATCGTGTGTCCTCTGGATTTACCGCACGTGAAATACCATGTGTGCATGAACAATTGCATCATTTATCGGGACGAGCACGCGGAGTCTACCATATGTCCGGCAGCGGCGCCACTCGATACAAGAAGAGGAAGAAAGCTCCTCGAAAAGTGGTGTGGTACTTTCCGATCACTCCTCGTCTGCGCTATTTCGCGGACCCTAAGGTAGCAAAGCTCCTGCGTTGGCACGCGGATAGGGAGGAGAAGAAGCGGAAGATGACGCAAATGATCCGGAGATAGATAAAAAGACAAGATGCTGAGTCACCCTAAGGATGCGAGCGGTGGCAAGCGTTGAACTTCAAAGACTCGGAATTTGGGAACGATCCAAGGAACATCGTCTTTGGGCGCGAGCACCGATGGAGTCAATCCGTTTGGCAGCCAGAGAAGCACACATAGCACCTGGCCTGTGTTTGTGTGGATGTACAACCTTCCCCTGGTTGTGCATGAAGAGGAAGTACATTCACATGAGTATGCTAATTGAAGGGCCGAAACAACCAGGAACGACATCAATCAGATCTGGGGCTGCTGAAAGAGGAGCTTGACACGCTGTGGAAAACGCCAGCCAATACGTGGGACGCCGCAGAGAAAGAATATTTCCCTATGAGAGCCGTGACCGCTCACGACGGTGCACGACTATCTCGGTTACGGATATGTCGTGGGGCAGGTAGTCCACGGATTTTCGGATGCGTAAGGTGCATGGATGACACAACGACGCCAGCTAGATAGAGATCCCGGTCTTGAAAACCGTGTTCATGGGACATCGAAGGTGGCTTCGCGACGATGACCCGTGGAGGAAACGCAAGGATCTGTTCGATGGTGAAACCGAACCCAAAACGCCTGTACGAGGAGCGGCGAGGAAATAGACAAGCTGTTGGAAAATTGGAAAGACTGCCCACCGCCGGAAAGAAGCAAAAGGCGCCAGAGCCGGAAAGAAGCGAAGGCGCCAGAGCCGCTGCTGAAGGTATGGAAAACGAGGTCATTTTACGGGACTTGCCGATCGAAGATCCACCGTGTGCCTCACAGCCTTGATGTCATGCATATCACGAAGAACGTGTGCGTAGAGTCTGCTTGGTACCCTGCTCAACATGCCAGAGAGGACCAAAGATGGGCCGAAAGCAAGGGCAGACTTGAAATCAATGGGCATCAGGCAGGAGCTTCACGCTATATATGATGATGATGATGATGATGATGATGATGATGATGATGATGATGATGATGATGAGGCGAAGCAGGACACAGAAAGTCGTCGCAAAGGCAAAAAGGCCAAGAAGACCGGAAATGACTACCCTCCCGCGTGCTTCACTCTAAGTCAGGAGGAGATCGAGCAGTTTTTCACCTGCCTCCTAGGAGTAAAACTTCCTTACGGTTACGCGGGGAAGATAAGCAGATACCTAGACCCAGCGAAGCAGAAGTTCAGCGGGATGAAGTCTCACGACTGTCACATGCTGATGACGCAGATACTTCCAGTTGCAATCCGTGGGATCATGGACGCGCACGTCCGTGAAACGCTATTTGGCCTATGCAACTTCTTCGACGTCATCTCTCGGAAGTCGATTGGCGTGAGGCAACTCAGAAGGCTACAGGAAGAGATCGTGGTGATACTATGCGAGCTTGAGATGTACTTCCCGCCCGCATTCTTCGACGTTATGGTGCATCTGCTGGTCCATATAGTGGAGGATATCATCCAACTCGGGCCGATGTTCCTGCACAGCATGATGCCGTTCGAAAGGATGAATGGTGTCATCAAAGGATACGTTCGCAACATGTCACGTCCAGAAGGAAGCATAGCCAGGGCTTTCGATCAAGAGTGCATCTCCTCGCACGAATTATCTAGGCATCGAGAACCCGTTGGTCTGCCCGTCAACAGCACCTCGGCAGGCTCGCTGGATGGGGTCACCGTGAGGGTCGCCCGAAATGCATGTCGACTTCGAGGGTCGACTCGCCGACTTTGAAAGAGCAAACCTAGTCGCGCTACAACACATAGACGTGGTCGATCCTTGGGTGGTAGAGCACAAAACCTTTATTAAAAAGACGTACAATGACCGAGGCCAACAGAGGACGGACGGAGATACACTCAAAGAGCACAACTCATGTTTCACGCGTTGGTTCAAGCATAAGCTTCGTCGTACCCTTTACATGAGGATTCTTCCGCGGAAGAACAACTCATATTCGCCTTGTCACAGGCGCCGAGCACAACGATGACCTATGAGGCGCACGATATCAACGGCTACACATTCTACACCGAGGCCAAGGACATGAAGAGCGATGGTTATCGAACTCCGGGTAACGATGGAATCCTACACCGTAACGACAAGGACAGATACTACGGAAGGATCGAGGAGATCTGGGAGCTGAGCTACTGTTGGAGAGAAGGTCCCGATGTTCCGTGTCGATGGGCCAAGAACGTCATAAAAGAAGACCGTATTTCACCACCATGGTTATACCGAAGCCAAATCCAAGACCCATGGGCGCAAACGTCACCGCGAAAAATGAGCCATGGGTACTGGCTTCCCAAGTGGACCAATGCTTCTTCATTACCGACCCGCCAAAGCCCGGTCGTGTTGTCGGAGGAGAGGCAAAAGGAAGATCATCGGAATGGATGGAGTAGCCAATGAGCAAGACTTGACAAATACGGCGACCGAGGATCGAACATGACGACGATGATGAAGTAGCAGCATACACCACAAGAAGAAGCAGGACCACCCTACCTAAAGGACGTCTGTTCCACGGAAGAACTCCATTTGCGAAAAAGAAGGGCAAGAAGATTGTGAACAGATAGCTAGCTAAGATCGATTGTATTTAAATCGTAGCCTTCATTTCTCGATTGTATTTCATGGGTACTTTTGAACTATCATGAATATTTTTAAATTTCATGGACACTCGATCTCGATCCCCTCCATCTCGATCGCTATCCCACCTCGCCAGATCTGGCCCCCCTCGCCGAGCACCCCCAGTCCACCGGCCGCGCCGACCCCCGCACCTCGATTCCCTACTCAACCGCCGCCGCCGACCCCCGCACCCACAAGACCGCCTTATAAAAAATAAGTATCAAACAGCTTTTTAAATGCTACTGTCTTATAAAAAATATTACTGTTATTATTTAAACAAGTTTGAACATTTTAAACACAAATAAGTATCAAACAGCTTTTTAAATGCTAAAAAAATTTGTGGAGCCCACCTCGATCCCCTCCATCTCGATCGCTGTCCCACCTCGCCAGATCCGTCCCCTCGCCTTGAGCACCCCCAGTCCACCGGCCGCCGCCAACCCCCGCACCCTCGATTCCCCTACTCAACCGCCGCCGCCGACCCCCGCACCCCGCGCACCGTCTTATAAAAAAAATAAGTATCAAACAGCTTTTTAAATGCTACTGTCTTATAAAAAATATTACTGTTATTATTTAAACAAGTTTGAACATATTTAAACATAAATAAGTATCAAATAGCTTTTAAATGCTAAAAAAAATTGTGGAGCACAGGAGTCGAACCCGGGACCTCCGGTGTGAGAACTGGAGGCTGACCAGTCGAGCTAGTAGAGTGGGCTTGACATGGATAGGTTCTGGTAGTACATAACCTTTTGGCTTGAGTGGAAATAAAAAAATACTAATGGCGCACCACGGTGAGGTGCGCCATTAGTGTGGACATGCTAATGGCGCACCACGGTGAGGTGCGCCATTAGTATTGTGGCCCCCCTTCGCCCGATCCCCCCTTCGCCCGATCCCCCTTCGCCCGATCCCCCTCGCCAGTTCTCTCCCTCTCGATCCACCGCCGCCGCCGCCGCTGCCCTCGCCCTCGCCCTCGCCCTCGCCCTCTCCCTCCCTCGCCCTCTCCCTCGCCCGGACGCCTTGCCCGACGCCACGCCGACGCCGCTTGACGCCTTGCGCCGCCGCCTCGACCCGCCCGACCCGCCGCCCGGGACGCCGCCCGACCCCGCCGCCGGACGCTGCCCGACCCGCCGCCCGGACGCCGCCCGACCCCTTGCCCGTCACCAGCCGCCATAAATACCGCCCCTTCCTCGCCTCCAAGTCCACCTTCTCGTGAATCCTCCTTCCCCACCGCCTCAAGGTACGGCGATTCCTTCCCCTCTCCTGACGGCGAATCCTCCTTCTCATAAGCATGCCAACAGCTATATAGAAATCCGTGAGAAAACTGATTATCGAGATATGCATGAACCTATTTGCTCGCTGGTATCTCTTTGATGAAGAAAATATGTCTGTTGAGTCTCTGGCTTTTGATGTATAAGCTTATCTATTTGCGTTGTTAGATTGGTTAAGCTTTAGTGAATTAGTAGGGATTTTGTGTTTATTTCCTAATTCTTCTTCAAGGGTTAGGTCTATTCGTCTTCCGGAGGTGAATTCCTGATGCCATATGGTTTCATATGTTAATCTGTGCATGTTTCATCTATTACAGTTCCGCTCGCTTGGTAAATCTTTATGATCCAAATAGTAGCTGTGTGATAAAATTTTCTCCACACATGGATCTTGTATGATTTGTTGCGCCTTATCCGATTGTTGTTTTACCAAGATCGTCCTAATAGGCCTAGAATTGTAGATTGTTTTTCTCCTGAAGCTTGTGGAATCATTGAGATAGCAAATACATGTAGATTAGTGTCGACGTCCAAAAGTGCATATACTTGATGATCCTTGTAAGAGTACGCATGATAGTTGAGCCTTGGTGGTGCCAAATGGCCCATTTGGTTTTAGAATTGAATAAATGATAGCTCGCGTTGCCTTGTTTTTCTGTGAATCAATGAGCAAATGCTTTAAAACTGAACCTTATGCAGGTGTTGCCTCTTTTAAAAATAATAATTATGCAGGCATTTGTAAGAATTGAGATGTTCATTTGAGGATAACCTTTGGTTATATTGTTGAGAGTGAAATATATATCTTTCTCCTTTGCACTAAATCTTCGCATCAAATGTTTTTAAGAACTCGCACGCCCTACCGCAAAGAAATATTTCTTTTATTTTTACACGCATCACATTTTTTGGCTGTGGTTCCCTAAGTTCTATGGTTTATAGTTGTTCACTGGTTTGCTACTCGAAGTAGTTTTGGCTTGCATCTCTTCTGTTTTGATTTGTAGATGTTGCTCGTAAAGGTAAATTTGGCAAGGGGGCAGATTTCTACATGTTGGTCCTGGTACTTTCGGTGCTCAGAGAGCCTGAAACCGGCTTACTCCACTTCTTTTAAATAGTGTTTGGGGTTCAGGAGTACCAAATTTTTTTGTGGTTGTTTCAAACTGCAACCATTGTTTGCTTTTATTTTTCGAATGGTGAACGTCGTTTGTTTGAGTGCCTCTTTATATTGCTGCACGCAGAGTACTCCCATCCTCTGCTTTTTCCACCAACATATCACTTGAGAGCACAAGCACGCCTCTTGCAACATCATTTTTCAGACTAACAGGATACAGTGTTATCTTAGTCGGTGAGTATTTCTCATCTCAACTTGGAATTTCTCATTTCACTTAGTGAGTATGCATTGAAGCACACCTTCCAGTCAATAAATTCAAACACCAAATGTTTACATTCACTTGATAAATATTTCACATCTCTGTACATGCAAATATTCAAGACGGCTTTGCTCAGCTCGATAACACCATCGAGTAAAGCTATTTCAGACACAATAAAGTTGCAAAATTCAGATACTTCATAGACATATGTGTGTTGCTTTTGTTTCGCTAAACTGTCTATGGTAGATAAACTGAGTGTTGTGGCCATGCTTGATGCAGGAGCTCAAGAACTGCGGCAGCAGCTCTACTCCGCCTCAGTATCATGAGAAGTCCTACCTCAACACCCACCGTAAGTAGATGTGAGTAGCTAGTTGGGGTCAGATTGGTTTTGTGGACAGTATTTGACCTTATGTTTTGGTTTTGTGGACAGTATTTGACCTTATGGTAACTATTTGGGGTCAGGTTTTGGGGTTTTGATTATTGGTATGAAGTCTTGACAGAGGATCTTATTCACACCAAGTTTTAGTTAAACCTTTGGTACTTGAATGATTTTGTGCTACTTCTGTTGTGGTTTTGTGGACAGTATTTGAACTTAAAGGTAACTAGTTGGTTATGAAAACATGATCTGCTATAACTTTAGTACTAAGCAGAATAGATCGTATACAAAGAGCTCTAGGCAGAGAATGGCATGTTACTACCATAGAGGTACCCAAATATGTAGGTGTAGTTTGTGTTTTTATTTGTTCACACTGTCGCTGTATTGCTCAATTAGACAATTAGTCTTTATGAAGAAGAAGAATAAAGTTGATGCTGCTGTTATGGCTGTATTCACTCTTGCTGCTGTTGTACTTGTGATGATGTTGTACTTGTGATGATGCTACTTGTGATCTTCTGAAATGACCCATTGGGGACTTCATTACTGTGGGATAATGATATTGCAGGTACCCGAGAGGTTCCTTGAGTTTGCGGAATGTCGATTAACTTCCGTTCCGGCAAATTGGTACTCCATATGTCCTATTTTCAGCAAAGGTCATGCTGAAATTTTCCGTGAATTTTAGCATGACTTTGCTAAAAATAGGACATATGGGGTACTTGTGACTAATGCATGGGCCGGGTATCTTAGTAGTTAATTAAGTAGGATCAAGTGCCCGGCGCACTTGTGACTAATGCATGGCTTTTAGGGTGCCTCGGTGTCGATAAAAACCGAAATGATGAAAAGTTAGGCTTTTAGGGTGCCTTGGCCGAAAAACCCTCAATGATAAAAGCTTAGATTTTAGGATGCCTCGGTGTCGACAAACCCTAAATGATGAGACCATGATCTTGTTCCTTGACAATAACCAACTTTTTGACCAAACTTTGTTTCTATTTAGAGAGAAACATGGCCCACAACGATGAGGCCGGGGTTGGCGGCAAGGCATTCAGGAGCTGTCCCGGAGATGGAGGAACAACCTCACTTGTATGAGGCCGCCGCCTTCCCCACCGATCCTGAGACCACGGATGGTGCCGCCGAGGATGACCACACTGATGCCACCACTGATGGTGCCGCCGAGGATGCCACCACTGATGATGGCGGCGCGCGCACAGATGGCAGCCACCAAGAGGCAACGGAAGGACCGGCGCCGGTCGTGCTTCGCACCCTCAAGGAGGAAGTTCTTGAAGTGGACTCAAAGGGAATCCAACGGCGCCCGAACGAATAGTCAAGGGTACTCGCTTCAGCTCGGGTGCATTGTCCGAGCACCGTCTCGATCAACACCGAGAACCCGAGGCATCCCGACCGAGGGAATTTGCGCAACCTCCTCTTCACGCTGCCTGCACGAGCGATACAAGTTCCCGCTGAATTTGAAAACACAAGCCTCAAAGGGAATAAAGTGAACAATGCTGCCCTCACGAAGATGAGCAAGGCCCTGTCTACTTGGAAAAGCAATGTGAAGAGAATGATCGAGAAAGGTGAGAGTTATGAGAAGATCAAGGAGAAAAATCCTTCGATCACGAAGATGACTACAACGACTTCAAGATCAATTGCTCGAGCACCGCAAGCTCCCAATCAAGTGAGTGGGGAAACAAATGCGGAGCTGAACATAGGGGAACACACACTCGGTCCCGGCGGTTCAGAGTGGTGGAGCCTATATGGGACAAGGAGGAGGCGGACCGTGCCGAGCAAGGCCTACCGCCCCTCTTCGATACATACGGTGGTGACAAGCAGACCAGGAACTTTGTCAGGGCCCGGTACAAGAAGGACCCGAAAACAAAGGAGCTTACCACGGATCCGAAGACCAGGCAGCTTGAGCTTGTTCTGGTAAGGAATACACCCAGCGTAATTAGCTCCATATGGTTGCATTCTAATTAATGAAGCCAATTTCTAAATGGTTCACATTCCTTCCGCAGCGATCGAAAGCGATGGCTGGGTCGACTCAGAGCAACCCTTGGGACACCACTCTAAATAGGGGTTGAATGTAATGAAGAACAAGGATAAGCTCGATGAAGCCGACGTCAGCTGGTCGTGTGGCCGGCAAAGGCTTGTCGACAAAATGGGGGTCATACTATACCGCTGGTGTGCGGAAGGAGAAAAAGACCAGCTCGGAAAGCCAGGCGCGAGAGGTTCAAGAACTCAAGGCACAGGTGGCGCGGATTCCGGAGATTGTCCAAGAGCAAGTGGAACAACGACTCGGAGCGACGATCACCGCCCTTGTGCATACCTTGATCTCGGGGTTGAGTGCGTGGATTGCGGGCGGCCAACAGGGGCCGCCCCCGATTCCTAGCTTCACGGCCAGCAACTCGCATAATGCGATGGCGGGGCCATTGGTGCCTCCCGCGGAGGTGGCATTGGTGTCTCCGACGCCGGCACGGGAGCTTAATGCACCCGGGTGTACGCCGGCCGGCACCTCTGCAGCAAGCGGCCCCTCCGTCAACTGCATGCCCGCCGTTGGCGGTGCCTCTACATTAGCCGAGCTCGACGCCATCATCACGGTAACTAATTAAGCCTCTCTCGCCGAGGACTTCATCTCCTTGCCTTTGATCGGGCATCCCCGACGCCCTACATGTTTTCGCAGGCGCCGCCGACGTTCCATGCACTCTCCTCCACTTCGTGAACAACGAGTTGGTCGATGTCGCCAAGGGCAAAATCGTTCAACCGGCAACCCTTGTTCCACGGTACCGGATGCCACCCAACTTGTTTAGGGTTCAACTGGTTCGGTGCTGCCAGCTGCGACGACTTGTTACCTCCGAATCGACCCGTCGGGGCCGACGATGATGACGTGATGACCCTCAGCGCCTGCCTGAGCTGGCCCCTGCTTTGGCCGAAGAGCCAGATTCGTTTGGGGGCGGGGGACACCACCCCAAAGACAACACCGCCAGTCGTGCCGGCGCCAAGTCGGCCCCATGGCAAGACCGCCGGAACGGTGCGGACATCCCTATGCCACTGGATCCAAACATGCATATGGCACAGGATCAGAATGACGACGACGACGACTATGATACATTTGGCAACGTCGATCAGTACTTTGCCGAGCATGGGTACGATGGCGACTTCATGGGGCCTCCTTCTCAAGAACCAAACCCAACAAAAGACGTGTGCGATCTAGCTCGTACCGCGGAGAAGCCAAGTTGCAACAGCGCCGTCGGCGTTCAGCTCTCGAGACGCCCCACTGCCGACTTCACCGAGCCTCAGATAGGCGAGGTGCGAAATATTATCAGCCCCAACACACTCAAGAAGGCGGTCTGTGAGCAAAACTCGGTCCCATTACAGGAGAAGAAGAAGGCACGCAAAAGAAAGACTAAGAAGGGTGCGAGCCAGCCGGCACCGAGTACGATCCATGCTCAGGACGGGCCACCTTCACCGCAGGATATCTCGAGGAGGGTGCATGTGGCGGGTAGGGCGATGCTACCGACAAATATGCTCAATGCTGCAACCGGTGCTATGCGGAGTCTGCATGAGTGTTCTTTCTTTGGAGAAGCGGCGTCTCGGGGAGAAGGATGTGGCATACCGGTTTTGCGGCCAAGGTGCCAGAGGGCAAGGGCTTTGTGGATAACTCCATCGGGCGTACGATCGTCCTGCGTTTTGATGACATCCACGCTATGTTGAACCTTCATCCGCTGCACTACACCTTCGTTCGGCTATTTTCGCTGAGTATGGAGATGCGGATCATTCGCGACAAGACCCGGACATCGTGATAGTCGACCCCTTCTACATGCGTGCCAAGATCTTGGGCAGCGGCTGGGACCGCAAGTCGCGAGTTCTTACCTCAAGGCGTCATTCGGCAAACCAAGATAAGGATAACTTCCTCGTGCCTTACTTTCCGAGTAAGTCCTCCCTCAACCGCCCGTAACATATGAATTCTTACATTTCGATCGTTTTCTTTTAACATTCCGTGTTTTCTGCAGTGATACACGTTGCTCGCTCATCCTCCTAAGCCCTAAATATTCCATGGCCACGATTTCGACCGGACCGTCGATCGAACGTAGACTACACAAATGTCAAGAAGGTTCTTGATGATGTTCTCCCAGCTCGCCAAATCTGGAGGCACCTTCACCAGGCCTATTCGTAAGCACGGCAAGCACGTGTTCTCCCCAATCTGACGTTCGCTGCGTCAAGCAGCCGGCGGTCGAAGGGTGCCTACTACGCCATCCATCACATGCGGCGATCGTGCGGGACCATCATCAACTTCGCTACCGAGTAAACTCAAGATTGGGCCGCGGCGTGTCGGCAATCCAGACGCGGACCTCCGACAAGAATTCTTTCGCATCCAAATGGGAGTTTGCGGAAATCATCCATCAAGATGTCCGTACCTCGGGCAGTTCTACCTCGAAATCAACCGTCCAACGGTGACATCGACACAATGCTACAAATGCAGGATGACAACGCCCGTTCTTTCATGACTCCGCGATAGACGGCGGCTTCATCCACGCTCTGGTCCCTTGAGTCGAGTTGTCTAGTTCCGAAACATCGATTGGCTCATGTTGTAATTAAACTTTAATGAACTTGCTGTATGTCTCTTTGGTTTCGAGAGTCGTTCAACTTAGATGTAATCGATGCTATTAATGTCTTGCTTTTCTCTTCCGATCGTTCATTTGCATACTTATATATTGCTTATGTATTGTGCGTGAATTGGTACTAACGTTTACGTTTGGCTAGTGCATGGCGATGCCGACGTATGTCGTGTACAAGGGTAAGGTTCGGAGTCTACGATGGTGGGAGGAGTGTCGGAGACAGGTTCACCGATTCAGCGGTATGAGTTACAAAGGGTACACCACTAGGGCGAGGTCGAATCTAGATACGCCCGCTATCTAGCGGGAGAGGGAGGAGCGTTGGAGGAACCGGATGAAGACGAGTTTCATCGTGATGACCGCAGCTCTCTTCTATGTGATGGTAGTTTAGATGATCGATATCGACTTGTAATGCGAAGATAAACTCGCTACTCGCGGTCTCGAGACTTGTAATATAATGTTCTATCTTTGTTCGGTCTTTTCAATTCGGAGACTAATATGATGAATTGTATTAGGAGACTAATATGATGAATTGTATTCAAGGACTAATCTTCTATTGTATTTGATGAATCTATTGTTGATGTGTGCTGTCTATATTTTGTCAAATTATACATTTTGTAACCTGTGCAAAAACAGAAAATAAAAAATAAAAAACCTAATATTCATACTAATGGCGCATCACATGATAAAGGCGCCATTAGTATGACAAGGCATACTAATGGCGCATCACGGGAAGTGCGCCATTAGTATTCTTGATTACTAATGGCGATCCGGAGGTGGTGCGCCATTAGTATCCAAAGCACTGGTATACATGCCCTCAGGAGGCATACTAATGGCGCACCCTCGCATATACTAATGGCGCACAGGTGGTGCGCCATTAGTATACAGATACTAATGGCGCACCGGTGGTGCGCCATTAGTAAAATACTAATGGCGTCCTGTCAATGGCGCACCTCTGATGCGCCATTAATGGCCATATTAGGTGCGCCATTAGTAGTGGTATTTCTAGTAGTGAATCCTCAAACACTCCATGAATAGGATGTGATTAACTTCTGGGTATTGGGAAGTAGTTGATGAGGTAGAACCTATTGCCCTGTTATTATAAAACCCTTGGGAGTTACTTCTACGTAATGCTTATATTGCTATGCTATGCTCGTAGACGTGGTTTGGGTGAGTGAATCCATGACAGATGTGAGTTTGCTAATTAATGGTTCAACTTAAGGTGGCAACTTTAATACACATCTGGGTGGATTGCTTGTCGGGCACCTCGAGAATCCAGTGTTGTCCTAGGATATCCAGGAGTACCCGTGTGATCATCCTAAGGTCCGCCACCCAGGCTCAAAGGGAACTGAGAAATTTCATGCTAGAAACTTCCGTTTGCAGCCACAAGCTATTATGGGCTCTAACATAGTTGAGTAAGTTGCATGACCTCTTCCAGTGGTAGGCTAGCAGATGTAGAGGGATGTAGGTTGGTACTGTCTACCCGGGGTTAGAGTTAACGCTGCTGAAAGACTGTGTCTCGGTCATCCATTTCTCAAACACCATGTAGTGCGAGAAATCCAACGGAGGAGATCGAGTCTTGTGGGGAAAAGTGTGCAAACCTCTGTAGAGTGTACAATCTAATCATGGTTAGCCGTGTCCCCGGTTATGGACATCTTGAGTATCTAGTACTTGGATTATCCTAAGTATCTCATCACTTTAATTTATTATTGTTGGGTTGATAATTACTTTTAATTGGGATTGAGTTGGAGGAACCTTCTCAATGATGTTTCAACTACCATGATAGTTAAATAAAATCTATTCCTTTTTTCTAGGGAAAATTTGGCTTTTCGAAAAAAATATAACCATAGAGCTTTCCACCAGCCAAATATGCATGTAGTGATAGCATTTATTCTATTCTTGCTCTACTGTGTTATATTGCCAGCATATTCCATGTGCTGACCCGTTTTCGGGCTGCAACGTATTATGTTGCAGACTTTTCAGACAAGGAGTAAGGTTCGTTAGGTCGTTGCCGTGCAACTCAGCTATGCCGTTGGAGTTGATGGACTCACTTTATCTTCCAAAGCCTTCCGTTGTTATCTTATTAGATGGCTTTATGCCATATTTATTGTAATAAGTTCTCTTTTGAGACATTCGATGTAATAAGTGTGTGATTGCTACTCTGTTATAAATCCTTCGAGTATTGTGTGTGTCAGCATTACCGATCCAGGGATGACACGGAAGCACAGCTTGACCGTTTGAGGTTGGGTCGCTACATACACAGAATATAAAATGATTTTTGTTGAGAAAAAGGTAGTCCGCACCATTATATACAATGGTGCCTGCCTGCCTGGGTTCGTCTCTCTTCACAGTATCTCACACAAGGCGGCGGTCGCGTCTCTCTCTCTCTCTCTCACCGTTGGTCACTGATCCGGCCGCACCCCATCCGCCGGCGGAAAGGGAGGATGTGCATCGTTTCTCCGTTTGACGCCACCGAGGCAGCACATCCCGATCTGCGGTACTCGCCGTTCTCTCTGACCAAGCTCGGCCGCGGTAGGGCCTACGCCACTGCTACCTCTTGAGCACTACGTTGGATTTCCTTGAAGAGGAAAGGGTGATGCAACACAATAGCGTAAGTATTTCCCTCAGTTTTTGAGAACCAAGGTATCAATCCAGTAGGAGACTACGCGCGAGTCCCTCGTACCTACACAAAGCAAATAACTCCTCGCAACCAACGCGATAAGGGGTTCTCAATCCCTTCACGGTCACTTACGAGAGTGAGATCTGATTGATATGATAGGATAATATTTTTGGTTTTGTTGTGATAAAGATGCAAAGTAAAAAGGAAAGAAAATAACTACGTATTGGAAGATTAATATGATGAAGATAGACCCGGGGGCCATAGATTTCACTAGTGGCTTCTCTCAAGAGCATAGGAATTTTACGGTGAACGAATTACTGTTGAGCAATTGACAGAATTGAGCATAGTTATGAGAATATCTAGGTATGATCATGTATATAGGCATCACGTCCGAGACAAGTAGACCGACTCCTGCCTGCATCTACTACTATTACTCCACTAATCGACCGCTATCCAGCATGCATCTAGAGTATTAAGTTCATGAAAACAGAGTAACGCCTTAAGCAAGATGACATGATGTAGAGGGATAAATTCATGCAATATGATAAAAACCCCATCTTGTTATCCTCGATGACAACAATACAATACATGCCTTGCTGCCCCTACTGTCACTGGGAAAGGACACCGCAATATTGAACCCAAGCTAAGCACTTCTCCCATTGCAAGAAAGATCAATCTAGTAGGCCAAACCAAACTGATAATTCGAAGAGACTTGCAAAGATAACCAATCATACATAAAAGAATTCAGAGAAGATTCAAATATTGTTCATAGATAATCTTGATCATAAACCCATAATTCACTGGTCTCAACAATCACACCGCAAAAAGAAGACTACATCGAATAGATCTCCACGAGAGAGGGGGAGAACATTGTATTGAGATCCAAAAAGAGAGAAGAAGCCATCTAGCTACTAACTATGGACCCGGAGGTCTGAAGTAAACTACTCACACTTCATCGGAGAGGCTATGGTGTTGATGTAGAAGCCCTGTGTGATGGATGCCTCCTCCGGCGGAGCTTCGGAACAGCCCCAAGATGGGATCTAGTGGGTACAGAAGGTTGCGGCGGTGGAATTAGGTTTTTGGCTCTGTATATGATCGTTTGGGGGTACGTAGGTATATATAGGAGGAAGGAGTACGTCAGTTGAGCAACAGGGGGCCCACGAGGGAGGAGGCGCGCTGGGGGGAGGCGCCCCCTACCTCGTGGCCTCCAGGAAGCTTCCTTGACATAGGGTCCAAGTCTCCTGGATCATGTTCGGTGAGAAAATCACGTTCCCGAAGGTTTCATTCCGTTTGGGCTCCGTTTGATATTCCTTTTCTGCGAAACTCTGAAATAGGAAAAAAACAACAATTCTGGGCTGGGCCTCCGGTTAATAGGTTAGTCCCAAAAATAATATAAAAGTGGATAATAAAGCCCATTAATGTCCAAAACAGTAGATAATATAGCATGGAGCAATCAATAATTATAGATACGTTGGAGACGTATCAAGCATCCCCAAGCTTAACTCCTGCTCGTCCTTGAGTAGGTAAATGATAAAAAAGATAATTTTTGATGCGGAATGCTACTTGGCATAATTTCAATGTAATTATTCTTAATTGTGGTATGAATATTCAGATCCGAAAGATTCAAGACAAAAGTTCATATTGACATAAAAATAATAATACTTCAAGCATACTAACAAAGAAATTATGTCTTCTCAAAATAACATGGCCAAAGAAAGTTATCCCTACAAAATCATATATTCTGGCTATGCTCCATCTTCCCCACACAAAGTATTTAAATCATGCACAACCCCGATGACAATCCAAGCAATTGTTTCATACTTTAACATTTTCAAAACTTTTTCAATCTTCACGCAATACATGAGCGTGAGCCATGGATATAGCACTATATGTGGAATAGAATGGTGGTTGTGGAGAAGAGAAAAAGAGGGAAGATAGTCTCACATCAACTAGGCATATCAACGGGCTATGGAGATGCCCATCAATAGATATCAATGTGAGTGAGTAGGGATTGCCATGCAACGGATGCACTAGAGCTATAAGCATATGAAAGCTCAACAAAAGAAACTAAGTGGGTGTGCATCTAACTCGCTTGCTCACGAAGACCTAGGGCATTTTGTGAAAGCCTAGCATTGGAATGTACAAGCCAAGTTCTATAATTAAAAATTCCCACTAGTATATGAAAGTGACAAAATGAGAGACTCTCTATCATGAAGATCATGGTGCTACTTTGAAGCACAAGTGTGGTAAAAAGATAGTAACATTGTCCCTTCTCTCTTTCTCTATCTTTTTTTATTTTTTTATTTGGGCCTTTTCTCTTTTTATTATGGCGTCTTTTCTTTTTTTTTTCGTCCGGAGTCTCATCCCGACTTGTGGGGGAATCATAGTCTCCATCATCCTTTTCCTCACTTGGGACAATGCTCTAAAAATGAAGATCATCACACTTTTATTTTCTTACAACTCAACAATTACAACTCGATACTTAGTACAAAATATGACTCTATATGAATGCCTCCGGCGGTGTACCGGGATATGCAATGAATCAAGAGTGACATGTAGAAAGAATTATGAATAGTGGCTTTGCCACGAATACGATGTCAACTACATGATCATGCTAAGCAATAGACAATGATGGAGTGTGTCATAATAAATGGAACGGTGGAAAGTTGCATGGCAATATATCTTGGAATGGCTATGGAAATGCCATGATAGGTAGGTATGGTCGCTGTTTTGAGGAAGGTATGTGGTGGGTGTATGATACCGGCGAAAAGTGCGCGGTATTAGAGAAGCTAGCAATGGTGGAAGGAGGAAAAGTGTGTATAATCCATGGACTCAACATTAGTCATAAAGAACTCATATACTTATTGCAAAAATCTACAAGTTATCAAAGCAAAGTATTACGCGCATGCTCCTAGGGGGATAGATTGGTAGGAAAAGACCATCGCTCGTCCCCGACCGGCACTCATAAGGAAGACAATCAATAAATAAATCATGCTCCGACTTCATCACATAACGGTTCACCATACGTGCATGATACGGGAATCACAAACTTTAACACAAATATTTCTCAAATTCACAACTACTCAACTAGCATGACTCTAATATCACCATCTTCATATCTCAAAACAATTATCAAGCATCAAACTTCTCATAGTATTCAACACACTCATAAGAATTCTTACAAATCATTTATGCTTAGCATATTAGGATTATTTAAGAAAATTACCATGCTATTTAAGACTCTCAAAATAATCTAAGTGAAGCATGAGAGATCAATAGTTTCTATAAAACAAATCCACCACCGTGCTCTAAAAGATATAAGTGAAGCACTAGAGGAAAACTATATAACTCAAAAGATATAAGCGAAGCACATAGAGTATTCTAACAAATTCCAAATCATGTATGTCTCTCTCAAAAGGTGTGTACAACAAGGATGATTGTGGTAAAGTAAAAAATAAAGACTCAAATCATACAAGACGCTCCAAGCAAAACACATATCATGTGGTGAATAAAAATATAGCTCCAAGTAAAGTTACCGATGGAAGTAGACGAAAGAGGGGATGCCTTCCAGGGCATCCCAAAGCTTTGGCTTTTTGGTGTCCTTAGATTATCTTGGAGGCGCCATGGGCATCCCCAAGCTTAGGCTCTTGCCACTCCTTATTCCATAATCCATCAAAATCTTTCACCAAAAACTTGAAAACTTCACAACACAAAACTCATGAGGTCCGTTAGCGAAAGAAAACAAAAGAACACTTCAAGTTACTGTAATGAACTCATTATTTATTTATATTGGTGTTAAAACTACTGTATTACAACTTCTCTATGGTTTATAAACTATTTTATTAGCCATAGATTCATCAAAATAAGCAAACAACACACGAAAAACAGAATCTGTCAAAAACAGAACAGTCTGTAGTAATCTGTAACTAACGCAAACTTTTGGAACTCCAAAAACTCAGCCAAAATAGGAAGACCTAGGAAATTTGTTTATTGATCAGAAGCAATTGGAATCACTATTTTATCATGTTCTCGTGATTTTTAACAATTGTTTTCGTGAACAGAAAGTTTCTGGAAATTACAGCAAGATCAAATAACTATCATCCAAGAAGATCCTATAGGTTTAACTTGGGACAAACACTAATTAAATCACATCTAACCAGAGTCTAGAACAAATATTTATTCCTAAACAGAAGCAAAAAGCAAAAAACTAATATAAAATTGGGTTACCTCCCAACAAGCGCTATCGTTTAACGCCCCTAGCTAGGCATAAAAGCAAGGATAGATCTAGGTATTGCCATAATAGTGGTATGGCAAGTCATGAAAACTTTTCTCATATTCTCTACGTTCAGCAGCAAGTTTTCTTTGAGGCAAGCAAAAATAATCAAAAGGGCTAAATTTAATGGGACCAAAGTCCCCAAAATCAATCTCGGGAGGTATGGGTTCCTCCCTAGGCCCTTTGTATTGCACAACCAATTTATCATTAAGAGCATTCTTTTGGCAAAAAGTCACAAGCCTTTGTTCAAGAGGAAAACCTAATCTATTATTCTGAATAGCAAAATCATCATTAAGCTCAGAAATTCTATCAACTAGAACATCGGCGGGAACCTTTTTCCTAAGATTTTCGTTATAAGCAATATGATCCAAAAATTGTAAACGCATCATATCTTCTTGATTAAAAAGCAAAGAAAATAACTAAGTATTGGAAGATTCATATGATGAAGATAGACCCAGGGGCCATAGATTTCACTAGTGGCTTCTCTCAAGAGCATAAGTATTTTATGGTGGGTGAACGAATTACTGTTGAGCAATTGACAGAATTGAGCATAGTTATGAGAATATCTAGGTACGATCATGTATATAGGCATCACATCCGAGACAAGTAGACCGACTCCTGCCTGCATCTACTACTATTACTCCACTCATCGACCGCTATCCAGCATGCATCTAGAGTATTAAGTTCATGAAAACAGAGTAACGCCTTAAGCAAGATGACATGATGTAGAGGGATAAATTCATGCAATATGATAAAACCCCATCTTATTATCCTCGATGGCAATAATACAATCGTGCCTTGCTTCCCCCTCGTCACTTGGAAAGGACACGCAAGATTGAACCCAAAGCTAAGCACTTTTCCCATTGCAAGAAAGATCAATCTAGTAGGCCAAACCAAACTGATAATTCGAAGAGACTTGCAAAGATAACCAATCATACATAAAAGAATTCAGAGAAAATTCAAATATTGTTCATAGATAATCTTGATCATAAACCCACAATTCATCGTTCTCAACAAACACACCGCAAAAAGAAGATTATATCGAATAGATCTCCACGAGAGAGGGGCAGAACATCGTATTGAGATCCAAAAAGAGAGAAGAAGCCATCTAGCTACTAACTATGGACCCGAAGGTCTGAAGTAAACTACTCACACTTCATCGGAGAGGCTATGGTGTTGATGTAGAAGCCCTCCGTGATGGATGCCCCCTCCGGAGGAGCTCCGGAACAGGCCCCAAGATGGGATCTCGTGGGTCCAGAAGGTTGCGGCGGTGGAATTAGGTTTTAGGCTCCCTATTTTATCGTTTGGGGGTACGTAGGTATATATAGGAGGAAGGAGTACGTCGGTGGAGCATCAGGGGGCCCACGAGGGTGGAGGGCACGCCTGGCGGGGGAAGGCGCGCCCCCTACCTCGTGGCCTCATGCAAGCTTCCTTGACGTAGGGTCCAAGTCTCCTGGATCATGTTCGGTGAGAAAATCACGTTCCCGAAGGTTTCATTCCGTTTGGACTCCGTTTGATATTCCTTTTCTGCGAAACTCGAAATAGGCAAAAACAGCAATTCAGGCTAGGCCTCCGGTTAATAGGTTAGTCCCAAAAATAATATAAAAGTGGATAATAAAGCCTATTAATGTCCAAAACAGTAGATAATATAGCATGGAGCAATCAAAAATTATAGATACGTTGGAGACGTATCAGCCACCTGCTCGTTGCCGCAGTATGGGCAGATCCCGCTAGCCGCCGCTCAGCTAGTTACATCCCGATGACCCCCAGGTATCCCCTCTGACCTTGCTCCACTGCCCGTCTTCCCATGTCGCTGCATGTGGAAAATCTTGCGAGTGGATCTAACATAGTTCTTTGCCGAAAACATAGCTCGTCCGACGTACTTTCCATATTGCAATATCATCCTCACACCGTTTTAGACAAACACAACCGGGTTGTTATCTTCCCTTAGGACATGGAATATGCTTCTTTTTTGTTGTCGCATGTGTCATGAACTGTTATTGGCCAGTAATTGTTTCCTTTCTACCTCTTTTTTGCAAACAGGGCTATCCATTTCACCTCGTTGCCATTGCGACCTTTTGGTGAACTGCACAAATCATTTTTTTTCTTAAGAGTGTTTTGTGCAGTTGTACTAAAATGTCACACGGGCAACGTCTACATTTCAGCGACTGCAGAAAGGGAGATTGTTTTTGCTCTATCCTCCTCATCCAACTCCGAGCATAATATTCTCCAACTATTTGCTTAATCTTCTCCAACTAGTTAGTCTTAAGAGAGACTGCAAAGGTGTCCGGCTTCTATTTGTGTGTTTATTGTTTCATCAGGAGTCCTCTATTATCGTAATCACACTTAATATATTTGGAACAGGGGCGCTCAGCTTTATTTTAGTGGAACTGCACAAAATGATCGGAATGTTGCATGCTCCAGATAGCTACTTTTTTTCCCAACATGCCTTGTTGATTTAGACAGAGCTGGGGGGACGTTGCTGCCAATGAAAGCATGGATCAATTTTAATTTAACACCTTCTCACAACTTTGTCTTCAGTTGTGATGTAAATATTAGCTCCGATCTGCTAATCATTGAGATGCATTAGCAAGGAAGTTAGTTTTTCTATTGTTTCCGAAAGAGCATCGATGGCAAGACGCACGAAACAAAAGTTGAAAGCTCAGAGCATTGTACAATTTCATGTCGCTGGAAAATTATTTGTATAGTACGTCAATTATGTAAACAAATGCTCGAATATTGATAGCATTGCCAGAAGCCTCTTTATCATCCGGGCCCATGTGCCATGCACAAAATTATACTTCCTCCGTTCCTAAATATTTATCTTTTTACAAATTTCAATTGGACATATTTTAGAGTGTAGATTCACTCAGTTTAATTCATATGTAGTCACTCATTGAAATCTCAAGAAAGACAAATACTCTGTAGTATATTTAAGAACGGAGGTAGTAGTGCACAACCGCATGGGAGACTCAGCCCGGTTGTTGTGCCGCACTAATAGTGAGACTCAGCCCGGATAGAAATGCATCAGAATGACGCGCGCCCTCTAAACTGTGACGGAGGGAGGTGTAGTATGAGGCCCTGTATGGATCATCGTTTCTCTTTTGAATACACTTGTAAAAAATACACACCTGCGCCCGTCGTTTCAATTTCGGCTGGAATTTGCATAGCGGCCAGTAACTTACAGGTGTAAGTTACACGCCTCCGTATTGAAATACAACCATTCCAAGCATGGCCTGAAGGTGCAAAACCAAGTACGCGTATGGCCAGTCGGTCAATGCACTTCCTCTTGGCATATCACTGACATGTGGGACCGGAGTGTGAGCAAACCGATCTCAATTGGCGGCAAAATGGCCAACCCGCCGTTCCTTGAGAGAGACGAGGACCGCAAACACACAGGCGAGCTCGCACAGAGGCCAAGATATATTCGAGCATGGTTGATCGATATCATCATTACATGTTCGATGTTTTTTAACACTACCATTGGGCTGCCGTTTTCCGCCCTTCTCCCGAATAAATGTGTACTTTATCAAAGATTCAAATAAAATAAGAGTAGAAATGCTCCACCATACTCGTACAACTATCAACCTTGCACTTGGCTCTTCGCCTCTTCGTGAAGTCGAACAATGATGGTACTCCGCATGTTGGGTACTACAGTGTATACCTGTGGCAATCTGACACCGAATGAACTGCTGCATGTCCATCGCCTGGGCGAGGGTAGGTTGCATTAGTCAAAAGGCGTAAGCGAGCTTCACCTTTTCCTGCAAGCTTCTCCTTGTTCTGCGAGTTGACGGGACACACCAAAAAGTAGTGCTAGTCCATACTCCCTCCTTTCCAGTTAATATGGCTTAATCTTTTTTACGGGTAAATGAGAGAGCTTTATTCATATATAAGCATTCTTAGGACGATCAACCAATGGACTGGTCACTAGGGAGCGAGGTACCGCGCAAAAAAAGAAGGAAGTGAGGTGTTGCATCAAGCCAGCTCTCGGCAACATTCAAAGTGCAGCAAGCACGGTTCACACAAAGATGCGCCGCAAGATTTGCTGGCATGTTTACATGCTGAATAACAAAAAAGGGGAAATATTACCGAGCGCTCCTATTTGTAAAAGGATCTGAGCCAGAATTAAGCGAGAATTGTGGCGAGTGTTCCATGCAATCAACTTCCATTATCACATGCGGGAACCCTCGAAGAGAACCAAACGTGTTGAAGATTGCTTTATCACATTTTTAAAATATAATAAAGTGCAGACGCTCCTCCATCCGGTTCCTAGTATAGTGTAGTACATACTACCATTATTGTTCGACTTCCGGAAGAGGCGAAGAGCCAAGCGCAAGGCTAGCCATGGTGGGAGTAACATAAGTAGGAATACCTCCTCTTCTTTATTCTAGAAACAACCACACCCGAATATTGGACGGTAGCAGCACAACAACTGAATCAAAAATCGAAACCTTCCCGCTCGGCACCAGCTGAGCCCGCCGCTCCACATTGATGGCAAGTCAAGGTTACGCGACCTCTCACTGCTTCCGCCGTTGAAGCGGCATGCCGACCGAGGGCACTGCCCGCTGCATGCCCGGCATTTCAGACTACAAATACTTTGTGAGACAAAAGGTGGGGCCATTATTAATGATAAACTTTTTGCTTGGCTGTTCGCCTCTTCGGGAAGTCGAACAATAATACTAGTACTAGTATAGTGTATGCTTCTTGCAATCTGACACCGAATTAACTGTTGCACGTCCACCGCCTGAGCGGGGGAGATCTTGCATTAGTCAAAATTTTCTCCTTGTACTGCGAGCCACCGCGCGCAAGCTTCTCCCGTCCTGCAAGTTTCTCCTTGTTCGGCAAGTTGACAGGACACAACAAATTAATGCTAGTCCATACTGCCTCCTTTCCGGTTAATATGGTTTAATTTCAAATGAGATAAATACACTGTCTATCACTGTATATTTGTAAAAATACGGTCAGTGGACTTCATAATACGCTCATTGCGCTCAATATACATTTTCCGGTGTTTATACGGTCAGTAGCTCACCCTGGCTGAGTATGTGTGTGCATGCATGTGTAGGTTGAGCACTTTTGAGCGTGACCGTGTGTGTTCCGTCATGTGCTCGGACATGCATATGCATTAGGGCGTCGCGCGCGTTTTTGCGTCCATGTGTACGTGTGACTGTTGCATGCATGGACGAGGTTGTAGTCCCTTACATTCACATGTTCACAAGTCAATGCTTTGTCAAAACGTTGCATGCAAGGTTTAATCATTCGTTGTTCATGCATGCATTCCTGATATTAATACGTTGGTAAAGAAAATTTCTTGAGGAAAACGAGCCCATGAATTGAGTACAAAGGGGACCAATAAGCCAGGACTGAGGGAGTATCAGTAGTGAGGGATCCTTTGATGTAAAGGAATTCTATAGGATTTCTAGAGGATTGAAATCCTTAGGAATTTTTCCTATGTTGGCCCTTTGATCCATAGGATTGGATCCCATAGAATTTTTTCCTCATATTTTATACTACATTTCATGGGAAATTTAACATCCACTCCAACCTCGTTTTACAATTCCTTTGTTTTCCATGTGGCATCAAACACTCCTGGATAATCCTATAGAATTCAATTTGGTATGCCACCCCAATCCTATACTTTTCCTATTCCTACATTTTCAAAATCCTGCGAATCAAAGAGGTCCTAAACCGGAAGGACGGAGTAGGTACTAGTAGTACAGTACTAGGTAACAACATGAATTAACAAAATTCCTCTATGCGCATCCTGTCTACTCACGTGCCATGCAAGAAAATAGAGATAAGTACAAGTGAGACTCAGGAACGGTCATACACGTAGGGGGAGTACGTGTAGGGGCCACTAAGGAGCAGTCAAATCATAGAGTAAGTTAGTCGGAAGAAGCAACCATCATTTCACTCTTCAATGACACATACGCAATATAAAATGGTTGATATGGAGAGAAAAAGAAAACCACTATATATACACTAGCTGGAGCCGAGGCTACAAGCCTGCTTGCTTGGGTTGCTCTCTTCACAAGCATAGAACGACGGTGGCCACACCGCTGGTCATGTATCCGGCCTGATCCCGCTGCTGGGGGAAGGGAGTATTCTGCGTAGACGCGGTCGACATCGGCGAGGGAGAAAACCCACAGTCGGTGCATCCCAATCGGGGGTCCCCACGGTATGGGCTGATGCCGCGTCCCAACCTCCCTTCTAGCTACAGCCCGACGTCCCAGGTAGTACATCTTCCTTTTGGAGCCGGCTTGCTCCCCTGCCGCAGCTCCCCACGTAGCTCCATCTCCATGTCGATCTTTCTCTACTTCTACCGGCTTCTATTTGTGATGAGTTTATGTCTCATGAACTAGTGCCAGTACTATTATTCTAATCATACTTCTTCAATATCTTTGCCATCAGGGATGCTCATCTTGATTTTAGTGGAACTGCACAAAAGCATCGTATGATCCGAGGGTGCCAGCCGTCTTTCCTTCAACAGGTTCTACCTAGCCAGGAAATTAAATCATGTTTAGGGTTTAGGGTTTAAGTCGTAGTGACCCCATCAGTAATTTTTCTTTTGTACACGCTCTCACAACTTTTGTCTTTAGTTGTGAGGTAAATATTGGCTATGATCTGTGAATCATTGAGATGCATTAGCATGCGTGTTAATTTTCCTTTGTATTTAATGAAATGTTGTAACGGGGCAACCTTGGAGTAGGAATGAAAATAGAGTGGAAAGTTTCCATTTTTCCGGAGAAAAAATGGAAACGGAGAGAAACCAACGTTTCGTTTCGTTGGATCGCGCCATCGAGCAAAACCAACGTCTAAATCACGTATGCCGCGTTCGTGTCTCACCCTCCTCCATGGATCGACCCCACGCGGTCGCTCGGCATGCCACTCACCGCAAACCTCCCGCCTGCTTGTTGATAGATCGCGCCATGGAGTACTAGCACTATTGGAAGAGATTGACAAGTTGGGGGAGGACAGCTAGCTGTAGCACGGACTCCCAAGAACTTTTTACATGCATGTTGTGGCCAGCTATTGCGACCTTTGAACGCGGAGGAGTCGCATGCACCGGGAAGTGTCACTGGCGACGCTCTCTCGGCCGGTGCACCGCTTCAATGCCAGCGCCAGTGAGAGATCGCGTCCGCTCTGGCCGGGCATGAATGCGGCACTGACCGTTTCGGGCCGGAAGCACGCGCAGGTGATGAAGAGGGTTCGGGTTGGTCAGGAGCGGGCGTGGTAGCGGTCTGGACGCCCGCAAACAAGAGATGATGTACATTAATATTGCCGCGTATATATAATTAACAACGTAAATAATGTGCCAGTTGGACAAATATGATTGGAGATGGAGATGGAGATGGAATTTTACTTAAACACGGATATGCATGTCTATGTCTTCTTTTTTGCGAGAACAAACTTGTATTACTCACGTAGCCAGGCTACACTCGGAGTTACAAAGTTCGACAATGCCATCAGGGCCTGAACCTAGCCAAGCAGCGATACGGCCACTAGTCCTACCATAATGAGCTAAAGTATGACTGACAATGTTGTTGTTTCGTCGAACATGAGCAATACAAGTATTTCGGAGTGCCATGAGCGATCTAACCTCACACACCAAAAAACCAAACCGAGATCTATCAAGATCTTCATTACTAATCCTCACCATATTTGTAGCTTCAAGGCAGTCTTTCTCGATATTGATATTTGGAGCTTAGACTCCCCATGTACTTTATTACATTAATATAATTTACCGTAGAATGATTGTTCTACGGTGTGTGGATAAAAAAAAAAGATTACTCCACTACAATGCGAGCGACAAACCCTCTTTGATGGCCAACAATTATGTCCAGTGCGTTCGCGCAATAACACATGCTTCTACATGAAGAGAAAATTATAGCACCCCCATGATCCCTATACGTTCGCGCAATTACACAAGCTTCCAGCGTGTTCGCGCAATTACACAAGCTTCCAGTATCATGCATGTACCTGCAGTTCCGTTCTCTGGCAAGAAGGAACCATCCGTATTAAGTTTTACCCAGCCATCCTCAGATGCATGTCTATGTCCATGTGTGTGTGCGCGACGACTCTCGCGACCTAGAAGCTGGGGCGTGTTTTTGATCGAGTTTTCTTTCTTGGTACGTTAAAAACTTGTCCGCCAGTTTTCGTTTCTTTTTTTCGGGAACGCGCGTATTCTATTTAAACCCACTGCTATGGAGAGATTTTTTACTCCATTGTATATATAGCCTCTTGTTTGATAGGGTTTCTCACGTCTCGCTCTCTCACCCTCTCCATATCAAAACAAGATGACAGTGTCCACACTATCTCTCTCCTCACCGGTGGTCACAGATCCGGCCGAATACCGTCCGCTGCGGGAGGTGAGGAGGTGCAGCGTTGACGCTGTCGCTGTCAGCGATGGAGGAAGCCGATGCGCACCGTCCTCTCGCAGCCGGCGCTGGCGCGGACGAAGGTCCTCCGCGCCCTTGTTCGCTGCCGTCATGTGGGCAGATCCCGCCCGCCCGCCTAAGCGACATCTCACCCACCTGAGGTATAACTTCTTGTACTGGTCCAGCTCCCCAGGTCGCTGCATGCGGGTTTTCTTCTATGCAACTACTCCCCAGCTAGGGTTCGTCGGCTGGTCCAGCATCACCTACTATTATAGAGGAAATGCCACTCGAAAAGTTGTCCTGATTTATGCCTCGGTGGAGGTATACATGTTGTTTTGACAAAGAGTACATGGTGGTTGTGCGGTCATTTTCCATATGCTCCTATTGCTCCTGCTAATCTAATACTATCACTGGTTAAATGAAGAAATGCTTTTTTTCTTGGGTATCCTGGTTTAGTTCCCATCAAGATAATCATGATGCTTCTGTTTGTTGGTGTACTTTTCATTAACTCTTATTGACAATTGAGATGTCGTTGTTAATCATGTACCACTGCCAAAACAAAGTAACAACACTATATTCCTTTTTATATTTTTTCAAACAGCGATGCGTATCTCCATACCCGGGCATGTCTTCCTCAATTTTAGTGGAACTGCACAAAATTGGATGGCCATTGTTGTTCCGCCTCACTGTCCTCTGCCACGTGGTTCTTCCTTCCTCGAGCTTGATTAATGAGAAGAAATAGACCACATTGAGGATTTGTCGAACTTCATACGTTCCTCACCCAAACTTGATGCCAAATGGATGATGCTTCACCATGATGACCTATCGATGCTCATGGTTGCGCCTCATGGTTGCGTCCGATGGTGAAGCTGATCGATTTTCCACGAAAAACAAACTGTCTTCCATCGGTGCTCTTTGCTTGTTACCCACAAAGATGATATAATTCATCAGTTCACCTTGGTTGCGATGGAGATGCAGTCGTCTTTCACGTTGGTGCAATTTTACCACACAATTGGCTATGAACCAAATGTTTCCTCGAAGAAGGATCGACGTTGGTACTATGAGCATAAGTTAGCCTTCTCAAAACTTTGTCTTCAGCTCCCCTGTAATTTTATTTGTCCAGCTATTAACTTTGATTAAAAAATGGTGTGGACTAAAAACGCGGATGGACGTAGTAGCCCTCCATTTTTATTTACTCCACATATTAGATTTGATTGAAGTCAAACTTTTTAAAGTTTGACCAATTTTAGGCCGAAGACAACAAACCATAATTACTGAGAGAGGGCAAACTGTACATACTCTCAAACCTTTCCGATAATTGAAATTAGAAATCTTTATTTGTACACACTCTCACACGTTTCTGATAATTTGGCGCATGTGTGGTTGTTCACTTAAGAGAGGGTAGTGTACCGCATGCCCCAGATAGGAAGTGCGACCATGACGCATGGAACGTTAGTTCATCGAAAGTAGTAGTTTTCTTCACTGGTACGTTAAATTAAGAGTTTCGTTTCGTACTTACATAATTTAAAATGATTATTATGGAGAGAATAAGAAAAGCACTCCACTATATATTAGTATTATAAACAAGTACTATATGGACGCAGCTTCATTGACTTAGTGCACATGCCTTTGGGTTTATGACAGGTGGGCCCAAAATGTTGCTGGCCTACCTGTGATACAGCCAAAAGCAGGTGTAGTTAAGGCACCAGAGCTCAGTTCGTACTATAGTATATATGTAGTACTATATAAGTTGGAGCCTCAGCGCTTGTTCGCTAGAGTTTGCACTCTCCACACTCTCGCCGCACTACATATATATACACGCTGGAGACTCAGCGCTCCTTTGCTAGGGTTTGCTATATTCACAGTCTCTCACCCAAGTCACCCTCTTAACTAGATCTAAACAAGACTGTGTTGGCCTCTGTCTATCTCTCCCCCCTCACAACTGGTGAAGGAGGTGTCGTGGTACTAAGACTGACAGTAGAATAGGGGGTAGTATGGATAGGCAAGATCCTAGCTATGGCGAAGTTGTACACACGAGTTTTACGAGTTCAGGCCCTTCTCAGAAGAAGTAACAGCCCTATGTCTTGGAGTCCGGAGGCGATCGACTGGATTATGCGTATGTGTGTTTACAGGGATGCGAACCCTTGTGCATGTGGAGGGGGGTGGCTTATATAGAGTGCGCCAGGACCCCAGCCAACCCACGTTACAAGCTTTTTAAGGTACATCAAGAGAGGGGCGTTACTGGTAACACTAGTAATAAAGAGACATAATGATCATTAAAGCTATGGTGTAATGTCCGACCGTTGCATGGCAGAGTGGCTTTAGATCTTCTGGCGGTCGAGTGACGGTCTCCGTGGTCGAGTGACTCAGAGTCTCCTGAGTGGAATGCTTCATGGTTGAGTGGATGATGACTCCTCTTCGAATGCTTCTGGTTTTAGGGTGATGTCCTTGGGAAGGGTATCTAGGTCAGGCCTATGACCCTACCCTAGGTACATAGCTTCATCATTAGCCCCCGAATGGATCCGGGTTTGAGTGGAGAAGGAGTTGGAAATACTTCCGACTCACTTTTCGCGCTTCGGATGTGTCTTGTTCGGATTGACGGACCAACATGATGACGCCAACTTCTTCTTCAGTCGCCTTGGTCAATTCCTGGTTTTGTCGAGTGAACTTTTGCTAAAAGTACTTCGAGTGTTAATATGGAGAAGATCTTCTGTCTGACAGGTTGTTCTGCTATCTGCAGATCTCACGGGATTCAAATTTTGGGAAGCGCGTGGGGCGGAGGAGGCCGCAGTAATCGGGCCGGGTAAGGCAAGGTCGCCTCGATTTCTATGCCACCTTTTTCGCCATGTATTGTGCGTGCGATTTTTGCGGGATTTGATAAGATCGCCCAGGCCTACAGGTCAGTCACTCGGAAGCAACCTCATATAAGGCGCAAGACTGAGGTTTTTTGAACAGTGCGCCCTCATTCTTCTTCCTTCCTCTCAGTTTTCTCCGCCGCGTCCATTCCTGCTCCAGCGCCGCTGCTCCGCTCGAGCTCTGCCCGCTACGATGGGGAAAGAGAAGACGGAGGCCCTGGAGCGCACGAAGAAGACGACAACGAAGGCGAAGGGGAAGAAGACCAGCAGGGGTGGATCCTCGTCGAGGTCTAGTCTGCCGCGCAGCTGGATCCAGGGAGACTGGATCCGGTCGACGATCCGCCAGGACGACATCGATGATCTGACGGAGGAGGGACTGATTCCCCATGGATCTGCGCGGCTCCAGGGGAATGAGACAGAGCCTCGGCCGCAGGAGGGTTAGTGCATTCTCCTCGCCACCAACATTGACCGCGGGTTTTCTTTGACCCCGCACCCTTTTTTCGATCTTTCTTGAAATTCTTTGGGGCACAACTTCACCACGTCTCCCCCAACACCATCGTGTATCTTGCTGCTTTCGTGTCTCTGTGTGAAAATTTCTTGGGTTGTCGACCACACTGGGGCCTCTTCAAGCACATTTTGACGTGTCGTTCCCAGTCGGTCAAAAAGGCCAATCCGAGTGACGAGAAAACATAAGTAATTCAGATGTGTGGGGGTCTTGGAATCCAAATGAGGGGTAAGATCTCTTTCCCAGCCATAATCCTTCCCGAGTCAATCCGAGGATGGCAGTCGACCTAGTTTTATTGCAAAGACCAGCCGACTCCAGGACAGTCGACTGGACTTCCTCCCTTTTCCATGGCTCGCGTGGAGAAGCCCTCCGCCTTAAAAGTGACCCCGGGGGAGAAAGCGGAGGTGAAGGTGCTCGTTGAGCGAGTTGTCTACCTCATCCGTGAGGGCGTGACCGGTATGGATCTGCTGGAAGTCTTCTTCAGACGACGTATTCAGCCACTTCAGGCCCGTGACCATCCGATGTGGATGTATTTGGGCATTGAAGATTCCACTCGGGTGCATCCAGAAGAAGTCGACGAGGACACGGTGGAGAAGTGGTTGAGAGGTATCACTGGCAACAAAGATAACCCCAGAGGGGCCAGGAGAATCCCTCCACTCGACCAATCCTACGAACTAGAAAAGGTCCAATTCTGAATTACCGAGTGTACCTTGATTTATCATGCAATTGTTTATTGCCTCCCGACTGATTTTGTCCTGCTTGTTTTCTTCCAGGCCCTTACTGAGATGTATTCGATGCCCAACGGAGAGCAGGAGCAGGACCCGGAAGGGGAGGCAAGCAGAGGTGAAAGCGGCGAGTGGCATTCTGACGGTGAAGGAGACGAGGAGAGCGACGACCTGAGTGATGAAGAAGAGGTCGACTCACCTCCACGCAGGGAAAGGCGATCCAAGCTCACCAACGATCCGGCAAGCGCCTGCGACAAGGCGACCATTCAGACCAGGCAGTCGTCAAAGCGTCCTCGGACGTCGTCTCCGGCGCCGACTGAAAAGGCCCCGAAGCAGTCCAAGGTTCTAGTGCAGAAGACCCGGAAAGCGATGCCCAGAATCAAAATTGACATCCCTATTGCCTCTGCGTGAGTGTCCTGTCTTCATTTTACCCGAAGTTTTGTGTTGTCCATTTTTCTTTGATTTGACCGAATGAATCTTGAAACTAGCAGTGCCGCTACCTCTGGGACCTCTGCTTATAAAAATGGGGATGAGGACATGGAAGATGCGGTCACCTCCAACCCAGGAATAATCTTTGTGATCTTGTCTAGGTTTATCGATTGAACTACGATATAATCAATCGGGGATGAAATTTTGACGACTAATCTTTTTACAGCTCCTCTCAACGTCATTGACCTCCCCGACGACGACGAGGACGAGCCACAGAGGCCCTTGGGAAGAAGAAACAGGAAAACGTCCGCTGGCAAGATGCCTCAGTCGATGCCGGTGGCAGAACCGGTAATTCAGGATACCGGCGATGCCAATCGGACTTCTGTCTCCTTCGCTATACCACTGTCGAGTGCTCAGCCTTCAGCGTCAGCCGCATAGACTCCCGCCGATCCACCATCACTTTTTGCTGAACATTACGTCCCAGAGGACCAGGTGGGTGCTGCAAAAGAGGCTATACGCCAGGCGTACATTATGATGGAGAAAATGAAGATGGTGCGGGAAGCCAGCCAAGCTGCTTATGATGCCCGTTCCGCTCTCCAGAGCAACGTCCAGGTTAGTAGGCTGTCGACTGACTTTTTTAGCTTGTTCTGGTAGGATATGGTACCTGAAAACTTTCTTTCCAAGAATCTTTTCATCTTTCTGCGCTTCGCATCTGTACACCCAGTGGGTGTTTTGATTTGCCACTGAGAAAACTCTCACTTTGAGATGACTATGTTGTTGTCGATTGAATCTTTGAACCAGTGGGGGCACGCTGAGGCACCCAGTGGGTGTAGTCCCCGAGACCATAGTTGACTGTGGGCAGTCGACTGTGGTATGAGAATCAGATTTTTCCACTAGGCCTGGATATTCCACGTCGAGTGGAAACTGAATCAGTGGGGGCACGCTAAGTGCACCCACTGGGTGTAGTCCCCGAGACCGTGGTCGACTGCGGGCAGTCGACTATGGTCTTAGTTTTTCTTATCTCTTTTTTTTACACTTAACCTGGACGGACCACGTCGAGTGGAATCTGAACTAGTGGGGGAACACTAAGTGCACCCACTGGGTGTAGTCCCCAAGACCGTGGTTGACTGTGGGCAGTCGAATACGGTATGAAAACAACTTGAATTTATCGAACTATTGTTCTGAAGTGATTGATCTTTCCATCTGTCGATTGACTGACCCTTGATTACAGAAATCTTGCGAACTCGGAGTTCGTTTTGCTGAATTGGAGAAAAAACAGATTCATCTCAATCTCGATCTGGAACTGGCCAAGACAAATCTGCAGAAGGCCAAGGATGAAAATGCTGGTTAGAGAAAACTCGCCGACTGACTCGTCTTTGTGCCAGATCTTATTTTACTTTTTCTGTACCGAACGTTGTTTCTTTTCAGAGAAAATGAATCAAGCTCTGGCGAAGAAGGACCAAGATCTTGCAGCCGCATAGAAAGCAGCTAACGAGAAAACTGCACTCACCGACCAGAAACTAGCTTCAGTCGGCGAATTGGAGGAAGAAAACACCAGGCTGAAAACTGCTCTTGATGAAGCCAACAAGGAAGCGACCCGCCTGAAGAAGGACAAGAACAATCTGAACGAGAAGATGGAAGGTATTGCTCGTAGGAGGGACGACTTGGAGAATTATCTGGGAGGTCTTCCCAAGAAGCTGTTCGTCATGCTTGAAGGTATTTTCTTTGACTCAATTGATTCGTTTCTGTCGACTCGACATACAATCACTGACCCATCTTTGAATTGTACGTGCTGAATTATGCCGGAACTTCGAAGAAGAAACTGGGCTAGTCGAGACAAGCTTGGACCCCATCCATTCTCCGGTTAAAGATGAGGCTGCCATGAATGTACTCCGATTGGAATCTCGTGTTGCGGGTGTTGTTGATTACCTTGCTCGACTGAAGGTCGCAATGTCGCGGATCGACACAGCACTCTGGCCAGGGGCAACACTCTAGAATGATCTCGAGTCTCTGATGACTCGACTTAATGAGATTCCCGGTCGAGTGCAAGAACGGAAGAAGTCTTCTGCCCGGTGCGTTACTAATGTGGCCCTGTCTTTGGTTCGTGTTCACTGTAAGGAAGCGCGAGAAGATAAGCTGGCAGCAATCAAGGTTGCCAACACCAAGAGGCATGACTTCCAATCCTTCATGGAGACCTTCATTGCTGCCGCCACTCGGATCGCCGATGGAATTGACCTGGATGAATTCGTCGAGCCTGCCAGCCCTCCTCCTGCGGAGTGAACAAACTCTTATGCTCCACCTTAAATTTGCCTCGGGATGTCGAGTGATTTTTGTAACCGTTAAACTCCTTTGGGCTTGATGACCGAGTACTTTAATCCGCGGTCGGAACTTTAGGATTTATCTGGATTTGGTTTATCTCCGAATATGTTTGTGCTTTCCTTCGAGTGGAACTTATTCTTTACTCGAAAACTTTTTGTACTTGAGATGCAGCTCTGGGGAGGAGGTTCCAGTCGACCTGCACCTCGTCGTCCTTGCGGATCGGGATGGAGTGCATGTTGTACTTGTGGCGCCGCTCCGCAGGAGAAGGTTGCAGTCGACCTGCACCTCGTAGTCCTTGCGGATCGTGATGGAGCGCACTTTGTACTTGTGGTGCAGCTCCACAGGAGAAGGTTGCAGTCGACCTGCACCTCGTTGTCCTTGCGGATCGGGATGGAGCGCACGTTGTACTTGGGGCGCAGCTCCGCAGGAGAAGGTTGCGGTCGACCTGCATCTCGTCATCCTTGCGGATCGGGATGGAGCGCACATTGTACTTGTGGCGCAGCTCCGCAGGAGAAGGTTGCAGATGACCTGCACCTCGTCGTCCTTGCGGATATGGGCGTGTTTTAAACTTAGGCGAGTACATGACTGCAGCTAAACCCACAAGTGGGAGGGTTGCTCTCCACTCGGTAGGATTGTTTACACTTAGGCAAGTACTGGACTGCAGCTAAGCCCCCGAGTGGGAGGGTTGCACTCCACTCGGTAGGATTTTTGAAAGTTAAGTGAGTACTGGACTGCAGCTAAGCCTCCGAGTGGGAGGGTTGCTCTCCACTCGGTAGGATTTTTTAAACTTATGCGAGTACTGGACTGCAGCTAAGCCCACGAGTGGGAGGGTTGCTCTCCACTCGGTAGGATTTTTCAAACTTAGGCGACTACTCGGACTGCAGCTAAGCCCCCGAGTGGGAGGGTTGCTCTCCACTCAGTAGGATTTTTTAAACTTAGGCGAGTACTGGACTTCAGCTAAGCCCCCGAGTGGGAGGCTGGCTCACCACTCGGTAGGATTTTTCAAACTTTGGCGAGTACTTGGACTGCAGCTAAGCCCCCGAGTGGGAGGCTGGCTCACCACTCGGTATAATTTTTTTAAAACTTAGGCAAAACGAATTCGCGGCTAAGCCCCCGAGTGAGAGGCTTGCTCACCACTCAGTAGGATTTTTCAAACTTAGGCGAGTACTTGGACGGCAGCTAAGCCCCCGAGTGGGAGGCTGGCTCACCACTCGGTAGGATTTTTTTAAAACTTAGGCGAAACGGATTCACGACTAAGCCCCCGAGTGACAGGCTTGCTCACCACTCATAGGATTTTTTTTAACTTAGGCGAAACGAATTCGTGGCTAAGTCACCCACTGGGGGATTTCAGACACAAGTATAAGCAGCGACAATCATTCTAAGAAGACTGTAAAACTCTTGTCTGTAATAAACAAACTACAAAGGTGTTTCTTATTACAACTCAACAAAGTGAGCGCTTTAAGTAAAAAATGGGCAGAGCAGCTCCGCATTCCAAGCCCGTGGCTCATCTTTCTGATGTTCGACATTATAAAGATGATACGCCCCATTGTGAAGCACCCTGGTGACGATGAAGGGACCTTCCCAGACAGGGGCGAGCTTGTGTGGTTTCTGCTGATCCACTCGAAGAACCAAGTCTCCCTCTTGAAACGCTCGACCTCTCATGTTTCTGGCATGGAATCGACGAAAGTCTTGCTGATAAATGGTCGACCGGATTAAAATCATCTCCCTTTCCTCTTCTAGGAGATCAACTGTTCTTGCCGGGTCTGTTCCGCTTCATCTTCAGAAAAAAGCTCGACTCGGGGTGCGTTGTGAAGCAAGTCACTCGGTAGAACAGCTTCAGCTCCATAGACCAAGAAGAATGGAGTTCGGCCAGTCGGCCGATTTGGAGTTGTACTCAATCCCCAAAGAACTGAAGGAAGTTCATTGACCCACGCGCCTGCTGCGTGCTTGAGATCACGCATCAATCAGGGTTTCAGTCCTTTAAGAATCAAGCCATTTGGTCTTTCTGCTTGTCCATTCGACTAGGGGTGGGTGACTGAAGCATAGTCGACTCGAGTGCATTGCGAAGCACAAAAAGCTCTGAACTCATCAGAATCGAAGTTCGATCCATTGTCAGTGATGATGCTGTGCGAAACTCCATATCTGAATGTCAACTCTCTGATGAAGCTGACGACAGTACTGGCTTCAAGATTCTTGATAGGCTTGGCTTCAATCCATTTGGTAAACTTGTCGACTGCTACAAGCACATGAGTGAAGCCGCTCCTACCGGTCCTCAGGGGCCCAACCATATCTAACCCCCAAACAGCAAAAGGCCAGACGAGTGGAATGGTCTTCAGGGTTGATGCAGGCTTGTGGGACATGTTGGAGTAAAACTGGTAGCCTTCACATTTGTCGACATTTCATTTGCTCGTGGCCAATAAAATCCAGCTCGGTATGCTTTGGCCACAATGGTCCGAGAGGATGCATGGTGGCCACAGGTCCCCGAGTGGATGTCGTTGAGGATCACTCGACCTTCTTCTAGTGTTATGCATTTCTGGCTAACTCCAGTCACACTTTCTCTGAACAGTTGTCCTCTTATCACAGTAAAGGCTTTGGATCGACGGACGATCTGTCGGGCCTCCTCTTCATCCTCTGGGAGTTCCTTCCTAAGGATATACACAATGTATGGCACTGTCCAGTCGGGAGTTATGACCAAAACCTCCATGATCAAGTCGACCACGGCTGGGACCTCGACTTCAGTCGGATCTGTGGCACTTTTAGGCTGCGAGGGCTCTTCAGTGAAGGGGTCTTCTTGAACTGAAGGTGTATGAATGTGTTCCAAAAACACATTGCTGGGAATGGCTTCCCTCTTGGAACCTATCTTTGCCAAATCACCAGCTGCTTGATTTTTCAGTCGGGGTATATGATGGAGCTCTAACCCCTCAAACTTCTTTCCCAACTTCCTCACTGCATTACAGTAACCAGTCATAGCTGGGCTTCTGACGTCCCACTCCTTCATCACTTGATTGACTACCAAATCTGAGTCACCGTAGACCATGAGGCGACGGACGCTGAGTGAAATGGCCATACGTAACCCATATAAGAGTGCTTCATATTCAGCTTCGTTATTGGAGGAATTAAAGTGAATCTGGAGAACATATCCGAGCTTGTCTCCATGGGGGGATACCAGTACCACCGCAGCACCGGAATCATTCAGCATCTTGGAGCCATCAAAGAACATGGTCCAGTGCTCTGAGTGGACTTGAGTCGGCAGCTGCTGTTCGATCCACTCGGCAAGGAAATCTGCTATTGCCTGGGACTTGATAGCTTTCTTTGCCTGAAACTTGATATCCAAGGGAAGGAGTTCAATCGCCCACTTTGCCACTCGACCAGTTGCATCTCTGTTGTTCAAAATCTCTGGTAATGGAGCATCGCTGATGACTGTAATGGAGTGGTCAGAGAAATAGTGTGCAACCTTCTTCATGGTCATATAAATCCGATAAACAAGCTTATGATAATGTGGATATTTTTGCTTGGATGGAGTCAGAACTTCAGAAACATAATATACGCGGCGCTGAACTTTATAAGCTTTTCCTTCTTCTTCCCGCTCGACTGTAAGTACTGTACTGACAACTTGTCCAGTGGCTGCAATGTAAAGCAGTAAAGGCTCTTTGCTGATTGGGGCAGCAAGCACCGGCTAGGTGGAAAGCAAGGCTTTGAGCTCTTCAAACGTTGCATCAGCTTCGAGAGTCCACTCGAACTTATCAGACTTCTTCATCAGTCGGTAAAGAGGCAATGCCTTTTCACTGAGGCGAGGAATGAATCGACTTAAGGCGGCCAAACAACAAGTAAGCTTCTGGACATCGTGCACACGCATAGGGTGTTTCATCTGGAGTATAGCACCAACTTTCTCTGGGTTAGCGTCGATCCCTCGTTCGGAAACGAGGAAACCGAGTAATTTTCCGCCAAGGACTCCGAATGTGCACTTTGATGGATTAAGCTTGATATCATACCTTCTAAGGTTGGCAAAAGTTTCAGCAAGGTCAGCCAACAGGTCAGAACCTTTACGTGACTTGACCACAATGTCATCCATGTATGCCTCCACATTCCGACTGATTTGAGTAAGCAAGCATTTCTGAACCATCCTCATGAATGTGGCTCCAGGTTCTTCAGGACAAATTGCATGGTGACATAACAAAAGCATCCGAAAGGAGTGATGAAAGCCGTTTTTATCTCATCGGGTCCATACAGTCGGATCTGATGATACCCGGAATAGGCGCCCAAAAATGACAAGCGCTCACACCCCGCAGTTGAGTCGACTATTTGGTCGATGCGGGGGAGTGGAAAGTGATCTTTCGGGCAGGCCTAATTGATATGCTTGAAGTCAATGCACATGCGAAGTGAGTCGTCCTTCTTAGGGACCATGACAACATTGGCGAGCCACTCGGAGTGGTAAATCTCTCGGATAAACTCAGCTTCCAGGAACCGAGCCACTTCTTCACCAATTGCTGTTCTCTTCTATACGGCGGACCGTCGAAGATGTTCCTTGACTGGTTTCGCTTCTGGGTCGACTCGCAAACGGTGCTCAGCCAGTCCCCTGGGAACACCTGGCATGTCAGAAGGTTTCCATGCAAAGATGTCGCAGTTCTCATGGAGGAACTGGATGAGCGCTTCTTCCTATTTGGAGTCAAGTGTTGTCGAAATGTGAGTCGGAGCAACATAGGGATCGGTCGGGTGAATATGAATCGGCTTCATTTCACCAGACGACTGAAATGCAGAATCTGTGGCAGGCTTCTTGGCTCGTAGCAAATCACTCGGATCTGCATTTTTCGGATACTCTTGCAATTCTACTACTGCCATTTGGGCATCGACGATCTTTGAGCCCTTCTGGAAGCACTCTTCCGCCTCCTGCCCATTGCCAGTGATAGTGATCAACCCTCTGGGACCAGGCATCTTCAGTTTGAGGTACACATAACATGGTCGAGCCATAAAACATGCATAAGCAGGCCTACCCAGAATAGCGTGATAAGCACTCTGGAAATCCACAACTTCAAACGTCAACCTTTCCTTGCGGTAATTTTTGGAATCACCGAAAACCACGTCAAGGGCGATCTGGCCGAGTGATTCAGCCTTCTTGCCAGGTATGACGCCATGGAAACTCATATTGCTCTCGTTGAGCTTGGACATCGGAATGCCCATTCCCTTCAGGGTATCTGCATACAGGATATTTAGGCCACTACCACCATCCATCAGCACTTTAGTCAGTCGAGTGCCTTCAACAACTGGGTCGACCACCAGCGCTTGCCTCCCAGGGGTGGCTATACGTGCTGGGTGGTCAGACTGGTCGAATGTGATGGCAGTCCGGGACCACTTCAGATAACTGGGTGTAGCCGGAGCAACCATATTCACCTCTCTGTTTATAATTTTCAATCGACTTTTGCTTTCAACATCAGCAAAAATCATCAAAGTGGAATTGACATTGGGAAAACCATCATCTTCTTCTTCTTTATCCTCACCCTTGTCTGACTCTTTTTCCTTTTCTTTGGGCTGTTTCTCTCAGAACTGTTGAATCAGGAGCCGGCATTTTTGAGTGGTGTGTTAGGGGTAAATCAGGTTACCCTCCTCATCTTTCTTGGTATGAATGCGACAGGGCAAATCCAACACATCATTTCCATCTTGATCTTTGACTTTCTTGGGATTCCACGACCCCTTGGGCTTCCCCTTGAACTTTCCTCGAGTCACGGCTAAGGCTTCACCAGGAGCAGCTGGCTCGGCTTTGCGCTTCTGCTTACGACTGGAGTTCCCTCCTCCGGTTTCGTGGGCGACTGTTTTGTGCTTGCCACTCCGGAGCCGATCCTCCTCTTCACCATTAGCATACTTGGTGGCAATTTCCATCATTCGACTCAGAGACATATCCCCAGTCCGACCGAACTTTAGTTTCAATTCTCGATACTTAACACCTTCCTTGAAGGCACAAACTGCTTGGTGATCTGAAACATTCTCCACCGTGTGGCAACGTGATCCATCTCTGGATATAGTCTCTCAAGGTTTCATTCAGTTTTTGCACACAGGACTGCAACTCTGTTAACCCTGCCAGTCGTTTGCATCTACCTTCAAAGGTCCTAACAAACACTCGGGCAAGTTCCTCCCAACTATATATGCTGCCCGGCGCTAACTGATTCAACCATGCCCTGGCCGAGCCTTCCAACATCAAAGGAAGGTGCTTCATGGCCACTTAATCATTGTCGCCACCAATCTGAACAGGCACTCGGTAGTCCTCAAGCCAAGTGTCAGGCTTGGACTCACCTGAAGTTGGGAGGAATCACTACAGCCCTGATGGCTCTGCTGAAACACTCGGGACCTGAAACAAGCACTCTGCTGCCAGTCGGGTAACTCTGTTGTGGCCTTCCCTGTGCGCTCTGTTCCTGTCAACCAGACCTTGAACGAGAATAGATCTCGCATCAAAGCCCGGCTCCCGGGGGTCGACTAGAATCCTTCGCCCACCACTATGAGGGCGTCTGTCATCATGCTGCCGAGGCACGTATGACCCACTCCTTGGGGGAGGCGTGGGCACTCCACGACGATCATCGTGGTTGAGCCGGTGATCATACTACTCACGGTTTCTGTACTGATCTCGTCGGTCCCCATGTCCCTCACGCCTCGGGGGTGATCTTGGGCTGTGAGCCGACTGGACTGTGTCTGCTACCACGGATCTGCTATGGATCCTATTCCGTGACTGAGATACTGCTGTGTTTTGTTCCCCTGCTAGCCAGAGTAAAGCCCTGATCTGCATCAAAACTCTACCAGCTTCTGACTGGGAGGGCTGAATCGACTCTGCTGTTCGGGCTGCAGCTGTGAGATTCTGAATCGGAGTTCGGTATACCTGAGTTGGAGGCGGAAAAAGTTATCTTCGACTAGATTCAGGAATCCGCTGCCGAGCACGCTCGTCGAGTGCGTGTTGGAGATTCTCCAGTCGAGTGCGCTCAGCCAAGTGGGCTAGGCGCGCCTCCTCCAAGGCTAGGGCCTCGGGGGTTTCTCCAACGATAGGACTGTGAAGCGCCATGTTACGGCAACGAAGCTCCTCCCTCTGCTGCGAAGAGAGGGGCTCGGGGCAGTATTCCTCATGGCCGTGCGACGAATCGCCTCCGCCATCGCCACCGTCGTCGCGGGGGAAGCCAGGAGGACTGCGCGGTCCGTTGACCATCCGCGGGTTCGCTGCTACCGCACGGATGCAGTCTCGACGGAGCTAGTCTACAGGTCGAACAGGCCGTAAAGAGTTCCCTCGGGCTCGATTGCCGTGACTTGCGCGGTGGCCGACTGGCGAACCGCCGCGTGCCTCACCCACCGCTGGTGACGCGATTGACCGGAGCACTTGCACCGGCGAGCGGTAGGGAGCGAGGATGCCACAGGAGCTGACCGATACTGTATCGACGGCTGCCGCAGAAGGACGCCACGGACGCAAGCGCGAAAGTGTGTTGCCCCACAGACGGGGAGCGCCTCGATGTCGAGTGGAGCCTCTTGGAGCCAAGCAGAGTCGTCGGCGACGAACACGAGCGCGCCGAGACGGATCTCGCGGCCCTCGACCAACCCTCCGACAGAAACCATGATGATGGGGATCGGAAAAATTGCAACTTCTCCAATAAGCCGCTAAGACACCTGCCCCACGGTGGGCGCCAACTGTCGTGGTAGTCGTGGTACTAAGACTGACAATAGAGTAGGGGGGCGGGTAGTATGAAGAGGCAAGATCCTATCTATGGCGAAGTTGTACACACGAGTTTTATGAGTTCAGGCCCTTCTCAGAAGAAGTAACAGCCCTACGTCTCGGAGCCCGGAGGCGGTCGACTGGATTATGCGTATGTGTTTTTACAGGGGTGTGAACACTTGTGCATGTGGAGGGGGGTGGATTATATAGAGTGCGCCAGGACCCCAGCCAGCCCACGTTACCAGAGTTTTAAGGTACATCAAGAGAGGGGCGTTACTGGTAACGCTCGTAATAAAGAGACATAATGATCATTAAAGCTATGGTATAATGTCAGACCGTTGCAACACAGAGTGGCTTTAGATCTTCTGGCGGTCGAGTGACGGCCTCCTTGGTCGAGTGACTCCGAGTCTCCTGAGTGGAATGCTTCATGGTCGAGTGCATGATGACTCCTCTTTGAATGCTTCTAGTTTTAGGGTGATGTCCTTTGGAAGGGTATCTAGGTCAGGCCTATGACCCTACCCTAGGTACATAGCTTCATCAGGAGGCGTCCAGATCGCGTCTCACCGGGAAGGGGAGGAGGTGCAGCGTTCACTCTATCGCCTTCGGCGAGGGAGGCAATCCACTGCCTGCTGCGCTGTCTCTTTCACCCAGAGCCTGTGCGGGAGGGCCACTGTCGGTGTCAAAACGGGCGGATCTCAGGTAGGGGGTCCCAAACTGTGCGTCTAAGGCAGATGGTGTCGTGGTTCTAAGTCTGACAGTAATGTAGGGGGGTAGGAATGGAGAGGCAAGATCCTAGCTATGGAGTAGTTGTATACGTACGAGTTTTACGAGTTCAGGCCCTTCTCGGAGGAAGTAATAGCCCTACGTCTCGGAGCCCGGAGGCGGTCGACTGGATTATGCGTGTATGAATTACAGGGGTGCGAACCCTTGACACTGAGGAGGGGGGTGGCTTATATAGAGTTTGCCAGACCCCTCCGGCCCTCAGTTATGCAGGGTTTAAGGTACATTAAGGTCGGGCGTTATTGGTAACGCCGCAAATAAAGTGCTATGATGACCATAAAAGCTACTTAATTACCGACCGTTAGCATGCGGAGTGACTTTAGATCTCCTGGCTATCGAGTGGTTGGCTTCATGGTCGAGTGTCTTCGAGTCTGTCGAGTGGAACACTTCTGAGTCGACTGAAAGGTGGTTCTTCTAGAGATGTCCTTGGGGAGGGTATCTTGGACAGGTCCATGACCCTACCCTAGGTACATAGCTTCATCATTAGCCCCTGAATGGATTGAGGTTTCAATGAGGAAGGAGTTGAACACACTTCTGACCCATTTTTCGTGTTATGAGTATATCTTGCTCTGGATCGATGAACCTAGGTGACGATACCAACTTCTTTTTCAGTCGGCTTGATCCATTCTTTGTATCCGTCAAGTGAGTTTATTTACTTGAAGAGCTCCGAGTGACAGAGCGGAGGAGATCTTCCGTCTGACAAGTTGTTCTGTAGCTCGTAGATTTCGCGGGATTCGAATTTCGGGAAGCGCGCGGGGCGGAGGAGGCCGCAGTAATTGGATGGGATAAGGCAGGGACGCCTCAATCTCCGCGCCACCTTTTTCGCCACGTATCGCACGCGCGACTGTTGCAGGATTTGACAGGATTCCCCGGGCCTACAAGTCAGTCACTCGAAAGTAACCTCAAGGCGCCGGACCGGGGTTTTTGAATAGTGCGTTCTCATTTCCTCCTCCATTCCTCGGACTTATCCGCCGCGCTCGCTTTCGTCCCAGTGCCGCTGCTCCCTGCGCGTCTCGCCGGCGACGATGGGGAATGAGAAGACGGTGGCCCTGGAGCGGGCGAAGAAAGCGACAGTGAAGGCGAAGGGGAAGACCCCAGTCGGGGCGGATCTTCATCGAGGGCCGGCTTGCCGCAGGGCTGGATCCAGGGCGACTGGATCTGCTCGAAGATTCGTCAAGAAGATCTCGACGACCTGGCTAATGGAGGACTGATCCCCCACGGATCAGCGCGGCTTTCGGGGAAGGAGTCCGAGCCGCAGCCTCGGGAGGGCGAGTGCATTCTCTTGGCCACCCATGTCGACCGTGGGTTTTCCTTGCCTCCTCACCCTTTCTTTCGGGGATTTCGGAATTTCTTTGGGGCACAACTCCACCACTTCACACCCAACACAATCGTGTATCTCCCTGCTTTCGTGTCTTTGTGCGAGAATTTCTTGGGTTGTCGGCCTCATTGGGGACTTTTCAAGCATATTTTCACCTGTCGCTCTCGACGGTGAAAAAGGCCAATCCGAGTGATGAGAGAACACAAGTGATTCAGATGTGTGGGGGTCTTGGGGTTCATATGAGAGGGAAAAGTTCTTTTCCAGCCATGATCCTACCCGACTTGGTCCGAGGATGGCAGTCGACCTGGTTTTACTGCAAAGACCAGCCGACGCCAGGGCAGTCGACCGGACTCCCTCCTTTTTCTATGGACTGAGTGAGGAAGCCCTCCTCTTTGAAGGTGATCCCGGAAGAGAAGGCGCAGGTTAAGATACTAGTCGAACGTGTTGTCCAGCTTATCCGTGACGGGGTGACTGGTATGGATCTCTTGGAGGTCTTCCTTCGGCGACGCATCCAGCCACTTCAAGCTCGAGACCATCCGATGTGGATGTATTCGGGCACTGAGGACACCACTCGGATCCACCCGGAGGAGGTCGAGGATGCCACGCTGGAGGGATGGCTGACGAGCATCACTGGGAACAAAGACAACCCTAGGGGAGCCAGGAGAATTCCTCCACTCGACCAGTCCCACGTACCAGACAAGGTTCAACTCTGACTTTCCGACTGTAATTTTGACCATGCAGCTATTTATGCTCCGTCGATTGACTTTTGTTCTGCTTGTTTTTCTGCCAGGCTCTTATAGAAATGTACTCAATGCCCAACGGGGAGCAAGAGCAAGACCCGGAAAGGGAGGCGAGCGGCGGCGACAGTGGCGACTGGCATTCTGACGGAGAGGAGAGTGAGGAAAGTGATGACTCAAGTGACGAAGAAGAAGTCGAATCACCTCCTCGCAGGGAGAGGTGATCCAAGCTCGACCAAGACTAGCCGAGCGTCCGTGAAAAAGCGATTGCTCAGACTGGCCCGTCTTCAAAGCGCCCTCGGACGTTGACGGTGTCCTGGACTAGGGGGTACTCACCACGTCGTCCCCCAATCGGTTAGATTGGGCCGAGGACCCCCAGGGCCGCATACTCATGGGCCAGTCCGGACAGGTGCCGCATACAAGGAAGGTTCCACAAGACTTGGCGATCAAGACAAGGACTCCTCCCCCACCGGCGTATTCGGCTAGGACTCTTATTATCCTAGGCCTCTGGTGCATTATATAAACCGGGGCCAGGCTAGTCGATAGAGATATACAACAATAATCATACCATAGGCTAGCTTCTTGAAGGAAATATGCCCTAGAGGCAATAATAAAGTTATTATTTATTTCCTCATATCATGATAAATGTTTATTATTCATGCTAGAATTGTATTAACCGGAAACATGATACATGTGTGAATACATAGACAAACATATAGTCACTAGTATGCCTCTACTTGACTAGCTCATTAATCAAAGATGGTTATGTTTCCTAACCATAGACATGTGTTGTTATTTGATTAATGGGATCACATCATTAGGAGAATGATGTGATTGACATGACCCATTCCGTTAGCCTAGCACTTGATCGTTTAGTATATTGCTATTGCTTTCTTCATGACCTATACATGTTCCTGTAACTATGAGATTATGCAACTCCGTTTACGGAGGAACACTTTGGTGCTACCAAGCGTCACAACGAATCTGGGTGAATATAAAGGAGTACTATAGGTGTCTCCAAAGGTACATGTTGGGTTGGCGTATTTCGAGATTAGGTTTTGTCACTCCGATTGTCGGAGAGGTATCTCTGGGCCCTCTCGGTAATGCATATCACTATAAGCCTTGCAAGCAATGTAGCTAATGAGTTAGTTACGGAATGATGCATTACGTAACGAGTAAAGAGACTTGCCAGTAACGAGATTGAACTAGGTATTGGATACGGACGATCAAATCTCGGGCAAGTAACATACCGATGACAAAGGGAACAACGTATGTCGTTATGCGGTTTGACCGATAAAGATCTTCGTAGAATATGTAGGAACCAATATGGGCATCCCGGTTCCGCTATTGGTTATTGACCGAGAATAGTTCTAGGTTATGTCTACATAGTTCTCGAACCCGTAGGGTCCGCACGCTTAACGTTACGATGATAGTTTTATTATGAGTTTATAAGTTTTGATGTACCGAAGATTGTTCGGAGCCCCGGATATGATCACAGACATGACGAGGAGTCTCGAAATGGTCGAGACATAAAGATTGATATATTGGAAGCCTATATTTGGATATCGGAATGGTTCCGGGTGAAATCGGGATTTTACCGGAACACTGGGGGGGTTACCGGAACCCTCCCGGGGGATAATGGGCCTTAGTGGACATGAGGGAGAAGAGGAGGGCCGGCCAGGGCAGGCCGCGCCCCCTCCCCCCTAGTCCGAATAGGACAAGGAAAGGGGGCGCGCCCTTTCCTCTTCCCTCCCCTTTCCTTCTCCAACAAGGCAGAGGGGAGTCCTACTCCGGTGGGAGTAGGACTCCTCCAGCGCACCCTTCGGGCCGGCCGCACCTTCCCTCCCTCCTTTATATACGGGGCAGGGGGCACCCCATGACACACAAGTTGATCTACGGATCGTTCCTTAGCCGTGCGGTGACCCCTCCACCATATTCCACCTCGGTCATATCGTCGCGGAGTTTAGGCGAAGCCCTGCGCCGATAGAGCATCATCATCGTACCACGCCGTCGTCTCGTGGAACTCATCCCCAACGCTTTGCTGGATCGGAGCCGGGATCGTCATCGAGCTGAGCGTGTGCTGAACTCGGAGGTGCCGTGACGTTCGGTACTTGGATCGGTCGGATCGTGAAGACGTACGACTACATCAACCGCGTTGTCATAACGCTTCCGCTTACGGTCTACGAGGGTACGTAGACAATACTCTCCCCTCTCGTTGCTATGCCATCACCATGATCTTGCGTGTTCGTAGGAATTTTTTTGAAATTACTACGTTCCCCAATGATGGCATCCGAGCCAGGTTTTATGCGTAGATGTCATATGCACGAGTAGAACACAAGTGAGTTGTGGGCGATACAAGTCATACTGCTTACCAGCATGTCATACTTTGGTTGGGCGGTATTGTGAGATGAAGCGGCTCGGACCGACATTACGCATGACGCTTACGCGAGACTGGTTTCACCGTTGCGAGCACTCGTGCTTAAAGGTGATTTGGCGGGTGTCTGTCTCTCTCACTTTAGTTGAACCGAGTGTGGCTCGCCCGGTCCTTGCGAAGGTTAAAACAACACTAACTTGATGAACTATCGTTGTGGTTTTAATGCGAGGTAAGAACGGTTCTTGCTCAGCCCGTAGCAGCCACGTAAAATTTGCAACAACAAAGTAGAGGACGTCTAACTTGTTTTTGCAGGGCATGTTGTGATGTGATATGGTCAAGGCGTGATGCTATATTTTATTGTATGAGATGATCATGTTTTGTAACCGAAGTTATCGGCAATCTGGCAGGAGCCATATGGTTGTCGCTTATTGTATGAAATGCAAACGCCTGTAATTGCTTTACTTTATAACTAAGCAGTAGCGATAGTCGAGAAGCAATAGATGGCGAACGACAACGATGCTACGATGGAGATCAAGGTGTCGCGCCGGTGACGATGGTGATCACGACGGTGCCGGAGATGGAGATCACAAGCACAAGATGATGATGGCCATATCATATCACTTATATTGATTGCATGTGATGTTTATCCTTTATGCATCTTATCTTGCTTTGATTGACGGTAGCATTTTAAGATGATCTCTCACTAAAATTATCAAGAAGTGTTCTCCCTGAGTATGCACCGTTGCGAAAGTTCTTCGTGCTGAGACACCACGTGATGATCGGGTGTGATAGGCTCTACGTTCAAATACAACGGGTGCAAAACAGTTGCACACGTGGAATACTCAGGTTAAACTTGACGACCCTAGCATATACAGATATGGCCTCGGAACACGGAGACCGAAAGGTCGAACGTGAATCATATAGTAGATATGATCAACATAGTGATGTTCACCATTGAAACTACTCCATCTCACGTGATGATCGGACATGGTTTAGTTGATTTGGATCACGTAATCACTTAGATGACTAGAGAGATGTCTGTCTAAGTGGGAGTTCTTAAATAATATGATTAATTAAACTTAAATTTATCATGAACTTAGTACCTGATAGTATTTTGCTTGTCTATGTTTACTGTAGGTAGATGGCTCGTGTTGTTGTTCCGTTGAATTTTAATGCGTTCCTTGAGAAAGCAAAGTTGAAAGATGATGGTAGAAATTACACGGACTGGGTCCGTAACTCGAGGATTATCCTCATTGTTGCACGTAAGAATTACGCCCCGAAGCACCGCTGGGTGCAAGCCTGCTTGCTGATGCAACCGACGACGTTAGAACGTCTGGCGAGCAAAGCTGATGACTACTCGATAGTTCGATGTGCCATGCTTTACGGCTTAGAACCGGGCCTTCAACGACGTTTTGAGCGTCATGGAGCATATGAGATGTTCCAGGAGTTGAAGTTAATATTTCAAGCAAATGCTCGGATTGAGAGATATGAAGTCTCCAATAAGTTCTATAGCTGCAAGATGGAGGAGAATAGTTACGTCGGTGAACACATACTCAAAATGTCTAGGTATAATAATCACTTGATTCAACTGGGAGTTAATCTTCCGATGATAGTGTCATTGATGAATTCTTCAATCACGCCACCAAGCTACAAGAGCTTCGTGATGAACTATAATATGCAAGGGATGGACAAGACTATTCTCGAGCTCTTCGCAATGCTAAAAGCAGCGGAGGTAGAAATCAAAAAGGAGCATCAAGTGTTGATGGTCAACAAGACCACCAGTTTCAAGAAAAGGGCAAAGGGAAGAAGAAGGGAACTTCAAGAAGAACAGCAAACAAGTTGCTGCTCAAGAGAAGAAACCCAAGTCTGGACCTAAGCACGAGATCGAGTGCTTCTACCGCAAGCGACCGACCTTTGAAGCGGAACTGCCCCAAGTATTTGGCGGATAATAAGGATGCCAAAGTGAACAAAGGTATATGTGATATACATGTTATTGATGTGTACCTTACTAATGCTCGCAGTAGTACCAGGTATTTAATACTGGTTCATTGCTAATATTTGCAACTCAAACAGGACTACGGATTGCGAAGATTGGCTAAGGACAAGGTGACGATGCGGCGTGGGAAATGGTTCCAAAGTCGATGTGATCGCGGTCGGCACGCTACCTCTACATCTACCATCGGGATTAGTTTTAGACCTAAATAATTGTTATTTGGTGCCAGCGTTAAGCATGAACATTATATCTGGATCTTGTTTGATGCGAGACGGTTATTCATTTAAGTCGAGAATAATGGTTGTTCTATTTATATGAATAATATCTTTTATGGTCATGCACCCTTGAAGAGTGGTCTATTTTATTGAATCTCGATATTAGTAATACACATATTCATAGTGTTGAAACCAAAAGATCAGAGTTGATAATGATAGTGCAACTTATTTGTGGCATCGCCGTTTGGGTCATATCGTGTAAAACGCATGAAGAAACTCCATCTTGATGGGCTTTTGGATTCACTTGATTATGAATCACTTGGTACATGCGAACCGTGCCTCATGGGCAAGATGACTAAAACGCCGTTCTCCGGAACTATGGAGCGAGCAACTGATTTGTTGGGAATCATACATACTGATGTTTGTGGTCCAATGAATGTTGAGGCACGCGGCGGGTATCATTATTTTCTCACCTTCACAGATGATTTGAGCAGATATGGGTATATCTACATAATGAAACACAAATCTGAAACATTTTCAAAGAATTTCAGAGTGAAGTGGAAAATCATCGTAACAAGAAAATAAAATTTCTACGATCTGATCGTGGAGGAGAATATTTGAGTTACGAGTTTGGTTTACATTTGAAACAATGCGGAATAGTTTCGCAACTCACGCCACCCGGAACACCACAACGAAATGGTGTGTCCGAACGTCGTAATCGTACTTTACTAGATATGGTGCGATCTATGATGTCTCTTACTGATTTACCGCTATCGTTTTGGGGTTATGCTTTAGAGACGGCCGCATTCACGTTAAATAGGGCACCATCAAAATCCGTTGAAACGACGCCTTATGAACTATGGTTTGGCAAGAAACCATAGTTGTCGTATCTTAAAGTTTGGGGCTGCGATGCTTATGTGAAGAAACTTCAACCAGATAAGCTCAAACCCAAATCGGAGAAATGTGTCTTCATAGGATACCCAAAAGAGACTATTGGGTACACCTTCTATCATAGATCTGAAGGCAATATTTTCGTTGCTAAATTCGGATCCTTTCTAGAAAAAGAGTTTCTCTCGAAAGAAGTGAGTGGGAGAAAAGTAGAACTTGATGAGATAACTGTATCTGCTCCCTTATTGGAAAGTAGTTCATCACAAGAATCGGTTCCTGTGACAACTGCACCAATTAGTGAGGAAGCTAATGATATTGATCATGAAACTTCAGATCAAGTTTCTACTGAACTACGTAGGTCAATAAGAGTAAGATCCGCACCAGAGTGGTACGGTAATCCTATTCTGGAAGTCATGTCACTTGACCATGGCGAACCTACAAGCTATGAAGAAGCGATGGTGAGCCCAGATTCCGCAAAATGGCTGGAAGCCATGAAATCTGAGATGGGATCCATGTATGAGAACAAAGTATGGACTTTGGTTGACTTGCCCGATGATCGGCAAGCCATTGAGAATAAATGGATCTTTAAGAAGAAGATTGACGCTGATGGTAATGTAAGCGTCTATAAAGCTCGACTTGTTGCGAAAGGTTTTCGACAAGTTCAAGGGTTGACTACGATGAGACTTTCTCACCCGTAGCGATGCTTAAGTCTGTCGAATCATGTTAGCAATTGCTGCATTTTATGATTATGAAATTTGGCAAATGGATGTCAAAACTGCATTCTTGAATGGATTTCTAGAAGAAGAGTTGTATATGATGCAACCAGAAGGTTTTGTTGATCCAAAAGGTGCTAACAAAGTGTGCAAGCTCCAGCGATCAATTTATGGTCAGTGCAAGCCTCTCGGAGTTGGAATAAACGCTTTGATAGTGTGATCAAAGCATATGGTTTTATCTGACTTTTGGAGAAGCCTGTATTTACAAGAAAGTGAGTGGGAGCTCAGAGCATTTCGATATTATATGTGGACGACATATTATTGATTGGAAATGATATAGAATTTCTGGATAGCATAAAAGGATACTTGAATAAAAGTTTTTCAATGAAAGACCTCGGTGAAGCTGCTTACATATTGGGCATCAAGATCTATAGAGATAGATCAAGACGCTTGATTGGACTTTCACAAAGCACATACCTTGATAAAGATTTGAAAAAGTTCAAAATGGATCAGGCAAAGAAAGGATTTTTACCTGTTTTACAAGGTGTGAAATTCAGTCAGACTCGATGCCCGACCACAACAGAAGATAGAGAGAAAATGAAAGATATTCCCTATGCTTCAGCCATAGGCTCTATCATGTATGCAATGCTGTGTACCAGACCTGACGTATGCTTAGCAATAAGCTTGGCAGGAAGGTACCAAATTAATCCAGGAGTGGATCACTGGACAGCGGTCAAGAACATCCTGAAATACCTGAAAAGGACTAAAGATATGTTTCTCGTATATGGAGGTGACAAAGAGCTAGTCGTAAATGGTTACGTCGATGCAAGCTTTGACACTGATCCGGACGATTCTAAATCGCAAACCGGATACGTATTTTTATTAAACGGTGGAGCTGTTAGTTGGTGCAGTTCTAAACAAAGCGTAATGGCGGGATCTACATGTGAAGCGGAGTACATAGCTGCTTCGGAAGCAGCAAATGAAGGAGTCTGGATGAAAGAGTTCATTTCCGATCTAGGTGTCATACCTAGTGCATCGGGACCAATGAAGATCTTCTGTGACAATACTGATGCAATTGCCTTGGCAAAGGAATCCAGATTTCACAAGAGGACCAAGCACATCAACAGACGCTTCAATTCCATCCGGGACCAAGTCCAGGTGGGAGACATAGAGATTTGCAAGATACATACAGATCTGAATGTTGCAGACCCGTTGACTAAGCCTCTTCCACGAGCAAAACATGATCAGCACCAAGACTCCATGGGTGTTAGAATCATTACTGTGTAATCTAGATTATTGACTCTAGTGCACGTGGGAGACTGAAGGAAATATGCCCTAGAGTTAATAATAAAGTTATTATTTATTTCCTCATATCATGATAAATGTTTATTATTCATGCTAGAGTTGTACTAACCGGAAACATGATACATGTGTGAATACATAGACAAACATATAGTCACTAGTATGCCTCTACTTGACTAGCTCATTAATCAAAGATGGTTATGTTTCCTAACCATAGACATGTGTTGTTATTTGATTAATGGGATCACATCATTAGGAGAATGATGTGATTGACATGACCCATTCCGTTAGCCTAGCACTTGATCGTTTAGTATATTGCTATTGCTTTCTTCATGACCTATACATGTTCCTGTAACTATGAGATTATGCAACTCCCGTTTACCGGAGGAACACTTTGGGTTCTACCAAACGTCACAACGTAACTGGGTGATTATAAAGGAGTACTACAGGTGTCTCCAAAGGTACATGTTGGGTTGGCGTATTTCGAGATTAGGTTTTGTCACTCCGATTGTCGGAGAGGTATCTCTGGGCCCTCTCGGTAATGCATATCACTATAAGCCTTGCAAGCAATGTAGCTAATGAGTTAGTTACGGAATGATGCATTACGTAACGAGTAAAGAGACTTGCTAGTAACGAGATTGAACTAGGTATTGGATACCGACGATCAAATCTCGGGCAAGTAACATACCGATGACAAAGGGAACAACGTATGTCGTTATGCGGTTTGACCGACAAAGATCTTCGTAGAATATGTAGGAACCAATATGGGCATCCAGGTTCCGCTATTGGTTATTGACCGAGAATAGTTCTAGGTCATGTATACATAGTTCTCGAACCCGTAGGGTCCGCACGCTTAACGTTACGATGACAGTTTTATTATGAGTTTATAAGTTTTGATGTACCGAAGATTGTTCGGAGTCCCGGATATGATTACGGACATGACGAGGAGTCTCGAAATGGTCGAGACATAAAGATTGATATATTGGAAGCCTATATTTGGATATCGGAATGGTTCGGGTGAAATCGGATTTTACCGAACACCGGGTTACGGAACCTCCGGGTGATAATGGGCCTTAGTGGACATGAGGGAGAAGAGGAGGGCGGGCGGGGCAGGCCGCGCCCCCCCCTAGTCCGAATAGGACAAGGAAGGGGGCGGCGCCCCTTTCCTCTTTCCCTCCCCTTTCCTTCTCCAACAAGGCAGAGGGGGAGTCCTACTCCCGGTGGGAGTAGGACTCCTCCAGGCGCACCCCTTGGGGGCCGGCCGCACCTTCCCCTCCCTCCTTTATATACGGGGGCAGGGGGGCACCACATGACACACAAGTTGATCTACGAATCGTTCCTTAGCCGTGTGCGGTGACCCCCTCCACCATATTCCACCTCGGTCATATCGTCGCGGAGTTTAGGCGAAGCCCTGCGCCGATAGAGCATCATCATCGTCACCACGCCGTCGTGCTGACGGAACTCATCCCCGATGCTTTGCTGGATCGGAGCCCGGGGATCGTCATCGAGCTGAACGTGTGCTGAACTCGGAGGTGCCGTACGTTCGGTACTTGGATCGGTCGGATCATGAAGATGTACGACTACATCAACCGCGTTGTCATAACGCTTCCGCTTACGGTCTACGACGGTTCGTAGAAAATACTCTCCCCTCTCGTTGCTATGCCATCACCATGATCTTGCGTGTTCGTAGGAATGTTTTTGAAATTACTACGTTCCCCAACACTTCTAGGGTTTAGCCTCCTTGATATCGTGGTAGATCTACTCTTGAACTACCCATATCATTAATATTAATCAAGCAGGAGTAGGATATTACCTCCATCGAGAGGTCCCGAACCTGGGTAAAAACATCGTGTCCCTTGTCTTCTGTTACCATCCGCCTAGATGCACGGTTCGGGACCCCCTACCCGAGATCCGCCGGTTTTGACACCGACATTGGTGCTTTCATTGAGAGTTTCGTTGTGTGTTCGGCAAAAGGTCGATGGCTCGCCTGTAGATCTACTGTGACTTCGGCATCTTCGTCACCAGCTCCACTGGTCACCTTCGTTCGACCAAGGACTGCGCCCTACCTCTGATCGTCACGTTCGGATGAGGGCCTTCATCAACATCAACTCCGATCTCTATCAAGATCATGGAGGAATCATCCAGGGAGCCCGGGGGCTCAACGTCAACATTGCCCTCGGGCGACCGTACTGTTTTTCTGGACATCGGACTTGTGTCCGCTGCCACCGCCTCCTCAAGCGTCGTTTTAACGATTGCTTCGGTGGAATTATGCAGAATTGAGTCCACAACAACCCTGGAAAATTTCGTCGAGTTCCGATGGAGGAATCTCTGGCAATCTCCGATATACCGGAGCCGCATTGAATCTGGACGAGAATCCGGACGAGTTTAAGGCGTGGTGTCCAGCTTCTAGCTCGGACTTCCTTTGGAAGATCCAACCGTTGATCGGCTGCGGAATTCCTATATCTACCACCCCTCAAAATTTCAGCTCGATCCGACCGTTCAAACTCCGGGAACCTTCCGATTAGTGCATCACTTTTCGGATCTGTTTTCTGCGCGAAAACGAATCCCACCCGAGTTCGTCTTTTTTATGAACGGGATTTCTGACATCCTCTTTGAAGGAAGTTTTTTATGGGGTATTGTGTTTTGTTCCCGAACACATCCCACTAACCTTAAGATCTTCTGAACATGATCTTCAATATCATGCTGGTGTCAAACCAGTCCGGCAATATTGCTCCACGGCTGCCGATCTGCGCTAGACACGTTGTCACTTTGTTGACCCGAGCTCAACTTCTTCGGATCATCATCTTGGCAAGCCGAACAAGAGTCCGGCATCGCGAAGGATAAATCATCACCAACATCGCCGCCCCACGGATTACACAGAGCGGGCATACCGCATCGCCAAGACGGTCGCTTCATCAAGCCAGATCGACCACGCCACGACCTGCATCGGCAGGGCCGCACTATTGTTTCTTCAAGCTGGTGTCCATCACGCCGACCTACTTCGACATCTCGGCTGGACCGGGGGCTTCGCCATCTCTTCATCAACCTACTCCGGACAGTTCGGCGTCACTAGCCGACCAGGCATGGGTGTGCGGATCGAGTCCCAATTTTGGGAATCACCTTCCTTCGGATTGCTACAACAAATAAACCAGGTGCTATTAATCCTAGTATTTCTTTTTGCTTGTTTGGGTTAAATTTTTCCCAAGGAATTATTACTCTGGTTAGTCCATCATATGTACACAGGTCTAACAAATGGTGGCGATTATCGACGGTCACATGATGGTTCGGTCAGCTCAGACATTACCGCGTAACGCCGCATCCGGAACTCGGACCGACCTGTGAATCCAGGCTTTGCCACGCCTTTATTGCATTACGCCGACGACCTGCATCGACATCGACATCAACTTCGGCGCCAGGCCATATTTCTTTTATTACTCACTTTGCATAAATTATTTATTATGCAACATTTTTTTAATTCCTATTATTACTATTATCCCCGGTCTGCACTATTTTTTGTGCACACGAAAATGATCCAGCGGACTATATCCTTTAGCGTCACCTCGGCTGGGACGGGGGCTTCGTCAACACTTCATTACCCCATGCGGGGACTTCGCATCACTCTGCCGTCCTGCATTGACCGTGCTATGTCACCACTTGAGTGTTGAGCTCTTTGCTCCGCCACCTCGGGACGGCTTGGGGATGGAACCTTGTCCCGCATCAAGCTCGGACCGTGTCGTCAATACCGAACACATTAACCAGCTAAGTTGCCTTCATGCTCAAAGTTTTAAATTTTGACTTGTGTTCGCCTCGATCAAGCATTATACTTTTTGGAAAAAAGTTGCTTGTAAATTTTTCCTTGTCCAAACTCTGTTCAAGACACTTGACGCGCTACCCGCTCATTATACTCGGGGCTTCTTTAATGAAGCTTATTAATACGGGCTTTATGCCCAACACATGTGTCACACTTCCGCATGTACCTTTTATTCACCATTATATGCATCGATATGACTTAAGTTTTGGCCAAGCTGGGTTGCCTGGCTCCTGTGCTTAGCCCTACGTTCCCGATTGTTCGGCCAGGTGGTAAAGGGAGCACCTCTGTGATTGTTACTGCCGGGTCAGCCGGATGTGTACCTCAGACTGGGTGAAGCCGAAAGCTAGCGCTCTTAAGGGAATACTCGGTCGGTGAACTAAAAGAAGATTTCTTACCTATTTATTTACCTGCCCCCAGATGTTCTTCTGCTCTTTTCGTAGTCCGAACATGCACTTTAGGGCATGCCTCCCAGGGAAAGGAACCCCTAACGAAACTATTCTCCCTGGAAGATGTTTCTTACTAACCATGTAATATAACATAACTAGTTGGGCACTTGTCTGATAAAGCACTAATGAGCCCTACGCCTGGTCTCCACGCATGCACCGGTTTTTATAACCGCGAGGGTATTCGCACACACTCCGGACTATTGGGTCCAGAGGTTGAAGCGAAAAGGTCCGCTACGACAAACGATCTAGAATCCGGCTAGAAGGCATTCTACATGTCACTTTACATTTTATAGTCAACTTTTACCCAAGTCACTTGGGGGCTCTTATGTTTATTTGAGCCGTTTCATACTAAGTGTTTTTCTTCTTAGTCGTTGCAAAGTTAAAGCACGGCCGAAGCACATTTTTTTTCTAAAGTCCAATTTTCGGATTGGCTTGTCGGTGTCAAAACCGGCGGATCTCGGTAGGGGTCCCGAACTGTGCGTCTAGGCGGATGGTAACAGGAGACAAGGGACACGATGTTTTACCAGAGTTGGGCCCTCTTGATGGAGGTAAAACCCTACGTCCTGCTTGATTGATATTGATATTGTGGATGTTTACAAGAGTGGATCTACCATGAGATCAAGGAGGCTAAACCCTAGAAGCTAGCCTATGGTATGATTGTAAGGGTTGTTGATGATCTAGTCCTACGGACTAAAGCCATCCGGTTTATATAGACACCGGAGAGGGCCAGGGTTACATAGAGTCGGTTACAATGGTAGGAGATCTACATATCCGTATTGCCAAGCTTGCCTTCCACGCCAAGGAAAGTCCCATCCGGACACGGGGAGAAGTCTTCAATCTTGTATCTTCATAGTCTTGGAGTCCGGTCGATGATGATAGTCCGGCAGATGATAGTTCGGCTGATGATGGTAGTCCGGCTATCCGGACACCCCCTAATCCAGGACTCCCTCAGGCACCGAACACTTGATCTTGTTCGGACTGCAGGAAATATGCCCTAGAGGCAATAATAAAGTTATTATTTATTTCCTTATATCATGATAAATGTTTATTATTCATGCTAGAATTGTATTAACCGGAAACATAATACATGTGTGAATACATAGACAAAGCAGTGTCACTAGTATGCCTCTACTTGACTAGCTCGTTAATCGAAGATGGTTATGTTTCCTAACCATAGACATGAGTTGTCATTTGATTAACGGGATCACATCATTAGGAGAATGATGTGATTGACATGACCCATTCCGTTAGCTTAGCACTTGATCGTTTAGTATGTTGCTTATGCTTTCTTCATGACTTATACAAAGTTCACGCAACTATGAGATTATGCAACTCCGTTTACGGAGAAACACTTTGTGTGCTACCAAACGTCACAAGCGTAAATGGGTGATTATAAAGGTACTCTACAGGTGTCTCCAAAAGTATATGTTGAGTTGGCATGAATCGAGATTAGGTTTTGTCACTCCGATTGTCGGAGAGGTATCTCTGGGCCTTCTCGGTAATACACATCACATAAGCCTTGCAAGCATTGCAACTAATGAGTTAGTTGTGAGATGATGTATTACGGAACGAGTAAAGAGACTTACCGGTAACGAGATTGAACTAGGTATTGGATACCGACGATCGAATCTCGGGCAAGTAACATACCGATGACAAAGGGAACAACGTATGTTGTTATGCGGTTTGACCGATAAAGATCTTCGTAGAATATGTAGGAACCAATATGGGCATCAAGGTTCCGCTATTGGTTATTGACCAAGAATAGTTCTCGGTCATGTCTACATAGTTCTCGAACCCGTAGGGTCCGCACGCTTAAGGTTTCGATGACAGTTATATTATGAGTTTATGAGTTTTGATGTACCGAAGGAGTTGAGTCCCGGATGAGATCGGGGACATGACGAGGAGTCTCGAAATGGTCGAGACGTAAAGATCGATATATTGGACGACTATATTCGGAGTTCGGAAAGGTTCGAATGATTCGGTATTTTTCGAGTACGGAGAGTTACGGAATTCGCCGGGAGAAGTATTGGGCCTTATTGGGCCCTGCGGAAAAGAGAGAGGGCTGCCTAGGGCAGGCGCGCGCCCAAGGCCTAGTCCGAATTGGACTAGGGGAGGGGCCGCACCTTCCTCCCTTCCCTTCCTTCTCTCCTACTCCTACTAGGAAAGGAGGAGTCCTACTCGGTGGGAGTAGGACTCCCCTTGCGCGCCTCCTCCTAGGCCGCCACCTCCTCCTTGCTCCTTTATATCTGAGGGGCAGGGGGCACCCCATGGACACACAAGTTGATCTACGGATCGTTCCTTAGCCGTGTGCGGTGCCCCCTCCACCATATTCCACTTGGTCATATCGTCGCGGAGCTTAAGCGAAGCCCTGCGCCGGAGAAGTCATATCGTCGCGGAGCTTTGGTGAAGCCCTGCCTCGGTGGAGCATCATCATCGTCCACCACGTCGTCTTGTGGAACTCATCCCGACACTTTGCTGGATCGAGTCCGGGATCGTCATCGAGCTGAGCGTGTGCAGAACTCGGAGGTGCCGACGTTCGGTGCTTGGATCGGTCGGATCGTGAAGGCGTCGACTACATCAACAGCGTTGTTATAACGCTTCCGCTTTCGGTCTCGAGTGCGTGGACAGACCTCTCCTCTCGTTGCTATGCCATCACCATGGTCTTGCGTGTGCGTAGGAAATTTTTGAAATTACCACGTTCCCCAACAGTGGCATCGAGCCAGGTTTTATGCGTTGATGTCATATGCACGAGTAGAACACAAGTGAGTTGTGGGCGATATAAGTCATACTGCTTACCAGCATGTCATACTTTGGTTGGCGGTATTGTGAGATGAAGCGGCCGGACCGACATCACGCCAGACGCTTACGCGAGACTGGTTTCACCGCCCGAGCACTCGTTGCTTAAAGGTGACCGCGGGTGTCTGTCTCTCTCACTTTAGTTGAACCGAGTGTGGCTCGCCCGGTCCTTGCGAAGGTTAAAACAGCACCAACTTGACAAACTATCGTTGTGGTTTTGATGCGTAGGTAAGAACGGTTCTTGCTCAGCCCGTAGCAGCCACGTAAAACTTGCAACAACAAAGTAGAGGGCGTCTAACTTGTTTTTGCAGGGCATGTTGTGATGTGATGTGGTCAAGACATGATGCTATATTTTATTGTATGAGATGATCATGTTTTGTAACCGAGTTATCGGCAATGGCAGGAGCCATATGGTTGTCGCTTTATTGTATGAAATGCAACGCCATGTAATTGCTTTACTTTATCACTAAGCATAGCGATAGTCGTAGAAGCAATAGTTGGCGAGGCGACAACGATGCTACAATGGAGATCAAGGTGTCGCGCGGTGGCGATGATGATCATGGCGGTGCTTGGAGATGGAGATCACAAGCACAAGATGATGATGACCATATCATATCACTTATATTGATTGCATGTGATGTTTATCCTTTATGCATCTTATCTTGCTTTGATTGACGGTAGCATTATAAGATGATCTCTCACTAAAATTATCAAGAAGTGTTCTCCTGAGTATGCACCGTCGCTAAAAGTTCAGTAGGACCCGGACACCACGTGATGATCGGTGTGATAAGTTCTCGTCCATCTACAACGGTGCAAGCCAGTTTTGCACACGCAGAATACTCAGTTAAACTTGACGAGCCTAGCATATGCAGATATGGCCTCGGAACACGGAGACCGAAAGGTCGGCGTGAATCATATAGTAGATATGATCAACATAGTGATGTTCACCATTGAAAACTACTCCATCTCACGTGATGATCGGTTATGGTTTAGTTGATTTGGATCACGTAATCACTTAGATGACTAGAGAGATATCTGTCTAAGTGGGAGTTCTTAAGTAATATGATTAATTGAACTTTAATTTATCATGAACTTAGTACTGGTAGTATTTTGCAAATTATGTTGTAGATCAATAGCTCGCGTTGTTGCTTTCATATGATTATTTTAATGTGTTCCTAGAGAAAATTGTATTGAAAAATGTTAGTAGCAATGTTGCGGATTGGATCCGTGATCTGAGGTTTATCCTCATTGCTGCACAGAAGAATTATGTCCTTAATGCACCGCTAGGTGACAGACCTATTGCAGGAGCAGATGCATATGTTATGAACGTTTGGCTAGCTCAATATGATGACTACTTGATAGTTTAGTGCACCATGCTTAACGGCTTAGAATCGGGACTTCAAAGGCGTTTTGAGCGTCATGGACCATATGAGATGTTCCAGGAATTGAAGTTAATATTTCAAGCAAATACCGAGTTGAGAGATATGAAGTCTCCAACAAGTTCTATAGCTAAAAGATGGAGGAGAATCGCTCAACTAGTGAGCATGTGCTCAGATTGTCCAGGTACTTCAATCGCTTGAATCAAGTGGGAGTTAATCTTCCGAGATAAGATAGTGATTGACAGAATTCTCTAGTCACCATCACTAAGTTACTAGAACTTCGTGATGAACTATAGTATGCAAGGGATGATGAAAACAATTCCCAAGCTCTTCGCGATGCTAAAATCGGCGAAGGTAGAAATCAAGAAAAACATCAAGTGTTGATGGTTGACAAGACCACTAGTCTCAAGGAAAAGGGCAAAGGGAAAGAAAGGGAACTTCAAGTAGAATGACAAGCAAGTTGTCGCTCCCGCGAAGAAGCCCAAAGCTGGACCAAAGCCTGAAACTAAGTGCTTCTACTGCAAAGGAAATGGTCACTGGAAGAAGAAATGCCCTGAATATTTGGTGGATAAGAAGGATGGCAAAGTGAACAAAGGTATATTTGATATATAGGTTATTGATGTGTGCTTTACTAGTGTTTATAGTAGCCCCTGAGTATTTGATACTTGTTCGGTTGCTAAGATTAGTAACTCGAAACAGGAGTTAGAATAAGCAGAAACTAGTTGAAGGGAAGTGACGATGAGTGTTGGAAGTAGTTCCAAGATTGATATGATCATCATCGCACACTCCTATACTATCGGGATTAGTGTTGAACCTAAATAAATGTTATTTGGCGTTTGCGTTGAGCATGAATATGATTTGATCATGTTTATTGCAATACGGTTATTCATGTAAGTTAGAGAATAATTATTGTTCTGTTTACATGAATAAAACCTTCTATGGTCATACACCCAATGAAAATGGTTTGTTGGATCTCGATCGTGTGACACACATATTCATAATATTGAAACCAAAAGATGTAAAGTTAATAATGATAGTGCAATTTATTTGTGGCACTGCCATTTGGGTCATATCGGTGTAAAACGCATGAAGAAACTCCATACTAATGGGCTTTTGGAATCACTTGATTATGAATCACTTGGTACTTGCGAACCGTGCCTCATGGGCAAGATGACTAAAACGCCGTTCTTCGGAACTATGGAGCGAGCAACTGATTTGTTGGAAATCATACATACCGATGTATGCGATCCGATGAGTGTTAAGGCTCGCAGCATGTATCGTTATTTTCTGACCTTCACAGATGATTTGAGCAGATATGGGTATATCTACTTGATGAAACATAAGTCTGAAATAATTGAAAAGATCAAAGAATTTCAGAGTGAAGTGGAAAAATCATCGTAACAAGAAAATAAAGTTTCTGCAATCTGATCACGGAGACGAATATTTGAGTTACGAGTTTGGTCTTCAATTAAAACAATGTGGAATAGTTTCACAGCTCACGCCACGGAACACCACAACGTTATGGTGTGTCCGAGCGTCAGAATAACTGTACTTTATTTTGATATGGTGCGATCAATGATGTCTCTTACCGATTTACCAATATCGTTTTGGGGTTATGCATTAGAGACAGCTGCATTCACGTTTAATAGGGCACCATCTAAATCCGTTGAGACGACACGTATGAACTATGGTTTAACAGTAAACCTAAGCTGTCGTTTCTTAAAAGTTTGGAGTTGTGATGCTTATGTGAAATTTTTTTCACCTGATAAGCTCGAACCCAAATCGGAGAAGTGCGTCTTCATAGAATACCCAAAGGTAACTATTGGGTACACCTTCTATCACAGATCCGAAGGCAAGTTTTTCGTTGCTAAGATGGATCCTTTCTAGAGAAGAAGTTTCTCTCGAAAGAAGTGAGTGGGAGGAAAGTAGAACTTGATGAGGTAATTGTACCTTCTCCCTTATTGGAAAGTAGTTCATCACAGAAATCAGTTCCAGTGATTCCTACACCAATTAGTGAGGAAGTTAATGATGATGATCATGAAACTTCAGATCAAGTTGCTACCAAACCTCGTAGATCTTCCGAGTAAGATCCGCACTGAGTGGTATGGTAATCATGTTCGGAAGTCATGTTACTAGACCATGATGAACCTACGAACTATGAGGAAGCGATGATGAGCCCAGATTCATGAAATGGCTTGAGGCCATAAAATCTGAGATATGATCCATGTATGAGAACAAAGTATGGACTTTGATTGACTTGCTCGATGATCAGCAAGCCATGTTAAATAAATGGATCTTCAAGAGGAAGACAGATGCTGATAGTAGTGTTACTATCTACAAAGCTAGACTTGTCGAAAAAGGTTTTAGACAAAGTTCAAGATGTTGAATACAATGAGATTTTCTCACTTGTATCGATGCTAAAAGTCTATCCGAATCATGTTAGCAATTGCCACATTTTATGAAATCGGCAAATGGATGTCAAAACTGCATTCCTTAATGGTTTTCTTAAAGAAGAGTTGTATATGATGCAACCAGAAGATTTTGTCAATCCTAAAGGTGCTAACAAAATGTGCAAGCTCCAGCGATCCATCAATGGACTGGTGCAAGCATCTCGGAGTTGGAATATACGCTTTGATGTGTTGATCAAAGCATATGATTTTATACAGACTTTTGGAAAGGCTGTATTTACAAGAAAGTGAGTGGGAGCACTACACCTTTCGATAAGTATATGTGAATGACATATTGTTGATCGGAAATAATGTAGAATTATTCGCAAAGCATAAAGGAGTGTTTGAAAGGAGTTTTTCAAAGAAAGACCTCGGTGAAGCTACTTACATATTGAGCATCAAGATCTATAGAGATAGATCAAGGCGCTTGATAAGTTTTTCAATGAATACATACCTTGACAAGATTTTGAAGTAGTTCAAAATGGAACATTCAAAGAAAGAGTTCTTGCCTGTGTTACAAGGTGTGAGATTGAGTAAGACTCAAAACCCGACCACGGCAGAAGATAGAAAGAGAATGAAAGTCATTCCTATGCATCAGCCATAGGTTCTATAAAGTATGTCATGTTGTGTACGGATCTATTGCATACCCTACCACTAAGCTTGCCAAGGAGTGCAATAGTGATCTAGGAGTAGATCAATGGACAGCGGTCAAAATTATCCTTAGTAGAATAAGGATATGTTTATTATGGAAGTGAAAAAGGTTAAGCCGTAAAGGGTTACGTCGATGCAAGTTTTAACACTAATCTAGATGACTCGAGTCTCAATCTGGATACATATTGAAAGTGGGAGCAATTAGCTAGAGTAGCTCCGTGCGAGCATTGTAGACATAGAAATTTGCAAAATACTTACGGCTCTGAATGTGACAGACCCGTTGACTAAAATTATCTCACAAGCAAAACATGATCACACCTTAGTACTCTTTGGGTGTTAATCACATAGCGATGTGAACTAGATTACTGACTCTAATACACCCTTTGGGTGTTGGTCACATGTCGATGTGAACTATGGGTGTTAACCACATATAGATGTGAACTATTGATGTTAAATCACATGGCGATGTGAACTAGATTATTGACTCTAGTGCAAGTGGGAGACTGAAGGAAATATGCCCTAGAGGCAATAATAAAGTTATTATTTATTTCCTTATATCATGATAAATGTTTATTATTCATGCTAGAATTGTATTAACGGAAACATAGTACATGTGTGAATACATAGACAAGCAGTGTCACTAGTATGCCTCTACTTGACTAGCTTGTTAATCGAAGATGGTTATGTTTCCTAACCATAGACATGAGTTGTCATTTGATTAACGGGATCACATCATTAGGAGAATGATGTGATTGACATGACCCATTCCGTTAGCTTAGCACTTGATCGTTTAGTATGTTGCTTATGCTTTCTTCATGACTTATACAAAGTTCCTGCAACTATGAGATTATGCAACTCCCGTTTACCGGAGAAACACTTTGTGTGCTACCAAACGTCACAGCGTAAATGGGTGATTATAAAGGTACTCTACAGGTGTCTCCAAAAGTATATGTTGAGTTGGCATGAATCGAGATTAGGTTTTGTCACTCCGATTGTGGGAGAGGTATCTCGGGCCTTCTCGGTAATACACATCACATAAGCCTTGCAAGCATTGCAACTAATGAGTTAGTTGTGAGATGATGTATTACGGAGCGAGTAAAGAGACTTACGTAACGAGATTGAACTAGATATTGGATACCGGCGATCGAATCTCGGGCAAGTAACATACCGATGACAAAGGAACAACGTATGTTGTTATGCGGTTTGACCGATAAAGATCTTTGTAGAATATGTAGGAACCAATATGGGCATCCAGGTTCCGCTATTGGTTATTGACCAAGAATAGTTCTCGGTCATGTCTACATAGTTCTCGAACCCGTAGGGTCCACGCTTAAGGTTTCGATGATGGTTATATTATGAGTTTATGAGTTTTGATGTACCGAAGGAGTTGAGTCCGGATGAGATCGGGGACATGACGAGGAGTCTCGAAATGGTCGAGGCGTAAAGATCGATATATTGGACGACTATATTCGGAGTTGGAAAGGTTCGAATGATTGGGTATTTTGAGTACCGGAGAGTTACAGGAATTCGCCGGGAGAAGTATTGGGCCTTATTGGGCCCTGCGGGAAAGAGAGAGGGCTGCCTAGGGCAGGCGCGCGCCCCAAGGCCTAGTCCGAATTGGACTAGGGGAGGGCCGCACCCTTCCTCCCTTCCCCTTCCTTCTCTCCTACTCCTACTAGGAAAGGAGGAGTCCTACTCGGTGGGAGTAGGACTCCCCCTTGGTGCGCATCCTCCCTAGGCGGCCACCTCCTCCTTGCTCCTTTATATACGGGGCAGGGGCACCCCATGGACACACAAGTTGATCTGGATCGTTCCTTAGCCGTGTGCGGTGCCCCCTCCACCATATTCCACTTGGTCATATCGTCGCGGAGCTTAAGCGAAGCCCTGCGCCGGAGAAGTCATATCGTCGCGGAGCTTAGGCGAAGCCCTGCCTCGGTGGAGCATCATCATCGTCCACCACGCCGTCGTCTTGTGGAACTCATCCCGACACTTTGCTGGATCGAGTCCGGGATCGTCATCGAGCTGAGCGTGTGCAGAACTCGGAGGTGCCGTCGTTCGGTGCTTGGATCGGTCGGATCGTGAAGGCGTCGACTACATCAACAGCGTTGTTATCGCGCTTCGCTTTCGGTCTCACGAGTGCGTGGACAGACACTCTCCCCTCTCGTTGCTATGCCATCACCATGGTCTTGCGTGTGCGTAGGAATTTTTTTGAAATTACCACGTTCCCCAACACGGACGTCATGTTTTTACCGACGTTTTTTGGTTTTCCAAGCTTTTGGCACTTTTAACTATTTGTGTGTTTTCAGCACAAGTCTCGCAGTGCAACGCCGGACACCTTTAGAGATTCGGCAAAAACATTCTCGGATATTGCTATATATGCATCAGTTTCGAATTGTGTCTTCGGTCAATAGTTGGGTTGCCCGGCTCCCGCGCTTGCCTCCTAGGTTCCGCTTTGTTCGGCTAGGTGTGCAAAGGGAGAACCACTGCGATTGTCATCAATACGGGCGTGGGTAACCCAACCGCGCCATTGATGGTGACGCTTGGGAGATAAGCGAGTTTTACCAGGCCGGTGGGGGACGCGTAAGACTTCGCCCGCCCATATAAGGGATAAGGATTCACCTTCTCACCTATGCCTTCTTCCTCCTTTGCTTATTCATCTCCGCGCACTCGAGCTCCAGCGCCCAAGTTCGCGCATCTCGTCTCAACCTTCTCCGACCATGTCCGGAGCGGGAGGTAAATGGTTGGCCTCCTTTGTTAAGGAGGAGCACATCGCCAAACTTCTGGCGCGGATACCTTTCGGCGACATCCAAGACCGGCTGCCCGACAAGGGCAGCTCATCCCCACCCCCAGGCCCCATGAGAGGGTCGTCTTTCTTCCCCACTTCCTCCATGGACTGGGCTTTCCACTACATCCCTTTGTCCAGGGGCTCATGTTCTACTACGGCCTGGATTTCCATGATCTGGCGCCGAACTTCATCCTCAACATCTCGGCGTTTATCGTCGTGTGCGAGGCCTTCCTCTGCATCCAGCCCCACTTGACTTGGCTCAAGACCTTCAATGTCAAGCCGAAGGTAGTGAAGGGCACTCAAGCGGAGTGCGGAGGCGCCATGTTGGGCAAGATGCCCAATGTCCTTTGGTTCTAAGGGGCCTTCGTGGAATCCATCAAGGGGTGGCAATCGGGGTGGTTCTACATCACCGAGCCGCGCGACCCTGAATGGGCGGCGGCCCCCGAGTTCAGATCTGGTATTCTCACGCAGCTCACCTCCTGGAAAGAGAAGGGCTTGCTGTGGGGTAGTTCGGAGGAGCTGACGGGACTCCAAGCCTGTATCCAGAAGCTGGTGAAGAAGCTCAGGCTGGTTAACGTGGTCCAGGTCATGCTCGTCCGCCGGATTCTCCCATGCCAAGAGCGGGCATTCAATCTGTGGGAGTTCGATCCAGAATAGCACCAGACGCTGAGCAAACTCTTCGACACGACGTACGAAGGCGCCTGGAGGGTGCTGTTCAAGGGCGCCGAAGCCCGCGCATCCGCGACTGAAGATCGCGGATTCCGCTCGCAGTGCCAAGCCAACGAGGTAAGTGATTCTACCCCTTTACGGGACACTTGCTTTTCATAGTTTGACTCTATGCGGGTTTTGATTTCCCCTTTTCCTTTGACAGGACTGGATGAGGAAGGCGGAACAGATTATCTGTCGGCTCCTATGCCGAAAATCCGATGAAGCGCTTCGTCTAAGCGGGGCTGCTGGTTACGGCACCGCACGTGGTGCCGGAGAAGAAGGCCAAGAAGGAGGCCACGAGTGCTCGAAAGAGTGCCCGTTTTCAGGTGTCCGGCGACTCGGGCGGACTCCTCCCGAAAATGAGGAGGAGAAGAGGACTCTCTCCCGGAGGAGGAGAGAGGAAGAGGAAGGCTTTCCCAGCGGGGGAGGCGAAGGGTCAAGAGGGAAGGACTATTCCCGGACAGCTCCGCCAACATCAACTTTGGCGAGGAAGAATGGCCTTCAAGGGCCAGGCCTCCCTTGAGATCGTAAGTATCCGGTCCTGAATGATTTATAATTTCTTTTTCTGCGTCACATAATGTCATTCTAATGCCGCATGCTGCCTGCAGTCCGGCCAGTGATGATCTCCCCGCTTCATCAAGCGGGTCGTTGGCTCCGTCGGATGTAGACTCCATCCCGACCGCCTCCACCCCTCGCGACACCGAGGACGCCGAGGTGGGATCCCAAGAAGGGACCCATCGGGGGGAGGCTCCGGAGGCGCCACAAGGCGTCCTCCCGGACTTTGCGCCAGACTCCACATCAGAACCCGCAGTGGTTCCGGAGTCCGGCCGGTGGCCCCTTCGAACGAAGGGCAAGACCGTGACGCCGGCGGCTTCCGTCCAACCAGAGGCGCCGAGCAATTTGTTGGAGGCGCTGCAGAGCGCTTCCATCGAGGAAGAACACCGCACTATTATGAGTGTGGTGATCCAGAAGGTGCAGCTCGTCAAGAGCGGGCTGACCGAAGCCTGCAGTAGCCTTCTATCGAGGCTTTGAGGTAAGAAGTTAAAATATGCAATGTAATACCGCATAGACAGTAGCCCTCGATGCTCGGTTCCGTGTTAGGAAAGAAAAGCCGGATGAGGATCTGAAAAAACAAGATATCGCAGGTTGCTAAAAATTATGTCAATATGGGTTGCAGGCTGCGCTGCTGACCTCTGCCGACCGATGCGGAGGTCGGTGCTTTGAAGCAGGAGCTCGGCGGTCCAAGCAAGAGCTCGGCGCGCCAGAAGCAGCTCGGGACAAAGAAGGTGAGTAACACCACTTTGAACTTGTACCTTATAGAAAAGGATTTAGGTTGCAAACAAAAATAACAAGGATAACATGGGGTGCTGCGGGGGCCACGAGCGAGGTGGTGACCACGAAGGAGGCCGTGTCCGTGGCGAGCATAATGCGCCACGGAACAGGCAGAGCGAAAAGAAAAGGAGGAGGCGGGTGGCGGTGGTTCAGCAAGAGCTCCAGGCTCTAATGGAAAAGCATGAGAGTTTGGGCGTGACTCAAAGACTCGAGAATCCGAGCTTGCCTCGGCTCTCGAAAGTGCCAAAACTGCCAAGGCCGAGGCCCATAAGTCCCTTGGAGATTGAGTTGATGAGGAAGATAGCGGCGGGTAAGGCATTTTTCATGCAAAGCAAGCATGCGAATGTAAATTACGTGTTACTTACCCAATTCGAGCTCTCGAGGCGTTTGCAGATCTGCCTCGCGGTGTACGATGTCGCCGCATTCTACCGAGCCGAGGAGGGAGCTCAGCGGAGAAGGTCTTCGGTCTCGGTATGCCGAGGCCGGCCATCCAGTGCCCCTAGTGACCAGTGAAGCAGCTGGTCGAGCTTCCTAAGGTGGCGAGCAGGCCATGAAGGGCCTCATAGTCCGGGTGTGGCACGGAGAGGCCATGCACAGGAGCTACTTGGCCTCGTCTGACGGCTGGTGGATCGTGCCCTGGGTGGAGGTTATCAAGCGCTCCACCTGTATTGAAGGTGCTCGTCGGGCCCTTGCCCGCACAAAGGTGCATTGGGGCAAGCTGGATGCATAGAAGCTAATCACTGACGCGCCACTAGCGGGCAAGGAACATCGTACGCCCGAAATGTACTATAAGGCTGTCTGAAGGGTGCCCGCAAGATTGCGGATGAGTGCCCAGGATGTAATTTTGAGTAAATTCGCAATGTGTTATCCTGTGCGCTGAAAACTTTGTTCATATCGCTAAGCAACGCTTGTTAATTTAAAATATTACCTTCATGCGGCCGTTTATTAAATCGAGAGATGGCAAGTCGTCGGCTTCAGCCCCCATGCCACAGTGCTGGGGTGTTGGGATAAACTTGAGCACTCTTGTTCCCATTTTGGGTCCATCTAGGAGGCGCTCAACACAACGAACAAGGCAACGGACTTATAGTGCTTGAGCACTCTCACTTAGCCATAGAATTCTATAATTTTAATTTGGTGAAGCCCCTAGTATTCGGAGGACCGAATTGGGCGCTATCCACGCCTTCGTCGGACATAATCCGAACTTCGCTCAAGCGGCGTGAGGTCTTTAAGGACCGAAAGGACCTCTCGAACAGCGACCAGTCTCGCCTTATCATGACAGTCAGTTTTAGCTTTCTTCGAGGCGTTAACCGGCTCAACCGGGCGCAATCGCAATGGTTCCTCGGTGCTACCTTAGCGATAGAGCGGGCGTAAGGTGCCAAACATGGGAGCCGGGCAAACCCAACTATTGACCCAAGACATGATTGGAGCCGATTCATATAATGCTATAAGTTGGGTGCCGCACTTGTGAAAGTGTCGGACTTTATCACACCATAATCACGGAGAACATAAGCCCTGGTGTATTTGGCCGTACCAGAATGTACGGATGCAACATGTCATAAATGAACATATATGTATATATAAGGTAATGCAATTATAGGCAAAAAGTGCTGCATTTTATTCGAGAAAATATGCCATGAGTGCGGAATGATACAAATAGTGCGGAAAGCAAGGGTTGGGCGAATTAAAGGCGTCTCCCTCGAGGGTAGGCAGCGGAATGTTTGTATTTAAAAATTTAATGCTCGTGATGGAGACCACCGAGTGTTCGCCGCGCCTTTGTCCTTCCTGGCTGTTGCATCATGAGTTGGCAGGTTCGCCACGGACAGAGTTCTGTATAAAAGAGAAAATAAAAGAAAAAAGCGACACACTTGGGAGCCCTGGTGTGGTCGAACCGCACTCTGGGTCTGTTGTGGTTGTGCCTTTCCCCTATGCCCATGGTATCTCAAAGGCGTAATTATGTACGCGGAGAGTTTGTCTTACAATTTTGCGAGGGCTGCGGTTGAGGCCGCATTACTCTGGCGATGCTCGGAGCGTGCGGTGGTCTTGGTTGATGTTGCTCCGGCGCGTTTGGTCGTGTCGGTCGTTTAATGGCGGACTCGAGAATTTCCGTAAAGGCTGCTCTGTACTTCTGCGCGAGCCGCTGTATGTTCCTCCGTTCGGAGGAGCGTTCGTGTTTCCATTGACCGTGATGACTACACGAGGGCTGGCATCTTGAGCTTAAGGTACGCATAATGCGACACGCGTTGAATTTTGCAAACGCGGTTCGTCCGAAAGCGAGCGTGATAGCCGCTGAGCGGGACTATGTCGAAGATTAACTCCTCGCTTCAGAAATTATCCGGGATCCGAAGACCACTTCGATGTATGGCGAGCACGTACAATTGGCCTCGACACCTGGTATGGCGCCTTTGAAGGTTGTCTTTGTAGGTTTAATCCTTGAAGGGTCTATGCCCATCTTGCGCCTTGTATCCCGATAAAGCAGGTTCAGAGCTCTGCCGCCGTCCATTAGGACTCTCCGAGGTGAAATCCATCGACGATTGGGTCTAAAACCAATGCGGCGAATCCGCCATGGCGGATCTTGGTCGGATGGTCTCTTGATCGAAAGTGATCGGGCTAGAGGACCATGGGTTGAATTTTAGGCGATGGCTCCATCAGCGTATCGTCCCTTAGTGCACTTCCGCTCCCTCTTGGGAATATCGTTGCGTATATCATGTTTACCGTCCGAACTTGAGGGGAATCCTTTTGTCCTCTGTTGTTGGCGGCGGGTCTCTTCCTCGTCATCATCTGTGTAGCCCCTTGTCACTGTTTTGGCGATTAATTTGCTGCTGCTTGAATACCCAAAAATCTCTATTGGTGTGGTTAGCTGGCTTTTGGAGTTCCATGTATTTGACAGAGCGGTCGAGTATTAGGTCCAAATTGGACGGCCCAGAGTGGTTCTTTTGAATGGCTTCTTCCGTTGACGGGTTTGGAGCCTCGGAATCCGGCGTTGATCGACATATCCTCATTTATCGCCGTTAATGCGGCGTTTGTTTTGTTTCGACGCAACCTGCCATTGCGGTCCTTGGTATCCGGACTGCCGCGCGTTTTGCTGTGGTTGTTGCTGCGAGCTAGCCAGCTATCCTCTCCCGCACGAAGCGGGTCATGAGTGATGTGAGGGCTGCCATGGATTTCGGCTTCTCTGTCCTAGGTGCGGGCCAGCCACTCGTCACGGATATTATGTTTGAAGGCAGCGAGTGCCTCTGCATCCGGACAGTCGACGATTTGATTTTTCTTTGTTAAGAACCGTGTCCAGAATTGCCTGGCCGACACGAATGCAGCTTCCAGGTCTTCCCAGCATCCAATTGACTCTGCGGGCAGGCTGTTAAGCCAATGCCGAGCTGGTCCTTTGAGCTTGAGCGGGAGATATTTGATGGCGTGAAGATCGCCGCCATGGGCCATATGTATATGGAGGAGATAATCCTCAATCCAAACCGCTGGGTCTGTTGTGCCATCGAGGATTCGATATTAACGGGTTTAAACCCTTGAGGATTTGATGATCCATTACTTCGTCGGTGAAGCATAGTGGGTGTCTTGGCGCCTCAGTATTGAGCAATATCGCGGCGTAGCTCGAGAGGCGTTATCTGCTGTGTTCGCCCGGCGGAGTAGTTGTATCCGCGCGACGGTGTTCGTCGTGGGTCTTGGGGCGCCCATGTGATCCATAGATAGATCTGGATTGTCTTGCCTTGTCCTCAAATATATCTCGCGAAGTCCGGCGCGTTCCCGTGGCTTCATGCTTTTGAGCGATGCCGGGTGCGGTTTTGGTGGAGGGCTTGCGCCTCTCTGTCGGGCCACGAGGTGGTCGGTCTGCCGACAGCGCTGGTGATGCAGGTTTGTACGCTTCCTCCTCTAATCGGGGAGCAACTTGCGTTTTGGGTAACTTTTGGAGGCGTTCGAGTTCATACTCTTGACGCGAGGACCTCGGTCCATCTGTCGGCCAAGATGGGTCTTGATCAGCTTGAAGCTGTTGCTGCTTTTTCTTTAGGCTGTTTGTTGTGGCCATTAGCCTGCGTCTCAAACGCTTTGTTTGACGGGATCCTCGAGCACGACAATTAAATCGTCGAGGCTTAACTTCGTCTCGAGGTAGGTAAGTAATTGTCATCCTCGACCTCTTAAATGCCGCCCTCTCGTGAGGGCTTGCTTCCTCCTCCTCCGCGTTGGATCATCTTTGGAGGAGTTGTCTTCGGCACTTTCGGGGTGTTATTATCTCCTGTGCCGGAATCGCCATTCTTGCCGTGGCGGGATTTAGAGCGGCGCCGCTGACGTCGGCGCTTGGGCTGTTTCTTTAAGGAATCGGCCTCCGCTGCTTCTTCATCGCCCCCATCTTTTGGGGTGTCCACCATGTATATGTCGTATGACGAGGTGGTCTTCTAGTGTCCTGTAGGCACTGGTTCTTGGTAGTCTCCGACATCGTCGTCCATACCGTCGATGTCTTCGGAGTCGTAGTCGAGTACGTCGGTTAAATTGTCGACGGTGGCTACGAAGTGGGTGGTGGGTGGGCTCTGAATTTCTTCGTCGTTCGCGTCCCAACCATCCTGGCCGTAGTTCGGCCAGGGCTCTCCGGATAGCGAGAGATGCTTTAGTGAATTTATGATATCGCCGAAGGGCGAGTGCTGAAAGATGTCCGCCGCGGTGAATTCCATGATCGGCGCCCAGTCGGATTCGACTGGCAGGGGCGCAGGAGGTTCGGAGTCCGGCAGAGAGTCCGGCACCTCGGAGTCATGAGCTTGATGCGGGACAAGGTAAGTGCTCGGCTCCATCGCCGTAGAAGTTGCAGCTCCCGAGGCGGTGTCCAGCCATCCGTCCTCGATCCGAGCGATCGGCTCCGGACTATGGGTCGGGCGGATTAGTGTCGACCTTCCAGTCTTGTCCGCGGCGAGTTAGGTCATGCCCATCGTGACAGCGCGACACGCTTGGCTGCAGCTCAGATCCATCGAAGATCAAGTCCCCACGGATATCGGCTGTGAAGTTTAGGCTTCCAAACCTGACCTGACGGCCAGGGGCGTAGCTTCGATCTGCTCCGGATGGCGAGTGAGTTGGCCCGCGATGCGAAGCCGCCGAATCGAAGATCTGTCCGGGAGAAAAGTATCACCCAGGACTGCGTCGTTGTTGATTGAAGAGGCCATCAAGCCTATCGGTGGCGACGGAGGAACTCTCAATGAAAGCACCAATGTCGGTGTCAAAACCGGCGGATCTCGGGTAGGGGGTCCCGAACTGTGCGTCTAGGCGGATGGTAACAGGAGACAAGGGACACGATGTTTTACCCTGGTTTGGGCCCTCTTGATGGAGGTAAAACCCTACGTCCTGCTTGATTGATATTGATATTGTGGATGTTTACAAGAGTGGATCTACCACGAGATCAAGGAGGCTCAACCCTAGAAGCTAGCCTATGGTATGATTGTAAGGGTTGTTGATGATCTAGTCCTACGGACTAAAGCCATCCGGTTTATATAGACACCAGAGAGGGCTAGGGTTACATAGAGTCGGTTACAATGGTAGGAGATCTACATATCCGTATCGCCAAGCTTGCCTTCGCGCCAAGGAAAGTCCCATCCGGACACGGGAGAAGTCTTCAATCTTGTATCTTCATAGTCTTGGAGTCCGATCGATGATGATAGTCCGCGGATGATAGTTCAGGTGATGATGGTAGTCCGCTATCCGGACACCCCTAATCCAGGACTCCCTCGGGCACGAACACTTGATCTTGTTGGACGTCATGTTTTTCTTGGCGTTTTTGCTTTTCAAGCTTTTGGCACTTTTAACTATTTGTGTGTTTTCAGCACAAGTCTCGCGAGGCAACGCGGACACCTTTAGAGATTCGGCAAAACATTCTCGGATATTGCTATATATGCATCAGCCAATTGTGTCTTGGTCAATAGTTGGGTTGCCGGCTCCCGCTTGCCTCCTACGTTCCGCTTTGTTCGGCTAGGTGTGCAAAGGAGAACCACTGCGATTGTGCTTCCAGCTCGCATGGTCAAGCACCTCGATGGAGAAAGCCGAAACCGAGCTGTCACAATAGGTGTAAACTGGTCAGCGATCCGATGACTATATTAAATGATGGGCCATTCATAAAATTGGCCGAAGTGTTTCCGGCTTGACCTCGACTGTCGCCGAACACAACCGGGGTCTATTAACTGGCCTCCCAAACTAAATCCTCGATCTTTTGCTCTTACATTGGAGCTGAGGTTTCATGATCATGCTTAGCATGACAACCCAAAGAAAGGAACCGATAGAGGGACTATTTTCTTTGGAAGACATTATACATTAAACAGTAATATAACATATCTCTCTGCGTACCTTTGTTTATAAAACCGTATGGCCAGATTGCCTTGTTTGTCGTAAATCTTTGCCCTCATAAAGGCTTTATAAAGTAGGACAAACACTCCTCGGCTATTGGCGAGGAGGTGAAGCCGATGGCGGTCAACAAAGTTTTGTACAATGCGGATCCGAGCATTAATGGCGAAAGTACTTGGATACATAGAGTCATTACACATAATTTGTGATTTTACTATGGATGTCGATCCTTAATTGGCCTCCGTGCCGCATTAAGGCTCGGGGCTATTGGGCTTCGGGCTTATTATTTACAAATATTAAAGGGCACATCGATCCCCTAATCTGGTGTTGCCACCCGACCGGTGTCTCGGGGCTCTGCATTGCTTGTTCTATGCAGAAAATTTTAAGTGCAATACAGTTTCCGAGGAGATTTTGATCCTCAGGTTGGTCGGCCGCACCCAACCTGAGTCTCGAGGTCTGAGCACGCCGCTTTTGCGTCGAAGTATTCTGCCGAGCTAGGACTTGATCCTCAGGCCGATTTTGCAAATCAACCTGAGTCTCAGCGGTTACTGGGATCAGCGGTCTTATGTCATCCTTCAGGTGCTTCTCGGGTTTTAGACCAATACACACCTCTGGCTATATATCTCGTCAGAGAATAAATTGCATCAATAAAAAATATTGACCAAAAATCAGCCCACGTTCGGGGTGGTGCGCCACCTCGGAAGCAATTCGGCATATAGTTCGGATGCAAGTGGCATTTCCGGCATTAAGCTCGGCTAAACTCCTTCAAACTTCTTTGAACCAAGGTGATTTACGACACCTCGGATACGGTCCGGCGTTGGAGCTCGGATATAGTCCGGTGTTGGAGCTCGGATACATAGTCCAGCGTTGGAGCTCGGACACATAGTCCGGCGTTGGAGCTCGGATACAGTCCGGCGTTGGAGCTCGGATACATTCCGGCGTTAGAGCTGGGAAGTGGTCCGGCCTTGGTGCTCGGCTGCAATAGATACCTTGAATGTAGTCCGGCGTTGGAGCTCGGACGCAAGAGGATGCTGCCCCCTGGGAATAACTACAAACCCGAGGTGTGGCATAAAAATAACAAGGCATTGATAAAGGCCAGAAACTTAAAGTGGCTCCTCGGATACCCGACGTATAAACTCGCCGAATGCATTTCGGCGATCCTCAAGATCGAAGATGAGAAGATTTGTTGAACCAGTTTCCAAGACCGGCAACTGAAGATGAAGAACAGTTCGGAAGAATCGAGGAGCGTCCCTAACTTGAAGACCGGTTCAGGGGGCTACTGACGGTGTCCTGGACTAGGGGGTACTCACCACGTCGTCTCCCAATTGGTTAGATTGGGCCGAGGACCCCTAGGGCCGCATACTCATGGGCCAGTCCGGACAGGTGCCGCATACAACGAAGGTTCCACAAGACTTGGCGATCAAGACAAGGACTCCTCCCCCACCAGCGTATTCGGCTAGGACTCTTATTATCCTAGGCCTCTGGTGCATTATATAAACCGGGGCCAGGCTAGTCGATAGAGATATACAACAACAATCATACCATAGGCTAGCTTCTAGGGTTTAGCCTCCTTGATCTCGTGGTAGATCTACTCTTGTACTACCCATATCATCAATATTAATCAAGCAGGAATAGGGTATTACCTCCATCGAGAGGGCCCGAACCTGGGTAAAAACATTGTGTCCCTTGTCTCCTGTTACCATCCGCCTAGATGCACAGTTCGGGACCCCCTACCCGAGATCCGCCGGTTTTGACACCGACAGACGTCCTCACCGACTCCGACTGAAAAAGCGTCAAAGCAGCCCAAAGTTGTAATGCAAAGGCCTCGGAAGGCGTTGCCGAAGATTAAGATTGACATCCCCATCGCTTCTGCATGAGTGTCTCCCTTTGTATTCACACGATGTTCTGTGCTGTTTATTTTTTCCTTGATATGACCAGATGAACTTTGGAACTAGCAGCGCTGCTACTTCCGGGACTTCAGCTTATAGGGATGAAGATGAGGTGATGGAGGATGCAGTCACCTTCAATCTGGGTATGATTTCTGTCGTTCTGTCTTTATTTGGTCGACTCAACTGTAATCTATACCAGTGGGTGATGTAATTTTGGCGACTGATCTTTGAACAGCTCCCAACATTATTGACCTCCCCGACGATGACGATGAAGAGCCCTAGAGGCCTTTGACGAGGAAAAATAGGAAAACTCCTGCAGACAAGGTGCCACAATCGATGCCGATTGCTGAACCAATCGTTCAGGATGCTGGTGATGCCAATCGGGTTTCTGTTACCTTTGTCGTACCACTGTCGAGTTCTCTGCCTTCTTCATCGACTGCTCAAGCTCCTGCCAATCCACCTTCAGTTTTTGCCACCCATCACGTCCCAGAGTACGAAGTGAATGCTGCCAAGGAAGCCCTACGCCAAGCAGTTATTATGATGGAGAAGATGAAGATGGTGCGAGATGTCAGTCAAGCCGCCTATGATGCCAGCTCGGCTCTCCAAAGAAATGTTCAGGTTAGCAGCATGTCGACTGATTTTCTTGGCTTGCTCTGTTAGGATATGTTACCTGAAAACTCTTTTCCAAGGATCTTTGCATATGTGCACCCACTGGGTGCTTCGACTTGTCACTAAGCAAATCCATACTTTGAGCTGAATTTTTGTTATTGAAGTTTTGGACTAGTGGGGGCACGCTGAGTGCACCCACTGGGTGTAGTCCCCGAGGCTACGGTGGACTGCGGGCAGTCGACTGTAGTCTTGACATTTTAATTCCTTCACTCGGTCTGCTCTGGCCATGTCGAGTGTAAACTGAACCAGTGGGGGCACGCTAAGTGCACCCACTTGGTGTAGTCCCCGAGACCGTGGTCGACTGCTGGCAGTCGGCTATGGTCTGAAGAGCTTGTTTGTTGCTGTCTTTCTTCTTCTTTTTTTTATATATATACTCACGCCGAAAAGGTCTCGCCGAGTGTTAACTGAACTAGTGGGGGCACGCTAAGTGCACCCACTGGGTGTAGTCCCCGAGACTATGGTGGACTGTGGGTAGTCGACCGTAGTCTTAGTATTTATTGTCTTTGTCGTTTTTCTCTGTAAAATAACCCATCCTCTCTGATTGCAGAAATCTTGTGACCTTGGAGCTTGCTTTGCCGACTTGGAAAAGCAGCAAATTCAACTCAACCTTGACCTGGAGTTGGCCAAGTCGAGCTGCGAAGGCCAAAGATAGCGCCAATGGTAAGGAAGCTTTGTCGATTGTTTTGTCTTAGACCTGGATTTCATTCTGCTCTTCTCGAATCTGGCGTTATTTCTTTTCGGAAAAACTGAACCAGAGCTCGTAAAGAAGGATCATGATCTGGTTGCTGCACAAAAGAAGGCAGACGACCAAACTGCTCTGGCTGAACAGAAGCTAGCTTCAGTCGGCAAACTGGAGGAGGAGAACGCGAAGATGAAATCTGCTCTGGACAAAGCCAACAAGGAGGTAACCCGCTTGAAGGAGGACAAGGTTAACCTGAAGGAGAAGATGGAAGGCATTGCTCGCAAGAGGGATGATCTGGAAAGCTATCTGAGGAGCCTCGCCAAGAAGTTATTCATCAAGCTTGAAGGTACATATCCCGTTCCGACTGGTTCATCTTTGTCGACTCGGCATACGAATATTGACTCATCCTTGGACTGCGCATGCAGTGCTTTGCCGAGACTCCGAGGAGGAGACTGGGCGAATCGAACCAAATTTGGACCCTACCAATTCCCCCGTGAAGGACGAAACTACTATGAACCTGCTCCGACTGGAATCCCGCATCGACGACGTTGTTGACTACTTGGCTCGACTGAAAGTCGCCACGTCGCGAATCGACACAGCACTTTGGCCAGGGGCAACACTCCAGAACGACCTCGAGTCCTTGATGACTCGACTTAACAAGATTCCTGGTCGAGTGCAGGAGTGGAAGAAGTCTTCTACTTGGTGCAGTGCTGATGTGGCTCTGTCTTTGGTTTGTGTCCACTGTAAAGAGGCGTGAGAAGATAAGCTGGCAGCAATCAAGGTCGCCAACAACAAGAAGCACGATTTCATTGCTGCTGCCACTCGGATCGCCGATGGTGTCGACCTGGATGAGCCAGTCCTCCTCCCGCGGAGTGAACAAACTTTTATGCCTCACCTTAAATTTGCCTCGGAATGTCGAGTGGATTTTGTAACTGCTAAACTCCTTCAGGCTGAGAGCCCGAGTACTTTGATCTGTGGTTTGGAACCTTTAAGATTTATCTGAACTTGTTTTACTTCTGAATATGCTTGCATTTGCCTTCGAGTGGACTGTGCTCTTCACTCGGAAGAGTCTTTGTGTTTGAGATGTAGCTCTGAGGTGGAAGATTCAATCGTCCTGCGCATCATTGTCCTTCCAGGAAGGGATGGAGTACGTAAGTTATATTTGTAGCCCCGAAGGAGAAGGTAGCAGTCGACCTGCACCTTCTCGTCCTTGCGGATTGGGATGGACCACACGTTGTACTTGTGGCGCAACTTCGAAGGGGAAGGTAGCAATCGACCTGCACCTCGTTGTCCTTGCAGATCGGGATGGAGCGCATGTTGTACTTGTGGCGCAGCTTCGAAGGAGAAGGTAACAGTCGACCTGCACCTTGTCGTCCTTGCGGATCGGGATGGAGCGCATGTTGTACTTGTGGCGCAGCTCCGAAGGAGAAGGTAGCAGTCGACCTGCACCTCGTCGTCCTTGCGGATCGGGATGGAGCGCACGTTGTACTTGTGGCGTAGCTCCGAAGGAGAAGGTAGCAGTCGACATGTACCTTGTCGTCCTTGCGGATCGGGATGGAGCGCACGTTGTACTTGTGGCGTAGCTCTGAAGGAGAAGGTAGCAGTCGACCTGCACCTCGTTGTCCTTGCGGATCAGGATGGAGCGCACGTTGTACTTGTGGCGCAGCTCCGAAGGAGAAGGTAGCAGTCGACCTGCACCTCGTCGTCCTTGCAGATCAGTATGTTTTCGAACTTAGGAGAGTACTGGACTGCAGCTAAGCATCCGAGTGAGAGGATTGCTCGTCACTCGGTAGGATTTCTCAAACTTAGGAAAGTACTTGGACTGAATCTAAGCCCCCAAGTGAGAGGATTGCTCTTCACTCGGTAGGATTTCTCAAACTTAGGCGAGTGCTTGGACTGCAGCTAAGCCCCTGAGTGAGAGGATTGCTCTTCACTCGGTAGGATTTCTCAAACTTAGGCGAGTGCTTGGACTGCAGCTAAGCCCGCGAGTGAGAGGATTGTTCTTCACTCTGTAGGATTTCTCCAACTTAGGCGAGTACTTGGACTGCAGCTAAGCCCCCGAGTGAGAGGATTGCTCTTCACTCGGTAGGATTTCTCAAACTTAGGCGACTGCTTGGACTGCAGCTAAGCCCCCGAGTGAGAGGATTGCTCTTCACTCGGTAGGATTTCTCAAACTTTGGCGAGTGCTTGGACTGCAGCTAAGCCCCTGAGTGAGAGGATGTCTAACCACTCGGTAGGATTTGTTAAATTTAGGCGAGTACTGGACTGCAGCTAAGCCCCCGAGTGGGAGGCTGGCTCATAGCTCGGTAGGATTTTTTAAACTTAGGCGAGTACTGGACAGCAGCTAAGCCCCCGAGTCGGAGGCTGGCTCACCACTCGGTAGGATTTTTTAAACTTAGGTAGTCTTGGACTGCAGCTAAGCCCCAGTGGGAGGCTGGCTCACCACTCGGTGGGATTTTTAAATTTAGGTAGTCTTGGACTGCAGCTAAGCCCCAGTGGGAGGCTGGCTCACCACTCGGTGGGATTTTTAAACTTAGTAGTCTTGGACTGCAGCTAAGCCCCAGTGGGAGGCTGGCTCACCACTCGGTGGGATTTTTAAACTTAGGCCGATCTTGGACTGAATCTAAGCCCACGCGTGGGGGCTGGCTCACCACTCGGTAGGATTTGTTAAACTTAGGTAGTCTTGGACTGCAGCTAAGCCCCAGTGGGAGGCTGGCTCACCACTCGATGGGATTTTTTAAACTTAGGTAGTCTTGGACTGCAGCTAAGCCCCAGTGGGAGGCTGGCTCACCACTTGGTAGGAATTTTAAACTTAGGTAGTCTTGGACTGCAGCTAAGCCCCAGTGGGGGCTGGCTCACCACTCGATGGGATTTGTTAAACTTAGTAGTCTTGGACTGCAGCTAAGCCCCGAGTGGGAGGCTGGCTCACCACTCGGTGGGATTTTTAAACTTAGTGATCTTGGACTGCAGCTAAGCCCCAGTCAAGGCTGGCTCACCGGTCGGTGGGATTTTTAAACTTAGGCCAAGATCTTGGGCTGCATCTAAGCCCCAGTGGGGGCTGGCTCACCACTCGGTGGGATTTGTTAACCTTAGGTAGTACTAGACTGCAGCTAAGCCCCGAGTGGGAGGCTGGCTCACCACTCGGTAGGATTTTTAAACTTAGGCGTAGTCTTGGACTGCAGCTAAGCCCCAGTGGAAGGCTGGCTCACCACTCGGTGGGATTTTTAAACTTAGGTAGTCTTGGACTGCACCTAAGCCCCGAGTGGGAGGCTGGCTCACCACTCGGTGGGATTTTTAAACTTAGGCGAGTCTTGGATGTAGCTAAGACCCCGAGTGGGGGATGGCTCACCCCTCGGTAGGATTTGTTAAACTTAGGCGTAGTCTTGGACTCAGCTAAGCCCCGAGTGGGAGGCTGGCTCATAGCTCGGTGGGATTTTTTAAACTTAGGTAGTCTTGGACTGCAGCTAAGCCCCAGTGGGAGGCTGGTTCACCACTCGGTGGGATTTTTAAACTTAGTAGTCTTGGACTGCAGCTAAGCCCCCAGTGGGAGGCTGGCTCACCACTCGGTAGGATTTGTTAAACTTAGGTAGTCTTGGACTGCAGCTAAGCCCCGAGTGGGAGGCTGGCTCACCACTCGGTGGGATTTTTAAACTTAGGCGTAGTACTTGGACTGCAGCTAAGCCTCCGAGTGAGAGGATTGCTCTTCACTCGGTAGGATTTCTCAAACTTAGGTGAGTGCTTGGACTGCAGCTAAGCCCCCGAGTGAGAGGATTGCTCTTCACTCGGTAGGATTTCTCAAACTTAGGCGAGTGCTTGGACTGCAGCTAAGCCCCAGTGTGAGAGGATGTCTCACCACTCGGTAGGATTTGTTAAACTTAGGCGAGTACTAGACCGCAGCTAAGCCCCCGAGTGGAAGGCTGGCTCACCACTCGGTAGGATTTTTTAAATTTAGGCGAGTACTAGACTGCAGCTAAGCCCCCGAGTGGGAGGCTGGCTCACCACTCGGTAGGATTTTTTAAACTTAGGTAGTCTTGGACTGCAGCTAAGCCCCGAGTGGGAGGTTGGCTCACCACTCGGTAGGATTTTTAAACTTAGGCCAAGCTTAGATGAATCTAAGCCCCGCGTGGGGGCTGGCTCACCACTCGGTAGGATTTGTTAAATTTAGGCGAGTCTTGGACTGTGACTAAGCCCCGAGTGGGAGGCTGGCTCACCACTCGGTGGGATTTTTAAACTTAGGTAGTCTTGGACTGCAGCTAAGCCCCGAGTGGGAGGCTGGCTCACCACTCGGTGGGATTTTTTAAACTTAGGTAGTCTTGGACTGCACCTAAGCCCCCGAGTGGGAGGCTGGCTCACCACTCGGTGGGATTTTTAAACTTAGGCTAGTCTTGGATCTGGCTAAGACCCGAGTGGGGGATGGCTCACCACTCGGTGGGATTTGTTAAACTTAGGTAGTCTTGGACTACAGCCTAAGCCCCGAGTGGGAGGCTGGCTCATAGCTCGAGTGGGATTTTTAAACTTAGGTAGTCTTGGACTGCAGCTAAGCCCCGAGTGGGAGGCTGGTTCACCACTCGGTAGGATTTTTGAACTTAGTAGTCTTGGACTGCAGCTAAGCCCCGAGTGGGAGGCTGGCTCACCACTCGGTAGGATTTGTTAAACTTAGGTAGTCTTGGACTGCAGCTAAGCCCCCGAGTGGGAGGCTGGCTCACCACTCGGTAGGATTTTTAAACTTAGGCGAGTACTTGGACTGCAGCTAAGCCTCCGAGTGAGAGGATTGCTCCTCACTCGGTAGGATTTCTCAAACTTAGGTGAGTGCTTGGACTGCAGCTAAGCCCCCGAGTGAGAGGATTGCTCTTCACTCGGTAGGATTTCTCAAACTTAGGCGAGTGCTTGGACTGCAGCTAAGCCCCAGTGTGAGAGGATGTCTCACCACTCGGTAGGATTTGTTAAACTTAGGTAGTCTTGGACTGCAGCTAAGCCCCCAGTGGGAGGCTGGCTCACCACTCGGTAGGATTTTTGAATTTAGGTAGTACTTGATGCAGCTAAGCCCCGAGTGGGAGGCTGGCTCACCACTCGGTAGGATTTTTAAACTTAGGCGAGTCTTGGACTGCAGCTAAGCCCCCAGTGGGAGGCTGGCTCACCACTCGGTAGGGTTTTTAAACTTAGGCCAAGCTAGACTGAATCTAAGCCCCAGCGTGGGGCTGGCTCACCACTCGGTAGGATTTGTTAAACTTAGTAGTCTTGGACTGCAGCTAAGCCCCGAGTGGGAGGCTGGCTCACCACTCGGTGGGATTTTTAAACTTAGTAGTCTTGGACTGCAGCTAAGCCCCGAGTGGGAGGCTGGCTCACCACTCGGTAGGATTTTTTAAACTTAGGCGAGTACTGGACTGCACCTAAGCCCCTGAGTGGGAGGCTGGCTCACCACTCGGTAGGATTTTTTAAACTTAGGCGAGTACTGGACTGCAGCTAAGACCCCGAGTGGGGGGATGGCTCACCACTCGGTAGGATTTGTTAAACTTAGGCGAGTACTGGACTACAGCTAAGCCCCCGAGTGGGAGGCTGGCTCATAGCTCGGTAGGATTTTTTAAACTTAGGCGAGTACTTGGACTGCAGCTAAGCCTCCGAGTGAGAGGATTGCTCTTCACTCGGTAGGATTTCTCAAACTTAGGTGAGTGCTTGGACTGCAGCTAAGCCCCCGAGTGAGAGGATTGCTCTTCACTCGGTAGGATTTCTCAAACTTAGGCGAGTGCTTGGACTGCAGCTAAGCCCCAGTGTGAGAGGATGTCTCACCACTCGGTAGGATTTGTTAAACTTAGGCGAGTACTTGGACTGCAGCTAAGCCTCCGAGTGAGAGGATTGCTCTTCACTCGGTAGGATTTCTCAAACTTAGGTGAGTGTTTGGACTATAGCTAAGCCCCCGAGTGAGAGGATTGCTCTTCACTCGGTAGGATTTCTCAAACATAGGCGAGTGCTTGGACTGCAGCTAAGCCCCCGAGTGGGAGGCTGGCTCACCACTCGGTAGGATTTGTTAAACTTAGGCGAGTACTGGACTGCAGCTAAGCCCCCGAGTGGGAGGCTGGCTCACCACTCGATAGGATTTTTTAAACTTAGGTGAGTACTTGGACTGCAGCTAAGCCTCCGAGTGAGAGGATTGCTCTTCACTCGGTAGGATTTCTCAAACTTAGGTGAGTGTTTGGACTACAGCTAAGCCCCCGAGTGAGAGGATTGCTCTTCACTCGGTAGGATTTCTCAAACATAGGCGAGTGCTTGGACTGCAGCTAAGCCCCCGTGTGAGAGGATGTCTCACCACTCGGTAGGATTTGTTAAACTTAGGCGAGTACTGGACTGCAGCTAAGCCCCCGAGTGGGAGGCTGGCTCACCACTCGATAGGATTTTTTAAATTTAGGTAGTCTTGGACTGCAGCTAAGCCCGAGTGGGAGCGGGCTCACCACTCAATGGGATTTTTAAACTTAGGCGAGTCTTGGCTGCAGCTAAGCCCAGGTGGGATCTTGGCTCACCACTTGGTAGGATTTTTAAACTTAGGTAGTCTTGGACTGCAGCTAAGCCCCGAGTGGGGGCTGGCTCACCACTCGGTAGGATTTGTTAAACTTAGTAGTCTTGGACTGCAGCTAAGCCCCGACCGGGAGGCTGGCTCACCACTCGGTAGGATTTTTAAACTTAGGTAGTCTTGGACTGCAGCTAAGCCCCGAGTGGGAGGCTGGCTCACCACTCGGTGGGATTTTTAAACTTAGGCGAGTCTTGGACTGCATCTAAGCCCCAGTGGGAGGCTGGCTCACCACTCGGTAGGATTTGTTAAACTTAGGCGAGTCTTGGACTGCAGCTAAGCCCCGAGTGGGAGTCTGGCTCACCACTCGGTAGGATTTTTTAAACTTAGGCGAGTACTTGGACTGCAACTAAGCCTCTGAGTGGGAGGCTGGCTCACCACTCGGTAGGATTTTCAAGTACTTAGGCGAAACGGATTCGCAGCTAAGCCTCCGAGTGAGAGGCTTGCTCGTCACTCAGTAGGAATTTTTTTACAAAGTTAGGCGAAACGGATTCGCAGCTAAGCTACCCACTGGGGGGGTTTCTTATGTAAACAAAAGCAACAACAATCACTGGGAAAATTATAACACTCTTGTCTTTGATAAACAAACTACAAAGGTATTTCTTAAGTAAAAAAGGGGCGGAGCAGCTCCGCATTCCAAGCTCGTGGCTCATCAATCTGGCGATCGATATTGTAAAGATGGTACGCTCCATTGTGGAGAACTCTGGTGACGATGAAGGGGCCTTCCCAAGTGGGAGCGAGCTTGTGTGGTTTCTGTTGATCTACTCGGAGGACCAAGTCTCCTTCTTGGAAGGCTCGACTCTTCACATTTCTGCCATGGAATCGACGCAAGTCTTGCTGATAAATAGTCTATCGGATTAGGGCCATCTCTCTTTCCTCTTCTAGGAGGTCGACTGCGTCCTGCCGGGCTTGTTCTGCTTCATCTTCTGAGTAGAGCTCGACTCGTGGTGCATTGTGAAGCAAGTCACTCGGTAGAACTGCTTCAGCTCCATAGACCAGAAAGAATGGAGTTCGTCCAGTTGACCGATTAGGGGTGGTCCTCAATCCCCAAAGAACTGATGGAAGTTCGTCGACCCATGCGCCTGCCGCGTGCTTGAGATCGCGCATCAGTCGGGGTTTCAGTCCTTTGAGAATTAGACCGTTTGCTCGTTCCGCTTGTCCATTCGACTGGGGATGAGCGACTGAAGCATAGTCGACTCGTGTGCCTTGAGAGGCGCAAAAGGCTCTGAACTTGTCGGAATCGAAGTTTGACCCATTATCAGTGATGATGCTATGTGGAACTCCATATCTGAATATCAACTCTCTGATGAAACTGATAGCAGTGCAAGCATCGAGATTCTTGATAGGCTTAGCTTCAATCCATTTAGTAAACTTGTCGACTGCCACTAGCACGTGAGTGAAGCCGCTCCTGCCAGTTCTCATTGGTCCAATCATATCCAATCCCCAAACAACGAAGGGCCAGACGAGTCGAACGATCTTCAAGGCTGACGCCGGTTTGTGTGACATATTAGAGTAGAACTGACATCCTTCACATTTGCCGGCTATCTCTTTTGCCATTTCATTTGCTCTTGGCCAGTAAAATCCCGCTCAGTATGCTTTAGACACAATGGCCCGAGAGGACGCATGATGACCACAGGTCCCCGAGTGGATATCGTCAAGAATTATTTGACCTTCTTCTGGCGTTATACACTTCTGACCGACTCCAGTCACGCTTTCCCTGTATAATTGTCCCTTTATCACAGTAAAGGCCTTGGATCGACGGATGATCTGTCGATCCTCTTCCTCATTCTCTGGGAGTTCTTTCCTTAGGATGTACGCGATGTACGGCACCGTCCAGTCGGGAGTGATGACCAAGACTTCCATGATCAAGTCGACCACCGCTGGAACCTCAAGTTCAGTCGGATCTGTTGCACTTTTTGGTTGCGGAGCTTCTTCGGTGAAAGGATCCTCTTGAACTGATGGTGTGTGGATGTGTTCCAAAAACACATTGCTGGTAATGGCTTCTCTCTTGGAACCTATTTTTGCCAAATCATCAGCTGCTTGATTTTTCAGTCGGGGTATATGATGAAGCTCTAACCCCTCGAATTTCTTCCCTAGCTTTCTCACTGCATTGCAGTAACCAGTCATGGCCAGACTTCTGACGTCCCACTCCTTCATCACTTGATTAACCACCAAATCTGAGTCGCCATAGACCATGAGGCGACGGACGCCGAGTGAAATGGCCATACGCAACCCATACAAAAGTGCTCCATATTCTGCTTCATTGTTGGAGGAATCAAAGTGAATTTGAAGAACATATCTGAGCTTATCTCCTCGGGGGGGAACTAACACCACCCCAGCACCGGAACCATTCAGCATCTTGGAACCATCAAAGAACATGGTCCAGTGCTCCGAGTGAACTTGAGTCGGCAGTTGTTGTTCAATCCACTCGGCGACGAAATCTGCTATTGCTTGGGACTTGATGGCTTTCTTTGCCTCAAACTTGATATCTAGGGGAAGGAGTTCAATCGCCCATTTTGCCACTCGACCAGTTGCATCTCTGTTGTGCAGAATCTCTGACAATGGAGCGTCACTGACGACTGTAAAGGAATGGTCAGAGAAGTAATGTGCAACCTTCTTTGTGGTCATATAAATCCCATATACAAGCTTCTGATAATGAGGATATCTTTGCTTTGATGGGGTTAAAACTTCAGAAACATAATATACTGGGTGCTGAACTTTAAAGGCTTTTCCTTCTTCTTCCCGCTCGACCAAAAGTATTGTACTGACAACTTGTCACGTGGCTGCAGTGTAAAGCAGCAAAGGCTCTTTGCTGATTGGGGCAGCAAGCACTGGCTAGGTGGAGAGCAGGGTTTTCAGCTCTGCAAACACTGCATCAGCTTCAGGAGTCCACTCGAACTTGTCTGACTTCTTCATCAGTCGGTAAAGAGGCAATGCCTTTTCACGAGACTAGAAATGAATCGACTTAAGCGGCCAAGCAACGGTAAGCTTCGGACATCGTGAACACGCGGGGCGTTTCATTGGAGTATAGTACCAACTTTCTCTGGTTGGCATCGATTCCTCGTTCGAAGCGAAAACCGAGTAACTTTTCGCCAGGAACACCGAATGTACACTTTGATGGATTAAGCTTGATATCATACCTCCTGATATTGGCAAAAGTTTCAGCAAGGTCAGTCAGCAGGTCGGAACCCTTCCGTGACTTGACCATAATATCATCCATGTACGCTTCCACATTCCGATTGATTTGAGTGAGCAAACACTTCTGAATCATCCTCATGAACGTGGCTCCGGCATTGTTTTGGCCGAATGGCATGGTAACATAACAGAAGCACCCGAATGGAGTGATGAAAGTTGTTTTGATCTCGTCGGGTCCATACAGATGGATCTGATGGTAACCGGAATAGGCGTCAAAAAAAGACAGGCGTTCACATCCCGCAGTTGAGTCGACTATCTGGTCGATGCGGGGGAGAGGAAAATGATCTTTCGGGCAGGCCCGATTGATATGTTTGAAGTCAATGCACATGCGAAGTGAATTGTCCTTCTTGGGGACCATGACAACATTGGCGAGCCACTCGGAGTGGTAGATCTCTCGGATAAACTGCGCTGTAAGGAGTCGAGCCACTTCTTCACCAATTGCTTTTCTCTTCTGTACGGCGGACCGTCGAAGATGTTCCTTGACCGGTTTTACCTTCGCGTCGACTCGTAAACGATGCTCAGCCAGTTCCCTGGGAACACCTGGCATGTCAGAAGGTTTCCATGTGAAGATGTCCCAGTTCTCACAGAGGAACTGGGTGAGCGCTTCTTCCTATTTGGAGTCGAGTGTTGTTGAGATATGAGTCAGAGCAGCATTGGGGTCAGTCAGGTGAATGTGAATCGGCTTTGTCTCACCGTACGACTGAAACGCTGATTCCGTAGCGGGCTTCTTGGCTCGCAACAAATCACTCGGGTCTGCAGTTTTCTGGTTTTCCTGCAGCTCTACCACTACTATCTGAGCATCGGCGATCTTTGAGCCTTTTAGAAAACAATCTTCCGCTTTCTTCTGATTGCCGGTGACAGTGATCACACCTTTGGGGCCTGGCATATTCAGCTTAAGGTATACATAACATGGTCGAGCCATGAAACGTGCATACGCTAGCCTTCCCAGAATAGCGTGATAAGCACTCTGGAAATCCACGACTTCAAACGTCAACTTTTCTTTGCGGAAATTCTTGGAGTCCCCGAAGATCACATCAAGAGCAATCTGACCGAGTGACTCGGCTTTGTTTCCAGGAATGACTCCATGGAAACTCGTGTTCTTCGGTCTTGAGCACGGACATTGGAATGCCCATCCCTTTCAACGTCTCTGCATATAGTATATTCAGACCACTGCCACCATCCATCAAAACTTTAGTCAGTCGAGTGCCTTCGACAACTGGGTCGACCACCAAAGCTTGCCTCCTAGGGGTGGCTATGTGCGTCGGGTGGTCAGACTGGTCGAATGTGATGGCAGTCGGAGACCATTTTAAATAACTGGGTGTCGCCGGAGTGACCATATTCACCTCTCGGTTGATAACTTTCAATCGACTCTTGCTTTCAACGTCAGCAAAAATCATCTGGGTGGAATTGACCTGGGGGTATCCATCATCACTATCTTCCTTGTTTTCAACTTTGTCCGACTCCTTTTCCTTATCTTTGGGCTGTTTCCCCTAGAACTGCTGGATCAAGAGCCGACACTGTCGAGTGGTATGCTTTGGGTAAATGAGTTTACCCTCTTCATCTTTCTTCATGTGAATGTGGCATGGCAAGTCTAATACATCATTTCCGTCTTGATCCTTCACTTTCTTGGGGTTCCAAGGTCCTTTGGGCTTCCCCTTAAGCTTTCCTTGAGTCACGGCCAAGGCTTCTCCAGGAGAAGCTGGCTCAACTTTCCGCTTTTGCTTCCGACTGGAATTTCCTCCTCCGGTTTCATGAGCGACTGACTTGTGCTTGCCACTCCGGAACCGATCCTCTTCTTCACCATTAGCGTACTTGGTGGCAATCTCCATCATTCGACACAGAGACATGTCTCCGGTTCGACCGAATTTCAGATTCAGTTCTCTGTACTTAACGCCTTTCATGAAGGCACAAACTGCCTGGTGATCCGACACGTTCTCCACTGTGTGATGCAACGTGATCCATCTCTGGATGTAATCCCTCAAAGTTCCATTCGTCTTCTGCATGCAAGATTGCAATTCTGTCAACCCTGCTGGTCGCTTGCAGGTCCCTTTAAATGTTCTGACAAACACTCGGGAAAGATCTTCCCAAGTGTAAATGCTGCTGGGTGCTAACTGGTTCAGCCACGCTCTGGTCGAGCCCTCCAACATAAGAGGTAGGTGTTTCATGGCCACTTCATCATTACCGCCGCCAATCTGAATAGCCACTCAGTAGTCCTCAAGCCAAGTATCAGGTTTGGACTCACCAGTGAACTTACTGACTCCAGTCGCCAACCTGAAGTTGGGAGGAATCACTGCGGCCCTGATGGCTCTGCTGAAGCACTCTTGTCCTGAGACGTGCACTCTGCTGCTGGTGGGTACATCTCTGTCATGACCTCCTCGGTGAGCTCTGTTTCTGTCGACCAAACCCCGATCGAGAATGGATGTCGCATCAAAGCTTGGTTCTCTCGGGTCCACTGGAATCCTTCGCCCAGCACTGTGAGGGCGTCTGTCATCCTGCTGTCGAGGCATGTATGACCCACTCCTTGGGGGAGGGGTGGGCACTCGACGTCGATCATCACGATCGAGTCGGTGATCATCCGACTCACGGTTCCTATACTGATCTCGCCGGTCTCCACGCCCCTCACGCCTCGGGGGCGATCTTGGGCTGTGAGCCGACTGAACGATATCAGCAACAACGGATTTGCTGTGGATCCTATTCCACGACTGTGATACAGCTGAATTTTGGTCTCCTGCTGCCCGGAGTAATGCTCTGATCTACAACAAGCCTCTGCCAGCCTCCGACTGTGAAGGCTGAATCGACTCTGCTATACGGGCCGTAGCTACTAAATTTTGAACCGGAGTTCGATATACCTGAGTCGGTGGCTGAAAGAGCTGACGTCATTGGATCTTTGAGACCGTTATCGCATTGCTCGTTAAATCGAGTACTCGCTGAAGATTCTCCAGTCGAGTGCGCTCAGCCAAGTTGGCCAAGCACGCATCTTCCAAGGCGCGGGCCTAGGGGGTTTCTCCAACTATAGGAGTGTGAAGTGCATCCACGTTCCGGCGGTGAAGTTCCTCCCTCTGCAGCGAAGTGAGGGGCTCGGGGAGGTACTCTTCATGGGCATGCGACGGAGCGCCTTCGCCGTCGCCACCGTCGGCCGGGGAAAGCCAGGAGGAATGCGTGGTCCATCGACCATCAGGACTTCCACCGCTGGATCACTACTGTCGCACTAGGATGCAGTCTCTGCGGAGCCAGTCGAACAGGCCGTAGAGAGATTCGTCGGGCTCGATCACCGCGACTTGAGGGGTGGCCGACTGGCGAGCCACCGCGTGCCTCACCCACCGCTGAAGCCTCGACCGACCGGAACGCTTGCGCCGGCGGGCAACAGGGAGGGAGGACGCCACAGGAGCCGACCGATACTGGGTCGAGGGCTGCCGCAAGAGGACGCCACGGATGCACGCGCGAAAGTGCGTTGCCCCACGAACAGGGAGTGCGTCGACGTCGAGTGGTGCCTCCTGAAGCCAAGCGGAGTCGTCGGCGACGAACACGAGCGCGCCGAGACGAATCTCGTGGCCCTCAGCCAGACCTCCGCCTGAAACCATGATGAAGGGGATCGTAAAAACTGCAACTTCTCCAACAAGTCGCTAAGACACCTGCCCCACGGTGGGCGCCAACTGTCGTGGTTCTAATTCTGACAGTAATGTAGGGGGTTAGGAATGGAGAGGCAAGATCCTAGCTATGGAGTAGTTGTATACGCACGAGTTTTACGAGTTCAGGCCCTTCTCAGAGGAAGTAATATCCCTAAGTCTCGGAGCCCGGTGGCGGTTGGCTGGATTATGCGTGTATGAATTACAGGGGTGCGAACCCTTGACACTGAGGAGGGGGTGGCTTATATAGAGTTTGCCATACCCCTCCGGTCCTCAGTTATGCAGGGTTTAAGGCACATTAAGGTCGGGCGTTACTGGTAACGCCGCAAATAAAGTGCTATGATGACCATAAAAGCTACTTAATGACCACCGTTAGCGTGCGGAGTGACTTTAGATCTCTTGGCTGTCGAGTGGTTGGCTTCATGGTCGAGTGTCTTTGAGTCTGTCGAGTGGAACACTTCTGAGTCGGCTGAAAGGTGGTTCTTCTAGAGATGTCCTTGGGGAGGGTATCTTGGACAGGTCCATGAACCTACCCTAGGTACATAGCTTCATCAGATGGTAACAGGAGGTGGGGGACACGATGTTTACCCAGGTTCGGGCCCTCTCGATGGAGGTAATACCCTACTCCCTGCTTGATTGATCTTGATGATGTGAGTATTACAAGAGTTGATCTACCATGAGATCGTAGAGGCTAAACCCTAGAAGCTAGCCTATGGTTATGATTGTTGTTGTCATACGGACTAAACCCTCTGGTTTATATAGACACGGAGGGGGCTAGGGTTACACAGAGTCGGTAACAAGGGAGGAGATCTACATATCCGAATTGCCAAGCTTGCCTTCCACGCCAAGGAGAGTCCCATCCGGACACGGGACGAAGTCTTCAATCTTCTATCTTCATAGTCCAACAGTCCGGCCAAAGTATATAGTTCGGCAGTCCGAGGAACCCCTACTCCAGGACTCCCTCAGTAGCCCCTGAACCAGGCTTCAATGACGATGAGTCCGGCGCGCAGATTGTCTTCGGCATTGCAAGGCGGGTTCCTCCTCCGAATACTCCATAGAAGATTTTGAACACAAGGATCGTGGCCGGCTCTGCAAAATAAATTCCACATACCACCGTAGAGAGTATAATATTCCACAAATCTAATATGCTGACAAGTTTCATAGCGTGACATCACTCCATGACCCGTTCGTTATTCGAACCGTTTTTCTCAACCAGCTACTGCACATATTGCGAGGCGGTTTTCTTGGCACGTCTTGTCGAAGCAGAGATAGTGTCCCCTTATCACGGGATTCTCATCAATACAGGTGTGGGTAACCCAACCGTGCCAGCAATCACGGCGCTTGGGGAATAAGCGAGTTTACCAGGCAAGTGGGGAGGCGCAGAGTCCCCGCTGCCTTTATTAGGGGATAAGGACTCCCTTCTGCCATCCATTCCCCTTCTGCAAGTGGGGAGGCGCACCCACGCTTTCTTCTTCCCGATCCATTCCCCTTCGCTCGAGCTCCAGCACCCCAAGCGTTCATCTTCTCTGCCCACAAAGGCCTTGAGAAAATGTCCGGATCCGGAGCAGGAGGCAAGTGGATGGCCTCTACCGTCCGGGAGAAGGATATGAAAAAGCTTCGGGAGGCCGGGTATCTGGCCAAGAAAATCAGCCACCGTCTCCCGACGGCGGGACATATCGTCCCAACTCCGGAACCCCACGAGAGGGTTGTATTCCTCCCTCACTTCATCGGCGGGCTAGGGTTTCCCCTCCACCCATTTGTTCACGGCATCATTGTAACACCCCGGAAGTAACTTTCCATATTTATAACTCCAACTCTTAACATTTTCGGCATTGTGATATGATATTCCCTCCGTGGTTGGGTTTTTCTTCAGTTTGCATTTTGTCCATGTCATGCATTTTTATCATGTCATCATGTGCACCGCATTTGCATACGTGTTCGTCTCATGATTCCGAGCATTTTTCCCGTTGTCCGTTTTGCAATCCGGCACTCCTATCTCCCCCGGCGTCCCCTTTTACGTTTTTCCGTGAGCGGGTACTAAACTGTCTCGGAATGGACCGAGGTTTGTCAAGTGGCCTTGGTATACCACCGGTAGACCACCGGTCAAGTTTCGGGTCATTTGGAGCTCGTTTGGTACTCCAACGGTTAACCGCACTCTCGCAAAGGCCTCTTTTGAGTTGCAGCCCAACACCCCTTCAAAATAGTCCAATAACCCATCTAAGTCACTTCCATGCTCTCCGTCATTCGATCACGATCGTGGGCGAAAACTACACCTCATTTGGACTCTCCTAGCTCCTCTATGCCTATTTAAACACCCCCATTCCAAATCCGGTCTAACCCTAGCCTTCCCCTACCTCGCGCCGGACGAAACCTCAGCGCCGTCCGGACACGTCCGCCCACCAGCGCCGCCGCCGCCCGATGAATCGGGTCGCGCCACCTGTCCCGCCGCCGCCGCAGACGCGCGCCTGGGCCCATGAGACCCACGGCCGCCCTCCCGCGCGCCATCCGGCCGAGCTCCGCCCCCTGCCCATCCTCCGCTTGCACCGGCCAGCTCCTCGCCGCAGACGCGGCACCCGGCGCCCGACGCCCGGCCCGCCCGCCGCCCGGACCTCGCGGCCCCGCCCGGCCGGTCGCCGCCTCCGCGGCGCTGCCACCACCGCCTCCGCCCGGCGACCTCACCTCCTCCGGCCACGGACCCGGCCTCTCCTCCTCCTCCTCGCCCAAGGGCTCCGGCGAGCCGCCGCCGCCGTCGCCCCGATCTGGATCGGGCCGGATCTCAGATCCGCGGGTTGACTTCTTTCCCCTCTTTTTCCTCTAAGTTTTTCACCCGGTGTATATTTCGTGGCATTTTCAACCCATTTTGCGCGTGTAATATGTCAAAATGTTCGCCTCGAAGAGTAGATCATTTCATCTCATTGCATCATTTTCATTTGAGCTAATCTTGATGCCCGAATTGCTGTTAGAAGAGGGCTATGTGATGTTAGTTTCATTTCTTAATGTAACATGCACTTTTGTTATTTTTGCTATGATTGATGTGTGCACCCTATGAATTTGAGTCCTACATGTGTTTTGTAATATGCCATGCCATCTTTCCAGGGTGTATGCCATGTATTTTGTGATCTATGTGGTGACTAGCACAAGCATGCAAAGTAGGTGTCCTGATGTTGCTGTTTTCAGCTGCTTTTCTTGATATTTTGATGCCATGTTAACTTGATGCTACCGAGAGATCCATGCATATTTTGAGATACTTCATTAAGGATGTTTTGTTCTACATGTCTTGCTCTATCCAACCATGCCATTGTTTGCAATTATGGAGTGCCATAACTTGAGTCATCGAGCTCTACTTTTGCTATCAAATGTTTCCTGGCAGATTGTTTACATGTTATTCAACTTTGCCAAGGTTGTTGTGGTTGATCCGTATATGCTATGATGTTGTTCTTGCCATGTATGTCTTCTATGCCATGTCTTCTTGATGTATGTATACTTATTTTATCATGAAAGGCTCTGTAGTGAGTGCATCGAGCTCTTAAACATGCCTACTTGTTATCAGTTTTTGACATGTCATGTTGCTGATTCTGTTAACGAAACTTGCGATATTGACATGGGTGTTACTATATTTTCTGATCCTTTTTGGCTTATGGTCAGTAAGGGACTTTTGTTCTATGCTTTGAGTAGATTCATGCCATGCCTTGTGTTGCTATTATAAGTTCCTTTAGCATGTAGTTTTATTGCTCTGAACATTGCTACCTGATGCTGTTTTTGCCATGTCCAGCCTGATATTTTGTGCACTTTTGCCATGCTTATTCGAACCTGTTATGATGTGATCTAGCCGTAGATCAGTGTTCATCTTTTGTCAAGCATCTTGATTAGATCACTGCCATATACTTTGTTGATACGTTTGGGTGTGCAGTAGCTTAATTTATTGTTGCTTGCTAAGTGGCATCATGCTGTTAATGGCAGATTTGTGCCATTCTTGTTTTGCTTGTCATTTGCAAACCGTGCATCCGATTCCGGTGATCTTTATATCGATTTCAACCGAAATCATCTCATCTTTCCAGTGGCATACTTGGTTTGCCAAGTTGATGCCTGGTTCATCATTTTCCTTCCGGAGCGCATATACGCATTGCATATCACATCTCGCATATCATGTCATGTTTTGCATCATGTGACTTGTGCATTGCACCGTGATTTATTGTGGTTCCTTTGTTTGTGTTCTTGCTTTGGGTAGAGCCGGGAGACGAGTACGTGAACGAGGAACCTGTTGAGAACGCTTACGAGGATCAAGCTTTCGACAACTCTGAGAACATTGCAGGCAAGATGACCATACCCTCGAAATCACTTCTATCTTTGCTATGCTAGTTGCTCGCTCTTTTGTTATGCCTATGTTGCGATGCCTACCACTTGCTATCATGCCACCCATATTGCCATGTCAGCCCCTAACCATCCTTTCCTAGCAAACCGCTTTGCTCAGCCCCTTTTATAGCGTTGCTAGTTGCAGGTGAAGTTGAAGTTTGTTCCTTGTTGGAACATGGAGATGTTGTTCCTTTTTGGAACATGTTTACTTGTTGGGGATATCACTATATATATATCTGCTATAATTAATACATCTATATATTTGTTAAAGGGTGGAAGGCTCGACCTTATGCCTGGTGTTTTGTTCCACTCTTGCCACCCTAGTTTCCGTCATACCGGTGTTATGTTCCTTGATTTTCGCGTTCCTTACACGGTTGGGTGATTTATGGGACCCCCTTGACAGTTCGCTTTGAATAAGACACGTCCAGCAAGGCCCAACTTTGGTTTTACCATTTGCCACCTAAGCCTTTTTCCCCCGGGTTTTCGCGAGCCCGAGGGTCATCTTTATTTAACCCCCCGGGCCAATGCTCCTCTGAGCGTTGGTCCAAACTAGAGCCACTTGCGGTGCCACCCCGAGGCAACTTGGGGCATCTTCGGTTGCCGTACGTAGTGTTCATCCGGATGTGCCCTGAGAACGAGATATGTGCAGCTCCTATCGGGATTTGTCGGCACAACCGGGCGGCTTTGCTGGTCTTGTTTTATTGCTGTCGAAATGTCTTGTAGTCCGGGATTCCGAGATTGATCGGGTCTTCCCGGTAGAAGGAATATCCTTCGTTGACCGTGAGAGCTTATAATGGGCTAAGTTGGGACACCCCTGCAGGGTAATATCTTTCGAAAGCCGTGCCCGCGGTTATGAGGCAGATGGCAATTTGTTAATGTCCGTTGTAGAGAACCCGGTTGACCTTAAATAAAATACACCATCAACGCGTGTGTAACGTGATGGTCTCTTCTCGGCTGAGTCCGGAAGTGAACACGATGTTGGAGTTATGTCCGACGAAGTAGTTCGGGATCACTTCTTGATCGCTACTAGCTTCACGACCGTGCTTTGCTCCTCTTCTCGCTCTCTTTTGCGAAGTAGCCACCATATATGGTAGTCGCTGCTGCAGCTCCACCTTACTACTCTGTCCTTCCTATAAGCTTAAATAGTCTTGATCTCGCTGGTGTGAGATTGCTGAGTCCCGTGACTCACAGATTCTACCAAAACAGTTGCAGTGCCGATGATGCAAGCAGGTGACGAACCGAGCTCAAGTGGGAGTTTGATGAGGAACGTGGTCGTTATTATGTGTCTTTTCCCGATGATCAGTAGTGGAGCCCAGTTGGGACGATCGGGATCTGTGTAGCATTTGGGGTATCTTCTTTTATTTTGGTTCCGTAGTCGGACCTTGAGTGTACTCAATGATGGATGTTTATTTATGTCTTGTGTGAAGTGGCGATCGTAAGCCAACTATGTATCTCTTTCCCCTATTTATTACATGGGTTGTGTGAAGATTACCTCACTTGTGACATTGCTTTCAATGCGGTTATGCCTCTAAGTCGTGCCTCGACACGTGGGATATATAGCCGCATCGAGGGCGCTATGTTGGTAATCGAGCCTTCCCCGACTTAGGAGCCCCCCTACTTGATTGTTTGCTGGCGTTGTTGAGTCTAGAATGGAAAATGTTTTGAGTCTTAGGATTATATATATCGGAGAGTAGGATTCTTTTTACTCCCCAGTCCCTTCGTCGCTCTGGTGAGGTATCCTGACGTAGAGTTTTGACTCTCCTCTCCTCAAATTTCACTAAAAAAATTTAGGATCACGCGGGTATCTTGGGATCGTTCCGATGGTTTTGTGACGAGAACATTGTTCTTGGTGCCTCCTGACATTTAGGGGTTGTGGCAGTGTCCCGGGGAGTTGAGCTCCGAGGTGTTGTCGCCACAATTTTATCGTTGCAGTTCTGGAATACTTGAGTTTTACCGACATCGAAATCTCTTTTGTGCAGTTGTTGGTGAGATAACCCGATAACCCAAAGATCGGGCGAGCTCGAGTATTGCCATGACTTGTATAACGGATGTTTTTCAAGGTCGAGGTACACGATTTCGAAGGTTTCTTGGTTATGTGTTGACGGATGGATACAGCTGGATCTAGGTATTGTTAGTTTGGGTGATATATTTTGTGTCCCTGTATCCCCAACACCAGATTGCATAACCGAAAGTTTCGGAGTTTATAGGTGGGATTCCAGTAGCTCTTAGCATTTCTTCCCGCAGATATTTGGTTCGTGATTGGGTAATCCTTACCACTTATTTGTTCCAGTCTCACCTTGTTATTTTTTTCATCAACCCTTTATCTAAGTGGCTTCTCACCTTAATGGACGTGTGATTATTAGCCTTGGAATTCATTCGTTCATTCTTGTTCGAATGTTTATTGTGAAGACTATATGTTGCAATTTCTATCCGTTGATTCAACTTGTCTATTTGTCTATCAAAGGACTAACGGATGTCACCCTCTTCAGGATGGCTCCGCCAACGCGTCTGAATCCGGATCGTGATGATGGGAATCAGTCGAACGCTCCACCTCCACCTCCGCCTCCGGAGGCCGGCAAGCTATCATGGCAGCCACCAATGCCAATGCTCGATGATTTTGCAGCTCTTGCAAGAACGTACTCAGGGCAAGGCAATCAAGGAAATCAAGGTCAAGGCAACAACCAGCCGCACTTTGCTACTCTCGATCGGTTCCTCGCTAATCAGTCAAGTCTTTCGGTTTCGTGTTGAGGCCACAGACGACGACGATTGGCTTGTGGACATCTGCAAGCATTTTGAATGTAGCAATGTCGGACACGAGGACTTTGTCAAGTTTGCATCGCTTCAACTCAAGGACCAAGCTGCTGAGTGGTACCAAAGAATACAAAGATTCCAGAGAAGGTCGTGTCATTACACTGGGATGAGTTCCGCCGAGATTTCAGAGCTCACCACATTCGAAAAGTGTTGTTGAGAGCAAGCGTGAGGAGTTCCGCAATCTCAAGCAAGGCAACATGTCCGTCTATCAATACAATATCCAGTTCGTAAACTCGCTCGCTTTGCTAAGCAAGACGTTCGATGAGAAGAGTATGATCTATCAATTCAGAGGTGGTCTCAGAGAAGATCTGCAATTAGCTCTTGTGCTTTTTGAGCCGTAAAAGTATGATGAATTCTACAACATGGCACTCAAGCAAGAAGCTGCCCAGCTCAAATGTGAGGCTTCTAAGAAGAGAATCAGGGATGCAGTTCAGTCTTCTTCTTCCTCTCAAGTGGCAGCTAAGAAGCAGAAGTTCTACCTTCCTCCTCCTCCGTTCCGTCAGCCTTATCAGCAGAAGAACTCAGGTGGCCGTGGATCTTCCCACCGACCCAACCCAAGCTATCAGAACAAGTCTAATTCTCAAGCTCCAAGGTCAAGTGCTCCTTACCACCGTCCGCTCTTTGAGGTGACTTGCAACAAATGTCGCAGAAAGGTCACTATGCTAACAAGTGCTTCAACCAAAGGCGCCTTCCGCCTCCTCCTCTGTGAAATCTTCCAGCAATGCGGTGGTCAAGCATAATCCCAAGTCTGCAAAGGTGAATATGATGAATGCAGCTCAAGCGGAGGAATCTTCGATGTGATAATGGGTAATCTTCCGATTAATGATATTCTGCAAAAGTCTTATTTGATCTTGGTGCATCTATTTCTTTCATATCAAGACCTTTTGCATCCATGAACAATTTGCATATTGTCGATCTGCCTAAGCCAATAGCGTTTCCTCTCCGGTTTGTTCATGAATACAAAATGATGGCTCGGATGTTTCTATCAAGATGGGCGATTATAGATTTCTGGCTAAACCAATGGTTCTTGGTGACTCGGACATTGATCTTATTCTCGGGATGGATGGCTTTTCAGCACAAAGCTCAGCTTGATTGTGCTGCCAGGAAATTCAATTGACTCACTCCTCTAATGATGTGATCATCTATGCCGCTTCGTGATGAAACCATTCGGTTGTTTTCTCTCAATGAGAAGGGCGAATTGGATGCTATCTCTCGATTCCAATCGTTTGTGAGTACCAAGATGTCTTTCCGTAAGAGCTTCGGGTATGCCTCCTCATCGGCCGCTTGAGTTCGTTATCGATCTTGAGCCCGCATCGAACCCGCTTTGCAAGCGCCCATACAAGCTTGGACCTGATGAGCTGAAGGAATTGAAGAAGCAGCTCGATGAACAAGAGCGTCTGGTTTGATCGGACCGAGTTCATCTCCTTGGGGTTGTGGTGTTCTTTTGTCCGTAAGAAGGATGGCACGGACCGACTTTGCGTTGATTACCGCCCATTGAATAAGAAGACAATCAAGAACAAGTATCCACTTCCCAACATCAATGAGCTTTTCGATCAACTCAAAGGTGCTAAAGTGTTCTCCATGCTTGACCTTTGTATGGGTTATCATCGATTCGATTCGTGAACAAGATATTCCCAAGACAAGATTCGAACAAGCTTTGGTTCTTATGAATATACCGTCATGTCTTTCGCCTTGTCAATGCTCCTCCAACTTTCTCTCGGATGATGAACTTCATATTCAACCCCTACACCAATGAATTCGTCTTGGTCTATCTTGATGATATTTTGGTCTTCTCCAAGAATAAGAAGGATCATGCCAAACATTTGCGATTGGTGCTAGACAAGCTCAGAGAGCATCAATTCTATGCGAAGTTTTCCAAATGTGAATTTTGGCTTGATGAAGTGCTTTATCTTGGTCATATCATCTCCGCTAAGGGCATCCTGTTAATCCCGAGAAGGTGTCCGCAATTGTGAATTGGGAACCTCCTCGAATGTAAAGCAGCTCCGCATTTTCTTGGTCTTGCAAGCTATTGTCGAAGATTTGTTGAGAACTTCTCCAAGATTGCAAAGCCTCTTTCCAACCTCCTCCAGAAGCATGTGAAGTATGTCGGTCTCCCGAGTGTGATGTTGCTTTCAATACTCTCAAAGAGAAACTCGTCACAGCTCCCTGCCTTGACTCCTCCCGCTGAATCCAAGCCATTCAAGTTTTCGTGATGCTTCTCTTCAAGGTCTCGGTGCTGTGTTAATGCAAGAGAAGAGAGTTGTGGCTTATACCTCTCGCCAGTTGAAGCCCAACGAAAAGAACTACCCCACTCACGATCTTGAGTTGGCGGCAGTTGTCCATGCATTGATAACATGGAGACATCTCTTGTTGGGAAGGAAAGTGGACATTTTCACCGATCACAAGAGTCTCAAGTATATCTTCACTCAACCCAACCTCAACCTCAGGAAGACTCGATGGGTCGAAATGATTCAAGAGTACAACCCAAGTATTGAATATACTCCGGGCAAGGCCAATGTGATTGCAGATGCTTTGAGCAGGGAGGCTTACTGCAACAGTTTAATCCTCAAGCCCTTCCAACCGGATCTCTGTGAAGCTTTCCGCAAGCTGAATCTTCAAGTTGTTCCTCAAGGCTTTCTTGCCAACCTCATAGTCTCTCCTACTTTGGAAGATCAGATTCGTGAGGCTCAACTCCTGGATACCATGGTGAAAAAGGTGAAACGTGGTATCGACAAGGGCATTTCCAAGTACAAGTGCTTCCACGTTGATGACAAAGATACTCTTTTCTTCGAGGACCGGATTGTGGTTCCTAAGTGTGATCTGAGAAAAGTCATTATGAACGAGGCTCACAATTCGCTTCTATCCATTCATCCTGGAAGTACAAAGATGTACCAGGACCTCAAGCATTCATATTGGTCAACTCGAATGAAGCGAGAAATTGCTCAATTCGTGAATGAGTGTGATGTCTGCAGAAGAGTGAAAGCAGAACACCAACGACCAGATGGCCTCCTCCAACCTCTTGCTATTCCAGAATGGAAGTTTGATCATATTGAAATGGACTTCGTGACTGGATTTCCTAAGTCCAAGCGTGGAAATGATGCCATCTTCGTTGTCATTGACAAGCTTACTAAAGTGGCTCATTTTCTTCCAATCAAAGAATCTATCACAGCAGCTCAGTTGGTAGAGCTATACACCTCCAGGATTGTCTCCTTGCACGGCATTCCTCAAGTGATCTCTTCAGACCGTGGCAGCATCTTTACCTCCAAGTTTTGGGATTCTTTTCAGAAGGCCATGGGCACCAACATTCGTTCAAAGACAGCTTTCCATCCTCAAACAAGTGGCCAAGTCGAGCGAGTAAATCAAATCCTTGAAGATATGCTCAGGGCTTGTGTCATTTCTTCGGTATGAAGTGGGAAGATTGTCTTCCATATGCCGAAGTTCTCCTACAACAACAACTTCCAAGCGAGTTGGGCAAGGCCCCATTCGAAATTCTCTATGGCGAAAGTGCCGACTCTCTCAATTGGTCCGAGACAGGTGAACGCCAACTTCTTGGCAATGACTTGATCACGAAGTGAAGAAATGTGCAAAGTCATTCGTGAGAATCTCAAAGCCGCGCTAATCGCACTGTAAGAGCTATTATGATGATAAGCACCGTGATGTGGCTTTTGAAATCGGAGACCATGTCTACCTCGCGTCTCTCCAATGAAAGGCACTCGCCGCCGGTATCAAAGGGAAGCTTGCCCCTAGATACGTGGGTCCTTTCAAGATCATTGGCAAAAGAGGCGATCTCGCCTATCAACTTGAGCTTCCATCCAACTTTGCAAACGTGCACGATGTGTTCCACGTGTCACAGCTTCGCAAGTGCTTCAAGACTCTGAACGCACTATCAACTTCAAGAAATTGACCTTCAAGAAGATCTCTTATCATGAGCACCCGCTGCTATTCTTGAAGAAACCGAGCGCAAGACTCGCAACAAGTCAATCAAATTCCTGAAAGTGAAGTGGTCACACCATTCCACCGAGAAGCCACCGGGAGCGCGAGGATCACCTCCGTTCGAATATCCGGAGTTCTTTCAGTCCTAGATCTCGGACGAGATCCTCTTGTAGTGGTGGAGTGTTGTAACACCCGGAAGTAACTTTCCATATTTGTAACTCCAACTCTTGCCATTTTCGCATTGTGATATGATATTCCTCCGTGGTTGGGTTTTTCTTCAGTTTGCATTTTGTCCATGTCATGCATTTTTATCATGTCATCATGTGCACCGCATTTGCATACGTGTTCGCCTCATGATTCCGAGCATTTTTCCCGTTGTCCGCTTTTGCAATCCAGCACTCCTATCTCCCCGGCGCCCCTTTTACGCTTTTTCCGTGAGCGGTACTAAACTGTCTCGGAATGGACCGAGGTTTGTCAAGTGGCCTTGGTATACCACCGTAGACCACCGTCAAGTTTCGGTCATTTGGAGCTCGCTTGGTACTCCAACGGTTAACCGCGACTCTCGCAAAGGCCTCTTTTGAGTTGCAGCCCAACACCACTTCAAAATAGTCCTATAACCCATCTAAGTCACTTCCATGCTCTCCGTCGCTCGATCACGATCGTGGGCGAAAACTACACCTCATTTGGACTCTCCTAGCTCCCTCTATGCCTATTTAAACACCCCCATTCCAAATCCGGGTCTAACCCTAGCCTTCCCCTACCTCGCGCCGGACGAAACCCCAGCGCACTGTCTGGACACGCCCGCCCACCAGCGCTGCCGCCGCCCGACGAATCGGTCGCGCCACCTGTCCCACGCCGCACATGCCATGGGTTCATGAGACCCACGGCCGGCCCTCCCATGCGCCATCCGGCCGAGCTCCGGCCTCCCTGCCCATCCTCCGCTCAGACGGCCGGCTCCCCGCCAAGACCGGCTGGCACCGCGCGCACAGACTGCCTGCCTGGCCGCGCTGCCGGACCTCAAGGCCCCCACCGCGGCTGGTCGCCGCCTCTCGCCGGCGCCAGCCACCACCGCCTCCACCGGCGACCTCACCTCCTCCGCCACGGACCCGGCCTCTCCTGCTCCTCCTCGCTTCGGGCGGCTCCGCGAGCCCGCCGCCGCCTCGCCCGATCTGATCGGGCCGGATCTCAGATCCGCGGGTTGACTTCTTTCCCCTCTTTTTCCTCTAAGTTTTTCACCCAGTGTATATTTCGTGGCAATTTCAACGCATCGTAACTTTGCGTCTGTAGCTCCATTTTGTGCGTGTAATATGTCAAAATGTTCGTCTCGAAGAGTAGATCATTTCATCTCATTGCATAATTTTCATTTGAGCTCATCTTGATTCCAGAAATGCTGTTAGAAGAGGGCTATGTGATGTTAGTTTCTGTTTCTTAACAGAACATGCACTTTTGTTATTTTTGCTATGATTGATGTGTGCACCCTATGAATTCTAGTCCTACATGTGTTTTGTAATATGCCATGCCATCTTTCCAGGGGTGTATGCCATGTATTTTTGTGATCTATGTGGTGACTAGCACAAGCATGCAAAGTAGGTGTCCTGATGTTGCTGTTTTCAGCTCTGTTTTGCTGATATTTTGATGCCATGTTAACTTGATGCTACCGAGAGATCAATGCATATTTTGAGATACTTCAGTAAGGATGTTTTGTTCTAAATGTCTTGCTATATCCATCCATGCCCTTGTTTGCAATTATGGAGTGTCATAGCTTGAGTCAATCGAGCTCTACTTTTGCTATCAAATGTTTCCTGGCAGATTGTTTACATGTTATTCAACTTTGCCAAGGTTGTTGTGGTTGATCCGTATATGCTATGATGTTGTTCTTGCCATGTATGTCTTGTATGTCATGTCTTCTTGATGTATGTATGCTTAGTTTATCATGAAAGGCTCTGTAGTGAGTGCATCGAGCTCTTAAACATGCCTACTTGTTATCAGTTTTTGACATGTCATGTTGCTGATTCTGTTAACGAAACTTGCGATATTGACATGGGTGTTACTATATTTTCTGATCCTTTTTGGCTTATGGTCAGTAAGGGACTTTTGTTCTATGCTTTTAGTAGATTCATACCATGCCTTGTGTTGCTATTATAAGTTCCTGTAGCATGTAGTTTTGTTGCTCTGAACATTGCTACCTGATGCTGTTTTTGCCATGTCCAGCCTGATATTTTGTGCACTTTTGCCATGCTTATTCGAACCTGTTATGATGTGATCTAGCCGTAGCTCAGTGTTCATCTTTTTTCAAGCATCTTGAGTAGATCACAGCCATATACTTTGTTGATACGTTTGGGTGCAGTAGCTTAATTTATTGTTGCTTGCTAAGTGGCATCATGCTGTTAATGGCAGATTTGTGCCATTCTTGTTTTGCTTGTCATTTGCAAACCGTGCATCCGATTCCGGTGATCTTTATATCGATTTCAACCGAAATCATCTCATCTTTCCAGTGGCATACTTGGTTTTCCATGTTGATGTCTGGTTCATCATTTTCCTTCCGGAGCGCATATACGCATTGCATATCACATCTCGCATATCATGTCATGTTTTGCATCATGTGACTTGTGTATTGCACCGTGATTTATTGTGGTTCCTTTGTTTGTGTTCTTGCTTTGGGTAGAGCCGGGAGACGAGTACGTGAACGAGGAACCTGTTGAGAACGCTTACGAGGATCAAGCTTTCGACAACTCTGAGAACATTGCAGGCAAGATGACCATACCCTCGAAATCACTTCTATCTTTGCTATGCTAGTTGCTCGCTCTTTTGCTATGCCTATGCTGCGATGCCTACCACTTGCTATCATGCCACCCATATTGCCATGTCAGCCCCTAACCATCCTTTCCTAGCAAACCGTTGATTGGCTATGTTACCGCTTTGCTCAGCCCCTCTTATAGTGTTGCTAGTTGCAGGTGAAGTTGAAGTTTGTTCCTTGTTGGAACATGGAGATGTTGTTCCTTTTTGGAACATGTTTACTTGTTGGGGATATCACTATATATATATCTGCTATAATTAATACATCTATATATTTGGTAAAGGGTGGAAGGCTCGGCCTTATGCCTGGTGTTTTGTTCCACTCTTGCCACCCTAGTTTCCGTCATACCGGTGTTATGTTCCTTGATTTTCGCGTTCCTTACACGGTTGGGTGATTTATGGGACCCCTTGACAGTTCGCTTTGAATAAGACTCGCCCAAAGAAGGCCCAACTTTGGTTTTACCATTTGCCACCTAAGCCTTTTTCCCTCGGGTTTTCGCGAGCCCGAGGGTCATCTTTATTTAACCCCCGGCCAATGCTCCTCTCGAGCGTTGGTCCAAACTAGAGCCACTTGCGGTGCCACCGAGGCAACTTGGGGCATCTTCGGTTGTCCGACGTAGTGTTCATCCGGATGTGCCCTGAGAACGAGATATGTGCAGCTCCTATCGGGATTTGTCGGCACAACCGGGCGGCTTTGCTGGTCTTGTTTTATTGCTGTCGAAATGTCTTGTAGTCCGGGATTCCGAGATTGATCGGGTCTTCCCGTAGAAGGAATATCCTTCGCTGACCGTGAGAGCTTATAATGGGCTTGTTGGGACACCCCGCAGGTAATATCTTTCAAAGCCGTGCTCATGTTATGAGGCAGATGGGAATTTGTTAATGTCCGTTGTAGAGAACCCGAAGTTGACCTTAAATAAAATACACCATCAACCGCGTGTGTAACCGTGATGGTCTCTTCTCGGCGGAGTCCGGGAAGTGAACACGGTGTTGGAGTTATGTCTGACGGAAGTAGTTCAGGATCACTTCTTGATCGCTACTAGCTTCACGACCGTGCTTTGCTCCTCTTCTCGCTCTCTTTTGCGAAGTAGCCACCATATATGCTAGTCGCTTGCTGCAGCTCCACCTTACTACTCTGTCCTTCCTATAAGCTTAAATAGTCTTGATCTTGCGGGTGTGAGATTGCTGAGTCCCCGTGACTCACAGATTCTACCAAAACAGTTGCAGGTGCCGATGATGCCATTGCAGGTGACGCAACCGAGCTCAAGTGGGAGTTCGATGAGGAACGTGGTCGTTACTATGTGTCTTTTCCTGATGATCAGTAGTGGAGCCCAGTTGGGACGATCGGGGATCTGTGTAGCATTTGGGGTATCTTCTTTTATTTTGGTTCCGTAGTCGGACCTTGAGTGTACTCTGAATGATGGATGTTTATTTATGTATTGTGTGAAGTGGCGAATCGTAAGCCAACTATGTATCTCTTTCCCTATTTATTACATGGGTTGTGTGAAGATTACCTCACTTGCGACATTGCTTTCAATGCGGTTATGCCTCTAAGTCGTGCCTCGACACGTGGGAGATATAGCCGCATCGAGGGCGTTACAATCATGTATTATTATGGGATTGATCTTCATGATCTGTCCCCTAATTCCTTCCTCAACATCTCGACATTCATTGTCATGTGCGAGGCTTTTATCCGCATCTCGCCACACTTCGGCTTATGGCTGAAGATTTTCAATGTGAAGCCCAAGGTAGTGGGCGGCGAGCATGCCGAGTGCGGGGGCGCTATTGTGAGCAAGATGCCCAACGTCACATGGCCAACAGGCACCTTTAACGATTCCGTGAAGGAGTGGCAACAGCAGTGGTTTTACATCACCGAGCCGCGCGGCATGGAATGGGCCGCTACTCCTGAGTTTCGATTCGGAGCCCCTCCGCGGCTTACATCCTGGGTCAAGAAGGGCCTGAACTGGTCTTCGTGCGATGAATTGTCAGTGCACCAGCCGCGCGTTAAAGATATGGAAGACAAGAACATTGAACTTATCAATGTAGTCCAGGTGATGTTAGTTCGCCGGATCCTGCCTTGTCAACACCGGACTTGCAATCTATGGGAATTCGATCCGGCCAAGCACCAAACCCTTCGAGAGCTTTTTGGCTCCTCGCACAAAGACATCTGGAAGGTGCTTTTCAAGTCCAGTAAATCATGGTCGGACTCCGTCGAAGACCGCGGGTACCAACTGTCCCGCCCTGCAAGTTCGGTAAGTCATCATACTTTTTATCCGCATAACCCAAAGGAAGCGCTTAATGTGTTTTCTACAACTCTCCTAGGGCTCGACGGAGAAGGCGGAGAGGATCCATTGTCCGGCCCCACTGCCCGAAGAACCGTCCGTCCCACTTCTGACGAAGATGCTGGTCCCGACGCCTTACAAGGTGCCGAAGAAGACGGCCGAGAAGGAGGCCAAAAGACCCGGGGCGGCCTTCATCGCCGCCGCACTTCAGACACAATGTCCGAATGCTCCAGCTGACGGAGAGAATGAGGAGGACGAGGAAGATGAATCCCCCGTGGGGGGGGGGGAGAAAGAAGAGGACGGCCTCCGCACAATTGGAGGCCGAGTCGCCTAAAAGGGGAAACGCTCCTCTTCCGGAGGAGCCCACTTCCGCCGCCGACAGCGGCCCGGCATGGGATCCCAGGGCCCAGCCCTCGGTGAACTCGTGAGTATATCAAATCCTAGTACGTTTATGCGTCCAGACTCATCATGGCATAGTATTTTAACCTGAGCCATATTTTTTGTAGTCCGGCGAGGTCCCGTACCAAACAATCATCATCAGAGGATTCGCTGAGCTCGGATGCTATGGAAAGCGGGACGCCCCCAAAGGCCCCTTCCTCCAAACAGGTGAATAACACCGAGGCTTCGTCCCGGAAGGACCCCGGCCAAGGAGGAGAGGAAAAGACCATGAAGGCGGCGCCTGGAGGTCAAACTTCAGGGGCCGGACACATGGGGGAGAAATTTCCCATGGGAGCTGATGACGGGGGCCATCTTCAATTCGGCTCCGATCTGGATGCAATTCCGGAGACCAATACGTCTCCAGAATAAAGCAGGCAGCCTCTCTCAGCTTGGGGGGGGGGTGCTTGTTCCACTGGCAACCTCTGTCCAACCAGAGGTGTCGGATGCTTTGTTGGTGGCGCTGAAGAGCGTCTCCATCGTTGATGAACATCGTGCCCTTATGGGTGCGGTGATTGAGAAGATTCAGTCTGATGAGAGTGGACTGCATGAAGCATGTATCAGCCTTATAAAAGGTTTTGAGGTATGTTTTATGAGGTTTCATAGAGTGTCATGGTATGGATAGTAGCCCCTCATACACTGTTCGGTGAAAGAAAGAACCGTACAGAGGATCAAATTTATGTTCGTAGGAAGACTCATTTGCCCTCGACTTGATGTCATCAAGCGGTCGGTCTGTATAGAGGGTGCGCGAATGGCCTTCGCGCACGCAAAGGTGCACTGGGGGAAGATGGATGCAGAAAAGCTGATGACCGAAGGACAGCCAGAGGGGAAGGAGCATCGCAAGCCCGAGTTATACTATGAGAGTGTCCTGAGAGGATCCTACCTTGTAGCGGAGCTATGTACCAAGGACATTATATTTCCATGAATGTAAATCATGTTGTCCTTTGTAATGTTTGAACAAGGTCATTTATATTAATTATTGCCTGTTATATAAAATTTTATTCCTGCGCGGCCGTTTTATATATTAATCCTGAGAGTTGGCCAGTCGTCGGCTTCTGCCCCCACGTAAGAAGTACGGGGGTGTTGGGGATAAACCTGATCACTCTTTATCCCAGTTTTGGGTCCTTCGAAGGAGGTGTTCAGCACAATGAACCAGGCAATCGGACTATAGGGCTTTATCGCTCTCACATAGCCATAGGAGCTTTAGGAAGGTAGGCGCAGCCCCTAGTGTTTGGAAGACCGCACGAGGGGCTCTATAAGCACCTGATCGGAAGAAAAACCGATCCATCACATGATGCATTGGTTATGGCATTATCCGGGAGAAATCCTTAAAGATTTTACAACCTCTTGAACAGCTGACCAGCTCTCGCCGTATCATGACAGTCGGTTTTCAGCTTTCTCTACTGAGGTGCTCGTCCGGAAGAACCGGGACACAATCACAGTAGTTCTCCCAGTGCTATCTTAGCCGATATAGCGGAACGTAAGGTACCAAAATGTGGGAGTCGGGCAAACCCAACTATTGACCCAAGACATGATTCAGAGCTGATGCATATAAAGCTATAGGTTCGGGGTGCCGAACTTCCGTGAAGGTGTTCGGACTTTGTTGCCATATTATGGGTAAAATGAAGCCCCTGGCATATTTGAAGGTATATCATGGCGTACGGATGCCACTTGCCAAAATAATTTTAATAAGAAATAACAGCAGATAAGCGTCATATGAATCCACATGTTGTATTTGAATAGTACGTCGATTCGTATGAGTACAGGTAATGTGATAAAAAGGAAATATGACTGTGGAACCTGCTGAGACCGGGGGGAAGAAGTTGTGTGTGGATACGGAGTATAGTCGGATGGTCATCACGGGGAATATCTAAGGATTCCTCTGCGCATTCGAGCTGCCTTCATATCGCCCGTCCTAGTCAGCGCAGAGGTGAACCTGCAAAGGAAATGTAAGAAATGTTTTTTGTGCTGGAGAGCGGTTGAGCCGCTGTGTGCGGCCTGTCCTGGCTTTCGCCAGAGTGTTTAATTGAGCTCCGGACGAGCCGGGCTATCCTACCGCAAAGTAGTTCGGAGTCCTTTGGCGGTGTCCGGGAGCCTGGCCGTCGACTCGAGGTTTGGCTACAGGGTACTGTTTGTTGCTTCTGCTGTTAAGACAGTGGTGTACTCGGTGGTGCCGAAGGAAAGTTCGGCCTAGCCATTAACCGTGATGACGCCGCATGGACCGGGCATCTTGAGCTTACGGTAGGCATAATGTGGCACTGCGCTGAATCGAGCGAACGCAGTTCGTCCGAGCAGTGCGTGATAATCACTGCATAAAGGGACGATTTTGAAGATTAACTCTTCGGTACGGTAATTGTTTGGTGATCCGAAGACTACCTCAAGGGTGATGGAGCCTTTACAGCTGGCTTCCACACCTGGTATAATGCCTCTGAAAGTGGCTTTAGTGGGTTTGATCACCGAATGATTGATGCCCATCTTGTGCACTATGTCCTAGTAAAGAAGGTTTAGACTGCTGCCTCCGTGCATAAGGACTCGTGTGAGGTGGAACCCATCAATTATTCGGTCGAGGACTAGTGTGGCTGGATTGCCCTGATTGGCATTAACCGGACGATCCGTACGGTTGAAGGTGACCGGCCCTAGTTTATATTGTGGGACAACTAGTTCCGTTAAGTCGGCATCCCTACGGGTGCGTATCCGGTCCAGGTTGGGAATTTGGGTGGTGTTTACCACGTTCACCATTTGGATTTGAGGGGGAAATTTCTTTTGCCCTCCTGTGTTCAGTGATCTCGGCTTTTCATCGCCATCATCGCTTTGAGACCCCCACCCCCCCCCACCCCGTCTTTGTTTTTGGCGCCTGCCCTGCCGGCTTGTTTGAAGACCCAGCATTCTCTGTTGGTATGGGTGGCTGGCGTTCCTGGGGTGCCATGAATTTGGCATTGGCGGTCGAGTATGCGGTCCAGACTGGACAGACCCGAACCGTTGTTTTTGAGTGGCCCTTTCCGCTGACCGGACTTAGAGCCACTAAATCCAGCATTAACTGCCGTATCTTCGGCGTTTTGACCATGTTTACGGCGCTTGTGTTTGTTGTGCCAGGGTTTGTCGTTGCTATCTCTGGCTTCTGATGTGCCAGGGTTGCTTGCTGTGTTGTTGATACGGGCCAACCAGCTATCTTCGCCCGCACAAAAGCGGGTCATAAGTGTCATGAGGGCTGCCATGGAGGTTGGCTTCTCTTGGCCGAGATGTCGGGCGAGCCACTCGTCACGGATGTTATGTTTTAAGGCCGCTAGGGCTTCGGCATCTGGACAATCGACAATTTGGTTCTTTTTAGTTTGGAACCGAGTCCAGAATTTCCTAGCTGACTCTCCGGGCTGTTGTGTTATGTGACTTAAATCGTCAGCACCCAGTGGTCGCACATAAGTGCCCTGGAAGTTATCCAGGAATGTGTCTGCTAGGTTCCCCCAACTTCCGATGGAATTTGCCGGCAAGCTATTCAGCCAATGGCGAGCCGACCCTTTGAGTTTTAGCAGGAGATACGTGATGGCGTGTAGATCATATCCGCGGGCCATATGAATGTGGAGGAAGAAATCCTCTATCCATACCGTGGGGTCTATAGTGCCATCATATGATTCAATGTTCACGGGTTTAAACCCTTCTGGGAATTCATGATCCATTACTTCATCAGTGAAGCATAGAGGGTGTGCGGCACCTCTGTGCCGGGCTATATCTTGACGCAGTTCATACGAGTCTTGTCTGCTGTATTCGGCCTGGCCGAATTTGTTACTATATCTAGCGAGATGGACAGTGTCACGCGTTGGGGGCGCCCTCGTGATCCGTAGATCGATCTTTTATGTCCTGGTTTATTTTCTGATACGTCTCGCAGGTCCTGCGTGTTGCCCCGGGCCTTGATGTTTTCGTTTGGATGGCGGCGGGGTGCGGGCTAGACTTCGGGCTGATATGCCACTCTGTCTCAGCCACGACGTGGCCGATCAACCGCATCATACGCTGGTAATGTAGGTTTTAATGCTTCCTCCTCGAGTTGGGGTAGCAACCTGTGCTTTGGGTAATTCTTGGTAGGGCTTTCGAGTTCGTATTCCTCGGCCGCTAGGACCTCTGTCCATCTATCTGCTAGCAGGTCTTGGTCAGCTTGAAGCTGTTGCTGCTTTTCCTTCAGCCTTTTTGTTGTGGCTATAAGCTGGCGCTTGAAGCGCTCCTGCTCGACGGGATCCTCAGGCACGATAAATTCTTCGTCACTGAGGCTCACCTCGTCTTTGGAGAGAGGCATGTAATTGTCATCCTCTGATTCTCCGTCTGCTGCCTGTTCCTGAGGGCTAGCTTGTCCATCCTCCCGCTCGAGGCCTGGCTGGAGGGGATTGTCTTCATCTTCGGCACTATCCGGAGCGTTATTGTTTCTTGTGCCGGTATCGCTGCATTTGCTATGGCGGGACTTAGAGCGGCGCCGCTGACGCCGGTGCTTGGATTGCTTCTTGGAGGGATTATTCTCTGTTGCTGATGACCCACAAGTACAGGGGATCTATCATAGTCCTTTCGATAAGTAAGAGTGTCGAACCCAACAAGGAGCAGAAGGAAATGATAAGCGGTTCTGAGCAAGGTATTCTCTACAAGCACTGAAATTATAGGTAATAGATAGTTTTGTGAAAGGATAATTTGCAACGAGCAACAAGTAACAAAAGTAAATAAAGTGCAGCAAGGTGGCCCAATCCTTTTTGTAGGAAAGGACAAGCCTGGACAAACTCTTATATAGAGAAAAGCGCTCCTGAGGACACATGGGAATTATCGTCAAGCTAGTTTTCATCACATTCATATGATTCGCGTTCGGTCCTTTGATAATTTGATATGTGGGTGGACCGGTGCTTGGGTATTGTCCTTACTTGAACAAGCATCCCACTTATGATTAACCTCTATTGCAAGCATCCGCAACTACAACAAAAGTATTAAGGTAAACCTAACAATATCATGAAACATATGTATCCGAATCAACCCCTTACGAAGCAACGCATAAACTAGGGTTTAAGCTTCTGTCACTCTAGCAACCCATCATCTACTTATTACTTCCCAATGCCTTCCTCTAGACCCAAATAATGGTGAAGTGTTATGTAGTCGACGTTCACATAACACCACTAGAGGATAGACAACATACATCTCATCAAAATATCGAACGAATACCAAATTCACATGACTAATAATAGCAAGATTTCTCCCATGTCCTCAAGAACAAACGTAACTACTCACAAAGCATATTCATGTTCATAATCAGAGGAGTATTAATATGCATAAAGGATCTGAACATATGATCTTCCACCAAATAAACCAACTAGCATCAACTACAAGGAGTAATCAACACTACTAGCAACCCACGTGTACCAATCCTGCACTTAGAGACAAGAATTGATACAAGAGATGAACTAGGGTTTGAGAGGAGATGGTGCTGGTGAAGATGTTGATGGAGATTGCCCTCTCCCGATGAGAGGAGCGTTGGTGATGACGATGGCGATGATTTCCTCCCGAGGGAAGTGTCCCAGCAGAACAGCTCACTGGAGCCCTAGATTGGTTCCGCCAAGGTTCCACTCGTGGTGGCGGAGTGTCATCCCAAAGCTTGCTTATGGTTTTTCTTCGACGAAAGACTTCATATAGCAGAAGATGGGCACCAGAGGGCCAACAGGGGGCCCACGAGGCAGGGGGTGCGCCCAGGGGGGTAGGGCGCACCCCCACCCCCGTGGACAGGTGGAGGCCCCCCTGCCGTATTTCTTTTGCTCAGTATTTTTTATTATTTCCAAAAATTACTTTCATGGAGTTTCAGGACTTTTGGAGTTGTGCAGAATAGGTCTCTAATATTTGCTCCTTTTCCAGCCCTGTAATTCCACTGCCGCATTCTCCTCCTTATGTAAACCTTGTAAAATAAGAGAGAATAGGCATAAGTATTGTGACATAATGAGTAATAAAAACCCATAATGCAATAAATATTGATATATAAGCATGATGCAAAATGGACGTATCAACTCCCCCAAGCTTAGACCTCGCTTGTCCTCAAGTGAAAGCCGATAACGATAAATATGTCCACATGTTTAGAGGTAGAGGTGTCGATAAAATAAAATACCGATAATGTCATATGATTTCTTATGCTCAAGTAATAATCTATTCACAATGCAAAGTATGAATCAGAAACTTTATTGAGAACCAACAAACTATAATCTCAGTCATTGAAGCAATTGCAATTTATCGTAACATCAAAAAGAGTCTATGTCAGAGCTCTTTAGCAAGTTCACATACTCAACTATCATTTAACCTTTCACAATTGCTAACACTCACGCAAAACTTGTGGTTACGAAGTTTTAGTCGGACACAGAGAAAGATAGGGGCTTATAGTTCTGCCTCCCAACCTTTTACCTCAAGGGTAATGTCAACAATAATAACTCATGCTAACTTACATCCAATTAGATATATATATCAGGATCTTTCCAACATACTGGGCTTGCCAAAGGATAAAATGTAAAAAGGAACGGTGAAGATCACCATGACTCTTGCATAAGGTAGAAGATAATAGTAAAAGATAGGGCCTTCGCAGAGGGAAGCAGAGGTTGCCATGCGCTTTCAGAGTTGGATGCAGAAAATCTTAATGCGAAAGAACATCACTTTATATTGCCAATTGTGATATGAACCTTTATTATGCAGTCCGTCGCTTTTATTTCTTCCACATCACAAGATCGTATAAAGCTTATTTCCTCCACACCGATCAATCATCCATATTTAGAGAGCAATTTTTATTACTTGCACCGATGACAACTTACTTGAAGGATCTTACTCAATCCATAGGTAGGTATGGTGGACTCTCATGGCAAAATTGGTTTAAGGGTCTTTGGAAGCACAAGTAGTATCTCTACTTGGTGCAAAGATTTTGGCTAGCATGAGGGGGAAAGGCAAGCTCAACATGTTATATGATCCATGAAAATATACTTTATCTCATATATAAGAAAACATAACCCATTACGTTGTCTTCCTTGTCCAACATCAACTCTTTAGCATCTCATATTTTAATGAGTGCTCCCAATCATAAAAGATGTCCAAGATAGTATATTTATATGTGAAACCTCTCTTTCTTTATTACTTCCTATTAATTGCAACAATGACCAAAGCTATGTTTGTCAACTCTCAACAACTTTTAATCATCATACTCTTTCTATGTGAAGTCATTACTCTCCATAAAATCAATATGATCTCTTTTTTATTTATTTTTATTCTTTTCTCTTTTCTTTTATTCACTCAAGATCATAGCAAGATAATCAAGCCCTTGACTCAACACTAATCTTTATTACATATAGCTCACGGACTCGATTACATAGAGGGATCATAAAGCAAAACTCAAAAATAGATATAAACCAAAACTTTATTCTACAAGATCAAGATACTACTAATAGGATCGAACTAAGAAAAACGGTAAAGATAGGAGATGTGGTGGTGATACGATACCGGGGCATCTCCCCCAAGCTTGGCAGTTGCCAAGGGGAGTGCCCATACCCATGTGATTATGTCTCCTTTGTTGAAGAAGAAGATGATGGTTTAGTTGATGGCGTAGTCTTCTTCCTTAATTTGCGCTTGAGGACAGAATTTTGATCCCTCAAGTCATCAATCTCCTGCTCCAGGCTTAATATCTTTTTGCATAATTCCTGCTTGTTTTCGTGCAAGTGATGAAAAGGGATAAACTAGATCTTAAATTTCTTTGCTCTATCAGGGAGGCTTGACTTTTTGAACTCCACATGCATGTCCCCAGGTTGAGGTAATGGGACTTCATCTTCATCTGAGCTCGTCTCCTCCTTTCTCATGGGCTCATAGTCCTCTTCTTCTTCTGTAGTCCAACCACAATGCTCCACATCCCCATAGACTTTAGGATCTGCAAGGTAATCAGCCACATAGCTTTCTCCTTCCGAATCCTGGGACGACATGTTGCTCTAATCTGTAGCAGGACAGCTCGAAACGAAGACGGGAGATATTTGCGTGATACGGAGGTCAAAACCTTCGGGAGATTATATAATGAATTTTTATCGACCAAAATATGTATCGAGCAAGAAAACGGAGACCAGCGAGCACACGAGATGTCCACGAGGTAGGGGGCGCGCCCAGGGGGGTAGGGCGCGCCCTCCACCCTCGTGGAGGCCTCGTGTCCTTCCCTGACAGCTTCTTATTCTTCTATTTTTCTAAATATTCCAAAACAGAGAAAAATTGCCATTAGAACTGTTTTGGAGTCGGTTTACTTACCGTACCGCATACCTATTCCTTTTCGGAGTCTGAAACATTCCGGAAAGTGTCCCTTATGTATTCCTCCGGGGTTACGGTTTCAATAACATTGGTTTCAACATTTATAGGATTACCTGAGATATAATGTTTGATTCTTTGACCGTTCACCACCTTCGGATTTGTGCCTTCGAAGTTGTTGATTTTTATGGCACCGGAACGATAGACCTCCTCAATAACGTAAGGACCTTCCCATTTAGAGAGAAGTTTTCCTACAAAAAATCTTAAACGAGAGTTGTATAGCAATACATAATCACCCACATTAAACTCACGCTGTTGTATTCTTTTGTCATGCCATCTTTTAACCTTTTCTTTAAACAATTTGGCATTCTCATAAGCCTGGGTTCTCCATTCATCAAGTGAGCTAATGTCAAATAACCTCTTCTCACTGGCAAGTTTGAAATCAAAGTTAAGCTCTTTAATGGCCCAATATGCCTTATGTTCTAGTTCGAGAGGTAAGTGACATGCTTTACCATAAACCATTTTATAAGGAGACATACCCATAGGATTTTTATATGCAGTTCTATAGGCCCATAATGCATCATCAAGTTTCTTAGACCAATTCTTTCTAGATCTATTGACAGTCTTTTGCAAAATTAATATGAGCTCTCTGTTGCTAAATTCTACTTGACCACTAGACTGTGGGTGATAAGGAGATGCAATTCTATGATTAACATCATATTTAGCAAGCATTTTTCGGAAAGCACCATGAATAAAATGTGAACCACCATCAGTCATTAAATATCTAGGGACTCCAAACCTCGGAAAAATAACTTCTTTAAGCATTTTAATAGAAGTGTTATGATCAGCACTACTAGTTGGAATAGCTTCTACCCACTTAGTAATGTAATCAACAACAACTAAAATATGTGTGTATCCATTAGAGGCAGGAAAAGGTCCCATATAATCAAAGCCCCAATCATCAAATGCTTCAATAACAAGTGAATAATTCATAGGCATTTCTTGACGTCTACTAATATTACCAATTCTTTGACATTCATCACAAGATAAGACAAACTTACGGGCATCCTTGAAGAGAGTAGGCCAATAAAAACCGGATTGCAATACCTTATGTGCAGTTCTATCTCCAGCATGGTGTCCTCCATAAGCCTTGGAGTGACACTTGCGTAGGATCTGTTCCTGTTCATGCTCAGGTACACAACGTCTAATAACACCATCTACTCCTTTATAAAGATGTGGGTCATCCCAAAAGTAATGTCTCAAGTCATAGAAAAACTTTTTCTTTTGCTGGTATGTGAAACTAGGTGGTATAAATTTAGCAACAATATAATTAGCATAATCAGCATACCAAGGAGCAGTACGAGTAGTATTTATGACATTTAATTTTTCATCAGGGAAGCTATCATCAATAGGTAGTGGGTCATCAAGAACATTTTCTAACCTAGACAAGTTGTCCGCAACGGGGTTCTCAGCTCCTTTCCTATCAATAATATGCAAATTAAATTCTTATAGCAGGAGAACCCATCTAATAAGTCTAGGTTTAGCATCTTTCTTTTCCATAAGATATTTAATAGCAGCATGATCGGTGTGAATAGTTACTTTAGAATCAACAATATAAGGTCTTAACTTATCACAAGCAAATACAACTGCTAAAAATTCTTTTTCAGTAGTAGCATAATTTCTTTGAGCATTGTCTAGAGTTTTACTAGCATATTGAATAACATTTAATTTCTTATCAACTCTTTGCCCTAGAATAGCACCTACAACATAGTCACTGGCATCACACATAATTTCAAAAGGTAAATTCCAATCAGGTGGATGAACAATAGGTGCAAAGATCAATGCTTTCTTAAGTATTTCAAATGCTTCTACACAATCGTCATCAAAGACAAATGGTATATCTTTTGTAATAAATTAGTCAGAGACCGAGAAATTTTTTAGAAGTCCTTAATGAACCTCCTATAAAAACCGGCATAACCAAGGAAACTTCTTATACCTTTGATGTCCTTCGGACATGGCATCTTTTCAATATCATCAACCTTGGCTTTATCAACTTCAATACCTCTTTCAGAAACTTTATGCACCAAGTCGATACCTTCATTAACCATAAAGTGGCACTTCTCCCAATTCAAGACAAGATTAGTTTCTTCACATCTCTGTAAAACTCGATCAAGGTTGCTCAAGCAATCATCAAAAGAGGATCCATAGACGGAGAAATCGTCCATGAAAACCTCACAAATCTTTTCACAAAAGTCAGAGAATATAGCCATCATGCATCTTTGAAAGGTAGCAGGTGCATTACATAAACCAAAAGGCATACGTCTATAAGCAAAAGTACCGAAAGGGCAAGTAAAAGTGGTCTTTGATTGAGCATCGGCTGACACAGGTATTTGAGAGAAACCAGAATAACCATCTAGAAAGCAAAAATGTGTATGTTTGGATAATCTTTCTAGCATTTGATCGATAAAAGGTAAGGGGTAATGATCCTTTTTAGTAGCTTTATTTAATTTGCGAAAATCAATTACCATCCTATAACCTGTAATAATTCTTTGCGGGATCAATTCATCTTTATCATTAGGAACTACAATAATACCTCCCTTCTTAGGGACACAATGGACATGACATACCCACTGACTATCAACAACGGGATAAACTATACCTGCCACAAGGAGATTTAGTATTTCCTTTCTTACCACTTCTTTCATCTTAGGATTCAGCCGTCGTTGGTGATCACGAACTAGTTTGGCATCTTTCTCCAAATTTATTTTGTGTTGACATAGAGTGGGACTAATGCCCTTAAGATAATCAAGAGTATATCCAATAGCAGCACGGTGCTTCTTTAGAGTTTTCAGTAATCTCTCTTCTTCATGCTCTGAAAGGTTAGCACTAATAATAACAGGATATATCTTCTTTTCATCAAGATAAGCATATTTAAGAGTATCAGGCAATGGTTTAAGCTCAAACATGGGATCACCCTTGGGTGGAGGAGGATCACCTAGGATTTCAACAGGCAAATTGTGTTTCAGGATAGGTTCCTGTTTAAGGAATACTTCATCGATTTCCCTTCTTTCATTCATAAACATATCATTTTAATGGTCTAGCAAATATTGTTCTAAAGGATCACTAGGAGGTACGGCAATAGACGCAAGACCAATAATTTCATCCTTACTAGGCAATTCCTCTTCATGGTGTTGTCTACTAAGTTTAGAGAAATTAAATCTCATGAGACATATCACCCAAACCAATTGTAACAACATCCTTTTCACAGTCTATCTTAGCATTAACAGTGTTCAAGAAGGGTCTACCAAATATAATGGGACAAAAGCTATCTTGTGGGGAACCAAGAACAAGAATATCAGCAGGATATTTAGTTTTCACACACAAGACTTCAACATCTCTAACAATTCCCATGGGTGAAATAGTATCCCTACTGGCAAGTTTAATTGTGACATTAATATCTTCTAACTCAGTAGGTGCAATATCATGCATAATTTCTTTGTATAAGTCAATAGGTATTGCACTAGCACTAGCACCCATGTCACATAAGCCATGATAACAATGATCTCCTATTTTAATGTAAATAATGTGCATGCCTACCACAGGTCTATGTTTATCTTTAGCACAAGGTTTAGCAATCTAGCAGTCTCTTCACAGAAATAAATAACATGCCCATCAATATTATCAGCCAAGAAATCTTTAACAATAGCCATATTAGGTTCAACTTTGACTTGCTCAGGAGGTGTATAGGTTCTAATATTGCTTTTATGAACCGCACTTGAAGCTTTAGCATGATCCTTTATGAACCGCACTTGAAGCTTTTATGAACCGCACTTGAAGCTTTTATGAACCGCACTTGAAGCTTTTATGAACCGCACTTGAAGCTTTTATGAACCGCACTTGAAGCCAAGAAATCTTTAAAAGGGAAAGGTGGTTTCTCAACATAAGCAGTAAGAACAATAGGATCATTATAAGTGATAGTCTTTTCTTCAACATAAGCAGTAGGAGGCGCGCACGTAGCATGTACACGTACGTACAGGGGCTAGCGTGCAAGAAAGTAAATACGGACACATACGTACATACGGGCGGGGTCTCTGTCAAATTTCGGGTTCTGGCAGACCCTTGAGGTTCGAACACTGGGGTGCGCGCGGAGATCCAACCCTCCACCGTCTCGCACCTCGCCGAATCGCTGGGACCTAAACTACTAAACTGGACAGCACAAGAGACACGGGATTTATACTGGTTCAGGCCACCATTGTGGTGTAATACCCTACTCCAGTGTGTGGTGTGGTAGATTGCCTCTTGGGCTTATGAGGAACAATACAAGGAAGAACAGCCTCGCGAGGGTCTGTTCTTGGCGGGTGCAATGAACTGCTAGGTGGGGTTCAGTCGCCCTAGCTACTGGTTCGGATCTCTCCGCCCTGGGGGTGGCTACTCCTATTTATAGGCGAAGGCCCTGGGCCTCTTCCCAAATATTGAGCGGGAAGGGCGCCAACAATTGGCCATTTTTAAGGGGAACAATGGTACACTTATCCCGACTAAAGTTGGTCCTCGCCGCCAAAGGCTCGTGATGACGCCTGCTTGGGCTCCATGATGACTCCTTCCAGCCATTGGGCTGGTCTTGGTCTTGTTGCACCAAATGGATGCCTTTGCTTGATACTCGCCGCGCTTGCTCCCTTTGCACCAAAGGGGAAAGGAGGACATCATATGGGCTGGCGCCCGATTGGCCCTTGGTCATCATGGTTATGCCATGGGCACCTCGCGAGGTACCCTGCCTTGAACTCTCCGCCTCCTCATGAGCCAGCCTGACGAGGCCGCGCCTGAGGAAGCTCCTTGTCGTCCGCCCCGCGAGGCTTGGCCCCTCGCGAGGGTCTTGAGCTTGCATTGATGAAGATGGGCCGTGATGGGCCTCCTTCGAGCCACGCCGCAGGCCGCAGGTAGGCAAGTCTGGGGACCCCCGTTCCCAGAACGCCGACAGTAGCCCCCGGGCCCTCGGCGCGCCCGAACTTGGCCGAGCAGAGAGGCGAAGGGCAAGGCGAACGTCGCGGGCCCCTAACAGCCTCGCGGCCTTAGGCGCCGTGGTTATGTTGATTGACGCATGCGCCTCGCAACCGCGTGAGTTGATAACTGAGCGGCATCTTCCTTGCCTCCTTTACTTTCTCCAGTTGCTGATCAGATCCCCTTTCTTGCGCCTCTCCTCTCTCGCTTCCAAGATCTTCAGATCCACTCCGCCAAGTGCTCCTAGACAGTCATGGCGCCGCCAAGCCCGGCCGGAGCTTGGTACTCTCCTGCCTTGGACCCGCCAAATGTGTCACGGGCGAGCCTCGCCCTGGTGCGCCGGATGGTGGAGGCGCAGGGCGTCAACGGAAAGGAGGCGTTCAAGGCCGGCTCTGCCGCCCCTGAGGGTCGGGGGAGTAACTTCTACCCGTTCTTCGTGTGCGCCATCATTGCTGGTCTGGTGCCTCCCTTTTCTGAGTTCTTCTTCTCCGCCCTCCGTCACTACAACATTCAAGCTCTGCACCTCCATCCCAACTCCGTCCTTCTTTCGCAATCTTCGCTTACTATTGTGAGGCCCATGTTGGGGTGAAGCCTCGTGGCCTTGTTGCGCCACTATTTCTCCCTCCGAACCTCCTCAGGGTTCCGCCACAGGCGCTGAAGCCGTCAAGATACGGCGGAGCCATCGCCATTTCAAACCCCGGGAAGCGGATTGAGGGCTTCAGGAGCAAGTGGGTCTTGGTGGATGTTGGGCGCATCCACCCTCGGCTGATCCTGCCCACGGAGCACCCCGCGAGCTCCGACGACTGGTCCCGAGTGGAGCTTCTGGATCCCCGCGCGAAGCTGGTGCTGGAGAAGATGGACGCAGATCTGAAGCCGGCCAGCGTGGCGGCGGCGAAGCTGACCGGTGCGTCGCTGCTGAGGGAGTTCCTGGAGCATCAACTGGCTCCACTTCATCAGTACTCTCTTTCGATGTGGAGGCCTCACTCGAGCCCCGTGGTTCTGGCCGACGAGGATCTAGCAGCGGTCCTCCAGTCCTTGGTTGGGGGCGATGTGGCGAGACTGGAGGGCGCCCCCGCGCCCTTGTTCCTTCGTGAGGATTGGGAGCAGGTAGTGGGGCCCATGCCTGTCTTCAATGGGGATGGGCCCGTGCCCGTGGAGGCTCCAGAGGACCTGGTGGACGTGTCCTCTGCCGACTCCAGCGAAGAGGTGGAGGAAAGAGAGCCGGGAGAGGGGTTTGATTCGGGGGCGGAGTCAAGGGCTCCTCCCCTTCGGCGTAGGTCCCGCACTCTCCGCCTCCCCCAGAGTGACGACGACGAGGATGAGGATGAGCAGGGAGGCGGAAGCCTGCCCCCGATCCCGAAGAAGGACCGGACTGGCTGGTCCTCTGGTCCGCCCCGGCCCCGGGGCGATCCGCAGACGCGCCTCCTGCTCCCGGGCCCCTTGAAGCTGATCCCTGCAGCCGGCTCTCGGGCTTCAAGTATGGCCGGAGGTTGCTCGAGCTCGCGAGCGATGACCAGTAAGTGCTTGATTCTTGTCTTATTCCTTGCTTTGTCGCTGAGGCTTGGTATCTGTATCTCTTGGCTAGGCTGGCGCCTGCGGCGAAGAAGCTGAAGGGAGCTCCTGAGGCTTCATCTGGGCAGCGCCTCGCCTTGAAAGGAAGGCAATGGCAAGACACGGGCCTCTCCTGCCCGGTCATCCTCGCGAGGCCTGGCGGAGCTGGCTGGGGCGAGCTCAGCCCCCATGGCCCAAGCGACTCCCGAGGTGTCGTTGCCTGATGCCGCGGCCATTGTTGTTGGGGCGCAGCAGGTCCCGCCTCACGATACTGTGGTTACGCTGCCGACCTCTCCTCCTACTCCACCAACTGTTGTCTCTCCGACTCCTCCCACTGTCCTGGATCGTGCTGCTGCTAAATTGGACCAGCTGCGGCAAGATCTTCTGGGCGCCGACCCTCGCTTGGTGGTCGGGAGCTTGGAGCTGGCCTCTAGCTGGGTTCGCTCTGACGCTTCGATTCAGGCCTCGACGGCTTGCGACGAGGAGAAGCAGGCTGTCCGTGAGGCGAAGATTGCCCGCAATGCTGCCCTGGGGGAGGCAGCTAGCATCCAAGGTCGCTGTGAGACGCTGGAGAGCGAGCAAAAGGGCCTGCAAAACCAGCTTGCCGAGGAGGCCCGCCTCCGCCAGGAGCAGGAGGAAAGCATGAAGGATCGCGAGGCGGCCGTCAAGGACCAGGAGGCCAGGCTCAAGAAGCGCCGCGACCGCCTAGGCGCGCTGGAGCAGGAGCTGGAGGTGAGGAAGATCAAGCTGGACGACAAGGCGCGGGTTCTTGCAGAAGATCGCGTGGCCTTCATGGATATGGAGGTGAAGGCTCGCTCTTTGCTGAAGACGCTTTACGATAGCGGCCTGGAGAGTCCGCTGGCCGGCGCCGAGGATGGTCCCGCCAAGCTGCTTCCTTCCTGGTTCGCGCTTGAAGATGTCTCCTTGGCTTTTGGCCCCACGGCCGAGGCCGAGGCGCGGTCTTGTCTTCTGCGGCACTGACGCGGGTCCTCACCCACATCTACCTTCGCGATCCCAGCGTCGACCTGGACAGCCTGCTGGAGCCAGCAAGCGGCGAGCATGCAGCTGCCGCTGCCGAGGTTGTGAAGGGTCGCGCGGAGGCTCTGTTGGGGAAGTTTCGGGCCTTCAGCACCAAGCCGAAGCGAGGCGCTGCTGGCCCTGCTGCTCCACGAGGCGAAGCCACTCCGCTGCTCCACCGCCGACAAGTGACCTGCCAGGCTCCTGTCCCGCTTTTAATTCCTGCACATGTATCATGCCTCGGGAAGGCGTTTAAACTTGCATTTGGTATTGCGATAACAGTGTGGATTGTAATATTTGCTTTTGAATTCCTTGAAATTTGCGCTTCCTACTTCCTTATGTTCTACGCCGGCGGAGCCCGGCCACGCGCATACCTCAGCCGCCATTAGCCCCGAGCGGAAACCAGGACGGGACCAAGGAGTGAGGGGCTACGTGACAAGTTAGGCTCCTGAGTCGCGATGCTCAGGAGTCCCCCTTAACGTGCAAACAAGCGTGACCTTGGCCCGCCGGGAGGGGCGCGACGACCAGGTCCGAGGGACTGGCTGGGTGGCGGCGCCGGCGTGGCTCGGGCGCAGCCTCGTGTCCAGCCCTCGCTGGCGCGCCCCGAGGAGGCGCGATGGCGCCTGCACACCGAGCCTGGCCCTCGAGGTTGGTACGGGCGTGGCCGCCTCGCTTGTTTATCACCGGCAGAGCATAGCGCTTCTGATGTGTACGGGCATAGCCGCCTCGATGTTGTCGGCCAGCGGAGCATGGTGCTTCCATTGGTACGTGGGAGGGGCTCCCCGGAGGAGCCCCAGGCGCACAGCCCCATACGACACGGGCCGCACGGTAGGGCTAGGAGAGTTGTATCTGGGCACCCGTGAGCCAGCAGCGGGACTCACGAGGCCCTACCGAGGAGGGTTGCGCTGGCCTCGGGCCTTTATCAATGGTGTGTTCCTGCAGGGTGGTAAGAATGCAAATGTTGTACGCCCTCAAGTCCGGCCCTCGGCGAGCTCAGCCGCTGGTATGACAGGTCGCGATGCCATGGGTCAAGGCCTGGGGTGAGGGCTGGAGAGCCGGTAAGAGCCCATGAGTCGCGATGCTCGTGTGCCCCCAGAACGATGCAAACGCTTTGCATGCTGCGTGGAGAGGTGAGACGCAGGCGGATCTACCGTTCTACGCTCTGCAGAGCCCGACCTCGCGATACCTCAACCGCCGTTAGCCTTTCGAACTAAGGGTGGGGCTACGTGACCAGTTAGGCTCCTGAGTTGTGATGCTCAGAGTCCCCTTGACGCCAAACGGCATTCGCACCTTGGCTCCGCCGGGAGTGGCGTGGCATTTAACCAGGCCCGGGGCCTGGCTGGTGGCGGTGTGCAGGCGTGACCCAGCGCAGCCCCCCGTGCCTGGCCCCTCGCTGGCGCCCCAGGGGAGGCGCTATGATGAGGCCGACACCGAGCCTCGACTCCTAAGGTTGATGCACCTGAGGCCACCTCGCTTGTTTATCACCAGCGCTGAGCATAGCGCTTCGCATGCAAGACGGGCATAGCCGCCTCGGCAGTTGTCGCCACCAGCGGAGCATGGTGCTTCCAGCGGTACGTGGGAGGGGCTCTCCTCGAGGAGCCCCAGGGGCGATACAGCCCCCCCCGACACGTGGCTGCACAAGAGGGCTGGACGAGGTGAGTCTGGGCACCCGTGAGCCAGCGCGGGACTCACGGGGCCCTACCTCAAGGCGGGTTGCGCCTGGCTCTGGGCCTTATCTTCGAGTGTGTTCCTGCAAATTTGGCCAAATGCCAGTGCTCTACATCTTCGGGTCCCGGCTCTCGGGCTAGTCTCAGCCGTCGCTGCCAAGCCAGGTCGCGATACCATGGACAAGACCAGTGGGTGAGGGCCGGAGAGCCGGTAGGAGCCCTGAGTCGCGATGCTCAGGCACCCCCCTTTAACGTGCAAGCTGGGTTAGATGCAGCAACTCTACGTCCTCGGGTCCCGGCTCTCGGGCTGGTCTCAGCCGTCGCTGGCAAGCCAGGTCGCGATGCCATGGACAAGACCAGAGGGTGAGGGCCGGAGAGCCGGTAGGAGCCCTGAGTCGCGATGCTCGTGCACCCCCTTTAACGCTAAGCTAGGTTAGATGACGAAACTCTACATCCTCCTGGTCCCGGCTCGGCTGGTCTCAGCCTGTCGCCGGCAAGCCGTGTCGCGATGCCATGGACAAGACCAGAGGGTGAGGGCCGGAGAGCCGTAGGAGCCCCGAGTCGCGATGCTCGTGCACCCCCTTTAACGCTGCAAGCTTGGTTAGATGACGAAACTCTACGTCCTCAAGTCCCGGCTCTCGTGTTGGTCTCAGCCGTCGCTGGCAAGCCAGGTCGCGATGCCATGGACAAGACCAGAGGGTGAGGGTCGGAGAGCCGGTAGGAGCCCTGAGTCGCGATGCTCAGGCACCCCCTCTTTAACGTGCAAGATTCCGTCACCCAGGAAAAGGCACCAAATAACAAGCATGGTGGAGCGAGAGCATAATCCTAAGGAAAACGAAGAAGGATACATGTCACCGAACAGGCCCGAGCGGCTTGGGATGATGCAGCCCGAGGGGCGCCCCAACAGATAGGATAATGACATGAAATAAAAGGGATACATGCCGCAGGGACGGACCCACGCGGCCTGGGAATAATGCGGCCCTGAAGGCGCTCCCAGCTGGAAACAAAACTTAAAGATGTCACCTGGTGATGTTGAGGACGAAGGGGTGTTGGTGTAGCAGACTCAGAGGGCTGCGGGAGCCGATCCTCATGAGCCCCCAGGCCCGGGGGCCTCGGGAGGATCCGGAGGCGCTGGCGGCTCCTCGGGGCCATCTCCATCTCCGCCGTGGCTGCGGCGTGCCGGACCTCTCGAGCCTCGGGATGGCCCTCATGAGATGCTTTGGTGCGCAGCAACCGCTTTGGCAGGCCGTGAGGCATGCGACGTAGCTGTGGGCGGGCCCTGAACGCCCCGCCGCGAGGGCCGAGGCGCTTGAGACGCTGCTCGGTTGAGCCCTGGTATGTCGATGCAGACGCAGCCCACCATCCTCGCTGGATGGGGGCCACAGGTAGGCGGCGGCTGCCCTCATGACCCTCGACCTGTAGCTCCCTGAATGGCCTTGCTAACGAACTCCCGAGGGTTCGGCCCTCCTTGCCTTGCTCTCTTGCTATGGAAACGTGCTTGAAGCACGCCCATCGCAGTGCCCAAGCGCCTCCCTCGTGACCTTGGCGAGGTCGGCTGCCCTCCAGGGGAGAGCCACCGAGCCCGGCCTGAGGAGGGCACCGGGCGCGCTTTTCTATGCAATGGAAGGAGGCTCCCCCTGGCCCGGTGCGGGCCCTGAGGGGCCTGCCTCTTGAGGAGCCGGGCCGGTCGATGTCTTCTTCTTCTTGGGTGCGGCCTCGGGAGGCCTCCTGCTGCCGTGGTCTGGGTCTACTAGCGATGCTGCCTGAAAGGCTCGCTCCAGGGAGCACACTGCGTCTCTCTCTTCACAGGGCACCGTGATGACCCCGCCGCTTCCTGGCATCTTGAGGACGTTGTAGCCGTGGTGGGTTACGGCCATGAATTTGGCCAGCGCCGGGTACCCGAGGATGGCGTTGTACGGCAGGCGAATGTCGGCGACGTCGAAGTCGATGAGCTCGGTGTGGTAGTTGTCGCGAGCCCCGAAGGTGGCAGGAAGGCGGACCTACCCGATCGGGACCGTGGAGCCGTCGCTGACTCCGGAGAAAGGCTTGGTTGGCTGAAGCTGACTGTAAGGCACTTGAAGATTGTTGAATGTTTCCACGGACAGGACATTGAGTCCTGCCCCGCCGTCGATGAGGGTCTTGGTGACCAGCACGTTGCTAATGATTGGGGAACAAAGCATCGGGAGAACTCCGGCTGTGGTCGCGCACTTGAGCTGATCCGCTGAGCTAAACGTGATGGTGCACGCCGACCACCTGAGAGGGCGCGCGGCCTCGAGCTTGGGGAGGACTGCATTCACTTCGCGGGCGAACTGCTTGAAGATGCGCTGAGAGGCTGGGGCTTGAGCTCCGCCCAGGATGCAGGCGATCGCACGCGGTTCCTGGAAGCCCCAGCCCCCTCGTCCTGATGACGGTCCTCAATTCTCCTTGGCTGCGGCGGCAGCGGAGGGAGGCCTGCGTTCCCCTGCGGGCGATCCTCGCGAGGCTGATCCCTCCAGCCTCTCTCGCGAGGCGGGTCTTGCCGACGTTCCTCGTGAGGTTGGTCGCGCCACTTTGGCTTGGCGCGCGGTCTTCCCAGCGCCCTGCATTCCTTCCTCCTCTCGGTCGTAGCCCGGTCGCTGCGCTCGGGCGTGCTGCCGACCCTTCCTTCAGCGACGCCCGGAGCTCTTGGCATTAGTTGGTGTTGTGGGTGTGGAGGTCCTGGTACACGCAGTACCGACTGCCCTTGGAGGACTCGGGCTGATCTCTGCATCGCTTGGTGTCTGGTTCGGTCGCGAGTACGGCAGCCCCCTTGCGCTTCACGTCCTTGGCCTTGGACTTCTTTTCTTCGGGATCCACGGCAGGCAGCTCGAGGAGGGAGAGGCGTCCCTCCTCAGCCCTGGCGCACTTCGTCGCCAAGTTGAACAGCTCCAAGGAGGTGCATAGATCTTCATGCATCGCCAGCTCCTCCTTCATCTTGACGTCGCGCACGCCGTCGGAGAAGGCAGAGATGATGGCCTCCTCCGTTACCCTGGGGATCTAGAGGCGTGCGTTGTTGAAGCGCTGGATGTACTTTTGCAGGGTTTCCCCTGGCTGCTGCTTGATTCGGCGCATGTCGCTCACGGCGGGTGGCCGGTCGTGAGTACCCTGGAAGTTGGCGATGAAGCGGGTGCGCATCTCGGCCTAGGAAGAGATCGTGCCTGGGGCCAGATTCAGGAGCCAGGTGCGGGCTCTGTCCTTGAGCGCCATGGGAAACCAGTTCGCCATGACCTTTTCATCCTCGTAGGCAGCCTCGATGCCCAGCTCGTAGAGCTGGAGGAACTCCGTAGGGTCAACTGTGTCGTCATAGCGAGGAGGCAGGTCTGGCTTGAACTTGGCGGGCCACGCGAAGCTGTGCAGCTCGGAGGTGAAGGCGCGGCAGCCCGCCGTGGTCGCGGGGGAGGGCCTCGGACGACAGAGAGCTTGGTCTTGTGGGCCTCCCTGCACCGCTGGCCGGGGCAGCGCAGGTCTGACGTCTGGAGCGGGAGCGCCGGGCAGCTTCGTGGGCGAGGAACTTCTTGACAGCTCTGCTCTTGCCGCGCCGGCGCCTGGCGGAGCGGGTTCCGCCCAGGGGCCGCGCGCCTTGGGGCCAGGGCGCCTTCTTGAGGAGGAGGCGGCTGAGGCGCCCCGGGAGCTTCATCGCCCGCGCGGGGCAGGGTGCGGTGCAGCGAGACGGACGGTGCGGGGGCGCCTCCTGCAGCGCGGACGAGCTCGGCGACTCGGTCGAGCCATTCTTCGTAGACGTTGCCGACGGGCGGTAGCGCAGGAGCTCGTTTACGCGATGAGTGCAGCTCGGGTTTCATGCATGGCTGCGAAGCGCGTGACGAAGAACCAGCGGGGGTGACCGAAGGCGTGGCGGTGCGGCCGTCCCGCCTCATGGACGGGTGCTGGGACGATGCTTGCTGCTCGTTCCCCGCCGGGCCGGTGGCGGCGTTGACGGAAGGTGACGGGGAACGACGAGGGTGTCGGCGTTCTGGGAACGGGGGTCCCCAGACTTGCCTGCCTGCGGCCTGCTGCGTGGCTCAAAGGAGGCCCAGGACGGCCCACCTTCATCAATGCAAGCTCGAGACCCTCGCGAGGGGTCAAGCCTCGCGGGGCGGACGACCAAGAGCTTCCTCAGGCACGGCCTCGTCAGGCTGGCTCATGAGGAGGCGAAGAGTTAAAGGCGGGGCACCTCGCTAGGTGCCCGTGACGTAAGCCATGACGACCAAGGGCGCCAGTCGGGCGCCAGCCCGCGCAGCGTCCTCCTTTCCTCTTTGGTGCAAAGGGGGCGAGCGCAGGCAAGGGCATCAGGCAAAGGCACCCGTTTCGGTGCAACAAGACCAAGACCAGCCCCAACGGCTGGAATGCAGTCATCGTGGAGCCCAAGCTGGCGTCATCACCAGAGCCTTTGGCAGGCGAGTACCAACTTTAGTCAGGATAAGTGTACCCGCTGTTCCCCTTCAAAATGGCCAATTGTTGGCGCCCTTCCCGCTCAATATTTGGGAAGAGGCCCAGGGCCTTCGCTTATAAATAGGGGTAGCCACACTCACAGAGAGGAGGACGATCGGATCGAGCAGTCGGAATCGAGAGAGAGAGAGAAACCCGTTCCTCAAGCTAGAGCGACTGGGCACCACGTAGCAGTTCATCACACCCACCAAGAACAGACCCTCGCGAGGCTGTTCTTTCCTGTACTGTTCTTCATCGGCCCCCAGAGGCAATCCACACACCACAAACTAGAGTAGGGTATTACACCACAACGGTGGATCGAACTAGTATAAATCTTGCGTCTCTTGTGTTGTTCTTGTTAGTAGTTTAGGTCCCTGCGATTCGGCGAGGTACGAGTCGGTGGAGGGTTGGATCTCCGCGCGCACCCCAGAGTTCGAACCTTAAGGGTCTGCCGGAACCCGTGATCCGACATTTGGCGCGCCAGGTAGGGGTGCGCCGGAATATGCCTTTCATTGCCTCGTTCTTCCCCGGCCACCGCAACCATGTCCGACGCTCGTCGGGCCCGCACCGAGCGACGAGCTGCCCTCACCTCCCACGTCGCCCGGGCCGCTCCCGTCAGCGGGCGCCCTCGTCGTTCCCCGTCACCCGCCGTCAACCCCGCCATCAGCCCGGTGGGGGGCGGGCAGCAAGCACCGCCCCTGCGCTCCCCGGCAACCTCATGCGGGAGGCCGCACGGCTCCCAGGTCGCCCGCCCCCTCACGCCGGCTTCTCCACTCGTCGCGGCCCTCCTCGGCGGCTCGCAAGCGCCGCCCTCCAGCCGCCATGTCAAGACATTCGTCCGCTGGTCGGCGCCGCCCACGCTGCAGGGGCTCCCTCGGGCGGACGGGTCGTCGGCTGGGCTAACCTTCGACTCTCAAGACCACCCGCCAACTCGGCGGCTCGGCGCGCCTCGCTGCTCTGACACCTACCATCTGCCCAGTCGCTGTCACCGGGACCCTCATCGACGGCGGCGCCGCCTCAATGTACTCTCGGTCGAGGCCTTCAACCTCCTCTCGTGATACCCATGGAGCGGCTGCTGCCCAGCCGGCCTTTTTCGGGCATAGGAGGAGGGTCATCCAGCTCCTTGGGGCAAATCCGGCTTCCGGTGACCTTCGGCACCTACGACAACTTCCGCACGGAATCGGTCAACTTCGACATCGCCCCCATCGGCCTCCCCTACAACGCCATCCTCGGCTATCCGGCATTGGCCAAATTCATGGCCGCAACCCCACCCGGGGTACAACCTCATGAAGATGTCGGGGAGCAGCGGCGTCCTCACCGTGCCCGGGGAGACCGAGGGTGCGCTGCGAGCGCTCAGGCTCACCCTCAGGACGGCGGCCGCAGCACAGCCCACCGATGCGGAAGCCCCCAAGCCCAAGGGGGTTGCGCCGACCAAGAAGAAGCAGTTGTTCACCCAAGACAAGGCGGAGACCAAGCAGATACCCGTCGATGAGGACGGGTCCACAAACGCCGCCTTCACCATAGGCGCCAACCTCGAGCCCGAGCAGGAGGAAGCCCTTGTCAAGTTCCTGCGTGCGAACAAGAAGGTGTTCGCCTGGGAGCCCGATCAGCTGGCTGGGATTCCACGGGGCGTGATCGAGCACCACCTCAACGTGCCCCAACGCGCCCAAAGTGAACCGTAAAGCGAGGAGGCAGTCCACCAAAAGCAGGCCTTCATTGTCCAAGAGACCCGCAAGCTAGAGGTCGCGGGGTTATCCGCGAGGTCCGATACCAGATTGGTTGGCCAACCCGTGGTGGTGCCAAGAAGGAGGAAAGGAGCGATGTGTCGACTTCACCAACCTCAACAAAGCATGCCCACAGGATCCGTTTCCACTCCCTCGCATCGACCAGATCGTCGATTCCACCGCCGTGTGTGACCTGTTGTGCTTCTTGGACGCCTTTTCGGGGTATCACCAAATCAAGATGGCGGTGGAAGACGTGGAGAAGACGGCCTTCCTGACCCCGTGCAGAGTATACTGCTATACCTGCATGCCATTCGGGTTGCGCAACGCAGGGGCAACCTTCCAGCGGCTCATGCACATCACCTTGGGCCCGCAGCTCGGGAAGAATGTGGAGGCATCGTCGGCGACATCATGGTGAAGTCTCGCGAGGCCAAGACCTTGATACAAGACTGGAAGAAACCTTCATGAGCTCAACGCAGTGAGTCTGCGACTCAACCCAGAGAAGTGTGTGTTTGGAGTTCCTCGGGCAAGCTCCTTGGTTTCTCGTGTCCCACCGAGGCATCGAGGCCAACCCAGAAAAGGTCAAAACAGTGGAAGACATGAGTCCACCGAAGACCCTCAGGGAGATGCAGAAGCTCACAGGGCGCGTAACAGCGTTGGGCCGTTTCATCTCCCGATTGGGGGAGCGGGCACCGCCTTTCTTCCGGTGATGAAGAAAGGGGCCCTTCGAGTGGATCAAGAGGCCGACAAGCGCTTCAAGACCTCAAGAGGTACCCGACCAGCCCTCCAAAGGATGGTGGCCCGCGCCTTAGGAGCCCTTGGTACTCTACCTCGCCGCCACTCCTTACTCCGCTAGCGCTGCTCTAGTGGCGGTTAGGGAGGAGCGTCAGGCCAAGACCACGGCGGTCACCCGAGCTAAGGCAAGACCGAATCAGAAGGAACTAGCAGAAGTCAGCACCGCAATGGAGGAAGATCAGCCATCACAGCAGAGCGCACCTAGGGCGGGGGGGACCTCCCGTCCAAGCACCCAGCTTCCGGAGGCGCCGACGCCTCAGGAGGCACCACCGCTTCCGGAGGACGCCACCAGTACCAACGCCCCTAACCTCGTCGAGCACCCGGTGTACTTCGTCAGTACCATGCTACGGGATGCGAGGGCACGGTACCCCATGCCACAGAAGCTCCTCCTGGCACTCCTAGTGGCTTCGCGCAAGCTGCGGCACTACTTCCAGGGTCATCCAATCAAGGTTGTCTCGGGATACCCCCTGGAGAGGGTGCTCAGGAGCTCCAACTCGGCTGGAAGGGTCGCCGAGTGGAACATTGAGCTGCAAGCATTCCAGCTCGAGTTCAGTACGACCAGAGTCATCAAGGGGCTTGTTGGCAGATTTCGTGGCGAATGGATGAAGCGCCTGGCCTCGTGGGCGGCGAGGATCGGTCCCTCTCCCTGTGGAGCGGCGCCCGAAGGTTGGGTCATGTACTTCGACGGAGCGTTCTCCAGACAGGGCGCTGGGGCTGGGGCAGTACTCATATCCCCCTCTCAGGACAAGCTCTTCTATGCTGTGCAGCTCTGTTTCCAGCATGGCGAGAAGTTCTCCAACAATATAGCAGAATACGAGGGGCTGATAGCAGGTCTGAAGGCTGCCGCTGCCCTGGGGGTGAAGCGCCTTACCATCAAGGGCGATTCGCAGCTCCTCGTCAATTTCTCCAACAAGGTGTACGAGCCAAGGGATGAACACATGGAGGCCTACCTCACGGAGGTCCGCAGGATGGAGAAACAGTTCTGGGGGTTGGAGCTGCAGACGTGCCATGGCACCAATCAAGAGGCCGACGACATCGCCAAACGAGCCTCCAGGAGGTTACCCCAGGAGCCGGGTGTCTTTGAGGAATGGCTTTTCAAGCCCTCAGCCCTGCCGCCGTTATCAAGCACGGCACAGCCTCGGGAGGAGCTCCCGCAGCCTCCAGCCTCGGGAGCCCCAGCCTGTGGCCCGGCCTCGGGAGCACGCCTGCTCCTAACAATGGAACCTCAAGGGGAGTGCTGGATCACGGAGCTCAAGAGTTACTTAACGCGCGGGACTTTGCCAGAGAAGGAGGAGGAGGCCGAGTGTGTGGCGCGGCAAGCCACGGCATACAGCATCATGGATGGAGAGCTTTACCGGAGACGACCAAACGACGTATCCCTACGCTGCATCACCAGGGAACAGGGGAAGGAATTATTGGCAGATATACATGGCGGAGATTGTGGGCACCATTCATCGTCACGGACCCTTGTCGGGAAGGCGTTTCGCAGCGGTTTCTATTGGCCCACCACGCTCAATGACGCCATCGACCTCGTGAAGGCTTGCGAGGCTTGCCAATTCCATGCCAAGCAGATCCACCAGCCAGCAGGAGGCCTGCAAACCATTCCCCTCACTTGGCCATTCGCGGTCTGGGGGCTGGACATTCTGGGCCCTTTCCCTCGGGCGCCAGGGGGCTATCGCTACCTCTACGTCGCCGTGGACAAATTCACCAAGTGGGCCGAAGTCGAGGCCGTCTGCGCCATCCCCGTTGGTTCTGCCGTCAAGTTCATCAAGGGCATCGTGAGCCGGTTCGGAGTGTCGAACCGCATCATCACCGACAACGGTTCGTTGTTCACCAGTAACCTTTTTAAAACGTACTGCACTAACCTTGGAACGCAGATATGCTACGCTTCGGTGGCGCACCCCCGCAGCAATGGACAGGCCGAGCGGGCCAATGCAGAGGTCCTGAGAGGCCTCAAGACCAGGACGTTCAATAAGAAGCTGGAAGGCTGCGGCAGAGGCTGGTACGATGAGCTCCCCTCCGTGCTGTGGTCCATCCGTACAACTGCGACCAAGCCAACTGGAGAGACCCCCTTCTTCCTGGTCTACGGAGCTGAAGCGGTCCTCCCTCACGAGGTCAAGCATCGATCCGCGCGGGTCCTGGCGTTCGATGAAACGCAGCAGGGCGCCATGCGGGGGATGGCTCTTGTGCTGGGGAGGAGCACCGTCGGGAAGCTGCTCTGCAAGTGGCAAGGTACCAGCAGACACTCCGGCGATACCACTGCCGTAACATCCGCCCCAGAACTCTTGAGGTAGGATACCTCGTGCTCCGATGGGTCCTCTCCAGGGAGGGACTGCATAAGCTCTCTCCCATGTGGGAGGGCCCATTCAAGGTTGTTCATGTTTCCAGGCCTGGCTCCGTACGCTTGGAGACGCAAGAGGGAGTACCTGTACAAAACGCGTGGAACATCCAGCACCTCCGGAGGTTCTACCCCTGAAAGGCCCGGAGCCTATGAAGAAGGCGAATGCCTGTGAAGTTCATCTTTTTGGAAAAGGCCCAGAGCCTGTGAAGAAGGCGAATGCCTGTGAAGTGCATCTTTTTGGAAAAGGCCCAGATCCTATGAAGAAGGCGAATGCCTGTGAAGCGCATCTTTTTGGAAAAGGCCCAGAGCCTGTGAAGAAGGCGAATGCCTGTGAAGTTCATCCTTTTGGAAAAGGCCCGGAGCCTGTGAAGAAGGCGAATGCCTGTGAAGCTCACCTCTTGGGAAAGGCCCAGAGCCTGTGAAGAGGGCGAACGCCCGTGAATCTTGCTTACCAGAAGAAAGGCCCGGAGCCTGTGAAGAAGGCCCAGTGCTTATGAAGCTCGCCGCCCCGTGACACTCTCACGTAACAATGAGTGGGGTTGTACACGCCCCGGAGTCTCAGGGGTGCCGGCCTCAGGCCCTGGGGCTCCCTCCTACGCCTAGTAGCAGCACTTAGCTCCGCGATGGTGAGAAGACGTCCAAGACTAGACTAGGTGCCGGACGCGGCTTTTCCATTTGCTTTCTGCAGTTGACTGGTTATTCCCATTTGAAGTTTTTATCGAAACTATCGCCCCATTTTGGTCCGTGGTCATTCGATCTTTTTCACCCTCCTGCCTCGTTTTCTCTTGCGCAGGGGCTCGCGAGGCAGAAGCCTCGGGAGCCCCCGCGGGTGTACCTACCCTTATCGCTCAAGTTTCACGGCCCTGGTCCACGGCTGGAGCACCCCTCCTGACCATGCCTCAAGGGCAGCACAACACGAACACGGGGCCAGGGTCGGCCGCCCACGCGGCCACGATCGGGGTTCACTTGCGAATGAGCGCACGACAGAAGGGAATAGTAACAGGATAACAAAAGCAGTACATTAATTAACGACATTGCCCTAAACACGCCCCCACGGGGCCGAACATTGTTCCCTTTTTTGCGCAGGAGAAAAAAGGAAAGAAAAGGACAAAAGCAGGTGAAGCACGCCCCGTGCCGGCTCTCTTGGGAGGCCCGAGCCGCCTCCGGAGCTCAGTCGGACTCCACCTCGCGCTTCACCGGGGCGTGGTGACGAGCGGACCCGCTGCCACCCCCCAAGCAGGCGCGGCGGCGTGGGGGCTGGCCGCGGCCGCTGCTGGAAGAATCGCCACCTGAAGAAGAGTTGGTGAAGCGTGGGGAGTCGCGGGCACCTTGCCGCCACGATCTTGCCCCCTCCGCCCATGACGGGCTGAGTCCTCGGCGTCGATCGTGCGTCCTCGGCAGCACCCCCTGCGGCGACCGTCTTCCCCAAACACCCTCACGTAGAGGGTGGCGTCGCCATCATACTTGAAGTGCTGGGAGCACCGGCGGCGGAGGCCACGCCCGACGCTGCTGAACGCTCTGCTGCCAGCGGGCAGAACAAGTTCCCTGCAGCAGAGACCTCCAGAGAAGCCCACGAAGCCCGGCTACAACAGCCGTCTGCCTGGAGCCAGAGGCCACTCAGGGCGCCATGTGGGAGCTCACCTAGGAGGAAGCACGGGAGCTAAAGCCGGACGCTGAACGGCTCCTCTACCCTCACCAAGAACTCCGGCAGGGCTTCAGCAGCGTGGAGGCGCGGCCTCGGGGGACGAGCGGCCGGGGCACGCCCTCCAACCATGGCCAGCCGCTCGTCGCCATGTTGAGAGCCTCCCTCATGACCGCGGGAGACCGCCGTGGAGGCCACGGGGTGCTTGCGAGGGCGACCTCGACCACGCTTAGGCGGAGGAGAGGAAGATTCGACCTGGCGGCCCTTCCCCTTCTCTGCAGCCGAGAACTTCCTTGGTGGAGCCATGGAGAAGAAGGAGAAACAAGAAAGGATAGACTGGAAGGGCGCGCGCCGTTCCGTACTTATAGCCGGCGGAGGCCAACCGTCAGCCTCCACGATCACCAGTCATCATGCCCAACTCTGCATGCAAGGACCTGTCGAATCCGGGCAGTTACCAAGGCGTCATGGGGGATGCGGTGCACCCACGTCCAATCAACCGCCACGCGGCGCCCAAGGCCGCAGGCTATTAGGGCCTGACGCCGCTTGCCCTTCGCCTCTCACGGCCAAGTCCGGCGGCGTCGTGGCCCGGGGGCTCTTGTCGGCGTTCGAGGAAGGGGTCCCAGACTTGCACTGCGGCCTGCTGCGTGGCTCAAAGGAGGCCAGGGCGGCCCACCTTCATCAACATAGCTCGAGACCCTCGCGAGGGCCAATCCTCGGGCGGACGACCAAACTTCCTCGAGCACGACCTCGTCAGGCTGGCTCACGAGGAGGCGGAGAGTTCAAAGGCGGGGTACCTCGCGAGGTGCCCATGGCGTAGCCATGATGAACAAGGCGCCCGATCGGCGCCAGCCCGCGCAGCGTCCTCCTTTCCTCTTTGGTGCAAAGGGGGCGAGCGCAGGCAAGGGCATCAGGTAAAGGCACCCGTTTCGGTGCAACAAGACCAAGACCAGCCCCAGCGGCTGGAATGCGATCATCGTGGAGCCCAAGCTGGCGTCATCACGAGCCTTTGGCAGGCGAGGACCAACTTTAGTCAGGATAAGTGTACCCGCTGTTCCCCTTCAAAATGGCCAATTGTTGGCGCCCTTCCCGCTCAATATTTGGGAAGAGGCCCAGGGCCTTCGCTTATAAATAGGGGTAGCCACACTCACAGAGAGGAGGACGATCGGATCGAGCAGTCGGAATCCAGAGAGAGAGAAACCCGTTCCTCAAGCTAGAGCGACGGGGCACCACGTAGCAGTTCATCACACCCACCAAGAACAGACCCTCGCGAGGCTGTTCTTCCCTGTACTGTTCTTCGTCGGCCCAGAGGCAATCCACACACCACAAACTAGAGTAGGGTATTACACCACAACGGTGGCCCGAACTAGTATAAATCTTGCGTCTCTTATGTTGTTCTTAATAGTAGTTTAGGTCACTGCGATTCGGCGAGGTACGAGTCGGTGGAGGGTTGGATCTCCGCGCGCACCCCAAAGTTCGAACCTTAAGGGTCTGCCGGAACACGTGATCCGACATAGGGCGCCCGCCGACGGGAGCTGTCTGGGCGACATGGGAGGCGAGGGCGGCTCGGCGCTCGGCGCGGGCCCGACGGGCGTCAGACATGGTTGCGGTGGTCGGGGAAGAACGAGGCGACGAAAGGGAGATTCCGGCGCACCCCTACCTGGCGCGCCAAATGTCGGATTTCGGGTTCCGGCAGACCCTTGAGGTTCGAACACTGGGGTGCGCGCGGAGATCCAACCCTCCACCGTCTCGCACCTCGCCGAATCGCTGGGACCTAAACTACTAAACAGGATAGCACAAGAGACACGGGATTTATACTGGTTCAGGCCACCATTGTGGTGTAATATCCTACTCCAGTGTGTGGTGTGGTAGATTGCCTCTTGGGCAGATGAGGAACAATACAAGGAAAAACAGCCTCGCGAGGGTCTGTTCTTGGCGGGTGCGATAAACTGCTAGGTGGGGTTCAGTCGCCCTAGCTACTGGTTTCTTAATGAGGATTCGGATCTCTCCGCCCTGGGGGTGGCTACTCCTATTTATAGGCGAAGGCCCTGGGCCTCTTCCCAAATATTGAGCGGGAAGGGCGCCAACAATTGGCCATTTTGAAGGGGAACAGCGGGTACACTTATCCTGACTAAAGTTGGTCCTCGCCGCCAAAGGCTCGTGATGACGCTCGCTTGGGCTCCACGATGACTCCCTTCCAGCCGTTGGGCTGGTCTTGGTCTTGTTGCATCGAAATGGATGCCTTTTCTTGATACTCTCGCCTGCGCTTGCTCCCTTTGCACCAAAGGGGAAAGGAGGACACTACGCGGGCTGGCGCCCGACTAGCGCCCTTGGTCGTCATGGCTTGCGTCATGGGCACCTCGCGAGGTACCCTGCCTTGAACTCTCCGCCTCCTCATGAGCCAGCCTGACGAGGCCGTGCCTGAGGAAGCTCCTTGTCATCCGCCCCGCGAGGCTTGGCCCCTCGCGAGGGTCTTGAGCTTGCGTTGATGAAGATGGGCCGTGCTGGGCCTCCTTCGAGCCACGCCACAGGCCGCAGGCAAGCAAGTCTGGGGACCCCCGTTCCCAGAACGTCGACAGTCTTGAATGCCTACTCGCGCATACGTACGGCCAGTGCTCATACACATGGCTGTGGCTGGGTTGGAACGGAGAAACTGCGTCGTCGTCGTGTTCATGGGGAGGCAACAAAATGCGTCGTGTTCATCGGGAGGCAACGGAACACGTGCTGTTCATCGGGAGCCAACCGGCTTGGACGGAACATGCGATGAAAACGTGTCCTGGCGTATCGCAGAACGGAGGAAACGGCCTTGTGTTCGACCGGCCACAGTGGAAACGAGATCCTGTTCATTGGGAGGGGTCTGGCGTACCGCAAAACGGAGGAAACGGACCTCCTACGGTCGAAACGGGGTCCTGTTGATCGGGGGGTGTGGCGTACCGCAAAACAGAGGAAACAGACTTGTGTTGGAGCGCTACGGTTGAAATGGGGGTCCTGTTCATCGGAAGGGGTGTGGCATACCGCAAAACGGGACTCCACGGGATAATGTTCATCTCCACCGAAGACCTCCTCCAGCCTCCACGGGCTACTGTTCATCCACCGTCGACCTCCTCCAGCCTCCACCTACGACTGTTCATCCACGGGCTCCACCTCGCGCTCCTCCACCGGCTACTGTTCAACCAGCCCTCTCCACGGGGGTCCTGTTCAACCACCCCTCCACGGGATACTTTCATCTAGCCCTTCCCCGGCTACTATTCAACCACCCCTCCACCGGCTACTGTTCAACCAGCCCTCCATGGGGTCCTGTTCATCCAGCCCTACACGGGGTCATGTTCATCCACTGGCTCGATCGATTGGGCTACTATTCATCCAGCGGCAACGGCCACTACTACCACGGGTTCCTGTTCATCCAACCCCCACCGGGAACTGTTCATCCAAAACCCCCCAACAACACTCACTGTTCATCCAGAGGCAGCATCGATCGGCTTCAGTTAGTAGCAGTAGCGAAGGAATCACTCGGTCGGGTTCAGTTAACAGCAAGGGATTGATCAATCGCTCGGGTTCAGTAACGCGTAGCCTACAGTGCAATCGCTTGGGTTCAGTTAGAGCCAAACCCTCGCACACACACGCGCGTACGTATGAGATAAACGCACATCGCTCGGCCCCCGACCACCCACCGTAACCGGGAACTCCCCCGATATTTTCCTCGCCCTCGCTTATACCACGGTTTTCTCCATCATGGATGGCCCAAAGAATGTCATGCAACTGCGTCTCCGGCCCGCCCAGGACGAAAAGCCCATTTTCTGTCATGATTTTTTGCCATAGAATTAGGACCCCACCACATCTATGATGATACCGGGTTTTGTCACAATTATTGTCATAGAAGTGTCATAAGTATGACAAAAAAAATTCGTTCGGCCCAAAATGTCATGGATGTGTCTATTTTTGTAGTGGTGGATCTCTGACAGGTACTTGTTACTGAAAGTCTGAGCAGAATATAACTTGTATTCAGACCGGATGTCTGCAATACTATGCTATCAGCTGAACATCTCATTGCTTTTAACTGAGTTCCTTGGTGTATATCTTTAATTCTCACGGCTTCTTCTGATCCAGTGTCGATTGATGAGCAATTTTCCATAAGGGGGTAACACTGAGGATTCAAACCAAGAAGCACGAGAAAATGATTTATTTCAACAAAGCACACAACAAATAAGCTACAAAGCTACACCACACAGGCACACACAAGCATGATACTACAACAGATGCACATGCACTACACGCATGACTAAACCCTACGCTTGAGCAAACGCTTGGGAGTTGACGAAGAAACTAAGGGAGTAGCGAGTGGAACAGCTGACTCCGAAACTCCAGAGGGATGAAGCGGAGGGGTTGGAGAAGCTGGCGGAGACTGAGGTAGGGCGGCACCAAGGAATCTCCTGGCTCGAATCGCGTCTCGAACTAACTCGGAAATAAGAAGACACTCGACCGTCATGTAACGGGACATGGCGAGGATAGCCGGGACATCTTGAGGGTTGATAGACGGGAACTTGATCCTCTTAGGATTCTTGACGATGGTGGGATAGTACTGATAAGCACAGTTCTCTTTCACCATGCTCACTTGATGATGAAGACCGGTGGTTGATACGTCCATTTTGCATCATGCTTTTATATCTATATTTATTGAATTATGGGCTGTTATTACATGTTATATCACAATAGTTATGCCTATTATTATTTTACAAGGTTTACATAAGGAGGGAGAATGCCGGCAGCTGGAATTCTGGGCTGGAAAAGGAGCAAATATTAGAGACCTATTCTGTGCAACTCCAAAAGTCCTAAAACTCCATGAAAGTCATTTTTGGAAAATATAAAAAATATTGAGCGGAAGAAGTTCACCAGAGGGGGACCCACCTGGCCACGAGGGTGGGGGCGCGCCCTACCCCCCCAGGGCGCGCAGCCTACCTCGTGGGCCCCCTGTTGGCTCTCTGATGGCCATCTTCTACTATTTGAGGTCTTTCGTCAAGAAAAAAAATCATAAGCAACCTTTCGGGACGAAACTCCGCCGCCACGAGGCGGAACCTAGGCGGAACCAATCTAGGGCTCCGGCAGAGCTGTTCTGCCGGGGACACTTCCCTACGGGAGGGGGAAAACATCGCCAACTTCATCACCAACGCTCCTCTCATCGGGAGAGGGCAATCTCCATCAACATCTTCACCAGCACCATCTCCTCTCAAAACCCTAGTTCATCTCTTGTATTCGATTCTTGTCTCCAAGTCCGGGATTGGTACTAGTAGGTTGCTAGTAGTGTTGATTACTCCTTGTAGTTGATGCTAGTTGGTTTATTTGGTGGAATATCATATGTTCAGATCCTTTATGCATATTAGTACCCCTCTGATTATGAACATGAATATGCTTTGTGAGTAGTTACGTTTGTTCCTAAGGACATGGGAGAAGTCTTGCTATTAGTAGTCATGTGAATTTGGTATTCGTTCGATATTTTGATGAGATGTATGTTGCTACCCTCTAGTGGTGTTATGTGAACATCGACTACATAACACTTCACCATTATTTGGGCCTAGAGGAAGGCATAGGGAAGTAATAAGTAGATGATGGGTTGCTAGAGTGACAGAAGCTTAAACCCTAGTTTATGCGTTGCTTCGTAAGGGGCTGATTTGGATCCATATGTTTCATGTTATGGTTAGGTTTACCTTAATAATTTTGTTGTAGTTGCGGATGCTTGCAATATAGGTTAATCATAAGTGGGATGCATGTTCAAGTAAGAACAGCACCCAAGCACCGGTCCACCCACATATCAAATTATCAAAGTACCGAACGCGAATCATATGAACGTGATGAAAACTAGCTTGACAATAATTCTCATGTGTCCTCGGGAGCGCTTTTCCTTATATAAGAGTTTGTCCAGGCTTGTCCTTTGCTAAAAAAGGATTGGGCCACCTTGCTGCACTTTACTCACTTTTTTTACTTGTTTCTCGTTACAAATTATCCTATCACAAAACTATCTGTTACCACTTATTTCAGTACTTGCAGAGAATACCTTGCTGAAAACCGCTTATTATTTCCTTCTGCTCCTCGTTGGGTTCGACACACTTACTTATCGAAAGGACTACGATAGATCCCCTATACTTGTGGGTCATCAAGACTCTTCTCTGGCGCCATTGCTGGGGAGTGAAGCGCCTTTGGTCGGTGGAATTTGGTAAGGAAAAATTTATATAGTGTGCTGAAATTTACTGTCACTTGTTACTATGGAAAGTAATCCTCTGAGGGGCTTGTTCGGGGTACCTTCACCCTGACCAGTAGAGCAAAGAGTTGCTCCTCAACCTACTAAACCTAATGAAAATGAAAATATTCCCTTTGAAGTTCCTTCGGGTATGATTGACACACTGCTAGCTAATACTTTTACAGGAGATGGAACAAAGCATCCTGATGAGCACCTAATATATGTGGATGAAGTTTGTGGATTATTTAAGCTTGCAGGTATACCCGATGATGTTGTTAAGAAGAAGGTTTTCCCTTTATCTTTGAAGGGAGACGCATCGACACGGTATAGGCTATGTGATGATACGAGGTCATGGAACTATAAACAAATGAAATTGGAATTTCATCAGAAGTATTATCCTATGCATCTTGTTCATCGTGATCGCAATTATATATATAATTTCTGGCCTCGAAAAGGAGAAAGCATCGCTCAAGCTTGGGGGAGGCTTAAATCAATGTTATATTGATGCCCCAATCATGAGCTCCCAAGAGAAATAATTCTTCAAAGTTTTTATGCTCGGCTTTCTGAAAACAATCATACCCTGCTCGGTACTTCATGTGCTGGCTCTTTTATGATGAAGACTATTGAATTCAAATGGAATTTATTGGATAGAATTAAACGCAACTCTGAAGATTGGGATCTTGACGAAGGTAAGGAGTCGGGTATGACACCTAGGTTTGATTGTGTTACATCTTTTATGGATACCGATATTTTCCATAAGTTTAGCACTAAATATGGACTTGACTCTGAGATAGTAGCTTCTTTCTATGAATCCTTTGCTACTTATGTTGATCTCCCCCAAGGAGAAGTGGTTTAAATATCATCCTCCCATAGAAGTAAAAGTAGCTGCACCTACTAAAGTTGAAGAAAAGATTGTCACTTATAATGATCCTGTTGTTCCTACTTCTTATGTTGAGAAACCACCCTTCCCTGTTATAATAAAGGATCATGCTAAAGCTTCAACTGTGGTTTTTATAAGCAATATTAGAACTTATACACCTCCTAAGCAAATTAAAGTTGAACCTAATGTTGCTATTGTTAAAGATCTCTTAGCTGATAATATTGATGGGCATGTTATTAAATTCTGCGATGAAACTGCTAGAATTGCCAAACCCTTTGCTAAAGATAAACAAAGACCTGTGGTAGGCGTGCCTGTTATTTCTGTTAAGATAGGAGATCATTGTTATCATGGCTTATGTGATATGGGTCCTAGTGCTAGTGTTATATCTCATACTTTATACGAAGAAATTAAGCATGAAATTTCACCTGCTGAGTTAGAAGGTATTGATGTTACAATTAAACTTGCCAATAGAGATACTATATCAGCAATGTGAATTGTTAGAGATGTTGAAGTCTTGTGTGGGAAAACTAAATATCCTGCTGATTTTCTTCTTCTTGGTTCCCCACAAGATAGCTTTTGTCCCATTATATTTGGTAGACCCTTCTTGAACACTGTTAATGCTAAGATAGACTGCGAAAAGAATGTTGTTACTATTGGCTTGGGTGATATGACTCATGAGTTTAATTTCTCTAAATTTAGTAGACAACACCGTGAAGAAGAATTTCCTAGTAAGGATGAAATTATTGCTCTTGCTTCTATTTCCGTACCTCCTAGCGATCCTTTAGAACAATATTTTCTAGACCATGAAAATGGTATGTTTATGAATGAAAGAAGGGAAATAGATGAAGTATTCTTTAAGCAGGAACCTATTCTGAAAAACAATTTACCTGTTGAAATCCTAGGGGATCCTCCTCAACCCAAGGGTGATCCCGTGTTTGAGCTTAAACCGTTGCCTGATAATCTTAAATATGCTTATCTTGATGAAAAGAAGATATATCATGTTATTATTAGTGCTAACCTTTCAGAGCGTGAAGAAGAGATATTACTGAAAACTCTGAAGAAGCACCGTGCTGCTATTGGATATACTCTTGATGATCTTAAGGGCATTAGTCCCACTCTATGTCAACATAAAATAAATTTGGAAGAAGATGCCAAACCGGTTCGTGATCATCAACGGCGGCTGAATCCTAAGATGAAAGAAGTGGTAAGAAAAGAAATACTAAAGCTTCTGGAGCCAGGTATAATTTATACCGTTGCTGATAGTCAGTGGGTAAGTTCTTTCCATTGTGTCCCTAAGAAGGGAGGTATTACTGTTGTTCCTAATGATAAAGATGAATTGTTTCCGCAAAGAATTATTACAGGTTATAGGATGGTAATTGATTTCCGTAAATTAAATAAGGCCACTAAGAAAGATCATTACCCCTTACCTTTTATTGATCAAATGCTAGAAAGACTATGCAAACATACACATTATTGCTTTCTAGATGGTTATTCTGGTTTCTCTCAAATACCTGTGTCAGCTAAAGATCAGTCAAAGACCACTTTTACTTGCCCTTTTGGTACTTTTCTTATAGATGTATGCCTTTTGGTTTATGTAACGCACCTGCTACCTTTCAAAGATTCATGATGGCTATATTCTCTGACTCTTGTGAAAAGATTTGTGAGGTTTTCATGGATGACTTTTCTGTCTATGGATCCTCTTTTGATGATTGCTTGAGCAATCTTGATCGAGTTTTGCAGAGATGTGAAGAAACTAATCTTGTCTTTAATTGGGAAAAGTGCCACTTTATGGTTAATGAAGGTATCGTCTTGGGGCATAAAGTTTCTGAAAGAGGTATTGAAGTTGATAAAGCCAAGGTTGATGCTATTGAAAAGACACCATGTCCCAAGGTAATCAAATGTATAAGATGTTTCCTTGGTCGCGCTAGATTTTAAAGGAGGTTCATTAAGGACTTCTCAAAAATTTCTCGGCCTCTGACTAATTTATTACAAAAAGATATACCATTTGTCTTTGATGATGATTGTATAGAAGCATTTGAAATACTTACGAAAGCATTGATCTCCGCACCTATTGCTCATCCACCTGATTAGAATTTACCCTTTGAAATTTTGTGTGATGCTAGTGATTATGCTGTAGGTACTGTTCTAGGGCAAAGAGTTGATAAGAAATTAAATGTTATTCAATATGCTAGTAAAACTCTAGACAATGCTCAGAGAAATTATGCTACTACTGAAAAGGAATTCTTAGCAGTTGTATTTGCTTGTGATAAGTTCAGACCTTATATTATTGATTCTAAAGTAACTATTCACACTGATCATGCTGCTATTAAATATCTTATGGAAAATAAAGATGCTAAACCTAGACTTATTAGATGGGTTCTCTTGCTACAAGAATTTGATTTGCATATTGTTGATAGAAAGGGAGCTGAGAACCCCATTGCAGACAACTTGTCTAGATTAGAAAATGTTCTTGATGACCCACTACCTATTGATGATAGCTTTCCTAATGAGTAACTAAATGTCATAAATGCTTCTCGTAGTACTCCGTCGTATGCTGATTATGCCAATTATATTGTTGCTAAATTTATACCACCTAGTTTCACATACCAACAAAAGAAAAAGTTTTTCTATTATTTGAGACATTACTTTTGGGATGACCCACATCTTTATAAAGAAGTAGTAGATGGTGTTATTAGACGTTGTATACCTGAGCATGAACATGAACAGATCCTACGCAAGTGTCACTCCGAAGCTTATGGAGGGCACCACGCTGGAGATAGAACTGCACATAAGGTATTGCAATCTGGTTTTTATTGGCCTACTCTCTTCAAGGATGCCCGTAAGTTTGTATTATCTTGTGATGAATGTCAAAGAATTGGTAATATTAATAGACTTCAAGAAATGCCTATGAATTATTCGCTTGTTATTGAACCATTTGATGTTTGGGGCTTTGATTATATGGGACCTTTTCCTACCTCTAATGGATATACACATATTTTAGTTGTTGTTGATTATGTTACTAAGTGGGTAGAAGCTATTCCAACTAGTAGTGCTGATCATAACACTTCTACTAAAATTCTTAAAGAAGTCATATTCCGAGGTTTGGAGTCCCTAGATATTTAATGACTGATGGTGGTTCACATTTTATTCATGGTGCTTTCTGAAAAATGCTTGCTAAGTATGATGTTAATCATAGAATTGCATCTCCATATCACCCTCAGTCTAGTGGTCAAGTAGAATTGAGTAATAGAGAACTCAAATTAATTTTGCAAAAGACTGTCAATAGGTCTAGAAAGAATTGGTCCAAGAAACTTGATGATGCATTATGGGCCTATAGAACTGCATATAAAAATTCTATGGGTATGTCTCCGTATAAAATGGTTTATGGAAAAGCATGTCACTTACCTCTCGAACTAGAACATAAGGCTTATTGGGATATTAAAGAGATCAATTATGATTTCAAACTTGCCGGAGAGATCAGGTTATTTGATATTAGCTCACTGGATGAATGGAGAACCCAAGCTTATGAAAATGCCAAGTTGTTTAAAGAAAAAGTTAAAAGATGGCATGACAAAAGAATACAAAAGCGTGAGTTTAATGTAGGTGATTATGTATTGCTATACAACTCTCGTTTAAGATTTTTTTTGTAGGAAAACTTCTCTCTAAATGGGAAGGCCCTTACGTTATCGAGGAGGTCTATCGTTCCGATGCCATAAAAATCAACAATTTCGAGGGCACAAATCCGAAGGTGGTAAACGGTCAAAGGATCAAACATTATATCTGAGGTAATCCTATAAATGTTGAAATCAATGTTATTGAAACCGTAACCCCAGAGGAATACATAAGTGACACTTTTCGGAATGTTTCAGACTCTGAAAAGGAATAGGTATGTGGTACGGTAAGTAAACCGACTCCAAAACAGTTTTTAAGCAATATTTCTCTGTTTTGGAATATTTAGAAAAATAGAATAATAAGTAGCAGTCTGAGAAGGACACGAGGGCCCCACGAGGGTGGATGGCGTGCCCTACCTCCCTGGGCACGCCCCTACCTCGTGGGCACCTCGTGTGCCTTCCGGACTCCGTTTTCTTGCATAATACGTATTTTGGTCGGTAAAAATTCATTATATATTTTCCCGGAGGTTTTGACTCCCGTATCACGCAAATATCCTCTGTTCTTGTTTCGAGTTGTTCTCTATCAGGGTTGCCAAGGCCAGGCATCATGTCGTCCCCCTCCTCCAACAATGGTGACAAAGATGCTTCGCTAATGAAGATAGAGCTGAAGAGGGAAGAACCCATGGAGATTAACAAGGATGAAGGGATCAGGAAGGCCACGGAGAACCAAGCTCCAGCAGCAGAAGACATCCTTCAACTTGATCACAATCTTCTTACCCCAACTGAGATCGAAGCTTTCAAGATGATTGAGTTAGCTCGTATTCAAAACAAGTATCTCACAAGTGAAAATGTTTTATTGAAGGAGCATATCGTTGCACTCAAGGGCATAATTCACAAGTTGGAGGACCTCTTACACTCGATGTGCGACTATCCATCACCTCCACCTTCTTCACCAGGAAAGGACACATAATCACATGGGTATGGGCACTCCCCTTGGCAACTGCCAAGCTTGGGGGAGGTGCCCCGGTATCGTATCACAACCACATCTCCTATCTTTACCGTTTTTCTTAGTTCGATCCTATTAGTAGTATCTTGATCTAGTAGAAAAAAGTTTATGGCATGATCTAGTTTTGAGTTTTGCTTTATGATCTCTCTATGTAATCGAGTCTGTGAGCTATATAATAAAGATTAGTGTTGAGTCAAGGGCTTGATTATTTTGCCATGATCTTGAGTGAATAGAATTAAAAGAATAAAAAGAAACAAGAGTTCATATTGATCTTATTGAGAGTAATGACTTCACATAGAAAGAGTATGATGATTAAAAGTTGTTGGGAGTTGGCAGACATAGCTTTGGTCATTGTTGCAATTAATAGGAAGTAATAAGGAAAGAGAGGTTTCACATATAAATATATTATTATTGACATCTTTTATGATTGGGAGCACTCATTAAAATATGACATGCTAAAGAGTTGATGTTGGACAAGGAAGACAACGTAATGGGTTACGTTCTCTTATATCTGAGATAAAGTATATTGTCATGGATCGTCCAACATGTTGAGCTTGCCTTTCCCCCTCATGCTAGCCAAATTCTCAACACCAAGTAGAGATACTACTTGTGCTTCCAAAACCCGTAAACCAGTTTTGCCATGAGAGTCCACCATATCTACCTATGGATTGAGTAAGATCCTTCAAGTAAGTTGTCATCGGTGCAAGCAATAAAAATTGCTCTCTAAATATGTATGATTTATTTGTGAGGGAGAAAAAAAGCTTTATATGATCTTGTGATGTAGAAGTAATAAAAGCGACGGACTGCATAATAAAGGTCTATATCACAAGTGGAAATATAAAGTGACATTCTTTCGCACTAAGACTTTGTGCGTCCAACCCTTAAGCGCATGACAACCTCTGCTTCCCTCTGCGAAGGGCCTATCTTCTATTATTATCCTCTATCTTATGAAAGAGTCATGGTGACCTTCACCTTTCCTTTTTACATTTTATGCTTTGGCAAGCACAATATGTTGGAAAGATCCTGATTGATATATCTAATTGGATGTAGGGGGGCATGAATTATTATTGTTGACATTACCCTTGAGATAAAAGGTTGGGAGGCGAAACTATAAGCCCCTATCTTTCTTTTTGTCCGATTAATACTCCGCAACCACAAGTATCGCGTGAGTGTTAGCAATTATGAAAGACTAAATGATAGTTGAGTATGTGGACTTGCTATTAAGCTATGACATAGACTCTTTCTGATGTTATGATAAATTGCAATTGCTTCAATGACTGAGATTATAGTTTGTTGGTTCTCAATAAAGTTTATGATTCGTACTCTACATTGTGAATGGATTATTACTTGAACATAAGAAATCATATGACAATATCTACTTATGTTGCTGTTATGAGAATAATCATGATGCCTTCATGTTCGTATTTTATTTTTTATCGACGCCTCTACATCTAAACATGGGGACATATTTATCGTTATCGGCTTTCGCTTGAGGATAAGCAAGGTCTAAGCTTGGGGGAGTTGATACGTCCATTTTGCATCATACTTTTATATCGATATTTATTTCATTATGGGCTGTTATTACATGTTATATCACAATACTTATGCATATTCTCTCTTATTTTACAAGGTTTACATAAGGAGGGAGAATGCCGGCAGCTGGAATTCTAGGTTGGAAAAGGAGGAAATATTACAGACCTATTATGTGCAACTCCAAAAGTCCTGAAACTCCATGAAAGTCATTTTTGGAAAATATAAAAATATTGAGCGGAAGAAATTCACCAGAGGGGGACCCACCTGGCCACGAGGGTGGGGGGCGCACCCTACCCCCAGGGCGCGCCCCCTACCTCGTGGGCCCCCTATTGGCTCTCCGATGGCCATCTTCTGCTATATGAGGTTTTCATCGAGAAAAAAAATCATAAGCAACCTTTCGGGACGAAACACCGCCGCCACGAGGCGGAACCTTGGCGGAACCAATCTAGGGCTCCGGCAGAGCTGTTCTGCCGGGGACACTTCCCTCCGGGAGGGGGAAAACATCGCCAACATCATCACCAACGCTCCTCTCATCGGGAGAGGGCAATCTCCATCAACATCTTCACCAGCACCATCTCCTCTCAAAACCCTAGTTCATCTCTTATATTCAATTCTTGTCTCCAAGTCCGGGATTGGTACAAGTAGGTTGCTAGTAGTGTTGATTACTCCTTGTAGTTTATGCTAGTTGGTTTATTTGGTGGAAGATCATATGTTCAGATCCTTTATGCATATTAATACCCCTCTGATTATGAACATGAATATGCTTTGTGAGTAGTGACGTTTGTTCCTGAGGACATGGGAGAAGTGTTGCTATTAGTAGTCATGTGAATTTGGTATTCGTTTGATATTTTGATGAGATGTATGTTGTCTAGCCGCTAGTGGTGTTATGTGAACGTCGACTACATAACACTTCACCATTATTTGGGCCTAGAGGAAGGCATTGGGAAGTAATAAGTAGATGATGGGTTGCTAGAGTGACAGAAGCTTAAACCCTACCTAGTTTATGCGTTGCTTCGTAAGGGGCTGATTTGGATCCATATGTTTCATGCTATGTTAGGTTTACCTTAATACTTTTGTTGTAGTTGCGGATGCTTGCAATAGAGGTTAATCATAAGTGGGATGCTTGTTCAAGTAAGAACAGCACCCAAGCACCGGTCCACCCACATATCAAATTATCAAAGTACCGAACGCGAATCATATGAACGTGATGAAAACTAGCTTGACAATAATTCCCATGTGTCCTCGGGAGCGCTTTTCCTTATATAAGAGTTTGTCCAGGCTTGTCCTTTGCTACAAAAGGATTGGGCCACCTTGCGGCACTTTACTCACTTTTGTTACTTGTTGCTTGTTACAAATTATCCTATCACAAAACTATCTGTTACCACTTATTTCAGTACTTGCAGAGAATACCTTGCTGAAAACCGCTTATTATTTCCTTCTGCTCCTCGTTGGGTTCGACACTGTTACTTATCGAAAGGACTACGATAGATCCCCTATACTTGTGGGTCATCACTGGTTCCTTCCATTGTAGCAAGCTAAACAGCATGCTCGGGTGTAGCGCCGTAACCATCATGGAAACTGTAGGTGCGCTTACCAACTGGAATCGAGGCTGACAGATGGACATGAGCAACATACTCCAGGATTCTTCCTCCAGCAGAAAACTGGAATACTTGATAATGGGGTGGATCTTCGCAGGGATAAATGCTACGCCACATATCACCAAGGAGGGCGGCAAAGCTGAGAGATGCAGTAGTGGGACTGCAATAGGAACAGCGTCGGGAGCTCTGGGGCTGACATTGAACTCATGGAAGCTGACCGCCATCTACGCACGAAACAAGGGTTAGGTGTAACCGAATAAGACTATATGCAGCAAACAAATGTAGGAAGCAAATACACAACAAGACCCTATACTATCATTTTCTAACATTCCAACGGACTAGGACGCTCTACAGCCAGACCTGCTCTGATACCAAGCCCTGTGGCACCCTGGCTCAAAAACCAGAACGCCCCGTATTCCAGCCCAGAGATCGAGGTGAAGTCTTCTTGAAGACACTTCTTAACATAGAACAAACCATCTCTATTACAACATGAATACGAATACAAGGTCTCTGCTAGAATAACACCGGCATGGCGACGCTACGCCAACCACAATTACTATATGCAAGCAGCATAACAACTCGAGACAGCAGAACCTCTACTGGCAGCGGAACAACGAATGATGATGATGGGCTCCAATTCCCAGGGACTCTGGCTGGAATGTTTATCCTAGCTCACGAACATTGGAACCACACCAAAAAAGCAAGCAACCAGTCACGACCTGCAAACTGGCATGACACACCATGTCAGTACATTGAATGTACTTGCAAGCTCACAATAACCAAAAGCAGTCAAGACAGACAACAACATGGCATTAACAGGTTAAAGCAATCATGAGCATGATACATGGCATGAACAAACTGAACATGATACGGCTAGAATAACATTAGCATGGCATGAGCATATGAACATGATGACACTACATGCAACAGGTTAACATCATCATGCACCAACTTACTCTTATTTGGCGGTTACCTCATAACCATCTCATGCATCAACTTACCAACATCGGTATCCACGATACCGCCGTGAACGTCTCGCAATCACATAACGATCAACCAACTTCGATATCCATGATACCTCCATGATCCTCTCTCGATCACAACCACCTCTTTCTCATCATCGAACTGGGGTCATAATTAATCAAGTTATTTTTATAGTTGGCTCATAGTGTGACCGACTACGAACTGGGCCCATATCCGTGGGCGCAACTATCGATAGAATAAACAAACACTTTGAAGAGGTTAGTACACTCTACCCACACCACGGAACCCATGGCCTCGTGCTCCCATTCGGCTGGACCAACGGCATTCCGACATCGAGAGGGCCCGTACCTGGGTAAAAACATCGTGTCCCTTGTCTCCTGTTACCATCCGCCTAGACGCACAGTTCAGGACCCCGTACCCGAGATCCGCTGGTTTTGACACCGACATTGGTGCTTTCATTGAGAGTTCCTCTGTGTCGTCATCTTTAGGCCCGATGGCTCCTCCAATCATCAACAACGATGCGGTCTAGGGTGCGACTTTTCTCCCCGGACAGATCTTCGTATTCGGCGGCTTTGCACTGCGGGCCAATTCGCTTGGCCATCTGGAGCAGATCGAAAGCTACGCCCCTGGCCATCAGGTCAGATTTGGAAGTTTGAACTACACGGCTGAATTCCGTGGAGACTTGATCTTCGACGGGTTCGAGCCACAGCCGAGCGCGCCGCACTGTTACGATGGACATGATCTAGCTCTGCCGCCGAACAGTGCCCTAGAGGCCGCACCCGTGTCCGCTCCGACCCTCGGCTCGGAGCCGACTGCCCCAATCGAGGACGGGTGGCTGGACACCGCCTCGGGGGCTGCAATCTCTGGCGATCGAGCGAACACCAGCCTTGTCCTGCGAAGCTTGTGACTCCAAGGTGCCGGACTCCCCTCCGGACTCCGAACCTTCCGTGCCCTGCCAATCAAATCCGATTGGCGCCGATCATGGAGTTCACCGCTGCGGACATCTTTAGCTTTTCGCCCTTGGCGACATTCTGAATTCACTAAAGTCTCTCTCTTTATCAGGAGAGCCCTGGCCGGACTATGGTCAGCAAGGTTGGGATGTGGACGACGAAGAAATTCAAAGCCCACCCACCACCCACTTCGTAACCACTATCGATGATTTAACCGACATGCTCGACTTCGACTCCGATGACATCGACAGTATGGACGCCGATGCAGGAGACGACCAAGAACCAGCGCCTACAGGGCACTGGAAGGCCACCTCGTCGTATGACATATACATGGTGGACACCCAAAAGAAGGGAACAACGATGGAACAACGGAGGATGAACCCTCCAAGAAGCAGCCTAAGCGCCGGCGTCAGCGGCAGCGCTCTAAATCCCGCCAAAGCAAAAACGGTGATTCCGGCACGGGAGACAATAACACCCCGGACAGTGCCGAAGACAGCCCCCTCCAGCAGTTTTCAACGCAGGAGGATGGAGAAACCAGCCCTCATGACAGAGCGGCAGACAGAGAGGTAGAGGACGATAATTACATGCCTCCTTCCGAAGACGAGGCATGCCTCGACGACGACGAATTTGTCGTGCCTGAGGATCCCGTCGAACAAGAGCGTTTCAAACGCAGGCTTATGGCCACGGCGAGCAGCCTCAAGAAAAAACAGCAACAACTTAGAGCTGACCAAGTCTTGCTAGCCGACAGATGGATTGAAGTCCTTGCGGCCGAAGAGTACGAACTCGAACGCCCCTCCAAGAGCTACCCAAAACGCAGGCTGCTACCCCGATTAGAGGAGGAAGCACCTAGACCTACATCACCAGCGCATGATGCGGCCGACCGGCCACCTCGTGGCCGCGATAGAGAGGCCTCTCGGCCCTCCACTCAAGCCGCACTCCGGCGTCGCTCAAAGAATACCAAGGCACGGGGAAATGCACCAGACCTGCGAGATATATTGGAGGACAAGGCAAGGCAAACAAGATCGATCTATGGATCGTGTGGGCGCCCCACAACACGTGATGATAACCGTCATGCCGGATATGGTAAATCCGGCCGGGCCGAACAAAGTAGACAAAGCTCGTTTGAGCTACGTCGTGATATAGCCCAGTACAGAGGCGTCGCACACCCACTATGCTTCACAGATGAAGTAATGGATCATCAAATCCCCGAGGGTTTCAAACCTGTAAACATCGAATCATACGATGGCACAACAGATCCTGCGGTATGGATCGAGGATTATCTCCTTCATATCCACATGGCCCTTGGTGATGATCTACGCCATCAAATACCTCCCACTCAAGCTTAAAGGACCAGCTCGGCATTGGCTTAACAGCTTGCCAGCAGAATCAATTGGTTGTTGGGAGGACCTGGAAGCCGCATTCCTCGAAAATTTCTAGGGCACCTATGTGCGACCACCAGATGCCGATGACCTAAGCCACATAATTCAGCAGCCAGAGGAATCGGCCAGACAATTCTGGACACGGTTCCTAACCAAGAAAAATCAAATAGTCGGCTGCCCAGACGCAGAGGCCCTTGCAGCCTTCAAACATAACATCCATGACGAGCGGCTTGCCCGGCACCTAGGACAGGAAAAGCCGAAATCCATGGCAGCCCTCACAACACTCATGACCCGCTTTTGCGCGGGAGAAGACAGCTGGCTAGCTCGGAGTAATAACATGACCAAGAGCCCTGGTAATTCGGATACCAAGGACAGCAATGGCAGGTCGCGTCGCGACAAGCACAAGCGCCGCGTGCTTGGCGACAATGCTGAGGATCTGGCAGTTAATGCGGATTCAGAGCTCTAAACCGGTATCCGGAAAAAGCCATTTAAAAGAAATACTCCAGGCCCGTCCAGTTTGGACCGAATACTCGATCGCTCGTGCCAGATACACGGCACCCCCGAAAAACCAGCCAATCACACCAACAGGGATTGTTGGGTGTTCAAGCAGGCAGGCAAGTTAAGTGCCAAAAACAGAGACAAGGGGCTGCATAGCGATGACGAGGAGGAGCCCCGGCCGCCGAACGATAGGGGACAGAAGGGCTTCCCCCCACAAGTGCGGACGGTGAACATGATATACGCAACCCACATCCCGAAAAGGGAGCGGAAGCATGCACTCAGGGACGGAGATGCGTTGGAGCCAGTCGCCCCAAAGTTCAACCCATGGTCCTCTTGCCCGATCACTTTGGATCGAAGGGACCACCCCACTAGCATCCGCCATGGCGGATTCGCCGCATTCGTTCTAGACCCAATCATTGACGGATTTCACCTCACTAGAGTCCTTATGGATGGCGGCAGCAGCCTGAACCTGCTTTATCAGGATAATGTGCAAAAAATGGGCATAGATCCCTCAAGGATTAAACCCACAAAGATGGCCTTTAAAGGCGTTATACCAGGTGTAGAGGCCAACTGTACAGGCTCGTTTACAATTGAGGTGGTCTTCGGATCCCCGGATAATTTCCAAAGCGAGGAGTTAATCTTTGACATAGTCCCGTTCCACAGTGGCTATCACGCACTGCTCGGACGAACCGCATTTGTAAAGTTCAATGCGGTGCCGCACTATGCATACCTCAAGCTCAAGATGCCAGGCCCTCGAGGAGACATTACGGTCAATGGAAACACTGAACGCTCTCTCCGAATGGAGGAGCATACGGCGGCCCTCGCGGCAGAAGTACAAAGCGGCCTCTCAAGGCAATTCTCCAGTCCGGCTATTAAACGTCCCGACACCGTCAAGCACGCCCAGAGTAACCTACAACAAGACCGCCTGGCACGTTCTGAGCAAGCGTAGCAATGCGGCCCCAACCCCAGCCCTCGCGAAATTGCAAAACCAGTACTACGCGTACATAACTACGCTCTGCAAATACCATGGGCATAGGGGGAGGGGCACGACCACGGCATGCCCAAAATGCGGCTCAACCGCACTAGGGGCTCGATTTTGTCATTCTTTTCTTACTTTCAGGACTCCACTCACGGAAGGCATGTCCGGAAGTACAATCACCGAACACACGATGCAACAGCCGGGAGGCGAAAGCTACGTCGAGTGTCCAGGTGGTCTCTATAACGAGCAGTATACTTGTTTCACATATCATCCCACAGCTCGCCCCTGGAGGGGGACATGTCAAATAGTCACATCTCTTGCTTATCGCACTATTTGTATCGTCCTGCTTTACCCGCAGCCTTTTCGAATAAACAATACATAGCTTTTGTCTATTATTGCATTCCCTTTTTTATCTATATATGTTCATTAATGACATGTTGCACCCGTACACTTTGGTACGGCCAAATACACCAAGGGCTTAAGTACCCCAACATAAGTTGTGATAAGTTCGAACACTTTCACAAGTGTGGCACCCCGAACTTATAGCATTATATACATCGGCTCTGAATCATGTCTTGGGTCAATAGTTGGGTTTGCCCGGCTCCCATGTTTTGGTACCTTACGTTCCGTTATATCGGCTAAGGTAGCACTTGGGAGAACCACTGCGATGTGCCCCGATTGAGCTGGGCTAAGCACCTCAGTGGAGAAAGCTAAAACTGACCGTCATGATAGGGCGAGAGCTGGTCGCTGTTCGAGAGGTTTTGAGTCCCTAAAGACTTATGCCGCTTAGGCGAGGAGTCGGCTTTGTCCAGCCTAGGCGTGGATAGCGCCCGAACTCGGTCTTCGAATACTAGGGCTTCACCGAAATTTAAATTATAGAATTCTATGGCTAAGTGAGAGTGTTCAAGCATTATAGTCCGATTGCCTTGTTCGTTGTGTTGGCGCCTCCTCGAAGGACCCAAGAATGGGTAAAAAGCGCTCAAGTTTATCCCAACACCCAAGCATGGGGCGAAGCCGACGACTCGCCATCTCTCAAATTTAATATCTGACCGCCTGAAGGTAATATTTTAAATTCAAAAGCGTTGCTTAGCGCATATGAACAAGTTTTCAGCGACAGGATCACAAATGCGAGTTTACTCAAAAATTACATCGTTGGAGCATTCATCTGCTATAAGGCGGGCACCCTTCAGGACACCCTCATAATACATCTCGGGATTGCGATGCTCCTTGCCCGGCGGTGGTCCGTCCGTCACAAGCTTCTCAGCGTCCATCTTGCCCAGTGCACTTTAGCTTGCGGGCAAGGCCCTACGGCACCTTCGATGCATACTGAGCGCCTGATGACTCCAAGCCATGGGCAGGCATCCACCAGCCGCCTCACCAGCCCGAAGTAGCTCCGGGCATGGCTTCCCGAGCCACACCCGGACTATGAGACCCTTCATGGCCTGTTCGACCACCTTATGGAGCTGGACCAGCTGCTTCAGCTGGTCCCTCAAGGGCACCGGTGTCCGCCTCGACATCTTGAGACAGAACACCTTCTCCGTCGAGCTCCCTCTTTGGCTCGGTAGAATCGGCGTCGGACACACTCAGGGAAGATCTGCGAATGCTCTTTGGAGAGCTCGGACTCGGGTAAGTAACAAGTAATTCACTTTCACGTGCTTGCTTTGCATAAAGAATGCCTTACCCGCCGCTATCTTCTTCATCGCCTCAATTTCCTGGAGGGCTTTTTGGGCTTCGGCCTTGGTAGATTTGGAGTTCTCAGGGGCCGAGGCGAGCACGGACTCTCAAGTCTTTGAGTCAAGCTCCAAACTCTCGTGTTTTTCCACGAGAGCCTGGAGCTATTGCTGCACCTCCGCCACCTGCGCCTCCTGCTTCTCTCGCTTGGTGCGCTCCACGGCCGCCTTGTCTTCGGCCTGGGACAGCACTTCCTTCAGGGTCGCCACCTTGGTTGTGGCCCCTGTAATAGTCACGTTGGTCCTGTCATTTTTTGCAACCACATCTTTTTATATACTTACATAAGGTATTACTTACCTTCCTTGTCTTCGAGCTGCTTCTTGGCAAGGCCGAGCTCGTTCTCGGACCGCTCGAGGCTCTGCTTCAATGCATCGACCTCCATGATCGGTCAAGCAAAGAGAGGTCAGCGGCGCAGCCTGCATTACCATATTGACATACTTATGTTAGACTCCTGCGTATATATTTTAGATCCTCGATTCGGTTTTCTTTTGAACACCAAACTGAGCATCGAGAACTCTTGTCTATCGGTAATATTTTTACATATTTTAAATACATACCTCAAAGCTGTTAGAAGGCTGGAACAGGCTTCATCAGCCCGCTCTTGGCGGATGAACCTACGGATCACCACACTCATAATAGTGCGGTGCTCCTCGTCGATGGGGCGCCGTTAAGCACCTCCAGAGATTATCCGGTGCCTCCGGTTGGGCCGGAGGTCACCGGCGTCGTAAACTTGCCCTTCTTACTAGGGGGCACTGCGGATTCGAAACCACTGGAAGGTTCCGGTGCGGTGTCCGGCCTAGGGCCGGACTTGGAGCCCTTGGGGTTTTGTCCCCTTTGCGCCTGGAGTCCGGGAGGTCGCCTTGCGGCGCCTCCAGGACCACCTCCTCCTGGCTTGGACCCTTTTGGGACTCCACCTCGGCATCATCCGCAGCGCGAGGAGAGGAGGCGGCCGGAAGTGAAGTGCTATTCACATCCGATGAACCCAGGGAGCCGCTCGACGAAGCATCGAGCCCGGCCTTGGGTGGACTGCATGAATATATTCGGCGTCAGAAGATACTGTGCAACAAAGGAACGCCATGAGTTATTCTAGTATCCGGATACTTACGATTTTGCCATGGGCTTGGCCCTGGATGGCCACTCCTCTTCGCCGTTGTCGGCATTGGTGGAGCAGTCCGGAGGAAGGGTCCTCCCCTTCTTGGACCCTCCCCCCCGGTTGGGGCGGCCTTCCTTTTTGTTCCTCCCTCCGTTGGAGGGGGAGAGGCCTCTTCTTCCTCCTCCTCGTCTTATTGGGAGGAGTGCGCCTCGGAGTCATCGGACGATGAATCCGACACCACCGGGCGCCGGGAACTCTTTCGAGTTCCCGTGGCCTTCTTCTTGGCCTTCTTCTCCGGCACCACGTAAGGTGCCGGAAGTGGCAACCCCATCAAGCGGGCGTCCGCTGGGTCCTCGGGCAAGGGAGCCGGACAGTCAATCTGCCCGGACGTCTTCTGCCAATCCTGTCAAAGGTAAGGGAGTTTAGATCCCGCAGAGAATCAAACTATGGAAAACAAGTAACCCGTAAAGGGTAAAATAGCTTACCGCGTTGGCTTGATGCTGCACGCTGAATCCGTGATCCTTGGTAGCGGATGCGGGAGCCTCGGCGCCCTTGAATAGCACCTTCCAGGCGTCTTCATACGTAGTGTCGAAGAGCCTAGTCAGGGTTCGGTGTTGTGCCGGATCAAACTCCCACAAACTGAAAGCCCGTTGTTGGCACGGGAGGATCCGGCGGATGAGCATGACCTGTACTACGTTGACGAGTTTGAGCATCTTGCTCACCAAGTTTTGGACGCAGGTTTGGAGTCCGGTCAGCTCCTCCGAATTACCCCATGACAGGCCCGTCTCTTTCCAGGAGGTGAGCCGTGTGGGGATGCCAGATCGGAATTCGGGGGCCGCTGCCCATTCAGGGTCACGCGGCTCGGTGATGTAGAACCACCCCGATTGCCACCCCTTTATGGTCTCGACGACGGAGCCCTTGAGCCATGTAACGTTGGGCATCTTGCCCACCATGGCGCCTCCGCACTCCGCTTGGCGGCCGCCCACTACCTTCGGTTTGACATTGAAGGTCTTCAGCCATAAGCCGAAGTGGGGCTGGATGCAGAGGAAGGCCTCGCACACGACGATGAACGTCGAGATGTTGAGGATGAAGTTCGGGGCCAGATCGTGGAAATCCAGGCCGTTGTAGAACACGAGTCCCCGGACAAATGGGTGAAGTGGGAAACCTAGTCCGCGGAGGAAATGGGTGAGGAACACCACCCTCTCATGGGGCCTGGGGTTGAGGATGAGCTGCCCCTTGTCGGGGAGCCGGTGCGCGATGTCATTAGAAAAGTACCCGGCTTTCCTCAGCTTCTTGATGTGTCCCTCCGTGATGGAGGAGGCCATCCACTTGCCTCCCGCTCCGGACATGGCTGGAGAAGGTTGAGGTGGGATGTGCGGACTTGGGCGCTGGAGCTCGAGTGCGCGAAAATGGATAAGAAAAGGAGGAAGAAGGCGTAGATGAGAAAGGTGGATCCTTATCCCCTTATATGGGCGGACGAAACTATGTGCCCCCACCAGCCTGGTAAAACTCGCTTATCTCCCAAGCGTCGTAATTAATTGCACTGTTGGGTTACCCATGCCCGTATTGATGAGAATCCTGGAATAAGGGGACACGATCTCTGCTTTGACAAGACGTGCCAAGGAAACCGCCTCGCTAAGTGCACTGAGGTGGGACAGTAAAAACAATTCGAATAAAGGCTTGGCCGTGGTGTGACGTCATGTTGCGGAATACGTCAGCAGATTGGATTTGTGTAAATATTATTCTCTCTACGGTGGTATGTGGAACTTATTTTGCAGAGCCGGACACTATCCTTGTGTTCAAAATCTTCTATGAAGTATTCGGAGGAGGAACCCGCCTTGCAATGCCGAAGACAATATGCGCGCCGGACTCGTCGTCATTGAAGCCTGGTTAGAGGGCTCTTGAGGAGTCTGGATTAGGGGTGTCCGGATGGCCGGACTATAACCTTTGGTCGGACTCCTGGACTATGAAGATACAAGATTGAAGACTTCGTCCCGTGTCCGGATGGGACTTTCCTTGGCGTGGAAGGCAAGCTTGGCGATATGGATATGTAGATCTCCTCCCATTTGTAACCGACTCTATGTAACCCTAACCCCCTACGGTGTCTATATAAACCGGAGGGTTTTAGTCCGGAGGATGAACAACTATCATACCATAGGCTAGCTTCTAGGGTTTAGCCTCTCTGATCTCGTGGTAGATCTACTCTTGTACTGCCCATATCATCAATATTAATCAAGCAGGAGTAGGGTTTTACCTCCATCGAGAGGGCTCGAACCTAGGTAAAAACATCGTGTCCCTTGTCTCCTGTTACCATCCGCCTAGACGCACAGTTCGGGACCCCCTACCCGAGATCCGCCGGTTTTGACACCGACAAGGATCATTGCAACAATAACGGGCACACAAGGGATATGTCTGCCTACTTGATATGGGTAGCGCGCGCCCATAACCTTCCCTCGTTGCAGGCACCGGCAAGAGGCATGACACTAGACTGCATTAGGGCCTTCCCATAAAAGGCAAATGTGGTTGCACTGGTCAGCTCGATTTGGTGGCACCGTGACTCAGCCAACAGTTGTTCAAGTTCATTATTATCCAGTTAAACTTGAATGCAATGGGCTGAGCCATACTTAAGTATGATGCAACTATAATGCATAAGCATGATATCAACATAAGCATGTAGGTGCAACACAATCATCGAGCATAAAAACAATGAAGCATATATCCAAATGAGCATGGCACACTGACGAGCATAAGTATAACACTACACATGAGCATAGCATGACTACTAGCATCATAAATAAATACCATGCAAGAACATAACAAGAATACTACCAAGTAAGCATGTAAACAACTAGATGCAAAGGAACATGCATAGCAACGGTACTGGATAACAGACAGGAAACATGCATCAGACTGAATATCACTACTACCAGCATGTACAACTACTACCAAGCATGACATGTGAACATGATACTAGCAACTAGTACAAGATAACAAGAAACATCGGAACATAGCATGAAGGTGAACATGAATACACAGGCATAACCGAAACAATGACAGTAGTAGCAAATAACAGACAATTAATAGGCAAACATTTATTGAATATCCAAGTGGAAACCACGGCTACTGCATGGCTATCATGCAAGTGGCTGTTGTGGCTTGCCTGGGGTGACAGAGACTCCAGGCAGAAGTGCGGTGAAGCCGCGGAACAAAACGCCAGATGTTCTTCTCTCTCGAAGGGGGCTGATTAGAAGCAAGGAAAAAATGGTCATTTGCACTATGGTACCACCTAGTGAAAATGGTACCAACAGAAAGGTTTCGACGAGATGAAGAAGTGGGCGTTGGTTTCACCTCGATCGGAGTTACGGCCGCGAAGATACGAGGTGTAGAAGGCGAGGGATCAATGTGCGAAAATTTTTATCACCAGTGGGTCCCTGAGTGGATAAGGCCGAAGCGTACATTAGAAAATACGCTTTTTGAACTGGAAAACATACTTTAGGCAAAATAGGAAGGAAATACGCTTTCAGAAGAAGAAAACATATTCTTGGAAAATAAGTTTTTGGAAGAGGGAAAGCGCATTTTGGAAAATACGTTTCCACTTACTGAGCTGGCATGGGGGTGATCGGGCTCGTCTTCTTCCTCGCGCGTGTTCCCCTCGTGAAGCAGAGGAGGAGCTGGGGAGGGAGCGGCGAGTGGGTCGGCTGGCCCAGGCCAGCTCCGGTCAAGGCGCGGGCACCGGGGCGGCGAGGGGGTCGAGGGGAGCGGCCGGCCGAGGCCAGCTCCGGCCAAGGCACGGGCACCGGCGGGATCGGGGCGGTGAGGGGTTGCCATTCAGAGGGAAGGCGACCACAAGGGAGGCCTGGAATGGCGGCGAGGTGCGGCGCCAAGAGAGGCAGAGGCGTGCAGGCGGTGGTGGTGGTGCCGGTGAAGCAGGGCACTCCAGCGAGGGGCAAGGGGGTGGGGCGAGCCGCGAGGAGGATGGGGACTCGATGGAGGGATCGTGAGGAGGAGAGGGGGCCTGTGCTGGCCAGCGACCACCGTTGCGGCCGAGGAGGAAACAGTGAGATATGGCGACTCCGATGGGCAAATGAGGCGAGGGAGGAGTGTGTGAGGAGCGGAGGACTGATACGTCTCCAACGTATTCCATGCTATTATATTTTCTGTTTTGGATGTTTTATATGCATTAATATGCTATTTTATATTATTTTTGGGACTAACCTATTAACCCAGAGCCCGGTGCCAGTTCCTGTTTTTTCCTTGTTTTAGAGTTTAGCAGAAAAGGAATATCAAATGGAGTCCAAATGGAATGAAACTTTTGCGATGATTTTTCTTGGACCAGAAGACATCCAGAGGACTTGGAGTACACGTCAAGGAAGCCACGAGGTGTCCACAAGGACGAAGGGCGCACCCAAGGGGGTAGGGCGCACCCCCCACCCTTTTGGGCCCCTCGTGACTCCAGCGACCTATTTCTTCCGCCTATATATTCTCAAATATTCCAAAACCTATGAAATTAATACTCTAGATGCAGGCAAGAGTCGGTCGATGTGTGGAGTAATAGTAGTAGATGCAGGCAGGAGTCGGTGTACTTGATAAGGACGTGATGCCTATAGTCATGATCATTGCCTTAGATATCGTCATAATTATACGCTTTTCTATCAATTGCTCGGCAGTAATTTGTTCACCCACCATAATATTTTGTATCTTAAGAGAAGCCTCTAGTGAAACCTATGGCCCCTGGGTCTACTTTCCATCATATAAGTTTCTTATCTACAATTTTAGTTTCTTATTTACTTCCTTTGCAATCTTTTACTTTCTGTTGCATAAACCAAAAATAAAAAAAAGTACTTTACAGTTTATCCATCTCTATCAGATCTCACTTTGCAAATAACCGTGAAGGGATTGACAACCCCTTTATCGCGTCGGGTGCAAGTTGGTGTTTGTTTGTGTAGGTATTAGGTGACTTATGAGTTTTCTCCTACTGGATTGATACCTTGGTTCTCAAAACTGAGGGAAATACTTACTCAAATTTGCTGCGTCACCCTTTGCTCTTCAAGGCAAAAACCAACGCAAGCTCAAGAAGTAGCAAGCACCTCAGGCACTCCTTATATAGCCGCAGAGGAAGCCTCTAGAGCTCACGGGCGAGCTCGAGCTGAGCTCTAATGGAGGACAGGAGCCTCTTGTGGCACGGGCGCGGTGACGGCGACCACACCATAGCGATGTAGGGCGGGGCAGAGGCACCAGGTGATGCATTCAATCACGGGGGAGCTCCAGGACATGATTTGGATGCGAGAGGCAGAGGAAGGCGACGACAAGAAGGACGAGAATCTCCAGAGCATGAATTTGGCTGATTCACCCCATGGTCACCGCGTGAACTGGCATACGCGGTGCCAGATGACCATCCAAATCATGTCTAGTAGATAGTCCATAGTGCCCTTAGTTGCAATGAAGAGAGAAAAGATCTCAGGAGTAAAGAAGAGATTTGCACGAGGAGCCAAACCAGAACAGTAACAATGTGTTTGTACTAAGCAGAGGGGGCCAGACTTAGCCACGAAGGAATGGGTTTGTGTGGTGATGATCACATGCTAAGGTCATGTTGATCACCAAACATCAGCTTGAGAGGAGGGGTTTAGAGGGTACTTGACGTAGGAATCACCATACTGGACAAAAATGGAAATGAAGAAGTAGTACTCACATAAGTGATGGGAATGATCTGAAAATCGGCATGGCCCAATGATTTGAAGATATAAAGATGCTCAAAAAGTTTCATGCCATTCGGATTAGCCAAACTAGCACTTGCTTCATATAGCATCTCCCTGGACAGAATCTTGGAAAAATTGCGTAGGGCAATTGGTTAGATGAAATGAGCCAAAACTTGGTGGAGAGAGATGATATGGATAGGAGAATGTCCTAAAATATGGTTGCTTCACAAACTGAAAATCTGACCAGAAACTAATATTAGGAGCTGGGCTCACATAGATGAGTTACATGGGCTCAAATTTGGTGGATAGTGATGATTTGATTATATGAAGGACCTTGCAAAATTTCAACTAATTTGGATACTCCTAGCTAGTATTCCTTGACAAAGAATTCCCTTAGACACGAACTTTGAAAAATTGCTCAGGAATATTCACTAAGAAAATTGTGTTGAATTTTGGCATGGGGCAATTATATGGACACGAAAAGGTGTCCAAAGAGTTTGGGGTCAATCAAGCAAAGATAAATGCCACTTCCTTCTCAAAAAGCCACTTAGGGAAGAATGAAAAAAGGAGTATTTGTGAATTATCTTTGATGATGCCAAGGAAGGATTTTGACATATTTGTGGAAGATATGACCCAAACAATTTATGAGAATTATTTGGGAACTTTTGGAGTGACAAAAATATAGGTTGTTTCACAACCTAGGGCAAAAAGGATTATTCCTTCAATAGAAAAAGGAATATTCCCAATAAAAAGATTATTGGATTAAGTCAAGGATGAATATGACATGATCTTGGGATGACGATAAGGATGACAAGCCACTGTAAAACCTAGGAATACATGATCTTCCCAAGTTTCAGAACCACATAGCCATGGAAAAACATTTGAAATCAATAAATTCAAGAAAATCATCATAAAAAGAAAAGGGCAAATCCAGGGTGTTACACTGGCATGGATGCATGGCTCTTTCACTGGTACGCGTCGGTGCTATACAAATGGTTTTTAACCCCTTTCCGCGACAGCATTTGTGACCATCGCCAAGTGAGTGTATGTGATAGGTATCCTTCCCACACGACCCGAAAACTGTCGGGGATATGGAGCAGTGATCCAGAGGCCTTCCAAAATGTAATCGTGTGTGATGCAGCACACACTAAATTCTTTTGCATGTGTGGTATCGGTGATTAAGCGTTTCTAATGATGCAGTGAAACCATACGGTCTGTCATAATGAATTGTTTTGGAAACAGTATGTAAGGCACACGGGCCAACATATGAACTGTGTGCGATTTGTGCCCCGTCGCACATGAGTTTTCTGCGTAACCCGTCTGCCATGCTAGATTCCATCGCACATGTTTGCCAACAATTACCGTCTGCGATATTGTTGGATCACAAACGGTTCAGTAGCCCCTTCGCACACATGCAAGTGCTGCAGACCGTTTGTGATTTGTTGGGTATCACTGATGGTTGCTGCAAGAGTGACGTGTGCTTTTTGTTTGGGATTCCACACGTTTCCTGAAAAAATTATGACTGGGATTGTATTTTACATTGGGCGCGGTTTACTCCGAGTTCTCGTGTGCGATAACACGATATTACAAATGGTTCCGGAGACCCTACGCACACGTAGTAGCGCTACAAATCGTTTGTGATCTGTTGTTTATCACCGACGGTTCCGCTATGGTTGACTTATGCTTTTCGATGTGGATCGCACACACCCATTTAGTTGAACTGTGTGCTGAGCAATTGCCATGTTAAAACAAAAATATCCCATTTTGAATCGGCATGCAAAAAAGCAAATTTGCCACAATATTCAATTGAACAAATAAACAAAAATATCATATTTTGAATTGGCACGCAAAAAGCAAATTCGCCACAATATTCAATTGAACAAATAAACAAAAATATCCCATTTTGAATCGGCACGCAAAAAGCAAATTCACCGAAATATTCAATTGAACAAATAGTGTCCATAGGAAGAACATTCATCAGATTTCGCAACAATTGCAATTGAACATATGGTAGCTAAATTCTAATGATTTGTCCACACATATATGCAATACATAATTAATCATAGTGTACAAAATACGAAGACCTCATCAGATGGAAAACAATGGATCCATCTGTTATATGTTTAGCGGCTAACTCTTACTCAATGTTTTAGGAGAACGCATGCTGAAATCTTCATTATCACCAGTGGGATTGATGTAGTGATCCAGGAAGAAGTCGCTGATAAATCTCGGAACCATCAACAGTTCACCAGCCGGGGGCGGTTCAGGGGTCCTCGGTTTAAGATGTGCTGCAATATTTTTAAGATCAGAATGTGCCATATGAGTGGAGTAGAAGATATTAATTAAGATAGACTTACTGGTACTAATTCACGAGGATCGTCACAACTATCAACAGATATGCAGATGGAGATCATGTGTCTGCAAACATAGTATCCACAAAGGTTGGTGCCTGCTTCTTGCTGAGGATACTGAATTTTTTTGTACAGAATTAGTCATGTATTTGTCCTGTTAGGAACAACCTAACCGGTGTTAGATGTATTATTTTTTCTTTGGACAAAATAGAAACAGGTTTATTTAGAAGCTTGAACATTTGACTAGCGTAAGAAAAGGTATTTGCAGACTGTTGGAGTAACACTCCGAAAATAACGGATTTTGGTGTGTTACCGGAGAAACGATCTCGTGCTGCAGAGGTAGTTCCCTCTTGAACAGATTCCCTGGTTTAGTTTTCCACAATGCGAGCACACTGCAAATGAAGATGAATTTTGACAACATCAATTATTGAACCAGATATGAATGCAAATTAATTTGAACATCATAGAATTCAATACCTATCCATGAATTGTTGAAGATGCATCAGATCCTGGGCGTTTGTTGACTCTCTGAGAGAATCGATGTTGTAAACCGCGTACTTGTTTGGAACAATGAATACTAATATCCAATGATCGCTACATATTAAGAAAGCCATGAACTTATGAATTATGTCGAAATCTGAAAGACAATCAGTGTGTGCGTGATTGTTTACTTGACTTACCGTTCATGATATGGCCAGATAAATGATTCTACATGGGACGTGTTTTCGAAGATACGGACGACCGTGTTAACGGCCCAGTCCCGTAATTCCTTACCATGTATTATTGTGCCATTTGATAATTCAGGATCTATGAGATATACACCCTCCCTTTTTCTTCTCTACGCGTTTAATTCCCTGAGAGGAATAAAATGCAGTTAGCTCTTTATCATTTACAGCCTTGTATGGAGAAGTTGATCAGAGTTTGTTAAGTACTTACAAAATCAGGCATCTAACAAGAGTGGCATCGAGCACGTTGAAGTTGAAGAAGGGATCTAAGTCCTCAAAACTCACATTGATGTAACCAGCATCGTGTCGTAAATGATCTCTATTGTAGTGGACTAGCAAAGCATGATGACCTGCTGACATTTGATCCATGCAATATTCATGTAACTCGCGGAAACTGGAGATGCACTCATCAAAGTATTCGCCAACAAGAAATGGTTGTCCATGGACGTAATTGCGTGCTTCAAGTACGTCTGTTTTACTTTTAGAAAGCAACAAATGTACTTCTTCATCATCCATGGCGTCAGAAATAAGATTACTCCCTGATTTGAAAATGCTGCTGTTAATTTGGTTCTGGGTGATGAGTGCTTTAAGTCAGAGGCAATCATTCTCTTTCCTCTTCACTCTCCTGCTGCGCTTCCTCGTGGTCGTGGGTGTAGCCTTTTTTACCACTTCCTTCTTGGTACTTGAAGCATTTCTGGCAGAATGTCTGGTTGCCTGCAAGGTAGGCTGCCGAGAACATGGTGAATCTTGGACGGACTGCTTAGCAGACGGTTTATCTATGCCGCACCGCTGAGCTGGTGGTGCTGCTGTGACGGACTGCTGGGCTGTAGGAGCAGAGGCGTCGAACTGCTGACCATGCGTTGAAGCTATGTCGGGTTTCTGCGCACGTGGTGCCAACTTGTCGGTGTGATGAGGAGGCCATGCCAACGCGTTGGTTTGCTGAGCAGGAAGTGCTGACGCATTGGTATGCTGATCACGCAACTACTGCATCGACGGATCGATGAGCGATCGGTTCTGGACTTCTGATCGCTTAGCGGTGATTCTGGCATGTCATCGCTTAGCGATCTGTTCCACTGTGTTGGTCTGCTGAGCATGTCCTGCAGCTGGGTATCCCCCCGCTGCTTCAGCGGCCGCATCTGAACCAGTGGTGCATCTTCAGCAGTTGTAGGCCTTTCCATTGGCTGCTTTGGGGCGGAGGATGACATGGCCTGTATGCCACAAAGTCAGTTCGTTTGACCACAGGTTGATGCATCAGCCTGTGAGAGCTGTTGTGGCAAGGAGAGCGTCACCGGTTGAGGGGCAACAGTGGTTGCTCTTGGCGAGGCTTCAGGGATCTCATCGATGAACTCTATTTCCTTTCGTGGCCACTGTATGTGATGTAATAGTGTTTCTCCCAAGGTCCTTTGCTCATCAAAGTCTCCTAGGACATTCTTCAGGGATAATTCATTGAATCCAGGCTTTCCTTCAGTCATGTAGCACTTCACACAGCCTGGCTTCAATGGCACATTGTCCAAGAAGAGGCCATCTTCCAAGAAGGGTGGGCAAACCCAGGCTGTTGCACATTTTAATGTACCTCCATAATGTGTAAGAACGCCCTTCAATCTGTCTTTCATTCCAGATAGATCAGATATAGCATCATCACGAGCAGCTGCAGTCTCGGTGTCGCTGGGGTCAGATGATGCACAGCTACTCTTGTGCAGTGTTGTCGCGCAATAAGTAGCATCCTCCATGCCCGCCTCCCCTCCCATCTGCTTGCTATCAGTCAGTGTTAGAGTCTTCTGCATCATCATTGACTCCTCAACATCCTTTCGAACAGCCGAATAAATCTCCTTCCTCAACCTTTCATACAACACATTCTGCTTCATTTCACTCCTCGCTTTTTTCATGATGGGCCTCTCTTCTTTGCTGAGTGTGAAAGCCCTCTTGTACAGGATATGAACACCTATACCCCTTGCACGGCTAGGGGGCTCTTTTTTTCTAGAGCAATGGACAGAATGTCACATGGCCCTGAGTTCTTGTAGAACCTTCCAGGGATCTTGGAAGCCTCTAACATCACTTCATACAACTTGGCACCACGTGCATTTTTAAAGTAATAAGTTCCATCATCACGCCTCTTTGCACGTGCCCGCAAGTATTCTCTGGCGCGTTCGCCCCTGATTTCACAAACACTACAGGTATCAGCTACTTTGCCGTCTGCCATGGCGGATGGCAAAGGCAGGAACGGCGGACGGCAACAGGCTCCGGCAAAGTAAGGATCGACAAAGAGCTACTTTGTCGTCTGCTTCCGGAGGCTGACGGCAAAGGGTCCTTTGCCATAAGCAGCGGACGGCAAAGAAAGCTGACGGCAATAAATACGCTGTTAGTCCATTAGATGGCTAACGGCAGCCTTTGTCGTCAGTTGCTGACGGCAAAAAAATTCTGGCCTTTGTCGTCCGCCTAGTGACGTCAGCTGGACGTCACTGCCCACCTATTCTTTGTCGTCCGCTACTGTAGGCAAATGTGGTGGTCCTTTGCCGTCTGCAACTGTAGGCAAACTGGCCAAATGGGTCAGCTCCCAGGGAGCATAGGTGGCCGCCACGTGTCTTCTTTGTCGTCCACGGCGGACGGCAAAGGGTCCTTTTCCATCAGCGGCGGACGGCAAAGATAATGCATTGCCTCTTTTTTTGTTTTTTTTAATCCAACAATTTTCACAGCAAATATATATGACATATATATATTTCACAGGGCTATTTAACAGCAAACATATGACATATCCAGCACATAAGTTTCATCGTACATACATATATAGTTCCATCCATCCATACATAGCAAGTTGCACATACAAATAAGTTGCAACCATTAGGAAGTTGCACATACATATTACAATCCAAAGTTTCATCAAGATAGCAAGTTCCATCGTAGCAAGCTAGAAGAATACTAGAAGAGAATGAAATAAAAAACAAGCACTCCATCATAGCAAGCTAGCTTCCGAGAAGTGAATGAAATCTGCAAAATGGAAAATAAGAAAGTTAGGAAAAGGTGACAAGAAGAATAAGACTAGAAGAAGAAGCACTCCATCGTTTGTGAGGTAACTTAGGTGAAATGGATCGTTTATCAGCTAACTTAGGTAAAATGCATCATTTTAGAGGTAACGTAGGTAAGATGGGTCATTTTGGAGCTAACGTAGGTAAAATGGGTCATTTTGGAGCTAACGTAGGTAAAATGGGTCATTTTAGAGCTAACGTAGGTAAAATGGATCATTTTGGAGATAATCTAGGTAAAATGGGTCATTTTAAATCTAACTTGGGTAAAATGGATCGTTTATGAGCTAACTATGGTAAAATGGGTCATTTTAGAGCTAACTTAGGTAAAATGGATCGTTTATGAGCTAACTAAGCTAAATATGCCGTTTTTTTACATAAGTAAGCTAAGTACATGTCATTATTGAGCAAACCTAGTTAACTAAGCATATTACAACTAGCTTAGGTCATTTTGGAGGAAACAAAGCTAAGTATAGATCGTTTTAGAGCTAACTTAGGTAAAATGGCTGGTTTTGGAGGTCAGTAAGCTTATTAAGTCATTTTGGAGGAAGAGAAGCTAACTCTAGGTCATTAAGGTAAGCATATTGGAGGAAATAAAGCTAAGTCTAGGTCTTTATGCATTTTTAAGCAAAAAACTAGAGAAACTTACCGTGATCATGGAGGTGTAGGAGCGGGCTGGCTCGTGCCAGTAGCTGGAGAAGGATCGTGTGATGCATGTATGGAGTTACGCTGCACCAAAGATCATTTCCAATGTTTCGTTAGCATGATGACACTCAAATGTTAAGACTAGCAAGTAACATCCATTCAAAAGAAACTCACCATGGTCTTAGGAGCGATCTCTGGATCAATGGCTATGGAGCCACGGGACCTCCCGCCACCAGATATCATCACCTGCTCTGGATCAATGGGACCGTTGCTAGGGTTAAAGTCCTCCCCTTTCCTCGCCTTCCCCTTGACTTTCTTGTAAGAGGCAGTGTGGGCCATGGCATACAGGTCGTACCCCTCTAGCACCTTATCCGTCTTATTGTAGCATGCCTGAAAGAGAGAAACAAAGTAAATTAGTAATTAAAGGGCTCAAGCTAGCATGATGAATGAATTGCAATAATCATGAAGCAAACCACATACCCAGTTCAGCCCGAATTGATATAAGCTAGAGCTGCCTTGATGGTGTGGCACACCTTCAATTTGGGCATGTTTGTCCTTGGCCTCAGTCAGCGCCCCTTCCATCTTTCAACACCTGCCATGACAAAGAGTAAACGAAATTAGTACAGCATAAAAAAATACCGACATGAATAATAATATGTATATCACTTAAGTGTATCATCATCAAGTACAACATAAAAAAATTGAATACCTGACACTACTAATAATCTCGATCAGTATCATCAATAAATGCATAATCATCATCATCACTATAATCAATGACGGGCTCATAGGGTTCAGTGGCATCAACATGTGGAAGGCCACCTTGACGTAATCGGTCAAGCATTGACAAGTCATCCGCAGCAGTAACCTCTTCTTGTTCTGGCTCTTCTTGTTCCTTCTCTGGGGTGATGTCGGATTCACTATCGCTGTCTACTTCAATGTCTTGGGGTGAAGTATAGCGGTTCTTGAAACGCTTTTTGGAAAGACGTGTCTCTTGGAAAAATTCTCCTTCATATGTGTCTGGGTTAATGTGAGGTTCATAATCCTCTTCCTTTGGGGGAGATAGTCTAGCACGTGGCAGCACTTCATAAACAACATCCCAACCTTTCAGATTTGGATTAGTTTGGCAGGCCCACGGTACATAGAATACTTGGGTTGCCTGTTGAGACGTAATATAGACATCAGGAACATCTAAATGGGTGCTTTTGTTGATTTCAACTAGCCCTATATGTTCATGAGTCCTTCTAGTCTCCTTCGGCTGAAACCAATAACATTTGAAGACAACGACATTCGGTGGGTTTTCACCATAGAATAGAAGTTCATAAATTGCTTCAAATCTCCCATAATACTCGGTACCTCCTTCGCCGATAGCAGATACACAACAATTTGTAGACTTTTGGCCGGCCATACATAGCTCTTTGCCATAGGTACGAAAGCGATACTCGTTGATTTCGTATTTGTCAAATGAACGGACCATATAGTCAAAACCATTAGCGACTTGTCTCAATTCGGCGTCCATAGACTCTGAATTAGCCTACAAGTTTAATACGAAAGGATTGTTGCATTACGCACAAATTAGCGAATGAAATGAAATTGTCTAATATAAATTACCGTTTGTTTGAACGAAGAGATGAAACCGGGATAGCCGCCTCCTTGCTTTGCAAGAATCTCATACTCTTCGACAGAATCCTTTCGGATCACCGCTCCATACGATAATATGTCGATGTATCGACTGTATGAAATATCCAGGAATAAGAGCAGTTCAAAGGAAATAGTAGTTCGAAACAATGTACCGAGAACTTACTCGATGTACGGCCGCACTTATATCAGGTTGCTGAAGATATACAACGAAATGGTCTGCCATTCTTTGTTATCCAAAGTTACTAGATTTGAAACACTGGCTGGTGCGAGATTCCTTTGGAATAGGCTGAGGTTGGATCCACCCTTCTTAGGTTCGTCAGCATTGTACCGAGGCTTCGGATTATGCAAATGACGATTTTTGGCTTCGTAGTGTGCTGTCATGAAGTTTGCCGCCTCCTCAGTGATGAATGCCTCAGCTATCGATGCTTCAATTCTACGTTTATTTTTACATTTTTCTCGAAGCATCTTCTGCATCCTCTCAGTTGGGTAGCACCAACGATTTTGCACGGGCCCCCCCCAATCTTGCCTCGGTCGGGAGATGCAAAATCCAGTGCTGCATTGGATTAAAGAAACCTGGTGGAAAGATCTTCTCTAACTTGCAGATCAACTCAGGCACCAACTCTTCCATTTCTTCTAGCACGCCAGGCGATAGTTCTTTCACACAAAGAACACGGAAGAAATAGCTGAGTTCTGGCAGTACTAGCCATTCATCCTCAGGGATGAAGCCACGCAACATCACCGGTATTACCCGCTCAATCCATATGTGCCAATCATGACTCTTGAGACCAAATATCTTCAATTTATCAAGACTTGCTCCCCTCTTTAGATTCGCTGCATACCCATCGGGGAACATAACTGCATTTTCACCCACAAGATAATTTCCCTCATAGCTGGCCTTCCAAGATTGAACCATGCCTTCGGCTTTGTCTAGTTCTGCTTTCCATTCGGTTCTTTCATGTTTTGTAACGGCCTATCACATAGCGCCTCCAGATCGACTCTAGCCTTAGTATTATCCTTTGACTTCCCATCTATGCCGAACAATGTACCAAAAAGTGCCTCGGCGATATTCTTCTCAGTGTGCATCACGTCGATGTTGTGTGGGCAATGGAGGTCTTTGAAGTAAGGCAGATCCCATAAGCATGTCTTGTGAGTCCAGCGTGCTCTAATTATACCCTTGAAGTACCTCGGGCGCTCTGGATCTGGCTCGAGGCGTTTAACGATCCAGTGCATTGGCTGTCAACGCAGTGGTGCGAGTTTTGACAACTCTACCTCGATGGAGTTCTTCTTGTCTTTCCTGAACTTATGGCGAGGATCCAGAACTGTCTATGCAAGTCGAAGCAAGAAAACTTGCGACCGGCCTGAAGCCAACGAAACACAAGAGATCCCTTGCATGTGGGACACGGGAACCTTCCATGCACACACCAGCCAACGAATAGCGCATACGCCGGCAAGTCATGCGTCGAGTACATGTACCAGACACGGATTATGAAGTTCTGTTTGCTATAGGCATCGTATGTGTTGAACCCATTATCCCAAGATTCTTGTAATTTGTCCTTAAGAGGCTGCATGTACACATTCATATTTTTCCCTGGATAGTTGGGCCCTGGAATTATCAACGTCAGGAAAATGTTCTTTCTTTGCATAATCTGTCCGGGGAGATTGAGTGGAAAGACAAATACGGGCCAACAATTGTATTGGGCTGCCGTCATACCAAACACACTGAACCCATCCATGCTGACGCCGACTCGAGGATGCCTCGGATCTGCCGCTTTGTCAGCATGTAATTCATCAAACTTTTTCCACGCAACACCACCCAATGTGTGTACCATCATCAGATTCCCATCAGCATCTAGTTCGGTTCTTTTGCCTGTTTTGTGCCATGTCATCTGTCTGGCCGTCTCTTCGACCATGAAAAGACGTTGAAGTCTTGGTACAATTGGCATATACCGAAGAACACTAACGGGGATTTTGGTCTGTGTCTTCTCACCCGTACCGTTGTCTACCACAACATACCTGGAAGACTTGCAAATGGGACAATAGTTCAAGTCTGCATAGTCTAGCCTAAATAAGGCACATCCTTTCTCACAGGCATGTATCTTCTCATAGGGCATCTTCAGTGCATGGAGGATTTTTTCTGACTGGTACAGGTTTGCAGGCATTACATGGCCTTTGGGTAGAAAGCGTCCAAATAATGTCATCATTGCGTTGTAGCATTCTCTCCCCAAGTTGAACTGAGCCTTCAGAGCCATTACTTGTGAGATGGCATCCAACTGACAAAGCTCAGTGGCTCGTGGAGCGGACGTTTTGAAGACTCCAACATTTCATTGAAGGCCTTTGCAGATTCTTCCATCTCCTCGTCCGAATCCCATGCATCATCATAGTCTTGCACCATGTTCTCCATGTGCGACGATGATCCACCTCAACTCGGTCATGTTGAGCAGACTCACCATGATATGTCCACACCGTATAATCGGGCGTAAAACCACTCTTCTGCAGGTGTTTTCCCATTTCAGCCTCTGTCCTCTTTTCCCAAATGCCGCACCGGAAACAGGGGCACCAGGTTTTCCTTTGGCCATTTGAAAATCCGGCTTGCACAAACCCCTTGGTTTTTGTGAACCATTCAGCGCTCCATTTGTTCTGACCAGTGTGACCGCTATACATCCACGAACGATCACTCATCTTGACTTTCAGAGCTACTGGACACACAATAAATATATTTATAATTCACCATGTATATATTCATCAGTTGATCCACTTTGCCAATTTTATTACGTCCATGCAACCTACACTGTAATACGTAATGATAGGTCCTAATCTCACTGAGTATGTGTAGATTGGGTTCATTTTCCCATGCTATGCTCCGGATTCGACTTAAAATTTGGCAGCACCTCCCGCTGTTCTCTCGATACACGTCTCGCAATAAAATGAGAGGATGTGTACCGGAGAACAACAGGGAGGCATCGAGCAAATTTATGCGTCGGATCGAGCAAAGTATATGGGAAAACGAAGCCAATCTACACATACTCGGGCTGTCCATGGATAGCGTTGGACAATTCGAAAGAATCAAGGTTATAAATATGCAAATGCATGCATATTTATAACTATAACGCTTTCGAACGGGAGACACATATTGGTTACGCATACAGATGATTCAAGACACATATATAGCTAGCTATCAAGTTTCATCGGCACGAACACCGGAACAGAGAAAATAATTAATGAGGGAGGAGGACATGGCATTTGTGCTCACCCACGAATGAAGGGGCAGAGCTCGTCAAACGCACGGCGAGGCCGTCGAACATCAAACCTCGCAGCGATGAAACAACTGCACATTTAAATCTACCCGATCAACACAATTATATATGATGTTTTTCATAACAAAATCGAAAAATATATGACCTAACTCATAATTCACAAATATATGACCCCGTCGGCCTCTGGAAGGCCAAAGAGCACCTTTTCGGGAGGTTTCGGGGGTCAGGGTGTCGTGTCAGTGTCGGGGTCGGGGTGTTGTTTCGGGGTCAGGGTGTCGGGGTGTGGTGTCGGGGTCGGGGTGTCGGGGTGTGGTGTCGGGGTCGGGGTGTCGGGTCAGGGTGTCCGGGTCAGGTGTCGGGGTCGGGGTGTCGGGGTCAGGGGTCGGGGTGTTTCCTTCTATCCTTCTTCTTCTTTCCTTCTCTTCTTCTTCTTTTTTCTTCTTCTTTCATTTCTTCTTCTTCTTCTATCCTTCTTCTTCTTTCCTTTCTTCTTCTTCTTCTCCTTTCCTTTCTTCTTCTTTCCTTTCTTCTTCTTCTTCTTTTTTCATCTTTTTTCTACTTCATTTACTTCTTTTCTTTTCTTCTTTTCTTCTTCTTCTACTTTTTCTACTTCTTTTCTTCTTCTTCTTTTTCATCTTTTTCTACTTCTTTTACTTCTTTTCTTCTTCTTCTACTTCTTCTACTTCTTTTCTTCTTATTCTTTTCATCTTTTTTCTACTACATTACTTCTTTTCTTTTCTTCTTTTCTTCTTCTTCTACTTCTACTTATTTTCTTCTTCTTCTTCTTTCTTCTACATAATCTTTTTCTAACACTAACACTAAATCTTCTTCTTTTCTAACACTAAATCTAACACTAACACTAACAATTAAACAACAATTAAACAGCAAAAAAAGAAAAGAAGAAGAAAAATACTCACCGGAGCCGGGGGAGCTGGGCGCCGGGTGGTGGGCGGTGGGTAGCGGCGGGGCTTGAGGCGAGTGGGAGGCGGGGGAGGCGGGCGGCGGCATGGCGGATGGATGGTGGGCGTCGGCGGGTGGGGGAGGGCGGTGGCGGGCGGCTTGAGGCGCGGGGCGGGCGGTTATGAGGCAGCGCCTTGGGCGGTAGAAGCGGCGGTGGGTGGATCTGGGCGTCGGGGAGGAGAAAGGGAGAAACAGAGAGAGTAACGGGCGGGGAGGGGGGGCTCGGCCGTTAGTTCGGTTAGCCTTTGCCGTTCGCCCCTCCTTTACCGTCCGCTTTTTTTTATCTTTGCCATCTGCTGCGGATGGCAAAGAGCGGGGACGTTAACTTTTTTCGTTAGTGGGTGCCACCTCCCTCTTTGCCGTCAGCCAGCGGACGGCAAAGAAATGGCCGATGGCAAAGACCTTCTTTGTCGTCTGCTAGTTTTTTTTCCGTCCGCTTCTTGGTAGCTGATGGCAAAGACCTTCTTTGCCATCCGCTAGCTGATGACAAAGAACTGGCAGACGGCAAATTCCCTGATTCCAGTAGTGTAAAGGCCGGATTTGTCGGCATTCTGGGAACGGGGGTTCCCAGACTTGCCTGCCTGCGGCGTGGCTCAAAGGGGGGCCCATCATGGCCCATCTTCATCAACACGAGCTCAAGACCCTCGCGAGGGGCCAAGACTCGCGGGGCGGACGACAGGAAGCTTCCTCAAGCACGGCCTCATCAGGCTGGCTCGCGAGGAGGCGGAGAGATCAAGGCGGGGTACCTCACGAGGTGCCCATGATGCAAGCCATGACGATCAAGGGCGTCAGGCGGGCGCCAGCCCGCGCAGTGTCCTCCTTTCCCCTTTGGTGCAAAGGGAGCAAGCGCAGGGGAGAGCATCAAGCAAAGGCATCCATTTCAGTGCAACAAGACCAAGACCAGTCCAACGGCAGGAAGGAAGTCATTGTGGAGCCCAAGCCGGCGTCACCACTAGAGCCTTTGACAGGCGAGGACCAACTTTAGTCAGGATAAGTGTACCATATGTTCCCCTTCAAAATGGCCAATTGTTGGCACCCTTCCCGCTCACTATTTGGGAAGAGGCCCAGGGCCTCTGCCTATAAATAGGACTAGCCACCCACAGGGTAGGGGCATGCAGGGAGATAGCAAGAGAACAAACGAGAGAGATAGAGAGAGGCGACTGAACTCCCCCTAGAAGTTCATCGCACCAGCCAAGAACAGACCCTCGCGAGGCTGTTCTTCCTTGTATTGTTCATCACCATCAGCCCAAGAGGCAATCCACCACACCACAAACTAGAGTAGGGTATTACACCACAATGGTGGCCCGAACTAGTATAAACCCTGTGTCTCTTGTGCTGTTCCTTTCGTAGTTTAGATCCTAGCGAGGCGGCGGGGTGTAGGTAGGTAGAAGGTGAGATTCCGCGTGCACCCCAGTGTTGGAACCTCAAGGGTTTGTCGGAACCCGAAATCCGACATTTGGCGCGCCAGGTAGGGGTGCGCCGTGATTCGTCTTCCGTCGCCCTGTTCTCTGTCGACCACCGCATCCATGTCTGACACTCGTCGGGCCCGTGCCGAGCGCCGAGCCACTCTCGCTTCCGCGTCGCCGAGACGGCTCCGTCGCCGGCGCCCTCGTCGTTCCCGTCGCCGCTCGCCGTCAACGCCGCCACCGGGCCGGTGGGGAACGAGCAGCAAGCATCATCCCAGCATCCTCCGTGGCGCAAGGCGGCCGACCGCTACCCCTCGCCGCGCCCGGGTGGTTCTTCGTCTCGCGCGTTCCGCGCGCCCATGGAGGCTCGAGCTGCGCTCATCGCGGCAAACAAGCTCCTGCGCTACCGTCCCGTCGACGACGTCTACGAAGAGTGGCTCGACCGCATCGCCGAGCTCGTCCGCGCCGCAGGGGGCTCCCCCGTGCCGTCTGTCCTGCTGCACCGAACCCCGTCCTGCGCGGGCGACGAAGCTCCGGGGGCGCCTCGGCCGCCTCCCCCCCCCAAGAAGGCGCCCTGGCCCTAAGGCGCGTGGTCCCTGGGTGGAACCCGCTCCGTTCGGCGCCAGCGCGGCAAGAGCAGAGCTGTCAGGAGGTCCCTCGCCCTCAAGAAGCTGCCCGAGTGCTCCGCGCTCCAGCTCGTCGCGAACACGCTCCTGCTCCGGCGCATCAAGACCCCGCGATGCTCCCAGCTGCAGCGCACGGGGACCCGCAAGACCAAGCTCTTCGTCATCCAAGGCCTCCCGTGGCCACAGCAGGCTGCCGAGCCTTCACCCCCGAGCTGCGCAGCGTCGCGTGGCCCGGCAAGTTCAAGTTGGACCTGCCTCCTCGCTATGACGGTACCGCCGACCCCGCAGAGTTCCTCCATCTCTACGAGCTGGGCATCAAAGCCGCCAACAGAGACGAGAAGGTCATGGCGAACTGGTTTCCCATGGCGCTCAAAGACGGGGCTCGCACCTGGCTCCTGAACCTGGCCCCAGGCACGATCTCCTCCTGGGAGGAGATGCGTACCCGCTTCATCGCCAACTTCCAAGGTACTCGCAATCGGCCACCCACCGTGAGCGACATGCGCCGCATCAAGCAGCAACCAGGAGAGACCCTGCAGAAGTACATCCAGCGCTTCAACAACGCACGCCTCAAGATTCCCAAGGTGACCGAGGAGGCCATCATCTCCGCCTTCTCCGACGGTGTGCCCGACATCAAGATGAAGGAGGAGCTGGCGAATCATGAAGATCTGCGCACTTCCTTGGAGCTATTCAACTTGGCGACCAAGTGCGCCAGAGCCGAGGAAGGGCGTCTCTCCCTCCTCGAGCTGCCAGCCGCAGACCGAGAAGAGAAGAAACCCAAGGCCAAGGACGTGAAGCGCAAGGGGGCTGCCGTGCTCGCGGCAGAGCCGGACACCAAGCGGGGCAGAGATCAGCCCGAGTCTTCCAAGGGCGGCCGGTACTGCGTGTACCACAACCTCCACACCCACAACACCAGCGAATGTCAAGAACTCCGAGCCGTGCGAGAAGGGAGGATCGGCCGACGTCCCGACCGCAGCGACCGGGGCTACGGCCGAGGAGGAGGAAGGAACGCAGGACGCTGGGAAGACCGCGGCCCTCGACAAGGATGGTGCGACCAACCTCGCGAGGATCGCTGGCAAGACCCGCCTCGCGAGGGAGGCTGGAGGGATCAGCCTTGTGAGGATCGCCCGCAAGGCAACGCAGGGCTCCCTCATCTGCCACCGCAGCGAAGGAGATATGAAGACCATCATCAGAACGAGGGGGCTGGGGGCTTCCAAGTGCCGCGCGCGATCGCCTGCATCCTGGGCGGAGCTCAAGCCCCAGTCTCTCAACGCATCTTCAAGCAGTTCGCCCGTGAAGTGAATGCATTCCTCCCCAAGCTCGAAGCCACACGCCCCCTCAGGTGGTCGGCGTGCACCATCACGTTCAGCTCGGCGGATCAGCTCAAGTGTGCGGCCACAGCCAGAGTCCTCCCGATGCTATGTTCCCCAATCATCAGCAACGTGCTAGTCACCAAGACCCTCATCGATGGCGGGGCAGGGCTCAACGTCGTGTCCGTGGAAATTTTCAACAATCTCCAAGTGCCTTACAATCAGCTCCAGCAGACCAAGCCTTTCTCTGGGGTCACCGACGGCTCCACGGTCCCGATCGGGCAGGTTCGCCTCCCCGTCACCTTCGGCGCACCCGACAACTACCGCACCGAGCTCATCAACTTCGACGTCGCCCACATTCGCCTGCCATACAACGCCATCCTCGGGTACCCAGCGCTGGCCAAGTTCATGGCCGTAACCCACCACGGCTACAACGTCCTCAAGATGCCAGGAAGTGGCGGAGTCATCACGGTGCCCTGCAAAGAGAAAGACGCAGTGTGCTCCCTGGAGCGAGCCTTTCAGGCCGCATCACTGGAGGACCCGGATCGCGGAAGTAGGAGGCTTCCCGAGACCGCTCCCAAGAAGAACAAGACCCCGCAGGGTAGGGGCATGTAGGGAGATAGCAAGAGAACAAACGAGAGAGATAGAGAGAGGCGACTGAACTCCCCCTAGAAGTTCATCGCACCAGCCAAGAACAGACCCTCGCGAGGCTGTTCTTCCTTGTATTGTTCATCACCATCAGCCCAAGAGGCAATCCACCACACCACAAACTAGAGTAGGGTATTACACCACATTGGTGGCCCGAACTAGTATAAACCATGTGTCTCTTGTGCTGTTCCATTCGTAGTTAGATCCTAGCGAGGCGGCAGGGTGCAGGTAGGTAGAAGGCGAGATTCCGCGCGCACCCCAGTGTTCAAACCTCAAGGGTCTGCCAGAACCCGAAATCCGACAGGATTCCCACCCGCCGTTACTGCTTCTTTGTCCTCCTATTCCCATATCAGTTTCATGTCGTAGTATCCTGCCACACCCATATGATGGGGGTGTATGTTCTTCTTCTGAAGTTCCGATTGCTTGAAACTCTTCTCAGCAAACTCTTTAGTTGCTCTGACCTTTTGAATTCTGCCCAGTCCGCCTTTGTAATTTGGGGGTATGCGGGGATTGGGTCCTTGCCTTCACTCAAGTACTTCTTGTACAGCACATGCTTCTAGTTTCTCCAAGCATCCCTAGCCTTCTTCAGTGCAGTGTGTTCCACCTACATTCTCCACTACTCTGGAACGTTGAAGTGATCCATGATCTCCCGGACTATCCTTCGCCGTGTTTCTATGTCAGCCTTCCGAAACCTCGGCAGATTAATGTTGAGCCTTGCCCTGCCAACAAATCCACACACACTACTGAACCTGATGGGTGCTTTATCTGGTTTAGTTGGATGCCAAGACTTTAAATCAATCTCAGTTAATTCATATACACCTTTAGGCTGGTGTGTGGGCTTCCTTGGAGCGTTCCTCCGTGTCCTGACTGGAAGGGTAATTGTTGCAGCTCTATCCCGTTCAAGACTACTTGATCCCTCACAATCTGCTGAAGACCTAGGGTTGTCCGAATCAGATGAATATACATGGCCTGAAGCATGAGTGTTGTCGCTGCTACTCGGCATCTACAGAGAACACATGCGAAACTCAGGAAAGGAAGATAAGCATAAAACTAACAACTTGGTATAAAGCTTTCTAAACATGCCATGCAATAATTTAGAAAATGTACGGCTAATTTGTTTAGTTTGTGTGACTCGGGCACCCGCGATCTGTAAATAGGTAGTAACTTATTGGAACAAATACAGCTTATATGTAGTAAGGAAGGTAGATAATGAACATATATACGCTCTCTGTTATTTTATAGCCAATTTGGGAACATATGGAATGAAATTGGAAGAGGGATTGCGAGGGAATATGCCTCACCGCGGTGGAGAGCAGTAACTAACAGGCTTCTTAATGCAAACCCAGCCGGACCACGGGAGAGGCGGTGGTTACTGCATCGATATGCTCGAGGGTGGCTGGCGAGCAAACGAAGACGGCGAGGCGTGGGCCGCGGCTTGTTGGAAACGGCAGTGGAGGTAGGCTTGACGCCGAAGAGTGGGCACACGGCCGGGGTGAGCATGGCGGCACCAGAGAGGGTTCTACTGTGGATCTGGGGGAGGGGGAGCTGGCGAAGGAGATTAGGTGGACTAGTTAAGTGAAACGCAAGCGAACGGTGGGGGTGTTCGGGACTCCGGGTGTTGGCGGCCTAGGTGAAAAGGGTGAGAAATATCCCCGGCCGCTGCACGCGCAGAAGGGCCTATGCAAACGGTTGCCTCTAAGCACTCGTGTGCACAAACAGAATAATTTGATTTGAAATGAAGACGTACTAATTTTGAAAAGAAGACGTGAGTTCATCGTTTCGCCTCTAAATTTTTCCCACCTAAACCAATCACAATTTTACCAAGAGTTTGATTTGCTGGCGCATTTCAGGTCCCGTGTGCTATATGTAAGACATTTTTTGGCATTTACCATGCATATTGGAAAAAAAATCAATTCCTAGCCGGACTGCATTTCCTGTCGAAAGGGATGAGGACTGCCGTTCAATCTGAGAGCATCCAACGGTGAAGACGTACGATCCGTGGGGTTTGGGTTCTGGCCAATTAGAACGCACGACACAGATCACGCGCGCAGCAAAGGGTGGGGGCATCGGCCACGGTTTGGTAGGCACACGGCTTTCATGTGTGAACCGTGTGCTATTTGAAAACATTTTTTGGGAGGGGCTATTTGAAAACATTTACATGTGCTGTCGAAAGGGATGAGGAACGCCATTCGATCAAGGAGAATCCAACAGTGCAGACGTACGATCCGTGGGGTTTGGGTTCTGGCCAATCAGAACGCCGCGCGCGTGGCAGAGGGGGGAGTGCATCGGCCACGGTTTAGTGGACACACGACTTTTGTGAGTGAACCATGTGCTCTTTGAAAACATTTGCATTACCTAACATCATATTTTTGTTCGAATGAGTTCATCGTTTCGCCTCCAATTTTTTGCACGGTAAGAAATCACGAGTATAGTGGAGAGTTTCATATACTAGTATCATGCATATACAGTATATATGATACTAGTGTATGATACTACCTTTAATTAATTATAGCGCATAGTATAATACATAGAGTATAGTATCATATATAGATCATATTTATTGCAAATGCATGACACAAATTAGCATTGCATTTTACACGATACATTGTCTACCTATATGTTACTCTAACCTCTATATATATATATATATATATATATATATATATATATATATATATATATATATATATATATATATATATATATATATATATATATATATATATATATATATATATATATATATATATATATATATATATTTAATTTTTGCCACATCAGCATACTTGCTATTTCTGAGTGCATGACATCGTCGGCTATGATACCACCACTATGGCCAGCCTTATATAGTGGGGAGTATCATATACTATATATATAGTATCATGCATATGATACTAGTGTATGATACTACGTACGTACCTTCATAGTGCATATATAGTATCATAGAGTAGTATATATCATAGATGACCATATTTATGGCCATGCATGACACAAAGTAGTATAGCATTTATTATATATATGTTATGGTATCTACCTATGTTACTGCTTCTTTGCCACATCATCATATTTTCTATTCCCGAGTGCATGATACCGGCTATGATACCCCCACTATGGCCACCCTAATAAGGTTTTCATAATATGGGAGTATCAAGCAGTATCATGCATGCCAACTAGACTTTTTGGATGATGTGGCACACAATTAAATGAGGAAAGAGAGGGTGTGGTATCATATCATGATACCGTATCATATTAAATGATGTACTACTTTGTGTCATGCATGGCAATTAACAAGGCAGCCTAAGATACTAACTTATGATACTATGCATGCATGCATTACGGAGGTATTGCCGATCATATACTAGTATCATGCATATATATACTCCCTCCTTTCCGGTTTATTGGCTTATATCAAAATTGTACTTTTTCCATTTTATAAGGCTCAATTTGGTTGTTCCCCATCACATGTTCAGATTCCAAGGTGCATTAAATCATTGCATGCATGCATGTATTTATTAAGAGAAAGTTGACCAATGCATGTACTTTATGCATGCATGTATTGCAATTAATAAATTGGAAAACATAATTTTTTGAGGAAAACAAAAGCATTAAATGGGTGTTTTTGCAAACTACAAAAAGCATTCCACCACTCACCGTCTACCTTGGTTGGTGAGATTTTTGAGTTGAGCCCTATAAGGCTGGTTGTAATGAGGAGTATCATATACTAGTATCATGCACATGATATATACTAGTGTATGATACTACTTCCATAATGCATTGTATCATAAGTTAGTATCTTAGGTTGCCTTATTAATTGTCATGCATCAAACAAAGTAGTACAACATTTAATATGACACGGTATCATGATATGATACCACATCCTCTCTTTCTTTATTTAATTGTGTGCCACATCATCCAGAAAGTCTAGTTGCATGCATGATACCGCTTATGATACTACCATTACAACCATCCTAAACCAGAAAGAGGGAGTAATACTAGCTAGTCTATGATATACTAGCTACCTCACTAAGAGCATGGTTAATAATACAGCCACGGGTCGGCTATAAGAAGTTGCCAAGTCATATACAACCAACCTCTTAGCGGCCATGTACAATAATAAGTTTTAAATATGTACTAGTTTATCAATAGTTGGCCCACCTTACATCCTCACAGAGTGTCTGGGGCCTCGTGTTGCAGCTGGCTCTACTAACCAAGAGCCCGCTTCTCTTCTCTCTCCTCTTCTCTTTCCTCCAACTAAAGCACATATATATTATTCTATTCCTTATAGTATGCTTAGACTACCCATAGTGGGAGTAACATAGGTAGTAACATCACACATATCTAGATAAAATAGATGATGTGGCAAGCAATAAAGAAAGAAAGAGAGGAAAGTGGTAACATAGCTATTTACTAGTAGTATGAGTAACATCACACATCTCAAGGCAAGATGAGTCTATAGCCTAATAAATGAAGTGTTGCATGTTACTACAAATATGTTACTCCCCACTATAGAGGTAGTAACATAGACTAGTAACATTCTATGTTACTACCCATTGTGGCTAGTCTTATGTCACTCTATTGTACTTGCTCTAGTGCATAGTATCATAGAGTAGCTAGTATCATATGCAGTACTTTATTTATATTGTCATGCATGACACATAGTAGCATAGCATTTATTATGATACGGTTTCATGATACTTAACCCTCTCTTTCTTCATTTAATTAATTCTATGACAGCTCATCCAAATTGTCTAGTTGGCATGAATGATACTAGCTATGATACCCCCTTACTATCAGCCTAGCAAAGAAGGTGTACAGATCATTTGTGCGTCGCTTTGTGAGTTTTCATCCGTTTGTTCGAGAAGCGGGGAGAAGTTTCAAACATTTCGGCCGCGAGGTGCGGCCACTGGCGTAGGCCTAGTTGGTATTTTAATTACAGGAAATTCAGATGGAATTCAGACATCATCAAAATCGATGTGTGTGCTCTCACGACCCCTTGGAAAAAATTGGTAAAGTTTGGCATAAGTTTTGATGACCGCTCCTTCCAAACCGGAGCATCTCACATGAAGGATCATGGTTTTCCAAAAGGAGACGTGTCAATTCAAACTCCTGTAGCCAGTGACTTCATCCTTTGGCCTCATAAAACTTTCCACGATACGCAATCACCATTATACCACGGGTTTGATCTTCTGGCACATTTCAGGTATCGTTAGCTATATTTAAGATATTTTTTGAGATTAACGTGCATTTTGTGCATAAAAATAAAATTACAACCGAAACTACATGTGATGTCGAAAGGGATGAGGATCTCCCTTCGATCTGCGAGCATCCAACGATGCAGACGTACGATCCGTGGGGTTTGGGTTTTGGCCAATCAGAAAGCACGACTCAGATCTTGGGCGGGGTGGCGGGTTTGGTCGGCACACGGCTTTCATCAACGAACCATGTGCTATTCGCAAACTAGATTGCATATTTTTGTTCACACATACTGTAGTGAGATCAATTGAGTGTGCTACCTCTATGATATAATAATAATAATAATAATAATAATAATAATAATAACAACAACAACAACAACAAAAAACAGTTCATATTCATTCCCTGAGATGACAGCATATCAAGGTCAACATATTAACGGTTCATACATCAACAGAAAACCGGGCATAACTCACAAATTCAGTACACGCGACAGTTCTAAATTGAACGAATTAAGTTGCAGGGTAGGCATAAAGACTAGTCTTACGGCTTAATTCCCATGTACATGGGGGAACTGGGATCATTAAGTTGACCCCGAATGAACTTGGGTTTTTTGATGATTTTACGCTGCTCTGTTACACGGGTGTGTGATCCCTTGGCTGACAACTCATCATATTCATCGTACTCGTCCTCATCGGCAACGTCATCGACACCCAATACCCTTCTCTTCCCATGCATCACTAAATGCTAGTTCTTATGCAAGGGGTCTTCCACAAAGAAAATCTGGGTAGCATCGCTGGCAAGAATGAATGGGTTCCCGTGATATGCCATCGTTGTCCTGTTAACACAGGTCTTCTTGTACTCATCAATCCTTACCTGACCAAGAGGGATCCATGCGCACCTGAATAATGCCACCTTAACTTTCACATAGTCAATCTCCCAAATCTCTTTGATGGTTCCATAGTATACCCTTTTATCAGCTTCATTTAGTGTCATGCATTCTATTCGAACAGAGCTGTTCTGATACGAGGTTTTCTGATCACGTACCTCAGTGTAGAACGTGTATAAATTTATGTCATATGCTTGGTACGTCAACACCATAGGTGATGGCTTTTGTGCCAACCACGTAGCAATGTCATCAATGGATCCTTGTGCCAAACGATTCTTCAGCCATTCGGCGTAGTTCTTAGTGCGCTCCTTCATCTCAACATCTGATGAAGGCACCATTGGTAAGAAGCTTTGGCGTATCTCCGCCAAGTGTTCTTCGGCATAAGCGATGAGAACTGGGTTGTTAAGCAGTACCGTCAAATGGGCTTTCTCTATTAATTCTCTGAGTTCAGCAATTTGCGTGCCAGCAAGGACCGGCTTACCTTTCAGCCTTCCCTCGTGGCGAGATAGGCGCAAACCTATAAGTCTTTGTTTCATTTATTCGGTACAAAAGTCAACCACCTCCTCCGCGGTATAACCTTGTAGGATGCTTGCCTCTGGATGGTTTCAGTTCCGATAAAAGCGCTTTAGTATTCCCATGAACTGCTCGCAAGTATACATGTTGCGAAGAAACATAGGACCACAATACTTTATCTCGTCGACAAGGTGCACAGTGAGATGGACCATGAAATCAAAGAATGACGGTGGGAAAAACATCTATAGGTTGGACAATATTCTTGCAATATCATCTTGCATATGATCCAACTCTTCAGGATTTACAACTTTCTGCCTAGTTGGTTAAAGAAATCACAGAGGTCAATGAGTGTGTTTCTTATATCTTTGTCCATCAGATTCCTGATAGCCACCGGGAGGATTTGTGTCAAACATTACATGGAAATCATGTGACTTCATGTGTCCCAACTACATTTTACCTGAGCTCACATCCACGACACTTCTGATGTTTGCGCAGTAGGAAGAGGGTGTCTTAACTGACAACAAATAGGTGAAGAACTGTGTTGCTTCTGTTGTACTGAAATTGTAACTCTGGCGAGCTTTGATGAATTTGTCATCATCTTCTGCTTCACTCTTCCGTTTTGATTGATCAGCAAGCATATCGAGCCGTGAACCATCACCATCCTTTCTTTTACCTTTAATCTTGAGCAGAGTACCAAGGATGCTTTCACATACGTTCTTCTCTGCGTGCGTGACATCGATGCAGTGACGTACACGTAGAATCTCCCAGTAAGGTATTTTCCAGAAGACCGATTTCTTCTTAAACACTTGATCCTTGGGTGTTTGTTTCACCGTCAAAGGATGGTTCTTGCCAAGCACAACATTAATTTTTTTAGCCATGTTGTGGACCACCTACCCATCATAGGGTCTTGGGCCCGCAACTGCCTTTGTCGTACCATCAAATTCAGCTTTCATCTTTCGGTATGGGTGATTTTTCCGTAAGAACCTACGATGACGCAAATACACTGTTTTCCGCGAGTTGGGAAGTCTTCTCCTAGCTGTCCTATCCATGCATGTGACACACCCTACACCTCCCTTTGTTTTCTTCCCCGATGTGTTGCCTAATGCCGGCATATCTTGAATGGTGTGCACCAGCATCGCATGTAGATCGAAAATCTCCTTTCTATAAGCATCATAACATTTTACAAGAAAGCATCTATCCACACTGTCGCCAGTTCTTCTACCAAGAGCTGAAAGTAAATGCCGATGTCATTTCCAGGTTGCTTCGGGCCTTGGATAATCATTGACATCATAATGTATTTTTTCTTCATACACAACCAAGGATCTAGGTTATATATGCACAGAAGCACCGGCCATGTGTTGTGATTGGTTCTCATATCGCCAAAAGGATCCATCCCGTCAGTATACTCCCCGAGCCTTATACTTCTAGGATCCTTGGCAAAGTTTTTAAAAAATTTGTCGATTAATTCCCACTGAGCCACATCTTTCGGGTGCCTCATAAACCTATCCGCAATTCTCTCATCGTGATGCCACCGCAACCTCTTTGCATCTCTAGGGTTTGCAAACAAATGCCTCAACCTTGGAATTAAAGGCAAGTACCAAACAACCTTGAACGGGATTCCTGTCTTGATCTTGTCATCCAATTTGTATTTGTCGTTTGCTCTCCTACACTTGTATCATGCATGCTTGCATGTGGGACATGCACGCAAATCTTTGTACTCACCATGGTACAATATACAATCATTCACACAAGTGTGTATCATTTGTACTTCAAGTTCCAATGGGAAAACAATTTTCTTTGCTTCATTCGTGCTTCTGGGGAGCACATTATCTTCCGGAAGAATTTCTTTGAAAAGACCTAACATCTCCATGAAGCCCTTGTTTGATAGACCGTTTGCTGCTTTAAATCTGAGAAGCGCCAGGGTGGCACTCAACCTGGAATATTTCTTCTTGCAACCTGGATACAATTCTTTCTTGTAGTCCGCATCAATGGTTGGAAGATCCTTGTACCCAATCATATCCTTTTTTGGGCCCTCAAAATCTGCAACCATAGCAGCAAAATCTGGCATATCGAGATCGTCATCATCTGCGTCGACGTCTTGGTTTTCTGGTGGGCATTACGGATTTCTGTGTCTAGTCCAACGTGTATATCCATCCTTGAATCCCCTAGAGACTAAGTACATATGGACATCTGCAACTTCATGTGACTCTGTATTGGCACAATCAGTACATGGACACAGGATGTAATCCGCATCATCAATTCTCCTCTTTGTACTTTCAGCCAAATTCATGAACTCTGTCATGCCACCGATAAAATCTGCGGTTATCCGATTCTTCATCCATCAAGATCGTTCCATCTGCAGCACACGAATGGTAATTCAAAACAAAACAACAACATTAATACACGGATTAACTGCTGCCCAAAGATGCATGCATAAATCACAAGGTTTTATTTTAATAATTACTGAGGGCGCTCCATGTTGTTATCCAGACGTGCAATGACAAAAATTAATGGCCAGTCAATTTACATGCAGAGTACTAGTACAGCACTACCCTTAGGAATTGAATACCTTAATTAAGCCACTCACAAAAAGAATACCTTAATTAATTAGCTACGCGGCGACCTCCACCCAGCAGACAGACAAGGCGATGCGGTGGCACGCTGAGACAGCATGGTCGAGGAGCAAAGCGTAGGCGGCTGCCGCCTGAAGTTCGACCTCCACTATCCTACCATCGACCGCGATGGATGTGCTCGAACCACGCCTCCACCGACCTCGATGGTTGAGCTCCTCCTATCTCCCTCCGCAGACCGAGGATTGACCTCCTTTGACGCCTCCACCACCCACCGACCGAGGATTGACCTCTTCTCCGGTAGCCGCTGCCTAGGCCGCCGCCGCCATCTCTATATGCAGAGCGGCTGTTTTTTACAGATATCCGTAGAGCGGCTGTTTACACGGTATCTCACCGTAACTCAATATATGGACAGGATAGTACATCACATACGGTTATGTAACGACAACCGTGTCTAACCTATGTTGTCTTCTCAGACGGTTTGGTGCAGAAATCGTGTGTGACGTTGTATTACCTAACACAAACGACATGTATAAACAGTGTGCCGTATACAACATATAGTGCCATAAGTAGTTCCCGACCGTTAGCTTATCTCCACAGTTTCCCCATTTCCCCCAAATCCCTACATAGCCTCCAAATTCCCTTGTGTGGCGCTGACATTGGGGGAATGCGGACAAGTGGTGTTGATGGTTTCGATGCGGTTGCTCCTGCTCGTATCGCCACCATGACGGCGGTCACCGCCGAGCACTTGCCTAACGTCATCAGAAGGCAGGTGTACTACGAATCCGAATCGTCCTGTCAGGTTGCAATCTATCCCGATCTTTTTTAGCATGTACAAAGTATAGCTCCTTGCTAAATCCATCCTGAATGACACCCCCCGCCCAGGAAAGCGATCTGCCGCCAGATCCGGAGCTTGACTCCAGACTCCCGCAACATGAGTTAGACTCCGAGTTTTTCGCCACCGAGAAGTACCAAAAGCTGAGTTGTGTGCAAGGGCACACTCCTGCTCAACGTGTATGCACGGAGGGATTCGACATTGGTAGGCGGTTTCTCAGTTGCGACTTAGAGGTTAGTGCTAATTAAGTTCATCATTTTACTTCAGTTAATGCCACCGCTCATCCAGAATACTATTTAACATTGGCAGGGATATGAGGCTTGTGCCTTTGTTAACTGGCTGGATGAAGAATGCCATGGCAAGGCTCGGAGTGTTATCACCAAGCTCACAGAAGATAACATAAAGCTGAAGAAGAAACTGGCTAATCTGGAATGTACAATCAGTACGATAAAGCAAGAAAGAATCAAGCATAGGCAACAGATGAAAACAAGAGACAAGAAGGAACTAGCATGTGTAGTTGTGGTTGTCGCATTAGCCATCTTCTATGTGTTGTTTGCAATGATGATTAGGGGTTTTGTTTGACAGTATTTCTAAAGCACATCTAGATGTGCTCTAAGTAATGCACATCTAGGTCCTATGTCATTGATGTTACGCGAAGATTCGTGCAAATATTTTTCTTTGTCTTTTTTTCTTTTCCTTTCTAGTTTGATTATTACTGGCTTTATCAATAAGAAGAGCTCAATGTATTGCTTGCTAACTGTCCTACTCCGATCGTACTGGTACCGGTGCATAATCCAAAAACTCGTTCCTTGTTTTTGTCCTGAAAAAGGAAACCAGCCAAATAGCCAATAGGAGTCCTGCGCAACCCCGGGAATTTGGAGCGACTGGGTACAAATAATTACGGTTAATTATATCAACGGTTAGATAATACGTCAATCCCAGCTTCAATTGGCAGTTCCTCTTCTCTGCATACCCCGCTTAAGTGTCCACCATCTTCATCGTCCCCGGCAGGCCGCGCTAGACACTGGCACACACTCTGCAACCATGTCGAGCAACATCGAGGACGATAGTACGGCCAGCAGTCTGGCACCCGATGATAGGTCAACATCGGAATCATCCCACTCGTCTTGCATGAGTCCGGCTTCGAGCCCAGACCTCGATTATACCCCGTTCATGGAAGGGACGCTGCCTCCGGAGTCGTCATACGACAACCAGACGGGCGAGGAGCCGTCGGAGGACGAAGAAGAGGACGACGATGGTGATGAGGAGGAATGGTCGAACGAGGAGGAGGAGGACGACGACAACAACGACGATGACAACGACGGCGGTGATGAAAAGCCAACGGTCAGCGGCAAGAAGTGTCCTTTCCAAGACGATGTCGCGGGGCCATCCAACAACAACAACAACAACAAGAAGGACTAAATTAAGCAGACTGTATATATCTCTGTTTATCCTATCAATCTCATCACAGACGGTTAGTAATATGTTTTCGACAGAGATCTTCTACATTATCACCAACATGTTGGTTTGTTGAATTGTGTGGCCTAACGAGCACACAATTCACAAAAAAAGACCGTATGGGCTGTCTATAATGATCGCACACAATTTTGATTATCGACCTGTTTGCCAGGTATCACACACATCTTATTACGCCGAATCATTTGTGTTCGCCTCAATCATCGCAAATAGTTCATCGGAGTGAACTGTATGCCATATATCACACACACCTTGATCTGGCTGCTCGTTTCTGAAAGTGCTAGTTATCGACTAGAGGGGGGTGAATAGGCGATTTTTGAGAAAGTCTTCAAAACACGGATGTTTCAAAGACAAACAACAGAAATGACCTAATTGATATGCAGCGGAAGATAAACTACAACAAGCAAACCATAGTCTAGTATGCAATAACGTGAAAGTACAAGACTAATAGCAGCTTGGTAGTAGGATCAAGCTGGAAGATAGCGAGAAGGAAATCAACAAAAGTAGTCAAGCAATGAAGTCAAACAGGTATGACTAATAGGCAATGACTTCACGAAGACAAACTCTAAGTAAGGTGAGGGAGAAGATAGAACCAGTCACTTGTTGAAGACATAGGATTTGTTGGACCAGTTCCAGTTGCTGTGACAACTGTACATCTGGTTAGGGAGGCTAAGATTAAACTCAGAAGACTGCGTCTTCACCTTATTCCCCTTGAGCTAAGGACACACAGTCCTCGCCCTATCACTCTGGTAAGTCTTCAAGGTAGACTCCCGAACCTTCACAAACTGCGTTCACCGGCGATCCACAATGACTCTTGGATGCTCAGAACACGACGCCTAACCGGCTGGAGGATTCACAGTCCTCAAGTGTAATAAGTCTTCGTGTCACATGCATGTAAAGACTTGATGATGCCTAACACTCTTTGGCTTTGGGTGTTTGGGCTTTGTCCTCGCAAGGATTTCTCTCTCTCAAAAGCTTCGAGGTGGGTTGCTCTCAAACAACAAAAGCCGTGCACTAACTCTGAGCAGCCACCAATTTATGGTGTAGGGGGTGGGCTATTTATATCCACTAGGCAACCTGACCTGATATGTCCGAAATGACCCTGGGTCACTAAGGAACTGACACGTGTTCCAACGGTCAGATTTCAAACACACACGACAACTTTACTTGGGCTACAACCAAAGCTGACTCATCCAGCTCTGGATAAGTTTTGCTCTCATTGTCTTCGTCAAGACATAGGATTTGGGTTGAGCATCACTTGACCATTCGACTATGATCACTTGGACCCCACTTAACGAAGACGGTGGTTCCTATGACTCAACAAAGAAGAAGAGGAAACAACGAAGCGACCACGATCTTCAAGGCGCTCCATAGTCTTCACTCAATGTCTTCTCATGTCATAGTCTTCAATGTGAATATCTTCACATACCACCATTGTCGCCAATGTCTTCATACATTTTTAGGGGTCGTCTCCGTAGGTAAACCGAATCAATGAGGGACACTACCTCCGTTATTCTGCAATTCTCACAAACGCATTAGTCCCTCAACCACATTTGTCGTCAATACTCCAAAACCAACTAGGGGTGGCACTAGATGGACTTACAATCTCCCCCTTTTTGGTGATTGATGACAAACTGGTTGAAGTTTTCAACGGGGATAAAATATGTGAAATTGTAAAGGATAGGGAATTGTCTTCATAAGTGGCAAAGGCTCCCCCTGAAGATGTGCATATAAGTAGTTTGCTTTTGGAATGCAAATGCACAGGGCAGGTTGTACTTGTGGAGATCCTCTTCAACTTATGAAGGTAATTCATCATGCATGAAATGATATAGCTAAGAGAATGACATGCATAATGAGAAATGGACATCTGTAGAATGATCTAAGTGCGGAAGTTATCGTCGCACATGCGGAATTTATCATCGCACCAGAGTAAAGCAAATAAGTAGCAGACGACCATCGAGTTTAAGTGTTACAACTCAAAGAACCAAATGTATCAAAAACGAGAGTTGTAAACACTAGGCAAAATATTATGCAACCGCCCTTATGAACCCGCTTGAAGACTATCAAACTCATATGCTTCTCCCCCTTTTGTCAGTAAGGACCAAAAAGGTTTGAAGACATAGAGCATCTACTCGTCATCTTCAGAAGTAGATGATGCAGCAGGGTTGTCGGTGTTGGTTGGCGGTGCAGACGAGCTTGGTGCAGTGTCGATGCGTGCAGAAGTAGGGGGCGGTGAAGTAGCATCGGCTTCATCATCGATCACTCTGGCATTGACAGTTGCCGCGGAGGAAGAATAGTCAGAGTCTTCAAGGGATGGAGTTCGTCGTAGGACTGCATTCCGTGGAGGAGTGGAGTCAAACTTGAAGCGTTCAGTGAAGCCATCCTCTTGAAGATCTGCTTCAAAGACCGAAAGCAGGGTCAAACTCTTCCATGATCGCCGACAGGTCTCGTGAGTGACAAAAGCATTCTTGGTGGCAAGGTTTCGAATGCGATTGACGTCCACCAAGAGGCTTTGCATTTGTCGTTTGAGCCAGGAGTGATGCCTATCTTGTTTCTGATGCAGTGCGACAAGTAGTTCTCGATCATTGAGGACTCGAGAGCGCTTCCGAGGCGTTTGGCCAATTGTGCTCTCAGTGGCTTCAGTCTGCGCACGATGAGGCAGACGTGTGTTCCCAGCCAGAGGATAAACACGTGATACCGCTTGGACGCCTTCAATGGGTTGAGAGAAGCTGTGGTGATCTGCATTCTGAAGACAAAGTGGCGTTTTGGCAGGCTCAGGGTATATGGCTTCAACAGACATATCAACCTCTGGTAGAAAGATCAGATGATTGCGAGCAGAGGGCTGTAGTTGATAGCAGAGTGCATTTTGATGAGGTGCATGACCCATGGAGCATAAAACTTCAGACCAAACAGATCAGATCCAGACGCAGCCAATTGTCGGATGAAGAATTCTTGCGTGTTGAAGCTGATGCCATTGAGGATGTAAAAGACCAATGTCTTCATTGCTCCTTCAAGTTTTGCAGACGATGTATGCCCTTTGATTGGCCATAGAGTTCGCCTGATGATGTGATATATTGTACGAGGCAGATACTCAAGGTCATCAACAAAGAAGTGCTGAGGGTATTCAGCGTCATGTGGCAGTGGCTTCATCATACTCAACATCTGACTCATGTCGGGTTCTGGCTTATGAAATATGCTCTCCAAGGCATCGCGGTGGAGTTGACATCCAGGTTCAAACAGTTCTCCGGGAGTGGGTAGGCCTGTGAGCTCAATGATGTCAAGAGCTTTGGCTTCATGATGAACATTTCCTGTCATCCACTCGAGGACCCATGTCTTTGTGTCTCTGTTGTAGCCGCGGATGTGGAGGGTAGCATAGAATTGAAGCACAAGTTCCTCATTCCAGTGTTCTTTGTCTGTAACGAAGCCGAGCAAACCTGCATCACGAAAGCAATCAAGTGCTTCTTCTAAGCACGGCAGTCCGGCAATGGCTTCTGTGTCTAGGCGCATATGAGGGAAAATGCGGCCTTGATCATACAGAACACATGAGTAATAACTTCTTTGCTGATAGCTCCAGAAACGGTCAGATGATATCCTTGGCCTTGTGTAGGGGTTCTTTGATCTGTCAAAGAAAGTGTTGTGGGCTTTGAAGCCATTTGCATTGAAAGAACCAGTAGATGTGGCAGTGCCTGGAAACCTTGGCAGTCTTGGTTTCGGCTTCTGGACCTGAGGCTATGCCCAATATGATAGTCGAACTGAGGACCAGAGGCATGAGGCGGAGGGACCAGAACAGGCCATCTTACTGTGACTAGCTCACCATAGTTGTATGCTTGCTCAATTGTGTAGGGCCTTGGTGGCGGAACTGGAGCAGTGGCAACAACTAAGGCTTCAGGCTGCTCAGCAGATGCTTCGGGAGCAGTTGCCTCATTGGCTTCAGGCACATTTCCTTCATTGGCTTCAGGAGCTGTTGGTGCAGGCTCCACATTTGCTTCAGCCATGACCACGTCATTGGCTTCACTACTAGGAAAAGGGCTATAGATGGGATGGACACTAATGGCGCACTGTACATGTGGTGCGCCATTACTAAATACTAATGGTGCACCATGTGTTGGTGCGCCATTAGTTTGTAATACTAATGGCGCACTACATCCCACAGTGCGCCATTAGTAAAAATTTAATTTTTCAAAACTACTAATGGCGCACGGCGGGTGTGCTGCGCCATTACTATGTTGACATAGTAATGGTGCACCACACCCACCGTGCACCATTAGTAGTTTTGAAAAAAAATAAAAAAAATAAAAAAAATTGTTAGTAATGGCGCACAAAGGACGGTGGGTGTGGTGCGCCATTAGTAGTTTAACTATCAATGGCGCACCACCCACAGTGCGCCAAGACTAACATGGCCCAAAAGTTCCCGAATGCCCCCCTCCCCCCGTGGATCGCTTTTCAGTTTAAAAAAATAAAAGAAAATGATGGAAATGTCAAAAAAATAAAAGAAAATAAGTTTCCCATGTGATATGTGGTCTAGTTGTTGGGAAAATTTACAAATATGAATTTCGACTTTATTTGCAAAATCTCTATGGAAATTTGTAAAATGGGCATAACTTTTGCATACGAACTCGGATGAAAAAGTTTTTTATATGAAAAATCATCTACTCGAAAAGTTACATCCAAATTTAACCGGGGGAACCCCGTTAAACATTTTTAAAATCCCCAAAAACCTAGAGGCAAAAAAATTCAAAAAATTTCAAGATCGTATGAAAAATCATCTACTCGAAAAGTTATGGGGCTTTCAAGATCTAGAGGCAAAAAAATTCAAAAAATTTCAAACTTACTAGTGGCGCACCGTGGATGTGGTGCGCCACTAGTAACAAAAAAAAATTGGTTTTGAAATTTTTTTTTGAATTTTTTTTTCAAAAAATGATACGTAATATGACCGGGAAGTTTGAAATATTTTTCAAAATTTCATCATAGTCATGAACATGAACAAAGTCCTAGACATCAACAAGGTATAATAGGATTGATATGCTAGATATATCAACAAGTGCCTCGTGAAGTGAGCTTCTGTCGGGTTGGATAGAACTCGAAGTTAAGCGTGCTTGGGCTGGAGTAGTGTGAGGATGGGTGACCTTTCGGGAAGTTTGACCACGGAATGCGATTTGACCTGAGATTAAGCATATTGACCCGAGATTAAGCCATAGTGAACTGAGATTAAGAAAAAAAATTAAAAAAAATTGAAATTTTTTTTTGAAAAAATATTGTTACTAATGGCGCACTTCTATGTGGTGCGCCATTAGTATACCAGATACTTATACTAATGGCGCACCATGGGCTATTCTAATGGTGCACCAGCGGGTGCGCCATTAGTATGCCAGATATGCGCCATTAGAAAAAAAATCTAATGGCGTGGTGCTAGTGGCGCACGTGTAGTGCGCCATTAGTAGCGAAAACAGGTGCGCCACTAGCAGCCCTTTTTGTAGTAGTGCTTCATTGGTGTTGGAGGTGACAGCCTCAATGTTTTCAACCTCCACTTGAGGAGCTGGAGGGTCGGGCACTGGCACGTTGATATCAGGTATAACTTCTTCAATCACAGGGGGTGTAGGGACACGTTCTTCTTCTTCTTGAGTGTCTTCGGCTGATGCAGCCGGATTGTCTTCAGCAGCTTTAGCTTAAGACTCGGAGACATTCACAGTTGGAGTGGCTTCTGAAAACACTTGACGTGCAACAGGTTGGTGGTGCACTTCTCCTTCTGGAACGCTCGAGAGAGGTACTTGAGGCCTTTGACCTTTGCGAAGCCTGAGAAATGCTGGCGACGCCTTTGGAGATGGGGTTGCCTGGGCCTCAAAGTCTTCCTCTTCGTCTTGTTGTTGTTGTTGCGGAGTGACTTGTTGTTGGGGAGTACTAGGGGAATCTTCTTGTTGCGGGCGATCAGCCCATGAAGCATCTTGAGCGATTGGCGTCAGAGGACGACCAATCTCGATGAGTTCATGATTGCATTTAACAGCAATGATACCACATTGTATTCAATTTGAGGAAGAACTTCATCATCTTCAACATTGTCATGGTGACCAATGTCTTCAGCAGTGATGGGATCAGCTGCTGGAATCTCGTTAGCTTCAGGAGCCTCTGTGGAAGCAGGCTCATGAACAGTCATGCGAAGTTCTTGGGTTGCAGACGCGGGACGAACCACTGAAATGGGTTCAACAACCAAGGGCTCTGTGGGAGCAGCCCGATTCTTCTTGGTCTTAAGCTTCTTCTTGCAGGGATCAACATCACAGGCTTCAGGAAGTTTCCTTTTTCTGGCTTCAGCCTCGGCAGCCCTCGTCTTCTTCTGTTCAGAAGCGGTTGGCCGGACCTTTGGCTTCGAGCCAGTCATGCTGCTTGGGAAGACTATGCGGGGTTCTTCCTGCCTTGAAGGTGCAGCTTGGTCAGTTGAAGACTTCTTTTTCTTTGCAGCCATTCTGGGATCAATGCCAGGACGGCCAAGTGCTTGGCGCTTCTCAGCCTCATTGTAGGCAAGCACACACTTGTCAGCCAGACTCTTCATGCGCTCACGAGAGCCTCTGGCTTCTTCACGCTTCTTGACAAAGGCTTCCTTGAGGTCGTGCAACATGACCTTGAAGTTTTTGACATCTTGCACATTGAGTGCAGCCATATGCTTCTTGAACTGAGCTTTCTCATAGTCAATCTTATGCTTCAGTTCAACAATGCGCTGAGCCAGAGCTAGCTCAGAAGAAATGGCTCCATTGAAGGAGACGCTGAGGCCAATAGGAAGTTGCAGATCTTCAAAGCTGATGTTGGGGGTGTCAAACCACTCATCAATGAAGTGATGGATGATTGCCACATCAAAGAGAGGCAAATTGTTGAAGATTTCTGCTTCTTCTTTGCTCTTGATAAGTTGCTCAAGGGCATCATCTACAAGATCTTCATCACTGGACAGATCAATGTGCTCTTCACGCAGAATGGCAGCAGGAGTCAGTGTCAATTCAGTGTTTTTGACAATTTTCTTTCTCTTCTCCGTCTTCTTGGAGATGCGGATTGATCTTGAGACCGCATGCTGGCTTCGTGGAGGTGCATGGCGGTGGCTTCACACGTGAAGCTTTTGGAGGAGCAGCTGACTTTGAAGCCTTGACTTTCTTTTGCTTCTGTGGCTTTGGAGCAGGAGCAGGAGCTGGAGTTGGGGCTTCATCAGAATCAGCATCGTCATCAGAGTGATCCACTTTGGCACCTTGGATGTAAGTGATGAGGCCATCAAGGCTTGAAAAGGGACCGATGACATTAGGTTCAGCATCACGAGAGCCGTCAGCTCGAGGAGCAGAGGGACCAGGGTTGAAGTCTAATCCCAATGACTTGTTGTTTTCCTTGGCCGAAGCCTTTGCGTGCTGGAAGTTGCGCTTGAAGAGATTATCATCACGACACCAGAGCAAAGACGTTGGGTCGGCATTTTCAGGCTGAGGTCCACGGACCATACAAGGATAGAAACCTTGTGCAATAGCTTCAGCCATGTTCTTGGGTGGAAGGCCTCGAAAGAGAATATCACCCCAAGGGCTTCTGATAGCATTCTTCTCGGCATATTCTTAGGTGAAGAAATTGTACTTGAACCACTGTTCAGCCCAATATCACCGAATCCATTGGATTTGCGTCTTGCGCTGATTGTAAGTCTCTTCGGGGTCTGTCTTGTACAACTCTGCGAGGTCATCAGGCAGATCTTTTGAGGTTCCCTCACGATGCTGTCTTCCGCCCTTCCTGACTGATTTATCTGTAGCCATGAGCTTCAAACTGAATGGCTTCACGTTCAAAGGCTTCAAAGGCTTGCGTTTGCTGGACAAACAGGAACTGGCTTCGGGAGAATTAGTTTGATGCTGTAAGAATTCTGCAAACGAATGCAGACTAGAGAACCAAGGGATTCTCCCACGGACATGTACATGTGACAGCATTAGAGATGCGAGGGAAGGGGAAGAGGTCATATGCATTCTCGGAAGATTTTGAAGATAAATCAGCTTGAATACATTGACCTCATGATGCGAAGACATTCACTTATACGCTGGGAGTTGGTTCCAGATTTGTACGAATCCGTGAATAAGTACAAGTGAGGAATCTAACTAGTTGTGAGGCTTAAGTGAATATACTAGGAAGTACGAGATGCAGACAGAATAGATCTAACATAGTATGGGCAGAAACCAATTTTGGCGAGTAGGATGAATCTTGAGGATCAAAAAGATGGTAAAAATGGAGTTATATTTACCACTCGAAGAACTGCTAGACGGGAAGAAGAAGAAGCCGAGCAGTTCAGTCCACCGTGCCCTAACTCGGCGACGGAGGACACCTACGGCGGCGGCGGAGATGACGATGTTCGCGGCCGGCGTGAGGACCGCGTCGGAGAAGTCGCGGCAGCTAAGCGCTTCGTCGCCAGCGTCGTCGAGAGCTAGCGGTGGCGCTAGGGTTTTGACGAGGTGGAGAGGTGGAAGAAGATTTTCTTTACCGCAGGGGACACATATTTATAAGAAGGTGTGCGGCATAGCGCAATTACGCAGGTGTCCCTGGCGGTTCACATCTGAGGGGCACGTGGCAAGCATGCAACATGCAATGAGATGTCCCACGTTCCCACGCCCGCCAGGTTTGTCGGATGGTCGTTCCGGCTTCTCCGGATTTCAACAGTAAGGATGAATCATTTAAAGCAGACTTAAAGTTTGTCACTGTGTCTTCTGCTGACAAGGACGCAGAGAAGACATTCGACAGTTTCAATAGAATGCATATGATTTGGACAGATAGAGTTTGAGATAGGAAGCATAGAGAGATTGGGGTCCGATCACATTCACTTAGTTCAAAAGATTCAACTTGAAGACATAGCTATAAGTGAATGCTGTAGAGGACAAAACAATATCTATATATATATCTGATAGCAACCAAATCAACATAGTGAAGAAAATCATGAAGATAAGTTGAAGTTGAAGACAAATCAAATGCGAAGATATTAAAAAAATAACGCCATGAGTGAAACACTTCAAAAAAAGAAATTTGGTGGTGGCGTGACCCACCGTATAGGAAGTATTAGACCCAGACACGGCGCACAATTATCGTGGCGCTCCAAGTCAAATTCACGTTAATGTATTCACACTCGTAATGTAAGTCTTCATTGATTGAAGATATACGTTACTTCGTGTGTTGCACATCTAAGTCATCAACATGCATAAGTATTAGGATGTGTGCTTGATCACAGGACATTTGAGGATTCCAAGATATTTAGCTCACACCGTAACTTGCAAAACCTTTTCTCATCCAAGGGTTTGTGAAGATATCTGCCAGTTGCTCTTCAGTGTTGACGTGAATGATGTCAATATCTTTCTTCATGACATGATCCTTGAGAAAATGATGACGAATTTCAATGTGCTTTGTCTTCGAGTGCTGGACTGGATTGTTGGCAATCTTGATGGCGCTTTCGTTGTCGCAGAAGAGAGGTACTTGTGTCAGATTGATGCCATAGTCCTTGAGAGTTTGCTTCATCCATAGAAGCTGAGCACAGCAAGATCCAGCAGCAATGTATTCAGATTCAGCAGTTGAGAGTGATACACAATTCTACTTCTTTGAAGACCAACATACAAGTGATCGTCCCAGAAAGTGACATGTGCCTGATGTAGACTTGCGATCCACCTTGTCACCAGCATAATCAGCATCCGAAAATCCAACCAAATCAAATTTTGAGCCCTTTGGATACCATAATCCGAGTGTTGGGGTGTGAGCCAAATATCAAGAATTCGCTTCACGCCTAAGTGATGTGATTCCTTTGGTGCCGCTTGGAATCGAGCACACATGCAAACACTAAGCATAATATCTGGCCTAGATGCACATAGGTAAAGTAAGGAACCAATCATGGAGAGGTATACCTTTTGATCGAACTCTTTACCATTGTCGTCGGGACCCAGATGGTGTTTGGCTGGCATTGGCGTCATGTATCCTTTGCATTCTTGCATTCCAAACTTCTTCAAACAATCTTGGAGGTATTTTTCTTGAGATATAAAGATGCCATTCCTTTGTCGATTTAATTTGAAGACCAAGGAAGAACTTGAGCTCTCCCATAATGGACATCTGATATTGCTCTTGCATCATGTATCCAAATTCATCACTATACTTCTGGTTGGTGCAGCCGAAGATAATGTCATCCACATATATTTGGCATACAAACAGTTCACCGTCATATGTCTTCGTGAAGAGTGTGGGATCAAGGGATCCAGGATTGAAGCCTTTGCTCTTCAGGAAGTCTTTGATTGTATCATACCAGGCGTGAGGAGCTTGTTTGAGGCCATACAGTGCTTTATTTAGCTTGTACACCATATCAGGATGTTTTGGATCTTCAAAGCGAGGTGGTTGAGCGACATATACTTCTTCTTCAATCTTGCCGTTGAGAAATGCACTCTTCACATCCATTTGATATAGCAAGATGTTGTGGTGGTTAGCATAGGCTAGTAGTATGCGAATGGCTTCAAGCCTAGCTACAGGAGCAAATGTTTCATCGAAGTCAATTCCTTCAACTTGAGTATATCCTTGAGCCACAAGCCGTGCTTTGTTTCTGACGACTTGACCATGCTCAGCTTGCTTGTTTCGATATATCCATTTGGTGCCAATAATGTTATGCTTGCGAGGGTCAGGACGCTTGACAAGTTCCCAAACATCATTCAGCTTGAACTGTTGAAGTTCTTCTTGCATAGCTTGTATCCATTCTGGTTCCATAAAGGCTTCAAAGAACTTTCTTGGGTTCGATATTGACACAAAAGAAAAGTGCCCACGAAATTTGCTAGCTCTGTTGCTCTTGAGCGAGTAAGCGGACCAGTGCATTGATGCTATCAATTATCTTCTCAATCTGTACTTCATTTGCAACTCGAGGATGAGCGGGCGAAGACTTTGCTCATGCTGATCATTATCATCATTGGGAGGATTGTCTTCAGCTGAGCATTGTCTTCATGTTGGTCAGTGCAGAAATGATAAGTTCCTCTTGAGTTGTGCTTGAAGGCATGATTTCACCAGTTCCCATCAGCTTGATAGATTATTTGGGCGGAGCTTCGTCTAGTGTGCTTGGCAGGAACTCTCTTTGTGAACCATTGGTTTCATCAAATCGCACATCTACAGTTTCGACGTTTTTGTAGAGATAAAGGTTGAAGACTCAGAGGAGTGCGAGTCCTTTCCGAATCGAGAATGAAGCCTTCGTGAGCCTTGGGTTCAAATTTTGACTTGTGATGGGGATCCTTGATCCAGACTTAGCCCCAAATACTCAAGTAGGCGACATTTGGCTTCTTGCCGGTAAGGAGCTCATAGGAAGTTTTGTTCAGAAGATTATGGATATAAACACGGTTGATGACGTGACAAGCTGTATCAATGGCTTCAGGCCAGAACTTTCTTGGTGTCTTGTACTCGTCGAGCATCGTTCGAGCCATCTCAATGAGGGTTCTGTTCTTGCGCTCCACGATGCCATTTTGCTGAGGTGTGTATGGAGCAGAGAACTCATGAGTGATTCCCATGGTATCCAGATAAAGATCAAGTCCGGTGTTCTTGAATTCAGTGTCGCTATCACTTCTAATATGCTTGATCTTGACGCCATAATTGTTCATTGCTCGATTGGCGAAGCGTCTGAAGACATCTTGCACTTCAGTCTTGTAGAGAATTATGTGCACCCATGTGTATCTTGAGTAGTCATCAACAATGACGAAGCCATAGAGACAGGCAGTTGTTGTGAGGGTAGAGTAATGAGTAGGGCCAAACAAATCCATGTGTAACAGCTCGAAGGGTTGAGATGTTGTCATGATTGTCTTCGAGGGGTGCTTTGCCCTAGTCATTTTTCCAGCTTCGCAGGCACCACACAAATAATCCTTCTTGAACTTGACACCTTCGATGCCTATGACATGCTTCTTCTTGGCAAGTGTGTGTAAGTTCCTCATGCCAGCATGCCCTAGCCTCCGATGCCAGAGCCAGCATTCTGAAGCTTTTGCAAGAAGACATACGCCAAGCTGTGGACCTGCTGAGAAATCTACCATGTATAGATCATCTTTCCTATACCCTTCAAAGACTAGAGACTTGTCAGATTCCATTAGTACAAGGCAACGATATTTTCCGAATATCACAATCATGTTCAAGTCACAAAGCATTGAGGCAGACATCAAGTTGAAACCAAGGGATTCAACAAGCATCACTTTATCCATGTGTTGATCCTTTGAGATTGCAACTCTACCTAGACCCAATACCTTGCTTTTACCAGTGTCAGCAAATGTGATGTGACTCTTGTCTGTTGGACGTAAGGTTGAGTCCATGAGAAGACTTAGATCACCAGTCATATGATTAGTGCATCCACTGTCCATAATCCATTCTGCAGCATGTGGTGTCATACCCCTGATGCAGCTTAGGGGATAGGCTTCACCAAGAGCATTGTGAAGCATAAACATTTGACAGGCAAGTGAATTATTGAAGCTTAAATCAAGATTAGAACTGATAGGATGAATGGCAAACGATTCAGGAACAAAATACATAGTGAGACCATTTGGGCATTTGATCTTGTGCCCTACAAGATGTTTTAGGTCCCCAACAATAGCATCAGACGCCTTTGATTTTCGGCTGGAGACCCTTTCCTGCAAAAGAGAATTAATTCTTCTTAACCACCCACATCTTCAGGGGTGGCTTAGAAGCAATGAGTCTAAGTGCAGCATCTGAGAACTTCGGCTTTGGAGCCCTACCAAATAGCCTTGCAGGAGATGAATGATACTCATATGAATAAGCAGAAAAGTTCTTAGTTCTATGAACATAGCGGTTTGAAGCCACACGCTCATATTCATAAATTTGAGTACGGTTTCCCTACAAAACATTGGCATTAGGGTGACTCAGGTGAGTCCTCGGTCTGTATGAAGCCTTTGGACCATGTGACGCCTTAGGTGCTGGGTTTGTCTTCTTCCTGTGTGGTGTCATGATGACATTCATGGAAGATTCTCAAGACAGCTTTTGGGCACCAGATCTTCTTCATAGGCGGTCCATTCCTGCAGATTAGTACCAATATACCGCAAACACTTCACCATTCGATTCTTGAACAGCTTATAGTTTGCACCAAAGGATTCATCAATGATAATAAGGTTAGCACAGTAAAGCCAGATAAGGTGGATGGATCCATGAAGGTCCCTTTGCAGCAACCCATGTGGTTTTGGGATACCGCTCGGGCTTCCAAGAGGAACCATCAACATTCATTTTCCTCTCGAACCCAACACCCTCTTTCCTAGGGTTTCGGTTCAGAATCTGCTTTTGAGGACATCATAAAGTATCGATGCCCTTTCGGACTTTTATACATCCTTGTTTCAAGCAATGTCTTCAACCTAGCATTTTCATCAGCAATAGCAGTGGTATCCTCCGCAGAGGGGTTAGTTACCACATTAGTACTTGAAGACAATGCAACAGTAGCAGCAGTTGAACATTCAGCAACAGAGGTAGCTATATCACGCTCAAGAAATTTTAGACATGGTGGTTCAAATCCATCCTGAGCGGAACTGATCTTTTGAGCGCGAAGTGACTCATTCTCCTTTTGAAGATCTTCATGAGCCGCTCTCAATTTCTCAAGCTCTTGCTTCCTTTGGAGATAATCATAGGAGAGCTTTTCATGAGTAGTTGAGAGCGTTTCATGACGACTTTCAAGTTCTTGGTACTTAGCATGAAGATTTTTAATGTCTTCAACTAAGGACCGTGAATGAGTCATTTCCGCGTCCAACGGGTCATCGCTTTTGTCTAACAGTTTTTGAGTATGTTCCATAGCTCTTTGTTGTTCAGTTGCAATTTTAGCAAGTGTTTTGTAGCTGGGTTTGGATTCACAATCAGAGTCATCTTCACTTGATGTTTGAAAGTAAGCATCACGTGATTTTACCTTGGCACCGCGTGCCATGAAGCAGTAGACGGGAGCAGGGTTGTCCTTGTCATCAGCTTCAGCGTTGGTGTGGAAGTCATTGTCTTCAATGTTGAAGATGGACTTGGCAACATAGGCTGTGGCTAAAGCCAGACTTGCAACGCCCGGGTCGGACTCCTCTTCAGACTCCACCTCCACCTCCTTAGAAGCAGACTCCTCCTCTGAATCCATTTCCTTGCCAACAAAAGCTCGAGCCTTGCCAAATGAGCTCTTCTTATGAGATGAAGACTTTGATGAGGACTTGGAAGAAGACTTTGAAGATTTCTTCTTTTTCTTGTCATCAGAATCATATTCCTTGCTATTCTTCTTCTTCTTCTCATTGTCCCACTGTAGACATTCAGAGATATAGTGTCCAGTTTTCTTGCACTTGTGATAGGTTCTCTTCTTGTAGTCATGAGTGGAAGCTTCATCATCTCTTGAGCTGGATCGTGAAGACTTTCTGAAGCCTTTCTTCCTAGTGAACTTATGGAACTTCTTCACAAGCATAGCAAGTTCCTTTCCAATGTCTTCAGGATCATCGTAACCATGATGATTCTTCTTGGTGAGGAAACAACTTTTGCCTTCAAAGCGCGAGTTCGGCCATAGTTGGGACCATAGATATCTCTTTTCTTAGAAAGCTGGAACTCATGTGTGTTGAGCCTCTCAAGTATATCAGACGGATCGAGTTTCTTGAAGTCAGGACGTTCTTGTATCATGAGGGCAAGGGTGTCAAAAGAGTTGTCAAGTGATCTCAGTAGTGTCTTGATGATTTCATGCTTGGTGATCTCAATGGCGCCGAGAGCATGAAGCTCATTTTTTATGCCAGTGAGTCGATCAAACGTGAGCTGGACATTTTCATTGTCGTTTCTCTTGAAGCGGTTGAAGAGGTTGCGAAGAACACCGATCCTTTGATCTCTCTGGGTTGAGACGCATTCGTTGACCTTGGATAGCCATTCCCAGACTAGTTTCGACGTTTCCAGAGCACTCACACGACCATACTGTCCTTTGGTCAGATGACCACAGATGATGTTCTTTGCAGTGGAGTCCAGTTGAATGAACTTCTTGACATCAGCAGGGGTGACACCTTCACCAGATTTAGGAACGCCATTCTTGACGACATACCAAAGGTCGACATCAATGGCTTCAAGATGCATGCGCATCTTATTCTTCTAGTAGGGATAGTCAGTTCCATCGAACACGGGGCAAGCAGGGAGACTTTGATTATCCCTGTAGTCGACATAGCTAAAACTCCAGGTGGTTAAACCGAATCACACAGAACAAGGGAGTACCTTGCTCTGATACCAATTGAAACTGCTAGTTATCGACTAGAGGGGGTTGAATAGGCGATTTTAACGAAAGTCTTCAAAACACGGATGTTTCAAAGACAAACAATAGAAATGACCTAATTGATATGCAGCGGAAGATGAACTACGACAAGCAAACCATAGTCTAATATGCAATAACGTGAAAGAACAAAACTAATAGCAGCTTGGTAGTAGGATCAAGATGGAAGATAGTATGAAGCCAAACAACGATAGTAGTCAAGCAATGAAGTCAAACAGATAAGACATATAAGCAATGACTTCACGAAGACTAACTCAAGTAAAGGAGGGAAGGGATAGAACCAGTCACTTGTTGAAGACACATGATTTGTTGGACCAGTTCGATTCTTTGTGACAAGCTGTACATCTGGTTAGGGAGGCTGAGATTCAACTCGAAGACCGCGTCTTCACCTTATTCCCTTGAGTTAAGGACACACAGTCCTCGCCCAATCACTCTGGTAAGTCTTGAAGGTAGACTTCGAACCTTCACAGATCTGCGTTCACCGCAATCCACAATGACTCTTGGATGCTCGAACGCGACGCCTAACCGGTGGAGGATTCACAGTCCTCAAGTGTAATAAGTCTTGGTCACATGACAAGAAAGACTTGATGATGCCTAACACTCTTTGGCTCTGGGTGTTTGGGCTTTGTCCTCGCAAGGATTTCTCTCTCCCAAAGGCTTCGAGGTGGGTTGCTCTCAGACGACAAAAGCCGTGCACTAACTCTGAGCAGCCACCAATTTATGGTGTAGGGGGTGGGCTATTTATATCCACTAGGCAACCCAACCAGATATGTCCGAAATGACCCTGGGTCACTAAGGAACTGACACGTGTTCCAACGGTCAGATTTCAAGCACACACGGCAACTTTACTTGGGCTACAAGCAAAGCTGACTCATCCAGCTCTGGATAAGTTTTGCTCTCATTGTCTTCGCTCGAAGACATAGGATTTGGGTTGAGCATCACTTCAGTCATTCTGACTATGATCACTTGGACCCCACTTAATAGTACGGTGGTTCCTATGACTCAACAAAGAAGAAGAGGAAACAACGAAACGACACAGTCTTCGCGCTCCATAGTCTTCACTCGATGTCTTCTCATGTCATAGTCTTCAATGTGAATATCTTCACATACCACCATTGTCGTCAATGTCTTCATACATTTTTAGGGGTTGTCTCCGTAGGTAAACCGAATCAATGAGGGACACTACCTGCGTTATCCTGCAATTCTCACAAACGCATTAGTCCCTCAACCACATTTGTCGTCAATACTCCAAAACCAACTAGGGGTGGCAGTAGATGCACTTACACTCTTGAAGCGGTTGAAGAGGTCGCGAAGAACACTGATCCTTTGATCTCTCTGGGTGGAGACGCCTTCGTTGACCTTTGATAGCCAGTCCAGCACTAGCCGGCGTTTCCAGAGCACTCACACGGCCATCTTGTCCTTTGGTCGATGACCACAGATGATGTTCTTTGCAAGAGAGTCCATTGAATGAACTTCTTGACATCATGAGGGGTGACACCTTCACCAGATTTGGGAGCGTTGTTCTTGACGACATACCGAGGTCGACATCAATGGCTTCAAGATGCATGCGCATCTTATTCTTCCGAGAGGGATAGTCGGTTCCATCGAACACGGGCAAGCAGCGGAGACTTTGATTATCCCTGCGATCGACATAGCTAAAACTCCGGTGGTTAAACCGAATCACACGTAACAAGGGAGTACCTTGCTCGATACCAATTGAAAGTGCTAGTTATCGACTAGAGGGGGGGTGAATAGGCGATTTTTGAGAAAGTCTTCAAAACACGGATGTTTCGAAGAAAAACAATAGAAAAGACTTAATTGATATGCAGCGGAAGATAAACTACAACAAGCAAACCATAGTCTAGTATGAAATAACGTGAAAGTACAGGACTAATAGCAGCTTGGTAGTAGGATCAAGATGGTAGATAGTGAGAAGCCAATCAACAAAAGTAGTCAAGCAATGAAGTCAGACAGGTATGACTAATAGGCAATGACTTCACGAAGACAAACTCTAAGTAAGGTGAGGGAGAAGATAGGACCAATCACTTGTTGAAGACACAGGATTTGTTGGATCAGTTCCAGTTGCTGTGACAACTGTACATCTGGTTAGGGAGGCTGAGATTCAACTCAGAAGACCGCGTCTTCACCTTATTCCCCTTGAGCTAAGGACACACAGTCCTCGCCCAATCACTCAGGTAATTCTTCAAGGTAGACTCCCGAACCTTCACAGACTGCGTTCACCGGCGATCCACAATGACTCTTGGATGCTCGAGCGCGACGCCTAACCAATTTGGAGGATTCACAGTCCACAAGTGTAATAAGTCTTCGTGTCACATGATGTAAAGACTTGATGATGCCTAACACTCTTTGGATCTGGGTGTTTGGGCTTTGTCCTCGCAAGGTTTTTCTCTCTCAAAAGCTTCGAGGTGAGTTGCTCTCAAGCGACAAAAGCCGTGCACTAACTCTGAGCAGCCACCAATTTATGGTGTAGGGTGGGCTATTTATAGCCACTAGGCAACCCGACCTGATATGTCCGAAATGACCCAGGTCACTAAGGAACCGACACGTGTTCCAACGGTCGATTTCAAACACACACGGCAACTTTACTTGGGCTACAAGCAAAGCTGACTCATCCAGCTCTGGATAAGTTTTGCTCTCATTGTCTTCGTCAAGACATAGGATTTGGGTTGAGCATCACTTGGTCATTACGACTATGATCACTTGGACCCCACTTAACGATGCGGTGGTTCCTACGACTCAACAAAGAAGAAGAGGAAACAACGAAGCGACACGATCTCAAGGCTCCATAGTCTTCACTCGATGTCTTCTCATGTCATAGTCTTCAATGTGAATATCTTCACATACCACCATTGTCGTCAATGTCTTCATACATTTTTAGGGGTCGTCTCCGGTAGGTAAACCGAATCAATGAAGGACACTACCTGTGTTATCCTGCAATTCCCACAAACGCATTAGTCCCTCAACCACATTTGTCGTCAATACTCCAAAACCAACTAGGGGTGGCACTAGATGCACTTACAGTTTCTGTTGTTCTTTCTCATCGCAAATAGTTCGTACAGATCAACCGTATGCCCATCATCGCACACACAACTAAAATTTGAACCGTGTTTGATGTATCATTCATCACAAATGTTTTGCATCTTCTTTTATGGTTTTTTTACACCACCGTTTGTGGTTAATGCATCACACACAGTTTGATCAAAGGGTCTCTGATCGTAGTGTCGCGTTAGCAGCATCCTGCAGTAGTGTTTCTGAATCTGAGGAGGGGACAGACATATATCGTATAATGGAAGATAAACGAGAGGGAGCAGCGCAGATCTAAAGTGGACGGAGGACTCGGGATTTCATGCTTGTGTTTATCCTACAACCATAAACGTAGTCTACAATCCCTAGGAGAATCCAGAGAGAGCAAAGGAATGCTTAGGTTACCTTCCTCCGTGGAGATGGTGGAGAGCACATATGCCCTCCAAGCATGATGAATGGAAGAAGGGGCCGGAGGTTCCGGGGGCCGGCAGCTCGCCCGGAAGTCGCCGATGGGTGAGGGGCGCCTCAGGGGAGAGAGCAGAGGGAGGAACAGAGGTAAAATGGGGAAAAGATACCCCTTTGTCATCCCCTGCCCCCATTATGTGCCCAAAACCCGCGACACCCGGAAGTTCCGAGCAAGACCGGAAGTTCTGGGATATACAGAGAGAATACGGTCTCCCTGAACTCGTGATAACTAGAGGGAGAGAGATAGAAAGCTCCCAAGACCACCACACACCCCATCAATATTTTTTGTTGGATTGAAGCTTGTGAACCATACAAATATCAGAGGGTTGCGAGATGAGAGAGGCTTGGGTAGAACCTGAGCTATGGGCAACACAAACGACAACACTCGAGAGCAATAACGAGAAAACTCAATCAGAGAGAAAACACGGGATAAACACACCTAAGGAGATGAATAATAAGTCCTACCTCTCGAAGAGAGGGCGGTGGACGAGTCCACCATGTTTGAGTATATGTGACTTGGCACTGCGAAGATTTTAAGGTTGAGCCCAACATCACAACTCCATCATTTAAAGTACTAAGTCACAAAAGTGAAAACACAATAGCTTTGAGAGTGGTTGGTTTTTTTATGCATCATATAGGGTGAGATAACTCATGTGTTGAATGTCTCCCCCTAAAGACATGCCTACATCTAGACAAGACATAAAAGTAAATGCATACATGGGTACTAGATTTCACATAATGTTGTCAAGCTCCAAGACACCAAGTTCACGCCTAAGTTGACAAAACCTTGCTTCATCCAATGGATTGGTGAAAATGCCTACAAGTTGCATATCTATACCAACATGAGCAATATCAATGCCTTTTCCCACATGATCTCTCAAGAAATGATACCTAATATCAATGTGCTTGGTGCGAAGATGATTTTTGGGATTCTCAGCAATACTGATGGCACTTTCATTATCACATAGAAGAGGCACATGTCTATAGGTGATACCGTAATCCTTCAAAGTTTGCCTCATCCATAGTAATTGAGTTGCCCAACTGGTGGTTGCAATGTATTCGGCTTCAGCGGTGGAGAGGGCAACACATTTTTTCTTTTTTGAGGACCAACTTACCAAGGAGCGTCCAAGAAATTGACATGCACCGGAGGTGGACTTCCGTCCCACTGTGTCAAAGTTCCTCGAACATCTCATATGCTCCGTGTTGCTCAAAATGATTTTGGAGCCCCGGTTCTAAGCTGTAAAGCATGCCGCACTGAACGAGGGAGTAATCATCAGCACGAGACTGCCAAGCATTCATAATGTCTTGGTTCTCTGGGATGGGTGCTTCACCTAGCGGTGCTTCTAGGACATATTGTTTCTTGGCTGCTATGAGGATGATCCTCAGGTTCCGGACCCAGTCCGAATAGTTGCTGCCATCATCTTTCAGCTTCGTTTTCTCTAGGAACACGTTGAAGTTCATGGTGACATGAGCGTTGGCCATTAGATCTACAAGACATTTTGCAAAGATTTAGACTAATGTTCATGATAATTAAGTTCATCTAATCAAATTATTTAATGAACTCCCACTCAGATTTGACATCCCTCTAGTCATCTAAGTGTTACATGATCCGAGTTGACTAGGCCGTGTCCGATCATCACGTGAGACGGACTAGTCATCGTCGGTGAACATCTCCATGTTGATCATATCTACCATACGACTCATGTTCGACCTTTCGGTCTCTTGTGTTCTGCGGCCATGTCTATACATGCTAGGCTCGTCAAGTTAACCCTAAGTGTTTTGCATGTGTAAAACTGTCTTACACCCGTTGTATGTGAACGTAAGGATCTATCACACCCGATCATCACGTGGTGCTTGAAGCAGACGAACTTTAGCAACGGTGCACAGTTAGGGGGAACACTTTCTTGAAATTATTATAAGGGATCATCTTATTTACTACCATCGTTCTAAGTAAACATGATGCATAAACATAATAAACATCACATGCAATTATATAAAGTAGTGACATGATATGGCCAATATCATATAGCTCCTTCGATCTCCATCTTCGGGGCTCCATGATCATCTTCGTCACCGGCATGACACCATGATCTCTATCATCATGATCTCCATGATCGTGTCTTCATGAAGTTGTCACGCCAACGACTACTTCTACTTCTATGGCTAACGCGTTTAGCAATAAAGTAAAGTAATTTACATGGCGTTCTTCAATGACACGCAGGTCATACAAATATAAGACAACTCCTATGGCTCCTGCCGGTTGTCATACTCATCGACATGCAAGTCGTGATTCCTATTACAAGAACATGATCTCATACATCACAATATATCATTCATCATTCATCACAACTTCTGGCCATATCACATCACATGACAATTGCTGCAAAAACAAGTTAGACGTCCTCTAATTGTTGTTGCATCTTTTACGTGGCTGCAATTGGGTTCTAGCAAGAACGTTTTCTTACCTACGAATAACCACAACGTGATTTTGTCCACTTCTATTTACCCTTCATAAGGACCTTTTTCATCTAATCCGCTCCAAATAAAGTAGGAGAAACAGACACCCGCTAGCCACCTTATGCAACTAGTGCATGTCAGTCGGTGGAACCTGTCTCACGTAAGCGTACGTGTAAGGTCGATCCGGGCCACTTCATCCCACAATACAGCTGAAGCAAGAAAAGACTAGTAGCGGCAAGCAAGTTGACAAGATCTACGCCCACAACAAAATTGTGTTCTACTCGTGCAATAGAGAACTACGCATAGACCTAGCTCATGATGCCACTGTTGGGGAACGTTGCAGAAAATTAAAAAATTTCCTACGGTTTCACCAAGATCCATCTATGAGTTCATCTAAGCAACGAGTCATGGGAGATAGATTGCATCTACATGCCACTTCTAGATCGCGTGCGGAAGCGTTCAAGGGAACGGGGATGATGGAGTCGTACTCGCGGTGATCCAAATCACCGATGACCAAGTGCTGAACGGACAGCACCTCCGCGTTCAACACACGTACGGAGCGGACGACGTCTCCTCCTTCTTGATCCAGCAAGGGGGAAGGAGAGGTTGAGGAAGAAGGCTGCAGCAGCAGCACGACGGCGTGATGATGGTGGAGAGGCAGTACTCTGGCAGGGCTTCACCAAGCACTCAACGGAGGAGGAGAGGTGTTGGGGAGGGGCGGGGCTGCGCCTTGGATGTCTGGTGCAACCCTCCCCTCGACCCTCTATTTATAGGGGAAGGGGAAGGGGGCCGGCCCCCTCTAGATGAGATCTAGAGGGGGGGCGGCCAGGGAGGGGGGCTTGCCCCCCAAGCAAGGAGGGCGCCCCCACTAGGGTTCCCCCCCAACCCTAGGCGCATGGGCCCAAGGGGAAGGCGCGCCCAGCCCTCCAGGGGCTGGTTCCCTGCCCCTTGCAGCCCATGAGGCCCTCCGAGAGGGGTGGCCCCTCCCGGTGGACCCCCGGAACCCCTCCGGTGGCCCCGGTACAATACCGATATGCCCCCAAAACTTTCCGGTTTCCGTATGACAACTTCCCATATATAAATCTTCACCTCTGGACCATTCCGGAACTCCTCGTGACGTTCGGGATCTCATTCGGGACTCCGAACAACATTCAGTAATCACATATAAGTCTTCCTAATAACCCTAGCGTCACCGAACCTTAAGTGTGTAGACCCTACGGGTTGGGGAGACATGCAGACATGACCGAGATGGCTCTCCAGTCAATAACCAACAGCGGGATCTGGATACCCATGTTGGCTCCCACACGCTCCTCGATGATCTCATCGGATGAACCACGATGTCGAGGATTCAATCAACCCCGTATACAATTCCCTTTGTCAGACGGTATATTACTTGCCCGAGATTCGATCGTCGGTATCCCAATACCTCGTTCAATCTCGTTAGCGGCAAGTCACTTTACTCGCATCAAATGCATGATCCGTGACGGACACTTGGTCACTTTGAGCTCATTATGATGATGCACTATCGAGTGGGCCCAGTGATACCTCTCCGTAATACAGAGTGACAAATCCCAGTCTCGATCTGTGTCAACCCAACAAACACTTTCGGAGATACCTGTAGTGCACCTTTATAGTCACCCAGTTACGTTGTGACGTTTGGTACACCCAAAGCACTCCTATGGTATCCGGGATTTACACAATCTCATGGTCTATGGAAGAGATACTTGACATTGGAAAAGCTCTAGCAAAACGAACTACACGATCTTGTGCTATGCTTAGGATTGGGTCTTGTCCATCACATCATTCTCCTAATGATGTGATCCCGTTATCAATGACATCCAATGTCCATAGTTAGGAAACCATGACTATCTATTGATCAACGAGCTAGTCAACTAGAGGCTCACTAGGGACATATTGTGGTCTATGTATTCACACGTGTATTACGATTTCCGGATAATACAATTATAGCATGAATAAAAGACAATTATCAAGAACAAGGAAATATAATAATAATCCTTTTATTATTGCCTCTAGGGTATATTTCCAACAGTCTCCCACTTGCACTAGAGTAAATAATCTAGTTACATTGTGATGAATCGAACACCCATAGAGTTCTGGTGTTGATCATGTTTGCCCGCGGAAGAGGTGTAGTCAACGGATCTGCGACATTCAGATCCGTATGCACTTTGCAAATTTCTATGTCTCCATCTTGAACATTTTCACGGAAGGAGTTGAAGCGACGCTTGATGTGCCTGGTCTTCTTGTGAAACCTGGGCTCCTTGGCAAGTGCAATAGCTCCAGTGTTGTCACAGAAGAGTTTGATCGGCCCCGATGCATTGGGTATGACTCCTAGGTCGGTGATGAACTCCTTCACCCAGATTGCTTCATGCGCTGCCTCCGAGGCTGCCATGTACTCCGCTTCACACGTAGATCCCGCCACGACGCTCTGCTTGCAGCTGCACCAGCTTACTGCCCCACCATTCAACATATACACGTATCCGATTTGTGACTTAGAGTCATCAGATCTGTGTCGAAGCTAAGCGTCGGCGTAACCCTTCTGACGAGCTCTTCGTCACCTCCATAAACGAGAAACATGTCATTTGTCCTTTTCAGGTACTTCAGGATATTCTTGACCGCTGTCTAGTGTTCCTTGCCGGGATTACTATGGTACCTTCCTACCAAACTTACGGCAAGGTTTACATCAGGTCTGGTACACAGCATGGCATACATAATAGATCCTACGGCTGAGGCATAGGGGATGACGCTCATCTCTTCTTTATATTTTGCCGTGGTCGGGCATTGAGCGAGCTCAATCTCACACCTTGCAATACAGGCAAGAACCCTTTCTTGGACTGATCCATTTTGAACTTCTTCAAAAACTTATCAAGGTATGTGCTTTGTGAAAGACCTATGAGGCGTCTCGATCTATCCCTATAGATCTTGATGCCTAATATGTACACAGCTTCTCCAAGGTCCTTCATTGAAAAACACTTATTCAAGTAGGCCTTAATGCTGTCCAAGAATTCTATATCATTTCCCATCAAAAGTATGTCATTTACATATAATATGAGAAATGCTACAGAGCTCCCACTCACTTTCTTGTAAACGCAGGCTTCTCCATAAGTCTGCATAAACCCAAACGCTTTGATCATCTCATCAAAGCGAATGTTCCAACTCCGAGATGCTTGCACCAGCCCATAAATGGATCGGTGGAGCTTGCATACTTTGTTAGTATTCTTAGGATCGACAAAACCTTCCGGCTACATCATATACAGCTCTTCCTTAAGATAACAGTTAAGGAATGCCGTTTTTACGTCCATCTGCCATATCTCATAATCATAGTATGCGGCAATAGCTAACATGATTCGGACGGACTTAAGCTTCGCTACGGGAGAGAAAGTCTCATCGTAGTCAATCCCTTGAACTTGTCGATAACCCTTAGAGACAAGTCGAGCTTTATAGATGGTGACATTACCATCCGCGTCCGTCTTCTTCTTAAAGATCCATTTGTTTTCTATCGCTCACCGATCATCGGGCAAGTCTGTCAAAGTCCATACTTTGTTTTCATACATGGATCCTATCTTGGATTGCATGGCTTCAAGCCATTTGTTGGAATCTGGGCCTGCCATCGCTTCTTCATAGTTCGAAGGTTCACCGTTGTCTAACAACATGATTTCCAGGATAGGGTTGCCATACCACTCTGGTGTGGAACATGTCCTTGTGGACCTACGAAGTTCAGTAGCAACTTAATCCGAAGTACCTTGATCATCATCATTAATTTCCTCTCTAGTAGGTGTAGGCACCACAGGAACATTTTCCTGAGCTGCACTACTTTCCGGTTCAAGAGGTAGTACTTCATCGAGTTCTACTTTCCTCCCACTTACTCCTTTCGAGAGAAACTCTTTTTCCAGAAAGGATCCGTTCTTGGCAACAAAGATCTTGCCTTCGGATCTAAGGTAGAAGGTATACCCAATGGTTTCCTTAGGGTATCCTATGAAGACGCATTTTTCCGACTTGGGTTCGAGCTTTTCAGGTTGAAGTTTCTTGACATAAGCATCGCATCTCCAAACTTTTAGAAACGACAGCTTAGGTTTCTTCCCAAACCATAACTCATACGGCGTCGTCTCAACGGATTTAGACGGTGCCCTATTTAAAGTGAATGTAGCTGTCTCTAGTGCGTATCCCAAAATGATAGCGGTAAATCGGTAAGAGACATCATAGATCGCACCATATCCAATAGTGTGCGATTACGACGTTCGTACACACCGTTACGCTGAGGTGTTCCAGGCGGCGTGAGTTGTGAAACGATTCCACATTTCCTTAAGTGTGCACCAAATTCGTGACTTAAATATTCTCCTCCACGATCTGATCGTAGTAACTTTATCTTTCGGTCACGTTGATTCTCTACCTCATTCTGAAATTCCTTGAACTTTTCATAGGTCTCAGACTTGTGTTTCATCAAGTAGACATACCCATATCTACTCAAGTCATCAGTGAGAGTGAGAACATAACGATATCCTCCATGAGCCTCAACGCTCATTGGACCGCTTTTACATCGGTATGTATGATTTCCAATAAGTTGGTTGCTCGCTCCATTGTTCCGGAGAACGGAGTCTTTGTCATTTTACCCATGAGGCATGGTTACATGCGTGTCAAATGATTCATAATCGAGAGACTCTAAAAGTCCATCAGTATGGAGCTTCTTCATGCGCTTGACACCTATGTGACCAAGGCGGCGATGCCACAAGTATGTGGGACTATCGTTATCAACTTTACATCTTTTGGTATTCACACTATGAATATGTGTAATATTACGTTTGAGATTCATTAAGAATAAACCATTGACCATCGGAGCATGACCATAAAACATATCTCTCATATAAATAGAACAACCATTATTCTCGGATTTAAGCGAGTAGTCATCTCGTATTAAGCGAGACCACGATACAATGTTCATGCTCAAACTTGGCACTAAATAACAATTATTGAGGTTTAAAACTAATCCCGTAGGTAAATGTAGAGGCAGCGTGCCGACGGCGATCACATCGACCTTGGAACCATTCCCGACGCATCGTCAACTCGTCTTCGCCAGATCTCCGCTTATTCCGCAGCTCTGTTGTGAGTTACATATATGAGCAACGGCACGGTATCAAATACCCGGGAGTTACTACAAGTACTGGTAAGGTACACATCAATTACATGTATATCAAATATACCTTTAGTGCTGCGGCCTTCTTATGCGCTAAGTATTTGGGGCAGTTCCGCTTCGATGGCCCTTCCTTTGCAATAAAAGCACTCGTCTCACGCTTGGGTCCATTCTTTGACTTCTTCCGGCAAGCTGGCTTACCGGGCGCGGCAACATCCTTGCCGTCCTTCTTGAAGTTCTTCTTACCCTTACCCTTCTTGAACTTAGTGGTTTTATTAACCATCAACACCTGATGTTCTTTCTTGATTTCAACCTCTGCTGACTTCAGCATTGAGAATACTTCAGGAATGGTCTTCACCATCCCCTGCATATTGTAGTTCATCACAAAGCACTTGTAGCTCGGTGGGAGCGACTGAAGGATTCTGTCAATGACCGCCAAGTCCGGGAGGTTAATGTCCAGCTAGGACAGGCGGTTGTGCAACCCAGACATTTTGAGTATGTGCTCACTGACAAAACTATTTTCCTCCATTTTACAACTATAGAACTTGTCGGAGACTTCATATCTCTCGACCCGGGCATGAGCTTGGAAAACCATTTTTAGCTCCTCGAACATCTCATATGCTCCGTGTTGCTCAAAACGCTTTTGGAGCCCCAGTTCTAAGCTGTAAAGCATGCCGCACTGAACGAGGGAGTAATCATCAGCACGAGACTGCCAAGCATTCATAATGTCTTGGTTCTCTGGGATGGGTGCTTCACCTAGCGGTGCTTCTAGGACATATTGTTTCTTGGCTGCTATGAGGATGATCCTCAGGTTCCGGACCCAGTCCGAATAGTTGTTGCCATCATCTTTCAGCTTGGTTTTCTCTAGGAACGCGTTGAAGTTCATGGTGACATGAGCGTTGGCCATTAGATCTACAAGACATTTTGCAAAGATTTAGACTAATGTTCATGATAATTAAGTTCATATAATCAAATTATTTAATGAACTCCCACTCAGATTTGACATCCCTCTAGTCATCTAAGTGTTACATGATCCGAGTCGACTAGGCCGTGTCCGATCATCACGTGAGACGGACTAGTCATCGTTGGTGAACATCTCCATGTTGATCGTATCTACCATACGACTCATGTTCGAGCTTTCGGTCTCTTGTGTTCCGAGGCCATGTCTGTACATTCTAGGCTCGTCAAGTTAACCCTAAGTTTTTTGCATGTGTAAAACTGTCTTACACCCGTTGTATGTGAACGTAAGGATCTATCACACCCGATCATCACGTGGTGCTTCGGAACGACGAACTTTAGCAACGGTGCACAGTTAGGGGGAATACTTTCTTGAAATTATCATAAGGGATCATCTTATTTACTACCGTCGTTCTAAGTAAACAAGATGCATAAACATAATAAACAACACATGCAATTATATAAAGTAGTGACATGATATGGCCAATATCATATAGCTCCTTCAATCTCCATCTTCGGGGCTCCATGATTATCTTCGTCATCGGCATGACACCATGATCTCTATCATCATGATCTCCATCATCGTTTCTTCATGAAGTTGTCACGCCAACGACTACTTCTACTTCTATGGCTAACGCGTTTAGCAATAAAGTAAAGTAATTTACATGGCGTTCTTCAATGACACGCAGGTCATACAAAAATAAGACAACTCCTATGGCTCCTGCCGGTTGTCATACTCATCGACATGCAAGTTGTGATTCCTATTACAAGAACATGATCTCATACATCACAATATATCATTCATCATTCATCACAACTTCTGGCCATATCACATCACATGACAACTGCTGCAAAAACAAGTTAGACGTCCTCTAATTGTTGTTGCATCTTTTACGTGGCTGCAATTGGGTTCTAGCAAGAACGTTTTCTTACCTACGAATAACCACAACGTGATTTTGTCAACTTCTATTTACCCTTCATAAGGACCCTTTTCATCTAATCCGCTCCAACTAAAGTAGGAGAGACAGACACCCGCTAGCCACCTTATGCAACTAGTGCATGTCAGTCGGTGGAACCTGTCTCACGTAAGCGTACGTGTAAGGTCGGTCCGGGCCGCTTCATCCCACAATACCGCTGAAGAAAGAAAAGACTAGTAGCGGCAAGCAAGTTGACAAGATCTACGCCCACAACAAAATTGTGTTCTACTCGTGCAATAGAGAACTACGCATAGACCTAGCTCATGATGCCACTGTTGGGGAACGTTGCAGAAAATTAAAAAATTTCCCACGGTTTCACCAAGATCCATCTATGAGTTCATCTAAGCAACGAGTCATGGGAGAGAGATTACATCTACATACCACTTGTAGATCACGTGTGGAAGCGTTCAAGGGAACGGGGATGATGGAGTCGTACTCGCCGTGATCCAAATCACCGATGACCAAGTGCTGAACGGACAGCACCTCCGCGTTCAACACACGTATGGAGCGGACGACGTCTCCTCCTTCTTGATCCAGCAAGGGGGAAGGAGAGGTTGAGGAAGAAGGCTCCAGCAGCAGCACGACGGCGTGATGATGGTGGAGAGGCAGTACTCTGACAGGGCTTCGCCAAGCACTCAACGGAGGAGGAGAGGTGTTGGGAGGGAGGGCTGCGCCTTGGATGTCGGGTGCAGCCTCCCTCGCCCTCTATTTATAGGGAAAGGGAAGGGTTGGCCCCTCTAGATGAGATCTAGAGGGGGCGGACAGGAGGGAGGGGCTTGCCCCCCAAGCAAGGGGGGCGCCCCCACTAGGGTTCCCCCCCAACCCTAGGCGCATGGGCCCAAGGGGGAAGGCGCGCCCAGCCCTCCAGGGGCTTGTTTCCTGCCCCTTGCGGCCCATGAGGCCCTCCGAGAGGGGTGGCCCATACTGGTGGACCCCCGGAACCCCTCCGGTGGCCCCGGTACAATACCGATATGCCCCCGAAACTTTCCGGTGTCCGTATGACAACTTCCCATATATAAATCTTCACCTCCGGACCATTTCGGAACTCCTCGTGACGTCCGGGATCTCATCCGGGACTCCGAACAACATTCGGTAATCACATATAAGTCTTCCTAATAACCCTAGCGTCCCTGAACCTTAAGTGTGTAGACCCTACAGGTTCGGGAGACATGCAGACATGACCGAGATGGCTCTCCGGTCAATAACCAACAGCGGGATCTGGATACCCATGTTGGCTCCCACATGCTCCGCGATGATCTCATCGGTTGAACCATGATGTCGAGGATTCAATCAACCCCGTATACAATTCCCTTTGTCAGACGGTATATTACTTGCCCGAGATTCGATCGTCGGTATCCCAATACCTCGTTCAATCTCGTTACCGGCAAGTCACTTTACTCGTCCGTAATGCATGATCACGTGACGGACACTTGGTCACTTTGAGCTCATTATGATGATGCACTACCGAGTGGGCCCGGTGATACCTCTCCGTAATACGGAGTGACAAATCCGATCTCGATCCGTGTCAACCCAGCAGACACTTTCGGAGATACTGTAGTGCACCTTTATAATCACCTAGTTACGTTGTGACGTTTGGTACACCAAAGCACTCCTACGGTATCCGGAGTTACACGATCTCATGGTCTAAGGAAGAGATACTTGACATTGGAAAAGCTCTAGCAAAATGAACTACGATCTTGTGCTATGCTTAGGATTGGGTCTTTTCCATCACATCATTCTCCTAATGATGTGATCCCATTATCAATGAAATCCAATGTCCATAGTCAGGAAACCTTGACTATCTATTGATCAACGAGCTAGTCAACTAGAGGCTCACTAGGGACATACTGTGGTCTATGTATTCACACGTGTATTACGATTTCTGGATAATACAATTATAGCATGAATAAAAGACAATTATCACGAACAAGGAAATATAATAATAATCCTTTTATTATTGCCTCTAGGGCATATTTCCAACAATGATATCAAACTTAGCATCCTTGGGGTACCATAGACCCAACTTTGGGGGTGTAAACAAGGTATCTAAGAATATGCTTAACCGCCTTATGATGACTTTCCCTATGGGAAGCTTGAAATCTACCACACATGCACACAATGAACATGATGTCTGGTCTAGATGCACAAAGATAAAGCAATGAACCAATCATAGAGTGGTAAATAGAAGTGTCGAAAGGGATACCGTTTGTTTCTTCAGTGAGTACATTTTTGTTGGCATGGGTGTATTACATGGGTTAGCATTTGTCATGTCAAACTTCTCTAGAATATCCTTGAGGTATTTTGTTTGAGACAAGAAAATTCCTTCTCGAAATTTTTGTATTTGAAATCCGAGGAAGAACTTCAAGTCCGCATTGAGTGATATTTCAAAGTTCTTGGTCATGGAAGCCGCAAACTTCTTGCCCAAATGAATGTTAGGAGAACCAAAAATGATGTCGCCTACATAGATTTGGCATAAGATCAAATCACCCTTGTCCCTCTTAGTAAAAAGAGTGGGATCGATCACCCCTCTCACAAAATCATCATTGAGTAGAAAACTTCTTAAGATGATCATACCAAGCACGAGGTGCTTCTTTGAGGCCATACAAAGCCTTGTGAAGTTTATACACATAGTCTTTGTAGTCGGGATCAACAAAGCCAGGTGGTTGTGATACATAAACTTCTTCTTGTAGAGGACCATTAAGGATAGCACTCTTCACATCCATTTGATGTAATGTAAAACCATTTAAAGCATCATAGGCAAGTAAGATGCGTATAGATTCAAGACGGTCAACGGGAGCAAAGCTCTCACCAAAGTCCAAACCTTCAACTTGTGAGTACCTTTGTGCCACTAACCTTTCCTTGTTGCGGATGATTACACCATTCTCATCTTTCTTGTTATTGAAAATCCATTTTGTTCCAATGACATTGTGTTTCGTAGTTGGTCTCTTGACTAATGACCACACTTGGTTGCGTTCAAAACTGTTCAACTCTTCTTGCATAGCAACGAGCCAATCATTGTCCATCAATGCATCTTGTAACTTAAGTGGCTCAAAACTAGAGACAAACGAGAAGTGGGTGATAAAGTTTGTCAAATGTTTACGAGTAACTCTACCTTTCGATAATCCGGTAAGAATTTGATCAACATCAACATGAACGGCCACTCGGGGCATGATGGAGGTTAGGGTCTCGCGTGGTTCAACTTCATGTCCATCATCCACATCCTCAACATATGGATCATTAATGTGTGGTGGAAGATCTTCTTCTTCATATTCCATTTGTTAAGGTTAATCATCAATGATTGCACTTTCTTGTTCTTGCTCTTGGTGATGATCTTGCTCTTGAAGATGATCATGGTGAGGAACTAGATCTTCTTATTGTACTTGAACTACGGGCATCGGTTTAGCAATAGGAGCTTGTGGTGGTATGGGTGTTGAAATGGTTTGATGATGTGTGAAGCTTCCACATTCTTCTTCATCATCTTGAGGTTCTTGTTCCATTGGAAGAAGAGCACCAACACCCATGGTCAAAATATCTTGAGAAAAATCTTCTTCACCTACGTCACTTAGATAAACTTGCTCCCCATGGGAGCCATTAAATTCATCAAACACCACATCACATGTTTATACAACACATCCATTGGATTTTTTGCAGACTCTATAGGCGTGAGAGTTTGATCCATAGCCAACAAATATGCCCTCAATTGTTTTGGATTGAAATTTTCCTAACTGTTCTCGTTTGTTGAGGATGAAACATTTGCACCTAAATACACGAAAGTACTTGACATTTGGCTTGTTCCAAGTTAGGAGCTCATATGGAGTCTTTTCCAATATTGTGCGGAGGAAGAGCCGGTTTGATGCATGGCATGCGGTGTTGACAGCCTCGACCCAAAAACTATGTGGCGACTTGTATTCATCCAACATGGACCTTGCCATCCCCACAAGTGTACGGTTCTTCCTTTCGGCTACACCATTTTGTTGAAGAGTGTATGGTGCAGAATATTGATGCTCGATCCCTTCATCACTAAGAAATTCTTCCAAGGTGTAGTTCTTGAACTCAGAGCCATTATCACTTCTTATTGCCATGCGTTGTGCTTGCTTGGCAAAATCAATGAAAGTGATCTTCGTCCCGTCCTTGGACTTGAGGAAAAACACCCATGTATATCGTGAGTAATCATCAACAATGATAAGTCCATACTTTTTCCCACCAAGACTAACCCCATGAAGGAGGCCCAAAAAGATCCACATGAAGGAGCTCCAAAGGCCTTGAAGTGGATACAATATTCTTGGGTGGGTGCTTTGATTGATGTTGCTTCCCGGCTATGCATGCACTACACACACGATCTTTCTCAAAAGAGACATTGGTTAGTACCAGGATGTGATTACCCTTTAAAAGATCTTGAAGATTTCTCATGCCGACATGGCCTAGCCGGCGATGCCATAGCCACCCCTTGTCGGCCTTAGCCATTAGACAAGTTGCATGGAATGTGCTCTCTTTCGAGAAATAAAACGTGTAAAGGTTGCTATCCAACTCTCCAACAAAGGCCACTTCAAGAGTATCTCTCTTAAAGACTTTCACATTAGTTAGTCCAAATAGTGTATCATAACCAACAGAAGCCTATTGACGAACATAAAGCAGATGGTATTTAAGGGATTGGACAAGCATGACAGTTGCAAGAGACATGTCATTTGTGATAGCCACCTTGCCCAACCCGAGTACCTGTCCTTTTGATCCTCTACCAAACATAATGCTCATAAATGGTTGAATAGCTTCCATGAAGTCGTAGAGCAATTTGCTATCTCCGGTCATATGGTTGGTACATCCACTATCGATCTCCCATTTGACTCCGCCAGAGAACGCAACCTACACACAATTATGACTTGGTTAGAGGCACCCATTTTGCAATGGGGCCTCTCAAGTTAGTCACAAGGGTCTTAGGGACCCAAATAGCATAAAATCGGAATGCATTACGAGGACCAACAAATTTTTCATACACTTATCCATCCTTAGTTTTACGAAGTACATAGGATGGAGGCATGAACTCTTTTGGCTTGTTGAGAGTGGGCATGCCCCTAGTGGCTTTCTCACTCACAACCTTACCTTTCTCCTTGTGCCCTTCTCTAACAAATGTTTCCTTGAGAGGGGTGGTGCACTTTTGAGAAGATGTCTTCTTCTTGCTTGTGCTTGGGTCAAACCGGAGCCCTTCCTTGGCAAACACTTCATTGTGTTGGCTCAACACCTCATTAAGGTTCTTTTGTCCTTGAGCACATGTCATGAGTCCTTTCTCGAGTTGTGCCTTTAGAAAGCAATAATCCTCAAAAATAAATACTAGGTCACCACTAGACACTACTGGAATCAGCTTCTTTGCCATCTGCCATGGCAAACGGCAAAGGCATACATCACGGACAGCAAACACCTTTGTCGTCAGCCAGCAGACGGCAAACTGTCCGTCTGAACACGTGCCAGCAAAGGCCTTCTTTTCCGTCCGCTTCTTAGAAACGGATGAGAAAGGATTGTGCCGTCCGCCATCTGAGGCCAGCAGACGGCAAAGATAACGGACGGCAGTGGGGTGAGGTGAGAGCCGTTAGGGGGTAAACGACGCTCATTACCGTCCGCCAGTGGACGTCAAAGAGGCAAAGCTCTTTGTCGTCCGCTGAAAAACGGCAAAGAGCTCAGCTCGGCCAGCACTGAGAAGCTGCCACGTGTCCAGCTATACCGTCCGCCAGCCGACGGAAAAGAGGTTTGAATCTTTGTCGTCTGCTGGCGGACGGCATAGTTGGCCCTGTTCGCCAGTCCTATTTGGTCACTTTGCCGTCCGCTAGCAGAAGGCAAAGTGAAAAAATAGGCAGCTAGTGTTCCCAGTTTATACAGGTAGCTGCCACGTGTCCTCTTTGCCATCTGCTAGCAAACGGCAAAGAGGCTATATATCCCCTGTTTTTATTTGAATCCATTTAATTTCATAGGAATTTACACACAGATATACATATTTTTTTCACAGGCACAGCAGACATATGATGTATCCAACACATTGCTCCATCCATGACATCATACATACATAAGAAACACAGTTCCATCCATACATATTATAGTAATATCACAATGTTCATCCAACACATTGTTCCATGCATCCATACAACAAGTTCCACATTTTTCATAGATACAAACAAAAAGAAGAACAGGGAAACAAGCACTCCATCCATGCAAGCTTCACTATAGTGAATTAAATCTGCAAAATGGGAAACAAGAAAGTTAGAAGAAGAAGACTAGAATCAGAAGAAGAAGAAGAAGAAGAAGAAGAAGAAGAAGAAAATAAAGAAGAAGAAGAAGAAGAAGAAGAAGAAGTAAGCATACTTAGGTAAAATGGAGCTAACCTAGCTAATTATGCCATTTTTGAGTGAACTAAGCATATTATGCCATTTTTGATATAAAGCAGCTTAGTATAGGTCATTATTGAGCTAACCTAGGTAACTAAGCATATTAGAGCTAACTTAGAGCTAACTTCATTTTGGAGAAGAATAAGAAGAAGAAAACTAGAAGAAGAAGAAGAAGTAGTAGTAGTAGAAGAAGAAGACTAGAAGAAGAAGAAGAAGAAGAAGAAGAAGAAGAAGAAGAAGAAGAAAAGAAGAACTTCTTCTTCTTTTCTTCCTATTCCTTCTTTTCTTCATCTTGCTTGATTTTCTTTATCTTATTATGTCATTTGTGGACTAAATAGGCTAAATTATGTCATAAATGGACTAAATAGGCTAAATAAGAAGAAAAATCCCATTTTTGAGCTTACCTAGCTAATTATACCATTTTTAACCTAACTAAGCTTTTTGTGTCATTTTAGAGGACAACAAGCTAAGTATGTGACATTTATGAGGTTAGCAAGGTTATTATGCCATTTACGAATAAAAACAAGTAAGAGGAGGAAAAGAAGAAGAAGAAGAAGAAGAAGAAGAAGAAGAAGAAGAAGAAGAAGAAGAAGAAGAAGAAGAAGAAGAAGAAGAAGAAGAAGAAGAAGATGATGATGATGATGATGATGATGATGATGAAGAAGGAGAAGATTCGTCTCCTTCTTCTTCTTCATCTTCTTCTTCTTCTTCTTCTTTTCTTCCTATTCCTTCTTTTCTTCCTCTTCCTTGATTTTCTTCATCTTATTATGTCATTTGTGGACTAAATAGGCTAAATTATGTCATAACTGGACAAAATAGGCTAAATAAGAAGAAAAATGCCATTTTTGAGCTTACATAGCTAATTATGCCATTTTTTACCTAACAAAGCTTATTCTGTCATTTTAGAGGACAACAAGCTAAGTATATGACATTTATGAGGTTAGCAAGGTTATTATGCCATTTACGAATAAAAACAAGTAAGAGGAGGAGGAGGAGGAGGAGGAGAAGAAGAAGAAGAAGAAGAAGAAGAAGAAGAAGAAGAAGAAGAAGAAGAAGAAGAAGAAGAAGAAGAAGAAGAAGAAGAAGAAGAAGAAGTTCTTCTTCTTCTTATTTTCTTCCTATTCCTTCTTTCCTTCCTCTTCCTTGATTTTCTTCATCTTATTATGTCATTAGTGGACTAAATAGGCTAGGCTAAATTATGTCAAAAATGGACTAAACAGGCTAAATAAGAAGAAAAATACCGTTATCAGGGAGGTGTAGGAATGGTCGGGGTTGTGCCAGTGGCAGACGGAGGTGAAGGACCGGTCGAGGTTCCGCCATTGGCAGACGCAGAAGGATTGGTCGATGCTTGTCGGGAGCCATCACTACAAAAAAAAGGCACATATGTGACATTTCGGTCCGAACGAAATTGTTTTCTGTCATACATATGACACTTCTATGACGATAATTGTGACAAAACCCGGTATCATCATAGATGTGGTGGGCTCCTACTTCTATGACAAAAAATCATGACAGAAAATGGGCTTTTCGTCCTGGGCGGGCCGAAGACGCAGCTGCATGACATTCTTTGGGCCGTCCTTGACGGAAAAACCCGTGGTAGAAGCGAGGGCGAGGAAAATTTCGGCGAGTTCTCGGTTACGGTGGGAGGTCGGGGCGAAGCGAGCGCGCGTTTTCTCGTGACACGACGCGTGCGTGTGTGCGGCGTTGGCTATGGCGAAGCTGAGCGAGGCGTTGGGCTCTAATCGAACCCGGCGATTGCACCGCAATCTACGCGTTCTTGAACCAGTGATCGATCGATGGCTGTTAGCGAACCCGATCGGCGATTCTTCGCCATCTGCGCTAATGAAGCCAATCGATCTGCCTGCGGGATGAGCAGTGGCGTTGCGGGGGTGGATGAACAGCGGCGGTGGCGTTGCCTCTGGATGAACAGGACCCGTGGTATGGAGGGCGGATGGATGAGCAGAGAGCGGTGGAGGGTGCCCGTGGAGGGTGGTTGAAGAGGACCCGTGGTGTGGAGGGCTGGATGAGCGATGAGCGGTGGAGGGTGCCCGTGGAGGGTGGTTGAACAGGACCCGTGGTGTGGAGGGCTGGATGAGCGATGGCGGTGGAGGGTGGTTGAATAGTAGCCGGTGGAGTAACACACGGTGGAGGCTGGATGAACAGGAGCCCGTGGAGGCTGGAGGAGGTTGACGGTGGAGATGAACAGTATCCCATGGAGTCCCGTTTTGCTGTAAGCCACACCCCTCTCGATGAACAGGAACCTCGTTTCGACCGTAACGCTCCAACACAAGTCCGTTTCGTGCGTTTTGCAGTACGCCACACCCCTCCCGATCAACAGGACCCCCATTTCGACCGTAGGAGGTCCGTTTCGTCCGTTTTGCGGTACACCACACCCCTCCCGATCAACAGGACCCCCGTTTCGACCGTAGGAGGTCCGTTCCCTCCGTTTTGCGGTATGCCAGACCCCTCCCGATGAACAGGATCCCGTTTCGGACGTGGCCGGTCGAACACAAGGCCGTTTCCTCCGTTGTGCGGTACGCCAGGCCTCGTTTCCATCGCCTGTTCCGTCCAGGCCCTCCCGATGAACACGACCACGCATTCCGTTCCGACCCAGCCTATTGGCTCCCACGCGTTTCGTCGCCTCGCGATGAACACGAGGCATTCCATTGCCTCCCCATGGACACGACGCATTCCGTTGCCTCCCCATGAACACGGCAGCGGCGTTGTTTCTCCGTTCGACCCAGCCATGTACACGAGCCCTCGCCGTACGTATGCGCGAGTAGGCGTTCGAGACCCCGCCCGTATGTACACATACGTGGCCGTATTTTCTTTCTTGCACCCTGGCGCATGCGTATGTGTACATGCTACGTGCGGCGCCTCTACTACGACGCGGCGCCTCTACATCCACCAAGTATATATATGCGTACCGTTCGCGACCAGAATGACAACGCCACGTGCGCTTCGACCCGGTGGGTCTGGTATCGAGCACTTCCTTGCATGCGAAGATGTAGCTGGTGGGTCCCAGCAGATCGGGGCGAATCGTTTTTTTGCACGGCGCACTTCCTTGCGTGCGAAGATGTAGCTGGTGGGTCCCAGCGGTCGAGAAGCGAATCGTTTTTGCGGGCGCACTTTCTTGCGTGCGAAGATGTAGCTGGTGGGTCCCATCGATCGTGGGAAGCGTTTTTCGCGAAATCGATGGCCCGTCCGATGGGTCCCAGCTGTCAGGTGGAGGAATCATTATTTTCCGTGTAATAAGGAGGCACTTCCTTGCTGCGGCCGTGGACCCAGCTGTCAGCATCTCCAAGTATAGTCCATGTCCGATGGAAGTCGTTCCTTGACCACGTTGACGACGCCACGCCGAGAGCACCAGGGCGGTGGACGACAGCGAGGCCTAGGAAGGGGACGACGCGGAGCCAGGGAAGACGCGGCAGTGGAAGCCCGTGCGGAGAGGAGTACGAGGGTTCACTAGTTCGGCTGCGGTGTGAGGCTGCCGTCGCCGCACGGCCTGGCCAGCATGGGGAATAGTAGGGGGCGGTGAGGCCTCCGCGGCAGCACATCCGGCCACGAGAGGCAGGAGCATGCGGCACGACCGGACCTGCTTTGGGCGGCTGGAGCAAGAATACGATAGGTTGAAGAAGCACTACAGCCATTGGATGGACATCGTACGGTCACTGGAGCTAGAATCGTTTATATTGACTAAGTTGACAAAGCCCTCCGTCGCCGTCAACTTAGTAGGCCCACAAGTCAGCCTACCACCAAGGTGGGTCCCAGCTAGCAGGGGGTATTCATTTTTTTGTGCGTAATAAGGAGGCACTTCCGGTGGGTCCGAGCTGACAGCAGGGGGGATATTTTTTCGCGAAATACGGTGGTCCGTCGGGTGGGTCCCAGTAGTCAAAGGCAAACGTTTTTTTCGCGAAATACTATGGGCGTCCGGTGGGTCCCTGCTGTCAGGTGGAGGAATAATTATTTTCCGCGTAATAAGAAGGCACTTCCTTGCGGCTGCCGTGGACCCAGTTGTTAGCCTCTCCACGTACATTATTCTTCTGATGGAATTCGGTCGTTGACCACATTGACCATGCTGCGCCGAGAGCACCACGGCGGTGGACGATGGCGAGGCCTAGGAAGGGGACGACGCAAAGCCGGGGAAGACGCGGCAGTGGATGCCCACGCGGAGAGGAGTAGGAGGGTTCACTGGTTCGGCTGCGCTGTCGTCGCCGCAGAATAACAGGGGGTGTGGGTGAGTGGAGTGGAGGGATGGCCTGGCCAGCGATGGGAGTAGTATGGGGGCGGTGAGGCCTCCGCGGCAGCACAGCCGGCCACGGGAGGCAGGAGCAGGCGGCACGACCGGCGCTGCTTTGGGCGGCTGGAGCAAGAAGACCAGAGGTTGAAGAAGCACTACGGCCGTTGGATGGACATCGTACGTTCAGTCGAACTAGAATCGTGCATATTGACTAAGTTGACAAAGCCCTTCGTCCCCGTCAACTTAGTAGGCCCACTATACTAGGTCCCAGCTAGCAGGGGGACTATTCATTTTTTTTGTGCGTAATAAGGAGGCACTTCCTTTCGTGCGAAGATATAGCTGGTGGGTCCGAGCTGTCAGCAGCGGTAATGTTTTTCACGAAATCTGAGGCCCTTCGGTGGGTCCCGGATGTCGGTGGAGGAATCATTATTTTGCGCGTAATAAGGAGGCATTTCCTTGCGTGCGGCCGTGGACCCAGCTGTCAGCCTCTCCGCGTACAGTCCACTTCAGATGCATGTCGGTCGTTGACCGCATTGACCACGCCACGCTGAGAGCACCAGGGCGGTGGACGACGGCGAGGCCTAGGAAGGGAACGACACGAAGGAAGGGAAGACTCGGTAGTTGTTTTTGTTTCCCACGTGGAGGGGAGTACGACTGTACGAGGGTTTACTGGTTCATCTGCCGTCGCCAGAGAATAACAGCAGGTGTGGGTGAGTAGAGGGATGGCTAGGCCAGCGATGGGAATACTGGTGGGGCGGTGAGGCTCTTGGCAGCACTGACCCGCCATGAGGAGGAGGGAGCAGCAGTCCCTTGGCGCTTGTTTGGCAATTTGGAGCAGCAAGAGCAGAGATTGAAGAAGCACGACGACCGTTGGATGGACATCCAACATTATACAGGCCATCTATGGAAAGCCTCAAATCTGTGGAAAACAGCATACAACCCATCTGCCATTATTTCAAATAACTTACAGCCCATTTGCTAATTCTTAGGGTTTTTTTTTGGAGCCCATATTCTTTTTGTTAGCATTACAACCCATATTGAGGCCACGGTTAAAAAATTATACGAAATTTTGCATATGTCGGTGCGGTCTGAACTGTTTTAATCCGAAATTTGAGTCACATTCAGACTGATTTTAAAAATAAATGTATATCAATATAAAATCCAATAAATTGTCCACGCATAAAAATCAATGCAATTTAAAATCTTGAAATGAAAAAAAGATATTTGAAACTAATTGCCGGTTGGATGTGTTTAAAAAATGTACAACCCATTTCTCATTACTGATAGGCCATTTTCTCGACCAGCCGAATGAAGCTCTCCTTGTCTTGAAAGATTTGCAGCCCAACAGGCCTGATAAAGCGACTTACTTGACAAATCACAAAAAACTGGGCTAGCCATTTTAGAAAGAAAAAAACTCTTGGGTTGGTCTGTGGTAAACATAAAAGAAAAGGTTGTCTAGACAGGCGAGTGTCCCGCACAGCCCAATTGACACCTGCTTCGCTCAAAAACAAATTAGATAAATGCCACTCCAATTATGGCGATTCATAAAATGCCACTGCAATTTCCAAACTTTGAAAATGCCACGGCAATTTTACAAACTTTGAAAACGCCATACGTAGTTTGCAAACTTTGAAAACGCCACTCGGACTTGAAAAATGCCACTAGAAATGGCATGAAATGGCATTTTTCAAAGTTTGGAAATTACAGTGGCATTTCTCGGATACACCAGTTTTGGAGTGGCATTTATAAAATTAACCCAAAACAAAAATAACTGGGCGAGCTGCTAGGTCCCTGGTGTCAGCCGCTCGTTGTGCAATTCTCTCGTTTATTGACTACGTTGACAATGGCATGGGACCCAGATGTCAGAAATCCACTAGGAGGAGCCAGTTTTTATTGGCTTGAAATAAGGAGGCACTTGCTGCGTCTTGCCATGACCTTGGCGGGTCCTGTTGTCATCCTCTCCACGTACAATCATCTCCCGATTTCATGCGCATCAACTTGTTAGGCCCACAAGTCAGCCTCTAAACCCGTGGAGGACAAATACAACCCATTTAAAAAAACAGCCCATTCCATACGTTCAAGCGGAAAGTTCAACATTGAGCAAAGTAAGGTCTGATCCACATATAAGTCTTGAACTTCCACGTTGACAACCATCATAGCCAAGTTAACTATCTACTCCCACTAATACTCTAGTAGCGTACAAGTACTAACTTACTCTTAGCTAACTAGATGATGCCGGCCGCCATCTGTGGTCCACGCTAAACGCCGGCACCGGCGTCGTGCGCCTCGCCTCGGACTTGCAAGAGGTGCGATAGGGCGCGTTGTTCGCGCGTGTTGGCCCTTTCCATGCCGGCGTGGTCCACCGAAGCTTCGGCTTCCAAGCGGGAAACCCACTTGACGAGCTGGTAGTAAAAATTGGCGTCGCGAACGCGTGCGTGCCCGACAGCCTCCAGGGCTATTTTCCGGGCGCCGGCCTCCACATAGTCGGCCCAGTTGCGGGCGCTCTGCTCGCAACTCAGAGCGTCGGTGCGCTGCTGCTCCATGTCCCGCTGGCGGCGCAAATCGGTGATACGCTGCTCCTCCGCCAGGCGGTCGCGCTCCAACAACCCCAGCTCCTCCGCCATGCGGTCGCGCTCCAACAACTCCTCGATCTCCGCATTGCCATATAAAGACAGATAGAATGCCTCCTCCCTCATTCTGCCTTCCGGTGAAAACCCGAACACTAGTTCCGGCGGTGACCGCCTCCGGCGTCGCCTACCGCGGACGGGCACTACAAGAAATATGTCAACTAGTGACCTTCTGTCAGTGACCCTAGAAGAATTGGTCATAGATCTATGACCTTTTCAGACCAATTGGTCAAAAGCTATTCGGGGGGCTCCAAACCCTAAACTATAATGACCATTTTGGTCAGAAATGTCGTAATTTCCTTACACGAAATGGTCATAAAGCAGATAGCACTGGTCTGCTGCCTTATTTCTAGCTGATCATGACCAATATAGATGGTCATAACCTTGTAAATTGTGGTGGGTTGCTATGACTAGGTGCCACCTCATCAGTTTTGCCTATGTGTCATGTCCATGTGGCAGTTTTTGCCCTAGGTTGTGAAGCAACCTATATTTCTGTCATTCCCAAAATTCCCAAAAAAATCTCATAAATTCTTTGGGTCATATCTTCGTCAAATATGTAAAAAACCTTCCTTGCCTAGTTCAAAAATAATTCAAAAATATTCATTTTCCTATTCTGTTCAGAAAAACACTTTGTGAAAGAAGTACCACTTTGGCATGTCCAAATGGTATCCATTTTCTACGGTGCTTTCCTATGCCCAAATAACCATCCTCCACCAAATGCCAGCTCAATCCATTCATTATTTTGAGCCCAACTTCAACAATCGTATTTATGTCCAGTGTTGTACTTTGCAAAGCAAGTACCAACTAGGCTCCTCCTTTTGAGCTGAAAATTTGTGAAGACGGTCTTCTTAGTAACTGGTCATCCTCAGCCAAAACTCTCGCCCATTAGCCATGTGCATTTCCCGTACCGCTAATCAAACACTTGGCTGCTTATTCATGTTTGAGCATCGATCGGTCTCCTCGTGAGAATATTATGTTGTGATTTTCTTCCTAGCACCTACTGTGGAGTGCCCAACCCACTAGACATGCCTAGGCCGCCCAGAACAAATGGCAACGCCACGGTCACGCGATGACCATGCGGCGGGCATGCGAGTTTACGCGCTCTAGAGTTGGGGCCCCCGGCCACCGTCCAAACCTCGACGTATCGCCACCAAACCATGTATTTATGATTAAAGAGGTACTTACGTACCTAGAAATGATTTTTGGAAAAAATAAATAGCAAACTATGAGGCAGCTGCAGTTCAAATTTGACCCGCTTAAATTTGAATCGTGAGGATTTGTCTTTTCACCGAGGTGGATCAAAACTTTGACACCCAACCATTTTGTCAATTGTGCATTAAATATGGCCTAGTATTTTAGAAAATTGATCTGGTCCAATTTTACAACAAATATATGGTAGGTCCTTCACAAAAAACTCATTTCAGGCACTCGAAATGGAAAATGAATTTTTCGTGCAAAGAAAATGAAAACTCCCTTAGGCAACATTTTTGGAATTCCAAGATGCACCCTTGTGCACAATATGAGATCATTTGAACAAACTATGCCATGAATGTGGCCATAAGAATGATCATTTGGCTTGAAAGCCATGAATCTTCATGCATGATAGCTCATTTCTGAGAACACTTTTTTAAAAATAATTGCCGTATTACAAGTTTATTATTTTTCCTGGAAACTTGGTCACATATAATGACACACTGCAAAGGTTTTGCAATTTTTTGATTTTTTTTTGAATTTTTTGTGTCTGTTTCAAAATGCGGTCAAAACGGCGGGCTTGACCGTTCCTAGCTAGTGGTTCAATCTTGGAAATTTTTTGGTGTTTCTCTGATTAAATAGATACTTATGTACCTAGAAATGATTTTTGGAAAAAATAAAGAGCAAACTATGAGGCAACTGCAGTTCAAATTTGACCCGCTTCCAGCTGAATCGGCGGGAATTTGTCTTTTTCACCAGAGGTGGATCAAAACTTTTGACACCCAACCATTTTGTCAATTGTGCATTAAATATGGCCTAGTATTTTAGAAAATTTATCTGGTCCAATTTTACAACAATATATTATAGGTCCTTCACAAAAAAACTCATTTCATGCACTTGAAAAATAGAAAATGAATTTTCCGTGCAAAGAAAATGAACTCCCTTAGGAAACATTGTTTGGAATTTCAAGATGCACCCTTGTGCACAATATGAGATCATTTGAACAAACTATGCCATGAATGTGGCCATAAGATTGATCATTTGGCTTGAAAGCCGTGAATCTTCATGCATGATAGCTCATTTCCGATTACACTTTTTTAAAATAATTGCCGTATTACAAGTTTATTATTTTTCCTAGAAACTTGGTCACATATAATGACACAATGCGAAGGTTTTGCAATTTTCTGATTTTTTTTTGAATTTTTTATGCCCGTTTCAAAATGCAGTCAAAACGGCGGGCTTGACCGTTCCTAGCTAGTGGTTGAATCTTGGAATTTTTTGGGTGTTTCTCTGATCAAATAGATACTTATGTACCTAAATGAGTTTTGGAAAACATAAAGAGCATACTATAAGGCAGCTGCAGTTCAAATTTGACCCGCTTCCAGCTGAATCGGTGGGAATTTGTCTTTTTCACCAGAGGTGGATCAAAACTTTTGACACCCAACCATTTTGTCAATTGTGCATTAAATATGGCCTAGTATTTTAGAAAATTGATCTGGTCCAATTTTACAACAAATATATGGTAGGTCCTTCACAAAAAACTCATTTCAGGCACTCGAAAAATGGAAAATGAATTTTTCGTGCAAAGAAAATGAAAACTCCCTTAGGCAACATTGTTTGGAATTCCAAGATGCACCCTTGTGCACAATATGAGATCATTTGAACAAACTATGCCATGAATGTGGCCATAAGATTGATCATTTGGCTTGAAAGCCATGAATCTTCATGCATGATAGCTCATTTCTGAGAACACTTTTTTAAAATAATTGCCGTATTAAAACTTTATTATTTTTCCTGGAAACTTGGTCACATATAATGACACAATGTGAAGGTTTTGCAATTTTTTGAATTTTTTAAATTTTTTATGCCTGTTTCAAAATGCGGTCAAAACGGCGGGCTTGACCGTTCCTAGCTAGTGGTTGAATCTTGGAATTTTTTTGGTGTTTCTCTGATTAAATAGATACTTATCTACCCAGAAATGATTTTTGGAAAAACTAAAGAGCAAACTATAAGGCAACTGCATTTCAAATTTGACCCGTTTCTAGCTGAATCAGCGGAAATTTGTCTTTTTCACCAGAGGTGGATCAAAACTTTTTACACCAAACAATTTGGTCAATTGTGCATTAAATATGTCCTAGTATTTTATAAAATTGATTTGGTACAATTTTGCAACAAATATATTATAGGTCCTTCAAAAAAACTCATTTTGGGCACTCGAAAAATGGAAAATGAATTTAAAAGAACTAATTTCTCATAACTCTTTTAAAAAATATTCGTCTTATTTCAATTTGTGATTATTCCTGAAAACTATAGTCAAATTTGCTGACACAATGAGAAGTTTTTTTTTCTTCAAATTTTCAGGTCATAATAAAATAGCTAACATGATTTAGCACCTTACTTTTAGTCAATTACGACCAATTTAAATGGTCAAAATATCATACCGGTATACTGCGTTTTGATTGGTCCAGGGGCCTCTCACGCGGATCATGGAAAAATCACCATCGGATCCTCCTAGATCCAACGGCCCTCACCTCACCCTCTCACGGTCTCACCCACCCACCGCGAGCTTCCCGTCAAAAAAAACCATCGCACACCACTACTCTCTTTCCCCCCGCAGCGAACCCTAGCGCTCTCACCCTCTCCCTCCCTCTGGATCCACCGCCGATGGACACAACTCCTCCTTCTAGATCCACCGCTGCCGCCCCAACCCCACTCCCTCCCTCTGGATCTCGACGCGCAGCCGCCCCCACCCCACTCCTCCGGCATTCCCACACACTCTCACCGCTCGGAGACCCCCACCCTCGCGGATCCAACGCGCCGGCGCCTCCTCCGATCCAGATCGACACGCCCCTTCCGCCACCCCCCACTGTCGCCGCCCCGACCACCCTCCTTCCGCCACCCCCGCCCGCTCCGCCTAATCCACCCCTGCCCACATCGGCGCCGCCATCTCCCTCGGACCACGCCGCCGGTCTCCCCTACCCTCTCCCTCCCTTTCCCTCCCTCCCTCCCCTACCCTCATAAGAATAAAAAAGAAGAGGGAGATCGAGCGAGCGTCATCAAGGGCACCGCGGCCATGGCGCTCCCTCCCAGATCGGACACCACCGTCGTCAAGGGCTTCTACGACCCGGGTTCTCGATGCACGCGCACTTCCGCTTCTCCGACGACGCGGCCGTGTGTGAGGAGGCGGCTGCTTCAAGATGCATGCCTACCATCGAGCTCCATCCGTCCGCCGCCGAGAGGAAGGCGCGCTGGACCACAGGCCACGCGCGTTGCCTCGCCGCCGGCCGATCCGGCAGCGTCTGGCCTGTACGCTAGCCCGACTCTTCCCTTCCGTTTCTGCCTGGCTACAAGTTTGGCGATGGTCGCCACAGCCGGCGACCTCACCTGACCTTCTATTCTTATGATATATCCAGCACGCCACGGCTTCCTTCGTTGACCAAGGTGAGGGGGGAGTTCTTCTACTCGGCCGCCTGACTGATGGATGCTCGTCAAGGTACTCGCCCATCTTCTCCTCTGGGATGCACTCTTCTTCCCTTCCCTCAGCTCATGTGCTTTCCATTGGTTTCCTCACGCAGGTACACGCGAGGGACACCCAGTTTCGTCAAGGTGCAAATCGTCAAGGTGCCTGATTCATTTCGATTTCGATTTGCTTCTGCATTTGGTTGTTGATCAGTTCTGTACTGTTGGTGATGCCATGGTCCTCCCTTTCCATTGCTGCAGGAGAAGAAGAAAAAACCCTAGCTAGGCCTGGAGGATGTGTTGGATTGGAGAACCACCCGAGCAGGGAGGGAGGAAGCAAGGAAGGTCACCATGGACCTCGCCCAACTCCCACCCTGCAGCTGCAGGTAATCCCCTCCCTCTCCCTGCCTTGTCAGACCTGAAGATGCAGTGTCTCTATGCAGTTTGTGCAGTTTGTGAAGATATTCAGTAATCTCCGCATCTGATTTGTGTAGTTTGTGCACATCTTGTCTTGTTGTCTGAAGGAATGGGGCAGTGTTGCGTGCAGGCGCAGGAGAATAAGCCACGGGTGAGGAAGACTAAGGAGGAGCGGAGGGAGATTGTCGAGTCCTTCGTCGACACTTACTGCCCCCATATCTTTCCCCTCTCGCCTCAGTTATAGTTTTGAATTTTGTGTGTGTAGGCATGTACAGTCTAATTAACATGCTCATTCTTCTGATTTACATAGAAGTTGATGATGTTGGTAGTTTGTTTTGCAACCCTTTGCAGAAAGTTTGCATTGCAAGCCTACTTCTCTAGCACATTTTTTCTTAGAATCATGATGCAACCTATATGTTCTATGATTTTGATGTTTTCTGCGGCTTGATCTAGACTATGATTATCCACTGCTCTTATTTTTGCAATTTGGTCTATATGATTGGAATGCAATGTTGAGAAAGTGTGTCTTCCTCTTGAGCATCGTTTTGAGAAAATGTTTTATATAGAAGTTGATGCCGCGGGTTCAATTTGTTTCGATTTGGCTGGGTATGAGTTCCCCTGTTGTAAGGTGACGACTTGTCTCTCCCTTTGTTCGTTTCGCTCTGGCCACCGTCAAGTGTTTGATTGGAGTATACGCGAGGAGAATATGTCATGTATTTCATTAGACAAATAATACTGCCTGTATTTGCATGCTTTCAGGAATGTGTCAAATACTTGTTATGTACATGTAGTGGCACGAGAGTCAAGATTTACTAGTGCTTGCCTTCTTGTGTTATCTAGACACATTGGTTAATCTACTTTTCTTGTCATTTCCCAATTCAATATCTAAGAAATGAATCTATAGACTTTAATGAATTCAATGTATGATCCTGATGAGAATTATATGATATCTACCTGTTTTTATCCTTGACCAGTATCAATTGTGGTACCTCTTAAGCGACACATACTTTTTCTCGCTCCGAGTTTCTAAGCATGGTATTATATTTTTGTTAGCTAGAACATACAATCTTTGAATTTGCTGAACATTAATAGCTAACTAAGTTGTGCCCCATTGATGTCTCAATTGTTACATTACATCTAAAAAAGTTAGCCTCAACTAACTAAGAAATTTAGAATGTTCAAATTTGGATATTAAGTTCTCAAACTGGACCTGCTTTGGGACTTATATATACACAAATCAGTACTGAAGTAGGTTTGTATGATCTCATGTTAGTAAAATTACAGCATAAACAACTTCCCATGTAGTTCTTCTATTTTTAGTTTGGGTTCAAGTGATTGGTAGGCCTAGTGGTTGTGCAATTCTGTGATCCTATCGTGTAAAATTTATATGCACACCTCATATGAATCTGTGATCATATCCAGTGAAATTTATATGCATGTTCCACTCCACTGTCTACACATTTACTTAGTAATACATACTTCTGCACTTCTGTTATGCTTCTCTCTTTGTTTGTATGAGGCGGCCAGGCTGCCTATTTTGTAGCAGTCTGCTTCCATAGTGTTTGTATGGAGTCGAGATAATTGTGTTTTCCTCGGCAAGTGGGTCGCGAGACACCGCTCTCGCTATATATGCTAAGCTGCCGCTAGTGTTTGTGCGATGTTGCCGGCTTAGAGCATCATCTCCAATAGCTGCTGCCTGTTGATGTGCTTGTTGTGGTGTCATGTGCTTCTCTTGAATCTGTTGTACGCTTAGCTGATTAAACGTGCAGTTTTTTTAGTATTTTGGTCTGACGGTGTTTCTTTTTTTTTTTTTTGGCTCAAGTCCTTAACTGATGAGCTTATGTTGAAGTGTGCTGATTTTGCACTACTGAAATTGATAGGAGATACTATGGATGCAAGATTCATTGTTTGTTCTTGCTCACTATGTGCTTAACTGATGATGATTGTTGTTGTTAGAAATTATGATTGCTTGTGTCTTAATTTTTTTCTTCTGTAATGATGATATGAAATGTCACGCAGGTCCTTATTGGTACTGCTGCTATTGCTGTGGTTGTCGGAGGTGTTGCTGCCGCATCTGGCGGAGCTGTAGTCCGAGAAGGTCAAGGATACGATCATCCTCGATGGGAACGCCATTGAGCTCGTCTCCCGCTATGCCGCCGTCATCAACTAGGTGAATCAAACAGGACCCAGAACCTGTCTTTGTTCATGTGCATGTTGTGTTGCTTGAATAATTTGGTTGATGAGACGCAAATGATATTGTATCATGTTTGCTTATGCTCTTTGCGGAAACTAGTATGCTAGATGTTCTTAGAAATCATTGCAATGCATGTCTTAAGATGTTGGATGTCGAGTGTTCTTTCTTTGCGTTGCATATATGGCTGCTTGTGTTGTTCAACATGATGCAAATAGGGCTACTTCTACCGTTGTGCTGTTGTTTGTGGTTTGTCCAGTTTTGGCCTATATAGTTGCTTCTTTCTCTTCATGTATTATTATGTGCTCCATAATGATTTGGTTTTTGCTTCAATATAATCTGCTTCTACATTCTGTTCCTATGTAATCTGATGTGCAATGATTCAGTTTTTGGTTCCATATAATTAATCTGCTTCTATGCTCTTTTCTTGTGCAATTTTCCTGCTGTTCTATGCGTTCGCCTTCCAAGGACAACATATATGTGCTTTTCTTACTTGTTTTTCTTTATTTAAGTTGGTAGCTTTTTGTGTTCACTCTTTTTCAGGAGCTTCAGGCCTAATTTTTTGCCTTTATGTTCACCCTTTTACAGGAGCTCCAGGCCTAATCTTTTGAGTGTGAAGCCGTGAAGCCAAGTCTTGAGCAATGAAGCCCTACTTAGGAAGATGGCGAAGCATGAAGCCCTACTTAGGAAGAGTTTTTTGGTTCTGTAGTAGACTATAAATTGTAATTTTGTAACGGATTGTAAAAGGCTACTGTAGTGTTATTTGGTGAATTATATTTGTTTTGTCCTATTTGAAATAGCTATTATGTATGTTAAAAAGATGTGAAATGGAAACTTGACCAGGTGGACCAATTTATGTCCCACTTATGAATATAATCTGAGCAATTTTGAATTTTTTGACATGTGGGACCAATGTATGGCATTATGAGTAGTGGGACCCATCTGATTAGTGGCACCAGCTCTAAAATATAATGATATAAAAATAGAAAATCAATTGATGTAAGAAGGCCACGGCCCAGCAATAAAAAAGGCTGCAATATTGTGCTTGGCCAATGAAGCTGATAAAAAAGACAGAAAAAACACAAATAGGCTGAATTAATGGGCTCGGCCCATACGAACACCGAATTGGACCGGGCTGATTCTTGTGCCACATCAGATTGCCATGTCGGATGCCTACGTGGCCTGGGGAGGCTGCTAGTGACCAAAACAAAACAATAGGCATATTTTGGTCGTAAACGTCTACGAACTTCTCACAGAGAAGGTCGTTAATTTCACTTTACGACCATCAGCTTTTGACCTTCTATTTTTGGTCACAAAAAGGTTGCAAATGAAAAACAATGACCTTTCAGTGACCAATAGTCAAGGTCACAAGTTGACATATTTCTTGTAGTGGAGCGGGGGCATGGCGGACATGGCGAGCGACGTCGGGCCGGTGGGGGCTTATGAGGATATGGCGAGTTGGGTCACGGTGGCACCGGAGAAGGCCGGGAAACAATACTTATAGGCGGAAGGTAGCGCGACGGTCATCGGAATTCAATGCATAATGGCTTAGCGCGCCAGCTTGCCGTGGAAAACTAGAGAAACTGAAATTATGACTGTGTCGTCCCGTCCCATCTGGGTCGCACGCTGGCATGGTGGTCAAATGAGTGCACTCGAATCATCTCCCTCCCTGTCAATAATGATTCCACGGATTTAAAAAGCCCGCAACAATTAAAGCGTATCCTTTTTCGCATCAGTTAGCTTCCTTAATTACGGCCGGCTGCATGCAGGCACTCAGAATCGCTCGCAGGCAGTACGCGAAGCAGCATGCAACCACTTAAATCGCTGGAATTAATTAGGATTAAACTTCTGCATGCCGAGGGCTCACATGCATCCACTTAAATCGCTGTAATTAATTAGGCTTAAACTTCTGCATGCCGTTAATTATTGCTATGCCTTGGTCTTGCTGCTTTGCTCACGGGACTAATGAGGAGTACCTTGGTTGGTGAGAGGTTTGAATTAAGCCCTGCAAACCGGAAAGGAGGTACTAGTACGTGCGTGATCCGCTATTTATTCGTGTAGAATCGAGTAGGTCGTTTCTTGAATTGAGCCCTGCAAACCGGAAAGGAGGTAGTACGTGTGTGATCCGCTATTTATCTGTGTAGGATCGATAGTGTAGCTTGTCAGTTTCTTCAGAGGTAGGCATTTTTATCGGTGTAGGATCGATAGTGTAGCTTGTCAGTTTCTTCAGAGGTAGGCATTTTTATTCAAAAAACTGCCACTTCGCATCTTGCGTCGCAAATAAAACAGCCAGGAGCGCATTTGTAGGCTAGCTAGTGATCGATCAGTAACTTGTAAACACTGAGCGAACAGAAATAAGTAACTGTTAATGCATCTCAATGATTCACATATCATATACAAATATGTAGATCCGAAAGCAAAGATCAGCCACTTCGGATCTTGCGTCGCAACTAAAACTAACAAGTACGATTCCCATACATAAGATCAACATGTTAATGCATCTCAATGATTCACAGATCATATACAAATATGTAGATCCAAAAGCAGAGATCTAGAAAAAACATCTGTTCTTCCTACTAACATGGATGCTTCTCTTGGCCAACATTTAGTACAGACTGAAAGACAAATTTGTTTGTGAAGTCAACAATTCCTCTTGCAAACGTAAGTGGTTTCACCAACAGCTGGAACCATGAGAATGAACCACACATGATGGAGGAACATCCACTGCAATATGATTTGGTCTTCTCTCGATCACACCACGAGACTATTTTCGGAATACAAACTTTAACTTAGGCAAAATGATGCCCATTGTATAATCAGACCAAAGCAATGAAGCACCTAGTGTTGGCCAATAAATAGTACAGTACTACTTTTCTGCAGTCCATGAAGTGACTATCCAATCTTTACGTGTCTATTTTCAAATGGCAATTGCATGAAGTGACTATACTATTCTCTTGTGCAGTTCAACCAAAATTGCGGACACTTTGTTTGTTTGCCAAATAGCAACGGGCAGACATCTCTGTCTGCAAAAATATCAAGCAGCTAGTAAACATATACCACACCTTGTATTTTCGGTTTAAACATGTCTCTTTCGCTTAGCATCTGCCATGTTCTGCACTGGACAATCTGATACAGTTATGTTTTGCCCTGGACAATTTCATACTGAATTGATTTGCTAGTTCAGAGCAGAAATATAGCGCCTATTCTTCATCAGACCAAGGATATCCATGTTCGCTGTGATGGAAGAGGTGAAATCGATACAACCGAAATTGAGCATCCAATCATTGAATCATGTCCTGCACCTCCAATGTAGGTCCACCCTGCCAATAAATTCACATGCAAACCACTAGTATTACTATCTAATGACAGTACACAAAGAGTAGCAAGACAGTAGCAAACCATGTACCTTCGTAATGAACAGCTCATAGTGCCACCAAATGGATATAAAGGTTTGGAAAAAAACATGCTCCTAATGTTGAACCAGTTGGACTTTTTGTGCAGTTCCACTAAAATCAAGCATCCCTGTTTGCATATATATTGAAAGTGTGATTACTCTAAAAGTGGCACTAGTTGAAGCATAGACTCACAAATATAAGCATTCCAATTTCTTAATGGGAAAAGGTAGCAAGACTGTTTCTAACCACCTGTTTGAAGGAATAAATAAAGCAACAGCGGCTGATGTCAGGAAGGCATACATAGCTTTTTCTGAAAAACTGAGCCATTCCTGACCTTTCCTCTTCTTTTCAGCAAATTTTGTGTAGTTCTACTAAAATAAAATGCCATCACCGCCTTGACAATTCAGTGACACTGTACAAAAGGAAATGACTTAACATTACATCATGATGTCAGGTATGTAGTCGACAGGCATTAGAGACAAACAAACAGACCTCCTCCGATAACATAATGAGCATTAATTTTAATAAAGGTGTGACTAGCTTTACCGGGATAATTTGAGTGAACTCTACACCCTTTGTTCCTTAATATAAGACGTTTTCGCGGTTCAATTTAAAGTACCCAAACGTCTAGTATTTAGAAAAACAGGTAGTAGTTTTATTGAGCACATATCTGGGAAAGCTTGCCACACTTTATTTATGTCCATACGCTAATGCAACACCACTCGAATACTACAAATATGCACTAATCCAGTGGCTAGTGCAACAGTAGAGTAGTTAGTTTATTATAGGGTACAGTACAATGGTTTTACTGAACAGATTTCAATAAACTCTAGCACTGGAAGGTTTCTATAAGAATTAACAATACATAATGTAAAGGTAACAAGTTTCAACGTTGGTATACTAGCTGTGCATGAGCATTAAACCAAATACAAAAGTCTGAAGGTAACTAGCATTATTAACTAATGACAGCATAAAAAAATTGCAAACCATGTACCTCCAAGGTAAATATCATTTCGAACTCGGGGGGACCTTAAAAATTGCTATCCCAATCTTGATAATCTATCAAACATAAAAACTTGATCGAACGAATCAAGAGAACAGCCGGAGGAGGAGGTGCCCACTCTTGACCTTTCCTCTTGTTTTCATAATTGTCTGTGCAGTTTAACCAAAATAAAATGACATCAGCGCCTTGGCATTTTGGTGACACTGTACAAAAAAATTAACTTATCTCATGAAAGTGAGGTATGTAATCTATAAGCATGAACAGTGCAAAAATCTGAAGGTAGTAACAAGTTTCATCGTTGGTATACTGGCTGTGCAACAGCATTAGAATGCCTTAGCTGAAAAATCTTTAATACATCCACAATCAACAGCTAACCCTGAAATAATCTAGTGACAATAAATGGCATTGCTTAAATTTATCGGTGGCATTAGACTGAGAGCGGCATTAGCTAAATGTGGCATCACTTTAGCAGTAGCATTGCTTGACTTGACTGCTGGCATTAAACTAACAGCAAAAAAGTGGCAATAAGAGCATGGGAGGCCCATTCAGACAGTGGGCGCACCAGTACGATGTACCTCCACGAACGCAGAGTGGTGAGGGAGGTATGGTTGCCCAAAGCAACAAATATCCAGGCAGCATATGTGGATTACGTCCCATTTTTATTCTCTTTAGCCACCTTTTTCCTATGCGAGGACAACAACCCGATCGACCTGGTCATTCTCTATTGCGTTGTCATGCCTTTCTACCCTTCTTCAACCAAGAGACACGAGAATCGTTCCTTCTCTACTGATTTTCCCCTTTTCAACCTAGATGCGGGTTCGATGCCTACTCTCTCGGACAGTACAGTCTCCCTTCCTTTCCTTATTCAACCTAGACATGGATTAGTCTGCATGAAGTAGGGTTTCCTTTAATAGTGCAAATTATGGTTTTCGTCTGCATGGCCAGCAGAGCAGAGGATAGCAAATTGGGAAGATGGTGGAGTGGAAAAAGATCCACATGCAATGACGTGGCAGATGGGGTAATCGAACAAGGTTATGGTTCGAAAAGAGGTAGCATACCTGAGGGTCAGCGGGAAGTGGCTTTACTCGTGGTCGTCGTCCTCCGCACACACTACAGCAGTGAGCTTGGGGACGGAGGCCATCCCGCGCGGGGCGCTAGGTCTGAGAGGACGGCCTTGTCGTCAGTGCGTGACCTCGCTCGCCGACGACGAAAAGCGTCAACATCTGACGTCCTTTTCTTCCCGGCGGATCTGTGACCACCGGTGAGGAGGAGAGAGGGCCGTCTTTTTAGATCTGAAGAGAGGGTGGTAGTGTGAGAAGCAAGTGGTCAGCCCTTAGCAAGAAAGCTGAAGCTCCAGCCTATATATCTTTTTTATACTTGTACTACTAATCTTTGGAGGTGGAGTAGTGGTAGAGTAGTTTATATTTTCTCGCGTCTGATACCAGTTAGTCGTGCTTCAAAACTGATCGGCATGCCATTAAAAAATAAAGGTCGATAACTAATGCGGCACCTCGGGCCAACGCGGCCAGATCGCATTTTGCACGAGAAATTACACACCATGTTTTGTTGACATGTGGTCCCGTTCCAACATATCAGTGAGACGACGGCGAGTAGTAGGAGTATTTCGAACGGACGTGTAGGCCGGGGCGCCTCTTCGTGAAGCGTGGCAAAGTCGCAACCGTCCACCGACTCTTCGCCTTTCCCTCTCGATTTGGAACTTCTGTCGCACGCTCTTCTTCTCCCTCCTCCATTTTCCTTCAGCCCTTCACCCTTTCTTCTGCCATTGTTCGATCGTCTTCTCCATGGAGGGAACAGGCCGGAAATGACCCCATTATTCTTGCCCCGATCTGAAAGATGACGTGGTGGAGGAACTATTGATCGGTGCGACGTCATCACCTCGGCTAGCATGGCAGGTTCGTTCAAGCCCATTCTCGACTCAACTAATAACATCATTACAAGGAACCCAAGAGCCAAGGAGCGGTTCGATCTCCAGTATCTTCTTCGCCGTGACCCTGATGACTGGCGCCGGCACGACGGAGGCCTCGCCCTGTGCAAGTTGATGCCGCTTGATAATGATACGTATGATGTTAAGATGCCATCGCTTGAGGTCAAGGCTTGGGCGGGCGCAAATGGAGATTGGGTTGTTTACATTGGGTCCAACTGCGAGTGGGAACTTGTGAAAGTGTACACTCGTGACCGGGTTCCACTTCCAAAAATCTCAGCAGACTGCCCAGAGGTTGAGCACACCGGTATTGTACGCACGTTCAAATACGATCATGGTGACTATCTTCTATGGAAGATAGAAATTTGTCGAGTTCCCAACCGCTCTTGGAATTACAACAACTATGAAGTTGTTGCTATCTTTGACAAGCTTGTTGCCGTCCTTGGTGGTTTGACTCGATGGATATTGCTCAAAAATTAGTTTCTGTACACGGATGAGTATTGTTATGCAATTCAATACGAGGGCCTTGTGTTTGCTGCCACCACTCGTGGCACTGTTTTGGCATGGGATCCTCATAGCTTAGGTACGTTTGTCTTCCACCGTAATTATAATTGTTTCATCCACATGCATGCGGGTTAGCAAGTTTCCCTTTACTAATTAACCTTCTTCTTGTGTTTCCAAGGTCCTGTGAACATCCCACCACCTATACTTGAAAAAATTAATAACCAAGGGGGAGATAATGATGGTGATGATCACGAGCATGACGACGAGCAGCGCCCATATACTCTATGGCGCCTGGCAACTAATTCCGATGGATCACCTCTTCTTGTGTGTATACAGCCCACTGATGATGTTACTGCTAAGGAACCAGGTGTAGTCTCCCATGGTCGCACTCTCCCGACCTATTCCAACACCCGTTGCATGGTATTCGGGATGGATACTAGTGTGCTAGCGCCAACTCCTTCTCCTTGGTACAGAATTGATAGTCTTGGAGATAACTCGCTCTTCCTTGGACAAAACTATCCGATGATGGTGAAAGGTGATCCAACTGCTGTTGACACAATGTTACTAGTACGATTTATGAGAAGCAACTGTGTCTATACCTCGGACATTTGGGTGGTTCCCTACCCTGGTACTGATATAGTAGGCCGCTTTAGCCTGGATGATCAGTCCTACGTTGGTCTGCAGATCGACAATGGATGGCCCGTCCCAGAGAATCACTTGTGGTTCAAAGCAAGCGTTTCCAACGCCGAGGAATGGTTGAGTTGAAGTTAATTTCATTGCTTGTTATTTGTTGTTTGGTGAAAACTTTAGTGTTTATAATGTATCCTCGTTGTCGATGTGGGTTGATGACCTGTTGTATGTAATAAAATGATATGCCTGTGATAAACTTACTACATTTATGAATGGCTTTCGAGTCGCTTCTCTGAGTGAGTGGTGCGACGAGGCAAAAAAATATTTTCTGAATACATAATTGTACGTGCATTGCAGCAGGTTATCGGATGAGGCCAATCAACAATAGCAGTACACTATTTGTACTCCCTCCGTCTAGGTGAGTAAGTCACCTTACAAAAATTAGATTTTCCCAAAATGTTTAGGCTCCGTTCATTAACTTTCCATCTCGATGCCCGCCCTGCCTTGTTCGCCAGCAAGCGCTTCCACCTCTTCCTCGTTGTCTCCCATGGAAACACCTTCCCTCCCTTTTTTTTTGCTCGGGCAAGGACCAATGCATGCAGCACGTCCATGCGGTTATTAGGCAAGAAATAAAAGCCTTTGCATGCTATGAATTACGATGGCCTGCATGGGTAGCTAATAAGGCATCCTCGTAACTGCTGTGATTAAACGTTGTGTTTAGAAGAGAGAAATATTCTTCCTTTCCACCAATCTGCTTGCACCTAGGTTGTGATGCACCTTCTAATACGACTTATTCACCTAGACGGAGTACTAGCTTCACATGCTTCGCGCGTCGGGCGGGTGTTTTTACTGTAGCCATATGTTAATATGTTCGCTGTACGTAACCAGCACCTCGAATCCTCGATACTAGTACTATATAGTAGGAGTAAGTAGTAGGAGTAGTAGGGTGGCATGGGCCAGAACAAGCATTCACGTCCAGGAGTACGGCACATGCCACCACCACGACATCCATCTGACACCATATTATTTCTTGGAGTCCGTGCTAGAGCAATCTCTTCAACCTCGTCGTTTCTCTAACTTCAGCCATCGCGCGGAGGGCGAGGTGGGGGTTTGCCGATAGTCGGTTTCCTTAACTGCGGTCCCACTTGTAAGGCCAACTCCAACGCACGACCCCAAACGGACCTCCGTTTTGCACGAACTCCAATGATATTTTTGACTAGAAAAGCAAGACCAAAGAAAACAAGAACCACAAGAATACATTTTACTACTCATGTAAGTTGGATTAGTGTTTTCTCGATGCATTCATTGTTGATTTGCGGAGGCTCGATCTTGCGTGCTTCTTTCTTCTTCGAGTGTAAAGAAGTAGACGTTGCTTCCTCGCATCTAGTCTCATGTCTAGCCTCTATTCTAGTAGGAGCATCAACAAGTGCACTAATCTCATCTCTAGCCTCTGTGCTAGCTAAAAGTGATAGAACATCTACTAAATTGCGCTCTATCAATATATGGATGTACTCTTCTTCCCAATAAAAAAACTTGCATCCATTCTACTCCCTCCGTTGCATAATACATGCCTTCTATTTGTCAAAATATATATGTATCTAGACATGTTTTAGTATATAGGTACATCCATTTTGGACAAATAAAAGTCAAGTATTTTGGAGCGGAGGAGTACCTAATAAAAAATTAAGTTAGCACAACTAGTCTAATCCGAGAGCACAATCAAGATTTGGTGGGTTCTTCCTCCTTTTGCCGACCGTGGGACATCCAGCATCCAGGTCGTGTCATGAAAGAAAATAGAGTGGTAGTTGAAGCCACGAGATGTGCATCTTCGGTTAAACTGTAAATAGAATCTTACTACTCTTGAGTAACTCCAAAAGCGCCACGAAGATCTTTATTGATTTGTTTTCATCACCAGCACGTCGAGGTGAAAGATGTGCAGTTCAGTGTGTCCTCTTGCGTTTTCACTGACATGTGGGGCCGCATGTGAGAAAACAGACGATGGGCTCCGCCCGTCCGCTGGCTGGCTGAGAAGAGAGATAGAGGAGGGCTGAGCACGGACTGCAGGAAATTTGTTCTACGTACCTCGATATAGGCTCGATATAGTGGGGTGGCATGGGCCATAACTAGCATTCACGTCTAGCAGTATGGGGCACACGTCACCCACACGAGTCCCATCCGACACCAATTTTCATGGAGTCTGTGCTACAGCCATCTCTTTTCCCTCCTGTTTTCTCAGCCATCGCGCAGTGGGCGGGGTGGGGGTTTGCCGATAGTCGGTTTGCTCAATTGCGGTCCCACTTGTAAGTGAAAATGCAACACCGCACGCATTCCCGCTTGAGCGGCATGCCGGACCAACCATGTGGGGGTGCAACGTGAACACGGCAGGATTTTTCCTTTTGAACTCGTAACTTGTAAATTTTGGTTCTGCTCCATGGCACGACCGATAGATAGAAAATAACGATTTTGCCTAGAGTAATGAGAAGTTTGGTTTTGGCGCCGTTCATGCATGTAGTACGTACGAAAATTATGAAGTTGATGCGAAAGGTAAGATAATTACTGTAGTATCATATACTACTACATGGATTTGATGAGAAGATAAAAACACATACAGATCCATCAACAAGATCCTCACGCCCTAGTGCGCCGGGTCACCAACCGACGTGTGAGGAGTAGCGGTGTTGGCGGCGAGCTCAACGTGCTTCTGAACAGTGCCGTCCAAGGTTGCCATGCGGTCCAAGAAGGTCAGCGTCCTATCGTCCTCCTCTTGCATGTAGTAGTCCTTGTGGACGATTTGCGCGTAGACGTCGGTGATTATGTCGATGGTGTCTTGCTGCGCCAGGCGCTACGCGGCGAGCGCGACCTCGAGGTGGACATTCTCCGCGTGACGGCGGGCAATCGCAGGCCCCAAGGCGTCAAGAGGTTTTCACCATAGTGGCCGTTGAGGGTGGCTGGCATCGCAGAGCCTGGGCGCATCGGTTGGAGGCTTACGTCAAAGTCGTCCGCAAGCTTCTTGACGACGGTGAACTTGTCGAGGAAACCGACGAGGACCTCGTCGAACAAGGAGACGAAGCTGTCGTCCAAGCGGCCCCTCGCCCTGGCGGCCTCAAGCAATACTACTTGGAGACGTTCCTTGGTGCCGGGCCGCAGGCCGGCGTCGTGGACCATCTGGCACAGCCGGCTGATGCTCGCGCTCATCGCCTCCATGGGTCTAGCTTAGCTTCTAGTCAACTGATCTTGTGATTCGAGTGATCACTCTTGCCCTTGGTTAGCGTGCATAGGTGCGTAGGATTTCGTACTACTCCTCGGCCCTCTACTGCACCTGCCTTTGGCTGTATGATAGGTGAGCCAGCCACCCCCAGCGCCCATGTGTCATTCACCCAAAGGCAGTTGCCATAAGTCAATGAAGTTGCGTCCCCCTTCGTGTCGGTGCAGTATAGTCATCTCACCTGACCTCTAGTTGGGGACAAATGAGAGAAGTTTGATGTTTACTGGTTTATTGGTCCCCTTTGCATTTTGCGCCAAGTTTTGACCTTCGGTTTAACTAATAAAATGTTAATGCATGTAAACAAAAATGTTGTGTAAGTCACCTTACGAAAACCAAATAATCCCAAAATACTAAGGCACGGTGCATTAACTCCCTCCTTGTTTCTTATTTCGTGACATATCAACCAATGAGAGATGTGGGCGTGCATGCTTTCAATGACTTGAGACTACCAAACATGACATGCAGTGTTTAGTTCATTGCATGTAATCCTATTAGTACTCTAGTTAGCAAAAAACATTAAGTTCTCTCACAGATAGGAATAAAACACCATGTATTTATTTACGAGAGGGAGTAGTACATTTTTTGTGACATGCATTACTAGATATTGCTAGTCAAATACTAAAATCTAGATGGACATGGTAGTACTCCTAAATCCAGACGGTGGTGCTACTAGTACTAGTAGTAGTACTACCAATGTAGTAGTAGGAGTACTAGCACTGTACTACCCGTTGGTCAAATTATTACGTGCTGCTCCTCACGGTGAAGTGACAAGACCTGCACGGAGATGACACTGAGTATAGGCGCCGTGTTCGGCATACCATAGTCAGCCTCACCGTCTGCAGTCACTATCATCATGGTTGTAGAGCTAGCCTGCTTACAACTAGCCCTGTCCGACATAATTTCCCGTGCGTAGATGCCCGTGCATTGCACGGCACCAAGATTGGGGGTGGACGGCTCCGGCAGCGGCCATCGCGCCAGATTTTTCCACGGCCTGCTAGATGTGGTGAGGAGGAGATAACCTGTTTGATTCGCAGGATTTTGAAAACGCAGGAATAGGACACGGCAATATTACAAGTTTCAAACTGATATTACAAATGTTAGGAGTAATGCTGCACCTACGAAGAGGGAATTACTAGGAAGTTTACGTAAGAACTTTCGTTACTTTAGGTGGATGCAGCATTATTGTACAAACTAAAATCCACCATACGACAAGTCACTAATTGGCAAATAAGTTTTGAGTCTCCGCCACTTGATGTTTCAAAAACAAATTCAGCTTCTGCGGAGACTTTGTCATTTAGGCTTAGGCGCTTGTGGTGATCAGCACGCCATTCATTGTTGCGCCAGAGAACGCCAAACCTCATTACCTTGAGCACACTTGCCTCCAGAACAAAGAACCTGGCCAATTTAATCTCAGATGTGCTGCCTCGGTAGTCGATCAAATCAATTTCCGTAAGATGGATATCAAGGCATTCGATGAGATTGTTATAGTACAGCACATTTTTCACTTTCGGGTCTTTTTTTATCTGCAAAAGAAGAGAACATATTAGAGCAGCTGGCTGCATAAGATTGTCGTGTCATCAAGAGGTACCAATATCATTCGCTCATACAATAGGGTTGGCTGGCTGGTGATATTTTTTCTCTCTCTCTCTCTCTCTCTCTCTCTCTCTCTCTCTCTCTCTTCTGTTTCCTCTCATTTAACTAGGAGCACGTGAAGAGCTTGGGAATTTGTTGCCTTCCACTATGTGTCCGATGCCATATTTCGCAAAAGTATGCCACATAATAAGCATCGATGTCAAATCAAAAGATTTTCGCACCGCTCTCGCAATGTGAGAGAGTTGGCACCGCTGTGCACACAAACCCACATGCAGAAAGAAATCAATCAAACCAACTACACCAACCTCTCACTCTCCCAGACAAGTGTTTTTTATTGCCTCGATCCTCTCTCTCTCTCCCACGTTGTGTTTTTTCATTGCGTGAGTTAATTTGGCACCAGAGCAAAGTAGGTGGTCCAGATTGGGGCACCAGGTGAGCAATGGAGGGGCATCGATGCCAAATGCATCACAAGTGAATTTGGCACATGTTTTGGCCTACATAGCCCACTTTTGTACTCCCTCCGTCCCAAAATTCTTGTCTTAAATTTGTCTAAATACGGATGTATCTAGTTACATTTTAGTGTTAGATACATCAGTATCTAAACAAATGTAAGACAAGAATTTTGGAACGGAGGGAATACTACCTCGTATTTAGTATAAAATTTTGACAATAGATTTACCTAAGAAAATGCCAATGCATGTCACTAAAAATTACACCATTTGAAATTATATTCAAATACGAATCCAACGATATAGTTCTTAGTGACATGCATTAACATTTTGTCAGTTAAATCTATGGTCAAATTTTGATACTACAAAATTGGAAGAGTAAACCAGGACGGAGGTAGTACTTTCTCTTAGGGTAACCATAGAGTTACTGGAGTAGTCTAAGTTACTTTCCACTATGACTAGCCTAGGCTACTATAGTAGTGCTGCATAAAAACGATGCAGGTGATCACGTGAGAAAAAATACTAAAAACATTTCTTTCGGTGTAGTGCGTAGATGCAGTTTTGAACACTACACTTGTCATCGTAATTTGGGAAATTACGAAAAAATTGAGCTACGTTGTGATTACCATTTACTTATAGGAAAGAGGTTTCACCTCGATGAGTAGCTTCTCCGTGCACGGAAAGCATGTAAGTAATCCAACAACTTGATCCAGATTGGGGTCGATAGATTTTAGTGCTAAGATCTTCACTATGCGCATGGACTGGGTCAAGCTTGTGGGAATCATTTTCCGGAAGACGGTCGTAAATACATCAAGAAGAAATTTAAAAATGTGAATTTCAAGAAGACGGGGAAGACGATGAGTGTTGTACCTGAACGATTACGGATCCAATAAAGATTTCAGAGAATTTGACAGACGAGTACACCAACGCTGTCAATTTCGGCGCGTCAATGACCCTGATTTTTGTTGGACCTTCTAGATCCGATACAAACAATCTCTCAAGGAAAGGCGCATTCTCCATGACCATAACGTGGAACAGCTAGAGTGATCTCTTCCCAATTGATGTCTTGTTGCGGGGCCAGCAAGACAAATAAATCCATCGGAGATTCGTCGAGGCGATGTTGAGGCTAATGAACCTGTGGATCTGCTCAAGACGAAGGTACTCGAGCGCAGTACAGCTGCGGAGCAGGTGCTCCATAGCCTTCTTCGAGATGACAACGTCGAAGAGGTCGAGCTGCTTGAGTTGAGGGAGAAGAAGGGCGGGCGAGGCATTAGTCTAGGGAAGATAGCAGGAGCAGAAGCTGGTGCGGCGCAGTGTTGGCCTGAGGCGGAGCATGGACGGCGGCAGAGAGCGACATCTTTCAGCTTCAAAGCTGAGCTCCTCGAGCTGATCTAGGGCGGGGGATAAGAACCACTCGTCGAACTTGGGTTGGACCTTGCAGTTGGTACTGAACATGTGGATGTCAAGGCGTCTGGCTGGCCTAGGGTGCGATGAAAGGATCTTGGAGACTGCGGCCATGCGTTTGCAATCCCCGTCGCAGAGGCAGCTGTCGATGGTGAGGTTGAGGGGGACGCAGCACCAGAGGGGGCGCCACCGCTGGGAGAACAGGGCGGTCCGCACGGCAGATTTGGTGGGGAGGAGGCCGATGATGACGAGCAGCATGTCATCGGGGAGGCTGCTGATGAAGTCGGGCTCGCGGATGCGGTTTTGGCTCGAGCCGCCTCGCTTGTTGGCTGCCTCGCCGTCCATCTCAACCGCGGCGACGCTGGTGTACACGTGTGCTGGTGTTTGTTGTGTGCTGGGTGCGCGAAAAGGCCCTTCATGCATGCCACCGCGCAGTGGTGAACTGTGCGCGAGTGCATCCTTCGCGTGCAAGAAGTTTGTCCTCAATGCGCCCTCAATTTACTAGCGTGCAGGGTGCTACCCCGAGTGGTTTCAACTTTGTTTACTTCACCGCGTGTCAGATGGGCCTCTAGTTTACTTATTTTGACCCACTGCCACATGGGCCAGCACACGAAGATACAGAACACGAGCTGACAAGGCAGCATGTGGATTGGTTGACCGGTCAACTAAACAATATACGGAGCTATACGCTGACACAGTGAGCGTATAATCCGTCGGTATAGAGAGTTCGAGTGAGAGGGGAGGCCCGTGAGAGATAGTAGAGAGAGAGAGAGAGAGAGAGAGAAAGAGCTACTCCCTCCGTTCGATAATGTAGTTCCAACATTTTTAAGTCAAACTTTTGAAACTTTGACCAAGTTTATAAAGAAATTACTTATATCTACAATACCAAAGATAAATGATAGTATGAAGTAAGTACATGTTGTGATGAATCTAATGATCGTTCCAGATGTAAATGTTTTTCTCCACATATACCTGGTCAAACTTTTCTGAGGTTTGACTTTTCAAAACATCCATATGATTATGGACGTGACAGAGTCCCTAACTAGAGAGAGAGAGAGAGAGAGTGAGTGAGTGAGTGAGTGAAAAAAGTGTGTGTGCGTGTGTGAAAGAGACATGGACAACACACGATAAAAGTAGAGAAAAAGCGTTTGTGTCTTATGCAAACATATCACACATGCATCTTCGACAACGGAGGCAAGGTGAGGAGATAGTGTGTGGTTGTTTGGAACCGAGAGAGCAAGACCCTAGCACGTGGCCAAGAGGGTCTCGACAAACAAGGAGAGAGGTCGATAGAGACGTCACGGAGAAAATGCAGACACGGGGGGAGAGAGTGTATGTTTGTCATAGAGATCCTGGAGATCATGATGGGACTACATGGGTGGGAGATCGAGTGACAAGGTGTGTGCGATAGAAGATGCCCCGAGAGATATCGAGATAGACGTATGGATGGAAGGAGACAATAGTGTGTTCCTGATGGCTAGTCAGAGATAATCATACTTAGGGGGGGAGTGCTTGCGCCTATGATGGAGTGAGGTATTATGGTACTTAGGGGGGTGCGTGTCACATGGAGAGAGAACAAAGGCGGAGAGTGTTGGATGGGTCTATATGTATAGCGAAAGCGAGACATGTGTATGTGTGAACCAGGGAGATATAAGGCCAGTTTGGCTTGGCCCCGAGCATCTTTTGCATGGCACAGGGGTTGTGGCTGGATTTCATGCACGCTTGTTTGGTTGCTACCTGTGAAAAAGAAAGCCCGCCTGGCCTGGGTTCCTTGCACTTTAATTAGCCTGGCTGAACTCCAGACATCGCAAGTAGCCTGGCCCAGCGACTAATTCGAACGCTGGCCGTGCTCGGTCGTGTGGCCACGAGGCTGACAAACAACATGGATGGATATTAGCATTAAATAATTGATGCATGGATTGATTGATGGGACGTTGATGCTTTGTCTGGCCCATGCATGAACCAAACGTTTCAGCACCACACAAGCCTGGCCAGGCAGAAATATTTTACATCTCACATCCACACCAGGTAGTACTGGCCATCAAGGCATGAGGGTCAGGTCACGAACCAAACTGACCAATAAAGTTTGAGAGAGATTGAGGAGCCCCGATAAGGCTAAGTGGTGCGTCAGATAGCTGAGAGGGGGAAAGAGATATTCCATCCGCTCGATAATGCAGTGCATGTAAATTTTTTAGAAGTCAAACTTTGGAAACTTTGATCAAGTTTACGCAAATGTTATTTATATCTACAATACCAAAGATACATCATACAAAACTACATCTCATGGTGAATCTAATGGTATATGTTTGCCGTACTAGATGTAATTCTTTTTCTCCATGTACATGGTCAAACTTTGTGATGTTTGACTTTTCAATAAATCTATATGCTATGGACCGAGGAGAGTGCCTCAGTCGAGACAGATCAAGTGCGTATGAAAGAGAATGAGTAAGTGTGCAAAAAGAGTATGTGTGCGAAAGAGAAAGTGACAACAAACGATAAATTAGAGAGAGAGTGTGTGTTTTTTCGTTTCTTATGCGAACATATCATGCATGCATCTCCAATATGGAAAAGCGAGGCTAGGAGATACACGAAGATAGCTAGTGTGTGATTGTTTGCAACGGAGAGAGACACCCCTGTAGCACATGTCCAATAGAGGTCTGGCCAACAAGGAACAAAGGTCGAGAGGGACACATGGATGGCATGGACGCATGGGGAGGGAGAGAGGGTGTGTTTGTGATAGTGAGATCCCGTCGAGATCGTGAGGGGACTATATGGGTGGGAGATCGAGGAGTGCGTCTTGTGATAGAAAGATGCCCCGAGAGAAATCGAGATAGACCATGCACATGTTTGTGTTGGAGACTAAGATTAGCTAGTCTTATACATATAGGGGGGACTGCGTGCCTACAATTGAGTGAGAGACCATCATACTTGGCTAGCTGGGCATGAGATTGTGTGTGTGCGCGTGTGAGATGGAGAGAGAACGAGGGGAGAGATAGAGTTTTAGATGGGCCTATCTCAAAGCAGTGAGATATGCATGTGTATGTGTGACCTGTGGATGGAGAGTTTGAGAGAGGGGGGAAGAGCTCGAGGCGACATAGTGGTGCATGAGAGAGTTACGGGCAAAGAGCCAAGGAATTTGTGTGCACGATGAGTGCACCCAAGATATCTAGCTTGGACTAGCTAGAGTATCATACATAGTGTCTTGAGAGAGACCTATAGATGGTGTATATATGAATGCGAACTAGAAAGACCCCCCACACACACACACAGAGAGAGAGAGAGAGAGAGAGAGAGAGAGAGAGAGAGAGAGAGATGGAGAGAAAGGGAGAGGGACCAACAAGGTTTTTGTGTCGGATGTGTGCGACAGAATTGAAGATTGTTGGCGAGAGAGAGAGAGAGAGAGAGAGAGAGAGAGAGAGAGAACAGGAGTCCGGGAGAGGGGGAGGTCGCGTTTTATGCATCAAAGACTGATATAAACCATGTTTCGATATAAACTTGCATTCAGATATTTAAATTGGAGAAATGTTGTCTGCAATCCACACATGAACGGATATATGCGTATATCAAACAAGTTCATTAATTTGACTTTCAACATGTTCATGGAGTACTATAATACTGTACAACATGCTACTCGATTGAGGTGTTCAATTTTGGATTTAGTTCACTATTTTGACCTACTGAACGAGCTATTTCATTGAATCGAGATATTTCATTTAGGGTTTGATTCGCGTTTTGAGTGGGTCAACTATTTGTCATATAGTAAATCGCTAGCAACGAGCATGTAAAAACACATTACTCCCGAGCATCATCTCTCCATCTAAAAAAGAAGTGGCAAGCTAATATTTCAAAATTTGATCCGAATCGACTTGGTAAGGTAGACGTGGATGCTCGTTCTCCCAAAATTTGAGCGAACTGTTAAACATCCTCTCGCAAAGTGGAATTCGCCGAGCAAATAAATGGGAGACGCGAAATTACCGTCCTATGTGGGACACGCATCAATTGGCCCGTTGTACATCGAGGGTAGGTTCGTAACTTCATCCAAGCGCGCCTTCTCCTCGGCCGAAATGACATGTGCCGAATAATTCATAAACCATGGTTGGCAAAACACGCTCTCTTCGCCCGCCCACTATTTCAAAACACGCTCTCCTCGCCCAAAATTGCTCGCGACCACTATAGTTCAAAACACGCCCTCCTCGCCCGAAATCGCTCCCGCCCACTATTTGGGGAGAAGTAAAGTTACTCTACTATACCCGACCCTCTGTACACAGACCCAAGCCGAGAAGCCTATAGGCAAGGGTAGAACTGTAACTCCCCCTCACATTTCAGACAAATGCGTCTGTAAGACATGGTTCCACTCCCCTCCCAATCCCCCCCCCCCCCCGCCCGCCCCCATTCATACCTCGTGGGCACCAAATCACCTTCTCCCTGGGAAGCTCCCTTCTCCCGAGCCGCGAAACCTCAGCCCACCTCCATGGCGCCCCCCACCGCACCAATTTCACAGCCACCCTCCTCCCTAATGCCGGAGACGCTGTCCATTTGCCGTCGTGCACTGGGCCATGTGGCTCTTACTCCGTGCTGCTGGTGCTGCCTCGACGACGGCCGCGTGAACTGTACCGGAGACGATTCACCCTCGCCGTTGTTCACGGCGCCGGAGCGGCTCCAACTTCGGATCTGTCCAGAGTCCTGGCGCTGCTTCCGCGTAGCCGTCGACCGTCGCGACATCGCTCTTTGTCCGTGGGAAACGACACCTATGGGATCACTCGAATCCCTTCTACGGTTGCGGGGCGCGGGGATCGTGAGAAGAGCGGGACCAACAGGTGACACAAGGGGGATTTGCCCAGGTTCGGGCCGCAAGGATGCGTAAAACCCTAGTCCTGCTTTGGTGGATGTATTTAGTGTTCTTGAGCTCTCGAACTAGCTCTAGGTGTTGCGATGTTCCAAAGAGCCGAATCCTTTCTCTGTGCGCCATGGGCCTCCTTTTATAGGCGAAAGGGGCTGCCATAGTGGCACACAGGAGATGGAAAGTGCAATAGTGTCATGAGTCTATCGCTAGTATTACAGGACAAGACGCATTTAATGCGAGGCTTAGGTGTCCCTTCGCTTTATTGGGGACGGGGGCGAGGCCCGTCCCGTCCGTCGCCGCTCCTCCTTGCTTCGACACACGCCCTGGCCAGCGACGCATGCGGTGCCATGTAGGAAGGCAGGCAGCTGAGGTGGCGCGGTTGTGGAGCCTCCACAAAGGATTGCATGCCGCCACACAGGTGCATGCCCAGCTGGTTGGGTCAGCAGCCGCATGCGAACGGCGGCGAAGACTTATCTGGTGCGGGCCTGGCCGTGGCCCAGCTGGTGTGCTCTGGCAAGGGCCTTGTTGGGTGGCCCGGCAAGGGTCTTGCTGTGGAACGCTGGCCTCCCCGGCAAAGGTCTTGCCGGGTGGCCCGGCAAGGTTCTTGCCATGGCACGCTGGCCTCCCCGGCAAGGGTCTTGCCGGGGGTCTTGTGGGTTCCTTCAGTGAGGATGGTTGCCTTCTTATCCTCATTTAATCTTGAGCATTCTATGTCTTCACAAAGATTTGCATGCCACCACGGAGGTGCCTCCCGAGCCCTGTCCTAATGCATTTGTCTGTGCATTGGTGGGCTCAAGGGTGTCTCGCTCGGCTGACGTGGGCGAGCTGCCCTGGCAAGGGTCTTGCAGGGCCACTGAGGCCGCCTGACAAGGATCTTGCCAGGGGAACATGCTTCGTCCCTCTGCTCTTTGTGGTCTTGGCCTTGGCGTTGCTTTGACCATCTTGGGCTTTGGTCTTACCATGGCTCACCTTCCTCGTTCTGCTTGGTGTGGCCGTGGGCGCGGCTCTGACTGCCCGTGCACGGGTAAAGGGGTAAAAAAATGTGCCCCTATTTTTGTACACCGACAGGAGCCCCCGGTCCTGGGCCACACATAAGCGCGACACGTTGTTGGGCCAGGCCCAAAATAGTGCACGGGCAGGTGCGACTTCCCCATAAAAAGGGATAACCGCGGGTGCACTGTTCCTTTCCACCTCCGCGCAACCCCAATCTCAGAAACCTCCGCCCGGCTTCCTCTTCTTCTCCGAGCTTCGTTTATACTCTCCGTCGTTGCACTTCCGCCGCCCTCTGTCCTGCCCTCCTCCTCCAGCCACCATGGCGCCAAAATCTGCCAAGGGAAAGGGGGTGGCCAAGGACGCCGGAGCTGTGGAGCCGCCGGAGAGCGCGCTGGCGGGGCAGTGGACGCAGTCTGCCTTCTTCTTCCCCTTGATGGTTGATGTGTTCGAGCTTCGGGACTCCTTCAGGCCCCTGTGGGGAGTGAAGACGGGGGGAGAATTCGGGGCATCCAGCCACGCGCGTCATCCCCGCTGACTGCGTCGAGCCTGCCCCAAATCGGTACCCCTTCTTTGTGGATTATTTTTCTTGTGGGCTCTGTCCTCCCTTCTCCGATTTCTTCAGCGACATCATGCATACCTTCGGCTTCCGCCTCTTGGATTTTACTCCGAATGCGGTGGCGTGCATGGCCCTTTTCGTGCACCTCTGCGAGGGCTTCGCCGGGGTGCACCCCAACACGGCGCTCTTCCGCCATTACTTCTTCCCTCGGATCCAGACGGGAGGTGCCATCTCGGGGTGCATCGCCTGGATCCCAAAATCCAAGGGAGCGTGCCTGGACGATGCCATGAAGGAGAGGTGGGAGGAATGGCGGGGCCAGTGGTGCTGGATCAAAGAGAAAGACCCGCCGGCGTTCCGCAGAGTTCACCCGGCGCCGCCGGTTTGCGGAAGTGATTGGAGCGATGTCGACGCCGACGACGGAAAGCTCACGGTTGCCGCCACTAGGATCCTCTGGCTCACCCAGGCCGGGCTCACCCTTGAAATGATCGGGGTGGACTTCATCCTTCGCCGGATCGCTCCTCTACATAACAAGGGGAGGCCAGCTTGGCTCTTCACGAACCCCGCCGACATCATGCGGCTCTGCCCCGGCCTCGACCACAACTTCACAGTGATGGCGCACGCCCATTTCTGCCAGCGGATCTTCCAGCTCGACGTGGGCCGCGACGACGAGGTTGAGCGGACCAGCAAGGTTGCGAGGGCCGCTGCGAAGGCCGGCAAGGTCTTCAAGGGGCCTCTGTTCAAGCTGCCGATGGGGGTGGTCCCATTGTGCAACAACTTCGCGTCGGTCCGAGATCGCCGCCATGATGCGGACTGCGCGCAGCACGGCCCGTCGAGCTGGAAGGAGCCAGAGGATGCTGAAGTGCAGCCGTTCTTCGACACCTTGCATGAGCTGTATGTCAACACCGATGTCGAGCGGCTGCTTGTCCAGGACACCTCCCAGGGAGAGCTGGACTACATCGCCACCAGGGCGAGGGAGGCGCAACTTGCCAGGGAGGCCGGCAACGCCGGCGGAGTGGAGGACAAGGCCGCGACGGCCGCAGAGGAGGAGGAGCTCGCCCGGTGGGCTGCGGCCGCCGGGGGAGCTAGCAGCGCCGGCACAGAGGCTCCTCTGGTTGAGGATGTGACCGGCGAGTCATCGGAGGAGGAGGTCGAGACCGCAGACCCGACGCCACTTATGGGGAGAGGGCGAGTCTTGCGGCAGGCCAGTTCCGGTGAGCCGATCCGGCCTGGCAGGCCTGCGCAGCCGCAGCTGACCTTGGAGGGGTCCCGGTCCCACAAGAGGGCTGCGGCGGCAAAGAAGCCGGCAAAGGTCGCGGTGAAGAAGAAGACAGCCGCCCCTTCTTCATCCAAGCGTGCCCAGACACCGCCTCCTTCCCCTCCTCCGGCGGGTGTTGACACGGAGGTCACCTTCGATTATGGATCTCTCAGCCCGAGGAGGAAGAGGAAGACGGCAGAGGAGGAGGCGGACGACAAGTAAGCATCTGGTTCCTTTTTCGTTATCTCTGTCTCCTCACTTTGTGCTTCTTGTCTTGACTTGTCATAATTCTTGCAGGAACGTGGAGACGCTGGCCCAGAGAGTGAAAAGGGCCAAGGTCTCGGTGGGTGGCCAGCCCCCGGCTGGTGATTCGAGGGCGCCCCTGGTGGTGTTGAGCAGCCCGGACAGCAGCCCCCGGCATATCCCCCAGCGTAAGTTCATCATTCTCCCCTCTTTGACACGTGTCAGGGGCACGTCACTTTGGTGCTGACCTCGCCAGGTATGCAGGAGGAGAGCAGCAGCAGGAGGAGCCACAGAGGGCTACTCCCAACACGCCGCCCCCATCGACCACGCCACCCCGAGGGACGTCTCCGGCAAGGGCCCAAAGCACCGAGCCCACACACATGGAGGAGGAGGAAGAGAACTTGGGCGCCGGCGGCTTTGCCTCGACGCCAAATTTTGGCGGGGAGGGGACTTGTGTTTCCCAGCTGGGCGCTGGCACTGGTAAGTCATTCGCCGTTCGTCTCTGCTTCTTTTTCTTTCCGACTCTTGGTCCTGTCCTTGCCTCACACCTTCTTCAGCGCCCAGATTCCTCCTCGGTGAACCCAGAGGACGTGGACGCCATCATCGAGGGCGTCGCCAAGGCCGCCGAGGCGGACGCCGAAAAGGTCACCGCCGAGGAGGCCGCCAAGGACGCTTCCGAGGACCCCGCCGAGGGGCCTACCGGGGAGGCCGACAAGGCTGCCGCTGAGGAGGCCGGCAAGGGGCCTGCTGGGGAGGCCGGCGGGGCCACTGCCGAGGAGGAGTAGGAGGAGGATGGCTACCGGCCTTCTTCCTCCGCTGGTTCCGGCTCCGGCAAGTACCTGAGGGTGAGTGACGACTTGTTCGTCCACCTTCCAAGCGCGTCGAGCACCAGGACACCCGTCGAGGGAGAGGTGTTCGACGACGAAGTGCTTGCCGCTGCCGGGCTTGAAGTCGTCGACGAGCCAATCGTTGGTGGCGACGGCTCGCAGGTGGAGCGGCTCCTCCATGCCATGGGCGCTAGCTTCCGGAAGCTCCAGGCGCTCCACTGCGCCCGCCTGGACAAAGTTAAGTCCAGGACGGTGGGTGTGGAGAAGGCGGAGGCGGACCTCCAGGAGCGCGTTGCCGAGACGCAGAACTGGTTCTGCAAGGCCCACCAGGAGCTCAAGGCCGCCCTAGGCGAGCTGGCCAGGCACAACGTGGAGCTCACCATGAAGCTCGCCGACGTCGAGAAAGCTCAGGAGACGGCGAGGAACTTGGCCGCGGCTGCCTAAGCCGCCCGGACCCAGCATGAGGCCGCGCTGCACTCCCAGGAGGAGGACCTCACTGCACGCAAGGAGAAGCTTGCCGCCATGCTTCGCAGCAAGGATGGAGAGGTGGAGAAGCTTGTCCTGCAATGGACCAGTGAGCTGGAGCTGAGGCACAAAGAGGCACTCAATGCCCAGGCCCAGGCTCATGCCGGCAAGGTGGAGGAGCTGGAGGCAGAGCACGACAGGCTGAAGGAGCAGGCTTTGGAGCTGTCCCAGGAGAAGGACACGCTCAACAGTGCCCTGACGGAGGCGCAGGGCACGGTCGTCAGCAAGGCCAGGGAGCTCTCCGAGGCCAACAACTCCATCGAAGACCTCAAGCTAAAGCTGGAGAGTTTCGAGAAGGTGCTGTCGGAGGCCAACGCCCGGGAGGGGACCCTGGCCAAAGAGCTGGAGGCCGAGAAGATGTTGTGGAAGAACGAGGGCCTCAACTTCGCGGATCACATGGAGGGCAAGAACCGTTGGCTCAATCACCTCGCCACTGTCACCAATCAGGCCGCCGCGCAGCTGGCCACCATGGGGATGCCGGACGTGAGGTACGTTCTGGAACGGAGTGTGAGCGCCAACTGCAGTTTGACCATGTTCTTTGAGAAGGTCGTTGATGCTCTGGAGCGGATCCACGCCAACCGGGCGGCCTCACTAGCTGACGAGTCCCGGAAGCTTTGCCAGGGTGCCATGACCAAGGTTCTCACTAAGGTGGCGCACTGGTACCCCGACCTCGACTTCGACGCTGCGCTGGAGAGCTTGCCGGAGGGTACTGACCTCGCGCCGCTCAGGGAGCGTATCAAGCCCATCGTTAGCCGTGTCGATGGAATTCTGAGGGTGGAGGGCCAGCGTCGGGATTAGGCATCCCGTTCTCTTATCGCCGCTGCAGGTTCACAACCAAGACAATTGCTATCTCTAGTTAGAACCGCAGAAACAATTTGATGTAACATAACTCTGCAGCACTTCTTAGTATCATGCATGTTATTTTCCTATTCGATTTGTCCTTGTATGTCCACCCTACATCACTAGGTAGGCTTGCCGGCGCGTAAACCCAGGGCAGCGTCATGGGGACGGATCCCCACTGGCCTGCCGGGTGTGCTTGCCGCCGGGCAAACCACCTTACCGCCCTGAGCATGGCCGCCCGAACTGTCGAGTTTGACTCGAGTCAGTGTCAGGAGCATTCCCAGGTGCAGAAGACTACCCCACCACTCTTGACACGGCCGCTTTGAGCTGTTGAGCGGACTCGAAACAGAACAAGGGCGTTGCCAATTGCGGGGGGGGGCCTTTGCGTGCAGGTTTCCCATACATAGGCAAGATCCTCGAGGACGATAACCTTAAGTATAAAAGGAAATAACCCAAGGCTCTGAATGACTTAGCTTTTCTGTTGCCGAGACGGCGTTGTTTCTCCAGCCGCCTCCTTCTCAGAAACCGAAAGCGACGAAGAACTGCCAGGCCAACTACCAGACCAGATTCTCGCAATAGCGCTCCCCTAACTGGCGCGCCAAAGATGTCATTGGGAAACGGCACCTATGGGATCACTGGAATCCCTTCTACGGTTGTGGGGCGCGGGGATCGTGAGAAGAGCGGGACCAACCGGTGACACAAGGGGGATTTACCCAGGTTCGGGCCACAAGGATGCGTAAAACCCTAGTCCTGCTTTGGTGGATGTATTAAGTGTTCTTGAGCTCTCGAACTAGCTCTAGGTGTTGCGAGGTTCGAAAGAGCCGAATCCTTTCTCTGTGGGCCATGGGCCTCCTTTTATAGGTGAAAGGGACTGCGACAGTGGCACACAGGAGATGGAAAGTGCTACAGTGTCGTGAGTCTATCGCTAGTATTACAGGACAAGACGCATTTAATGCGAGGCTTAGGTGTCCCTTCGCTTTATTGGGGACGGGGGCGAGGCACGTCCCTTCCGTCGCCGCTCCTCCTTGCTTCGACACGCGCCCTGGCCAGCGACGCATGCGGTGCCATGTAGGCAGGAGGCAGCTGAGGTGGCATGGTGGTGGAGCCTCCACGAAGGATTGCATGCTGCCACGCAGGTGCCTGCCTAGCTGGTTGGGTCGGCAGCCGCATGCGAACGGCGGCGAAGACTTATCTGGTGTGGGCCTGGCAATGGCCCAGCTGGTGCGCTTTGGTGAGGGCCTTGTCGGGTGGCCCGGCAAGGGTCTTGCTGTGGCACGCTGGCCTCCCCGGCAAAGGTCTTGCCAGGTGGCCCGGCAAGGGTCTTGCCGTGGCGCGCTGGCCTTCCCGGCAACGGTCTTGCCGGGGGTCTTGTGGGTTCCTTCGGTGAGAATGGTTGCCTTCTTATCCTCATTTGATCTTGAGCATTCTATGTCTTCACAAAGATCTTCATGCCACCACGGAGGTGCCTCCCGATCCCTGTCCCAACTAATTTTTCTGAGCATTGGTGGGCTCAAGGGTGGCTCGCTCGGCTGGCGTGGGCGAGCTGCCCTGGCAAGGGTCTTGCCGGGGCCGCTGAGGCCGCCCGGCAATGATCTTGCCGGGGGAACCTGCTTTGTCCCTCTGCTCTTTGTGGTCTTGACCTCGGAGTTGCTTTGACCGTCTTGGGCTTTGGTCTTAACTTGGCTCACCTTCCTCGTTCTTCTTGATGTGGCCGTGGGCGCGGCTCTTACTGCCCGTGCACAGGTAAAGGGGTACAAAAATGTGCCCCTATTTTTGTACACCGACACTCTTTCCCTGCCGCCGGTCGCCACCGCAACCGCGCCGGCCTCACCGACTCGGCAGCTGGACCTCCCTACTTCACCATGCCGCTAGATAGGTCGCACCCTCATCTCAAATCACTTTATTTAGGCGTCGGTTGTCTGAATTTTATTACAGGCCAATCGATTCCCAATGGGAAGCAGCACCCCGAGGCGGCGAAGCTCCTAGGCTGCCGGTTGGCTGGTGTCTAACGTAAGGGTGCGGGGCCGCAAGTTCGCCGCGGAAGCAGCGCTTAGATGGCTATCTTTTAGAGTTGCGTGGGTTGAAGGTACTGCCGCCGCCGAATCTGGATGACGGTGAGTCTTTGTGGATTGGCTGGGGGGCGGTGCAACCACGGCAGTGCGGTGGGGCGGGGAGCGGGGTTTTGGCCGGGGCCACGGACGGCGGAGGCAGGCTGCTCTGCCGTTGGTCGCTGGCTCTTCGGGGAAGATTCCGAACAGTGTCAGCCGGGAGGCACAAGACGGCCAGCCATCCTGCGTAGATCGGACAGTACCAAAATAAAATAAAATTGTGTGACCCCAATTTAGTCTTCAGTCAACAGACGTGTGACCACTCTCGTACCTTGCTGTTGATCTCTTAGTGTATTTCTTCAGATCAAATAGATATGTCGTTCTTAACATTATGTGTTATCTGCATCTTCAGACACACCGTCTTCCGACTCACCGCAGCTGCTCCAACAAGGGAAGCATACACCAGAAGGGAGCTATAGTCCCCACTCAACAGTTCCTTGCATCGGATGCGCGTGCCCCGACATGGACAGCCACAACAACTGCAGGGCCATCGACAAGTCAGCACATGATGCTCACTCCTATGGATGGCAGCCAGATAGGTTGTACCCTCATCTTACTTGTGTGCAACATTTATGGCTTTGTTATTCATCTAAGAATGGAAAATAGATCATCACATTTCACTGTATATTCATGCTGATCTCTTACGGGTCTTGTTCAGAGTTAACGCTGTTCCATAGTTCAGCTAAGATACTTGTTCTTAGGTAACGCTATTCCATAGTTATCATCCATCAGCCAATGCTATCCCACAGGCTGGTGATTATAGTATTATACCACTTCTAGTATTACCTATGTTGTTCTTTAATACTTTTGTGTGCCATCTAGTTAATCTCGAGTACAAACGATACATATTATGTAGCTCTCATCTGTGTTCTCCCTTTAGTTTATGAGACCTATTGCTGCTAGTTAACCCCAGTCCTACTATTTATGTCGTCTCCTACAGGCACTCATTACATAAATCTAACTACTAGTTGTCTTCCATGCATGTCAGATATAATTGCACACACTGATATATCCACAAGAACCTCACGGAGCAATGTAAAGGCCAATAAACTTGATTTCAATGATACCCAATATGATGGAACATGTAAAGGCGGTTCTTCAGAAGAGTTGCAGAAAGATGATGAATCCTCTTCACCCCACAAGGTCCTTTCTCTAACTTGGCCTGTGATATGGGTACAACATGCATATAATGTCCTGGAGTGTATCTACTCTGTTGCAATGCCATGTGCTTAGCATGCTGATCATGCATGTAAATATGTCATGCCTTCCTGTTTTTCAGTACCTATTCCATTCATGATAACATGTTTTCAAATTCAAGTCTTGTCATTCTACTCTATCGCAATGCCATCGCTTAATTTGGACATCATGCTTCGAATATCTTATGCATTGTTATTCATCAATTATGTACTTCATCATCTACCATACCATGTTTTTTACATTGAAGTGTTGTTCTAGTGCTTTGTTGCAATGCCATCTTATTTTCCCAATCATACACGTGTATGTTGCCTTAGTTATTTCTGTACGTATTCTGCTAGCATACAGTTTTACATTCAACTAGTGTTTTTTTTTGCTGTGTTGTCCTGTCGTATCCCTAGCTCTTACACCATACTCCCTCCGTCCGGATTACATGTTGCCGAAATAGATAAAAAAGGATGTATCTAGAACTGAAATATGCCTAGACCCATCCATTTTTTTATGGATGGAGGGAATACATGTCAATATGTCATGCCTTTCCATTATTCAGTACCTATTCCATCTCTCTGTTGTCGCATGTTTTATAATTAAAGCACCATTCTTCTATACAAGGCATGCAAGGGGAAGAAGACTATGTTAGAATCTGAAGGGTTACTAACAAGGCCTTTGCAAAAGATCCAAACGCCAGGAAATAATAAACCAACTCCAGTTTTTATAGATACTGCTCCAGCACAGAGAAACCCAACTCTTACTGATAATAAGCAGATTCCAGTGGCCAAAGAACTAGTCTGCTCCAGTTCAGCAAAAGAATGTCAACTCCATTCTAAGAAGCGTGTGTGTATCCTTGCATCATGAAATTTTATAGCATTCTGATCATATTTTCTACATGTTTCTTACCCATCTCTCTTTTAGAAAATAAGGTTAAACGATACAAGACTTCCTCCATTGGGATCGTATTCGAGGAAAATATCTTGCGGGAATTCTCTGTGCTCCAATGCTGATGTAAGTACCTGTTGTATATCACTATATTTTACATCGGCATGTATTTTGTTAATCGGCGTGAATCCAAACTTTATCTGATCTAAATTTATTTGTAGCAAAATGTATGATTAAAGGCCATAATGTTGATTTTTGCAAGGAAAACTGCATGGTAGTTTTGCATACTAAGCTGCATGAGTGTAGTATCTCATATCAGTGGGGTTGAATACTTTGGTTCTACAGTGGGGTTTTTAGTATTTTTTTTACGGTGTTGTCCTGTCGTATCCCTAGCTCTTACATCATACTCCCTCCGTCCGGATTAAATATCGCAGAAATGGATAAAACTGGATGTATCTAGAACTGAAATACGCCTAGACCCATCCATTTATTTCCGGATGGAGGGAATACATGTCAATATGTCATGCCTTTCTATTCTTTAGTACCTATTCCATCTCTGATGTAGCATGTATTATAACTGAATCACCATTCTTCTATATAAGGCATGCAAGGGGAAGACGGCTATGTTAGAATCTAAAGGGTTACAAACCAGGTCTTTGCAAAAGATCCAAACGCCAGGAGATAATAAACCAACTCCATTTTTCATAGATATTGCTCCAAAGACAGAAACCCAACTCCCGCGATAATAAGCAGATTCCAGTGGCCAAAGAACTAGTCCGCTCGATCCAGCAAAAGAATGTCTACTCCATTCTAAGAAGCGCAGCGTATCCTCGCATCATGAAATTTTATAGCATTCTGATCATATTTTCTACATGTTTCTTACCCATCTCTCTTTTAGAAAATAAGGTTAAACGATACAAGACTTCCTCCATTGGGATCGTATTCGAGGAAAATATCTTGCGGGAATTCTCTGTGCTCCAATGCTGATGTACGTACCTGTTGTATATCACTATATTTTCACATTAGCATGTATTTTGTTAATCAGCGTGAATCTAACATTTATCTGATCTAAAATTAGTTGTAGCAAAATGTTAAAGGCGCCAATGTTGATTTTTGTAAGGAAAACTGTCTGGTAGTTTTGCATACTTAGCTGCATGAATGTACTATATCATATCACGCACATTACTGAATTGTAGTGCTTCTCTGGTTGCCAATTCATTCATTGTGTCAATGTTGCTTTCGTATTACCTTACCTGGCTAATGATAGCTATCCATATTGTGTTAATTTGGTGTAGGCTAGTTGCCCAAACGTTCGTTGTGTCAATGTTTCTTTCCTATTATCTGACTTGGCCAATGATAGCAATGCTAGTGTGTTAATTTTGTGCAGGCTGATGAAGATAAGAAGACAAACTCTGAAAACAGCAAGGCAACCCCATTGTTTCTTTCCAGTAAATCTAGGCCAGGTAAAATGGCAATAACTCATGATTAATCTGTTTAGTTCCGTCCTAATTTATGTTATGATGCGATGGTGAGACACTCTCCACTATCAATAATACAAGCTCGCCAAAATCGCCATCTGAATCATTCAAGTATCCTCTCATCTTGAATGCAATGGAATAAATGTATGTTTGTGAACCAATTAATGGTTGAAGCAATGATGGAAATGGTGGATGAATCAGAGGTGCAGAGTCGTGCGACACAACAAGCGATCAATGTTTTCAGAGACATCAGTAGCAAAGCAGCAAGAACTTGCCCACATGCTTATGGGCGTAAATGCATCTTTGAGGTTGCAGATTGTGACGTTGTAGATGGTTAGGTTCTGCTCATTTATTTGCACTGGCATCAATCTTTGATTGGCCAGTGGATGTAATTTCCTATAATATATGTTGGATGTGCAACGTTATTCCCTGTATGCCGTACCTTTGCTTGATCGGTTTTGGTCCTGTGCATAATTGCTCGTCGTAATGGGCTCAAATTATCTAATTTGGCCTGAAGACATGAACGAACTTTAGTGGGCCCATTAAGTTAATGGGACGTTACTAGGCCGAAAGTTAATGGTCGGCCCTCTTACCTCCCGGGTCGTTAACAGGCCGACATCGAAGCGGGCAACAGGTGGCCCCAATTTATTTCACGGGCCGTTAACATGCCGTTACTAAAAACTATACTGTAGGCCTTTAGCAGGCCGAAAGAGACAGTGGGATTGTACTGGACCATGAAGAGCATGGGCCGCTAAGAGGCCGAAAGTCAGGTCGTATTGTAAATGGCCCAACTGTGTTGTGGGCCTTTAGCAGGCCGGAAGAGAAACCGGGCTGGTATTGGACCATGAAGGGCATGGGCCATTAAAAGGCCAAAACTAAGGTCCGATTACAAATGGCCCAACTCATTTATGGTCCATTAACAGGCCAAAAGGCACACAGGGCCGGGAATTGGCCCAACACTTAAATGGGTCGCTAAAAGGCCAAAACTCAGGTCCGACTACAAATGACCCAACTGATTTATGGGCCGTCAACAGGCTGAAAGTGACACCGGGCCAGAAATTGGCCCAACACTTAAATGGGCCGCTAAAATGCCGAAACTCAGGTCCGACTACAAATGGCCCATCAGATTTATGGGCCGTCAACAGGCTGAAAGACACACCGGGCCGGAAATTAGCCCAACATTTAAATGGGTCGCTAAAAGGCCGAAAGATGTACATCCTTAAAATTGGCCCATCCATTAAATGGGCCGTTAACAGGTCGAAATCTCATCGGGCCGATATTGAGCCCAAATATATAGCGGGCTGTTAACGGGCTCGAACTGACGATGGGCTGTAATGGTGTCAAATCTTTAACGGGCCGTTGACGGGTCGAATTGGCACATCTCGTATGGGCCGTGGGCTTAAATGGACCTGACACAAGTAGGCCTTATATGGGTCGGCCTGCTAATTTTTACTGGGCCGGCCTTTTTCACAGGAATGGGCCTCTGTTGGGCCGTGCCACGTGTCGCCGTATCATAGGCGCCTTCGGTCCAATGAGTGGTTGACATCAGTCCCAACGGTGAGCCGCACGTGTTTCCTCCAGCCAATGATGATTTTACATGTGGAAAATCCCCATTGGTCGGGGCTGTTAACGGGTTATCGGATCCAAAACCCGACCCGATAGCTTAACGGCGTTCCGTTACGATGGATGCCATGTGTCGGTCACCATTGACGAAAGCACTTCTGTGACACGCGATTTGTCGTCATGGAAGTGGACACTTCCGTGATGATAATTTTGGCAATGTCATGGAACACTTTTAAGACAGCACAGGTATGACTATCTTGATTCTGTCATAAATTTGTCATGGATGTACATGCATTACAGAAAACGCGACCTACTGTGACAAACATGTATCATCACGGAAGTATATTTTTTTTGTAGTGCATGCTGCACCAAAGATCATTTCCAATAATGTCTCATTAGCATGATGCAAACTAAAATGTGAATACTAGTAACTAACGACCATTCAAATCAAACTCACCGTGGTCCCTGGAGCAATCTGGGGCATCGGCGGAGGGGGATGACCGTTCTTCTCGCACATGGTCTGCACATTTGGTTCTCAGGAGTCAGCCATATTAGTTAGTAATGCAAACATTACGTGCATGATTGGGCTAATATGAATGAGAAACGTACCATGATGAGCTCATATAGGGCCCGGTTGGACGCCTCATTCCGGTTCCTCTCCTCCTCCAACAGCTTAGCCGTCCTCTCCTCCAGCTCCCTCTCCCTCTCTGCCGCCTCCGTTTTTGCCTGCTCCAAAAGTGCCTGGGTGTTCAATCTCTCTTTCTCAACCATGGCCTGCAACACACCGCTCCTCTTAGCATTGTAATCATCGACGGACGCACACACAATGTAATGGGAAAGGTGAGAGAGTCTGTATAACTAACCGCCATGGCGAGCTCCGCGGGCCGTGCACGAGGCGTTAACTCAGGATCAGAGCTACTCTGACGCTTCTTGATCTGTGCGAGAGTCCTAGGACAACGTACCAGTCCATCACCAATGGCTATGGAGCCATGGGACCTCCCACCACCAGATATCATCACCAGCTCTGTATCAAAAGGATCCTGGCTGGGGTTAAAGTCCTCCCCTTTCCTCTCCTTCCCCTTGTCTCTGTACTTCATGAGCTTGTGGTGGGAGGAGATGTTGGTGAAGCTCTCTGGATGATCTAGGTCAGACTCTGGAATGGCTTGGCCTTCTTGTACGGGGCAGTATGGGCCATGCCATAGAGGTCGAACAGATTTTGCACAGGCTTCTTGTTGTGGTGCGCCTGAGAGAGAGGAACAAAATATTAGTTAAGGGCTCAAGCTAGCATGAAGAATGATATTGCTATGTAAATAGGTCATTTTGGAGCTAAGTAAGGTTATTATGTCATTTTCGAGGAAAATAAGCTAAGTTTAGGTTATTATGTCATTTAGAGCTAATTATGTCATGAATGAACTAGCTAAGATTACTTTAGGTCGTTATTGAGCTATCGAAGGTAGTCATGCCATTTTTTAACTAACTAAAGCATATTAAGTCATTTTATAGAGCTATCTAAGGTTATTATGTCATTTTAGAGCTAAATATGTCATAAATGAACTAGCTAAGATTAGTTTAGGTCAGTATTTAGCTATCCTAGGTAGTTATGCCATTTTTTAACTAACTAAAGCATATTTAGTTATTTTATAGAGCTATCTAAGGTTATTGTGTCATTTTAGAGCTAATTATGTCATAAATGAACTATCCAAGGTAGTTATGCCATTTTTTAACTAACTAAGCATATTAAGTCATTTTGGAAGGGATAAATGCTAGCATGAAGAATGAAATTTGCGTGAATCATGTAGCAAACCACATACCCAGTTCTCCCCATACTCAAACAGGTTGGAGCTCCCTTGATGGCGTGGCACACCTTCCATTTGGTTGCGCTTATCCTTGGCCCTATGGTGTTCGACTAGCCATTGGGGAGAGCACCACGCATCCACCAACGCCTCCCAACAGTCCATCTTATCCACACACCATCTCGGGGGCACCTAAGTTAGTCAAGAGAAATTTCAGCGCTACGCCTACGAATCAAATCAAGAAAACTAAGTTCAAGGCCTTAAGAATAGGTAATTACCTGCATGTACTTCTCCTTACTCAGAAACTTGCCGCGACCCTGCTTCTTAGCACCCTAATACCCTTCGAGGCGTAGTAGTCTCGAGCGGCCTGCACCCGAGCCTCGTGACGTAAGTTCTGAAGTAGGCGCTTGCACTCAGTTTCGACAACCATAGACGCGGCCTCCTGCTCTCCCTCAGAAACCCTGTAGAAGGTCTGCCATCAAAAAAGACAACACTGATTAGTACAATCACTAGGTAGTGTTGATTTTTAATTCTGTAAAGGAGAAATTACCCAAAACCGACGGAACACAATGCCGGCCACCATCTCGCACAAGAAACCGGCGACCATCTCCTCCGGCGGGGCCGAGGCAACCGAGTACAGCTCCCAGCTCAGTGCTTGCTGTGGAACCTGACCCTCACCGGGCAACGTGACTTACCCAGGGAAGTGATGCCGGCAAAGCACACCAAGGACCTGGTTGGGCCTGCGGACACCACGGGGGTGTACCCAACCCCTGCAGTATGACAAGGCCAACGCATTAGATATTAATTTGAAAGAACATGAAGGAAAAAGGTTAAAAATAGTAAATGCACTTATTTCAACCCATTAGGCGCAATCAACTACCTCTGGTCGGGGGTCGTCGGCATGGGCGAGAGCTTTGTACAGCCACGCTTGTAGACCTTCTTGCCCTTCTCAACCAGCTCGTCGTCCCTGTAGCTATCATCAGAAAAGGTGTCCTCGCTACCATCAGTAGGGCCACTAGCCTCCGGAGTCTCGTGGGAAGAAGACTCCGGGATCAGAGTCTTCTGGGACGAAGACTCCGGGACCGGAGTCTTCTGGGACGAAGACTCTGGGACCGGACTCACGTGGGGCAAAGGATTGGCGACACGAGTCTGGTGGGGTGAAGGATCGGCGACCCGAGTCTGGTGGGGCGAAGGATCGGCGACCTGAGGCTCATGGACCGGAGTCCAAGACGGGTCCACATCAGACGGAGCAGTCTTGTGGTCGGCTGAATCAGCTGGGGGTGGCGGCGAGGAAGGCGTAGCAACCTTCCTACCTCTCCCGCTGCCACGTCCACCTCTAGCAGCCTTCTTTGTCCTCTCACAGCCGAAGAAGAAATGTCCGCCGCTGCTGTCTACATACTGTCTAGCAGCGCTCTCCGGAGTGGCTGGGGTGGCATAATTTAACCACCCCTCCCAGTAGCGCTCGCAGGAGGCTCGGGGCGCTCTGGACCCTTGCCCACCATCCAGTCAACACCTACAATGACAAAAAGTAAACGAAATTAGTACAACATAAAAAATTTGAATACCTGACATGAATAATATGTATATAATTTAAGTGTATCATCATCATGAACATAATAAAAAAAATTAATACCTCACATTACTAATATTACTCTGAACCATCTATATATGCTCCGGGATCATTAAATGCATCATCATCATCACTATCAGTGACGTGCTCTTCATCATCGTCAATAAATGCATAACCATGTGGAAGGCCTCCTTTACGTAATCGTTCAAGCATTGATAGGTCATCTGCAGCAGCAACTTCTTCTTGTTCAGGCTCTTCTTGTTCCGGCTCAGTGGTGAAGTCGGATTCAATATCGTTGTCTACTTCAATGTTCTGGGGTGGAGTAGAGCGGTTCTTGAAACGTTTTTTGGGAAGACGTGTTTCTTGGAAGAATTCTCCTTCGTCATATGTGTCTTGGTTAATGTGAGGTTCATAATCCACTTCATTGGGGGAGGTGGTCTAACACATGGCGGCACTTCATAAACGACATCCCAACCACTGAGATTTGGATCACTTTGAACGGCCCACGGTAGATAGAAAACTTGGGTTGCCTGTCGAGCCTTAATATAGACATCGGGATCAAACCCTAACAAAACTAACTCGATTACATGATAAAACTCATCCAACCCATCACCGTCCAGCAAGCCTACGATGGAATTACTCACACACGGCGGTGATCATCATGAAATTGGTGATGGAGGATGGTTGATGATGATGATGGCGACGGATTCCCCTCTCCAGAGCCCCGAACGGACTCCAGATCAGCCCTCAAGAGTTTTCAGGGCTTGGCGGCGGCTCCATATCGTAAAACGCAATGAATCTTTCTCTCTGATTTTTTTCTCCCCGAACACGAATATATAGAGTTGGAGTTGAGGTCGGTGGAGCTCTAGGGGGCCCACGAGGCAAGGGGCGCGCCCTGGGGGGGCAGGCGCGCCTCCCACCCTCGTGGACAGGGTGTGGGCCCCCTAGCCTTGATTCTTTCACCAATATTTTTTATATTTTCCAAACATAATCTCCATGAAGTTTCAGGTCATTCCGAGAACTTTTGTTTCTGCACAAAGATAGCACCATGGCAATTCTGCTGAAAACAGTGCCAGTCCGGGTTTGTTCCATTCAAATCATGCAAGTTAGAGTCCAAAACAAGGGCAAAAGTATTTGGAAAAGTAGATACGACGGAGACGTATCACAGAGTGTTTGACATCTCTACCTTTGATGAAGTTCTTCTTGTCTTTCCTAAACTTATGGCGAGGATCTAGAAACGGTCTAGTGCAAGTCGAAGCAAGTATACTTGTGCCCAGCCGTCAGCCAACGAAACTCAAGAGCTCCCTTGCATGTGGGGCACGGGAACCTTCCATGCACACACCAGCCAACGAATAGCGCATACGCCGGCAAGTCATGCGTCGAGTACATGTACCAGACATGCATTATGACGTTCTGTTTGCTAAAGGCGTCGTATATGTCTTGAACCCATTATCCCAAGCTTCTTGCAATTCGTCCTTAAGCGGCTGCATGTACACATTCATATTCTTCCCCGGATAGTTGGGCCCTGGAATTATCAACGTCAGGAAAATGTTTTTTCTTTGCATAATCTTCCCAGGGGGAGATTGAGTGGAATGACAAACACGGGCCAACAAATGTATGGGGTTGCCGCCTGACCAAACACACTGAACCCATCCGTGCTGATGGCGACTCGAGGATGCCTTGGATCTGCCTTTTTTCCTTATGTAATGCATCGAAGCGCTTCCACGCTTCACCATCCGATGTGTGCACCATCATCACATTCCCATCTGCATCTAGTTCGGTTCTTTTGCCCGTTTTGTGCCATGTCATTTGTCTGGCCGTCTCTTCGACCATGAAAAGACGTAGAAGTCTTGGTACGATTGGCATATACCGAAGAACATTAACGAGTATTTTGGTCTGTGTCTTCTCACCCATACCGTTGTCTACCACAACATACCTGGAAGAATTGCAAATGGGACAATAGTTCAAGTCCTCATACTGAAGACTAAATAAGACAGATCCTTTCTCACAGGCATGTATCTTCTCATAGGGCATCTTAAGAGCACAGAGGATTTTGTCTGACTGGTACAGGTTTGCAGGTAGCACCATGGCCTTTGGGCAGAAATCGTCCGAATACTATCATCATCGCGTCGTAGCATTCTCTGCCCAAGTTGAATTGATCCTTCAAAGCCATTATTTGTGAGATGGCATCCAGTTGACAAAGCTCAGTGTGCTCGTGGAGAGGATGTTTTGAGGACTCCAACATTTCAGTGAAGGCCTTTGCAGATTCCTCCATCTCCTCGTCCGAGTCCCGAGCATCGTCAAAGTCTTGCACCATGTCTTCCATCCCGGTACCATGCTCGTCGGTGCGACGACGAACCACCTCGGCTCTGGCACGTTGGGCAGACTCACCATGAAATGTCCAAACCGCGTAACTAGGCGTAAAACCAAACTTGTGCAGGTCTTTACTCATTTCAAGCTCGTCCCTCTTATTATAGTTGTCGCACCGGACACAGGGGCACCAGCTAAATTTCTGGCCATTTGCAAATGCGGCTCTAACAAACCCTTTGGTTTTTGTTAACCATTCCTCGGTCCGAACTTTCTGTCTAGTGTAACCGGTGTACATCCACGCACGATCACTCATATTGACTTCCTACTAGACACACAGGAAATATATACATAATTAAGCAAACCATATCCATCAGTTAATGGAGTTTTTCAGTTTTATTAAGTCCATGCAACCTACACACTAATAGCTAAAGATAGGTCCTAATCCCACCCGAGTATGTGTAGATTGGGTTCGTTTTCCCATGCTCTACTCCGGATCCGACGCAAAATTTCGGCAACACCTCCCCGCTATTCTCCTGAGACACGTCTTGGCAATAAGCAGAGAGGATGTGTACCCGGAGAACAACAGGGAGGCACTGACAAAATTCTGCATCGGATCCGGAGCAGAGCATATGGGAAAACGAACCCAATCTACACATACTCGGGCTGTCCATGGATAACATTGGACAATTCAAAAGAATCAGATTATAAATATGCAAATGCATGCATATTTATAGATGTAACCCTTTCGAACGAGACATGCATAGTGGTTACACATACTGATGATTGACACCTATAGCTAGCAAGTTCAATCGGCACGAAGACCGAAACAGAGCAAATGAAGGGGGAGGAGGAGATGTCATTTGTGCTCACCAACGAACGCAGGGGCGGAGCTCGTCGAACCACGGGGAGGTCGTCAAACACCACACCCTCGCAGCGACGAAACAACTGCACATTTAAATACACCCGATCAACACAAATATATATGATGTTTTTCATAACAAAATCAAAAAATATACAACCTAACTCATAATTTACAAATATATGACCCCGTCGTGGTCGGGGTCAGGGTGTGGTTGTGGTGTCAGGGTGTCAGGGTCGATCGGGGTGTCAGGGTGTCGGAGTGTCGGGGTCGGGGTCGGGGTGTGTTATCAGGGTGTCGTGGTGTGGTGTCAGGGTGTCGGGGGTCAGGGTCGGGGTGGGGGTCGGGGTGTCGATTGTCGGGGTCTCGGGGTGTCGGGGTCTCGGGGTCAGGGTTGGGGTGTCGGTGGTCGGGGTCGGGGTCGGGGTGTGGTGTCAGGGTGTCGGGGTGTCGAGGTCGGTGTGTCGTGCCCGGGTCTCATGCCGGGGTGTCGTGTCGGGGTCGGGGTGTCAGGGTGTCGGGGTCGGGGTCGGGGTCGGGGTGTGGGTCGGGGTGTGGTGTCAGGGTGTCGGGTTCAGGGTGTCAGGGTGTCGGGGTGTCAGGGTGTCGGGTTCAGGGTGTCAGGGTGTCGGGGTGTCAGGTGTCAGGGTCGGGGTGTGGGTCGGGGTCGGGGTGTCTTCTTCTTTCTCTTTTTTCCTCTTCTTCTTCTTCTTCTTCTTCTTCTTCTTCTTCTTCTTCTTCTTCTTCTTCTTCTTCTTCTTCTTCTTCTTCTTCTTCTTCTTCTTCTTCTTCTTCTTCTTCTTCTTCTTCTTCTTCTTCTTCTTCTTCTTCTTCTTCTTCTTCTTCTTCTTCTTCTTCTTCTTCTTCTTCTTCTTCCTCTTCTTCTTCTTCTTCTTCCTCTTCTTCTTCTCCTCCTCTCCTCTAGCTTTCTTCTTCTCCTCCTCCTCTCCTCTTTCTTCTTCTTCTTCTTCTTCTTCTTCTTCTTCTTCTTCTTCTTGTTCTTATTCTTCTTCTTCTTCTTCTTCTTCTTCTTCTTCTTCTTCTTCTTCTTCTTCTTCTTCTTCTTCTTCTTTCTCCTCCTCCTCCTCCTCCTCTTCTTCTTCTTCTTCTTCTTCCACTTCTCCTTTTTCCTCTTCTTCTTCTTTTCTTCTTCTTCTTTCCTCTTCTTCTAATTTTTTTTCATCTTTCTTCTTCCTCTTCTATTTATCTAAGCCTAAACCTAAACCCAAAAACTCAAAACTACACCTAAACCTAGCACTAACCTAAAACAAAACAGGAAAATACAGAACAAAAAAAACAGGAAAAAACCAGAAAAAAATTACCTCTTGCTCGGCGTGGCGGGCGTGCGAGGGCCATGAGGAGGAGGACGGTAGAAGTGAGGCGGCGCAGGGGCAGGAAGGGTTCGGCATCAGGCGGCCCAACAGAGGCAGCCGCCTGCCTAGCTCTGATGGCGGGGCGGGAGGCTGGACAATGGCGAGGCTGGCTGGCCAGCCGGGGCTGGCAGGGCAAGGGGCTGGGTTCATGGGCTGGGCCAGCAGTGGCAGCGGCAGCGCGACAGAGGAGAGAGGCGGCGCGGGAGGAGAGAGAGAGAGAGAGAGAGGGAGGCAGCTCGGCCCGTTAAGTGGGCCTTCTTTGCCGTCTGCTAGCGGAACAACAAAGAGGCGACCATTAGGGCTGGCCCACGTCTCCTCTTTGCCGTCCGCTAGCGGACGGCAAAGGAGTAACATTGTCGTCTGCTAGCAGACAGCAAAGTAGTCACCTCTTTGCCGTCCGCTAGCAGACGGCAAAGAATCTGACCTAGCCACGCCGTGCCTTGTGGGGCCCACCTGGCTCTTTGCCGTTTGCCGTCTAGCTCTTTGTCGTCCGCTGGTTGACGGCAAAGAAGTAGCAGACGGCAAATAGCCTTTTTGCCATCTGCACTTTCTTTGTCGTCCACTTCCACAAAGCAAACGCAAAGAGCCTCTTTGCCATCAGCTAGCGGACAGCAAAGAGGTGGCAGACGGCAAAATGCCAGATTCCAGTAGTGAGAGTTAGCAGTACAAGCATCAATATTGATAATAGGAGAAGATTAAGCCTTGGCTAGGGTTTCAAGATAACTAAGCTTGAGTGTCTCAAAACTCTTTGTAAGAAGGGTTAGCTCTTCTTCCTTAGTCTTGAGGGACACGGATAGAAGCTCACAATCCTTAGAGAGAGAAGCATGAAATTTCACAAGCTTACTTTTCTCACTCATCAACTCCTCGCAAGAGTCCTTAGCCTTTTTCAAGGAGGCAAGTTCTTTAGCATGAACATCAATGTTTGCACCAATTTTCAAGCATAGTTCATCATTTCGTGCTTCCTCGTATTGGACTTTCCGCTCAAGGATTTCAGATTTTTCCTTTTCCTCGGTGACGAGGGTTTCGAGTTCCTTAATGCTGATGGTGTGCTTACTCACCATCTCCATAAGCACATGAAACATAGTGAGCTTCTTTCCTTTGAGGGAGCACATGAACTTATTTAGTTTAGTAAGCATAGGATCATCTATATCATCATCATCATCATAATTATCCTCCGCATCAAGGTACTCATCACAAGGAGTAGACAGAGTAAAAAGAGGAGGGTTTTTCCGTGGGGTTACCTTGACCTTGTCAGCAGAGTTTTGGTCCTCTCCATCTTCTACCATGGCCTTTGCCATTAGGCACTTTTGAGCATTGCCCTTTTAGTCTTTCATGTAGTTGTAGGTGACAACATCACCACTCTTGTTGACTAGCCTCAAGGTGTTTTAAGAATCTTGAGCTACTCCGGCAACACCACTAACATCATCCGAGTTGGATTATTCATGAGCAACCATTGCTTTCCCAACTCTCTTCTTGATCTTGGAGTTCAAAGGATTTGGCAACTTCTTCTCGGAAAAGGTCTTGGGAAACCTTGGTTTATCTTATCTCTTCTCATAAGGGAAATGTTTGGAGAAGTGGTTGGTTTCTTCATAGTTGTAGCATTTTCTCACTTTCTTCTTCTGGAATCTTCCCTTGAATTTTCCCACGCTAAACTTCTTGACAAAGAGGGCAATTTCATCATATGAAGGGCTCTCATCGGAGTCAATCTCATCACCATATTCATCTTCTTCTTCTTCTTCTTCTTCTTCTTCTTCTTCTTCACTTTGCTCTTCTTCCCATACATGCTTGGCCTTCAATGCAAGATCGATCTTTGATGTTGAGGTACCATGCATGGCAAGATATTTTGTAGTATTTGCCTTTGACTCTTCAAATAGTTGAAAAGTGGATATGATGTCATCCGGAGTCATTTCCTTGAACCCATGTTGTTGTCTTATGTCCCACACCATTTGGTGATGATATGGAGAAAGAGCATGAGGCAACTTGTCCATGAGAAATCGCTTAGTCAAGTTGAATCCATCTTGTGTCTTGTCACAATCACAAGACTGGATGTTGGTGGTGAGAGTCATGAGACGCTCAAGGAGCTTCCTGGGGGATTCACCTTTCTCCATACACAAGTTTTGCAATTGACCCTTGGCAATTTCATATTGAGGAAGTCGGAGAGTTGAGGTACCGGTCTTGGTACTCACAATGCTATCACATAATTCCTTGGCACTTGTGATGTGCATGTACGGTCTCCTTTTCTTGTCAGTCATACCTCTCCTTATGCGCATGGTTGTTGTGTCGTTGAGATTCTTGTCATATATTTCTCTTGGTGTAAGATTCTTTGGGTCAACTACTTTGCACCCATACTCCAAGATATCAAACATCTCATCATTTCCATATCGAAGATGATCCTGCATAGAAACTCTCCACAAAGCAAAATCGGTAGTGTCATCAAGTAAAGGAGTTTTTCCTTGAGGGTTATACTTTGGTTTCTCTATTTGAGGTCTTTCATAAAGCCAAGGAACGCTGGAGTGATCATTACTAGGAGGTTGTTGGCCAAGTTAAGGAGTAGGCACATTTGGCCTCGAGGCCGCACCACCCAAAAGTGGTGCAAGCATCGTGGTTAATGTGGCTAATGTCATTTGGACCAATGCCTCAAGAGAAGCATCATGATCCTCCTTTTGCTTAGCAAGGGCCCGTTCCAGATCCGCAGAAGTAAATGACTTGACTTCCGTAGAAGCCATGCCCTTATCCTTCAGATCTGCAACAAGGGGAGTCCCATTAGGGTTCATCTCGCTCTAGCGCGGTTAAGCCACAAGATAATGCACGAGGCTCTGATACCAATTGAAAGGATCGAGATGGACCTAGAGGGGGGTGAATAGGTACAATTACAAATTTTAATTGTTACTTAACAATTTTAGGCAATAATGCGGAATATGAAAGTGAGCCTAACAATTGCAAGTATGATGCTAAGAGCTAAGCAAGGTAAACAAGTAACACAAGTAAGTGAGTAAGGAAGCACAATATGATATAATTAAAGACTAACAGACAAGTAACCACAAGTAGAGAGTTAGGGTTTGGAATAACTGCAACTCCGAGAGACGAGTGAGGGAGTCCTGGATTAGGGGGTATCCGGACAGCCGGACTATATACATCGTCCGGACTATTGAAGCGTGAAGATACAAGACTCAAGACTTCGTCCTGTGTCCGGATGAGACTTTCCTTGGCGTGGAAGGCAAGCTTGGTGATCTGGATATTATATTTCCTTCCTTGTAACCGACTCCATGTAAACCCTAGCTCTCTCGGGTGTCTATATAAACCGGAGAGGTTGGTCAGGAAGTAGGGTTTTACCTCCATCGAGAGGGCCCGAACCTGGGTAAACATCTGTGCCCCTTGCTTCCTGTTACCATCAGCCTAGACGCACAGATCGGGACCCCCTACCCGAGATCCGCCGGTTTTGACACCGACATTGGTGCTTTCATTGAGAGTTCCTCTGTGTCGTCACTGCAGGGCTCGTTGGCTCCGTCAACCATCATCAACAACACGGTCCCGGGTGATATCTTTCTCCCCGGACAGGTCTCCGTGTCCGGCGGCTTCGCCCTGCGGGCCAATTCGCTTGGCCATCTAGAGCAGATCGATAGCTACGCCCCTAGCCACCAGGTCAGGATCGGAAACCTGAACTATACGGCGGACGTCCGCGGAGATTGATCTTCGACGGATTCGGGCCTATGCCAGGAGCACCGGACAGTCACAACGAGCACGGCTTAGACCTACTGTCGGACAAAGCTCGGGGTCTCACCCCCGCAGTAGCCTCAGACCTAAATCCGGAGTAGGCTGCATTGCCCAAGGACAGGGGGCTGGACCCCGCCCCGCGGGTCGTGCACTCATCGGCGGTGGAGCCGAACACGGGCCTTACCTCTGTGGTGGCCTGTGAATTCGAACCCCCGGATCTGTATCCGGATGTTGGTTCCAGTCCGCGCACTCCCGATCCAGTCGAGCCAGGTTGGGCTCCGGTGATGGAGTTCACCGCCGCGGATATCTTCCAGCACTTGCCCTTCGGCGACATGCTGGACTCATTAAAGTCTCTATCTTTGTCAGGAGGCTCTTGGCCGAACTATGTCCGCCTCGAGTGGGAAGCAGGCGATGAAGGGATTCGTTGCCCACCCACCACCCACTTCATTGCCACAGTCGATAATTTAACCGGCGTACTGGACTTCAACTCGGAAGACATCAACGGAATAGACGACGATGCAGGAGAAGTACATGAAGCACTGCTCACTGGGCGGTGGACAACCGCCTATCCCTATTTTATATATATATGGCGGACACTCCGAAGGAAACCAATGGTGATGAGGCAGCGGAGGATAATCCCTCAGGGAGAAAGGCAAAGCATGGGAGTCATCGGCGCCGCTCCAAGCCCCGCCACAGGAATACCGGCCCAGAAGACGAAAACAATCTGGATGACGTCGAAGATCAATATAACCCTAGTCGGCTTGCCTTTCAGAAGGCCGGACTGGCCACTGTGGGATACTTGGAGAGGGACAACTATACGCCCCCCTCCGAGGACGAGGCAAGCCTCGGCAACGACGAATTCGGTGTGCCTGAAGATCCAGTGGAACAAGATCGCTTCGAGCAACGGCTCATGGCCACGGCAAAGAGCCTGCAAAGGAAGCAACAGCAGCTTAAAGCTGACCAAGATTTGTTGACGGACAGATGGACCAAGGTCCTGACCACCGAAAGATACGGACTCGACCGCCCTGACAAAGGGCACACAGGGCACAACCGGCCACCCCAACCTAAGCAGGAGAACCCAAGGCACATGCCCCGACGTCAACACACCACTATGGTCCAAAACAATACGAAGGTCACAAGAAGAAGCATCCTCAAGCCTCGACGCAATGGTCATAAGCTTCAAGTCAGGAAAGCTGGTGCTAATTCCAGCAACTCCCAGTCCGGTCAACAGACAAAGAATAGCTCAGACCTATCCAGACCGAGCCACACACTCGATCAACCATGTGAAATTCATGGTACTCCTGGAAGGATGGCAAAGCATACCAATAGAGAATGCCGGATCCTCAAAACAAAGCGGCTGGTCGCGTGTCGGAAACAATGAAGGGAGGCGTCTGGTCAAGAGCCCCCCCCATAGCATAAAAGTACGGCTGATCGCCCCCGACCGCATTAACCACAGCAACTCAATTGCAGTACCTCTGGAATAGCAAACCGGAGGCTCCATAACACATAAAAACCCCGCAGGTGTGAAATCACAAACAACATCTCCTAAAAGATGCTAGGGGCAAAGGCCAAGTTTTCTGGCCCATCACTCTAAACGGTTGTCTTCGGATCACCAAAAAATGCTACGCCAAAGAATAAATCTTCGGCACCTTCCCACCATGCGGTAATTTACCGTATGCTAACGGGACGAACCACGTTGACTAGATTCCACGTGGTAAATCACTCGGGCCAACACCATGTGATGCAATCACACCTATGGGCAAGGCGAACCCGCCCTCGGTGGAAACCATCTGACTGCCGGAGTAGCGAGTCGCGCATGCCTATCAAAATTTTGATATGACAGCCAACTATCCGGACCCCAACCGAGGAGTCCGCGCTACCCAATGGTATAACGGCTGGGTTTACCAGGGTCCGATCAGGCGCCCTTGGACCAACCACAAGAGGACGCTCGGCTACCTCCGAGTATTTGCCTTACAAACTAACTTTGACGCAGAACAGGATTGGTGACGTGGAATCGGCCAGGACACACAAGGAGCCCCCTAAAAGAAGGCAGTCCGGATTCACTCTTGATCCACTGACAACTCCCTTCAGTCCGGCCATCACAGGTTCCGCCAAAAAACACCTCTTTTCATAATCATACATCGTACTCATATGCATAGACATATCATCTTACTACAATGTGTAGACTTAAATAACACTTACCAGCCATCGCTTTTCATCGACACCTCGTGTTACGCCCGATTATGCCAGGGGCTTCACAGTACGGCAATAAAGTCCGACCACCTTCTCGGTTGCTCGGCACCCCGAACTTATAGCACTATATGCATCAACTCCGAATCATGTCTTGGGTCATTGGTTGGGTTTGCCCGGCTCCCTTGTTTTGGTACCTTTCGTTCCATTATATCGGCTAAGGAAGCGCAGGGAGAACTACTGCGATTGTGTCCTGGATCTACCGGACGAGCACCTCAGTAGAGAAAGCCGAAAACCGACTGTCATGATACAGCGAGAGCTGGTCAGCGGTTCGAGAGGTTGTAAAATCCTTAAAGATTTATTCTGCACAACGCCATTATAAATGCAGAGCGCGACGGATCGGTCTTCTGATCAAGCGCCAACAGAGCCCCTAGTTCGGCCTTCCGAACACTAGGGGTTGCGCCGACCATACTCGATTTCCTATGGCTAAGTGAGATTAATAAAGCCTTATAGTCCGATTGCCTGGTTCGTGGTGAGAAACGACTCCGTAAAAGGACCCAACTATGGGATAAAGAGCGTTCAGATATATCCCGAACACCCCCGTATTCTTTTTACGTGGGGGCAGAAGCCGACGACTGGCCAACTCTCGGGATTTACATACAATAAACAGCCGCACAGGAAGAACATATGTTCAAACAAAACAGGCAATATATAAATGCCATAATCCCATATTACAAAAAGTGGCACGAATGCCCTCAGGGAAATATAATGTCTTTCGCACACTTATCCGCCGCAAGGCGGGCTCCCTTTAGTACACCTTCATAGTACAGTTCGGGCTTGCGGTGCTCCTTACCCTCTGGTGGCCCCTCAGTCATCAGCTTCTCCGCGTCAAGCTTCCCCCAATGCACTTTTGCACGGGCAAACACCATATGCGCACCCTCTATGCAGACCGATCGCTTTACAGCAACAAGCCGAGGACAGGCGCCCACAATCCGCTTCACGAGCCTGAAGTAACTGCTCGAAATTGGCTCCGCCGGCCACAGCCGGACAAGCAATGCCTTCATGGCTAGTTCGGCCACCTGGTGCAGTTCGACCAGCTGCTTCCGCTGATCGATAAAGGGCACCGGATAGATCGGTGCCAAATACTGCAACCAGAAATCCCTCTCCATAGACTTCTTCACCTCAGTTCGGTAGAATTTGGCAACATCTGATATGCTGCGAGGAAGATCCGCAAACGCCCCTGGAAAAATAAGAATTCAGCTTGCTGCTTAGAATTCTTCCCATTATCATGAACAAATGGCTCAAAATACAGAAGGCCTTACCAGCCGCAAATTTCCGGGCCTCTTGAATGTCCCGTACAGCACCTCGGGCTTCTTCCCGAGCATCTTCCGCGGCTTGGAGCGCTTGGGCGAGTTCGGATTCTTTCCCTATTAGACTCTGCTCCAAGCCCTCGCTTTTCTTCACAGCCTCCTGGAGCTTCTGCTCAGCTGTGACAACCCTGGCCTCGTGTTTTCCATGAACTGTCTGTTCGGCGGCAGCCTTCTCGTCGGCATCATCCACAGCCTTCTTCAGTGCCCCATATTTGGCACTCGCTCCTAGGGCATACAACACAAATACTTTTCAATAAGCACAATTACTTATTCATGCCTAATGCAAGACAATGTTTCAACATACCTTGTTTATCTTCTAATTGCTTCTTCACGCGGCCAAGTTCTTCCTCGGCCCGTTCTAGGCTCCGCTTCAGTTCAGACACTTCCACATTATGAGCGGTCGTCTTCTCCGCAGACGCCTGTGTTCAAACAAAGAGGTACACGTCATTAACATAAGTTCCCACGACAAGAGAGGATTTGATCCCCTGGGCGGCTCCCTCTCCATCGCCGGACAGTGTATCAGGGGCTACTACTCATATTATGACGATTCCTCAAAGGTTTCTTAGGAAACATACCTCAAAGGCCTTTATAAGGCAAAGGCAGGACTCGTTCAGCCCGCTCTCGGCAGACTGAATCTTTTCAACCACCGCACCCATAAGGGTCCGATGTTCATCGATGATAGACGTGTTCTTTAACGCTGTCGATAGACCGCCTGGCAACTCTGCTTGAACAGAGGTTGCCGATGGAGTAGGCAGGCCTCCCACCGTTGAAGGTGGCTGCTCGCCCGATCCGGGAGCCTTAGAGGTCTCCTGGACCTTGTCCGGCTGTGGGCCGAACCCAAGATCGCCCCCGCTGACGGCACACTCATGGGCCATCGCTCCCGTGTGTCCGGATCCAGTGATATGCCCCCTGGTCCGAGCCCCGTTGATACGATACCTCAGTGTTGCGCCGGGACTTTGGGGAAGGGGCCTCTAGAGGCGTCTCACTCGCCAAGGCGTCCGAGCTCAGTGAATCCTCGGATGAGGACTGTCCGGCGCGAGACCTTGCCGGACTGTGCAAAATATATCAACAGTTAAAACTACTATACCCAAAAACAATCCCGGACGCATATGCGTGTTCGGGTTTTGTATACTTATGACTTCTCCAGGGGCTGGGCCTTGGGATCCCACTCCGGGCTACTGTCGGCAGCCGTGGTGGATGCCTCTGGGAGGGAACCACTTCTCCTCTTGGGCGATTCGGCCTCCAGGGACGAGGAAGCTACACGCTTCTTCCCACCTTCAGAGTGAGGCTCGTCCTCCTCTGCTTCATCCTCTTTGTCTTCCAAAGAAGGAACGTCGCTTGAGTCTTCGGATTTTGCGTCCGAAGCCTCGCGGTGACGGAGGCCACTCCGGGTCTTCTTGACCTTCTTGGAGGCCTCCTTCTTTGGCTCCTCGTAAGGCGCGGGGACCAGCATCTTCGTCAGAAGAGGTACGGCCGGTTCCTCCGGCAGGCCGGACAATGAATCCACTCCACCTTCTTTATCCATCCCTGAGGTCACGACAAAACACGATTAAGATGTCTCCCTCATGACATGCCAACCAAAGCGTGGATGGACAGAGCGTGGTTGTAACTTACCGGGCTTGCAGCATGGGATAATTGATACCCACGGTCCTCGGCGGAGCCCGGCCACGATTTGACGGGCTTGAAGAGCACCTTCCAGATATCCTTGTGGGAGGAGTCGTAGAGCTCCTGAAGGGTTTGGTGCTCGGTTGGGTCGAACTCCCACAGAGTGCAGGCTCGGCGCTGACAAGGGAGAACCAGGCGAACTAGCATCACCTGGACCACGTTGACGAGTTTGACGTCCCTGTCAACCAAACTCTGGACGCGCATCTGGAGCAATGACAGCTCACCGGACGAGGACCAGTTCGGGCCCTTCTTGGGCCAGGACGTGAGCCGCAGTGGAGCTCCGGATCTGAACTCAGGAGCTGCAGCCCACTTTTTGCCACGTGGTTCGGTGATATAAAACCACTGCTGCTGCCACTCCTTGACTGAGTCGTTGAAAGCGCCCTTCGGCCAAACGGCCTTGGGCATCTTGCTCACCATGGCGTCGCCGCACTCGGGGTGTTCGCCACTCATCACCTTGGGCTTCACATTAAAAATCTTCAGCCACAGGCCGAAGTGAGGTGAGATCCAAAGAAAAGCCTCACACACGACGATGAACGTCGAGATATTGAGGAAGGAGTTGGGGGAAAGATCATGAAAATCAATCCCGTAGTAATACATGACTCCGCGAACAAATGGGTGCAGGGGAAACCCAAGCCCGCGGACAAAATGGGGAAGGAACACGACTCTCTCGTGAGGTTCCGGAGTGGGGATGACATGTCCCGCCGGTGGGAGAAGCTGGCCGATCTTCTGGGCCAAATACCCGGTGTCCCGGAGCTTCTTGGTATCCTTCTCCATTTCAGTAGAGGCCATCCATCTGCCTCCTGCTCCGGATCCGGACATCTTTGGAAAACCTCTCTTTGGTGGAAAGGAAGAGTGCTTGGGCGTTAGGGCTGAAAAGAGGGGAATGACCTAGCGGAAGGAGAAAGGCATGGGTAAAAAGAAAGAGGCCTTGTCTCTTTATAGGGGCGGTAAGTGCTTTTTGCGCCTCCCCACTTGCATGGTGGAACCCGTTTGCCTCCCGCTCGCCGCGATTAGCGGTGCGGTTGGATTACCCATACCCGTATTGATGAGAATCCCGTGATAAGGGGACGTGATCTCTGCTTTGACAAGACATGCGAAGGAAACCGCCTCGCAACATGCGTTGTGGCTGGTTGTGGGAAAACGATTCGAATAATGACCCGGCCGTAATGACACATCGCGTTGCCTAAAAAGTTGTCAGCAAATTGCATTTGTGAAATACCATTCTCTCTACGGTGGCATGCGAAGATCATTTTGTGGATCCAGACACGGTTCAAGTTTTTGATAATAACCTTGGAGTATTCGGAGGAGGAACCCGCCCTGCAATGCCGAAGACAAGACTGCGCCCCGGACTCATCGTCATTGAAGCCTGGTTCAGGGGCTACTGAGGGAGTCCTAGATTAGGGGGTATCCGGACAGCCGGACTATATACATCGTCCGGACTATTGAAGCGTGAAGATACAATACTCAAGACTTCGTCCCGTGTCCGGATGGGACTTTCCTTGGCGTGGAAGGCAAGCTTGGCGATCCGGATATTATATTTCCTTCCTTGTAACCGACTCCATGTAAACCCTAGCCCTCTCCGGTGTCTATATAAACCAGAGAGGTTGGTCCTTAGAAGGCCGATCACAATTACAATCATACCATCATAGGCTAGCTTCTAGGGTTTAGCCTCTATGATCTCGTGGTAGATCTACTCTTGTACTACCCATATCTTCAATATTAATCAAGTAGGAAGTAGGGTTTTACCTCCATCGAGAGGGCCCGAACCTGGGTAAACATTCGTGTCCCTTGCTTCCTGTTACCATCAGCCTAGACGCATAGATCGGGACCCCCTACCCGAGATCCGCCGGTTTTGACACTGACAACGAGGATGTATGTCAATGTTCACTTCCTTGGAGGGAAGCTACGTCACCGTTAGAAGGTGGATGTTACCATGAAGGCACACCAACGCCACGAAGGCTCACCCTATTCTTCCTTTGAGACAACACCACCAAGGCGTTTCTCAACCACTAGTGATAGACCTTGGGGTGGTCTCCAAACCCTCACAAACTTTCCAGGGGAAATCACAATGGTCGATTCCTCGCCGGAGCACTCCTAACGCCTAGGAGTCTCCAACCTCGAAGAGTAACAAGATGCACCACAAAAACAAGGGGGAATCAACTTTTACTTTGGTGAATGTGTATATCGAGCACTTCTCCTTTGCTTCCCAAAAGATCAAGAGCTTTGGGTGGCTAAGGAGGGAGATCTCCAAGAAATCAAGGTCTAGAAATGGAGGTGAGAGAAATGGAGTCATCAAGTCCTTTGTGAGGAAGAAGAAGACTATTTATAGGTGGGGATGGAATCCGTTGGAGGCAGATTTCTACGTATCCTGGAAGTTCCGGCCACGCACGGAAGTTCTGGACCCCGGAAGTTCCGGCCAAGTTTCGGCCAGGTTCCAGGCAACACAGAGAGTTTGCATCCACTGTGTAGTACCCTGGAAGCTGTTGAAACAGGGGACGGAAGTTCCGGAGCCCGGAAGTTCCGGCTGCCCTGGAAGTTCCGGGGGACGGAAGTTCCGGCCATGGTCCGGTGAGGTTCCGGGCTACACAGAGAGATTGCATAAAAGAGAAGTTTCTCTGGGTACCTCGGAAGCTTCCCGGACCCCTGCTGACCTTCCGGTCCCCAGAAGTTCTAGCCGTCCCGGAAGTTCCGGCCTGAACAGAAGATTTACACTATGAGATTTTTCAGATCAATGTGAAAAGACAAGTTGATTCCCAGATGTTTTTATGTTGCACCCCCTCTTAATAGTACGGCTGCCCTTAAGACTCAAGAAACAAGAAAACACTATGGTACTCCGCTTTTCTTGGGCACTCCGCTCTTCCTTTTTCCAATAAGAGAGAGAATAACCATCCATGCTTCACTTTAACTTAACCAGTGTTGTTTACACTAGAGCATGTGGTTAGAAACACAAATGAAGTTGTCATAGATGTTCAAAAACAATTTAGTGCAACAATGCACTTTCACAAAGGAATCCAGCTTTCACAAGAGAACCAAACACATCAAGAGATGCTTCAACTCCATTCATGAACAAGTCAAGGATGGAGACATAGAAATTTGCAAGGTACATATGGATCTGAATGTAGTAGACCCGTTGACTAAGCCTCTTCCACGAGCAAAACATGATGAGCACCAAGACTTCATGGGTGTTAGATTCATTACAATGTAATCTAGATTATTGACTCTAGTGCAAGTGGGAGACTGAAGGAAATATGCCCTAGAGGCAATAATAAAGTTTTTATTTTATATTTCCTTATTCATGATAAAGGTTTATTATCCATGCTAGAATTGTATTGATCGGAAACTTAAATACATGTGTGAATGCATTAGCAAATACCTTGTCCCTAGTAAGTCTCTACTAGACTAGCTCGTTGATCAAAGATGGTCAAGGTTTCCAAACTATAGACATGTGTTGTCATTTGATAACGGTATCACATCATTAGGAGAATGATGTGATGGACAAGACCCGTCCATTAGCTTAGCATAATGATCGTTCAGTTTTATTGCTATTGCTTTCTTCATCAAATACTTATTCCTTCGACTATGAGATTATGCAACTCCCGGATACCGAAGGAATACCTTGTGTGCTATCAAACATCACAACGAAACTGGGTGATCATAAAGGTGCTCTACAGGTATCTCCGAAGGTGTTTGTTGAGTTAACGTAGATCAAGATTAGGATTTGTCACTCCGAGTACCAGAGAGGTGTCTCTGGGCCCTCTCGGTAATAAACATCATAAGCTTGCAAGCAAATTGCTATGGAGTTAGTCCCGAGGTGATGTATTAAGGAACGAGTAAAGAGACTTGCCGGTAACGAGATTGAACTAGGTATGAAGATACCAACGATCGAATCTCGAGCAAGTAACATATCGATGGACAAAGGGAATTACGTATGTTGTCATAATAGTTCGACCGATAAAGATCTTCGTAGAATATGTAGGAGCCAATATGGGAATCTAGGTTTCGCTATTTAATTTTTTATTGACCGGAGAGGTGTCTCGGTCATGTCTACATAGTTGTCGAACCCGTAGGGTCCGCACGCTTAACGTTCGTTGACGATATAGTGTTATATGAGTTGTATGATTTGGTGACCGAGTCTTTTTTGGAGTCCCAGATGAGAACACGGACATAACGAGGAGTCTAGAATTGGTAGAGAGGTAAATATTGATATATTAGTACAATGGTATTCGGACACTGGAAGTGTTCCGGGCATCGCCCGGGAAGATATGGGCCTTATGGGCCAAAGGAGGGGACAGACCAGCCCACTAGGGGGCTGGCGCGCCCCTCCCATGGCTGGTCGGCCCTAACCCTCCTCAGGAGAGAAAGGAAAGGGGGCGCCACCTCCTTCTTCCTTCCTCCCGCGCTCCAAATAAGGAAAGGCGGCGTGGCTTGGGAGACTACAAGTAGGATTCCCCCTACTTGGGTGCCCCCCTTGGCTGCTCCTCCCTCCTTCCCACCTATATATATGTGGGAGGGGGGCACCTAGCACACAACAGACAATTACCTAACCGTGTGCGGCGCCCCCTCCATCATTTACACCCCCGTCATATTTTTGTAGTGCTTGATACGTCTCCGTCGTATCTATAATTTTTTATTGTTCCATGCCAATATTATGCAACTTTCATATACTTTTGGCAACTTTTTATACTATTATTGGGACTAACATATTGATCCAGTGCCAGTGCCAGTTCCTATTTGTTGCATGTTTTTCATTTCGCAGTAAATCCATATCAAACGGAGTCCAAACGGGATAAAAACTTAAGGATATTTTTTTTGGAATATATGTGATTTTTGGGAAGAAGAATCAACGCAAGACGATGCCCGAGGGGGCCACGAGGCAGGGGGCGCGCCCCAGACCCTTGTGTCTACCCGTAAGGCGGTTGGTACCCTTCTTTCACCGCAAGAAAGCCAATATCTGGATAAAAATCATGTCCAAATTTCAGCCCAATCGGAGTTACGGATCTCTGGGAATTTAAGAAACGGTGAAAGGGCAGAATCAGGAGCGCAGAAACAGAGAGAGACAGAGAAACAGATCCAATCTCGGTGGGGCTCTCGCCCCTCCGCCGCCATGGAAGCCAAGGACCAGAGGGGAAACCCTTCTCCCATCTAGGGGGAAGGTCAAGGAAGAAGAATAAGAAGGGGGCTCTCTCCCCCTCTCTCCCGGTGGCGTCGGAACGCCGCCGGGGCCATCATCGTCACCGCAATCTACACCAACACCTCCGTCATCTTCACCAACATCTTCATCACCTTCCCCCATCTATCTACAGCGGTCCACTCTCCCGCAACCTGTTGTACCCTCTACTTGAACATGGTGCTTTATGCTTCATATTATTATCCAATGATGTGTTGCCATCCTATGATGTCTGAGTAGATTTTTCGTTGTCCTATCGATAATTGGTGAATTGCTATGATTGGTTTAATTTTCTTGTGGTTATGTTGCTGTCCTTTGGTGCCCATCATATGAGCGCGCGCGTGGACCACACCATAGGGTTAGTTGTATGTTGATAGGACTATGTATTGGAGGGCAAGAGTGACAGAAGCTTCAACCTAGCATAGAAATTGATGCGTACGGGATTGAATGAAGGAAATATGCCCTAGAGGAAATAATAAAGTTATTATTTATTTCCTCATATCATGATAAATGTTTATTATTCATGCTAGAATTGTATTACCCGGAAACATAATACATGTGTGAATACATAGACAAACATAGTGTCACTAGTATGCCTCTACTTGACTAGCTCGTAAATCAAAGATGGTTAAGTTTCCTAACCATAGACATGAGTTTTCATTTGATTAACGGGATCACATCATTAGGAGAATGATGTGATTGACTTAACCCATTCCGTTAGCTTAGCACTTGATCGTTTAGTATGTTGCTATTGCTTTCTTCATGACTTATACATGTTCCTATAACTATGAGATTATGTAACTCCCGCTTACCGGAGGAACACTTTGTGTGCTACCAAACGTCACAATGTAACTGGGTGATTATAAAGGTGCTCTATAGGTGTCTCCAAAGGTACTTGCTGAGTTGACGTATTTCGAGATTAGGATTTGTCACTCCGATTGTTGGAGAGGTATCTCTGGGCCCTCTCGGTAATGCACATCACTACAAGCCTTGCAAGCGATGTAGCTAATGAGTTAGTTACGAGATGATGCATTACGTAACGAGTAAAGAGACTTGCCGGTAACGAGATTGAACTAGGTATTGGATACCGACAATCGAATCTCAGGCAAGTAACATACCGATGACAAAGGGAACAATGTATGTTGTTATGCGGTTTGACCGATAAAGATCTTCGTATAATATGTAGGAGCCAATATGAGCATCCAGGTTATGCTATTGGTTATTGACCGGAAACATGTCTCAGTCATGTCTACATAGTTCTCGAACCCGTAGGGTCCGCACGCTTAAGGTTTCGTTGGCAGTTTTATTATGAGTTTATGAGTTTTGATGTACCTAAGGTTGTTCGGAGTCCCGGATGTGATCACGTACTTGACGAGGAGTCTCGAAATGGTCGAGACATAAAGATCGATATATTGGATGACTATATTTGGACACCAGAAAGGTTATGGGTGAGATTGGGACTATACCGGAGCTCCGGGAGGTTATCGGAACCCCCCGAGAGGTATATGGGTCTTATTGGGCCTTAGTGGAAAGGAGGGGAAATGAGCAAGGGAGGGGGCGCCCCCCCCCCCCAAGCCCAATCCGAATTAGGAGGGGGGCCGGCCCCCCTTTCCTTCTTCCCTCCTTCCTCTTCCTTCCCTCTCCCTCTCGTAATAGGAAAAGGGGGAGTCCTACTCCCGGTGGGAGTTGGACTCCCCCCCTAGGGCGCGCCACCCCCCTTGGCCGGCCCCCTCCTCCACTCCTTTATATACGGGGGAGGGGGGCACCCCATAGACACAACAATTGATCATTGATCTCTTAGCCGTGTGCGGTGCCCCCCTCCACCATAGTCCTCCTCGATAATATCATAGTCGTGCTTAGGCGAAGCCCTGCGACGGTAGAACATCAAGACCATCACCACGCCGTCGTGCTGACGGAACTCTTCCCCGACATTCTGCTGGATCGGAGTACGGGGAACGTCATCGAGTTGAACGTGTGCAAGAACTCGGAGGTGCCGTAGTTTCGGTGCTTGATCGGTCGGGCCGTGAAGACGTACGACTACATCAACCGCATTGTGCTAACGCTTCCGCTTTCGGTCTATGAGGGTACGTGGACACACTCTCCCCTCTCCTTGCTATGCATCACCGTGATCTTGCGTGTGCGTAGGAAATTTTTTGAAATTACTACGTTCCCCAACAGTGGCATCCGAGCCAAGTTTTATGCGTTGATGTTATATGCACGAGTAGAACACAAGTGAGTTGTGGGCGATACAAGTCATACTGCTTACCAGCATGTCATACTTTGGTTCAGCGGTATTGTTGGATGAAGCGTCCCGGACCGACATTACGCGTACGCTTACGCGAGACTGGTTCTACCGACGTGCTTTGCACACAGGTGGCTGGTGGGTGTCAGTTTCTCCAACTTTAGTTGAACCGAGTATGGCTAAGCCCGGTCCTTGAGAAGGTTAAAGCGACACTAACTTGACGAACTTTCATTGTGGTTTTGATGCGTAGGTAAGAACGGTTCTTGCTCAGCCCGTAGCAGCCACGTAAAACTTGCAAGAACAAATTAGAGGACGTCTAACTTGTTTTTGCAGGGCATGTTGTGATGTGATATGGTCAAGACATGATGCTATATTTTATTGTATGAAATGATCATGTTTTGTAACCGAGTTATCGGCAACTGGCAGGAGCCATATGGTTGTCGCTTTATTGTATGAAATGCAATCACCCTATAATTGCTTTACTTTATCACTAAGCGGTAGCGATAGTTGTAGAAGCAATAGTTGACGAGACGACAACGATGCTACGATGGAGATCAAGGTGTCGCGCCGGTGATGATGGTGATCATGGCGGTGCTTCGGAGATGGAGATGATGATGGCCATATCATATCACTTATATTGATTGCATGTGATGTTTATCTTTTATGCATCTTATCTTGCTTTGATTGACGGTAGCATTATAAGATGATCTCTCACTAAAATTTCAAGATAAAAGTGTTCTCCCTGAGTATGCACCCTTGCCAAAGTTCGTCGTGCCCAGACACCACGTGATGATCGGGTGTGATAAGCTCTTCGTCCATCTACAACGGGTGCAAGCCAGTTTTGCACACGCAGAATACTCATGTTAAACTTGACGAGCCTAGCATATGCAGATATGGCCTCGGAACACTGAGACCGAAAGGTCGAGCGTGAATCTTATAGTAGATATGATCAACATAGTGATGTTCACCATTGAAAACTACTCCATTTCAAGTGATGATCGGTTATGGTTTAGTTGATTTGGATCACGTGATCACTTAGATGATTAGAGGGATGTCAATCTAAGTGGGAGTTCTTAAGTAATATGATTAATTGAACTTAAATTTATCATGAACTTAGTACTGATAGTATTTTGCTTGTCTATGTTTGTTGTAGATAGATGGCTCGATTACATTGTTCCGTTGAATTTTAATGCGTTCCTTGAGAAAGCAAAGTTGAAAGATGATGGTAGCAATTACACGGACTGGGTCCGTAACTTGAGGATTATCCTCATTGCTGCACAGAAGAATTACGTCCTGGAAGCACCACTGGGTGCCAAACCTGCTGCAGGAGCAACACCAGATGTTGTGAACGTCTGGCAGAGCAAAGCTGATGACTACTCGATAGTTCAGTGTGCCATGCTTTATGGTTTTGAACGTCACGGAGCATATGAGATGTTCCAGGAGTTGAAGTTAATATTTCAAGAAAATGCCCGGATTGGGAGATATGAAGTCTCCAATAATTTCTATAGCTGCAAGATGGAGGAGAATAGTTCTGTCAGTGAGCATATACTCAGAATGTCTGGGTATAACAATCACTTGATTCAACTGGGAGTTAATCTTCCGGATGATAGCGTCATTGACAGAATTCTTCAATCACTGCCACCAAGCTACAAGAGCTTCGTGATGAACTATATGAAAGAAATATGCCCTAGAGGCAATAATAAAGTTATTATTTATTTCCTCATATCATGATAAATGTTTATTATTCATGCTAGAATTGTATTAACCGGAAACATGATACATGTGTGAATACATAGAAAAACATATAGTCACTAGTATGCCTCTACTTGACTAGCTCATTAATCAAAGATGGTTATGTTTCATAACCATAGACATGTGTTGTTATTTGATTAATGGGATCACATCATTAGGAGAATGATGTGATTGACATGACCCATTCTATTAGCCTAGCACTTGATCGTTTAGTATATTGCTATTGCTTTCTTCATGACTTATTCATGTTCCTGTAACTATGATATTATGCAACTCCCGTTTACCGGAGGAACACTTTGGTGCTACCAAAGCGTCACAACGAATGGGTTATTATAAATGAGTACTACAGGTGTCTCCAAAGGTACATGTTGGGTTGGCGTATTTCGAGATTAGGTTTTGTCACTCCGATTGTCGGAGAGGTATCTCTGGGCCCTCTCGGTAATGCACGTCATTGTAAGCCTTGCAAGCAATGTAGCTAATGAGTTAGTTACGAAATGATGCATTACGTAGCGAGTAAAGGACTTGCCGAGAACGAGATTGAACTAGGTATTGGATACCGACGATCGAATCTCGGGCAAGTAACATACCGATGACAAAGGAACAACGTATGTTGTTATGCGGTTTGACCGATAAAGATCTTCGTAGAATATGTAGGAGCCAATATGAGCATCCAGGTTCCGCTATTGGTTATTGACCTAGAATAGTTCTAGGTCATGTCTACATAGTTCTCGAACCCGTAGGGTCCTTGCGCTAACGTTACGATGACTGTTTTATTATGAGTTTATAAGTTTTGATGTACCGAAGATTGTTCGGAGTCCCGGATGTGATCACGGACATGACGAGGAGTCTCGAAATGGTCGAGACATAAAGATTGATATATTGGAAGCCTATATTAGGATATCGGAATGGTTCCGGGTGAAATCGGGATTTTACCGGAACACCGGGGGGTTACCGGAACCCTCCCGGGGGTTAATGGGCCTTAGTGGGCCATGAGGGAGAAGAGGAGGGCCGGCCAGGGCAGGCCGCGCGCCCCTCCCCCTAGTCCGAATAGGACAAGGAAGGGGGGGCGGCGCCCCCCTTTCCTCTTTCCCCTCCCCCCTTTCCTTCTCCACCAAGGCAAGAGGGGGGAGTCCTACTCCCGGTGGGAGTAGGACTCCTCTAGGCGCACCCCTAGGGGGCCGGCCGCTCCTCCCCCCTCCCTCCTTTATATACGGGGGCAGGGGGGCACCCTAGAACACACAAGTTGATCTATGTGATCGTTCCTTAGCCGTGTGCGGTGCCCCCCTCCACCATATTCCACCTCGGTCATATCGTCGCGGAGTTTAGGCGAAGCCCTGCGCCGGTAGAACATCATCATCGTCACCACGCCGTCGTGCTGACAGAACTCATCCCCGACACTTTGCTGGATCGGAGTCCGGGTATCGTCATCGAGCTGAACGTGTGCTGAACTCGGAGGTGCCGTACGTTCGGTACTTGGATCGGTCGGATCGTGAAGACGTACGACTACATCAACCGCGTTGTCATAACACTTCCGCTTACGGTCTACGAGGGTACGTGGACAGTACTCTCCCCTCTCGTTGCTATGCATCACCATGATCTTGCGTGTGCGTAGGAAATTTTTTGAAATTACTACGTTCCCCAACAGTGACATCTGAACCTGGTTTTATGCATCGATGTTATTTGCACGAGTAGAACACAAGTGAGTTGTGGGCGATACAATTCATACTGCTTACCAGCATGTCATACTTAGGTTCAGCGGTATTGTGAGATGAAGCGGCCCGTACCAACATTACGCGTACGCTTACGCGAGACTGGTTTCACCGTTACGAGCACTCATGCTTAAAGGTGACTGGCGGGTGTCTGTCTCTCTCACTTTAGCTGAACCGAGTGTGGCTACGCCCGGTCCTTGAGAAGGTTAAAACAGCACTAACTTGACGAACTATCGTTGTGGTTTTAATGCGTAGGTAAGAACGGTTCTTGCTCAGCCCGTAGCAGCCACGTAAAACTTGCAACAACAAAGTAGAGGACGTCTAACTTGTTTTTGCAGGGCATGTTGTGATGTGATATGGTCAAGGCGTGATGCTATATTTTATTGTATGAGATGATCATGTTTTGTAACGAAGTTATCGGCAATCGGCACGAGCCATATGGTTGTCGCTTTATTGTATGAAATGCAAGCGCCTGTAATGCTTTACTTTATCACTAAGCGGTAGCGATAGTCGTAGAAGCATAAGATTGGCGAGGCGACAACGATGCTACGATGGAGATCAAGGTGTCGCGCGGTGGCGATGGTGATCATGATGGTGCTTGGAGATGGAGATCACAAGCACAAGATGATGATGGCCATATCATATCACTTATATTGATTGCATGTCATGTTTATCCTTTATGCATCTTATCTTGCTTTGATTTACGGTAGCATTTTAAGATGATCTCTCACTAAAATTATCAAGAAGTGTTCTCCCGAGTATGCACCGTTGCGAAAGTTCTTCGTGCTGAGACACCACGTGATGATCGGGTGTGATAGGCTCTACGTTCAAATACAACGGGTGCAAAACAGTTGCACACGCGGAATACTCAGAGTTAAACTTGACGAGCCTAGCATATAACAGATATGGCCTCGGAACACGGAGACCGAAGGTCGGCGTGAATCATATAGTAGATATGATCAACATATTGATGTACACCGTTGAAACTACTCCATCTCACGTGACGATCGGACATGGTGTAGTTAATATGGATCACGTAATCACTTAGAAGATTAGAGGGATGTCTATCTAAGTGGGAGTTCTTAAGTAATATGATTAATTGAACTTAAATTTATCATGAACTTAGCACCTGATAGTATTTTGCTTGTCTATGTTTGCTGTAGATAGATGGCTCGTGTTGTTGTTCCGTTGAATTTTAATGCGTTCCTTGAGAAAGCAAAGTTGAAAGATGATGGTAGCAATTACGGACTGGGTCCGTAACTCGAGGATTATCCTCATTGCTACACGAGAAGAATTACGTCTGGAAGCACCACTTTGGGTGCCAGCCTGCTGCTGATGCAACCGACAACGTTAAGAGCGTCTGGCGAGCAAAGCTGATGACTACTCAATAGTTCGAGTGTGCCATGCTTTACGGCTTAGAACCGGGTCTTCAACGACGTTTTGAGCGTCATGGAGCATATGGGATGTTCCAGGAGTTGAAGTTAATATTTCAAGCAAATGCCCGGATTGAGAGATATGAAGTCTCCAATAAGTTCTATAGCTGCAAGATGGAGGAGAATAGTTCGAACACATACTCAAAATGTGCGGGTATAATAATCACTTGATTCAACTGGGAGTTAATCTTCCGATAATAGTGTCATTGATGAGAATTCTTCAATCACTGCCACCAAGCTACAAGAGCTTCGTGATGAACTATAATATGCAAGGGATGGACAAGACTATTCGAGCTCTTCGCAATGCTAAAAGCAGCGGAGGTAGAAATCAAAAAGGAGCATCAAGTGTTGATGGTCAACAAGACCACCAGTTTCAAGAAAAGGGCAAAGGGAAGAAGAAGGGAACTTCAAGAAGAACAGCAAACAAGTTGCTGCTCAAGAGAAGAAACCCAAGTCTGGACCTAAGCACGAGGCTGAGTGCTTCTCTGCAAGCATCTTGGACTTCGGAAGCGAACTGCCCCAAGTATTTGGTGGATAAGAAGGATGGCAAAGTGAACAAAGGTATATGTGATATACATGTTATTGATGTGTACCTTACTAATGCTCGCATAGTACACTGGTATTTGATCTTGGTTACATTGCTAATATTTGCAACTCGAAACAGGAACTACGGATTAAGCAAAGATTGGCTAAGGACGAGGTGACGATCGCGCGTGGGAAATGGTTCCAAAGTCGATGTGATCGCGGTCGGCACGCTACCTCTACATCTACCATCGGGATTAGTTTTAGACCTAAATAATTGTTATTTGGTGCCGGCGTTAAGCATGAACATTATATCTGGATCTTGTTTGATGCGAGGCGGTTATTCATTTAAGTCGAGAATAATGGTTGTTCTATTTATATGAGTAATATCTTTTATGGTCATGCACCCTTGAAGAGTGGTCTATTTTATTGAATCTCGATAGTAGTAATACACATATTCATAGTGTTGAAACCAAAAGATGCAGAGTTGATAATGATAGTGCAACTTATTTGTGGCACTGCCGTTTAGGTCATATCGGTGTAAAGCGCATGAAGAAACTCCATACTGATGGGCTTTTGGAATCACTTGATTATGAATCACTTGGTACTTGCGAATCGTGCCTCATGGGCAAGATGACTAAAACGTGTTCTCCGGAACTATGGAGCGAGCAACTGATTTGTTGGAAATCATACATACTGATGTTTGTGGTCCAATGAATGTTGAGGCTCGCGGCGGGTATCGTTATTTTCTCACCTTCACAGATGATTTGAGCAGATATGGGTATATCTACTTAATGAAACACAAGTCTGAAACATTTGAAAAGTTCAAAGAATTTCATAGTGAAGTGGAAAATCATCGTAACAAGAAAATAAAATTTATACGATCTGATCGTGGAGGAGAATATTTGAGTTGCGAGTTTGGTTTACATTTGAAACAATGCGAATAGTTTAGCAACTCCGCCACCGGAACACCACAGCGAAATGGTGTGTCGAACGTCGTAATCGTACTTTACTAGATATAGTGCGATCTATGATGTCTCTTACTGATTTACCACTATCGTTTTGGGGTTATGCTTTAGAGACGGCCGCATTCACGTTAAATAGGGCACCATCAAAATCCGTTGAGACGACACCTCATGAACTGTGGTTTGGCAAGAAACCAAAGTTGTCGTTTCTTAAAGTTTGGGACTGTGATGCTTATGTAAAGAAACTTCAACCAGATAAGCTCGAACCCAAATCGGAGAAATGTGTCTTCAAAGGATACCCAAAAGAGACTGTTGGGTACACCTTCTATCACAGATCTGAGGGCAAGATTTTCGTAGCTAAATACGAATCCTTTCTAGAGAAGGAGTTTCTCTCGAAAGAAGTGAGCGGGAGGAAAGTAGAACTTGATGAGGTAACTGTACCTGCTCCCTTATTGGAAAGTAGTCCATCACAAGAACCGGTTCATGTGACAACTACACCAATTAGTGAGGAAGCTAATGATATTGATCATGAAACTTCAGATCAAGTTTCTACTGAACCTCGTTCGTCTACCAGAGTAAGATCCGCACCAGAGTGGTACGGTAATCCTATTCTGGAAGTCATGTTACTTGACCATGGCGAACCTACGAACTATGAGGAAGCGATGATGAGCCCAGATTCCGCAAAATGGCTAGAGGCCATGAAATCTGAGATGGGATCCATGTATGAGAACAAAGTATGGACTTTGGTTGACTTGCCTGATGATCGGCAAGCCATTGAGAATAAATTGATTTTTAAGAAGAAGACTGACGTTGATGGTAATGTAACTATCTCTAAAGCTCGACTTGTTGCGAAAGGTTTTCGACAAGTTCAAGGGGTTGACTACGATGAGACTTTCTCACCCGTAGCGATGCTTAAGTCTGTCCGAATCATGTTAGCAATTGCTGCATTTTATTATTATGAAATTTGGCAAATGGATGTCAAAACTGCATTCTTGAATGGATTTCTAGAAGAAGAGTTGTATATGATGCAACCAGAAGGTTTTGTTGATCCAAAAAGTGCTAACAAAGTGTGCAAGCTCCAGCGATCCATTTATGGACTGGTGCAAGCATCTCGGAGTTGGAATAAACGCTTTGATAGTGTGATCAAAGCATATGGTTTTATACAGACTTTTGGAGAAGCCTGTATTTACAAGAAAGTGAGTGGGAGCTCTATAGCATTTCTGATACTATATGTAGATGACATATTGTTAATTGGAAATGATATAGAATTTCTGGACAGCATAAAGGGATACTTGAATAAAAGTTTTTCTATGAAAGACCTCGGTGAAGCTACTTATATATTGGGCATCAAGATTTATAGAGATAGATCAAGACGCTTAATAGGACTTTCACAAAGCACATACCTTGATAAAGTTTTGAAAAAGTTCAAAATGGATCGAGCAAAGAAAGGGTTCTTGCTGTACTACAAGGTGTGAAGTTGAGTCGACTCAATGCCCGACCACAGCAGAAGATAGAGAGAAAATGAAAGAAGTTCCTATGCTTCAGCCATAGGCTCTATCATGTATGCAATGTTGTGTACCAGACTGACGTATGCTTAGCAATAAGCTTGGCAGGAAGGTACCAAAGTAATCGAGTGGATCTTTGGACAGCGGTCAAGAACATCTGAAATACGAAAAGGACTAAGGATATGTTTCTCGTATATGGAGGTGACAAAGAGCTAGTCATAAATGGTTACGTCGATGCAAGCTTTGACACGATCCGGACGATTCTAAATCGCAAACCGGATCGTGTTTTTATTAAGCGGTGGAGCTGTAAGTTGGTGCAGTTCTAAACAAAGCGTCGTGGCGGGATCTACATGTGAAGCGGAGTACATACCTGCTTGGAAGCAGCAAATGAAGGAGTGCGGATGAAGGAGTTCATTTCCGATCTAGGTGTAATACCTAGTGCATCGGGACCAATGAAGATCTTACGTGACAATCTGGTGCAATTGCCTTGGCAAAGGAATCCAGATTTCACAAGAGGACCAAGCACATCAAGAGACGCTTCAATTCCATCCGGGACCAAGTCCAGGTGGGAGACATAGAGATTTGCAAGATACATACGGATCTGAATGTTGAAGACCCGTTGACTAAGCCTCTTCCACGAGCAAAACATGATCAGCACCAAGACTCCATGGGTGTTAGAATCATTACTGTGTAATCTAGATTATTGACTCTAGTGCAAGTGGGAGACTGAAGGAAATATGACCTAGAGGCAATAATAAAGTTATTATTTATTTCCTCATATCATGATAAATTTTTATTATTCATGCTAGAATTGTATTAACCGGAAACATGATACATGTGTGAATACATAGACAAACATATAGTCACTAGTATGCCTCTACTTGACTAGCTCATTAATCAAAGATAGTTATGTTTCCTAACCATAGACATGTGTTGTTATTTGATTAATGGGATCACATCATTAGGAGAATGATGTGATTGACATGACCCATTCCGTTAGCCTAGCACTTGATCGTTTAGTATATTGCTATTGCTTTCTTCATGACTTATACATGTTCCCGTAACTATGAGATTATGCAACTCCGTTTACGGAGGAACACTTTGGGTGCTACCAAACGTCACAACGTAATCGGGTGATTATAAAGGAGTACTACAGGTGTCTCCAAAGGTACATGTTGGGTTGGCGTATTTGAGATTAGGTTTTGTCACTCCGATTGTCGGAGAGGTATCTCTGGGCCCTCTCGGTAATGCACATCACTATAAGCCTTGCAAGCAATGTAGCTAATGAGTTAGTTACGGAATGATGCATTACATAACGAGTAAAGAGACTTGCCAGTAACGAGATTGAACTAGGTATTGGATACCGACGATCGAATCTCGGGCAAGTAACATACCGATGACAAAGGGAACAACGTATGTTGTTATGCGGTTTGACCGATAAAGATCTTCGTAGAATATGTAGGAGCCAATATGAGCATCCAGGTTCCGCTATTGGTTATTGACCGAGAATAGTTCTAGTTCATGTCTACATAGTTCTCGAACCCGTAGGATCCGCACGCTTAACGTTACGATGATAGTTTTGTTATGAGTTTATAAGTTTTGATGTACCGAAGATTGTTCGGAGTCCCGGATATGATCACGGACATGACGAGGAGTCTCGAAATGGTCGAGACATAAAGATTGATATATTTGAAGCCTATATTTGGATATCGGAATGGTTCCGGGTGAAATCAGGATTTTACCGGAACACCGGGGGGTTACCGGAACCCTCCCGGGGGCTAATGGGCCTTAGTGGGCCATGAGGAAGAAGAGGAGGGCCGGCCAGGGCAGGCCGCGCGCCCCCTCCCCCCCTAGTCCGAATAGGACAAGGAAGGGGGGGCGGCGCCCCCCTTTCCTCTTTCCCCTTCCCCATTTCCTTCTCCACCAAGGCAAGAGGGGGGAGTCCTACTCCCGGTGGGAGTAGGACTCCTCCAGGCGCACCCCTAGGGGGCCGGCCGCTCCTCCCCCCTCCCTCCTTTATATACGGGGGCAGGGGGGCACCCTAGAACACACAAGTTGATCTACGTGATCGTTCCTTAGCCGTGTGCGGTGCCCCCCTCCACCATATTCCACCTCGATCATATCGTCGCGGAGTTTAGGCGAAGCCCTGCACCGGTAGAACATCATCATCGTCACCACGCCGTCGTGCTGACGGTACTCATCCCCGACACTTTGCTGGATCGGAGTCTGGGGATCGTCATCGAGCTGAACGTGTGCTAAACTCGGAGGTGCCGTACGTTCGGTACTTGGATCGGTCGGATCGTGAAGACGTACGACTACATCAACCGTGTTGTCATAACGCTTCCGCTTACGGTCTACGAGGGTACATGGACAATACTCTCCCCTCTGGTTGCTATGAATCACCATGATCTTGCATGTGCGTAGGAAAAATTTTGAAATTACTACATTCCCCAACACTATAACATGCAAGGGATGGAAAAGACAATTCCCGAGCTCTTCGCAATGCTAAAGGCTGCGGAGGTAGAAATCAAGAAGGAGCATCAAGTGTTGATGGTCAATAAGACCACTAGTTTCAAGAAAAAGGGCAACCGGAAAAAGAAGGGGAACTTCAATACTAACAGCAAAGAAGTTGCTGCTCAAGAGAAGAAACCCAAGTCTAGACCTAAGCCTGAGACTGAGTGCTTCTACTGCAAGCAGACTGGTCACTCGAAGCGGAACTACCCCAAGCAAGGTGAACAAAGGTATATGTGATATACATGTTATTGATGTGTACCTTACTAGAACTCGCATGATAGCCCACAGGTATTTGATCTGGTTACATTGCTAATATTTGCAACTTGAAGCAGGGACTACGGATTAGCGAATACTAGCTAAGGGCGAGGTGACGATGCACGTGGGAAATGGTTCCAAAGTCGATGTGATCGTCGTCGGCACGCTACCTCTACATCTACCTTCGGGATTAGTTTTAGACCTAAATAATTGTTATTTGGTGCCAGCGTTGAGCATGAACATTATATCTGGATCTTGTTTGATGCGAGACGGTTATTCATTTAAATCTGAAAATAATGGTTGTTCTATTTATATGAGTAATATCTTTTATGGTCATGCACCCTTAAAGAGTGGTCTATTTTTGATGAATCTCGATAGTAGTGATACACATATTCATAATGTTGAAGACAAAAGATGCAGAGTTGATAATGATAGTGCAACTTATTTGTGGCACTGCCGTTTAGGTCATATTGGTGTAAAGCACATGAAGAAACTCCATACTGATGGACTTTTGGAATCACTTGATTATGAATCACTTGGTACTTGCGAACCATGCCTAATGGGCAAGATGACTAAAACGTCGTTCTCCGGAACTATGGAGCGAGCAACTGATTTGTTGGAAATCATACATACTGATGTATGTGGTCCAATGAATGTTAAGGCTCGCGGGGGATATCGTTATTTTCTCACCTTCACAGATGATTTGAGCAGATATGGGTATATCTACTTAATGAAACATAAGTCTGAAACATTTGAAAAGTTCAAAGAATTTCAGAGTGAAGTTGAAAATCATCGTAACAACAAAATAAAGTTTCTACGATCTGATCGTGGAGGAGAATATTTGAGTTACGAGTTTGGTTTACATTTGAAGCAATGCGGAATAGTTTCACAACTCACGCCACCCGGAACACCACAACGTAATGGTGTGTCCGAACGTCGTAATCGTACTTTACCAGATATGGTGTGATCTATGATGTCTCTTACTGATTTACCGCTATCGTTTTGGGGTTATGCTTTAGAGACGGCCGCATTCATGTTAAATAGGGCACCATCAAAAATCCGTTGAGACGACGCCTTATGAACTGTGGTTTGGCAAGAGACCAAAGTTGTCGTTTCTTAAAATTTGGGGCTGCGATGCTTATGTGAAAAAGCTTCAACCTGATAAGCTCGAACCCAAATCGGAGAAATGTGTCTTCATAGGATACCCAAAGGAAACTGTTGGGTACACCTTCTATCACAGATCCGAAGGTAAGACATTTGTTGCCAAGAATGGATCCTTTCTAGAGAAGGAGTTTCTCTCGAAAGAAGTGAGTGGGAGGAAAGTAGAACTTGATGAGGTAACTATACCTGCTCCTTTATTTGAAAATAGTTCATCACAGAAACCGGTTCCTGTGACGACTACACCAATAAGTGAGGAAGCTAATGACGATGATCATGAAACTTCAGATCAAGTTACTATAGAACCGCGTAGGTCAACCAGAGTAAGATCCGTGCCAGAGTGGTACAGTAATCCTATTTTGGAGGTTATGTTACTTGACCATGGCGAACCTACGAACTATGAGGAAGCGATGATGAGCCCAGATTCTGCAAAATGGCTTGAGGCCATGAAATCTGAGATGGGATCCATGTATGAGAACAAATTGTGGACTTTGGTTGACTTGCCCGATGATCGGCAAGCCATCGAGAATAAATGGATCTTCAAGAAGAAGACTGACGCTGATGGTAATGTTACTGTCTACAAAGCTCGACTTGTTGCAAAAGGTTTTCGACAAGTTCAAGGGGTTGACTACAATGAGACTTTCTCACCCGTAGCGATGCTTAAGTCTGTCCGAATCATGTTAGCAATTGCCACATTTTATGATTATGAAATTTGGCAAATGGATGTCAAAATTGCATTCCTGAATGGATTTCCGGAAGAAGAGTTGTATATGATGCAACCAGAAGGTTTTGTCAATCCAAAGGATGCTAACAAAGTGTGCAAGCTCCAGCGATCCATTTATGGACTGGTGCAAGCCTCTCGGAGTTGGAATAAATGCTTTGATAGTGTGATCAAAGCATATGGTTTTATACAGACTTTTGGAGAAGCCTGTTGTCGGTGTCAAAACCGGCGGATCTCGGGTAGGGGGTCCCGAACTGTGCATCTAGGCGGATGGTAACAGGAGACAAGGGACACGATGTTTTTACCCAGGTTCGGGCCGTCTCGATGGAGGTAATACCCTACTCCTGCTTGATTAATATTGATGATATGGGTAGTACAAGAGTGGATCTACCACGAGATCAAGGAGGCTAAACCCTAGAAGCTAGCCTATGGTATGATTGTTGTTGTGTCCTATGGACTAAAACCCTCCGGTTTATATAGACACCGGATAGGTTAGGGTTACACAGAGTCGGTTACAATGGTAGGAGTTCTACATATCCGTATCGCCAAGCTTTCCTTCCACGCCAAGCAAAGTCCCATCCGGACACGGGACGAAGTCTTCAATCTTGTATCTTCATAGTCCAGGAGTCCGGCCAACGGTGATAGTTCGGCTATCCAGACACCCCCTAATCCGGGACTCCCTCAGTAGCCCCTGAACCAGGCTTCAATGACGATGAGTCCGGCGCGTTGATTGTCTTCGGCATTGCGAGGCGGGTTCCAAATTCCATATACCTGTCGAACAGTGTCCGGCTTCTGATAAATGCTGCGCTCCTTGGCTTCTGCACCCAACAATGGCCATCTTCCACGTGTTTGAATGAATGCGAAAGGCCAGGGTATTTTTACAATTACCCCCTTAGCTGTGCAAATGAGCTGCCTATAAAAGGGGCGAGGATCTAGATCTGAGTCACCATCCCTCCTTCATGAGCTTTCATCGGGCGCCCGACCAAAGCCCATTCCATCATGGACGGTCGACGCTCCTCCTCTCTCGCCCGGCGCTCAGCACAGAATTGGGAGAGATGCTCGATCCGCATAGCGAGCTAGTTATACTCCAAACCAAGGGATTTCTTCCCCGGCCTTCATGGTTCCGGTTCGAACCGGACTCGCCACCTACAAGGGCGGAAAGCAAGCGGAGAGTGCCCCCGGTCCTTCTAAAGGAGAGCGGGTCTGCTTCATCTCTTATCTAGTAAGAGGACTCGGATTTCCAATCCATCCGTTTCTCCGGGGGCTCTTGGTGTTCTACGGCCTCCAGTTGCACCATCTTACGCATGCCTCCATTTTGCACATTGCGGGCTTCGTGGCCCTCTGCGAGCTGTTCTTGGCGTCGAGGCTCATTTCGGGCTGTGGAAGAGATTATTCTGCCTAGTACCCGTTCTCATGAGGGGTCAATATATCAAGTGGGCGGCCGAGCTATGACGCATCGCGGGACGGATACCTATCGGAACCCCAAAGAAGGCTTCAAGACTGGCCTTGAATGGTTTTATATGGAGGGCGTCCGCTGCGGATCCTGTTCGGATCGGCCTTCCGGAGTTCAGCAATGCTCCTCTGAAGAAGCGCCTAAGCTGGCGCCCCGGAGGGAAGATGACAAGGGCGTCCTCTATTTGATGAGCGAATAAGGTTCTTGGCTCATGCGGATTAACCATGATTGGAGTCATGGCAATCTGCATTATGAGGGGTGCAGCCGCACCAATATAGGGGCCACCCTATGTGGGACTTCAGCGGGAGGACGGCGCCACCCGCCATGGCCGCAAAGGGCGGGATCGGTCACCGAACTGGTGAAGATCTTGTGCGCTATGTACAAAGGGAGGAGGAGGATTTCCTCCGCGTCAATCCACTGAAAGAGTTTTCTTCGAATAATCCTCGAAGCTGGGTAAGCAAACATCTTTGCGACCTGTCTGATCCATGTTCCCGTGGTTAAATATCTCATTTCATGGTTTTTGCGCAGGAACTGCGCCGGACTGTGGAGAAGATACACAGCCCGCCCCACAACCCGAGGATCCGGAGCGGTCCCTCGATCCGACCTCCGAAGAGGATCCGGACATAAAGGTGGAGTTGATCGACGGGGTGTTCTACCAACTTAGCATCGACAATGCTTTGGTTGCCATTATGGCCGATTACCCCGGAATACTTCCAGCCTCACAGGTAACTGAGACCGAGGTCCCAAAATCCTGATAATGACCCACCCATGCATATTTTTGATCACCGTATACCAATGGTGTTTCGCAGGGTACCTTGAGGCAGAAGCCGAGCTCAAGGCGGCTGGCCAACAAAGGGCAGTCGCCCCGCAGTTAAAAAGAAGTGCGGTCCGGATCGAAACTCCGCCGCAACGGTATGGCGTGTCACCATACTCCCATGATTGATTCCTGGAAGGCGTACTAACGCTGGTGCTCTTTTCAGGAAAAAGAGCACTCGCCGGACTGAGTCCGGAGAGGTTGCCAATCGAACCTTCACCGGACAGGCTTCAAAGCCGGGTCCGGAGGCTGAGGCGAGCACGAGACGTGCGTCGGATGCCCCTCCGAGAGAGGATGCCGACAGGTTGTCCGCCACCAACTCCGAGGTGGAGGCGCCTTGAATCACAGGCGCCACGGACAGTTCTTCGTGGACGTGTTTCTCCCAAGAGGCCTTGAATGCCTTCGATTCGGGAGATGCGCACCTCCGTGCCGCTCAAGATGGTCTAGCCAGAGCCACGGAGCAGTATATAAAGGACATACGGGTAAGGAAATTTGACATTTTATATATGTAAGTAGCCCCCGAGACTTAAAGTAGTTAGAATAACTGATTTAAGGATCATTTGTTATGCAGGATCTTACAGAAAAGAATACCCGACTGTCCCAGGAGCTTGAAGACTGCAAGGCCCAACTTGAGGCCACACTAGCCACTACGGGAGGAGCCACAGAGACCCCCTCTGGTAATATACGCTTCAAAAGATAAATAGTTTATGAAGTGCGGCGTGTGTGTAAATCTGACAAAAATATTGCAGATGGCGCCGGACTAGATCCGGATAAGCAGCAGCTCTTGCGCCAGCTAAAGGCCAGCGAGGCGTGCTTACGAGTGCGGCGCAGAGAAAAATAGCCTCAAGACGCCAACACCAAGCTGGGCGAGGAACTAAAGGATGTTCGTGCCCAGTTGTCTGACTCCGTAAAGGAGAACTGGCGGCTTCGTCGCGGCATTTTTAGTAAGTGCTTGAACGAACTTTGAAAGAGTTCGGCGAGGAAGGCGACTAACATAAACATGTATGTAGGTTTGCTCACAGGCCGTCCTGAGGAGGAGATGCCCAGTTCTTCGGGTGATCTTCTTCCCGAACTGCGTCAGCTGCACGAACGAGTCCGGCAGGTGATGAAAGGCATTGGCCGAGCCTTGTGGCCATCTATCTCCCCGCCTCAAGGCATTGGGGAGCTGGCGAGCATCTTCAAAGAGCACGGCGGCGCTTCCGGCTATGGAAGATATCGGCCTGCCGTCAAAGCGCCGAGGAGGCACAGGCCATGGTAAAGACGCGGTACACAGGTGACCCAAACCACATGGCGAGGTCGGACTGTGGGGCTGATGGGATAGAGATCCTGTAAGTTAGTGTACGGCCAAGTAGAATTGGCCGCCAAGTATTCTCAGCAAGATTGTAAATTAGATAGCCTGTTAGATGGCATTGAGGAGGAATACAATGAGTCAAGTTGACTTTGTAAATAAATATGACATGAAAAATGTCTTCTAGCCGGATTGTAGATCGTTTGTCATAGCGGACCTTTTCGCTTCAACCTCAGGACCCTATAGTCCGGAGTGTGTCCGAATACCTTCGTGGTTATATAAGAACCATGGTATGCATGGAGACAAGGCGTAGGGGTCATTACTGCTGTATCAGACAAGTGCCCAACTAGTTATGTTATATTACATGGGTAGTAAGAAACATCTTCCAGGGAGAATAGTTCCGTTAAGGGTTCCTTTCGCTGGGATGCATGCCCTAAAGTGCATGTCAAAGCTGCTATGAAAGCAGAAAATCATCTGGGGGCAGATGGGTAAATAATTAAAAATCATCTTTTAGTTCACCGACCGAATATTCCCTTAAGAACGCTAGCTTTGGCTTCACCTAGTCTGAGGTACACATCCGGCTGACCGGCAAGTAATAATCGCAGAGGTGCTCCCTTTACCACCTAGCCGAACAATCGGGAACGTAGGGGTAAGCACAGGAGCCAGGCAACCCAGCTTGGCCAAAACTTAAGTCATGACGATGCATATAATGGTGAATAAAAGGTACATGCGGAAGTTTAACGCATGTGTTGGGCATAAAGCCCGTATAAATAAGCTTCTGTTAAAGAAGCCCCCATGTATAATGAGCGCGGACAGCGCGTCAAATATGTGCGAACAAAGCGCAAAACGAGCCTCTAGAGGCTACAAAAAAGAAGGAGGAGGAAGGAGAGAAATAAAAGACAGCAAAAATAAAAAATGTGGACGGAGGAAGGAGACGAACTTGGAGTCCGACACTTAGGCGTAGAATCTTTGTAGACGGGCTGCGTTCCATGGGTTCGGCTCGAGTCGGTTATCCGATGCGTTTCGCAGACGGTACGCTCCTCCGGTCAGGACCTGGTCGATGATGAAGGGACCTTCCCATTTGGGCTTGAGTTTGTCCTTTTTCTTGTCCGGCAGGCGTAGAACTAGTTCGCCAACGTTATAACATTTGGCCCGTACTTCCCTGCTTTGATATCTTCGAGCCTGCTGTTGGTAGAATGCGGAACGAGCTTTTGCCACGTCGTGCTCCTCCTCCAATGCGTCCAAACTTTCCTGCCGATCGAGCTCGGCTTCTCTTTCTTCGTACATGCGCACGCGAGGTGAGTCATGTATTATGTTGCAGGGCAAGACTGCCTCTGCGCCGTACACCATAAAATATGGTGTGAATCCGGTAGTACGATTTGGCGTGGTCCGCAGCCCCCATAGTACGGAGTCGAGCTCCCCACCCAGTGTGTGTTAGATTCCTTGAGGGACCGCACTAGTCTGGGTTTAATGCCGCTCATGATTAGACCATTTGCTCGTTCGACTTGGCCGTTTGTTTGAGGGTGATAGACTGAGGCGTAATCGAGCTTGATGCCCATGTTTTTGCACCATAATTTGACCTCATCGGCTGTGAAGTTGGTGCCGTTATCGATGATATCTTGTGGGGACACCGTAACGGTGCACTACCCCTGATATGAAGTCTATCACTGGTCCGGATTCGGCCGTTTTAACAGGCTTGGCCTCTATCCATTTGGTGAATTTATCCACCATGACCAATAGATATTTTTGCTTGTGGGTTCCTCCCTTAAGGGGTCCAACCATGTCAAGCCCCGGACATGAACGGCCGGTGATGGGTATAGTTTTGAGGCGGTGGGTGGCATGTGGCTTTAGTTAGCAAAAGCTGGCAACCGACGATCGTTGGACTAAATCCTCATGATCTGCCCGAGTCGTCGGCCAATAAAATCCTGTACGGAAGGCCTTGCCTACAAGGGCCGGGCTGCGGCGTGGTGCCCACCCAGTCCGGCATGAATTTCAGCCAAGAGGTTGCGCCCTTCCTCTTCGGAGATACACCTTTGAAGGACTCCAGTAGTGCTTTTCTTATAAAGCTCTCCCTCGTGGACTTTATAGGCTTTAGATCGCCGTACTATGCAGCGAGCCTCATTTTGGTCTTCGGGGAGTTCCTTCCTAGTTAGGTAGGCTAGGAATGGTTCCGTCCACGGGGCGATAACCGCCATTATTTCATGAGCGGAGGGTGTTATCTCGGGGCGAGCCTCTGATTGTGTCGAGTGTTTGGCGTCAGCAAAGGCGGTTGGGTCGGATTGTTATTGCGGACTCCCCTTCCCATAGTACGGATGGCTTGAACAGCCGTTCTAGAAAGATATTGGGTGGGACAGCATCGCGTTTTGCACTGGTGCGTGCCAATATATCCACCGCTGGTTGTTATCCGGGCTATATGATGAAATTCGAGCCCTTGAACCGGCTGACATTTTAGGACCGCATTGCGGTATGCTGCCATTTTGGATCTTTGGCATCAAAGTCTCCGTTTATTTGAGATATTGCGAGGTTCGAATCGCGCACCTCTAGGCGTTGAATGCCCATGGAGACTGCCATCCGGAGGCCGTGCAGAAGGGCCTCATATTCGGCTGCGTTGTTGGAGTCTGTATACATTATCTGAAGGACGTATTGGACTGTGTCCCCGGTTGGGGGCGTCAGGACGACGCCAGCCCCCAAGCCGGCCAACATTTTGGAGCCGTCAAAGTGCATGATCCAATTGGAGTATGCGTCGTACTCTTTAGGGAGTTCGCCTTCGGTCCATTCGGCCACGAAGTCGGCTAAAACCTGCGACTTGATAGCTCGTCGTGGCTTGTAGGTTATGTCGAATGGAAGGAGATCTATGGCCCATTTAACAATCCGGCCCGTCGCGTCGCGGTTGTTTATAATGTCATTAAGAGGTACTTCGGAGGCTACCGTTATCGAACACTCTTGAAAGTAGTGTCGTAGCTTCCGGGATGCCATGAACATCGCGTATGCTATCTTTTGATAGTGTGGGTACCGGGACTTGCATGGAGTTAGGACAGTGGACACATAGTAAACCGGTTTTTGAAGAGGGAATCGGTGCCCGTCCGTTTCTCGTTCGACAACGAGCACCGCGCTGACAACTTGATGTGTTGCGGCGATATATAATAGCATTAGTTCGCCCACGTTGGGCGTGGGCAAGACCGGATTTCTTGCCAAAATGGCCTTTATTTCTTCGAGTCCGGCCGTGGCGGCCTCCGTCCACTCGAAGTGTTCGGTGCGCCGGAGGAGGCGGTAAAGAGGTAACGCCTTTTCTCCCAAATGGGAAATAAAGCGGCTTAGAGCCGCTACGCATCCCGTCAATTTTTGTATTTGTTTGAGGTCTTTTGGAATATCCAATTGTGACAGAGCTCGGATCTTGGCTGGATTTGCTTCAATTCCTCTACCGGACACAATGAAGCCCATGAGCTTTCCGGCTGGAACGCCGAAGACGCATTTTTCCGGATTGAGCTTGATGTCATATTTTCAAAGATTGTCGAATGTGAGCCTCAGGTCGTCTACTAAAGTTTCGACGTGCTTGGTTTTTGCGACCACGTCATCTACATATGCCTCCACTGTTTTGCCGATCTGGTTTGCCAGACATGTCTGAATCATGTGCTGATATGTTGCGCCGGCGTTTTTGAGCCCAAAGGGCATTATGTTGAAGCAGAACGGGCCGTATGGAGTGATGAATGATGTTGCAGCTTGGTCTGGCTCCGCCATCTTGATTTGGTGGTAGCCAGAGTACGCGTCGAGGAAGCACAATGAGTCGTGTCCTGCTGTAGCGTCAATAATTTGATCAATTCGGGGGAGGGGGAAGGGATCCTTTGGGCAAGCCTTATTAAGGTCTTTAAAATCAACACATAGGCGCCAGGATTTATCCTTCTTTGGTACCATCACCAGGTTCGCTAGCCAGTCCGGATGTTTTATATCTCTAGTGAATCCGGCTTCCAAAAGTTTGGCTAGCTCCTCTCCCATGGCCTGTCTCTTGGGTTCGGAAAAGCGCCGAAGCGCTGTTTGGTAGCTTGAATCCTTTGAGGATATTTAGGCTGTGCTCGGCCACCGGCGTGGGATTCTGGCATGTCGAAGGGTGTCGAGCAAAGATGTCCCATTTTCTTGTAGAAATTCTCGTAGTCTGGCGTCTACATCAGGGTTTAATTGTGCCCCAATGGAGGCCGTCTTTGCAAGGTCCGTTGGGTGGACTTGGAATTTGACTATTTCATCCGCTGGTTTAAAAGAAGTGGACTTGGATCTTTTATCAAGTATCACATCGTCCCTGTTCACCGTGGAGCGCATCGCGGTGAGTTCCTCAGCCGCTAGGGCCGGATAGTGCCTCGAGGGCTAGTGCGGCTGTCTTGTTTTCCGCGCGGAGTGCTATGTTCGGATCACTAGCAAGAGTGATGATTCCGTTAGGTCCGGGCATTTTAAGCTTCATGTACCCATAATGGGGTATAGCTTGAAAAATTGTGAATGCCTCTCGTCCTAATAAAGCATGATATCCGCTGTTGAGCAGGGCCACTTGAAATGTGACCTCCTCCGACCTGTAATTGTCCGCGAGCGAACACTACGTCGATGTGATTTTTCCTGTGCAGCATGCTTCCGGCTAGGGATTATTCCTCTAAAGGTTGTGCTGCTTCGCTCAATGCGGTTCCATCTATTTCCATTTTTCGGAGGGTTTCCTCATAGATGAGGTTTAGTCGCTGCCGCCATCCATGAGTACCTTAGTAAGGCTAAAGCCGTCCACTATCGGGCCGAGAACCAATGCGGCTGGTGCTCGGGCTGTTCGAATTTAGGTTCGTCGCTGGCATTAAAGCTAATAGCCGTGTCACTCCATGGATTTATTTTTGCTACTTGGTAGACTTGGCAAGGTTGCGGAGTGTTCGTTTGCATGTTATTTGATGCGAAAGTCTCAAGACTATTAACACCGTCTTGGTGTTGCTGGGCTGGGATTCGAAGCTAGAAGCTCTTCGCCACTTTTGGCCACTGCCGTAGTATCCAACATGCTCGAAGGCTATGAGTTGGAGTGGCACCCTCGTGCTATGAATTTTGCAGGTCCATTTAGCCAATCCTCGAAGCGGTTCCGTACCCTTTAGGGGTTTTGGTTTTTGCTATTTGACCAGGTGCTTGATAATGATGCACCCTTTTGTTTCGGACTAGGATGTATTGGGGCGGATTATCCCAAAATTTACTTTCGGTTTTCAGACGCTCTCCATCGCACAATACTTTTGTACTATGGTCACCAAGTCAGCAAAGCGTGTAATTTAAATGACGACTTATGGCGTTTAGGATTCCCTTGTCCGTGCAATTATTGCAGACAATTGGGATTCGTCCTCCTCTCGGCGATCCTTTATCCTGTTCAAAACCAGGAGGAATCGGCCTAGTAATGATGTAATTGTTTCAGCGGGCTCTTGCGAATTCGAGAGAGATCGCTAATGTTTGGGTGGCGGGTGGAACTAGATCCGGAACCCCGTCCAATTTAGGACTCGGGGCGAAGTTTCGAACTTCGGAAGTTTGGATTTTTGAGTGTTATCAATGAGTCCAACCCGCCGCCTGACTTTAACTTCAGGGCTTGATCGACATCCGTCCCTCTGCGGGAATCCGGCATGGAGGGATCGGGAATCCGGACGTAGCTAGTCCTTAAGATAGAAGAAGAATTGCCGCATTGCTCCTCTATCACGGCAACATGATGGGTAGCCTGGGGAGAGTTGATCTCTCTCAGATCGGTTTTAGGCCTGATCCGGTCGTAGTCTGTGGCGACTCCCAGGGCGGCGACGCGATCCAAGAGCTCGTTTATGCAGGATAGCTTGATCGGATCTAACTGTTCAGCAAGTTCCGAACTAACATGGAGATTGGTTTCGATGACTCGAGAGGTCATCGTCGGCGCGATGGCCGAACTAGTGGTCATGAGAAAACCGCCTAGCCGAAGAGTCTGACCAGTGGCCAAGGCTTCTTTGGCGATGGTATCGTCTTTAAAGGCGAGATGAGGCATCCTACCTGATGGCGACGGCACAGAGGAACTCTCAATGAAAGCACCAATGTCGGTGTCAAAACCGGCGGATCTCGGGTAGGGGGTCCCGAACTATGCGTCTAGGCGGATGGTAACAGGAGACAAGGGACACGATGTTTCTACCCAGGTTCGGGCCCTCTCGATGGAGGTAATACCCTACTCCTGCTTAATTAATATTGATGATATGGGTAGTACAAGAGTGGATCTACCACGAGATCAAGGAGGCTAAGCCCTAGAAGCTAGCCTATGGTATGATTGTTGTTGTGTCCTACGGACTAAAACCCTTCGGTTTATATAGACACCGGATAGGTTAGGGTTACACAGAGTCGGTTACAATGGTAGGAGATCTACATATCGGTATCGCCAAGCTTGCCTTCCACGCCAAGGAAAGTCCCATCCGGACACGGGACGAAGTCTTCAATCTTGTATCTTTATAGTCCAGGAGTCCGGCCAACGGTGATAGTTCGGCTATCTGGACACCCCCTAATCCGGGACTCCCTCACCTGTATTTACAAGAAAGTGAGTGGGAGCTCTGTAGAATTTCTAATATTATATGTGGACGACATATTATTGATCGGAAATGATATAGAATTTCTGGATAGCATAAAAGGATACTTGAATAAAAGTTTTTCAATGAAAGACCTCGGTGAAGGTGCTTACATATTAGGCATCAAGATCTATAGAGATAGATCAAGACGCTTAATTGCACTTTCACAAAGTACATACCTTGATAAAGTTTTGAAAAAGTTCAAAATGGATCAAGCAAAGAAAGGGTTCTTGCCTGTAATATAAGGTGTGAAATTGAGTCAGACTCAATGCCCGACCACTGCAGAAGATAGAGAGAAAATGAAAGAAGTTCCCTATGCTTCAGCCATAGGCTCTATCATGTATGCAATGCTGTGTACCAGACCTGATGTGTGCCTTGCTATTAGTTTAGTAGGGAGGTACCAAAGTAATCCAGGAGTGGATCACTGGACAGCGGTCAAGAACATCCTGAAATACCTGAAAAGGACTAAGGATATGTTTCTCATTTATGGAGGTGACAAAGAGCTAGTCGTAAATGGTTACGTCGATGCAAGCTTTGACACTGATCCGGACGATTCTAAATCGCAAACCAGATACGTGTTTATATTGAACGGTGGAGCTGTCAGTTGGTGTAGTTCTAAACAAAGCGTCGTAGCAGGATCTACATGTGAAGCGGAGTACATAGCTGCTTCGGAAGCAGCAAATGAAGGAGTCTGGATGAAGGAGTTCATATCCGATCTAGGTGTCATACCTAGTGCATCGCGTCCAATGAAAATCTTTTCTGACAATACTGGTGCAATTGCCTTGGCAAAGGAATCCAGATTTCACAAGAGAACCAAGCACATCAAGAGACGCTTCAATTCCATCCGGGACCAAGTCCAGGTGGGAGACATAGAGATTTGCAACATACATACGGATCTGAATGTTGCAGACCCGTTGACTAAACCTCTTCCACGAGCAAAACATGATCAACACCAAGGCTCCATGGGTGTTAGAATCATTACTGTGTAATCTAGATTATTGACTATAGTGCAAGTGGGAGACTGAAGGAAATATGCCCTAGAGGCAATAATAAAGTTATTATTTATTTCCTCATATCATGATAAATGTTTATTATTCATGCTAGAATTGTATTACCCGGAAACATAATACATGTGTGAATACATAGACAAACATAGTGTCACTAGTATGCCTCTATTTGACTAGCTCGTAAATCAAAGGTGGCTAAGTTTCCTAACCATAGACATGAGTTGCCATTTGATTAACGAGATCACATCATTAGGAGAATGATGTGATTGACTTGACCCATTCCGTTAGCTTAGCACTTGATCGTTTAGTATGTTGCTATTGCTTTCTTCATGACTTATACATGTTCCTATAACTATGAGATTATGTAACTCCCACTTACCGGAGGAACACTTTGTGTGCTACCAAACGTCACAATGTAACTGGGTGATTATAAAGGTGATCTACAGGTGTCTCCAAAGGTACTTGTTGAGTTGACGTATTTCCAGATTAGGATTTGACACTCCGATTGTTGGAGAGGTATCTTTGGGCCCTCTCGTTAATGCACATCACTACAAGCCTTGCAAGCAATGTAGCTAATGAGTTAGTTACGAGATGATGCATTACGTAACGAGTAAAGAGACTTGCCGGTAACGAGATTGAACTAGGTATTGGATAACAACGATCGAATCTCGGGCAAGTAACATACCGATGACAAAGGGAACAATGTATGTTGTTATGCGGTTTGACCGATAAAGATCTTCGTAGAATATGTAGGAGCCAATATGAGCATCCAGGTTCTGCTATTGGTTATTGACCAGAAACATGTCTCGGTCATGTCTACATAGTTCTCGAACCCGTAGGGTCCGCACGCTTAAGGTTTCGTTGACAGTTTTATTATGAGTTTATGAGTTTTGATGTACCGAAGGTTGTTCGGATTCCCGAATGTGATCACGGACTTAACGAGGAGTCTCGAAATGGTCGAGACATAAAGATCGATATATTGGACGACTATATTTGGACACTGGAAAGGTTCCGGGTGAGATTGGGACAATACCGGAGCTCCGGGAGGTTATCAGAACCCCCCGGGAGGTATATGGGCCTTATTGGGCCTTAGTGGAAAGGAGGGGAAAGGAAAAAGGGAGGGGGCGCCCCCCCAAGCCCAATCCGACCATTGGGGGCCCCCCTTTCCTTCCTCCCTCCTTCCTCTTCCTTCCCTCTCCCTCTCCTAATAGGAAAAGGGGGAGTCCTACTCCCGGTGGGAGTTGGACTCCCCCCCTAGGGCGCGCCACCCCCTTGGTCGGTCCCCTCCTCTCCTCCTTTATATACGGTGGAGGGGGCACCCCATAGACACAACAATTAATCATTGATCTCTTAGCCGTGTGCGGTGCCCCCCTCCACCATAGTCCTCCTTGATAATATCATAGCGGTGCTTAGGCGAAGCCCTGCGACGGTAGAACATCAAGACCGTCACCACGCCATCGTGCTGACGAAACTCTTCCCCGACATTCTGCTGGATCGGAGTACGGGGAACGTCATCGAGCTGAACGTGTGCAAGAACTCGGAGGTGTCGTAGTTTCGGTGCTGATCGGTCGGGCCGTGAAGACGTACGACTACATCAACCGTGTTGTGCTAACGCTTCCTCTTTCGGTCTACGAGGGTACGTGGACACACTCTCCCCTCTCGTTGCTATGCATCACTATGATCTTGCGTGTGCGTAGGAAATTTTTTGAAATTACTACGTTCCCCAACATTGAAGGGGGCGAATATATCTTAATGCTATGGTTGGGTTTTACCTTAATGAACGTTAGTAGTTGCGGATGCTTGCTAATAGTTGCAATCATAAGTGCATAGAATTCCAAGTCAGGGATGACATGTTAGCAGTGGCCTCTCCCACATAAAACTTGCTATCGATCTAGTAAAGTAGTCAATTGCTTAGGCACAATTTCGCAACTCCTACCACCACTTTTCCACACTCGCTGTACTAACTTTATTGCTTCTTTACCTAAAACAGCCCCTAGTTTTTATTTACGTGCTCTTTTTATTCTTGCAAACCTATCCCGTTACACCTACAAAGTACTTCTAGTTTCATACTTGTTCTAGGTAAAGCGAATGTTAAGCATGCGTAGAGTTGTATCGGTGGTCGATAGAACTTGAGGGAATATTTGTTCTACCTTTAGCTCCTTGTTGGGTTCGACACTCTTACTTATCGAAAGAGGCTACAATTGATCCCTATACTTGTGGGCTATCAAGACCTTTTTCTAGCGTCGTTGCCGGGGAGCAATAGCGTGGGGTGAATATTCACGTGTGTGCTTGTTTGCTTTATCACTAAATAGTTTTTATTTTATGTTCTAAGTTGTTTTCTATCTTTAGTTATGGGTAGGAAACGCAAAATACCAAAAAAATTAATTGTACCTACTAAACCAATGGTTGAAGAACCACTCAAAATCTATCATACTGTTGAAGCTTTTTACTTGGATCATCTTCGATCACTATGTGCTCGTGCTGAAACCACAACTAGCTTAGTTGAGGGAAAATCTTTAGATGAGCATGCTTGTTATGTGCGATGCCGCTTATCTCAAAAAGGGAAACATTTACTGGATCAAATTCATCGTTTGCAATGTGATGCTTGGAATTTATGTGAAATATATGATTTTACTTGTTGTTCTGAAGACCCTAAGAAACACCTTCCCTACCAATGTGAGTTTAGTGATAATGGAATCGTATCTTCGTATGCTAAGGGTGTTTATAATTACTATGATATTCAACAAATTGAAGAATTTGTTGCTTTTAAGGGTGCTTATGAAATTGCTTCTTTGATTGAAATGTATGGTGCCACTCTTTACAAATCTAAAAAAATTGCCATACTTAAATATTGTTATGATAGTTATGCTTCTAATGCCTATGTTAAACCATATATTGAGGACTCCTCCGCTGTCCAAGAAGAGATTAACATTTTGCAGGAGTATATGGAAGAAGAAATTGATGAAACTGTGAGCTCGTTGGATGAAAAAGATGATGAGGAGAGCGAAGAACAAGAGGAAGAATGGATTAGCTACCCGTGCCCACCTTCTAATGAGAGTAACCCTCCAACTCATACATTGTTTAATGTCCCTTCATTCTTACCGAAGGATGAATGCTATGATAATTGCTATGATCCCGTTGACTCATTTGAAATATCCCTTATTGATGAACTTGATGCTTGCTATTCTTGTGGCCAAGATGCCAATATGAATTATGCTTATGGATATGAACTTGCTATTGTTCCTTATGTTAAACATGAAATTGTTTCTATTGTACCCACACATGATAGTCCTCTTATCTTTTTGAATTCTCCAAACTACACTATATCGGAGAAGTTTGCACTTATTAAGGATTATATTGATGGGTTGCCATTTACCGTTGCACATGATGATTTTGATGAATATAATATGCATGTGCTTGCTGCTCCTACTTGCAATTATTATGAGAGAGGAACTACATCTCCGCCTCTTTATGTTTCCAACATGATAGAATTGCAAGAAACTACTTATGCTATGTATCGGCCTTTACTTGATGTTCATGAATTGTTCTTTTATGACATGCCGATGCATAGGAAGAGAGTTAGACTTCATTGTTGCATGATATATGTTACTTTGTGCTCACTACTAAATCACAAATCATTGTTAATTAAAATTGGCTTTGATATACCTTGGGATCCGGGTGGATCCTTTACTTGAGCACTATATGCCAAGCTTAATGGCTTTAAAGAAACGCTGCCAGGGAGACAACCCGGAAGTTTTAGAGATTCATTTATTTCTGTTAAGTGCTTTTATAAAGTACAATCCCATTGTATTATAAAAATAATGTGCCAAGATTTGCCTTTAGGATGTTTACATTGCTTGTTGGTTTGTGCGGTGCAAAACAGAAACTTTGAATGTAGTGCGTGATTTTACATTTTTTACTGGAATGTCAAACGGTTCTGAAACATTTTGCACTGTCTTTCCATACAAATTTTTTATTTTTCCTAATTTTTTCAGAATTTTTGGAGTACCAGAAGTATGGTGAATGTTCACATTACTACAGACTGTCCTGTTTAAGACAGATTCTGTTTTTGATGCATGGTTTGTAGTTTTGTTGAAACTATCGATTTCTATCAGTGGATTAAGCCATGGAAAAGTTATATTACAGTAGCTACAATGAAAAAACAAAATATGAATTGGTTTTCAACAGTACTTAGAGTAGTGATTTGCTTTACTATACTAACGAATCTACCGAGCTTTCTGTTGAGTTTTGTGTGGATGAAGTGATCAAAGATAGAGGAGGTCTCGATACGAGGAGAAGAAGGAGAGGGAAGAGATCAAGCTTGGGGATGCCCAAGGAACCCCAAGTAAATATTCAAGGAGACTCAAGCATCTAAGCTTGGGGATGCCCCGGAAGGCATCCCATCTTTCTTCAACAAGTATCGGTATGTTTTCAGTTTCATTTCATTCATGTGATATGTGCAAATCTTGGAGCGTCTTTTGCATTTAGTTTTCACTTTTCTTTCATGCACCATGCTGGTATGAGATAGTCCATGGTTGATTTATAGAATTCTCATTGCACTTCACTTATATATTTTGAGTATGGCTTTATAGAATGCTTTATGTGCGTCACTTATATCATTTGAAGTTTGGATTGCCTGTTTCCCTACACATAGAAAAACGCCATTTGTAGAATGCTCTTTTGCTTCACTTATATTTGTTAGAGCATGGGCATATCTTTTGTAGAAAGAATTAAACTCTCTTGCTTCACTTATATCTATTTAGAGAGTTGACAGGAATTGGTCATTCACATGGTTAGTCATAAAATCCTACATAAACTTGTAGATCGTTGAATATGATATGTTTAATTCCTTGCAATAGTTTTGCGATATAATGATGCTAATATGTGGGAAGTACTAGTGAATGATTGTGGTTTAGTAAAAATATTGGTGTTAAGGTTTGTGATTCCCGAAGCATGCATGTATGGTCTCCTAACTATGTAACCAAATTGGCGCGCATTGTATTTTGATTGTTTATCTTTGCGTGAAGGTCGAGGGCGCGCGATGGTTAACTCCTACCAACCTCCCCCCTAGGAGCATGCGTCGTAGTATTTTTCTTCGAGGGCTAATAGATTTTTTGCAATAAGTATGTGAGTTCTTTATGACTAATGTTGAGTCCATGAATTATACGCACTCTCACCCTTCCATCATTGCTAGCCTCTTCAGTACCGTCCATTGCCCTTTCTCACCTCGAGAGTTGGTGCAAACTTCGCCGGTGCATCCAAACCCCGTGATACGATACGCTCTATCACACATAAGCATCCTTATATCTTCCTCAAAACAGCCACCATACCTACCTATCATGGCATTTCCATAGCCATTCCGAGATATATTGCCATGCAACTTCCATCATCATCATATACATGACTTGAGCATTTATTGTCATATTGCTTTGCATGATCGTAAGATAGCTAGCATGATGTTTTCATGGCTTGTCCATTTTTTGATTTCAATGCTATGCTAGATCATTGCACATCCTGGTACACCGCCGGAGGCATTCATAAAGAGTCACAATTTTGTTCTAGTATCGAGTTGTAATATTGAGTTGTAAGTAAACAAAAGTGTGATGATCATCATTATTAGAGCATTGTTCCATGTGAAGAAAGGATGATGGAAGCTATGATTCCCTCACAAGTTGGGAATGAGTCTCCGGACTTTACAAAAAAAATAGGCCAAATAAGCCCACAAAAAAATAAAAGAGGCCAAAGAAGCCCACCAAAAAAACAAAAAAACAAAACAAAACAAAACAAAACAAAAATGAGAGAAAAAGAGAGAAGGGGCAATGCTACTATCCTTTTACCACGCTTGTGCTTCAAAGTAGCACCATGTTCTTCATATAGAGAGTCTCTTGAGTTATCACTTTCATATACTAGTGGGAATTTTCATTATAGAACTTGGCTTGTATATTCCGATGATGGGCTTCCTCAAATGCACGAGGTCTTCATGAGCAAGAAAGTTGGATGCACACCAACTTAGTTTCCAGTTTGAGCTTTCATACACTTATAGCTCTTAGTGCATCTGTTGCATGGCAATCCCTACTCCTCGCAATGACATCAATCGATGGGCATCTCCATAGCCAGTTGATTAGCCGCGTTGATGTGAGACTTTCTCCCTTTTTTTCCACACAACCTCCATCATCATATTCTATTCCACCAATAGTGCTATGTCCATGGCTCACGCTCATGTATTGCGTGAATAGTTGAAAAGGTTCGAAAAAGTAAAGTATGAAACAATTGCTTGGCTGACACCGGGATGGGCATGAGGGGTACCTTGTGTTAAGAAAAGGGAGCATACAAGACTATATGATTTTGTAGGTATAGCGCTCTTTAGCATTGATATTTTGAAAGACATGATTGTTTGTTGGGATGCCCGGGTATTAAATTCTTTTATGTCAAATGATAAACTATTGCTTTGAATCACTCATGTCTTAATATTCATGCCATGATTAGATTACATGAGCAAGATTATGTTAGGTAGCATTCCACATCAAAAATTATCTCTTTTATCATTTACCTACTCGAGGACGAGCAGGAATTAAGCTTGGGGATGCTGATACGTCTCCGTTGTATCTGTAATTTTTGATTGTTCCATGCCAATATTATACAACTTTCATATACTTTTGGCCACTTTTTATACTATTTTTGGGACTAACAGATTGATCCAGTGCCCCATGCCAGTTCCTGTTTGTTGCATGTTTTTTGTTTCATAGAAAATCCATATCAAACAGAGTCCAAACGGGACAAAAACTTACGGAGAATGTTTTTGGAATATATGTGATTTTTGGGAAGAATCAACACGAGACGATGCCCGAGGGGGCCACGAGGCAGGGGGCGCGCCCCAGGGGGTGGGCGCGCCCCTGACCCCCGTGTCCACCCGTAAGGCAGTTGGTGCCCTTCTTTCTCCGCAAGAAAGCCAATATCTGGATAAAAATTGTGTCCAAATTTCAGCCCAATCGGATTTACGGATCTCCGGGAATTTAAGAAACGGTGAAAGGGCAGAATCAGGAGCGTAGAAACAGAGAGAGACAGAGAGACAGATCCAATCTCGGAGGGGCTCTCGCCCCTCCGCCGCCATGGAAGCCAAGGACCAGAGGGGAGACCCTTCTCCCATATAGGGGGAAGGTCAAGGAAGAAGAAGAAGAAGAAGGAGGCTCTCTCCCCCTCTCTTCTGGTGGCGCCGGAACGCCGTCGGGGCCATCATCGTCACCGCAATCTACACCAACACCTCTGTCATCTTCACCAACATCTTCATCACCTTCCCCCATCTATCTACAGCGGTCCACTCTCCCGCAACCCGCTGTACCCTCTACCTGAACAGGGTGCTTTATGCTTCATATTATTATCCAATGATGTGTTGCCATCATATGATGTCTGACTAGATTTTCGTTGTCCTATCAGTAATTGGTGAATTGCTATGATTCGTTTAATTTGCTTGTGGTTATGTTGCTGTCCTTTGGTGCCCATCATATGAGCGCGCGCGTGGATCGCACCATAGGGTTAGTTGTATGTTGATAGGACTATGTATTGGAGGGCAAGAGTGACAGAAGCTTCAACCTAGCATAGAAATTGATGCATACGGGATTGACGGGGGACCAATATATCTTAATGCTATGGTTGGGTTTTACCTTAATGAACGTTAGTAGTTGCGGATGCTTGCTAATAGTTCCAATCATAAGTGCATAGAATTCCAAGTCAGGGATGACATGCTAGTAGTGGCCTCTCCCACATAAAACTTGCTATCGGTCTAGTAAAGTAGTCAATTGCTTAGGGACAATTCTGCAACTCCTACCACCACTTTTCTACACTCGCTATACTAACTTTATTGCTTCTTTACCTAAAAAAGCCCCTAGTTTTTATTTACGTGCTCTTTATATTCTTGCAAACCTATCCCGTTACGCCTACAAAGTACTTCTAGTTTCATACTTGTTCTAGGTAAAGCGAACGTTAAGCGTGCGTAGAGTTGTATCGGTGGTCGATAGAACTTGAGGGAATATTTGTTCTACCTTTAGCTCCTTGTTGGGTTCGACACTCTTACTTATCGAAAGAGGCTACAATTGATCCCCTATACTTGTGGGTTATCAGTGCTTAGGTGCAGCCCTGCGGAGATGAGTTGACCATCACCGTCACCATGTCGTCATCCTGTCGGAACTCATCCACTACCTTGTCGTCTTGCTGGATCAAGAAGGCGGATGACGTCACCAAGCTGAACGTGTGCTGAACACGGAGGTGCCGTACGTTTGGTACTCGATCAGTTGGATCGCGAAGAAAGTTCGACTACATCAACCGTGTTGTTAAACGTTTCCGCTTACGGTCTATAAGTGTACGTAGACACACTCCCCCCTTCGTTGCTATGCATCTCCATGCATAGGTCTTGCGTGTGCATAGAATTTTTTTTGTTTTCCATGCAATGTTCCCCAACAGTAATTGACGGAGAGGAGCCCCGGTCATGTCTCTACACTGTTGCAGATGCGTCCTATACAAACGGTTTTTTACCGCCTTTTCGCGATAGAGTTTTAAACTGTCGCCTTGATTTTGTGTGTGCGATAGGGGGGTCCATCCCACATGACCCGAAAACCGTCAGTGATAGCTCCTCCGGTCACACACGCGGTGCAAAAAGAGCTCGTGTGTGATATGGTGAGCCATCGCAAACAATTTTGTAGGACAAATCGTATGAGATTTTCTTAGCATCGCACACACTTTTTATGTGGAAACGTTTGTGCAAGGTGTCCTAACACAAACATTTGTGAGACGGAAGTTGTGTATGATTGTTCATTGATCCAAGACGTCTACTTTCTAGAAATTGTGTGGGTTGTTTGAGTTCATCGCCCACGGTGTTGTCTAAGAAGCCGTCTGCAATAGTAAAACCCAATTAGCAGGCTAATTGGCATATTATTGATAATACATTTAGTAATCAAATTGACATTTCATATCAAACACACCATATATTTCATATCTGTATTACGGTAACCAGGATTTCATAATTGAATTACATCAGAGTACAACATCAGATAGCTTCAGCACTTAGTTACACCATAAGAATATAGCTAGCTATGCCATTACACAACAGTACCAAGTTTCACATGCAACATCTAAAACCTTTGGAAAGTAACATCATACATGGTCAATAGACAGATGAATCTCATCTGGAGAACTGCTGAAGCCGAAGGCGAATATTGAGCCTTCAATGATGTTGAATGTCCTTGCAACTTTAGGCCAGTGGCTATGAATGATTGCCCGCCCAACCTTAGTTCTCTGGAGGAAGACTTCAATATTGTACCGAGGGTGTTGAATGAATACCTTCCTCGCCTCTTGACTATGCAGGTGGTTTGAGGGGTAATCAGCGGTGAACTGCTTTGCAAAGGACTGGAAAAAAAGATATGAATAAATATCCGTTCTAAATTTTGAAATGGCGCAAAGGAAAAAACAAGGTAAAAGAGTTAGTACCATCCTATGGTTGACTGACATCTTCTTCATTGTGCAAACAAAGATCTTGCTGTTATTCGTCGCTAGTTTGTTTATCCTAATATTCTTTCTTAGTTTTTTTAGTTGACAGATATTCATGGGCATCTCATTTCCACATATGCAAAATGGGTCGAAGAGTGGGACATCTCATTTCTAGAGAATATATCAATTGTATATGTTTCTCATGTATAGAGTACATCCAAATTCGATTTGTTTCTCACATGCATACAATACTAAATTATACCCACAAGAATTGAACATCACATTTCAGAATTGAACCAAACAATTAACTGAACATCACAACAAATGAACCAAATAGTTAACTGAGCATCACATTGCACGTTATATATAACATATGCACTAGAAGATCAGATTGCATATTAACATTATAGAGGACAATTCACTAGAAGGCACAGGCAGTGGCCTCGAGAAAACACCATGAACTATCGTTTAAAGCAGCCAACCGCGTGGCGACGTCCGCGCACGAGGCATCAACGGTGGCCTCGACGGCAAGGTGCTTCTACAAGATCTAGTGGGCGGCATGCACGGCAGGCATCGTGACCTCATCCGCGCGTGCTGCTGCGATTTGCTTCTCCGCTGTCAGATGCTCCTTGAGCTACTGGCTATACTGTGTGCACCTTGGCTTTGGGCGGCGCTTATTTGGAGGATCAGGCGGTGATTTGGATGGAAGGTGTCGTGTCGACGGTCAGGGCATGTGGAATGGAGAAGGAGGAGGGGGATTGGATGGGGTGTGAATTACCTGACTATATTGATGAGGTCACCATGTAGGAAGGAGCGTCGCCGGCGAGAAGGCGGCGCTGCAAGCAAGCACTAAAGACAAGGTTGTCAGAATCATGATTCTATTATACGATTCTACGATCCAAACTAACCTTGACTAAAGGTTTGAACTTACAAAAGGAAAGAGGAAACAGTGGAAATGTGGCTTTTGGCAAGGGGAGGGGGCGGTGTCGTGGAATTGTCACGACAGATGTCCTAGTGTCAGGACTTAGTCGTGAGGCCAGCGCATCTATGTAGTAGCTTGAGAGGGGTTGATCGGAATCGAGAAGACGCAACACAAGACAATGGTTTAGATAGCTTCGGGCCCCGGGAAACATCATCCGGTGATAGCCCTACTGTTGTTTGTGGCTAGGTCTCATTATGCTCATGAGGGAGTCGCCGGTAAGCCGGATCTCCTCTAATTGTGTCTAGCCCTAGAGATTATTGCTTCTTGCATGTCCCTCTTTGGGAGCCCTGCCCCTCCTTATATAAGTTGAAGGGGCGGGTTACATGACTAGTCCTAGTAGGATTAGGATTACTCTATTACAAGTGGAGTTCTAGTCTTGCTTCCTTTGTAGGAGAATATTCCTTATGTCTTCCTCTTAAGTCGGCCCACCATAACATGAGCTGGCCTTCTTGGCCTTGGGCCTTGTCATCCATCTGAAACACCCGCCGGGTCACCAATGAGTCTTCAGGCTCGTGAGTCGTCACAACAATGAACCGCCAGACACATGAGTCGCCAATCTTCTGGCGGGTTGCCAATGAAACGCCAAGTCCGGCCGGGTCATACCGCGGGGTATATCCCCGACATTAGCCCCCAGTTTAATTTGGATTTATCCATGTTAAACTAATCCTGCAAAATAACTCAAGAACAAATTTGACAGGTTGTGCTCCGGGTTAAATATTCTTGTTAGTCGGCACCTGATCATCCTTAAGTCCTTGACATTTTCTCCTGGAAAATCCGGGTCAATAGGCCAGCTTCATAATCCATTTGCTGATATTGGCTCTTGTAAAGAAAATATTATAAGAAATAATCCATTTGAGTCGGCCTTCAATGCTCTGACTTGACAAAAATATTGGTCTTATTCAGTCGGCTTAAAGATGTAGATCTTGCCGATTTATGATTGCCAAAATTGCCGGGTTATAAATAAATGATGTCGGGTCATGATTGTTGCAGACACCGGGTTAATCTGGTCTACTCCAAACAGAGAATTTGAAGATTTTTTTCTCCCTTATATGCATATCACCTGTAGCCCCCAAGTGCCGGGTTGTCATGCTTGCAGCAACCTGGGACTTGTAATTGCCTTATCCTCATGAAACTTCAACCAGTGTAGCCCCCAAGGGCCGGGTCATTATGCAATAATGAGCAGGGACTTTGTAGATATAACCATGTAAACTTGAACAGCAACCTGTAGCCCCCAAGGGCCGGCTTAGTAAGATAATACTGAGCTGGGACTTTGTATATAATTTATTGATAATAACATCATATAATATAATCTCCACCATGGGGCTTGAACCCACGTCCACAAGCTTAAGAGCTTCGTACTCTACCCACTGAATAGTAGACCATTCAATATAATGGATTAATGCTTGTGTACCTTGAATTTTTTACAGGAGCAATTGGTAGCCCCTAAGGGTCGGCTCATTACAATGTGACGAGTCGGGTCTTATAAGTTGAACAAAAAGTGACTTTACATTAGCCCCCAAGTGCTATGGTGCATGCTGGCAGTGACATGGGACTTGCATATTTGATGTAATATCAATTTAAATAATGTAGCCCCCAAGTGCCGGGTCGTAAGCCTGCAGCGACTCGGGACTATTCCTTCCATTGCTGAATAAATCATATCCATTGATAAAATAATAGCCATTGCCAAAGTGACCTTGAATACCTCATCTGGCGGCTTATAGCCTTTGAGAAAATCCAGAACGGATAATCATTTTGAAGCATCAATTTTAATGATGAGCTTGGATTTAAGCATTTATATAAGTCATAGCTATGCAAATCCTGCACAAAGTTTAAACAACATATGCCCTGGCGACTTAACGTCAAAAGCCAGGGTCGGCTTAAACATAATCATGTATAAACAATATCATACCTGTGATATTGAATCGTACTGCCGGTTTATGATACATGTGCAGTAAGGGTGATAACCCAATCTTTAGAAGCCAAAACTTCCAAACGTTTATGATTGACATATGGTGGCGACTTATCGTCCAAAACCAAACTGGGTTAAATTTAAACCACACTTATACTTAGATCTGGACAAAAGCCTCAAGACAAAAACAAAGATTGCTTTCAAAAAATCTTAAGGTAAACAAGGAGAAAATCAAGGCTTCTGATTCGAATACGATCAGTAAACCGTTCCAAAAGGGTTAATCTAGGATTCGAATACGATCATGTAGCCCCCAGTGGCTTTGGCGTTGCGCCGATCAAAAGGGTACCGACAGCTATGTTCTCTTTGGTTCGAATACGACCTATGTTTGAACAGGAAGCCCCCTAATGACCTTGAGAGTTTTTTAACGACGTTGATTCGAATACGATCAACGTCCGACGAGCTATGATTCGAATACGATCAAGAAGCCCCCTAGTGAGTTTGGTAGTGTGGCGATCAAAAGAGTACCGACAGCTATGTTCTCTTTGGTTCGAATACGACCCATGTTTGAACAGGAAGCCCCCAAGTGACCATATAAGTTTTGGCATTGCGCCGATCAAGAAGGTACTGACAGCTATGCTCGATGAGCAGGAAGCCCCCAAGTGACCATAATAAGGTAAGCCGTAAGGCGGGATACCCATGTTTGAACCGCGCATCATGGCAGCAAGCTCTTTTTGGCACCCTTTAATCTTTCTAAGAACTCGAACTTGCGAGATATTAATCCTTTTTGAACCGAAACTTTAAACCGGATTTGAAAGCTCCAAATCTTTGTTAGAGATAAATTTACCTTGTGCTGGATTTTGAACCGGATTTGAGAGCTTCAAAGCTTTGTGATAAATAAATTTCCCTTGAACTGGTTTTTAAACCGGATATTAAGAGCTTCAGTGCTTTGTGGGAGAGAGATGTCTCTTGAGCCGAATTTTAAAACCGGAAGCATCATTGTGAGCCGGAATTTTTCTGGCATCCTTTTAAATTTTCATCGATAGAGCAGTAATCTCCGGGGCCGGGTTATTTTTCCCTCCAATGACCCGGAGTTCTTGAATGCATTGAAACCGACTAATTTTGCCGAGTCATACCATTGTAGCCCCCGAGTCTCAAGACGACTCGAGGAGTTGGCTTGGGATTCTCCATATTTGACCATAGCAGAAGGTGTATATCATTGGTGTTGATAGCGCGATGTGAATCCACAGAAGGTTGAGGTGACTACTGTTGGAGATATGCCCTAGAGGCAATCATGTATGATGATATTTCCTATGTGTTTATGAATAAAGATAGTCCTTGGACATTATCAGTGATGTGTATCAGCAAGTATGTGACTTGTTTGTGGGACTATGCATTGTATGATGACTGTCCTAAAAGGTCCCTAGTCAAAAGGGCTGTGTGGACGTGCAACCGACTAGACTAGCATATGACACGGTCGATGGCTTGGTCTCTCTAGCCATGGAGCATTGGATGCTAACCGGATAATATGGACTTGGAAAGGTCTGGTCGGATCCGAATGAAAGATAAGGTCCGAGTCGGACAGACCCAACTATGAGACGCAGCGATATGTCATCTGTGAGTCTCTAGTACAACATACGTTCTATGTCCTAAGAGCTGAGCTGACGCATGTACTCGGGATGGTGACATACTTGCTTTGGGCCGACCAAACGCTACTCCGTGACATACTTGCTCATGCTAAAATTTAAAATTATTCAAGACTCGTTTGGCCTTTTTTATACATTAATTAAGTTTCTAGGCATTTAATGTGCATAATTCAAATTTGAACTACAGTCACATGCTCTAGTGCACCGGTTGAAAAATCATATATGTGTCCTTGAGTGAATGTTTAGGACCCATGCAAAAAATGAGAATTAATTTTAAACATCGTTGCACGGCTGAAAACATTGAAAAACTTGGTTTTTAAATTCATGTAAATCCAAAACTCGCCTGGAAATCATGAAACTTAGCATGGTGTCATGACATGGCACCTGAAACTTGGCATGGTATCATGACATGGCACCAACATGCTGTGGTAAATTTTTATTTCTGATTTGGGCAAGTTTTGGTAAAAGCTTCTTACAAATCGGATCTTCTCACAAGAACCCTCATGGTTCCGATGGGGAACATGTCACCTTTGTAGGCGAAATGACATATACCGCCTCTTCCCGCCTTAATTATTTTACGGAGGTAACATAGATCAATAGGAGTGTCGTGTTAAATTTTGGAATTATTCAGAGTTCATTTGGTTTTTTTATACATTAATTATACGGATCGCCGCCTTCTCTAACGGGAACTAGACAAAAAAGATCCAGCTGCCGCCGCCTGACCGGCCACGGCACCACCACAGTGTCTAAGCAGCTGATGCAGTCAGGCCCACCGCGCTAGCCTGTCGCCGCATAACCGAGCCGTCAGCCCACCCAAGCCCATTTGGGTTTGGCGAGATCCGCGAACCCGGCTGGCACCATAGGAGCGCCTCCGGCGCAGGGTGGTCGTGCCTCCGCTGTCGCCGCCGCCACTCTCACCGCCGGGATCCCGCTGCTCCTTGCCGCCGGATCACCGTCGTGATGTGTGTCGGTGCCGCTAGAGGGGTTCAACGCTGCCGCGCGAGGGAGAATGCCCCGCCGCCGCCGTCATAGCCCACAGCATAGGCTTCGCCAGGCGTGATCTCCGCGGCGGTGGGAGGGAGGGATCGAGGAGAGGAGGCCGAGGGCCGGCGGCATGATCTATATTTCGGAGATAAAATGTATAATTTAAACAAAAATAAAATAAAATCTGAATTTAAACCATGCAAAATGTTTCAATATCTATCATAGATGATTTTTTTATATTTATTTGTTGGTCAAATTTGAATCTTAAAATACGTAAAGACTTTAAACTTCATAATAAAATGAAGATGGTAATAAATGAGTGTTTGAGTTCCAAGAAGCAAATTGATCGAATGGGCTTGTAAAGTTGATTTGAGGTTACCAATGTGCGCGTGCCTTCCATCCATTGTGCTGGCATTTATTACAATGCACAGTAATCCTTTTCTCTTTTCTCTCTTGTGTATATTAGTACTCCTACGGTCTATCAACATCAAGTGGCAGTGTAGTGCGCGTGCTCTCGTTGGCACGCTGATTCTCCGCCTCCGTTACCCCTCTCCGTTCATCCTGTGAAAAAGGTCACCGCCGCAGCATTTTCTTCAGTCTCTGCTGGCCCTCCGGCGCCACCTATTCTACGCGGCCTACAGAGAGCTTCTTGCCAAAGGTAGTCTCGAGCAGCCTTTCTCGTGTTTCAGTTTCTAGTACATCTTCGGACCATGCAATGCCATGCATGTGGAAGAGCATGGTTTTCTTTTGAGGAACCAGGCGCATAGGCTTCTTTTCTCCTAAAGATACTTTTCTTTGGTGAAGTTTTAGCATTACAAGAGAAAAAGGAATACATCTCCTTCTGGAGGCAGATCTTGAACGTGGTGACACAAGTTCGTATGAAATGTGGCCGAAGGCCGCAATGGTCTGTTACATGTTTTGGCTTCACCTCTTTCTTTTCTTTTTTGATGACAAAGCAGTTGTTTGGGTCGCTTGGTTTCATTATATTTGTTTATTTTGATTTTGAGTGTAGGGTTTGCCTTGGATACTAATTTTCTATATATTTGAGATGGATATCGCGCTCGTTTTTTTGAAAAAGGCTTTCGCCCCGCTTTATATATAAATCACTAAACCACAAGGACCATGATACAAACTCACGCCACCACCGCACGCGACACACACACCCAAGGCAAGATACAAGGGTGCCGGGCACCGCCACACCACCCCAACGACTACCAAGCCACTATAAATGCGCGAGGACGAACTGCTTGGAGCCACGAGAGACCTCCTCCTCCGAGGAGAGGTGAGACGGGAACGACGGAACCAGGACTCCAAGATGGTGCCTCCAAGAAGGGAACGACCACGATAGCCGCCACCATCTGATCCCAAAGATCGGGTTTTCACCCGGAGCAACTCGAAGGAGAAAGGCCACTGCGACGGAGCCTACAAGAAGGATACGGTGTCCACGGACGCCGCCACCGTCACCAATACAAGATTGGGCAGGTAATGAACCCAAAGACGCCCACCCTCCAAGCAACCTAGCTCGTCAACCACGGTGACCACCCACCAGCGTGGCCGTGGCGCCACCCGCACCGAGGCGCAAGTCCCGCCCACGAACCGTGCCTCCCGCCACGAGCCGCCGCCTGCATCGAGACACCCCAAGACCGACCAAAGTGATCAGCTTGGGCCAAAGGACGCACCCGACCGAAGAAACCGCGGCATACATCCCGCCTCGAACAACGCCGGAGTTGCGCCAGCCCACACATGGTCGGGGAACGTACTTGAAGTTCTAGGCTTTTTCTAAGTCAATCATCTTTATGTTTCTTCCCCGAGAAACCCCACCTTTATGCTACCAAGTATACGGAACTATACATGTAAAAAAAATATATGGAAAAATATACCAACATCTACAATATCGAATCAGTTTTATTAGATCCATCATTAAATATATTTTTATAATATATAGTTGATATATAATTATTTTTATAATTTTCTATAGACTTTGTCAAATTTAAACATGTTTGATTTAGGATAACTTAAAACATAAGTATCTTGACCGGTCCCTTAAAAAAGTACTTCATTTTAAATACGTCTAGATACAACCGTTTGAGCGTTAACTAATTCCGGAGGAGGAAGTATTTTGAAACAGGGTGAGTATTTTTTATTTTATTAGGAAACAATCTGGTTCCTCGCAAAAAAAAAAGGAAACAATCTGGTTTGGTGCATGTGGGCCATTTTTGAGTAAGGTACGTGTGGGCTTGGTGTAGGAACGGTATGGGTTGGGCCTAAGCAAATTGGTCCAAGCTGCTGCTGCCTTTTCTCCGAAAAACCGTCACCGGCGCAGCGGCGAGCCTGCATCCTTCTCCGTCACCACCGGAGAAGAAGATTCCTGTGATGGGATTCGCGGTCCCAGGCGGAGGTGACGGCGCTCCGCCCGCGTAGACCCCGCCTGCGACGAGAAGCTCAGCGGGAAATCGGACGAGGCGAGACGGCGTAGGCGGTGGTGGCACTGGCGTCTCGCCGAGGAGAAATACCGTGGTTCGTGCTCGATTCTGTGAGGGGATGAGGACGAGGAAGAAGAAGAAGAAGGTTATTTGGATCTTTGCGCGTGGCCTGGGAGTAGGTATTTGGAACTCGTATTTTCAGTTCGTAACTACAGTAGTAAGTAAAAACTAATCAAGGTCGATATAGATTTTTTTTTAGGTGTATATATAACCTTGTTTGTGAGATAGGAGCTGAAACAGGAAACAGGCAATTATACTTTTTGTTTCTCCCAAATGAAATGGATTTTGGCCATGGAAATTTGCAAGGTCATACAACAATACAACATCCATCTGATTCTTGCGCGCAAAGTTCTCTTGGGTTCTTACCAGATAATATAGTAATAATACCTGCTAAAGTTCCTCTAACAGCTTGATTTCAATTAATTTGGTAGGTGTTGTCATACAATGAAGACATCTTTCACAAGTTGCAACGAGTGCGTCGTGTACCACAACTGGCACCGCATGGGTGACTGGAAAAAGAGTTTCGTCAAGATTGTGGGTGAATTCGTGGTAAGACCCTGTCATTCTCTCTTCTTGAAGAAAGAGTTTCGTTAACAGTAATTGTTGGTCAAAGGCTTGTTTTAACTAAGCTAAAACTGAAATGCGAGGTAACATGGAACGGAGGGAGTACTTCGCAAAATAACAAGTGGGGGGTCGAAGTTATCAGCACTAATCGGATTATGAAAAGTAATTCTAGGCATGATGATGAACTAGTGATAAGTGCCTTCATTGTTGCCTTTTCCCCAATTACAGCAGAGTAAAATTTCCTAACTCCATAATATACTCCAGACTACTCCCTCCGTTCCTAAATATAAGTCTTTGTAGAAATTTCACTATGAACCACATACGGATGTATATAGATGCATTTTAAGTGTAGATTCATTCATTTTGCTTCGTATGTAGTCCACCTAGTGAAATCTCTACAAAGACTTATATTTAGGAACGGAGGGAGTAGTATAAATATTACGTATACAGACTAAGACTATAGTCTCCCATGTCACACGTCTAACTTTTATGTGCTCGCACTCAACATTCTTTGCTTGGTGCCGACATGGCTACATTTTTATTTGATCCAGTGATTGTGTGCTCTGTTCCTGCGAATAAAATAAATGCTTATCTTGTTCAAACAAACGGCTTTTGTAGTGCACTCTTGAGTCTTGATTGCCGTTACAGGAACCTTCTGTTCTAAGATAACAAAGGTCACATTTGCTTATTCCTGCAGGATGTACCAATAAACTTAGCAAATTATATCAGAGGTCAGATACCTGACAAAGTGAAGCTAGAATTACCTGACGGTAAAACATACAACGTTCAGGTTTCTAAGGAAGAGAATGGCCTTGTCTTTCAATCTGGATGGGCAGAATTTGCCAGAACTTATGAACTTGTACAAGGTACAATCTTATTGTTTGAATCCAGCGGAAGCTCCTGCTTTGAAGTACGAATGTTCAATCAAACTGGCTGTGAGAAAGAGTTATCCTGTGTTCCAATGAACAACACTCCTTGTGTCAATAAAATGCGTTTCTTCATGGTTATGATGGGTATCGGTGCTTCAAATAATGGACTGGTAAGACATTGTCAATTCTTCTGTTCTCATGCACCAATATATATCTTCTATCTTTTAGATTATTATTTTTAGGATGCTGATAGATTGAGCTAGCAACTTTGTAAACTTGATATTGAAGTTGGGACCTCTGAAATAGACTTTATTTTTGAGATAAATGTACTTGACTAAAATTATTATACTATTGCATTTAACCATGCCGAAATAACCAAAATTATGTGTCCAGAATGAAAAGCATTTTCCCTCTTGATTTTCTAGTGAAGTTAGCGACAGCAGCCTGTTTTCCCTATAAAAAAAGGAGATTACACAGGAGGAACTATGTATTAATGCTTTAAGGAGGGGAACATCACAATGTGGTGAAGTTAATGCATACTACTCCCTCCGTTCGGAATTACTTGTCGCGGAAATGGATGTATCTAGACGTATTTTAGTTCTAGATACATCCATTTCCGAGACAAGTAATTCCGAACGGAGGGAGTAATAGGCTATGTTTATGCTCCCTGGTTTTAGAATAGCCGAACATGCATGAAGATAAGCTGGTGGTTGGCTTGTTGGTGATCCAAAAATAATAAGAATCTATGTTCTGTTCTGGAGACACTAATCTTGATCTCATGTAGCAAACTAGTTTTGTAAAGTGCTCTTGATTTTTCTTTACAATGACTGCCTTAACTCGTTAGTAAAAAAAAACATTCTTTTGGTTATTCCTGCAGACCATACCAGAAAAGTTTGCAAACTATGTCAGAGGGCACATATCTGAAGAAATAAAGCTAGAAGTGCCAGATGGCCAAACATATAGTGTTCAGGTTGACAATGAACAGAATGAGCTAGTCCTTCGCTCTGGATGGGATACATTTGTCAGTGCCTATGAACTTAAAGAGGGTGACACATTGTTGTTCGGGTATAATGGGAACTCCCAGTTCAAAGTCCGAATCTTCAATGTAAATGGTTTTGATAAATTGTTATCGTGTGTCGTGAAGAACATCACTCCTTGTGTCCAAAAAAGGAGCGCCTATCATGATAATCCTTTGCAATCACCTAGAGAAAGGTCAGTGCTAACCTTGGTTACAGTTTGTGTTCCTAGGACTAATAAGCATAACTCTGTCCATTCGTCGTGTCATCTTCCTCTGTTCGGGTTGCATGGCCTGCACATATTTTGATATTTACTTTGATCATCAATTAGACCAATAATGTATGAGTTATATACCATAAAAATAATACCATTGGGAACTTGTTTCAAATGCAAATCCAGTGGTATACTTTTAGTGGCATATAACACATATTTTGTAGGTCAAGTCGATTGTCAAAGTTCATCTCAAAATGTGTGTGTGGATTTTGATTTTAATAATTTCATCACAACTGATATGGCAGGACTGGACCAAATGATCACAGGAACAAAGCATGCACAATATGCATAGAATGTGTTGGACGCCATTATTGGCACATGGAGGATCATAACTGGTCTTTCTTCAAGGTTGTGATTCTGAGTAATTTTAAGGATGAGATGGTAAGGCCTTGCCGGTTACACTACTTTTTGTGCACAAATATATCGTCTACAATTTTCAAAACTGTTGTTTTGTGAAAAAAATGGGAAATTGGTAGGACTAGGGTTCCTACCAGGCCTCCGGCGTAGATTGTATGGGCAAGGAGGAGGGGGACGAGGGCTGGAGCGGGCGCGCCGGCGGGCAGGCGCCGTCGCAGCTAGGGTTAGGTGCGGCGGCGGCTAGGGTTCCGGCTCCTTCGGGAGCCGGGCAACAGAAGATTATGATATCTTTATTGCTTAATCTCAAACGATGTCTTACATCTAGTATTTATAACTTTGGCCTAAGATAACTTGTGGGTCAAGCCCCTAATACTAATGCCCGGTGGGCCTCTTCCTAGTATAGACCAAACCGGTCATAACATCTCTCCCCGCCTGCGCAAACAGCTCGTCCTCGAGCTGAAAGTCTGGATAGTGTTGGCGGAATTCCTCGCGCTGCTCCCAAGTAGCCTCCTCCTCCGGAAGGCCCGCCCACTGAATGAGGACGAACCACACGCCACGACGGAGCTGTGCCTGCAACACCTTTGCCGGCTCTGGAAGAATGCGACCATCGGCGGTTGGAGGAAGCGCCGAAGGAGCCGCCGGTGGCTCGCCACGGAAGGGCTTGAGCAGCCCCACATGGAAGACGTCGTGGATGCGAGCGCGGGCTGGAAGCTGAAGACGATAGGCCACCTTCCCAATGCGCTCCACGATAGGGAAGGGCCCGCGAAGCGAGGGCGAGCTTGCGCCGCTGCTGGTCCGATGATGCGTGAGAGCGGTGGAGAAGACGCAGCCACACCCAATCACCCACTGCGAACTCCGCCTCGCGATGATGATCGTCGTAGTAGTGCTTGGCCGTCTGCTGGGCCTGAAGGAGACGCTGACGGACCTCAGCAAGCATCTCGTCACGCGTGCGGATAAGGTCACCCGCAACCGCCGTCCGAGCCGTCTCCGGGTCGACCGGAAGTATAGGCGGGGGTGGTCGACCATAGACCACCTTAAACGGCGTCGCGTGCAGAGCGGAGTGATAAGAAGTGTTGTAGCAGTACTCCGCCCAAGAGAGCCAGTCCACCCAAGCGCGAGGCCGATCTCCTGTCACACAACGCAAATACATGGCAATAACCTTGTTAACCATCTCGGTCGTTGTGTTGCTGCAGAAGGGGATCCAGCAGGGGTTGCTCGGTCTCCGAGGACGCGGCGGCCAGCTGGAGGTGTGGCACGGCCGGCGTGGCGCCCCCAAAGCCTCCCACCGGATGCGGCGGCCAGCCGCCAGAACGTCATCGTGAGCGCGTCGAAATCCCACAGGATGGGACCGAGGGTCCGGAGAAAGTCCACCCCGAGGATGAAGTCGAAACAGCCGAGGTCGATCCCTGCACAGGTAATGGAGAAGTGTTCGCCGCCGATGGAGATGAGAACGTCGCGAGCGAGCCCATGACACCGGAGGCGATCGCCGTTCGCCACCGTGATCCGCAGGCGCTCCCCGCCCATCGTCGGAAGGGCTAGCCGACGCATGGTCGCCTCGGGCAGAAAGTTGTGAGTGGAGCCAGTATCCAGCAGGGCCACCAGTCGCTCGCCATGGATCGTCACGGGCAGCAGCATGGTCCGCTCGCCCCGGATGCTGGCAAGGGCGTGAAGGGAGACGACGCACGCCGTCGCCGCGGGATCCGCGGCCGTGTCCTCGGTCGCCGCAGATGGTGGTGGCGCGTCGGGCGAGTCATCTGCCTCGGTGTAGTCGACCGTCTCCAAGTAAAAGAGGCGGGGGCAGACATGGGTCGGCGTGTAGGGCTCATCGCAGTTGAAGCAGAGACCCTGACGGCGACGCTCCTGCTGCTCGGCTGGTGACAACCGCGGAAGGGCCGTGTGGTGGCCGGGGGTGCGGCCGTCGCGGCTGGAGGAGGCTGGCCCGAGGCTGGTGGAGTCGGTGTTGGGCGACTGGGCTGGCGGCCGCCCCGTCCGAGCGGTTGCTGCAGTGCCTGGGCCCGCTGCTCGAAGGCCCGGGCGTAATACATGGCCGTCTGAAGGTCGGGGGGATCCCGGAGCTCGACGTCCACGCGAATATGGTCCGGCAGACCGCCCACAAATAACTCGGCGCGCTGAGTCGCGGAGACGCCCGGCGCGTGGCACGCCAAGGCCTGGAAGCGGTCGGCGTAGTCCTGCACCGTGGATGTGAAAGGTAAGCGGCCCAGGGCCGCCAATCGGCTCCCGCGGATAGGAGGCCCGAAGCGGAGGAGACAGAGCTCCCGGAAGCGCTCCCATGGTGGCATGCCGCCCTCGTCCTGCTCGAGGGCGTAGTACCAGGTTTGCGCCGCGCCTCGAAGATGATAAGACGCGAGCCAGGTACGATCCGAAGCGAGCGTCCGCTGCCCTCGAAAGAACTGCTCGCACTGGTTGAGCCAGTTGAGGGGGTCCTCCGTGCCCTCATAAGTGGCAAAGTCCAGTTTGGCGAATCGAGGGGGTGTCGGACCGCCGTGCCCGGGGGCGGCTACAGCCGACGGCAGCGCGTATGCCGGGTCGGGAATCTCCGGGGCGTAGTTCGCGGAGCTGGAGGGGTGATCAAACTGCAGGGAGGGCTGCGGGTGTTCCGGCGCCGAGGAATACACCGGGCCCGGAGACGAGCCGGTCGCCCACGCGGGGATCGGCGATGGTGATGGCGGGAACTGCACTTGGTGCAGGGGCCGGCCAGTAGGTCGGGATGCGGGTGGTGGTGCTGTCGATGGCGGCGGTGCTGGTGGTGCTGCTGCACCGTCGCCTGCGTCGTGGGGGCCGGCGGTGGCGCCGGGAGGAACTGCTGAGGCGGGCCCCCCAGCGATGCGGTGGCGGTCGGCCACGCTGGCCAAGGCGTTTCCGGCGGCGGGTAGTGCGGCGGCAGGAGCGGCGGCGGGCGCCCGTAGGGCGCTGGAAGGCCGGGGCGGGCCATTGTAGCGGCGGCGGCCCATAGGCGGTGGTGGCGGCGCTCGGCGGCAGGGGCTGGTTCCGGCGAGGTAGAGGCTGATGCCCCGGACGGCTTGGACGAGCTCCCGCAGGGTGCACGACACCTCCTCGGGTGTGAGGAGCGGGGGCGGATGCGCCGTGGTGGTGATCGGCGCTGGCGCGGTGGTGGTGATGGTCCCGGACGTGATCGCCGTCATCGGCGAGGAGGTGGCCAGCGGCAGCAGTGGTGGGGCGGAGGTGGATGGCAGCGGCGGCGGTGATGGAGGAAGCGACATGATCGGCCAGGTGTCTCTGGATACCAAATTGGTAGGACTAGGGTTCCTACCAGGCCTCCGGCGTAGATTGTATGGGCAAGGAGGAGGGGGACGAGGGCTGGAGCGGGCGCCGTCGCGGCTAGGGTTAGGTGCGGCGGCGGCTAGGGTTCCGGCTCCTTCGGGAGCCGGGCAACAGAAGATTATGATATCTTTATTGCTTAATCTCAAACGATGTCTTACATCTAGTATTTATAACTTTAGCCTAAGATAACTTGCCTAAGATAACTTGTGGATCAAGCCCCTTAATACTAATGCCCGGTGGGCCTCTTCCTAGTATAGACCAAACCGGTCATAACAGAAATACTGCTAGCAGTTTGATAATCTTGATGAAGCTAGGAGTTTGGCACCAGTTGTATAACAACTATACCTTTTTTGATAACTAAATTGCACGAAGCCACAAAGTATACCCACTTACCCAGATAACCAAAAATTGATAATAAATATTAGAGAAGAATGTGTGCTCTTAGTTTTCCTTATAGTGAATTATATAGGGATTAAGATAGACTGGCAATCACTTAGCATCGTCTGTGGTCACTTGCTGGTTAAAGATTCTCTGTCATTTGTTTCTTCATGCAGGCCATACCACCAAAGTTCGCCACTAATTTCAGAGGTCGCATATCTGATGAAGTCAAACTAGAAGTCCTGGATGGTAAAATTTATAATGTTCAGGTTGCCGAGGAACAACATAAGTTAGTTCTTCGATCAGGGTGGGCGAACTTTGCCGGTGCTTATGAACTTAAAGAGGGTGACCTCCTAGTCTTTACATACAGTGGGGACTCTCACTTCAAAGTAAAAATCTTTAAACCAAGTGGCTGCGAGAACGAGTTTTCATGTGTTACCATGAGCTGTGGTCCTAATGTCCAAGAGAGGGACATTTGTCATGATCAATCACTACCCACCAAAAAGAGATGCCGAAACGATGGTTTGACTGACAGTTGGAAAACTACAAAGCAGACTCCAACAGACTCACCTTCGCAGAAACCAAGTTCAGAATTGAACAGTTGAGTGTGCATTTCTATCGAGTTTTTTACTTTGTCCGCTATTTTTTTCTTCTCATTGCTCCTGTCATGATCATTGTTGTACAGCTGAAGATGTCACATCTTCAAAAGATATTCAGGAACCCAGGGGTTCAGGTGTCCTTCAGGGATCTTCAGAATCACGTTACATTTTAGAAATGAGCTGTAAACTCACTAGTGCCCAGAGGGCAAGAGTCGACACATTTGTCAAGGAAAGCCAGACTGGAATTGAATTTTATGTCACAGCAATGAACGAGAAAACTCTGTCTAATGGATATCTGGTACGTTTACAGAATCACAATATCTTCTAGAGCGATGACTCAGATAGCGTTTGTTACGCTATTCTCCAATTATTTTTGAATGAACACTAGAATATTTGTGTTGATACACTAGTGCTCTGCAACTTATGGTGTTGACATAATTCACCAGCTAGTTCATTCATTTGTAACAGGTCATCTGCAAGGACTATGCTGTCAAACACCTTCCGCATCAAGACCAGATGATCAAACTTTGTCATCCTCAGAACAGCAAAACATGGGATGCCAATTTGGCGGTTATCAGTGATGGCGCATGCACCCTTTCATGCATCCTTACTGCTGGTTGGCTGGGCTTCGTACGCGACAACAACTTGCGGGAAGGCGATATCTGCGCATTCGAAGTGTCAAAGAACGACAGTAGAGTGATGATAACAGTCCATCCACTTAAAGAAAGCGGTCACCCAGAGTATGTCATAACAGGACACACCAAACCAGCTAGCCAGAAGAAGAAGAAATGGACTCACCCAGGATATGTGGTTGCAAGAAGCATCAAACTGACTCGCAAGCAGAAGAGAAAAATTGAAGAGAGAATCCAGGCCATTCAGCCTGAAATCAAAATATTTGTGTCAGTCTTGCAGAGAAGCAGCTACAGCCTGGTAAATTCTGCTCGATCCATGCAGTTTCCTCTTTCTAGATAATGGACTCAAGTCATTTTGACAACTTACCATCCTGCCTTGTGAATGTGCAACGAACAAAATCAGTACATTGAACAGGGATACGCTGACTGTCATCTTCCACGCGAGGACCAGACAATGAGGCTTCGACTGCCCGGGAAGAACGACACTTGGAAAGCCAAGCTCTATGTAGGTAACAAAGTCAATGGAAAATTTAATGCACTGCGCAGAGGCTGGAAGAAGTTCGTAAAAGACAATAGGCTGCAAGAAGGGGACATGTGCCTGTTTGAGCTGCTGAAGAACGAGGAGGAGCTCACCATGAATGTCCACATAATTAAAGCGTAGCTGGCTGGTGTCACCCGTTATGGCATCGACGCCACTCTTTTGGTGATCCGTAATCTAGTACCTTTTCTGTCAGAAATCCACAAGCTTGTGGTTCCCCCATCTCCCATTCTTGCAAGAAACCCTGTCGATGTCGATGCTCACGGGTGTGAAGATTCTGAGTTTGAATGTGTGTTTCGGTGTTCGCAATGACGTTAAGATGGTGCCCACCTTCCTCAAATGCTTTCCCAACGCCGAGGGACTGCATATTGTGGTATGTGTCACCAATCCATGTTCGGCTTATATTTGTATGGATTTCTCGCCTGTTGTTGCGATGGGCTTTGAGAGGTGTTTACATGTGATGGCTCTTTATATGTGGTTGCGGAGAGACTACATATTAATGATTGATTGCATACTTCAACTCAGTCATTGTGATAGCTCTTTATATGATCTTTTTTGTTTCGTGCACTATAATGTATGATGAAATAACATATGTGACCAGTTATAGGTTAAATTCCATGCCTGGCCATTTATTCTCAGCCACCATCTGGTCTTCTCGACAATCTACATACATAGACTATACTATACAGTTAGAATTATTAAGGGTTTCATGCTGATCAGTTTATGTTGACACTTGGTAAGAATATTTTCTTGTGGCACAATGATTACCATTCCGATACCTTGATTTGTGGTGCTTTGCTTTTTTTACGAATTTTTTTCTTTTTCTATTGTTTCTCGCTGTGTTGATAGGAGTTACTGTAATAGATGCAATATTAATACTTATTTCAGACTTTTGAAAGGTACACATAGTAAACTAGTAGCACATTAAGTAAAGTTGCCCGAGGCTTTCTGGTACTGGTACTATACCATAGTCGCTATATTGATGCTAGTACACTAATTTTACCATATTAGGATCTTAGGAATTTGTCTCCTAGTAATTTGTTATAGAAAGAGGCTATTGTAACGAAAATTCGTTTCTGCGCCCGTGCTCAGATGCCATGGCTCACTTTCGCGGTCGTTGTCCTGTCCCTAGCTCAGAACTCCACCGTGACGGACTCAGCTCGTGCCCTCTACAAACAGCCCCACGCCCAGCACTGTAGATGACCGTATAGCAGCTGTATTCCTTTTTCCAGCAAAACAAGCCTGACGCGTATGACGCACTTTTCCCCATCCCAATGCATCTGCCAACGACTGAGATAACAGGTGCAACTGAGCTCAAGCACCAAATTGCCCCTTCCAGGGATATAGCACTACTAAAAGTTCTTAAATTCTTGAATTTTTACTTGATTTCTATATAGTGTCATTTGAATTCCGTTTCCTCTAAAAATAATGCCCGATTGCCAATTTTGAGAGTGGCATTATGTCTTTCTAACCTGTATTAAAGTTATGTCGGGGGGTCACACTCTAACTCTGGTCCGAGATCTCAGTCCACTGCAAGCACACGATCTGAAAATCAAGTGATCGCTCTAACTCTGCCTTCTTTGATAATTCTAAGTCAGGTGATGTCAACATGTTTTTTTTCTTTTTCCTTTTATGCTTTGTATTTTTTTTTCTCATTTGTGTTCGCCATTTTTTCTCTTATTTCTATGATCTGAAAATATTTAGCACTCCTTCTTGAGCCAAGTCTCATTTCTCTTAATTTTCAATTATTTGTTTGACTATGGACCAAATCTACATGTTAGAAGGCATCATGCGACTCTCGCATTACTTCAGTCATTTTCTGAGGAAACAAGATTCAAATAAACTCTTGAAACAAAGTAAAAATCTGAAAATTTAACAACTTTTAGAAAAAATAATTCAGCAATAACCAACTTTTATAACTTGGCCGGCAATAATCACCAAAAAAATTGAATGCAACATGACAAATCAAACTGCAACAACTATGGTATTACTCTTATGGTTATTGCAAACTGTTCTTCACACGTCGCGCATTATGTCTTCAGAAATAAGCATCCAGAACAAGGTTTTCACTATAGCTAGAGAAGGCCTAAAAAGAGACGTTAATTTTTGCAGTTGATAAGGTGATGCAGATGAGCAATATATGAATATATCATCACCAAATCACAACCAGCAATACTTGACTATTTCAGCTATACTGGTCATATTGATGATTTTATCATCGTCTTATTTCATTATTCATGGGCAAATTACTTAGCCTAGCATGAGTAACTACATAAATGGCTCACATTTCACAGTAGAAGAAAATAAAAGGACCATAAAGAACTCGAATGATAATTGACTAAACAGATCTATGCAAATAGGTGAGAACACTGCAAACAACAAAATCTGCATCTACTGTGAGATGGGATTTTCTTTTTCAAGTGACGTGCTGAGAAATTATTAGTAATGTAAGCAGAGCATGAATAACCTGAGATAAATTGGTACATACATAGTTCCATTGGCTGTCTGGAAAGGAAAGGTTTGTAAAGGAAAGTGTATTATACTTATGAAAGCCCTTTCTGTGAGCAAATAGAGCATTTTTGCGGGCAAAGACTTCATAGGGTACACCTAAATGCGGGATCAGATTTGTAGGAGATGTGATAACTAGGATCCTTAATGACAACTCTATGCTTCAATGCATGAAAGTAGCAGAATGTACTGTATTCTCTTCGGGTTTTTTTTGTTTGCATATAACTTTTGTCTGAAGTCAAAGTACCTCTATTTTGACCAAATTATAGAAAAAGTATCAACATTTACAAGGCCAAGGGAATATCTGTAGATTCATTATGAAATGTAGTTTCATGTTATGTATAGTTGGTATTGTAGACGCTGATAATTTTTTATACAAATTTGGTCAAAGTTTGTGAAGTTGACTCGACACAAATCTTATATGCGGAGTAAAATGGAATGGAGGGAGTAACTACTAAATATCCTAGTAGTCATTTTCTTTTAAAAAGCCTAGTAGTGTAGAGAGAGAAAAACGAGATGATTCATGGACAGCAAATTAAGATATATGTGATGCTGGAAACTTCAGTCCGCAATGGATGACTTTAGTCTTAAGTCTTAACAACATTTTATCAAAAAAAAAATTCGAAAAGGGGGACTCCCCGGCCTCTGCATCAGAATGATGCATACGGCCATCTTATTAACCACAAAAACAGTGTCAACATGGTTCCAAGGTCTCAAAAAATAAAAACAAAGAAAGCTCACACAGAGCCATAAAGGCTAGAAACATCGACTAGCCAAGACAAGATGCCACAACCGGCTGGCTATAAGTAGATAGATAAACTAGATGCCTATCCTATTACATGATCGTCATCCAAACCGGTTGAAGATATCCCGAGCTACCATCTCCCAGCGGAAAGATCCAGTAACCAAATGCTCCCTGGCCTCCGTATGAGTGAGTAGCGACCACGAACAGATCAGAGCCATAGTGCGAAATATAACCTGCAAAAAATGAATACATGATATTCTGTTAAAGACCAAATCATTTCTGCAAGTCCAGATAGTCCACAGCAAAGCGCAAACCCCAACCCGAATGTGTTTCGCTAAGTCAGGCGGAATCTCATTCAGCCATGTCCCAAATAACGCGTTAACAGAATTCGGTGGTTTGATATTGAAAGCAATGTGAACCGTCTGCCAAAGGACTTTGGCCAACGGGCAATCAAAAAAGAGGTGTTTTATAGTCTCATCCCAATCACAGAAACTACACCTAGTAGGCCATGTCCAATTACGCTTTTTCAAATTGTCCTTGGTTAAAATAACTTGTTTATGGACAAACCACATAAATACTTTTATTTTCAAAGGTACTTTGACATCCCAAACATGTTTGGATGTAGGAATGGAGGTCGAATTAATAACATCAATGTACATTGATTTAACTGTGAATACTCCAGACTTAGTCAACTTCCAGCGTAATTTATCGGGTTGTTGGGAAAGTTTGACCTCCATCAGTCTCCTAACTAGACGGAGCCACTCCTCCCAACGATTGCCCACCAACGTCCGTCGGAACTGAATATTAAGGGGGATAGATTGAAATACCGAAGCTACGAACACCTCACGTCGTTGAACAATACGATATAAAGACGGATATTGGACGGCCAAGGGTGTCTCGCCGAGCCAAGTATCCTCCTAGAAACGCGTGCTGGTGTCGTTGCCAATAACAAACTTCGTCCTATTGAACATGGATTGTTTGACTTTCATCAGTCCTTTCCAGAAAGGTGAATCAGTCGGCCTGACTGTAACCTGGGACAAAGTTTTTGTCTGAAGGTACTTGCTGCGTAGGATTTGAGCCCACATGGCATCATTCTCCGAAGAGAGCTTCCACAGCCATTTACTGAGAAGGCATCTGTTCTTAACTTCGAGGTTCTCGATACCAAGACCCCCTTGGTCTTTCGGTCTACAGATGATATCCCATTTAGCAAGTCGGTATTTTCTTTTAAGCTCATCACTCTGCCAAAAGAACCGCGATCGATAGAAGTCCAGTCTCTTCCGAACATCAACTGGGACCTCAAAGAACGATAGGAGAAACATAGGCATACTCGTGAGCACCGAATTAATCAGTATTAATCGGCCTCCGTATGACATGAGTTTACCCTTCCAGCAACTCAGTTTCTTCTCAAATCGGTCCTCGATGCACTTCCATTCTCGGTTTGTTAACCTACGATGGTGGATTGGAATACCTAGGTAAGAAAAAGGTAATTCTCCCAACTCACACTCGAACAATTGCCTATACGCCTCCTGTTCGTCTTTGGCTCTACCAAAACAGAACAGCTCGCTCTTATTAAAGTTAATCTTTAACCCGGTCAATTATTCAAATAGGCATAACACCAGCTTCATGTTTCTCGCTTTGGCCAAGTCATGCTCCATAAAGATGATTGTATCATCAACGTACTGAAGTATGGACACACCTCCATCGACAAGATGAGGTACCAATCCATCTACTTGACCATTTTCCTTTGCCCTTCCTATCAGAATTGCTAACATATCCACCACAATGTTAAACAGGATAGGTGACATCGGATCTCCTTGTCGAAGGCCTTTATGTGTCTGGAAATAATGTCCTATATCTTCATTCACTTTAATTCCCACACTACCTTTTTGCGTAAATGATTCAACCTGCCTGCGCCAGGCTTCATCAAAACCTTTCATACGCAATGACTGTTGGAGAAATGGCCATTTGATCTTATCGTACGCTTTCTCGAAATCCACTTTAAAAATTACTCCATCTAATTTTTTGGAATGGATTTCATGGAGCGTTTCATGCAGGACTACCACCCCTTCAAGGATATTTCTGTCCGGCATAAAAACAGTTTGGGACTGTTGTACCACAGAATGCGCAATCTGTGTGAGCCGATTAGTCCCGACTTTGGTGAAGATTTTGAAACTAACATTGAGGAGGCATATCGGTCTGAATTGCTCAATCCTCACAGCATCCGTTTTCTTAGGAAGCAATGTGATAGTTCCAAAATTCAAGTGGAATAAGTGAAGCTGTCCCGAGAACAGATCATTGAACATAGGTAGCAAATCCCCCTTAATAATATGCCAGCACTTTTTATAGAACTCGGCCGGGAATCCATCCGGTCCGGGAGCCTTATTGTTTTTCATCTGTGCAATAGCATCAAACACCTCCTTCTCAGAGAACGGTGCAACCAGAATATCATTTTCAGCAGCCGATATTTGAGGCACATCCTCAGTCCTAGACTCGTCTAGGGACACACAATTATCCTCCGGTGGTCCAAATAACTGCTTGTAATACTCGGTAATATATGTTTTTAGGTTATCCTGACCTAAAATCGTGCCCTCATCTTGTTCAAGTTGAAAAATACGTTTCTTTCGGTGCTTGCCATTAGCTATTAGATGAAAGAATTGAGTGTTCGCGTCCCCTTGGACCACTTTGCGGACTTTAGCACGCAAAGCCCACTTCAATTCCTCTTCGCGGAGCAGTTCTTTCAACCTCGTCTCCGCCTCAGTATTAACCTGAAGCTCAGTTGGCAACAAGATCGAAGATTCGGCCTTGATGTCTAGGGCCTGTATAAGAGAAAGGAGTCTATCCTTTTCCATCTTATAGACACCACTGAGGTGCTTAGCCCAGCCCCGTAAAAAGCTTCTCAAGTGCCTAATCTTATTCTGCCAACGCTTGATCGCAGTCTTGCCTCCTGCACCTCTATCCCATTCCCTGGCAATCAGGTCAAAAAACCCCTCTCGTTCGAACCAAGACATCTCGAAAGAGAAGGTGTTTTTGTTACCCACGTGGTTCGGCTCCCCAGAATCCATGAACAAGGGCGTGTGGTCGGATATTCCCCTCAAGAGAGCTTGCACCGTAACCAGAGGGAAATTTTGTTCCCACTCCACGCTTGCGAGAACTCGATCAAGTTTTTCATAAGTTGGGTTTGGCAGAGCATTGGCCCAGGTAAACTTCCTACCAGAAAGCTCTATCTCCCTCAGATCCAAGCTTTCAATAATGGTACTGAACATAAACGACCATCTGCCATCGAAGTTACCATTATTCTTCTCCTCTCTCCTCCTAATGATATTGAAATCACCTCCAACTAAAAGTGGAAGCTGTTCCGATCCACAGATTTGAACAAGGTCCGCCAGAAACTCTGGTTTAAGCTCAGGCTGTGCGGCACCATACACTGCCACCAAAGCCCAGTTGAAACCATCTACTTTAGACCTGACTCGAAATTTCAGCGCGAAGCCGCCCATCACTACACTTAGGACTTCAAGAGAATCGCATCTCACACCAAGTAAGATACCACCCGATCTTCCTCGCGGGGGGAGGCAATGCCAATCGAAATCAATACCACCCACAAGAGCAGACAGGAACTGGGGCGCAAAGTTTTCTCTACCAGTCTCCGATAGAGCAATAAAGTCCAGACGCTGCTCTAAAGCTGCCTCAACAAGAAACCTTCTTTTAGCCAAGTCCTTTAGACCTCTGCTATTCCAAAATATTCCTTTCATAGTTCATCATAGAATTTTTTAGTAGTACGAATTCTAGCACTCCTACGGACTGCGGAATCGGGATAGATCTTCCGTTTCCACTTGCGTTTTGGTTTACTAGGTTCTGACGCCCGGTCCTCATAACCGGGTTCAATTGTAATGCCAGTATCATTCTCTATGGGCATATCATCGTCCTCAGACTCATGAATGGGGGGGGTGCTAGATCTGCACACAGATTATGGAGCACTCGAACCCCTAACACATCAATCTCTACACCATTCATCGGTTTAACCGCTGCGAGATTCCGAATAGTCTCTAAAACACGCTCCGCCTCCAAATCTAATAGATCATTCACCGAATTGGTAATCTCACTATTAGTAGCTCCTAGTGACACTCCTAATTGGTTTGCATTATTTATAATCTCGTCATTAGAAAAATGCAATAAAGAATTAGATATGTTGACAGACATACCAGTAGAAATTGCAGCATCCTGAAGCTTGGCCGCCCTCATAGCGCACCGCTGCTGCATATCGTCAACCTCCGGGAGCCCGTGGAGGCGGGCACTCATCCGTGTCCCTGCCAAGGCGGGGTCGGGGATCCCGCCAAAAGCAACGATCTCCTCTCTAGTAAAGCCTCGCATTGAATCCCTGAAAGGATCAACCGAGGTTATGGGAAAAGGTGGTTGCTGGCTCCCAAGCCCCTCAGATACAAGGCCCACATCGGGGTCCACAGCCACAGGTACGCGCGAAGAGGAGGAGGCGGATGCCGCCTGCCCGCGCCCTCCTCCCGTCCCACTGCCGGCAAGAGGGAGGCTGCCGTCGGCGTGGAGAAGCAGTCCGCTGACCACGGAGAAGAAGGCGAGCCATTGCCACTGCCCAGCCCCCCCCCAGCAGCAGCCAGCCGCCGTGCAGTGCCACCACCCCAACCGGAGAAGCAGGAACCGAGGCCTCCTGCCTCGGGCTCACCACCTCGGCCTGGCCAAGCCCACGGTACGGCGTCTTGAGAGGAGAGGAGGCTAGGCTACCTCCCCACTGCCGACCAACACCGGCCTCACTGGTGTGACTCTGCGCCCGCAGCACGAGAGGGAAAGGCCGGGCCACTGTCCTAGACTTCCCTCCCCATAGAACACCTCCAGAACCTGTCGTCATATCCCAACTTGAAACCATGGTAGGAGAGAGCGGACCCACCTGAGGCTCCACCTCCGTAACCATCACAGGACCAGCCACAACATCAAGCTCCAAAGGCGGGAGCATACTCTCAAAGCAATCATCAGACTCAACCCTGTCACTCCACAGCCGGGGAGGAGCCGAGGCTGGCTCAAAGGATCCAAAACGCAACGTACTCATCGGTACCGTCGGGGCGGATGCAGGTTCTACTCCAGAGCCATCACCGGGCAACTGAGCAACCGGACTAGGCCCATTGGCCCTCTCCCGTCCTGCCTCATCAGTCGGGTCCTCACGAGCACCGGCACCACCATCCCCCTCGTGCATGTCCATAGCAGCCCCAGAACCCACATCGGCAAACAACTCGGCATCCTCAAACTCTATTGCAAGAGGAAACACCTCTCCCCGATAAAACCAGTTAACCACGTCCGGGACAAAATCAATGTCCAGAACACCCACTAAGAGCCGGGCCACCCCATGTGCGCGGGTGAAAGCCATGTCCACTTCCTCAGTCTTACCCAACAGCATACCCAAACTCGCCACTACTCGAGCATCAGTCAAAGCCTTAGATGGGGCCTCTGAAAACCGCAGCCACACCTGTGTCAGCGGTTTGCCCTTAGGCTCCTCCTTCTTCCACTCGTGAAACTCCAGGATACACTTAGTACCAGGCACCCTGCACAACCCGAAACTCAACAGCTTCTGCAAGTCGTCCACCGTTGGGAAATTAACCCTAAAGACATTGTCCTCGATCCGAACAAGCTCCCACTGAAAGTCACCGGGAGCCAATTCCTGAAGTCTCTGCACAATTTGAGCCTCAGACACCACCTCTCGGGTGGCTTTCACAATGCCAGTAGTCATAGTCTGAGTCTCAACAGTAATCTCCCTCGCCGCCGGGGACTCAAAGAAAGTGAGCTCGGCACAATATACTCCATACATCGTGAGCGCAGGAGCCTGATCACGCATAACCGGGCAGTCCCCCATAGCATGAGCAGTCTTACCACACAAGCTACATAGTTCCGCCATGCATTCTGCAATAAAGTGGCCTTTCTCACCACATCGATAGCACAGCATATTTTCTTTCTTACGTGCCCATTTGGACGCCCTCTCAGACTCAGCCCTGTCCCCTACCTCGGCATCTCCACCAGTAGTAGGAACCTCCACATTGGCCAAAGCCGTCACAACCTCCATCGCCTGGCTAGGCAACTCAGTCGACTGCACAGGATCAATAGCCATATCCGAAGCGGCATGGTCAACCAAGATGTTGGGGGCGGCTTGCGAAACCAACCAGGACCACCACCCCGTCCACCACCACGGCCACCACGATGGCCACGGTAACCACCTCTCTGCCGGTTGTTCGGGCCCGAAGCCCCCTCGACGAAACCACCCGCCGGGCCAAGGAATGGTCTCTCATCGGAACCATCACTTTGCCAGGCGTATCCGCGTCCACCTCCCGTAGACGACGAACCACGGTGTTGGCCTTTTCCCTAAACATCGAAACCATCATCTCCCCACTGTCCTTTGGGCGGCCCATTAGCTCCACCGTCCCCTGCATCCGGCCGTACCTGCGGTGAATCCGAACGCTGTTGCGTCGGCCTCGCGACATAGTGAGGCGGCGGCGCGGCACGAGGCACTGATGGCACAACACCCCGCCCCACGGCAACTGGCACCGGAGGTCTCGGAGTAGGTGCACCGCTCCCCGCAGCAGCAACGACCGGCGCGGAAGGCCGCAGTCCACCTCGTCCGGCAGCCGGCATCGTCTCGGACAGCCCCGCTGGACGCGGCATTGGCGGCCGGGCACCATGACCACCGTCCCGACCCACGGCAGGCAGAGACACCGGCGCGAGCGGGCGGAAGGACCCACCCCTACCCGCGGCAGTAGCATGCGCCGGAGCCGGTGGGCGGGCACCAGGAACTCCAGCTCCGCGGCCAAGAGTCGACGTATTTGCACCCACTGGCGCCACGCACCGACCCGCCGCCGGCACGGCGCGGTTCGTCCCAGGAGCGCCGGCGCCGCGACCAGTACCCAGAGCCGGCCACGACCACCACCAGAGCCAGGCGGCGGCACAACTCCGGCCCGAGCCGACCCGGCCGGCCCCGCCGCATTATTTCCTGCGGCCCCCTGACCCGCCATGAGAAGCGGAGGGATGCGACGGGCACGTCCCCCGCGATCTGCAAGGCGATGAGGAACGGGGCGGCAGTAAACCCTACGCGCTCGACGGGAGGAGAGAGACCAGGGGGATCGTTGCATGCCTCTCGCACGTAAACGATCGCCTCTTCCGATGGCCCTTATGTGTCCAGCCCCAGAAGCACCGGCCCACCTGCGACCCCTTCGTTCTGGGCCTCATACCCAGCCGAAGGTGGCCCAGTGGCCACTGGTGGCCCAACAGCGCCAACCAGCGCATTCAAACGAGCCGCCCTAGCCGCCGCGATCGGGATCGGCGCCGCCGACGCCACCTGCCGCCGGCTGGCCGCCCTTCTTCCTATTCACTACCACCGTCCACGCTTCCGGAGGAACCAAATCGAGAAGAGTAAGTTTCGGGAGACTTACCTTGGGGATAGGTCCCTTCCATGGCCGAGGCGCCGACGCAGCCGTCCTCCGGTGTACGACCCGCCGGAGTAACTCCAAGTTCTCTCCAGGACCCAACCCGGACCTCGCCGGATCCTCTGGAGGAACCACTGCCTCCACAATCTCCGCCACTTCATCCTCATCGTAGCCGGGATTGAAGGCTTCACAAATGACATCTGATGGAGTCGGTGAATATCCCGTCGAGCCGCCGAAGCGTCCGCCGTCTTCATCCTCATCCCCGCTGCCCTCTTCCGCAAGCGCCCAAAATCGCCCGCCGACCTTCCGGCGATCACCAGGGGTGCCCGCCATCGACACGCCCGGCGTCATGTGTTCGCCGCCTCTCTATTGTTGGGTGGTGGCGGCGGCTGATCATAGTCCAACATTTTATCAGATATGTTCTTCAATACGAATTTCCAGATGTGAGCTACAATAGGGAAGGGGCAATTTGGTGCTCGAGCTCAGCTGCACCTGTTATCTCAGTCGTTGGCAGATGCATTGGGATGGGGAAAAGTGTGTCATACGCGTCAGGCTTGTTTTGCTGGAAAAAGGAATACAGCTGCTATGCGGTCATCTACACTGCTGGGCGTGGGGCTGTTTGTAGAGGGCACGAGCTGAGTCCGTCACGGTGGAGTTCTGAGCTAGGGACAGGACAACCACCGCGAAAATGAGCCATGGCCCAGTTCAAAATGTTCGAATCAATTCGCTGCTCATGTCGCACAGCTCCTGCTCAGAAACAAATTTTCGAATCGAAGAACATCCAAGTCTAGAGAAAGGAAAATTGTCGTGTTGATCAATTCGCTCCTCGTCGCCTCCGCTCTTGTTTTGCACCAAACGACATCACCTATTCCTTCAGGCGAAGTAGTATTTGTTGCATCCTCCATTCTCCCACCAACGCAATGAGATCGGCAGCACATCGCATGCGTTGTCCTGGACGATGTGCAGCTCCCCCACCATTGGCCTGCATGTGTGCAGCTGGACGGCTACACAGCGGGCGGCGACGCGGATGCACGGCCGTCGAGACGCAACGACTGGCGTCGAGCGCGCGGCTACGCGGTGGCTCGACCTACCCACTTCTGCGGCTCCGTCGGCAACGACCACGGCTACTCACGCGGCGCCCGGCTCCGGCCATCGGCCCAGTTTCCTGGGCGCGGCGAGGAGGCGCACTTCCTTACTAACCGGCATGCGTCCCGACTGATACGCGACGTCCACTCCGGCGTGATGTCGACCTCCCTCCGGCCTAGAAAAGTGTCTGGTCCGTCGACCCAACTCATGTACCGAGACGCCCCTCCCGTTGGGAGGCGAGTTAATGCGGCCTGTCAGGTCCTCCAATACTGAGAGCATATGTGAGAGAAATACGACAGGAAATACCAGAAAAGTTCAAATCCCGACGTGAACAGATGGTTGGGATATCAGGTGCATCTGAGCACGGGCTCAGAAACGAATTTTCGTATATCCCTTAGATTTTAAATGAAGATCCATGCAGATTTTAAATAAATTTCGCTCACTGGAATTCGGCCATGGGCCCATAATTTGGCCCAACTAAACGAACCAAGCGCTATATATAATTCGGCCATGGGCCCATAATTCGGTCACAGCCTAGTCTCCAGTCTCCACTACACTAGTCGCTCGCTCCGCTCGGAAACCCCCCAAACCCTCGCCGCCGACCATGGCCGGCCGTACGCCGTTCACCAACGTCGACCGGGAGACGGCGGCCGAGCTGCGGCGCCTGGGCATCGACCCCCAGGAGCTGGACCGAGCCACAGAGCATCTGCTCACCTACATCTGCGCCGAGCTCCTCCCCGCCCCGCCCGTCTCCGACGCGCCCCCGCGCAGCATCTTCTCCCGCCTCCTTATCACGGAGGCCGCGCACGACCCCGCCCTCCCCACCAGCGCCGATCGCATCAGCGCCCTCCCCGACACCCTCCTCCGCAACATCGTCTCCCGCCTCCCCATCGCGGACGCCGGGCGCACCGCCGTCCTCGCCTCGCGCTGGCGCCGGGTCTGGCTCTCGACGGAGCCCGTCCTCGTCGACGCATTCCTCCGGCCCAGCTCGTCGTCCGTCACGGCCGCCGTCTCGGGCATCCTCGAATCGCACCCCGGGCCTTTCCGCCGCGTCCACCTAACCTGCAGCCACATGAGCGCGCACCAGGCCCAGCTCGCGCGCTGGCTCCAGCTCCTCGCCGCCAAGGGCGTCCACGACCTCGTCCTCGTCAATCGACCGTAGCCGTGCGATGTGCCCCTCCCTGACGCGCTGTTCAGCATCACCTCCGTCGTCCGCCTCTACATCGGCCTCTGGAAGCTCCCGGACACGGCCGGCCTGCGTGGCGCCACCTTCCCCCACCTCCGCGAGCTCGGCATCTGCACCGTCGAGATGGAGCAGGGCGACGTCGACTCCATGGTCTCCAGCAGCCCCGTCCTGGAGATCCTGAGCATCCAGGGAAGCCACAAGGGGCTGCGCCTCCGCATCGTGAGCCAGAGCCTACGGTGCGTGCAAATCTGCAGCTCTGTTGTGGAGAACGTCACGGTGGTGAAGGCTCCACGCCTCGAGCGGCTCATCCTGCAGGGAGGCCGGCACGCTGCTAGTGGCCTGTGTACCATGGTCAGCATTCTTGATGCCCCCAAGCTACATTCATTTGGATTCTTGGAACCAGGCAATCATGTCCTGGGGATCGGAGACACCGTCATTATGGTGAGTATCCATTTGTGCAGTTGTCAATGTGGGAGGTCCATGAGTTAAATGTGCGATCTTTATTCTTAAATTGGGTGAATTTCAGGCTGGGATAAAGGAGAGTGCGGCCACCATTGTCGCAAGCGTTAAGATCCTGAGCTTAAATGTGCGTTTTGGAGTCCCCAATGAGCAGGGGCGGAGCCAGGATTTGGTCATGAGGGGTGCGAAAAGCCAACATTCACAAAAAGTCATGGAAAATCACGATATTTTAAGGCTTATGATAGTGTTGATGATAAATCATCAAAAATTATATTGAAACTACAAAAAAATGTGATATTTCTGTTAACTTAAATTGACTCTACGACCACCAGTGTTAGACAATCATATAATGTTGAAAAAAATCGGCTTCATTTTGATGCGAAAACATTTTCTTGACTAGTTCATACCGAAAAAGCTCGTTTGGTTGTCGCGGTTGATATTAGAAGTGTTATGACCAACCGATCAACCATTGAGTGTGTAGTGGTTTTACTTGTTTAAAACCATCTGACAATTAAATTGGCAAGTGAATATGAGATTTTTAGGTTTAAATGGTTGCAAATATCCAGCTAGAAATGGGCAAGTTTAGACTAGAATTGAGCCCATTCTTGACTAGAGAAGACTACAGGATACAGAACTCCACCACTGTGGATGTATTAGACACGTTTTCCTCATGTCGTGGATCCGAAGATGCACAAAATTGTCGAAAGCTCTATTTTATATGCAATGGTAATTAACCAGACTAAGATCATAAGTCATGAAAGGAACTACTGATGCGTAGTGGTACCTGCTGCAAATATTTTCGATCCTGGTCACCTGGCTAGCAGCCTTCTGAATTTTTGAGGATTTAATCCACCTGTGTCTGGTCGTATCCGGACAACAGACTTAGATCAGTGGATGGTGTAGTCATCGTGACGGGCGGCCGCCGCGACAATGGCAAACACTCTAGCAGGACACACATGACGGCGGATGGCATGCACGGCGGCGGGCGGCCACGGCAAAGCCCTAAGAGTCCAGTAGAAGACACCTTCAATTGATCCGATGGATCACATTGTATCCAGAGGAAAAACACTAGTCAGCCACAATAGGCGCCTAGATGCATGTATGGGCTATTGGGCTCTGGCCTTTTATATTCAGTGTTGCTGGTGCAATGAAATAATACGAGTAATACTGGTAATTTTATATGGGCTAATGATGCCATTAGCTGCGGTCATTAGCGATGTACAGTATATAGCTTGCTGAAAACGGTTGAGGGGGGCGAGCGTTTGGCAGGGGTCTAGCCCCTGCTCGCCCCCCCTTGTCTCCGCCCCTGCCAATGAGGCAAGGATGGTGCCCATGTTCCTTAAATGCTTTCCCAATGTCGTGCGACTGCATATCATGGTAATTTCCACCAATTCAAGTTTTAATTTTACATGTTATTACTCCCACCGTCCCATAATATAAGGCGTTTTTTACACTCTTACATTGTGGGACGGAGGGAGTACTTGTAAATGGTGTGTGTTCTGATTGAATGCACAGTCAGTCAGTCAGTCACAGCTCTTTATGGTGAATGCTGATAATTATGCAGTTTTACCACATGTTAAGGTGCCATTCATCGTCAGCGATCATGTCTTCTTTATACGTTGACTAGAGTACACAACTATAATTCCAGGGATTGCATGTTCATCTGCTTATGCTATGACATTTGGTAAATTTTTTTCTGGTGGCACAATTTCTATTATATCAGTTTTTGTTTCTATGCTTTGCTTCTTGAATTCTGGCATGTCCAGATCTTTTTCTGGAACACAGCATCTAAATGTTCGTTTGCTTATTTCACACTGATGCATTTGAGCTGCTGCAAGCTAGTAGCCACATAGCAATCGTGCTATGCTTATTTCACACTGATGGCAGATACATATGGTAATCTTGCACATTGCTGTCTACAGTTTCTTAGTGGTTTGTATGATATAACATAATACCGAAGTTTTAAATCGCGGGCAATTCCATTTCGCGGCAGCTTGTCCGAAACGCTACAGCCGCTATTTAGCGGCCGCTAAGCCATTTAGCGGCAGCTAGTATATGGACATATTTAGCAGGAAAACAGAGGATTGCAGTATATACTTGACATAAACTGAAACAAGCATCACCAATTACAACTTACAAACAAGCATCACTAGTTCACAAACGAGGGAACCAAGAGCCTGCCATGTTCCGGTTCCAAATGAAAACTTAAACGCGATCGCGGGCCTCGCGGCAGATCGCGTAATTTTGGCCATAGCGTAGCGGGAAGCATCCGAGGCAGCGATTGCACTGCAATAGCTGCACTTTCGTGGGCGATTTTAATCTTTGCATAATACTCCTAGTTTGCATCAGCTCAGGAATGTATCTCCAATTTTTTAATATTGAAAGATTGCAGCCTCATTTCTTTTTTCTTTTATGCGTGGACGATAACCATGAGAGGCCGAATAACGCACACACCATCTTAGTTTTTGTATTTTTTTTATCTCTGTGCCACTAGCTGCTACTTGGTCCTTGGCACTTTCTGCTAGTTTCATCATGCACATGAAAGCATTTAGTTATGTGTGCATATAGCATCCAGTTTTTAGAGTTGAGCACTGCATGTAATTTATGAACCTGAGCTGCCAGAAGTAAATCTCCCTTGTTCACAAAAGACGCACTTTTGTAATACTGCTACCTTATATATTTTCTTCTTCCGAAACAGCTAATAGCAACTGTAGATATCTGAGCTAATTCATGTTTTACTTACATTCCTACCAATATCCTCTAGATATTACATCTAATACTTGTTCCTTCATGCGGCAGATTTTATCATTTGTAGATTATTTGTTCTGATTGATTTGCATAGACCTGTCAAGTCAATTACCATCAGAGCTCTTTACTGTCTATGTTTTCTTCTGTTGTGGAAAGTGAATCCTGTATGTAGTTATTCAAGCAACACATGTTAAGGCTTTCTTCATTCACCAAATGTGTGCACCTCTCTCAGTTGCTCTCCAACTATTGACTGATTTTATCTCCCTTTGCAGTCAAGAAAATGTGATCGGTCCGCTGGTAGGCTCAGCCTCAATTTCCAGGAGGGTCCTACTGAAAGTGCTATGTTGCACATCAAAGAGATGTATTTCCATGAATTCCGAGGGGAACAAGGCGAGGTTGCCTTCCTCAAGTCGATCTTCCCAAAGGTGCTGGAGACTGCGGTGATTATAATGGCAAACCCAAGCTTCACTCCATTTTCAGTAGCCGTGGCGTTCTCCAAACTGAAGGAGGCTTCTGAGGTCATAAGGTGCTGCGAAGTGCTGCTTCTTAAGAGTACAGGGCCCGAAGGAGGCAAAGCATGGAGTTTTAAAGAAGGAAGTGATTTTTCATGCGAGGACCCTTTTTTAACAGTGGAGAGCAGCTTATTCACTCAGGAGCAGTCGAAGTTTATTGGATTTGATGAAGTAGGAAACAGGCATGACATCTGCTTCAAAATACCTGTGAGGAGTGGAAGATTTTTGGATGTGCTGAACTATGAAGCATCCATGGTATCTGCTTATTTTGGTAGCCGCCCCTGACTTTGGTGTCCTTACATCGCAAACTTTGCGTTAAATTTGTGGTCTGATTGATATCTGGTGGGAAACAGAAATACTATGAACTGGTATTTTGCTTGCTGTGTAATCTGTGCTATCAGTTTCCCTAAGTTTGCTCCTTCAAATGTTTGTTCCATCTGGCAGCATGTCACATTGCTTGCAGATTTGCATCTTCCCTTCCTGATTGATCTGAAAATTTTAGTTACCATCAGAGCACTCCATGGTCTTTGGCATGCACTGTAGTGATCACATATAATATCTCTGAATTGCATGACCGGATATCCTTGACCAACAATGACTTAGAACACCACCCCCTTGCCATTTTTTTCAGGCCTTTCACATATCTGAAAGAGCCTTTGTTGCTTTGCATGTAACTATAATCACAAATATAATCTAATTTATGGGTTGCATACTCGCGTGCTTATCTCTTTTAGCTTATGGCATTAGGTCTGATGCATGATATTATGATGCCATATTGTTTGATCTATAAATTTACATTGCAATGCTAGTTGTATGTTCAGATTTTATTTGCACACTTCTGTTTGACCATTTGGAATATTTTCTTCATGTATAACCTCGGTAGTACTCCCTCTGTCCCATAATGTAAGACGTTTTTTGACACTACACTAGAGTCAAAAAATGTCTTACATTATGGGACGGAGGGAGTACTTAGTAGAGCTTGTTGTTCTGATAGAGTTTGAGTAGAATGAACTGCATGTATAACCTCAGTAAAACTTGATGCCATTCGCATTGGCACAAAACTGTGATAAAAGCCAGTGCAACCAAAACCTGTGATTAAAGCCAGTGCAACCGTTTCCCACAAACAAGATGGTGTCATCAGCATACCACAGAGAAGTAATTCTCAACTGGTTGTCACGGCTCACATCTGGCAAACCGTTCACATGTTTAAGACCTCCACGGTTGACTGAAATCTGTTGCCTCACCTTCTAATCGGGAATGTCAGATTTTTAACCATGGCAAATCAAACGTTTTTTATGGTAAATTAAGTTGTCGCGAGGATGGCAATTCCCGTTAGCAAGCATAACAAATCCTTGCTGGGTTAATGCACGGAAGTATTGATCTGTCAGTTCACGCACCGCTGCTTGTGAAATGTCGGTGATTATCCACTGGGACAAGGAGGGAACAAGCATAAATAATTTACCAACCGTTTCAAATTTCAAAGCTGTACCAATAATATGTATCATCACAAGGACCCCCCTGTGCTATAGCTTTTACTTCAAAGCATGGAACTTACATCTTAGAGTGAAACGCAAACAAGCAGGAGCATGGGAAAACTTACTACAGCATTTGCTGCAAGATATACTCCCTCCGTCCGAAAATACTTGTCATCAAAATGAATAAAAATGGATGTATCTAGAACTAATATACATCTAGATACATCTCCTTTTATTCATTTTGATGACAAGTATTTCCGGACGGAGGGAGTACAAGTTAAATCTTCACAAGAACATGACAAACAATATGCTGGTCGCATAGGCTACATTCTACTGTGAGCTCAACTTCAATGCTACATTATTACCAAAATTTAACTACTCCAGATAAGACACTATGATGAGATGAGATTGTCCTGATCAGTTCTTAGCTGTGAGAGCATTGTTCTCCTTGATCCGAGTCCGGTTGTCCAGCTTGACGAAACGCTTCTGGTCTTCATAGGGCAGCGCCTTGGCATCTTTCCTCCGTAGCTCGCTCAGCACCGGACGCTTGTTGATCATGTGCCACAGCCAGCCAGGGTACTCAGAGTCTGCTTGGATCTTCGGGTCAGAACCCTCCTTCAGGATATTCGCCCCAAACACACTTGTGCTCTTCATTTCTTTGCTGAGCACAGGTTTAGCATCAGCTGTGCCACCTTTTCCATCCTTCTTTCCCTTGGCTGCAACGGAAAAGCCTCTTGTCCCAACCAATTGAGCTGCGTCTCTTGGAATAACTCCACGCTTCAATACTCCTGTCCAAGACACTGCCATTCCTGGGTCGATATTTTAGCTGCACACGTCAATGATCACAACTAAGAAGTGTTAACTCTGCTAAAAAAAGAATCAACTGTCTACTGATATAACATTAGAAAACCACCAGTGCTGACAGAAAAAAGAAGGTTCAAAATCCGCAATGAATCAAGGCATTTGAACAGAAGGTCGTATAATTAGTACACAGATGTACAAGGAGTATGCTGACTCTGGAATATCAGATCTGGGGTCATGTTATCGCAGCGTGCTTCTGCCACAAGGTCTTTATTTATATACTGTAATATGGGGAACTAAAGCTCGAAAGCTAACATGTTTTATTTAAGACTTGTTATTCTGCTTTCAAGATGTTTACTGCAATTTATTTCCAAATTCTTGTGTTGTTCAACTGAATACATGAATTACACATGGTTAAAGATGACAATCAGATATAACCATCATCTAAAGGTTCTTGCAAAAGTAAAAACAAATAAAACAACATTTAGACTGGATCAGACCAAAGTCCTGAAGAACATCAACGCTATTTCCAGCATCAAGCCCCAACCAAAGCAAAATCTGAACTATAATAATCTCCGATTCCCCGCGTAAGGCCATAGTGCATGATTGGCAGTATGGCATCATTCGCAAGATGTCAGGCAATGAGCACCACAATATGATTAGCAAATTTGTCTAGGAGTTTAACAAAATCATGAGAAAGGTGCAGACCAGAAATGCCCAGTTAACACCGGTCTGTTTCTTGTTGAAGCAAAATCAATTGGAACATCAGACACACCTTCCAACATCAAGCATTAGCCGACCCAAAATCAGAACTACAATCCCGCCTTTACACCATTTATTTATTATGCACAATTCACAATCAGCTATAAGCGGCACTACATGGTTAGTGAATTTAATTCACCGTTAAACCATGGGAGGGCTGCACCTGATAAGGGTTTTAGTCTCCTAAAAACTCATATATACCACAGGATGAACAACTTTGGCAGGGGCGGATGCAGATTTTTTTCCCCACCTAGAGCAGTAGTTAGTCCAATCCTACGTGTAATGTAGATGTTTGTTTTTGGTCCAATAGATGGACCAACCACAAAGAAGTACAGTACAATCTGTGTCAACATTATACCAAGAGATGTACTCCCTCTGTCCCACAATATAACAACGTTTTTTGCACTATACTAGTCTCAAAAACGTTCTTATATTATGGGACGGAGGAAGTACAATATATCTGAAATTACTAGTGTCGGCAAAATTACAACAGAGAAGTACAACCTGAAATTACAATGTCGGAAATTAGTCATCTGAAAGGAACGATCATTTGGTTTCAGAGAAATATGCAATCTGAAATCGCCATTTCTGAAATTACTCATCTTTGCAGAAGAGAATAGAGAGGGAGAGAAGCCTAGGCTGCTGAGTACCTTGGGTGGTGGCTGCGCAGGAGGAGCGCACGCTCCGTGGCATCCGTTAAAGATGGGGAAGAGGAGGAGGCGGTCGGTAGAGTTGAAGATGGGGAGGAGCCGGCGGCGGTCGGTGGTGGCAGGAGGTCGGAGGGGGGGAGACTGCGGCGGGCGGCGGGTAAGTTCGGCGACGAACCCGGGGAGGAAGGGGCGTGACGCCGGCTGCGGCGACGCGTGGGATCTAGGCGGGGCGCGAGGAGGTGGAGGTGGCCCAGATTCGAGGACCCTTTATCAGTGAGTGCACTTATCAGCAGAGCTGTATCATTTCATTTCAGATATGATTGTGAATCTTACTATATAGTACTCCCTCCGTTTCTTTTTAGTCCGCATATAAGGTTTGGTCAAAGTCAAGCTTTGTAAAGTTTGACTAATTTTATATTGAAAAATATAAACATTCACAATATAAAATCAATATTATCAGATGCACCATAAGACGTATTTTCATACTATATAGTTTTAGTATTATAGATGTTCATATTTTTTTATATAAATTTGGTCAAACTTTATGTAGTTTGACTTTGACCAAATCTTATATGCGGAGTAAAAAGAAACGGAGGGAGTAGTATAGTACATCCGTAAAGAAATATAAAAGTGTTTCAGGGTTAATGGCTATAAAGAGTTATCATATCATCTAGAGTCAACCTTATAGCCTGCTTATGTCACCTTATTGTACTTGCTCTAAAGCATCTCTCACATCGAGACAAACCGCAACCGTCTGACTGTGACGTGTTTTGCCATCATCGATCTATCAACCGGTCCAGACGTGTCTTTTTAGACAATATGGAGAGGGGATGCAGGCGTATGAATCGCTATCACGCATGCTTCATACTAACTTGGCCCACCAAAAAATCCTCTCCAGCGCCTGTACGTTTTCCCACCCGAAGTCAGTTGCTCGCATTCATGCCGGGCCATATCAAACGTGACCACTCATTGAAATCGGCATCGAAGCAGCTTGCCACCCGTTGCTCGTCCGCTGCGCACGCCTTCTCTCCGCATTGAAACAACATCAGTCTACCCGCCTACCTCCATTAAATCGGCGCACGTGCCGAGGAACCTATTCTGGTGCCATGAGTCCCAGAAGATCACCACCACCGCGTATCTGGGTTACATAGCCAGTGCAGTTTCTCAGTTGAGCCGTATCATTTTAGTTTAGGCCTTCCATGCAAAACTTATTTTGAACAGTTTCCTCGCAAATATGATTGACCTTGTGAATCTTACTAGACTTAGTATTAGTAGACTATATATAGCAGACAACGAAAATGCTGAATGGAGGTCGGCCTCCATGAAAGCCGAATTTAAGATGACCAAGATTCATATTTGTACGTTTCAGATTTTTACTTTAAAAATACACATATACTTAGAGACATTAATGTACAACTGTGTAAATTTTCAAGATAAAATATGTTAAAATGAGTGTTGCAAAAGAAAATTATGCGCCTTTTTGTTATATGCATTATTCATCCTTATAATCCATGATTTTTTTATTTGTACAGCCGCATTTCAAGGTATTTCACCCAAAAGTAACACACACATACACATCATATCCTTGCATACATACTTGTACAATTTTTTTCAGATTTTTTTGCAACTGATAAGTTTGAATTTCTTTTTTTTTTCAGAAAATTCGGCCTCCATGGAGGCCAAGCTCCAAAACGCCCTACTCTTCTTACAAATGTATTGTTACATGTGGCACTCTTAGCATACAATATTTGGCTAGAAAACTTTGGCCATGCACAAAGTTTGGATGCTATTTCTTTGATCTGTGATTTCACATTTCATTTCAGGCCTCGCACAAGTGCTATGGATGTCTGTTTTTTTTTTTCATTTCCTGTTTTGGCTTAGAAAGATCCATTAGGGCATCTACAACGCCGGTGCTAAGACCAGGCGCTAGGTTCCAATTCCTGGCCGTTTCGTTAAAATCCCGATTGATCCCAGGATTCTGGCTGGCATCGATGCCAAGCCTGTCGTCGGGTGCCTGGTTTCTTTTTTTCTCGCGTGGGCCTTTCTAACGAGGGCAACCGATCCTCAACCGATCACGGTAGCACTCACATAGACGCCCGTGCGTTGCCCCAACAGATTCCTCTATTGATGTTTCTCCCTTAATTAATTTTTTTTATGTTTTAAGCGCCCAAACAAGCGCCCGTCCATTGTAAATGCCCTTAACTTGCATATATTATGTGAGTGTGATGAGGATGATCTTGAATTCCTGTTTTGCTTCTTCCGTACCTTTTATAACTAAGTGCATTCTTTTTTTATTGGTACACAATGCTTAATTAATCAGTATTTATTTTACAGGTCGTGTACGGCTAATTAGTTAATCTACACCTTGTTCAACGATGTAACAAGATGTTCAACATTCTTCAGTCGAATAATATTAACAAGTGTTGTTCTCACCAAGCCAGCTCGCCCCCAAAGCAATGCCGGTGCACTTGTTTAACAAAAGATTAGAACTAATCTTCCGTTCGCCCTCTCACGGCACGCAGCAATCACTGCCCCAGAATCAAATTAAGCAGTTCACTGCAGACGAACCATCTCATGTCATATCTATATATAATCCTCATTACACCCACATGTATCATCACAGAAACAAGATCCAGCACAACTTTCTCCATCGATCTTCCACCCCTACCGGCCATGGCTAGTTATCACTGGGTAGTTCTCGTTTTGGCGTGCACCTGCGCGCTCAGTGGCGCACTGGCGGCACGCGACCTCGCCGACGATCCGTCCATGGCCGCGAGGCACGAGCAGTGGATGGGCAAGTATGGCCGCGTGTACGGTGACGCCGCCGAGAAAGCAAGGCGGCTGGAGGTGTTCAAGGCCAACGTTGCGTTCATCGAGTCCACGAACGCCGGGAACAACAAGTTCTGGCTGGAGGCCAACCAGTTCGCCGATATCACCGAGGACGAGTTCAGGACTACCCACACCGGATACAAGCCAGTTGCTGTGACTAACAAGGGCCGGAGCACCGGGTTCAGGTACGCGAACGCCAGCCTGGACGACCTCCCGGCCTCCGTCGACTGGAGGACCAATGGTGCCGTCACTCCCGTCAAAGACCAAGACCAATGTGGTACGCAGCACAAACCAACATTATGTTTGCATGAACCAATGGACAATGGAATATGCTGACTCGTTTGTACATTTCAGGGTGCTGCTGGGCGTTCTCCACGGTGGCCTCCATGGAGGGCATCGTGAAGCTGAGCACGGGCAAGCTGGTCTCCCTCTCGGAGCAGGAGCTTGTGGACTGCGACGGGCGACGGCACGGACAAGGGCTGCGAGGGCGGGCTCATGGACAACGCCTTCGAGTTCGTCGTAAAAAACGGGGGCCTCGCCACCGAGGCCGACTACCCCTACACCGGCGCTGACGGCAGCACCTGCGACTCCAGCACGGCCGCGGCGACCATCACGGGGCACGAGGACGTGCCGGCCAACGACGAGGCGTCTCTGCTTAAGGCCGTGGCGGCGCAGCCCGTGTCCCTGGCCGTCGACGGCGGGGACAACCTCTTCCGTTCTACAAAGGAGGCGTGCTCTCCGGCGCGTGCGGCACGCAGCTCGACCACGGCATCGCGGCCGTCGGGTACGGCGTGTCTGGAGATGGGACCAAGTTCTGGGTGATGAAGAACTCGTGGGGCGCGGGGTGGGGCGAGGACGGGTTTATCAGGATGGAGAGAGACGTCGCCGACGAGCAGGGCCTCTGCGGGCCTGTGTTTTGATTTTCGGTTTGAGCTTTTTTTCGCCCTAGGCCGAGATGGCCGAATTTCAGCCATTCTCAAAAATTTCGGCTGAAATTTGACCAAATTTTGACTGCAGTTTGACTTCAATTTGACCAAAATTTGCCAAATTTGAGCAATTTCGGCCTAAGTATACTTTTCACCCCAGGTCGAGATGGCCGAAATCCACTTTTTTCGGCCGAAAATCAAAACACAGCTGCGGGCTCGCCATGCAGCCTTCCTACCCCACGGCGTAGCCTGCTTCATTCCTGTCCTAGCTTGTAAATCGATCCACCTTTGAAGCGTTTGTGGTGTCTATATATGGATGTACAACCTGCATTATTCTTCTATCACCCTTTTCGAAAAATGATTCTTCAATCAGAAATCCACTATTCACACACCTCTGGTTCTCACATGAGTACTACTTCACTACCATAATCGAATATATTATTTCTCCTAGTAAGCAGCAGTTATTAGAAACCACTCGGTTTTACAACAAAAGAGACTCAAATGTTTAGTGTAGGCTTAGCAACTTAGAATTGTCTCTCTAATGAAAAAAAGGTCTTAATTTGATATACTCCCTTCGTCGCTAAATACATGGCGTATAAACCCAGTCAAAAAAGTCAACGGTTTCTAAGTTTGAGAAAGCGTATATACAAATATGTGAAGGTAAACAATACCAAATCTTTTCGCAAAAAAATACCAAATCAATATAAATATACTTACCATTAAATATATTTTTATAGTGTATTCATTTAATATTATTGTTGGTGCTATTTACTCTTATATATTTGGTCAAGCATAGGACATTGAATGTTTGACTAAATTTATACGCCATATATTTGGGGATAGAGGGATCAATTTGGCTGCAAAATCTGTAATGTTCTTGTGAGAGTTCCCTCCTTCCTGCATTGCCTCTTTGGCCTTCAACATCCCCTTGAAAGATCAATTTGAGGACAAATATTTGGGACTTCCAACACCAGACAGTCGTATGCATAAAGGCAAGTTCCAAAATTTGCAAGTGAATTTAATGAAACGCATCTGTATATGCGAAGATGTCTACATGGCCGAAGCTGGGAGAGAAGTATTGATCAAGGCGGTGTCGCAATCCATCCCTACGTACATCATGGGAGTATTTAAACTGCTGTTCTCTGTATGTGATGATCTTACTTGGATGGTCCGGCATTATTGGTGGGGTGCGGAGAAAGGGAAACGAAAAACCCATTGGATGGCTTGGGATGAGATCATCAAACCCAAAGCGATGGGTGGTCTGGGGTTCCGGGATTATAGGTTGTTCAATCAGGCGCTTTTGGCACGGCAGGCATGGCGATTACTCATCAATCCGGACAACTTATGTGCAAGGGTTTTGAAAGCTAAATATTATCCTAATGGGTGGTTGGAGGATACTGTTTTTGCAGGTAACACGTCCTCTACTTGGCAGGCCATAACATATGGCTTGGAGATCCTCAAGAGAGGGCTTGTATGGCGGATCAGTGACGGTCAAAATGTTCGTATCTGGCGCGACCCTTGGCTCGAACGGCCGGCGTCATACAGGCCCATATCACAGGCTGGAAGGTGCCGATTACGCCGGGTGGCCGAACTACTTGATGATCGTGGTGCATGGAACACTGAGCTACTTCAAGAACACTTCTTGCCATCTGATGTTGATGAAATACTAAAGTTGCGTCCCGCGCCAAGGATGCATGATGTCTTGGCTTGGGGTCCAGACCCAAAAGGCATCTTTTCTGTCAAGTCGGCCTACAAGATTGGTCTTGATGATAAATTTCGCACGTCTTCATGCGCCACGAGCAGGGCATCGGATGGCAACCGTGCTATCTGGAGAGCATTGTGGAGGTGCCCTGCTCCACCTAAGGTACGCGTCTTCGGCTGGCGAATTGCGACTAACTCATTGGCTACGACGGAGAATAAGCATAAGAGAACCTTGAAAAAATCGGATGTGTGTGGCCTACGTGGCGTTGAGCGGGAGGACACCTTCCACGCTGTTTGCAGGTGCCCCATGGCGTGTGCACTATGGGAGGCCATGAGGGAGTCATGGCCACTCCCGGACCTAGCGACGGTCATGAACACCGGCAAGGAATGGCTACTTCACCTCCTGGATAACTGCACCGAGTTGCAACGGCCGGTCATCCTCATGACCATTTGGCGTGCGTGGCATTGTAGGAACGAGGTCACACATTACAAGCCGGCACCACCTATCGAGTGTTCGCCGAGATTCTTGAATAGCTACATCGAGTCCCTACTGTGCATCAAGCAGCATCCACAAGGAGATTTGGCGAAAGGCAAGATGGTTTAGAGTGTAGCGCATATGGTCAAGCAAAGTAGCATCACCGAGAGGTATAGTAGCTAACACAACTTGGGAGAAACCTCCGGCGGGATGGGCGAAGCTCAACATGGATGGATCATATGTCCATGGAGCGAATACAGGGGGTGCCGACATGGTACTAAGGGACGACACCGGGGCCATCATCTTCTCTTCGTGTCTCTTTCTTCGATCATGTCGCTCCCCGATGGAGGCGGAAGCGTGTCTTGAGGGCACGTCCCTAGCACTGCAGCGAACGGAGAAGCCATTAATCATTGAGTTAGATTGCAAGGAGGGAGTGGACGCCCTGATGGATAGCAGCGTCAACAGATCTTCACTGGTGAGCTGGGTGGAGGAGACAAAGAGGGCCATGCATGGGATTCGGAGGCATTGTTTTGGCCATGTCCGGAGATCAGCCAACAGTGCCGCCCATTGTCTAGCTCATAGGGGACGCACCACCCACCGTACGATGGTTTGGCTAGGCTCCGGGCCTGAGGATCTTTCTCTTATTTGTGAAAATGAGTGTAACACCTTTTCTTAATTAATACAATCTCGTTTCACCCGCAAAAAAAACATCCCCTTAGAAGCATTCCTTTGTACTCCTCCACACTCATCACCTCTTTGATGCACCTCTCCACCTCTTCCCTTCTCACTAGGCACTTCTTATCTCGACGTGCACACAAGCCGAGCCCACGCGCACTCTCTACATACTTTCGAGTGGTCGGTTGGTCCGTCCATTGCCCTATTGCGATCGTAGGTATAACAATGGCAATTGCTTCAGTGGTTGAATTCCATCCACAATGCGTCACGAAACGACATGCATCACAGCGAGCAAGCTTAACTTTTATTCATCGACAAATTTCACTAGCAATTATCAACCTTGTGAGCCACTACTTCTAGCAGAGGGCAAAATGGAACAATTATGCCTTTATTTTGCATTTGTCATGGAGTTCTTGGGGCAACTTTGTCTACCTCTTGGGACCTCAACACCCAGACAAAAGGTTGCCAAAGTTGCAAACTCCATAGCCTAGCTCCTCTAGTTGTGTCGTGTCGAGGTTGGCGACTATGCCGTAGGATGCAAGGAGCACAGAGCAAGGAGTTTGCTTGTTGAGGTTGGCAACTCTGTCATAGGATGCCAATTCTGGACATAAGAGAAATGATGATGATGTGCTCAATACATGCATTGTGCGTAGCCGGTAAAAAGCATAGTCTTCTTGAGAAATGAGAGAGAGAGGGAGGGAAGGAGAGGGAGAGGGAGAGATAGCCCAGTTGAAAGCCGGACTCATTTGTATGTTGCAAATGGTTTCTCTATTGCTATGAGGCAAGGACGAAAAAACGACACGTAAATTTGTGCAAGAACCGAAAAGAGGTATGTTTCTTCATTCCTAAGGTTTATCCACACATGCCGAGCTAGTTTTACAAAAATCATAAAAAATACAGAGAGTATGTAGGAAGAAGAAAAAAGGAGTGTGATACAAGCTAGGCTTTAAAAAAGCGGGCGTTGTGTCCCATGTTTTCCCTACCGCACGTCTGTGCCTCCGTGCTGTTGATCAACACTTCCTTGTCTAAGGCTGGTTGTAATGGGGAGTATCATATACTAGTATCATGCATATGATACTAGTGTATGATACTACCTCCCTAATGCATAGTATCATATATTAGTATCATGTTGTACTCTATTTATTGACATGCATGACACAAAGTAGCATAGCATTTAATATGATACGGTATCATGATATGATACTACGCCCCCTCTTTCTTCATTTAATGCTATGACACATCATCAAAATTGCCTAGTTGGCATGCATGATACTAGCTATGATACTACCATTACGACCAGCCTAATCCAAGGTTGGTAAATACTGCCGGCTATTCCGCATAGGCTATGCTAGACGCATTTGAGGAGCGGAGCCCCTGACAAGGCTAAAGCCATAGTGTGACAACTTTATGCTGCCGAGATGTACTTTCTGGTGGGCCTTTTATAGTGCTGAAGAGACACCAGGTTTTGAGTGATTGCGTGTACGGGCCGGGTGACCCGAAGATAACACACCCCTTTTATAAAGTTATGCTCCCCAATCTCCCATGGAATTTTAAGTGCAAAGTTATGTACTCGAGGTACGTGGTCTGCTATTAGACGAGAGGAGTTGGGGAGCGTGTGCCCCTATTTAGGGTTCACACAAGTTTGGCCAGAGGTTGAAGTGATAGTACGGACGTGCTTTGAGGATCCTGATGGGTCCTGTCGAGCTGTATGTCGGGCCGCTTCCTCGGCCGCCTGGAGATCAGTTGCGAAGGCAGCTGTTTGCTCCTCTGTACGGAGGGAGCGCTTCGTGTTTCTATTAATGGTAATGACACCATTGTGCCCCAGCATCTTGAGGTTCAAGTAAGCGTAGTGCAACACTACGTTGAAGCGGACAAACGCAATACGACGGTGCAAAGCATGGTATCCGCTACAGAAGGGGACTATATAAAAAATTAAGTACTCGCCGCGGAAGTTCTCGGGCAAGCCAAAAACAACTTCCAGCGTTACGGTGCGAGTGCATTGGGCCTCCATGCCGGGTATGACACCCTTGAATGTGGTGCTACTAGGCTTGATTCGTGACGAATCGGTACCCATTTTTCTGACCGTATCAACATAGATCAGGTTCAGACTACTCCCGTCGTCCATAAGGACGCAATATAAGTGGAATCCATCGACGATGGGGTCTAGGACCAGGGCATCCGACCCGCCATGACGGGTACTGGTCGGGTGATCCTTTTGTCAAAAGTGATCAGGCAAGCCGACCATCAGTTGAATTTCAGGGCTACAGGCTCTAAGGCGTAGACGTCCCGAAGTGCGTGTATCACTCCTTAGGAATGTGCGTGACAAAGATCATGCTCACATCCTTGACATCGGAAGGGAACTTCTTTTGGCCACCGCTATTTGGCTTGCGAGGTTCATCCTCGTCATTGCTCCGAGACTGGTCGTTGGCCCCTCAGCTACCGATTTGCCAGCCTGCTTGAACACCCAACAATTTCGATTGGTGTGGTTGGCGGGCTTATCTGAGGTGCCATGAATCTGGCAAGTCCTGTCAAGTATTTTATCCAGAGCATTTGAGCCGTCCTTGTTCCCTTTAAAGGGCCAATTTTTGGGTCTAGCCCGTGAGCCCCTAAACCCTGCATTGACTGCTGGGTCCTCGGGATCGCTACCACTGTTATTGTCCCGACACTTATTTCTGTTGCACCTGGATTTCCATTCCCATCGCGTGCTTCTATGGTGCCGGAGTCGCTCCATGTGAGAGCTACGGGCCAGCCAACTATCCTCGCCCGCACAAAAGCGAGTCATTAGACAGAGAGAGGGGGGAGAGAGAGGGAGGGAGAGAGAGAGGACGCTCCAGGACTTACTTCATGAATTTTATACATTTTTTATAGGGAAACTTGGAACCCTACTTTTGAGTAGATGTTGTTTGATTATTGTTTGATCAGTACTTTACCGTGACCATGTGATGAAGGTCTGGTGGGATATTCAAAATGATGAAATAAGGCTGGGGGTAATACTGTTGGAATTTTTGGAGAAAAATAAACATTTTAAGCACTTAAAGGCCATGTCTGGCCTTTCAAAAAGGAAATGGACAAAAAACTTAAATAACTTCACAAATAATATGCCTCATAAATAACTTTTAATGAATTAATGTATTGTGAAAAATAAATACTTTTAGTTCAAACCTTCTTTTTTATGGTATAGAAAAACAGAAAATGATTTATTTGATTTTTGGCAAAAATAATTTATTATATAGATACTTTGGGGCTCTACCCACATGACATGATCATTGGGAAATGTTAGGGCTAAAGTACCAAAGGAGGGTAGGTTTAGCATATCATTGAAATCAAGATTCAATGAAGATACACGAGAGAGTCATTGAGCACCGATTAAGAAGAATGACAAGCATGACCAAAATCAGTTTGGTTTCATGCCTAGGAGATCGACCATGGAAGCCATTTTCTTAGTATGACAACTTATATAGAGATACATGAAGTAAAAGAAGGACTTCATATTGTGTTCACTGACTTGGAGAAGGCCTACGATAAGATGTCATGGAATGGGTCTTGGAGAAACACAAGTCCCTACAAAGTACATTACCCTCATCAAGGAAATGTACAATAATGTTGTGACAAGTATTCGAACAAGTGATATCAACATTGATGACTTTTCTATTAAAATAGGACTTCATCAAGAGTCAACTTTGAGCCCTTATCTTTTTTGCTTTGGTGATAGATGAGGTCACAAGGGATATACAAGGAGATATCCCATGGTGTATGCTCTTTGCGGACGATGTGGTGCTAGTCGATGATAGTCGGGCGGGGGTTAATAGAAAGTTAGAGCGACAGAGACAAACTTTGAAATTCAAAGATTTTAGGCCTAGTGGATCTAAAATGGAGTACATGAAATGTAGTTTCAGTACTACTTGGCACGAGGAGGTGGTTAGCCTTTATGTGCAGGTGGTACCTCGGCAGAACACCTTTCGATATTTGGGATCAATGTTGTAGAAGGATTGATACTTCTCCAACGTATCTATAATTTTTTATTGTTCCATGCTATTATATTATCTGTTTTGGATGTTTAATGGGCTTTATTATGCACTTTTATATTATTTTTGGGACTAACCTATTAACCGAAGGCCCAGTGCAAATTGCTGTTTTTTTTGCCTATTTCAGTGTTTCGCAGAAAAGGAATATCAAACGGAATGAAACCTTCGTGAGGATCGTTTTTGGAACAAACGCAATCTAGGAGACTTGGAGCGGACGTCAAGGAAGCAACGAGGCGGCCACGAGGTAGGGAGGCGCGCCTAGGGGGTAGGCGCGCCCCCCACCCTCGTGGGCCCCTCATGGCTCGACCGACCTACTTCCTTCGCCTATATATACTCATATACCCTGAAAACATCCAGGAGCACCATGAAACCCTATTTCCACCGCCGCAACCTTCTGTACCCATGAGATCCCATCTTGGGGCTTTTTCCTGCGCTCCGCCGAAGGGGGAATCGATCACAGAGGGCTTCTACATCAACACCATGGCCTCTCCGATAATGCATGAGTAGTTTACCACAGACCTTCGGGCCCATAGTTATTAGCTAGATTGCATCTTCTCTCTCTTTGGATCTCAATACAAAGTTCTCCTTGATTCTCTTGGAGATCTATTCAATGTAATTCTTTTTGCGGTGTGTTTGTCGAGATCCGATGAATTATGGGTTTATGATCAAGATTATCTATGAACAATATTTGATTCTTCTCTGAATTCTTATATGCATGATTTAATATCTTTGCAAGTCTCTTCGAAACATCAGTTTGGTTTGGCCTACTAGATTGATCTTTCTTGCAATGGGAGAAGTGCTTGGCTTTGGGTTCAATCTTGCGGTGTCCTTTCCCAGTGACACCAGGGGCAGCAAGGCACGTATAGTATTGTTGCCATCAAGTATAAAAAGATGGGGTTTATATCATATTGCTTGAGTTTATCCCTCTACATCATGTCATCTTGCCTAATGCGTTACTCTGTTCTTATGAACTTAATTCTCTAGATGCATGCTGGATAGCGGTCGATGTGTGGAGTAATAGTAGTAGATGCAGAATCGTTTTGGTCTACTTGTCATGGACGTGATGCCTATATACATGATCATGCCTAGATATTCTCATAACTATGCGCTTTTCTATCAGCTCGACAGTAATTTGTTCACCCACCGTAGAATATGCTATCTTGAGAGAAGCCACTAGTGAAACCTATGGCCCCCCGGTCTATCTTCCATCATATTAATCTTCCATTAATTTGCTATTTCTGTCGCCTTTTACTTTGCAATCTTTACTTTCCAATCTATACAACAAAAATACCAAAAATATTTATCTTATTATCTTTATAAGATCTCACTTTTGCAAGTGGCTGTTAAGGGATTGACAACCCCTTTATCCGCGTTGGTTGCAAGGTTCTTATTTGTTTGTGCAGGTACGAGGGATTTGTGTGTAGTGTCCTACTGGATTGATACCTTGGTTCTCAAAAACTGAGGGAAATACTTACGCTACTTTGCTGCATCACCCTTTCCTCTTCAAGGGAAAACCAACGCATGCTCAAGAGGTAGCAAGAAGGATTTTTGGCGCCGTTGCCGGGGAGGCTTACGCCAAGTCAAGTCAAGATTTGATCTCCCATCAACTAGCCATTTCTGGCGCCGTTGCCGGGGAGATCTACGCACAAGATAAGACATACCAAGTACCCATCACAAACTCTTCTCCCTCGCATTACATTATTTTCCATTTGCCTCTCGTTTTCCTCTCCCCCACTTCACCTTTGCCATTTCTTTGCCCTCCTTCCGTTCGATCTTGTGTTACCATGTGTCTTCCTTTTGCTTGCATCTTCTCTTGCTAGAAGTTTATGGATCCTCGTCCCCTTGCTAATATTTTTAAGAGATCCAATTATGATGAACCAATTTTTTGTGATTTGAGTGCACTAGATTATCTTTATGAGGTTTTGCTTGAAATCCGTGAATCTGAAAATTGTGATGAAGAAATTTATGAAGAGATTCACGATAGCTCCTTGAATAAAAATCATGATTGCAATGATTTTACTATAAATTCTCTTGATGTCAATTGTGCTAATAATATGCAAAACCTAAGCTTGGGGATGCTAGTTTTGCTATGTCTACTGCTTGTTGCAATGATCATGATTGGGGTGATTCTTCTTATGATCTTGAAAATTTATTTAAGCCCCATGATGAATATGAGATTGATAATACTGTTTGCAATAATACTAAAAGTGGGTTTGGAAGAGTGTCAACTGTAGATCCCACATATTTGGAGAATGTTCAATCTTATGGTATTTTTGATAAAAGTGGGTTTAGAGAGGTCATGACTTTAGTTAATGATAATCCCACTATTTTGAAAGAGTGTCAACTTCGCATGCATGTGGATCGTGTTGAGAATATGTTACGTGATAGATATTTTGTTGAATTTGCATATGATCCTACATGTAATTATTATGAGAGAGGAAAATATGGTTGTAGAAATTTTTATTTAACTAAATTACCTCTCGTCATGTTGAGATTGCTGTCGTCTCTTTCTTCTTCCTTGCATATGCTAATTTTTGCTTGCTATGATAATTTGTTTGATTATAAAATTCCTATGCATAGGAAGTATGTTAGACTTAGATGTGTTTATCACGTGTTCTATGATGCTCTCTTTGTGCTTTAATTCTTGTCTTTGATGTGAGCATCATTAAAATTATCAATGCCTAGCTCGGGGCGTTAAATGATAGCGCTTGTTGGGAGGCAACCCAATTTTATTTTTTTGTTCCTATTTAGTAATAAATAATTCATCTATCCTCTGTTTAGATGTGGTTTTATGTTTTAGTTAGTGTATGTGCCAAGTAGAACCAATAGGATCTTCTTGGGTGATAGTTGTTTGATCTTGCTGAAAAAGGCAGAAACTTTGCGCTCACGAATATAATTGTTAAAATTCACCAGAACATGATAAATTGCCAGTTCTTTTTGAAGTAGATTAATATACAAATTATACAGGTTGTCCTAGTTTTTCAGAATTTTTGGAGTTCCAGAAGTATTCGAACAAATCAAATTGCTACAGACTTTTCTATTTTTGATAGATTCTGTTTTTTGTGTGTTGTTTGCTTATTTTGATGAATCCATGGCTAGTATCGGGGGGTATGAACCATATAGAAGTTGGAATACAGTAGGTTTAACACCAATATAAATAAATAATGAGTTCATTGCAGTATCTTAAAGTGGTGGTTTGTTTTCTTATACTAATGGAGCTCATGAGATTTTCTGTTGAGTTTTGTGTTGTGAAGTTTTCAAGTTTTTGGGTAAAGATTTGATGGATTATGGAATAAGGAGTGGCAAGAGCCTAAGCTTGGGGATGCCCAAGGCACCCCAAGGTAAAATTCAAGGACAACCAAAAGCCTAAGCTTGGGGATGCCCCAGAAGGCATCCCCTCTTTCGTCTTCGTCTATTGGTAACTTTACTTGAGGCTATATTTTTATTCACCACATGATGTGTGTTTTGCTTGGAGCGTCTTGTATGATTTGAGTCTTTTCTTTTTAGTTTACCACAATCATCCTTGCTGTACACACCTTTTGAGAGAGACACACATGAATCAGAATTTATTAGAATACTCTATGTGCTTCACTTATATATTTTGAGCTAGATAATTTTGCTCTAGTGCTTCACTTATATTTTTTAGAGAATGGTGGTGGTTTTATTTTGTAGAAATTATTGATCTCTCATGCTTCACTTATATTATTTTGAGAGTCTTCTAGAACAGCATGGTAATTTGCTTTGGCTATAAAATTAGTCCTAATATGATAGGCATTCAAGATGGGTATGATAAAAACTTTCATATAGAGTGCATTAAATACTATGATGAATTTGATACTTGATAATGGTTTTGAGATATAAAGGTGGTAATGTTACAGTCATGCTAGTTGGGTGATTGTGAAATTGAGAAATACTTGTGTTAAAGTTGGCAAGTCCTGTAGCATGCACGTATGGTAAACGTTGTGTGACAAATTTGAAGGATGGGGTGTTCTTTGAGTGCTTTCCTTATGAGTGGCGGTCGGGGACAAGCGATGGTCTTGCTACCAATCTATCCCTCTAGGGGCATGCGTAGTAGTACTTTGCTTCGAGGGCTAATAAACTTTTGCAATAAGTATATGAGTTCTTATGACTAATGTGAGTCCATGGATCATACGCACCCTTACCTTTCCACAATTTACTAGCCTCTACGGTTCCGTGCATTTCCCTTTCTCACCTTGAGAGTTGGTGCAAACTTCGCCGGTGCATCCAAACCCCGTGATACGATACACTCTATCACACATAAGCCTCCTTATATCTTCCTCAAAACAGCCACCATACATACCTATTATAGCATTTCCATAGCCATTCCGAGATATATTGCCATGCAACTTTCCACCGTTCCGTTTATTATGACACACTCCATCATTGTCATATTGCTTTGCATGATCATGTAGTTGACATTGTATTTGTGGCAAAGCCACTTTCATAAATTCTTTCATACATGTCGCTCTTGATTCATCGCATATCCTCGTACACCGCCGGAGGCATTCACATAGAGTCATATTTTTGTCCTAGTATCGAGTTGTAACATTGAGTTATGAGTAAATAAAAGTGTGATGATCATCATTATTAGAGCATTGTCCCATGTGAGGAGATAAAATAAAAAAATAGGCCAAAGAAGCCCAAATAAAAAAAGAGGTTAAAGAAAACAAACAAAAAAATGAGAGAAAAAGAGAGAAGGGACAATGTTACTATCCTTTTTTCACACTTGTGCTTAAAAATAGCACCATGATCTTCATGATAGAGAGTCTCTTGTGTCACTTTCATATACTAGTGGGAATTTTTCATTATAGAACTTGGCTTGTATATTCCAGCGTTGGGCTTCCTCAAATGCCCTAGGTCTTCGTGAGCAAGCAAGTTGGATGCACACCCACTTAGTTTTCAGTTTGAGCTTCCATACACTTATAGCTCTAGTGCATCTGTTGCATGGCAATCCCTACTCCTCGCATTGGCATCAATTGATGGGCATCTCCATAGCCCGTTGATTAGCCGCCTCAATGTGAGACTTTCTCCTTTTTTTGACTTCTCTCATAACCCCCATCATCATATGCTATTCCACCTATAGTGCTATATCCATGGCTTGCGCTTATGTATTGCGTAAGGGTTGAAAACGCTGAATTGCATTAAAAAGTATGAACCAATTTCTCAGCTTGTCATCGGGGTTATGCATAATGGGAGCATTTTGTGTGACGAAAATGAAGCATGGCCAAACTATATGATTTTGTAGGGATGAGCTTTCTTTGGCTATGTTATTTTGATAAGACACAATTGCTTGGTTAGTATGCTTGAAGTATTACTATTTTTATGTCAATATTGAACTTTTATCTTGAATCTTTTGGATCTGAACATTCGTGCCACAATAAAGAGATTACATTGAAAATTATGTTAGGTAGCATTCCACATCAAAAATTCTGTTTTTATCATTTACCTACTTAAGGACGAGCAGGAATTAAGCTTGGGGATGCTTGATACGTCTCCAATGTATCTATAATTTTTTATTGGTCCATGCTATTATATTATCTGTTTTGGATGTTTAATGGGCTTTATTATGCACTTCTATATTATTTTTTGGACTAACCTATTAACCGAAGGCCCAGTGCAAATTGTTGTTTTTTTTTGCCTATTTCAGTGTTTCACAGAAAAGGAATATCAAACGGAATCCAAACGGAACGAAACCTTCGCGAGGATCATTTTTGGAACTAACGCAATCCAGGAGACTTGGAGTGGACGTCAAGGAAGAAACAAGGTGGCCATGAGGTAGGGAGGCACGCCCAGGGGGTAGGTGCGCCCCCACCCTCGTGGGCCCCTCGTGGCTCCACCGACCTACTTCCTTCGCCTATATATACTCATATACCCTGAAAACATCTAGGAGCACCACGAAACCCTATTTCCACCGCCGGAACCTTCTATACCCGTGAGATCCCATCTTGGGGCATTTTTCGGCGCTCCGCCAGAGGGGGAATCAATCACGGAGGGCTTCTACATCAACACCATGGCCTCTCCGATGATGCGTGAGTAGTTTACAACAGACCTTCGGGTCCATAGTTATTAGCTAGATGGCTTCTTCTCTCTCTTTGGATCTCAAGACAAAGTTCTCCTCGATTCTCTTGGAGATCTATTCGATGTAATTCTTTTTGCGGTGTGTTTGTCGAGATCCGATGAATTGTGGGTTTATGATCAAGATTATCTATGAACAATATTTGATTCTTCTCTGAATTCTTATATGCATGATTTGATATCTTTGCAAGTCTCTTCGAATTATCAGTTTGGTTTGGCCTACTAGATTGATCTTTCTTGCAATGGGAGAAGTGCTTGGCTTTGGGTTTAATCTTGCGGTGTCCTTTACGAGTGACAGCAGGGGTAGCAAGGCACGTATATTATTGTTGCCATCGAGGATAAAAAGATGGGGTTTATATCATATTGCTTGAGTTTATCCCTCTACATCATGTCATCTTGCCTAATGCATTACTCTGTTCTTATGAACTTAATACTCTAGATGCATGCTGGATAGCGGTCGATGTGTGGAGTAGTAGTAGTAGATGCAGAATCGTTTCGGTCTACTTGTCACGGACGTGATGCCTATATACATGATCATGCCTAGATATTCTCATAACTATGTGCTTTTTTATCAATTGCTCGACAGTAATTTGTTCACCCACCGTAGAATATGCTATCTTGAGAGAAGCCACTAGTGAAACATATGGCCCCCGGGTCTATATTCCATCATATTAATCTTCCGTTAATTTGCTATTTCTGTCGCCGTTTATTTTGCAATCTTTAGTTTCCAATCTATAGAACAAAAATACCAAAAATATTTATCTTATTATCTTTATCATATCTCACTTTTGCAAGTGGCCGTGAAGGGATTGACAACCCCTTTATCGCGTTGGTTGCAAGGTTCTTATTTGTTTGTGCAGGTACGAGGGATTTGTGTGTAGTCTCGTACTGGATTGATACCTTGGTTCCCAAAAACTGAGGGAAATACTTACGCTACTTTGCTGCATCACCCTTTCCTCTTCAAGGGAAAACCAACGCCTACTCAAGAGGTAGCAAGGATGGTGATATCGATGAAGTTGTCAGCCATTCAATCAAAGCTGGATGAATGAAGTGGCGCCAAGCTTCTGAATTTCTCTTTGACAAGAGAGTACCGTAAAAGCTAAAAGGAAGGTTCTATAGGACAGTTGTAGGATCGTAAGTATGTCTAGAGGGTGGTGATTAGACTACTTGACCAAATAAAAATCTAGCCTTTTCCCAATTTTAAATTTTGGAAGATTTTAGCAACTTTGCACAAGTCAAGCAATCAACCTATACATGCAAGTCTAAGAGTATAGCAGCGGAATGCAAAACATTGCACATGAAGGTATAGGGAGGAGTTTGGAGGGAGCAAACGCAATGTAGAAAGAGAGATTTTTGGCGTGGTTCCGATAGGTGGTGCTATCATACATCCACGTTGATGGAGACTTGAACCCACGAAGGGTAACGATTGCACGTGTCCACGGAGGGCTCCACCCACGAAGGGTCCACGAAGAAGCAACCTTGTCTATATCCCACCATGGCCATCGCCCATGAAGGACTTGCCTCACTTGGGTAGATCTTCACTAACTAGGCGATCTCCTTGCCCTTACAAACTCCTTGGTTCAACTCCACAATCTTGACGGAGGCTCCCAAGTGACACCTAACCAATCTAGGAGACACCACTCTCCCAAAGGTAATAGATGGTGTGTTGATGATGAACTCCTTGCTCTTGTGCTTCAAATGATAGTCTTCTCAACACTCAACTCTCTCACACAGATCTGGATTTGGTGGAAAGATGATTTGAGTGGAAAGCAACTTGGGGAAGGCTAGAGATCAAGATTCTTGTGGTTGGAATGGAATATCTTGGTCTCAACACATGAGTAGGTGGTTCTCTCTCAGAAAATGTATGCTAGAAGTGTTGGCACGTTCTGATGGCTCTCTCCATGAATGAAGAGTGGGTGGAGGGGTATTTATAGCCTCCACACAAAATCTAACAGTTACACACAATTTACCAAACTCGGTGGGACCGAATCATGAAACTCGGTCAGATCGATTTAGTTCAAAATGTGAACGTTAGGATTTTCCGTGGGACCGACATGTCAACTCGGTGGGACCGATTTCATTAGGGTTAGGGCATAACGTAATCCCGGTGAGACCGATCATATAAACTCGGTAGGACCGATTTCTGTAATAGGCAAACAGAGAGTTGGTCAGGCAAACTCGGTGGGACCAAATCGCTCATTTCAGTGAGACCGGAACGTTACGGAAGGGAAATAGAGAGTTTGCATTGCGAACTCGGTGGGACTGATCGCTCATTTCGGTTGGACCGAAACGTTACGAAGGGTAACAGAGAGTTTGCAATCGCATCTCAGTGAGACTGAGATCCCTATCGGTGAGACTGAAGTGACTAGGGTTTCTGGCAGTGGCTATGTCAAATGAACTCAGTGGCGCCGGATAGATAATTTTGGTAGGGCCGAGTTTGACTTTTGGTTTGTGACATATGTGGATATGAGATAGTGGTTGAGGGCTTTTGGATCATATCACTAAGAATTTTGAGCAAGCAAGCCATTAAGCAACACCTCATCCCCTTTTAATAGTATTGGCTTCTCTGATCTTGGATCACTAAAATGAAAATGTAGAGTGTTGAGCTTGAGCCAATATGTGTCCTTAGCATTTTCAGGGGTCCACATTCCTAATCCATGCCATGCCAATCATTGAACTTCCTGAAATGATCATCTTGAAATAGCATTAGTTAAATGAGCTATATGTTGTTAGGAATTACCAAAACCACCCAGAGATAGTTGTACTTTCAATCTCCCCCTTTTTGGTAATTGATGACAACATATAGATTAAAGCTTTGACAAATGATAAGATTGAAATGCATCGTCGCCTTGAGAAGTATGAGATAAGTAAGAGCTCCCCCTAAATTTGTGCATTATGTAAAATTTGCTTTTGAATGCAAATGCACAAACGATTTGGATCATGGGTTACTCTTCCATGTCACATACATCTTGGTGGAGCGCTAAAAAATGATAGAAAGTAAAAACATGCACTCATCACCAAGCAAAGTGAATGATCATACAAGAGATATAAAATATAACATCATTCAAGCATAAGCATTAATGTAGGATATGATCAAACACATGATCATACAAGTATCACACACATAAACATAGAGTATTAAGCAAGCACATAAAATTATCAACCAAATAGCAAGAGAGACAAAAGAAGCAATAAAACTCTTTCTCGAAGCCTATGATCTATACATTTCTCCCCCTTTGGCAACAAGTTACCAAAAAGTTTGAAAATGCATAGTGCTATGCATCTCTCTAGGCTTGATCTTCGGGAGGTGGTGTTGAGAGGACTCCAAGGACGAATGCATCTGTGTAAGTTGTTGGAGCTGGTGGAGTTGCAACTGGAGGTGGCACTGAAGCTGTAGCTGCTGGTGCTGATGTAGTAGCTCTTGTGTCAGTCATGGGCACTGCAGCAGACCTCTGACCTCTTGGAACTCTCTAAAAGACATCTGTGGTAGCCTGCCCTTTCCTCTCCTCAGCTTCTTCCTGGAGATGCTCAACAGTTGTCTGCATCTCAGTCACATTAAGATCAAGACCATAGAACTTTGTTTCAATGATCCTCTCTAGGCTCTTTTTGTTCTGAGTCAGGGTGGCCAAGCCCTTCTCAATCCTGAAGGTAGCTTGAATCAGATAAGCAAGTTGATCTTGTTTGCTCTTCAGAAACACTTGAGATGCCTCTACAACACTTGGCATCTTTGTAGCTTTTTCAGCCTTTGATTTCTCTCTCTTTTCTTGTGCTTGCACAGATGTAGGATCTTCTTCATTCATGACAACAGTGTTGTCCTCAAAATCTGGTCTCAAGAGTAGATGCTCCTTGTCCAAAAGATAAGTGCATGTGTCCATCTTGGAGTGGATGAGCACCTGAATATGTGGAGCATACCCACAAGATCTCTTCTGATTTGCAGCCGTCCTCTTGATTGTTTCAACAATTAGGCTCATAATTTTGAATTTCTGAGGCACATCAAATATCTGCAGCAAGTTGATGGAATGGCCTCTGATCATGTCGTGATCTCCAGGTTTTGGCAATAAAGTATGCCTCAATATATTGTTGATAGTAGCTAATCCAGACAACAAATAATCTACAGACCCAAGCCTATGAGTTTCCAATGCCTTGTGTGGAATCTCCTTGTACATGTTGGCCATAGAGTTGTGGTCTTCTTCTTATTGGCATAGACATCCAAGTCATCTTCATGCTCTTCAGGGGCATTGATCAATTTGGCCCACTCATCAACAATTGATTGGTACCTTGTACCCTCAGACATCCAAACAATTCTACCATCTGGATAGAAATGAGCTGTAGAATAAAATTGCATAATGAGCTCATCATTCCATTTGGTAAGCTTCTGACCCACAAATTTGTCTACTCCACACAGTCTGAAGCTCTCATCCACTCCTGGAATGTGGTCTTCATTCTCATCAATGTATTTACAGTCAGCCCACTTCATATCACAGACTATGGGCTGTTGGGGAACATAGTAATTTCAAAAAAATTCCTACACACACACATGACCATGGTGATGCATAGCAACGAGAGGGGAGAGTGTGTCCACGTACCCTCGTAGACCGAAAGCGGAAGTGTTAGCACAACGCGGTTGATGTAGTCGTACGTCTTCACGATCCGACCGATCCAAGTACCGAACGCACGACACCTCCGAGTTCAGCACACGTTCAACTCGATGACGTCTCGTGAACTCCGATCCAGCGGAGCTTCACGGGAGAGTTCCGTCAGCACGACGGCATGATGACGGTGATGATGTTGCTACCGACGCAGGGCTTCGCCTAAGCATCGCTACGATATGACCGAGGTGGATTATGATGGAGGGGGGCACCGCACACGGGTGGGAGAGATCAACAGATCAACTTGTGTGTCTATGGGGTGCCCCCTGGCCACCTATATAAAGGATGGAGGGAGGAGGAGGCCGGCCCTCATAGGGCACGCCCAAGTGTGGAGTCCTACTAGGACTCCCTAGTCCTAGTAGGATTCCTCCTCCCACATGGAATAGGAAAAAGGGAAGGGAGAAGGAGAAGGAAGGAAGGGGGCGCCCCCCCTCCCTAGTCCAATTCGGACCAGTCCATGGGGAGGGGCGCGACCACCCTTTGAGACCTTTCTCTCCTTTCTCGTATGGCCCATTAAGGCCCAATACGAATTCCCGTAACTCTCCGGTACTCCGAAAAATACCCGAATCACTCGGAACCTTTGCGATGTCCGGATATAGTCGTCCAATATATTGATCTTTACGTCTCGACCATTTCGAGACTCCTCGTCATGTCCCCGATCTCATCCGGGACTCCGAACTACCTTAGGTACATCAAAACACATAAACTCATAATACAAATCATCACCGAATGTTAAGCGTGCGGTCCCTACGGGTTCGAGAACTATGTAGACATGACCGAGACACGTCTCCGGTCAATAACTAATAGCGGAACCTGGATGCTCATATTGGCTCCCACATATTCTACGAAGATCTTTATCGGTCAAACCGCATAACAACATACGTTGTTCCCTTTGTCATCGGTATGTTACTTGCCCAAGGTTCGGTTGTCGGTATCTCAATACCTAGTTCAATCTCGTTACCGGCAAGTCTCTTTACTCGTTCCGTAATACATCATCCCACAACTAACTCATTAGTTACAATGCTTGCAAGGCTTATAGTGATGTGTATTACTGAGTCGGCCCAAAGATACCTCTCCGACAATCGGAGTGACAAGTCCTAATCTCAAAATATGCCAACTCAACAAGTACCTTCGGGGACACCTATAAAGCACCTTTATAATCACCCAGTTACGTTGTGACGTTTGGTAGCACACAAAGTGTTCCTCCGGTAATCGGGAGTTGCATAATCTCATAGTCATAGGAACATGTATAAGTCATGAAGAAAGCAATAGCAACATACTAAACGATCAAGTGCTAAGCTAACGGAATGGGTCAAGTAAATCACATCATTCTCCTAATGATGTGATCCCGTTAATCAAGCGACAACTCATGTCTATGGCTAGGAAACATAACCATCTTTGATCAACGAGCTAGTCAAGTAGAGGCATACTAGTGACACTCTGTTTGTCTATGTATTCACACATGTATCATGTTTCCGGTTAATACAATTCTAGCATGAATAATAAACATTTATCATGAAATAAGGAAATAAATAATAACTTTATTATTGCCTCTAGGGCATATTTCCTTCAGTCTCCCACTTGCACTAGAGTCAATAATCTAGTTCACATTGCCATGTGATTAACACCCATAGTTCACATCGTCATGTGACCAACACCGAAAGGGTTTACTAAAGTCAATAATCTAGTTCACGTCGCTATGTGATTAACACCCAAAGAGTACTAAGGTGTGATCATGTTTTGCTTGTGAGAGAAGTTTAGTCAACGGGTCTGCCACATTCAGATCCATATGTATTTTGCAAATTTCTATGTCAACAATGCTCTGCACGGAGCTACTCTAGCTAATTGCTCCCACTTTCAATATGTATCCAAATTGAGACTTAGAGTCATCTGGACCAGTGTCAAAACTTGCATCGACATAACCCTTTACGACGAACCTTTTGTCACCTCCATAATCGAGAAACATATCCTTATTCCAATAAGGATAATTTTGACCGTTGTCCGATGATCTACTCCTAGATCACTATTGTACTTCCTTGCTAAACTCGATGTAGGGTATACAATAGATCCGCACGCAGCATGGCATACTTTATAGAACCTATGGCTGAGGCATAGGAATGACTTTCATTCTCTTTCTATCTTCTACCGTGGTCGGGCTTTGAGTCTTACTCAATTTCACACCTTGTAACACGTGCAAGAACTCTTTCTTTGACTGTTCCATTTTGAACTACTTCAAAATCTTGTCAAGGTATGTACTCATTGAAAAAACTTATCAAGCGTCTTGATCTATCTCTATAGATCTTGATGCTCAATATGTAAGCAGCTTCACCGAGGTCTTTCTTTGAAAAAACTCCTTTCAAATACTCCTTTATGCTTTCCAGAAAATTCTACATTATTTCCGATCTTTCACAAATATTTATCAGAAATGTTGTAGTGCTCCCACCCACTTTCTTGTAAATACAGGCTTCACCGCAAGTCTGTATAAAACTATATGCTTTGATCAACTCATCAAAGCGTATATTCCAACTCCGAGATGCTTGCACCAGTCCATAGATGGATCGCTGGAGCTTGCACATTTTGTTTAACACCTTTAGGATCGACAAAACCTTCTGGTTGCATCATATACAACTCTTATTTAAGAAATCCATTAAGGATTGCAGTTTTGTTATCCATTTGCCAGATTTCATAAAATGCGGCAATTGCTAACATGATTCAGACAGACTTTAAGCATCGATACGAGTGAGAAAATCTCATCGTAGTCAACACATTGAACTTTTTCAAAAACCTTTTTTGACAAGTCTAGCTTTGTAGATAGTAACACTACTATCAGCGTCCGTCTTCCTCTTGAAGATCCATTTATTTTCTATGGATTGCCGATCATTGGGCAAGTCAACCAAAGTCCACACTTTGTTCTCATACATGGATCTCATCTCAGATTTCATGGCCTCAAGTCATTTCGCGGAATCTGGGCTCATCATCGCTTCCTCATAGTTCGTAGGTTCGTCATGGTCAAGTAACATGACCTCCAGAACATGATTACCGTACCACTCTGGTGCGGATCTCACTCTGGTTTACCTACGAGGTTCGGTAGTATCTTGATCTGAAGTTACATGATCATCATCATTAGCTTTCTCACTAATTGGTGTAGTAGTCACAAGAACAAATTTCTGTGATGAACTACTTTCCAATAAGGGAGCAGGTACAATTACCTCATCAAGTTATACTTTCCTCCCACTCACTTCTTTCGAGAGAAACTCCTTCTCTAGAAAGGATCCATTCTTAGCAACGAATGTTTTGCCTTCGGATCTGTGATAGAAGGTGTACCCAACTGTCTCCTTTGGGTATCCTATGAAGACACATTTCTCCGATTTGAGTTTGAGCTTATCAGGATGAAACTTTTTCTTATAAGCATCACAACCTCAAACTTTAAAAAACGACAACTTTGGTTTCTTGCCAAACCACAGTTCATACTATGTCATCTCAACGGATTTAGATGGTGCCCTTTTTAACGTGAATGCAGTTGTCTCTAATGCATAACCGCAAAACTATAGTGGTAAATCGGTAAGAAACATCATAGATTGCACTATATCCAATAAAGTACGGTTATGACGTTCGGACACACCATTATGTTGTGGTGTTCGAGGTGGCACGAATTTGTGAACTATTCCACATTGTTTTAATTGAAGACCAAACTCGTAACTCAAATATTTGTCTCCGTGATCAGATCGTAGAAACTTTATTTTCTTGTCACGATGATTTTCCACTTCACTCAGAAATTCTTTGAACTTTTCAAGTGTTTCAGACTTATGTTTCATCAAGTAGATATACCCATATCTGCTCAAATCATCCTGTGAAGGTAAGAAAATAACGATACCCGCCACGAGCCTCAACACTCATCATACCGCATACATCAGTATGTATTATTTACAATAAGTCAATTGCTCGCTCCATTGTTCCAGAGAACGGAGTCTTAGTCATCTTGCCCATGAGGCATGGTTCGCAAACATCAAGTGATTCATAATCAAGTGATTCGAAAAGCCCATCAGCATGGAGTTTCTTCATGCGGTTTACACCAATATGACCTAAACGGAAGTGCCACAAATAAGTTGCACTATCATTATTAACTTTGCATCTTTTGGCTTCAATATTATGAATATGTGTATCACTACAATCGAGATCCAACAAACCATTTTCATTGGGTGTATGACCATAGAAGGTTTTATTCATGTAAACAGAACAACAATTATTCTCTAATTTAAATGAATAACCGTATTGCAATAAACATGATCAAATCATATTCATGCTCAACGCAAACACCAAATAACATTTATTTAGGTTCAACAGTAATCCTGAAATTATAGGGAGTCTGCGATTATGATCATATCAATCTTGGAACTACTTCCAACACACATCGTCACCTCGCCCTTAGCTAGTTTCTGTTCATTTTGCAACTCCCGTTTCAAGTTACTACTTTTAGCAACTGAACCATTATGAAATACCGAGGGGTTGCTATAAACACTAGTAAAGTACACATCAATAACATGTATATCAAATATACCTATGTTCACTTTGCCATCCTTCTTCTTCACCAATTACTTATGGTAGTTCCGCTTCCAGTGACCAGTTCCTTTGCAGCAGAAGCACTTAGTCTCAGGCTTAGGTCCAGACTTGGGCTTCTTCACTTGAGCAGCAACTTGCTTGCCGTTCTTCTTGAAGTTCCCCTTCTTCCCTTTGCCCCTTTTCTTGAAACTAGTGGTCTTGTCAACCATCAACACTTGATGTTTTTCTTGATTTCTACCTTCGCCGATTTTAGCATTGCGAAGAGCTTGGGAATTGTTTTCGTCATCCCTTGCATACTATAGTTCATCACGAAGTTCTACTAACTTGGTGATGGTGACTAGAGAATTCTGTCAATCACTATTTATCTGGAAAATCTGAGCACATGCTCACTGCTTGAGCTATTCTCCTCCATCTTTTAGCTATAGAACTTGCTGGAGACTTCATATTTCTCAACTCGGGTATTTGCTTGAAATATTAACTTCAACTCCTGGAACATCTCATATGGTCCATGACGTTCAAAACGTCTTTGAAGTCCCGATTCTAAGCCGTTAAGCATGGCGCACTAAACTATCAAGTAGTCATCATATTGAGCTAGCCAAACATTCATAACGTCTGCATTTGCTCCTGCAATAGGTCTGTCACCTAGCGGTGCATCAAGGACATAATTCTTCTGTGCAACAATGAGGATAATCCTCAGATCATGGATCCAATCCGCATCATTGCTACTAACATCTTTCAACACAGTTTTTCTCTAGGAACATATCAAAATAAATATAGGGAAGCAACAACGCGAGCTATTGATCTACAACATAATTTGCAAAATACTATCAGGACTAAGTTCATGATACATTAAAGTTCAATTAATCATATTACTTAAGAACTCCCACTTAGATAGACATCTCTCTAATCCTCTAAGTGATCATGTGATCCATATCAACTAAACCATGTCCGATCATCACGTGAGATGGAGTACTTTCAATGGTGAACATCACTATGTTGATCATATCTACTATATGATTCACGCTCGACCTTTTGGTCTCAGTGTTCCGAGGCCATATCTACATATGCTAGGCTCGTCAAGTTTAACCTGAGTATTCCACGTGTGCAACTGTTTTGCACTCGTTGTATTTGAACGTAGAGCCTACCACACCCGATCATCACGTGGCGTCTCATCACGAAGAACTTTCGCAACGGTGCATATTCAGGGAGAACACTTATACCTTGAAATTTAGTGAGAGATCATCTTATAATGCTACCGTCGATCTAAGCAAAATAAGATGCATAAAAGATAAACATCACATGCAATCAATATAAGTGATATGATATGGCCATCATCATCTTGTGCTTGTGATCTCCATCTCCGAAGCACCATCATGATCACCATCGTCACCGGCACGACACCTTGATCTCCATCGTAGCATCGTTGTCGTCCCGCCAACTATTGCTTCTACAACTATCGCTACCGCTTAGTGATAAAGTAAAGCAATTACAGGGAGATTACATTGCATACAATAAAGTGACAACCATATGGCTCCTGCCAGTTGCCGATAACTCGGTTACAAAACATGATCATCTCATACAATAAAATATAGTATCATGCCTTGACCATATCACATCACAACATGCCCTGCAAAAAGAAGTTAGTCCTCTACTTTGTTGTTGCAAGTTTTACGTGGATGCTACGGGCTGAGCAAGAACCGTTCTTACCTACGCATCAAAACCACAACGATAGTTCGTCAAGTTAGTGCTACTTTAACTTTCTCAAGGACCGGGCGTAGCCACACTCGGTTCAACGAAGGTTGGAGAAATTGACACCCGCCAGCCACCAATGTGCAAAGCACGTCGGTAGAACCAGTCTCGCGTAAGCGTACGCGTAATGTCGGTCCGGGCCGCTTCATCCAACAATACCGCCGAACCAAAGTATGACATGTTGGTAAGCAGTATGACTTGTATCGCCCACAACTCACTTGTGTTCTACTCGTGCATATAACATCTACGCATAAAACCAGGCTCGGATGCCACTGTTGGGGAACGTAGTAATTTCAGAAATTTTCCTACGCACACACATGATCATGGTGATGCATAGCAATGAGAGGGGAGAGTGTGTCCACGTACTCTCGTAGACCGAAAGCGGAAGCGTTAGAACAACGCGGTTGATGTAGTCGTACGTCTTCACGATCTGACCGATCCAAGTACCGAACGCACGGCACCTTCGAGTTCAACACACGTTCAACTCGAGGATGTCCCGCGAACTCCGATCCAACAGAGCTTCACGGGAGAGTTCCATCAGCACGACGGCGTGATGATGGTGATGATGTTGCTACCGACCCAGGGCTTCGCCTAAGCACCACTACGATATGACCGAGGTGGACTATGGTGGAGGGGGCACCGCACACGGCTTGGAGAGATCAACAGATCAACTTGTGTGTCTATGGGGTGCCTCCTGGCCACGTATATAAAGGATGGAGGGAGGAGGAGGCCGGCCCTCATAGGGCGCGCCCAAGTGTGGAGTCCTACTAGGACTCCCTAGTCTCTACTCCTAATGGAGCAGTTGGTAGTCTCCGCCGGTCAATTTTCATTCCACCATTTTCGTCCGGTTTTTTTTCGTCGGTTAACCTTCGTCACATCCCCGCTGCCACGCCTTCGTCCACCGGTTTACGAAAGAAAAAAATAGCACAGCCACCCCGCAGTCCCGCACGACCTTGCCTCCTCAATCCCACCTCGACATCCATCTCGCCGCCACCTCCTGCTCCTCCCCGCCGTGCGCCGCCCGCCGCCACCGTGCCTGCGCCGCCGTCCTCCCTATCGACTCCGCTGTCCGAATCCCGCCGCCGCCGTGCGTGCGTCCCTCCCCAAACTTTGCATCATCCTCCGCGATCCAGATCCAGATCCCACCAGCCGCCCGCCCCGCCCCATGGGGGGCTGCCACGCCAAGCCGCGCACCCGCCATGCCGACGGCGCCTCCCGCCGCCGTCCGCGCCGGCCACGCCGCCTCCACCCTCCTCCACGGCGCCCGCCACGCCGGCCTCCAAGAAGCACTGGACGACGTCCCCCTTCTTCCCCTTCTCCACACCCAGCCCCAGCCCGGAGCACCACTTCTTCTCCTCCTCCTCGGTGGCCTCCCCCAGGGCCTCCTCCAAGTGAATTCTTGCTTCCTGAATCCTGATGGTTTGCTTATCTAATCATTTATGCAGTATGCTTGCAATTTGTGCTTGTTCAGACGCCGCGGATCCCCACGGACGCCGCGGCAGGGCATGGTCGCGTTAATCGCATGGAGGGTCGCGTCGAGGAAAGCGACGACCTCGCAGGCATCGGGTCAAGCGGCTGGCCCTTCTTACGCGATGGCGCCGTTCTTTTCTTCCCCGGCAGAGATTGGTGCCGCCATGGCCGCATCATGGATTTTGTCTGCGTGCCATCTGTGCCCCTCTGACGATGCCCTGCATCGCCACTGATTTGGGAGTCTCTTTTTTTGCGCTGGATCCTGATTTGGGCGGGATTTTTTTCCCAGGCATTGAGAGCGCGCTGGACAGCGGGAACTGTCGCGTCAAGGAGGACGCTATGGACGGTGGATCCTGGGCGCTGCACGTTGCTGCCGGCCACGGGAGGATGCCATACCCTTTGGGCGCAACAAACTCTTGGCCATAGCCTCTTCCGCTTTTCACAATAAGTTAATTCTTTCTACACTAGCATTAGTACTATTCAGGGCCTGTTCTGAACCTCTCCAGCTTCTGGAAACTCCACATTTCCAGCTTCTCAAAGTGGCTTCTAACTCCACGCAGCGACTTCCATCTGTTCTGCAGCAAAATTAACTTCTCCATCACCACCATGGGCTGGCAGCGGCTGTTGGCCTGTCTAGCGCCGTATTGGACCGGCTGGGCTGTAGTAGGGGAGCCTCCCACCTAGCCCACCTTCGCTACAGGTCGTCCTCAACCTTCAGCTCACGCACAGGAACAAATTGGACACATAACCACTGCCAATTACTCATCAAATCAGGTGATTTAGACCCCGAATCACATCAACATGAACATCAAATTTTTCGCCCTATTCGTCGCGAATACATTCCATCAGAGTGCACAACCTATTGTTCAGTAACAAAGGAGATCGAAAATGCATACGCCATGGCCGAATTAAAGCGCTCTGCTCTGCGCTGGAGCATCAGGGGCTTGGGGCACGCTCCTGGGGTGGAAGTAGGAGGAGAGGAGGCGGCGGTGCTAGTTGAGGTGGCGCCGGCGTCGCAGCCACGGGGGGAGCAGGCGTGGCGGCGTGACTGGCGGCGGCAGGAGGGTTCGAGAGAGAGAACGAGGAAGAAAGGAGAGGGAAAATGATTGGATCAGATGGCTCGAGGGGGTCATGCGCTTGTACGAGCCCGAATAGTTTTCCTGGGCGGTGGCATATTGGGCGTAAATAGGTGGAACTCCAGATTCTTGTAAACGCGGAGCTCGATTTTCCCAGCTTCTCCAAATTGCACTACGGCCCAGAAGAGCTTCGAGAATTTAGCTTTCTGGAGCTAAAGCGTTCGGCGTGATTTTTTGTTTGGAGTTTGAGAAGCTGGGAGTTGGAGAGGTTCAGAACAGGCCCTCAGTAATCACCGCTCTAGGCTTCTGAATAAATTTTTATATGAGATCTAGCCGGTAATCGTGCAGGCTTTTGTCTAAAGTTTTTTCTTTTGCAATTTGGAATATATAGTAAGTTTGAATATCACATAAATGGTTGGCATCTAATTTTCCATCATGTGATTTACGCATAAGACTTGTATCTCCTTTCTACTGACTAATGGTGAATAGACTCCTTTTGTGAATTAAGAAAATTCAGAGATGATAATGATTGTAGCTTGCATTGCATGTACGGTGGTGTACCTCTTGAGTTGGAGAATATCTTAGAATTCATTGACTTGCAGCTATGGCAATGACCAACACAGTTTTTTCGTTTTCTTTTTCGTTCCCACGTTCTGGTTGGTGCTGGTGTAGATTTTCTTCTTCAATAAAATACATAGAAGCAAATCAGACTGGTCGCAAATATCATGCTACTTCACCACAAATTATGTTTTCCAACTGAAATCATTTTTTTTACTAGGCGCTAGCTATCCCTGGCAACAAGGTAAGAGACATGTTGTTTCCAACTCACCCTTAGTTACAGTTGAGATACTTGCACAAAAGACGTCTGCAAATGTTTTATTTTCTTAACATTGTTTTATCATATGCTTTCATAATTTCATCAGGAAAGAGATGCATATGAGAGGAAGAGAGCCTCCCCCAAGCTCTGTCTAGGTGATGCACGGGAAATTTGGAAATTTGGAAACTATCAAGGAGATGTCGAATGATGAATATACTCAGATACTGAGACACATTCTAAAACGTGTTTACGCAGGTTAGTCCTGATCATCCTTATTTTTAAACCCGAAACATTCTTTATTATTGCCGGGTTCTCTATAATCCCATGTTTGCGAAGTCAATTGCTTAGTTTGATTGAGAGTACTTAAGTTAATGCGCATGTTTACTTTTCTAGATCATATATTAATTGGTTGGACTCTTTATGTACACTAAATTTGAAACTCATTATGATTCGGAGGTCCTGATAGCTTGTGACATAATTGATGTATTTTATAAGTCATGCAATTTGTTGTTAGCAACATGTACCTGCAGATTTGGGGTAATTTCCATTTCAACATTGTTTTTGTTCTCAGACATTCTGGATCATACTAACATACTTCGGAGAGATGTCCCAGATTTATTCTTTTGAATTTCACTAATTTCTTTCCATGGCTTCAGATTCACCAGTGCGTTCGTTACTGCCATTTTGAGTTACTATTGGTGCCTATGATTTGGATCATTAACAGTTCAATTTGTTTAGGTGATGGGGCTGCTGCCAACTTGGGCCTGCTCAAGAATGACGACTCTACAGGAGGGGGGTGGAGTCGCAGAAGCTCCTGTGCTATTGGGAGCGACGGTTCCACAATGAGCCGGTCTTTCGTCACCGGCGAGTTGGAGGATGTCCAAGGCCGGAAGTGTTCGTCACCACTGAGCCGCGGTAAGTAAGGAATTTTCCAGAGAGTGGTGGATGCATTTTTTTCTCCAAATGGTGGTGGATCTATGCATGTCTGTATTTTCATGGCCTTTTTGTGCTTGATCCATCCATTTTACATTATAAATTGATTGTATCGGCTGCTGCAGCGATGATGGATTGTATTGTATCAAACCTTCTGGTTAACTGATGTCGGAGCCATGGAATAAATGCTAGCATCCAATCAGGATTTAAAAGCGAAAGCATGATCTTAGTTTATTTATGTGCGTAAAAAAGCTCATGTACATATGTGACTTAAATATGTAGCTGCAGTCTCACACAAAGGAAGAGAGAAGATAAATTGATGTCAATGAATTGTGAATGGAAATAAAAACACCAGACTGAATTATGTACTCTTTTTTTCTAGCTTAAATTATTTATTGAGATTGTACTACACCATGTGATTCTAATTTTATACACTTCTTTCTTGCCCAAAAATATATTAATTGGTTCTTAGCTTCCTAAAACTCAGGAATATTTTATCTTTCTCATACATTTTAATTCATTTTATGCAGGCTGAGATAATATGGACGCGATGTCCAGATTTGGATGTCTCATCTCTGAACATTTGAAACGCCGGGTACTCCATGAAAGCTTGCCTAGCCCTTTTGCGCAATATTATATCTTTGGATGTTTGCACTTCCGAGGCTCTAGACATGAGCTTCCTTATATGGTAAGAAAATGTTGGTCGAGAGCTCCATTCAGCTTGTGGAAATAAATAATCTCCCATATTTATTAAATTTGCTTGCTTTGGCATGTCACTTTATCTATATTTGAAATAGGATATTCTTTGATATGTAATTTTAGGAAATTGTTGGTTTTCAATCTTTTTGCTTGAGATTCAGAAGATCCAAAACTGCCTGATACAATGGCTACTCTAATCAATAAAATGAGTTACATATATATTCATAAACTATGTTGATCAGGCTACTTATATGCATTGGAAAACCATTAGGTTCCTTGTTGCATTAACATTGACATCCACGGTTACTTCTCTGTACATATCTATAATGTAGATAAAATGTATATCCTCTAGCTCTCATGTGTTTTAGTCTCTCTTTTTTCTTTATGTTGTATCACCAATGATGAGAGAGAGAGGGGCCATGGAGAGGGAGAGAGAGAGGTCTAAATGATTGTAGCCGTACCAGTTTCATGTTTCCATGTATGACATTATACTAGATAGAAAACAGTAACTTTGTGTGGGTTGTTTATACTAAATACTTCTAACATAATAATCTACATGTATCAATTGTTTATGCCCATTATTTGCGTACACACTATACCATAGTATTTTAGTAGTGCACCCTATAAAAAAAGCATCAATGCATATGATCCCTTATATCTCACTTCTTGCTTTACATGTGATTTTCTACCTTCAAAAGGTAACATGAGCACCTTGATTTCCTATCTCTTTAGACACATATTTCTTTCAGGGGTTATTTTTTAAACATCCACAACTCCTGCCTCTTACTTAATACACAACATTCCTAAAGCTTCACAAAGATAGTACATGTTTAAAACAATTTACGTCTTTTAGTTTTACAAGCTCCCTAAAACTAAACCTCTGTGGAATAGGTGTGCCTGCCTGCTTTAAAATGTGAGCTACTCATATAGATATTTTTTTCCTCATCATTCTTAAGTATTTCCTCTAAATTGATGTGAAATTTTGTGCATTCCCTTTTTTGTTCGTGCATTCCTTTTTTCAATTATCTTGGATCCTTGTCAGAATTGACCCATATTGTAGAATATATATAAAAAGCCGGTTGACATTGTATATACTATTCAATCAACCTTATCTTATTCTAAAGAATATGTGTGTCGGTTTTGATTGTTGTTTTATCTTCTCCTTTTTTAGCAAGTATCTAATGCATATACATGACTTCATATTAATTATCTTATTCACATTCACATACTAATATATTCATGATATATTTTTTTGCATTGTAGAGTGCTAGCGCGCTACATTGCAGAGAAAGCTTTGCGAAAATGCTTTGTTCGGATGATAGACAAGAATAATCAATCCTCATTCCAAGGTTATATTTGTACTTCCTTCCCAATTCTTCTTTACAAAGGACCAATCCTCTTACTTTATCCATTCATGTTGTCTTAATTTTGTTCCTTCATAGAAAAACATTTTCTCATTTCAATCTTTCTCCATTTGGTATGAGTATGGCACATGCTCTTATTTTTTTTGACTATTCTTGGTTGATTAATGGTTGGTGTATTGCCTTCCACTTTGGATTATTCTCAATCCTCTTGCTTAGGCTATGTGTACCATTCTGTCACATGCCGCCATTGATCTGAGAAAAAATTAGTGTAGATGAACCGAGCTATTTTATTGTAAGCTGTGTATAGAACTTCATGGGAAAATAATCATGTAGTTAATGTTTTATGCCATATATATCCAGATAGGTGAATCCTCGCAAGTTGGTCCCAGTATCTAAATAGGATTGTGCCAACCTAGAGCCTTTTCAGATTGTAGCAACTCTGTTTGGGGTTTCCTTCTACCTAATCAAGGCTCATTCCAGTTTGCTTTGCCCTTATCTCCTTTTCTGTCATAAATTCTTCACCTATTCAAGAAGCTCATTTTTTGTTAGTTGGAACAACTAAAAAAATCATATCATTCTTGTTGTGACTGATTAATAGAATGAAAGGTCCGCAAAGCGTGCACTCACAAAAGCCATGTACTGTAGGCCATGTGTGAATACCTTGAAAGCTTTTTCATTGAGGCCATAATTTCAAATTATACCATCCTTTAAGAAACATTCAATCAAAATGGGAGGAAATGCAGTCCATTGGCGGTCTGAAGTTCTGAACTTTGATCTCTCTATTTGAATAGTTGTTATTATTTTGTCTGTAGGCCATGAGCAAAGAATCGGGAGAGTGCCTGACGTTCCTCAACTTTTCTTATGTTCCAAATTCACTATTAGTGTTGATCATCTTCAAAGAACAGAAAACAGTATGGCAGGATTAAGATTATAATTTGTGCCCATATATTTTTTCAAAATTCACTGCTTAATTAATTTGTTTTAGAAGATTGAGAGAAGAGTGTAAATACATATTAACGTCATGTTGATTTAAGAGTTATAGCAACACACCTGCTTCTAACTATATATAAATATCTCTATATATTCGATAGCAATACAGGTGTAGTGGTAGTAATAATGGAGACATCGTACTAACTATCCGTCAACGAGCGAGTGTTTGAATTGTTGTTGATGTGCGTTGTACATGGGCTTGGCCACTTGGATCATGAGATGAGATCGACGGACTAAATGCTTGTTTATTTGTGTTGTTCTTAATTTAACTTTATGGCAGTTATGAGCGGCTGCGCCATCGACGACGATGGCGAGTTTGGATTAGAAATGCGAAGATGAGAAGATAGTTGGGGAGGAAGAAGGTATAAAATCGACAATATCGTCTGATGTGCGTGCGGATCCTAATGGTACATGTTTGACGCGATCGGTGCTAACCTAATAAGATATATGCGGTGGCGCGAGGTGGGGCGGCAATGAGGCGGTTGTGCTGCATGAGGCAGCCAAGTCCAAGGCTGCACCGGGGAGGCTCCTGTTGGGGTGACGCATGGGCGGCAGCCACCCCCAAGACCCCGTTAGCATAATGTCATAACGATATATTAATATTGATTGTTGTGCAAAGGAGAAAGTTATTGTTTGTAGTTATATTAGTTTATTTCCTCAATATACAATGACCTGGCTTATTCTGTGTCCAAGAGGAAGGAAAACTATATTTCTAGGTGTCATGTGACTTACCTTTTAAAAGGAATAACCTCATGCTATTCAGGCTTCACTATTTGCTTCACAGAACTATTGTAGCCATAAAAAGAAAGGCCATCATGGAGTATATATAACATCGTTTTTCTATTATTTCTCAACTCTATGTTCCTCAAATAAGAAGTCCTATTTTAGAAGCCGAGTTGATGAAATTTGTTCCATAAGATATATGCGGTAATTTGTGATGAACCCAAATATCTCACTTTCCTTCAAAAAATTATCCCTGGAAATATCTGTTTTGAGTAAACATTTCTTTATCTTAGGCATGTTTCAACTGCTAACCAAGCCCGGTCACAATCACATGTTTAGTGCGTTGATTCTGCCAATGTCACAATATTGGAATAACCGACATGTGTGAGTCATCTATAATCTATTAGATGGCCAAATGGACAATATTGTTTGGAGTTAAACAAGATTCTTAGTATAATTGTGCAAGGTAGGGGGGAGAAAACACGGATTGGTGGACAGTGGGAGGAAGGAAGCAAATTTGTCACGTGGTGGCCGAGAAGATAGAGGAGAGGAAGGCGATAATGAGACGCATTTGTCTACCACATGATGAAAATGGAGGAGAGGAAGGCGATAATGAGACACATTTGTCTACCACATGACGACCATGAAGTATCATCCCATGTGGATAGTCAATGACTCCAATGTCACACAACATTTTTCTTTGTAGACTTTGTTAGCATGTGGCAATGCATGGGCATTGAACTCAGATTCATTACCATGGTTTGATGGATCAAGAAATTTAGTAGCATTAATTGCAATGATGAATATCATATGTCCATAAACCTTTTTTTGCAGCAGAACATGGTCATGATGAACAGGACAGATTTTTAAAATGCCCGTGGCAACGCACGGGCATTCTACTAGTCCTAGTAGGATTCCTCCTGCCACATGGAATAGGAAAAAGGGAAGGAAGAAGGAGAAGGAAGGAAGGGGGCGCCCCCCTCCCTAGTCCAATTCGGACCAGTCCATGGGGAGGGGTGCGGCCACCCTTTGAGGCCTTTCTCTCCTTTCCCGTATGGCCCATTAAGGCCCAGTACGAATTCCCGTAACTCTCCGGTACTCCGAAAAATACCCGAATCACTCGGAACCTTTCCGATGTCCGAATATAGTCGTCCAATATATCGATCTTTACGTCTCGACCATTTCGAGACTCCTCGTCATGTCTCCGATCTCATCCGGGACTCTGAACTACCTTAGGTACATCAAAACACATAAACTCATAATACAAATCGTCACCGAACGTTAAGCGTGCGGACCCTACGGGTTCGAGAACTATGTAGACATGACCGAGACACGTCTCCGGTCAATAACCAATAGCGGAACCTGGATGCTCATATTGGCTCCCACATATTCTACGAAGATCTTTATCGGTCAAACCGCATAACAACATACGTTACAATCTCGTTATGTTATCGGTATGTTACTTGCCCGAGGTTCGATTGTCAGTATCTCAATACCTAGTTCATTCTCGTTACCGGCAAGTCTCTTTACTCGTTCCGTAATACATCATCCCGCAACTAACTCATTAGTTACAATGCTATCAAGGCTTATAGTGATGTGTATTACCGAGTCGGCCCAGAGATACCTCCCCGATAATCGGAGTGACAAATCCTAATCTCGAAATATGCCAACTCAACAAGTACCTTCGGAGACACCTGTAGAGCACCTTTATAATCACCCAGTTACATTGTGACGTTTGGTAGCACACAAAGTGTTCCTCCGGTAATCGGGAGTTGCATAATCTCATAGTCATAGGAACATGTATAAGTCATGAAGAAAGCAATAGCAACATACTAAACGATCAAGTTCTAAGCTAACGGAATGGGTCAAGTCAATCACATCATTCTCCTAATGATGTGATCCCGTTAATCAAGTGACAACTCATGTCTATGGCTAGGAAACATAACCATCTTTGATCAACGAGCTAGTCAAGCAGAGGCATACTAGTGACACTCTGTTTGTCTATGTATTCACACATGTATTATGTTTCGGTTAATACAATTCTAGCATGAATAATAAACATTTATCATGAAATAAGGAAATAAATAATAACTTTATTATTGCCTCTAGGGCATATTTCCTTCATGGGCTTCTTGTCAAGCAATATGGTTTCATAGAAATCTTGTAGTTCTTTGGTATGGAACCTGTAGTCCACAACAGTCTTTATCTTCACAGCATAAGGGTCACTTTGTCTCCAAAGTCTGAGACCTGCATCCTTCCTGATGTTCATATCTTCTGCCACTGGATGGCTACCATCATGATCTGGAATTTTTGGTTTAAGCTTCCTAAACACTTGGGTTTTGGCATCTTCTTCTTCATCCATCTCAGGCACTGGGACCTTGGTATTTTCAGTAGCTGGAATATTTCTTGTGCTTCTCTTGGGCTTTGAAGTCTTTGAAGCTTGAGCAGAAGCTTTGGGGGCAGTCTTGGGCTTTGAAGGGGCATCCCCAGACTTGATGGCATCCTCCATCAACTTTTGAGATTTGGGTGCTGGTGCAGCATCCTCTTCCTCTTCCTCTTCTTCATCAGATGAGTGCTTTTCAAATTCTGCCATTGGATCCACCTTCTTGCACCATCTTCCTCTCTTCCTTTCCTTCTTCTTGCCCTCACCAGCAGCCTCTCCTCCACTCCTCCAGTTGACTTGGAAGTTTCATGAGTGGAGGCTCCGACTTTTAGACATAGGAACTCTCTTGGCAGGTGCCTTCTTGTGCATACCAGGTTCTGTTGCAGCAGCAACTCCATATTCCTTCTTTAGCACATTCTTTTTGGAGCTGACCTATTCCTCAACAGCCACATAATCCTCATCCTTTGAGTCTGAGGTTCTCTTCTTCCTTGACCTTGTAGCTGCTTTGGGCAAATTGCTTGGAGTGCTCCTGCTGCCCTCATCATAGCTGCTAGAGGGACTAGTGCCCTCACTCATGTTCACTTGCTCTTCTGACTTGTTTTGACTATCACTCTGATCAGACATACTGGCAAAGCAAACTGACAACAGACCCTGTGAATAGATATATATGAGGTAGAGTGGATGAGCATCAAAAAGTGCAGAGGTTTTTGCAAAACAGATGAGTCAAAAACTTAGTTTTAGTTCTCCATAGTAAGCATTTAGGAGCTACCGATTTGTTAAACTCGGTGACACCGAAGCAACTTTTGGAGTCTAAACTAGTGAACTCGGTCAGACCAAGTCACAGTACGGTGACTCCGAGATTGCTAGGGTTTCACAGAGAGTTGAACTCGATTGCACTGATTTGCAACTTTCGGTCAGACCGAAAAGTGCAAGTGCAATGGCCTAAGCCAAATCGGTGAGACCGATTTCCACAACTCGATCGGTCCGAGATGAGTTCGGCAGAAACCTAACCCTAAATTTTCGAGTCAAATCTAATCTATGGAATGTTCTACTGGACAGGATGATCTCAAACGTGGTAACAAACATGGCATTGACCTTGTGCTTAGAATCAGAGGTAAAAATAATGCACAAGGGGTCGAATTCATACCCTAGTTCAGCGATGAGCTCGTGTCACAGCCCTAGAATTTGATTGCAATTAGTTGCATCAGCATCCTTGTAGCATGTTTAAATTCTCTTTAAACTTGAAATGGGGATTAACAAACCCTAGCACCCCCTGATAATAACAGGTTCAACTGAAAATTGTCTCAAGGAGCCCAAAATGCCCTTCACAAAATGTTCATCATCTTTGGATTGGCCTTGAATCTCTGCCAAAAATAGTGCACATTTTTCTAGGTCATTTGGGGTCACTGAATTAAATCCTAAGTATTTGCATTTGGACATTTAAATGCTATAAATATTTTCAAATGTCCAAATAATTCTGAAAGTATTTGGGGGCTGTTGAGAATAATTCAAATAGTACCCACAATTATTTACTGGATTTTTATGAGTGTTATGGTATTTTAAATAAACCAGAAAACAAACAACAGAAAAGATAAAAAGAAAAATAGAAAACTAGAGAGAGAGAGAGAGAGAGAGAGAGAGAGAGAGAGAGAGAGAGAGAGAGAGAGAGAGAGAGAGAGAGAGAGAGAACTAACCTGCCCTTACTTGGCGCAGCCACCTGGCAGCCCAACTTCGGCCCAACCCACCTGGCCGAAGTGGTAGTCTTCAACCTCTGCCAGTAGGCAGAGGCAAGACAACGCGCGCGCCCGAGCGCGCCACGCCTCCTCCCTTCCTGCTTCACGCCCCCGAGGCTCTCTCCCAGCGCCACGGAGACAGCCACGGACCCCCCCTCACTCTCTGGTTCTCTCTCCCCCTCGCTCCTCTCCTTTCCCTCCCCATGGCCGAGCATGGCCACCGCCACTGTCGCCGTCGTTGTCCACTGCTGCCACCGTCCACCACTTGCCTCGTCGACGCGTCCGGAAGAACCGCAGCTCCGCCCTCGTCCTCATCGCTGATCCACGCATTGTCGGACGCCTGCGAACGCCGCCACGGCCTCCTCTTCAACCTCGGGCATCCGAGATCGTCTTCGCCGCCCTGCTCAGCTCCAGCCTCCCCCGAGCTGGATGACCTGCTCTTCGTCTCCGCCGTGAGATCCTCCCCCGAACCCCCCTCTTCCCCATCTGCTGCACGCCGTAGTCGCCTTGTCGCCTGAGACAGAACCGCGCCGCCGCCCGAGCTTCTTGCCACCATGGCCACAGGCGGTGCACCTCGCAGCCGAGCACGCACTTGTGCTCAGGGCACTCCCAGGGAGCCTCCCAGCCCCTCAGCTGGCTTCCTAGCTCACCGCAGCCCTGCGCCCGCTCAAACCCAAACTCCGGCCACCGCCACGAGCTCCATCCCGGCGAGCTCCAGCCATCCTAGCTGCTACCGCTTGCTGAAATAGATGCGTGCGAGTCCCTCGGTCCCGTAGCCGCAAACCACGCTTGAAACTATCGACTGTAACTCAAACACGACGCCCTCCGCCGCGCGAAATGGTCGCCGCTGGCCAAACTCCGGCGAGCTGACATGGCACGTCATTAGGGGCTAACTACCACCATTAACGCCCCCAGGGGTCAATGACAGGCGGGCCCCACGCCTAATTAACTCCGGGTTTATTTCCTGCTTAGATTAGTTTATAACCCCACAGGACCCACGGGTTAGAAATGACCACGCCGACGTGGTCGTTGACCGGACCCACCGGGCAGCGACACTGGCGAGCGCTAGGTCACCGACCAAAGGACCCCACTGGTCAGGTTTGACCTGGCCGACCCAGTTGACCTGCTGACATCACCCTTGTGTAGTGCTGACGAAATAACATGTTTTCTAGATTAAAAATAAACCAGAAATTCCAGAAAATGTTTAAAACTTCTAAAATTCATAGAAAATAATCTATAACTCCAAATGAAAATATTTATATATGAAAAATGATCAGAAAAATCCAATCTATCCATCTGTACCATTTTCATGCATGTTAGAACAACTTATAGCTGCTGTTTAGGACCAATCATATAAATGGCATTTGAATATCCACATATGGAATTTGAATTTGAATCTTGGATTCAAACCAACTCCATTTAACCTGTTGCTAGTTGCATTAGCTCAAATCACAGCATATTGACATATCATGATCATGCATCATATTGTGCATTGCATTGATTGTGTTCCTTCTCTGTTGCCGGTGGTTGTTCCTTCTCGATAGGCATGTTCCGACGATGAGTTCGATGACACCGATGAAGAGCTATGCTATCTTCAGAAGTGCCAGGCAAGCAAAACCCCCTTGTTCATTCCGATACAATCCCACTCTCTCGCTCCTGCTCTCTTTTATTACATTAGGACAACAACGATTCATCTGTTACATGATGCGGCCTTTTCCTCTACATGACCTGTCACTGCCACAATAAATAGATGAAACCCACTAGCCGGAGTAGGAGTTGTTTGAGCCCTGATGTGCCTACTCATTCATGCTTTTTTGTCATGCCTGCTACTGCTTAGAGTTGAGTCAGGACTGATTCATCGGGGATGAATTGGAATGGTGATGAACATGTCCTACTATGTGTGAGCTAAGTGTGTGAATACGATTTGGTAAAGGTAGCGGTGAGAGGCCCTGTAGGAGTACATGGTGGGTTGTATCATTGAAACTGTCCTCAGGAACTGAGTTCTGTGTTTGTGATCCATGAACATCTACTACCATGCGTTGGGCCCGAAACCAAGGGACCCTCTCGACTTATTAACCTCCCCTGTCCTCTGTCCGGGAGTTGCAAGTAGTTGCTGGTGTTTATAGTATGCTGGAGGCCATGCGTAGCGCTGACCCCGAGGGGTGGGATGTTATGCGGTAGGCACGTGGCACGGTGTACTGGGACGCCCGTTTGATGCCTCACGAACCCTGCACACATCGTTCGGGGCCGTATGTGGAAATCTCGGCCGGACTCCCTGCGGATGGAACCTAAATAGGCGATAAACCCGGACTAGGGACTTGTGTGGTTAGTCAGGTAGTGGCCGACACCCTCGCCAGGCTTCTGCTTGAAGGTTGCCGAGATACATAACGTGTACATGGCGGTAAGTGGTGAGAGCGTGTGTGAAGAAGTACACCCGTGCGGTAAAGGATCTCTGCGTTGCCTATACAGTTCATAGACAAGTGAAAGTGGATACTCTAAAATGCACAAGATAAGCGTGAGTGCTATGGATGGCGTTCTCGTAGGGAGACGGGCGCGGATCCATAGTGGTGTATTGATATGGTGAATATGTGGACTCGTGTGCGCCACCTCAAAAGAGTTACTTGCAATCGTAGTTCAGGATAGCCACCGAGTCAAAGCTGGCTTGCTGCAGTTAAACTCCACCACCCCCTTTGTTGATACTGATGCATATGTAGCTAGTTCTAATGTAAGTCTTGCTGAGTACATTTGTACTCACGTTTTCTTAATTTATGTTTCTGCAGAGAGACTTCAGTCTCACTAGTAGTTCCGCGTGGACTTCAATGTTTAGCTTGTTACCTCAGCTATGATCGTGTAACCTTTGGAGGGTCTTGTAGATGGGTAGGCTTAATTACTATCCTTCTCTCTTTTCAGATGTCTGTACTCAGACATGTTTATGCTTCCGCCTGTGCTTATTGCTTGTATGACTTGAATGCCGGGTCATCAGACCCATGTTTTTAATATCTGGCTCCTCGGAGCCTAATGAATAAATACTTTGAGTCGTAGAGTTTTGTTGTGATGCCATGTTGTATTTGCACATATCGAGCATATTGTGTATATGTTATTGAAATGCTTGGTATGTGCGGGATCCGACAACCTAGTTGTTTATTCTTGGTAGCCTCTCTTACCGGGAAATGTCTCCTAGTGCTTCCACTGAGCCATGGTAGCTTGCTACTGCTCTGGAACACTTAGGCTGGCCGGCATGTGTCCCTCTTTGTTCATTTATCTGTCCCTTCAGGGAAATTTCACGCGTTGTTCCTTTAAGTCCTTGTAGCTTGCTACGACTTGGGTTCATATGTTGATGAACGACACGTTCGTTGCTGGGTCATGTATGCCTGTCTCTGTAAGTTAGTGCCACTTTGGATTCACGACTAGTCATGTCGGCCCGGGTTCTCTGTCATATGGATGCTAGCGACACTATCATATACGTGAGCCAAAATGCGCAAACAGTCCCGGACCAGGTAAGGTGGCACCCGTGTGAATACTGTGCGTGAGGCTGCAAAGTGATATGATGTGTTACATGCTAGATCGGTGTGACTTAGGATCGGGGTCCTGACAGCTTTGGTATCGAGCCCGATCGCTCAGGATTACTGAAGCCAAACTGGTCGAAGTCGAGTCTAGAAATGCTTTAGTTATATAAGGGAATTAGTTGTGGAAGGGAACGTAAGGCTCTTTTTACTCCTTTACCTTATGCCCTTCTGATCCGAGTCATCTTATCTTTCCTATGGGGTTAAGGATCTAGGCTTTCTATTCTTTCTATCAGGATCACGTGTTACTAATCCGTAGGCTTATAAGATTGGTGAATTCAAGCCTCAGTTCAGTTCCTACTATCTCCGTGTATTGACAGTTGATCTCAGAACCTTGATATTTTGATGTTCGAGTGGTTATGCCACCATTTTTACCGGATATCTCAAATCTTTTCGAGCAATTATAGCCGTTATGCTGTCCGAGTCATCCCAGGTTTCTAAATGTTCTGATGCATTTGCAACTCCCTTCTTCCATTCCCGGTGTTTCTTTGGGCCAGTTTAACCACACTAATCAGTGAGTTGAGGTACTCCGTTGCCTCGACATATATGTTGGAGCTATTGTTATGACCCTAGGCGTCTTAGAGAACCACCTAGTAATATAGTCATGTTTTGTGTTCCCAGTGTGATGATTCTGGCCATCATTCTCGAAAGCATCCCGTGATGTTATTAGTTAGTAGGTATTCCGTTCCTGGGTTCTTGAACCCAAGATCCACTCCACTTACCTCCTGTTGATAGTGTTTGGTCATTCCTTTAGGATATTAGTAATCTTTATGATAATCCTCGAGGTCCGTGGTATCTCCTTCTTCCAAATACCATGAACAACATATGGTAGAAGTTCTTTTGAACCAAAAGATCGCAACCAAAGTGCTCTTGATGAGTTCTCCATTCTATATTGTGACTCAGCCAGATCTACCTTTCCGCATGGGTTATCGAGAAGAAATATGTTGGGCTTTGTTCGACATACTAACCTATGCATCCACAACTCAGAAAGTGATAAGTCCCTTTGAGTTGTCCCTTTTTAGTTGTTTTCTGACCCTCGTGTATCAATTGTTAGTCGGGAGTATCTGTGCATCCGTGTTCATTGATGCCTTCTATTCTTGCGGTCCGTCAAGCCATTGTATTTCAGAATGACTAGGAGAAACAAACTCCGGTACCTCATCCATATCTAAGATTGGGTCAAAGCAGTTGTATTCCGCAGATTAAGAATGCAAATCCAGCTTCTAGTCTGTTCTACCCTGGAGTATTACCCCCTTTATGTCGAGAATGTCATGGTAATTGCACCACCTCCTATGACTTCTTGATATATATATATATATATATATATATATATATATATATATATATATATATATATATATATATATATATATATATATAGTGATACTTCTTGCCATCATTATTCATTGCTCGATTCCGTGTTGTTGTGACCGGAATATCGACAAGTGAACTGTGATGTGTGAAATCAATACTCCTAGCAACCCCGTTGCTTGGTAGTTAATGGACAATAATCTCATCGTTAGAGTGTTGGTTATTGAATCACCATTCTAAGACTGATCGTGCTACCTCGTACATTCTTCCGGTGCACTCTTCGATCAATGAGTTAGGATTGTGTCAATCCTTGCTTATTTCGTCACATCATCTTGCCTTGAGAGCAAGATTGTTCTCGAGCTTAGTAACATATCGGTGGTTCGTGATTTTCCGATTATATTCTCGGAAGTATTGCCAGGTTGTCCCCTGACTGTTATGTTGAGCTCGTGATCAAGTTGGTTTCTGTAAACCACCCTTTCTCCAAGAATCTGTGTTGGATACCCCGGAGCTAGTTTGTTAAGCTAAACAACAACTTGGAGAGCTAGAAGATAAAAGCTTTGTCTAACTTAGTTCATTCTGAAGGGATATCTTTGCGTTTGTGTGTGTGTTGAAGAAAGATGATATCTTCATTGATTGATCCTCGTGATCAATTTTTGGATATATTATCTTGTCCTGAGTATGAGCTATCGCCAAATCAAATCAGAACTAGCGATGTTCGTAATGTTGTCTTACTCGTGGTTGTTTCCTCGAGCATACACCATTATATCTGTTGGTCTGACCAATGTATCATCCTGTTTACATAGTTATGGAACTCCATTTATATGGAAGCCTGGATGGATTGTTGTTGAGCCCATTGACAGCAACTTCATCTTGTCCATGATTCATGTTGAACATCTAAGTTAGTGTTGGAAAATTTTATAAGCATTATCTTCGTGTCCCATTCATGAAGCATATGTTCGGATGAAAGAAGTGACTTCCTCTAATTCATGTGCATTTGATGCAAGTTGCCGCCGTGAATTCGAGAAAGTCAATATTGCTTCCTCTGGAATCATCCCAAATTAGTCATGCATGTGCAAAGTATACATTGGTTTGTGATATTAGCTACCTCCATTCCACATGTATTTCCTAGCACACCAAGCCATTGATTGATTTGTTCAAGATAAATGAGTCTGTTCTAAGGTAAATTCTTTGGACTTCTACGCGTGGAGACTTCGATATCATTAATGATGGTTCCCTACCAGAACTTGGTAGTGTTTTATTATAAGATTACTACGTGGTCATGTTTGTCTGGGATAGCGTGTTGACATGTGTGTAGCAGAACCAACTCATGTTTGGAGCTTACTATCGTAGTCTGTTTCCCGAGAATCTTGCAACGTCATCTCGTCGATTTGTGTTGCAACCTTTCACTTCCAGACATGTTGAGTCTGGAATATCCTAACACCAACCAGATCTGAATCTCAGGCAGATACGATGGTTGGAATGTTTTCCAAGAACTATAATATTGGTCTCTCTGTAACCCGGTAAAGTGGATGTCGCGGCCAACACACCCAGCCGGAAGACCTATTATTGTAGTATCTTGATTGAGGAAGTTGGCCGCTTCCCCATGAGGATTTCATATGACTTATTCTAGAAGTTGTTCCTTATGGATCCTTGTCTTCCCGAAGTCTGACCTATACTTGATGGCCAGATTAATGCTTTAAGTATGACTGTGTATGTAGAACATCAAGGAGACCATTAGAAGCGGAGAGCTAAATGTCTCTCGTACCATCATCCAGTTTTTATTTTCTTAGCATGGCTAAGGTGAAATCTGAGAAAGTGTTGTCTTCCTTTGCATCTGCATCGTCCATCACTATTCATCATGGTAGTATGATGTGTTGCCAGGATCCTCGGCACGGATGTTGGTAAGACCATGATGAATAAGGAAATGCTCAAGTTCTTGAGAGCATGGTCAGACACTAGGTTATATCCTCAGTATCAATTGGAATGTGCCTTCCGTTTGCCGAGTTGCCTTATAACTCTAGTTTCCTTTCCAAACTGAGCATGCCATTCTTTCGAATTCTTTCAAACGAACGTTTGTAATTTGCCTTAGGCTGGTATGAAGAGTTTCAATGATCTATGGATCAAAAGTTATTCTTTTTGCCACCAAAGGGAATAGATCTATGAGTCACCTTCCTAAGATGTCTCGTTATGGTATCATGGGCAACTTAACTCCTCGCTACTTTGAAACCCCCTCACCATCTACTCAAGCGTGGAATTGTTGCCTACCAAATCGAACTTTCGCCATCTGTTTCTTCCATCCCTCTTGATGTGTGTTTTGTGTCTCAACTCGAGACATGTTACTACATATCATTCCGTGAGCTGATCATGATTTGCTTGATCTTCGTGAAAATTGAATCCTGTAGAGTTTCCCTCGCTTTCCCTTGTCGTGTTGGGTGAAGATCTCGAAAGCAAAGATGTCAAGATCAATATGATGCAATGAATCAACATATTCGAGAAGAGCAATTGGATCGAGAAGATGGTGTTAGCTTTGTGTCCCCCCTGTCTTCTTACCTCACGTCTTGAATCTCGACCCTAGATTCTTGTTTAGTGGGGGTGAGTTGTCACAACCCTAGAATTTGATTGCAGTTAGTTGCATCAGCATCCTTGCAGCATGTTTAAATTCTCTTTAAACTTGAAATGGGGATTAACAAACCCTAGCACCCCCCTGATAATAACAGGTTCAACTGAAAATTGTCTCAATAGCCCAAAATGCCCTTCACAAAATGTTCATCATCTTTGGATTGGTCTTGAACCTCTGCCAAAAATAGTGCACATTTTTCTAGGTCATTTGGGGTCACTGAATTAAATCATAAGTATTTGCATTTGGACATTTAAATGCTATAAATATTTTCAAATTTCCAAATAATTCTGAAAGTATTTGGGGGCTATTGAGAATAATTCAAATAGTACCCACAATTATTTATAGGATTTTTACGAGTGTTCTAGTATTTTAAATAAACCAGAAAACAAACAATAGAAAAGATAAAAAGAAAACTAGGAAACTAGAGAGAGAGAGAGAGAGAGAGAGAGAGAGAGAGAGAACTGACCTGGCCTTACCTGGCGCAGCCACCTGGTAGCCCAGCTTTAGCCCAGCCCACCTGGCCGAAGCGGTTGTCTTTAACCTTTGCCAGTAGGCAGAGGCAAGACAGTGCGCGGGCCCGAGGGTGCCATGCCTCCTCCCTGCCTGCTTCACGCCCCCGAGGCTCTCTCCCAGCGCCAAGGAGACTGCCACGGACCCCCTCACTCTCTGGTTCTCTCTCCCCCTCGCTCCTCTGCTTTCCCTCCCCATGGCCGAGCATGGCCACTGCCACCGTCGCCGACGTTGTCCACCGCTGCCACCGTCCACCACTTGCCTCGTCGACGCGTCCGGAAGAACCGCAGCACTGCCCTCGTCCTCATCGCTGATCCACGTGTTGACGGGCGCCTACGAACGCCATCACGGCCTCGTCTTCAACCTCGGGCGTCCGAGATCGTCTTCGCCGCCCTGCTCAGCTCCGACCTCCCCCGAGCTGGATGACCTGCTCTTCATCTCCGCCGTGAGATCCTCCCCCGAACCCCCCTCTTCCCCGTCTCGCTTGCACGCCGTAGTTGCCGTCTCGCCTGAGACCGAACTGCGCCGCCGCCCGAGCTTCTTGCCGCCATGGCCACAGGCGCTGCACCACGTAGCCAAGCACACACTTGTGCTCAGGGCACTCCCAGGGAGCCTCCTAGCCCCTCAGCTGGCTTCCTACTCGCCGCAGCCCTGTGCCCGCTCAAACCCAAACTCCGGCCACTGCAGCGAGCTCCGGCCATCCCAGCTGCTACCGCTTGCTGGAATAGATGCGCTCGAGTCCCACCGTCCCGTAGCAGCAAACCGCGCTCGAAACTATCGACCGTAGCTCCACCCGACGCCCTCCGCCGCGCGAAATGGTCGCCGCCGGCCAAACTCCGGGGAGCTGACGTGGCACGTCATTAGGGGCTAACTACCACCATTAACGCCCCCTGGGGTCAATGACAGGTGGGCCCCATGCCTAATTAACTCCGGGTTTATTTCCTTCTTAGATTTGTTTATAACCCCACGGGACCCACGGGTCAGAAATGACCACGCTGACGTGGCCGTTGACCGGACCCACCGGGCAGCGACACTGGCCAACGCTAGGTCACCGACTAATGGACCCCACTGGTGAGGTAAAACCTGGCCGACCAAGTTGACCTGCTGACATCACCCTTGTGTAGTGCTGACAAAATAATACGTTTTCTGGATTAAAAATAAACCAGGAAATTCCAGAAAATGTTTAAAACTTCTAAAATTCATAGAAAATAATCTGTAACTCCAAATGAAAAGATTTATATATGAAAAATGATCAGAAAAATCCAATCTATCCATCTGTACCGTTTCCATGCATGTTAGAACAACTTATAGCTGCTGTTTAGGACCAATCATATAAATGGCATTTGAATATCCACATATGGAGTTTGAATTTGAATCTTGGATACAAACCAACTCCATTTAACCTGTTGCTAGTTGCATTAGCTCAAATCACAGCATATTGACATGTCATGATCATGCATCATATTGTGCATTGCATTGATTGTGTTCCTTCTCTGTTGCCGGTGGTTGTTCTCTCTCGATAGACGTGTTCCGACGATGAGTTCAATGACACCGATGAAGAGCTATACTATCTTAAGAAGTGCCAGGCAAGCAAAACCCCCTTGTTCATTCTGATACAATCCCACTCTCTCGCTCCTGCTCTCTTTTATTGCGTTAGGACAACAATGATTCATCTGTTCATGCTGCGGTAGTTGAACCCCTTTTCCTCTGCATGACCTGTCATTGCCACAGTAAATAGATGAAACCCACTAGCATGAGCAGGATTTATTTGAGCCCTGATGTGCCTACTCATTCATGCTTGTTTGTCATGCCTGCTACTGCTTAGAGTTAAGTCAGGTCTGATTCATCTGGGATGAATTGGAATGGTGATGAACATGTCCTACTGTGTGTGAGCTAAGTGTGAGAACATGATTTGGTAAAGGTAGCGGTGAGAGGCCATGTAGGAGTACATGGTGGGTTGTCTCATTGAAACCGTCCTCAGGAACTGAGTTTTGCGTTAGTGATCCAGGAACAGCTACTACCACGCGCTGGGCCTGAAACCAATGGACACTCTCGACTTATTAACCGCCCCTGTCCTCTGTTCGGGAGTTGCAAGTAGTTTCTGGTGTTTGTAGTATGCTGGAGGCCGTGCGCAGCGCTGACCCGAGGGGTGGGTTGTGATGCGGTAGGCATGTGGCACGATGTACCGGGACGCCCGTTTGGTGCCTCGGGAACCCTGCACACATCGTTCGGGGCCGTATGTGGAATCCTCGGCCGTACTTCCTGCGGATGGAACCTGAATAGGCGATAAACCCGAACTAGGGACTTGTGTGGTTATTCAGGTCGTAGCCGACACCCTCGCCAGGCTTATTCTTGAAGGTTGCCGAGATACATAACATGTACAAGGCGGTAAGTGGCGAGAGCGTGTGTGAAGAAGTACACCCCTGCGGTAAAGGACCTCTGGGTTGCCTATACAGTTCATAGACAAGTGAAAGTGGATACTCTAACATGCGCAAGATAAGCATGAGTGATATGGATGGCGTTCTTGTAGGGAGACGGGCATGGATCCATAGTGGTGTATTGATATGGTGAATATGTGGACTCGTGTGCGCCACCTCAAAAGAGTTACTTGCAATCGTAGTTTAGGATAGCCACTGAGTCAAAGCTGGCTTGCTTCAGTTAAACTCCACCACGCCCTTTGTTGATACTGATGCATATGTAGCTAGTTCTGATGTAAGTCTTCCTGGGTACATTTGTACTCATATTTTCTTAATTTATGTTTTTGCAGAGAGATTTCAGTCTCACTAGTAGTTCCGCATGGACTTCGATGTTTAGCTTGTTACCTCAGCTACGATCTTGTACCCTTTGGAGGATCTTGTAGATGGATAGGCTTACTATCCTTCTCTATTTTCATATGTCTGTACTCAGACATGTTTATGCTTCCGCATGTGCTTATTGCTTGTATGACTTGAATGCTGGGTCATCAGACCCATGTTTGTAATATCTGGCTCCTCGGAGCCAAATGAATAAATACTTTGAGTCGTAGAGTTTTGTTGTGATGCCATGTTGTATTTGCACACATCGAGCATATTGTGTGTATGTTATTGAAATGCTTGGTATGTGCGGGATCCGACAACCTAGTTGTTTATTCTTGGTAGCCTCTCTTACCGGGAAATGTCTCCTAGTGCTTCCACTGAGACATGGTAGCTTGCTACTGCTCCGGAACACTTAGGCTGGCCGGCATGTGTCCTTTGTTCATGTGTCTGTCCCTTCGGGGGAATGTCACGTGTTGTTCCTTTAAGTCCTTGTAGCATGCTACGACTTGGGTTCATACGTTGATGACCGACACGTTCGCTGCTGGGTCATGTATGCCTGTCCCTGTAAGTTAGTGCCACTTTGGATTCACGACTAGTCATGTCGGCCCGGGTTCTCTTTCATATGAATGCTAGCGACACTATCATATACGTGAGCCAAAAGGCGCAAATGGTCCCGGGCCAGGTAAGGTGGCACCTGTGGGAATACCGTGCGTGAGGCCGCAAAGTGATATGATGTGTTACATGCTAGATCGGTGTGACTTTGGAACGGGGTCCTGACAGCTCGCTACGACGGCAACGGCGGCGTTGAAATCCGTTGAAACCAGCAACGGGAGGTCGGTGGCGACGAGAGCACGATCTGGAGACCCGAGGCGGAGATCAGGAGACGCGCGGGATGAAGGGTTTTGGAGAAATTTCCAAAATTCAACCCGCCGGTATATATATCCTGACACTGTCAGTGTGACCGAGTGGAACAACTCGGTGGCACCGAGATGCAGAATCGCAAGCGGTTACTACAACTCGGTGTGGCCGAAAAGTTCTAATCGGTTGCACCGAGATTGAAAACCTAGATCAACTAAGTGAACTCGGTCAGACCGAAAAGGATGAATCGGTTGGACCGAAACGCACAGAGAGGTTTTAGAAGTTTAAGTCTATGACGAATCGGGGACTCCGAGTGCTCCTCACACAGAGTGTTCGAATCTGACTTGATCAAACTTTGTGATGTAGCATGAATAGAGTTTGAGACGAGAAAAGCATAGATAGCTAGAGGAGGTTCTTAGGCATTCTTGTCCATCTATTTGGCAAAAGAAGAAAAGCCAAACAATCAAAGCAACAAATGGATGTCCTCGAATGAGTAAAATATGCAATCAACATGCTCACACAATAAAATGGCAAATGAAATATGTGGCAAAGCATGCACAAACACTCTAGCATCTATCAAGCAATTGGCGATGACTAGGTCATCTATATATGAGTATATTGACTTAGGAGTCAAATGAGAACATTTAATCATAGGTCATACTCATCATTTAAGCAGAAGTGGGGTTAACACTTTTACATAAAGCATTGTTGTGTTCACACCATTAGAGTTGCTTTAGCTCAATATTTTGTGTAAAGATCCCCCTAGATGTGATATCCCCCCTAAGAGGGATGAACCAACCTTGGGTTTTGTCGATGATGACTTCATGTAGATGTTGAAGATGTGGATGCTCAATGTTGATGTAGATCATTTGGAGCAATCCATTGGTAGTGAGTTGCACCTTCAATACCTACATGGGTTAGTCCCACAAGGAACAAACAAGGATATCCATAGACATAGAGTGATGTTCACACAAGATGATGTCCATCAAAGCATTAGGTTACCTTTTCCCTTGTCTTACCAACAAGAGGGTTTGTGACTCCTTGAACTAGTGCAAGATGTGGAAGATGTTTGCACTTGTCCTTGCCAAAATGATATGAGTGAAGTATGTTGGCGGAGTCACCCTCAAGAACTCTCTAGTTCTTCTTCTTCGGGATCCACATCATCTTGATGGGAATCCTTGGAGTTGTAGTCGTACTTGATGAAGTAGAACTTGATGTAGTCTTGGGAACCCACTTGACCAAGGCCTTAGGAGCTTCTTCAAATGCATCAATCTCCTCTTGAAGCTTGTCCTTGCCCTTTTGCTTGTTGTCTTGTGGTGGAAGATCATCTTGAGCTTGTGTCCCTTGGAAAGAAGTAGGATCATACTTCTCTTGTTGAGGAACAAATTTCGTCTTGGGGTATTGATCTTCTTCTCACTCAACTCCATTGGCACTGAACTTTCGTTCAAAACCAACACCTTGATTGTTCTAGTGCCTTCCTTGCTTGCATACAATTTCCTCAAATTGCTTACTTACAGCAAGGCTCTTGTAAACACCTTTCTCTACAATTCTCTTCAATAAGCTATTTTCTTGCTCAAGTGTAACTTGGCTAAGAGAATCGTTAGTGGAATCAAGAGAACTACTAGAAGCAACAACATTGGATTTAACATGATTATTGTTACTACTAGAAGAAGAATCTTTCTTACTCTTGTTGCTAGATTTTACTTGTGGCATGTAAGTAGACAAGAGTAAACAGTTGGCAATGTATGAAGAACTTTTCTTGCGAAGATCATCATTGATTGCCTTTAAGAACCCATGCTCTTGCTCAAGGTTGAGCTTTTCAAAGCGTAGCTTCTCATGAGTCTTTAAAATTTCTCAATGATCTTCCAAGGTAGTTTCATGAGCTAACTTAAGAGTATTTAGTTCTTTAGTAAGACGCTCAATCTCTCTCTTATCATTATCAATGTTTTCATCACTAGAGTTGTCAACAAGTAAATCATCATCACCTAGCAAGTCATCTTCATCACTATTGAAATCAACATACTCGGGGTGTGATATTGGGCCTTTAGCCATGAAGCATCTTCCAATTCCTTCATTTGGTGAGTCAAATATGTTGGAAATATGCCCTAGAGGCAATAATAAAATGGTTATTATTATATTTCCTTGTTCATGATAATTGTCTATTGTTCATGCTATAATTGTATTAACTGGAAACCGTAATACATGTGTGAATACATAGACCACAACATGTCCCTAGAGAGCCTCTAGTTGACTAGCTCGTTGATCAATAGATGGTTATGGTTTCCTGACCATGGACATTAGATGTCATTGATAACGGGATCACATCATTAGGAGAATGATGCGATGGACAAGACCCAATCCTAAGCATAGCACAAGATCGTGTAGTTCGTTTGCTAAAGCTTTTCTAATGTCAAGTATCATTTCCTTAGACCATGAGATTGTGCAACTCCGGATACCGTAGGAATGCTTTGGGTGTACCAAACGCCACAACGAATCGGGTGGCTATAAAGGTGCACTACAGGTATCTCGAAAGTGTCATTGGGTTGGCACGAATCAAGATCGGATTTGTCACTCCGTATGACGGAGAGGTATCTCTGGGCCCACTCGGTATTGCATCATCATAATGAGCTCAATGTGACTAAGTAGTTAGTCATGGGATCATGCATTACGGAACGAGTAAAGTGACTTGCCGGTAACGAGATTGAACAAGGTATGGGATACCGACGATCGAATCTCGGGCAAGTAACATACCGATTGACAAAGGGAATTGAATACGGGATTGATCGATTCCCCGACATCGTGGTTCATCCGATGAGATCATCATGGAACATGTGGGAGCCAATATGGGTATCCAGATCCCACTATTGGTTATTGGCCGGAGAGGTGTCTCGGTCATGTCTACATGGTTCCCTAACCCGTAGGGTCTACACACTTAAGGTTCGGTGACGCTAGAGTTGTTATGGGAAATAGTATGTGGTTACCGAAGGTAGTTTGGAGTCCCGGATGAGATCCCGGATGTCACGAGGAGTTTCGGAATGGTTCGGCCATGAAGATCGATATATTGGACGAAGGGTATTGGAGTCTGGAAGTGTTTCGGGGGTACCAGGCTATGACCAGCATGACCGAAAGGTGTTTCGGGAGCCCCGACAAGTGTTGGAGGGCCTCATGGGCCAAAGGGAAGGGCAAACCAGCCCACTAGGGGTGGTGCGCCCCCACACCCTTTCCCACGTTACTTGGGAGGTGGGCGCCTCCACCTGGCTTGGGAGGCAATCCTCCACCTGCTTGGCTTGGGGGCAAGTCTCCTAGGATTTTCCCTAGGAGATCCAATCTGCTTGGCCGCCGCCCCTAGGGAAACCCTAGGCGCCTCCACCTCTCCCTTGCCCCTATATATAGTGGAGGGTGGGAGGGCAGCCGCACCTTTCCTGGCGCAGCCCTCTCCTCCTCCAACACCTCCTCCTCCTCCATAGTGCTTGGCGAAGCCTGTTTGGAGAACCACGAGCTCCGCCACCACCACGCCGTCGTGCTGTCGGAGTTCTCCCTCAACTTCTCCTCTCCCCTTGCTGGATCAAGAAGGAGGAGACGTCCCCGGGCTGTACGTGTGTTGAACGGGGAGGCGCCATCCGTTCGGCGCTAGATCGGATCTTCCGCGATTTGAATCGCCGCGAGAATGACTCCATCAACCGCGTTCTTGTAATGCTTCCGCTTAGCGATCTTCAAGGGTATGAAGATGCACTCCCTCTCTCTCTCTCTCTCTCGTTGCTAGAATCTCCATAGATTGATCTTGGTGATGCGTCGAAAATTTTAAATTTCTGCTACATTCCCCAACAAAATATGTCATAGGAGTTGGTTGACACAAGTGCTAGACCGGCAACACCTTCATCTTGAGTATATTCGGAGTCGGAGTGATAACTTCGAGTGCTGGTCGGAGTCGGAGTCGGAGCCAGATACCCATTCACCAATATAAGCTTGATGTCTTTGTTTTGTGTAGGTCTTTGATGATTTGTCCTTCCTTTCCGAATCCTTGCTTCTCCTAGAGGTTCTTCGTTCATAACGATCATCTCTACTCCTCCTCTCTCTTGGAGGTGATTCTTCTCTTCTTTTGTAGGGGGGCGTACACTCATTGGAGTAGTGTCCGGGTCTTCCACAATTGTAGCAATTACGCTCACGACTAGAAGATCTTTTGTCATTGTAATACCTTAACTTGGAACTTCTTTCTTTGCTTCTACTCTTGTAGAACTTGTTGAAGTTCTTCACCATTAGGCTCAATTCCTCATTGAAGGTTTATTTCTCACTTGATGATGTAGGAGCATCACATGAAGCTTTGTAAGCACCACTTGACTTGTTGTAAAGCTCTTCCTTATCCTTGAGTGACATCCCATGAGCAACAATTCTTCCAATGACTTTCGTTGGCTTGAGATCTTTGTAGTTGGGCATCATTTGGATCAATGTGCACACGGTATCATATTTTCCATCCAAGGCTCTTAGGTCTTCTTGATGATGAATCTATCAGTCATCTCTTCACTCCCTAAGCCGGCGATCTCATTTGTGATGAGGGCAAGCCTAGAGTACATTTCAGCGACACCTTCACCATCCTTCATTTTGAACTTGTCAAGTTGACTTTGAAGCACATCCAATTTGGATTCCTTAACGGAGTCGGTACCCTCGTGCACATCAATCAAAGTATCCCAAATTTCCTTTGCATTCTCAAGACGGCTGATTTTGTTGAATTCTTCGGGGCACAATCTGTTTAAGAGAATATCACAAGCTTGAGTGTTGTATTGCAACATCTTCAACTCTTCCGTGGTAGCTTCATGATACGTCTCCAACGTATCTATAATTTTTGATTGCTCCATGCTATATTATCTTCTGTTTTGGACATTATTGGGCTTTAATATTCACTTTTATATTATTTTTGGGACTAACCTACTAACCGAAGGCCCAGCTCAGAATTGCTGTTTTTTTTGCCTATTTCAAAGTTTCATAGAAAAAGAATATCAAACAGAGTCCAAACGGAATGAAACCTTTGGGAACGTGATTTTCGGAACGAACATGATACAGGAGACTTGGACCCTACGTCAAGAAACAAAAGAGGAAGCCGCGAGGTAGGGGGGCGCGCCTACCCCCCTAGGGCGTGCCCTCCACCCTCGTGGGCCCCCTGTTGCTCCACCGACGTACTCCTTCCTCCTATATATACCTACGTACCCCCAAACGATCAGATACGGAGCCAAAAACCTAATTCCACCGCCGCAACCTTCTGTACCCATGAGATCCCATCTCGGGGCCTGTTCCGGAGCTCTGACGGAGGGGGCATCCATCACGGAGGGATTCTACATCAACACCATAGCCTCTCCGATGAAGTGTGAGTAGTTTACTTCAGACCTTCGGGTCCATAGTTAGTAGCTAGATGGCTTTCTCTCTCTTTTTGGATCTCAATACAATGTACTCCCCCTCTCTCATGGAGATCTATTCGATGTAATCTTATTTTGCGGTGTGTTTGTTGAGACCGATGAATTGTGGGTTTATGATCAAGTTTATCTATGAACAATATTTGAATCTTCTGAATGCTTTTATGTATGATTGGTTATCTTTGCAAGTCTCTTCAAATTATCAGTTTGGTTTGGCCTACTAGATTTATCTTTCTTGCAATGGGAGAAGTGCTTAGTTTTGGGTTCAATCTTGCGGTGTCCTTTCCCAGTGACAGTAGGGACAGCAAGGCACGTATAGTATTGTTGCCATCGAGGATAACAAGATGGGGTTTTTATCATATTGCATGGGTTTATCCTCTACACCATGTCATCTTGCTTAAGGCGTTACTCTGTTCTTATGAACTTAATACTCTAGATGCATTCTAGATAGTGGTGGATGTGTGGAGTACTAGTAGTAGATGCAGGCAGGAGTCGGTCTACTTGTCTCGGACGTGATGCCTATATACATGATCATACCTAGATATTCTCATAACTATGCTCAATTCTGTCAATTGCTCAATAGTAATTTGTTCATCCACCGTAAAATACTTATTCTCTTGAGAGAAGCCACTAGTGAAACCTATGGCCCCCGGGTCTATCTTCATCATATTAATCTTCCAACACTTAGTTATTTACGTTGCCTTTTACTTTGCTTTTATTTTACTTTGCATCTTTATCATAAAAATACCAAAAATATTATCCTATCATATCTATCTGATCTCACTCTCGTAAGTGACCATGTAGGGATTGACAACCCCTTATCGCGTTGGTTGCGAGGATTGTTTTGTGTAGGTGCGAGGGACTCGCGCGTAGCCTCCTACTGGATTGATACCTTGGTTCTCAAAAACTAAGGGAAATACTTACGCTACTTTGCTGCATCACCCTTTCCTCTTCAAGGGAAAACCAACGCAGTGCTCAAGAGGTAGCAAGAAGGATTTCTTGCGCCGTTGCCGGGGAGGTCTACACAAAATTCAACATACCAAGTACCCATCACAAACCCTTATATCCCACATTACATTATTTGCCATTTTCCTCTCGTTTTCCTCTCCCCCACTTCACCCTTGCCGTTTTATTCGCCCTCTCTTTTCCGTTTGCCTCTTTTCCGTTTGCTTGCCTTGCCGTCATGGCTAGTCCTTTATCTTGTTCGTTGTCTCCCGAAAATGAAGTTCTCAATTTTAAACAAAGGGAAGGAGAAAATCTAAAAGACGCTTGGTATAGAATTTGCAATGCTCAAAATAGATCTGCCAGGCAGCAATCTACTTCCGTTCTTCTCCGCAATTTTTATGTAGGCGCTAATCCTTGGTATAGGTATATTCTTGATACCATTACCGGAGGGAATTTCTTGGGTAGCCATACTTTTGACTCTTATAATGCTATGATAGGTTTATTTGGCTCACCACCTCTTTTGGTTAATGGAACTATGTTAACTTTGGAGCATGTAATGCAAAGACTTGAAATTATTGAAAATAAAGTTGCTACCATAGAGTTAATTGAAAATCTGGATAAAAAGATCCACAACCAAATTACCCAATATGGATCTAAGGTAGGAGTCACTTTGAAAAATATTAAGGAGAAGGAACCCATAGTTAATGAGAGAATAAATCAAGATTCTACTAGAATCGATAAACTTGAGGGTATCATTACCAACTTGGGAACCCCTTTTTCTTCCGTAAAGAATACTCCAAGTCCTCCAACTAAAATTGCCAAGCTTATGTATGTCCCTAAAAATAAGGGTGAATCCTCTAGTAAGGAAACTGCGGATCTTAAATCTATAAGTATTCATCCCAATCTTTTTGCTATCATTAAGGAACCATTTGCTACAAATGAATTTTTCGATCTTGTTCCGAGAAGCTTGATAATTAATAAAAAGAAAGAAACTCTTAAGGGTGATAGATGTCTCATTGAAGAATTGCCCACCAAGGTGGCAACACCTAGATCTATCCTTGCTTTTATGCCTAGCTAGGGGCGTTAAACGATAGCGCTTGTTGGGAGGCAACCCAATTTTATTTTTATTTTTTCTGTTTTTTTTTCTGTTTAGGAATAAATATTTGATCTAGCCTCTGGTTAGATGTGTTTTTATGTTTTAATTAGTGTTTGTGCCAAGTTAGACCTATATGATCTTTTGGATGATAGTTATTTGATCTTGCTGTAATTTCCAGAAACTTTCTGTTCATGAAAATAATTGTTAGAAATGACCAGAACGTGATAAAATATTGATTACAATTGCTGCTGATCAATAAAAAAATTGTCTAGGTATTCCTATTTTGTATGATTTTTTGGAGTTCCAGAAGTTTGCGTTAGTTACAGATTACTACAGACTGTTCTGTTTTTGACAGATTCTGTTTTTCATGTGATGTTTGCTTATTTTGATGAATCTATGGCTAGTAAAATAGTTTATAAACCATAGAGAAGTTTGAATACAGTAGGTTTAACACCAATATAAATAAAGAATGAGTTTATTACAGTACCTTGAAATGGTCTTTTGTTTTCTTTCGCTAACGGAGCTCACGAGATTTTCTGCTAAGTTTTGTGTTGTGAAGCTTTCAAGTTTTGGGTGAAAGATTTGATGGATTATGGAACAAGGAGTGGCAAGAGCCTAAGCTTGGGGATTCCCATGGCACCCCCAAGATAATCTAAGGACACCAAAAAGGCAAAGCTTGGGGATGCCCCGGAAGGCATCCCCTCTTTCGTCTACTTCCATCGGCAACTTTACTTGGAGCTATATTTTTATTCACCACATGATATGTGTTTTGCTTGGAGCGTCTTGTATGATTTGAGTCTTTGCTTTTTAGTTTACCACAATCATCCTTGCTGTACACACCTTTTGAGAGAGACACTCATGATTCGGAAATTATTAGAATACTCTATGTGCTTCACTTATATCTTTTGAGTTATATAGTTTTTGCTCTAGTACTTCACTTATATCTTTTAGAGCACGGTGGTGGATTTGTTTTATAGAAACTATTGATATCTCATGCTTAACTTAGATTATTTTGAGAGTCTTAATTAGCATGGTAATTTGCTTAAAAAATCCTAATATGCTTGGTATTCAAGATTAGTAAAAACTTTCTTATGAGTGCGTTGAATACTAAGGGAAGTTTGATGCTTGATGATTGTTTTGAGACATGGATGTAGTGATATTAAATTCGTGCTAGTTGAGTAGTTGTGAATTTGAGAAATACTTGTGTTGAAGTTTGCAAGTCCCGTAGCATGCACGTATGGTAAACGTTATGTAACAAATTTGAAACATGAGGTGTTCTTTGATTGTGTTCCTTATGAGTGGCGGTCGGGGACGAGCGATGGTCTTTTCCTACGAATCTATCCCCCTAGGAGCATGCGCGTAGTGCTTGGTGTTTGATGACTTGTAGATTTTTGCAATAAGTATGCGAGTTCTTTATGACTAATGTTGAGTCCATGGATTATACGCACTCTCACCTTTCCACCATTGCTAGCTTCTTCGGTACCGTGCATTGCCCTTTCTCACATTGAGAGTTGGTGCAAACTTCGCCGGTGCATCCAAACCCTGTGATATGATACGCTCTTTCACACATAAACCTCCTTATATCTTCCTCAAAACAGCCACCATACCTACCTATTATGGCATTTCCATAGCCATTCCGAGATATATTGCCATGCAACTTTCCACCATTCAGTTTATCATGACACATTCATCATTGTCATATTGCTTCGCATGATCATGTAGTTGACATAGTATTCATGGCAAAGCCACCGTTCATAAATATTTCATACATGTCACTCTTGGTTCATTGCATATCCCGGTACACCGCCGGAGGCATTCATATAGAGTCACCTTTGTTCTAGTATCGAGTTGTAATCATTGAGTTGTAAATAAATAGAAGTGTGATGATCATCATTTTCTAGAGCATTGTCCCAAGTGAGGAATAAAAAAAGAGAAAGGCCATAAAAAAAAGAGAAGGCCCAAAAAAATGAGAGAGAAGGAGAGAAGGGACAATGTTACTATCCTTTACCACAATTGTGCTTCAAAGTGGCACCATAATCTTCATGATAGAGAGTCTCTTGTTTTGTCACTTTCATATACTAGTGGGAATTTTTCATTATAGAACTTGGCTTGTATATTCCAACAATGGGCCTCCTCAAGTGCCCTAGGTCTTCGTGAGCAAGCAAGTTGGATGCACACCCACTTAGTTTCTTTTGTTGAGCTTTCATATATTTATAGCTCTAGTGCATCCGTTGCATGGCAATCCCTACTCCTTGCATTAACATCAATCGATGGGCATCTCCATAGCTCATTGATTAGCCTCCTTGATGTGAGACTTTCTCCTTTTTTGTCTTATCCACATAACCCCCATCATCATATTCTATTCCACCCATAGTGCTATGTCCAAGGCTCGCGCTCATGTATTGCGTGAGGGTTTATAAGTTTGAAATTACTAAAGTATGAAACAATTTCTTGGCTTGTCATCGGGGTTGTGCATGATGAGAGCATTCTTGTGTGACGAAGATGGAGCATGACTAAACTATATGATTTTGTAGGGATGAACTTTATTTGGCCATGTTATTTTGAGAGGACATAATTGCTTAGTTAGTATGCTTGAAGTATTATTATTTTTATGTCAATATGAACTTTTGTCTTGAATCTTTCGGATCTGAATATTCATACCAAAATTAAGAGGAATTACATTGAAAATTATGCCAAGTAGCACTCCGCATCAAAAATTCTGTTTTTATCATTTACCTACTCGAGGACGAGCAAGAATTAAGCTTGGGGATGCTTGATACGTCTCCAACGTATCTATAATTTTTGATTGCTCCATGCTATATTATCTTTTGTTTTGGACATTATTGGGCTTTAATATTCACTTTTATATTATTTTTGGGACTAACCTACTAGCCAGAGGCCCAGCCCAGAATTGCTGTTTTTTGCTTTCAGAGTTTCGCAGAAAAAGAATATCAAACGGAGTCCAAACGGAATGAAACCTTCGGGAACGTGATTTTCGGAACGAACATGATCCAGTAGACTTGGACCCTACGTCAAGAAACAAAAGAGGAAGCCACGAGGTAGGGGGCGCGCCTACCCCCCTAGGGCGCGCCCTCCACCCTCGTGGGCCCGCTGTTGCTCCACCGACGTACTCCTTCCTCCTATATATACCTACGTACCCCCAAACGATTAGATATGGAGCCAAAAACCTAATTCCACCGCCGCAACCTTCTCTACCCACGAGATCCTATCTTGGGGGCCTGTTCCGGAGCTCCGCCGGAGGGGGCATCCATCACGGAGGGCTTCTACATCAACACCATAGCCTCTCCGATGAAGTGTGAGTAGTTTACTTCAGACCTTCGGGTCCATAGTTAGTAGCTAGATGACTTTCTCTCTCTTTTTGTATCTCAATACAATGTTCTCCCCTCTCTCGTGGAGATCTATTCGATGTAATCTTCTTTTGCGGTGTGTTTGTTGAGACCGATGAATTGTGGGTTTATGATCAAGTTTATCTATGAACAATATTTGAATCTTATGAATTCTTTTTTGTATGACTGGTTATCTTTGCAAGTCCCTTCGAATTATCAGTTTGGCTTGCCCTACTAGATTGATCTTTCTTGCAATGGGAGAAGTGCTTAGCTTTGGGTTCAATCTTGCGGTGTCCTTTCCCAGTGACAGTAGAGGCAGCAAGGCACGTATAGTATTGTTGCCATCGAGGATAACAAGATGGGGTTTTTATCATATTTCATGAATTTATCCCTCTACATCATGTCATATTGCTTAAGGCGTTACTCTGTTCTTATGAACTTAATACTCTAGATGCATGCTGGATAGCGGTCGATATGTGGAGTAATAGTAGTAGATGAAGGCAGGAGACGGTCTACTTGTCTCGGACGTGATGCCTATATACATGATCATACCTAGATATTCTCATAACTATGCTCAATTCTGTCAATTGCTCAACAGTAATTTGTTCACCCACCGTAAAATACTTATGCTCTTGAGAGAAGCCACTAGTGAAACCTATGGCCCCCGGGTCTATCTTCATCATATTAATCTTCCAACACTTAGTTATTTATGTTGCCTTTGCTTTTATTTTACTTTGCATCTTTATCATAAAAATACCAAAAATATTATCCTATCATATCTATCAGATCTCACTCTCGTAAGTGACCGTGTAGGGATTGACAACCCCTTATCGCGTTGGTTGCGAGGATTTATTTATTTTGTGTAGGTGCGAGGGACTCATGCATAGCCTCCTACTGGATTGATAACTTGGTTCTCAAAAACTGAGGGCAATACTTACGCTACTTTGCTGCATCACCCTTTCCTCTTCAAGGGAAAACCAACGCAGTGCTCAAGAGGTAGCACTTCACGGTTCGGTTCTCTCTCATCAAAGAATTCACCTCGCAAGCCAACACACACAGTAGACCAAACGGCGGGGTTATGTCCAAGAATATGCATTTTCATCTTATGCTTCCAACTAGCAAAATTAGTACCATCAAAGTAAGGACCTCTACGGTGGTAATTTCCCTCGCTAGACACAATACTCTCCTAGGTTGTGAAACCAAGGCTATGATCACCAAAAGCTATGAAAATCAAGGCAAATGGAGACCAAAGCTCTAATACCACTTGTAGGATCGAAAGTATGTCTAGAGGGGGGCGGGGATTATTAGACTACTTGACCAAATAAAAATCTAGCCTTTTCCCAATTTTAAGTTTTGGCAGATTTTAGCAACTTTGCAAAAGTCAAGCAATCAACCTACACATGCAAGACTAAGAGTATAGCAGCGGAATGTAAAACATTGCACATGAAGGTAAAGGGAGGAGTTTGGAGGGAGCAAATGCAATGTAGACGCGGAGATTTTTGGCATGGTTCCAATATGTGGTGCTATCGTACATCCATGTTGATGGAGACTTCAACCCACGAAGGGTAACAGTTGCGCGAGTACACGGAGGGCTCCACCCATGAAGGGTCCATGAAGAAGCCACCTTGTCTATATCCCACCATGGCCATCGTCCACGAAGGACTTGCCTCACTTGGGTAGATCTTCATGAAGTAGGCGATCTCCTTGCCCTTACAAACTTCTTGATTCAACTCCACAATCTTGACGGAGGCTCCCAAGTGACACCTAACCAATCTAGGAGACACCCCTCTACAAAAAGTAATAGATGGTGTGTTGATGATGAACTCCTTGCTCTTGTGCTTCATATGATAGTATCGCCAACACTCAACTCTCTCTCACAGATTTGGATTTTGTTGAAAGATGATTTGAGTGGAAAGCAACTTGAGAAATTCTAGAGAACAATATTCTTGTGGTTGGAATGGAATATCTTGGTCTCAACACATGAGTAGGTGGTTCTCTCTCAGAAAATGTATGCTGGAAGTGTTGGCACGTTCTGATGGCTCTCTCCATGTATGAAGAGTGGGTGGAGGGTTTATAGCCTCCACAAAAATCTAACCGTTACATACAATTTACCAAACTCGGTGGGACCGAATCTTGAAACTCGGTCAGACCGATTTAGTTCAAAATGTGAACGTTAGGATTTTCGGTGGGACTGACATGTCAACTGGGTGGGACCGATTTCATTAGGGTTAGGGCATAACGTAATCTTGGTGAGACCGATCACATAAACTCGGTAGGACCGATTTCTGTAATAGGCAAACAGAGAGTTGGTCAGGCAAACTCGGTGGGACTGAATCGCTCATTTTGGTGAGACCGAAACGTTAGGAAAGGGAAACAGAGAGTTTGCATTGCAAACTCAGTGGGACCGATCGCTCATTTCGGTTGGACCGAGATGTTACGAAGGGAAACAGAGAGTTTGCAATCCCATCTCGGTGGGACCGAGATCCCTATCGGTGAGACTGAAGTGACTAGGGTTTCTGGCAGTGGCTATGTCAAATGAACTCGGTGGCGCTGGATAGATAATTTTGGTAGGGCCGAGTTTGACTTTTGGTTTGGGACATATGTGGATATGAGAAAGTGGTTGAGGGCTTTTGGAGCATATAAGTAAGCATTTTGAGCAAGCAAGCCATTAAGCAACACCTCATCACCTTTTAATAGTATTGGCTTTTCCTATGGACTCACTGTGATCTTGGATCACTAAAATGAAAATGTAGAGTCTTGAGCTTGAGCCAATATGTGTCCTTAGCATTTTGAGGGGTCCACATTCCTAATCCATGCCATGCCAATCATTGAACTTTCTGAAATGATCATGTTGAAATAGCATTAGTTCAATGAGTTATATGTTGTTAGGAATTACCAAAACCACCCAGATATAGTTGTACTTTCAACAGTGATTTGACCCACAATATTGCATGGCACTGAGTGTTGGCCAACTAAAATATGACATGTTCAACAGTTGGGTGTAATGAGATGCACATACTAAGATGGATATGTGGCCACACAAGAAAGGATCGAGTTTGAAATGATGATATACATGACAGAGTTTTTTTTAAACAAGGAAAAAGATTCGCCATTTTCATTGATTAAGAAGAAGAGGATTGCTCGGTTAGTTGACGAAAAACCGGGCTAAAATCGATACAACTCAACCCACAAGACATGGGCACCACCGGCCAACCTGGCCACCGACATGGGACAAACCACGACGGCACATGCCACCGGATGACCACACACACAAGCAACCACAGCTCTGACTTTGACAACGAGCCTCACAAGGGAAATATGCGGGTCTTGTGCCGACCGTGCCCACCGCAAATGACCACCGGGCGCCTGTCATCGTCACCACCTGGACCCGCTCCACCGCAGCTCCGACTTCAAAGCAACCAAGCAACCCACAGGAGAGCACCTCGGACACGCCGGGAAGAACTGACTACCGAAGTCCACGCCGCGACCCGTGCTCCACTCGACGCCATGATCGTTGCTAAACAGAAACCAGCACCCTGCCTCAGCAAACCACGCGGCGAAGATGCTGCCATCCACAACGAAAATGCCGCAATCCACCTGTCTCCTAGTCGTAGCCGGCTCCAAGACGATGCCCCCAAGGAGGAGAAAGATGCGAAGACGCCTCCATCGCCCGATCCAGCGGATCTGAGGTTTCCCTCTCGAGCCAAAGCCGTGGGGAGGAGGAGCACAGCTCCATGATGATGCTTCCAAGAAAGATCACGGCACCCGCAGGCGGCGCCGTCGCCAGCTTCGATGAAGACCGGAGCAAAGATTTCTCCCAGAGATGCGCCTGAAAGAAATATGCCCTAGAGGCAATAATAAAGTTATTATTTATTTCCTTATTTCATGATAAATGTTTATTATTCATGCTAGAATTGTATTAACCGGAAACATAATACATGCGTGAATAACTAGACAAACAAAGTGTCACTAGTATGCCCCTACTTGTCTAGCTCGTTGATCAAAGATGGTTATGTTTCCTAACCATGGACATGTGTTGTCATTTGATAAACGGGATCACATCATTAGGAGAATGATGTGATTGACTTGATGCATTCCATTAGCTTAGCACCTGATCGTTTTAGTTTACTGCTATTGCTTTCTTCATGACTTATACATGTTCCTATGACTATGAGATTATGCAACTCCCGATTACCGGGGAACACCTTGTGTGCTACCAAACGTCACAATGTAATTGGGTGACTATAAAGATGCTCTACAGGTGTTTCGATGGTACTTGTTGAGTTGGCATAGATCGAGATTGATTTGTCACTCCGATTGTCGGAGAGGTATCTCTGGGCCCTCTCGGTAATGCACATCACTATAAGCCTTGCAAGCAATGCAACTAATGAGTTAGTTGCGGGATGATGCATTACAGAACAAGTAAAGAGACTTGCCTGTTGATGTCTACTATGCAACCTTCTTCTTGTAGACGTTGTTGGGCCTCCAAGTGCAGAGGTTTGTAGGACAGTAGCAAATTTCCCTCAAGTGGATGACCTAAGGTTTATCAATCCGTGGGAGGCGTAGGATGAAGATGGTCTCTCTCAAGCAACCCTGCAACCAAATAACAAAGAGTCTCTTGTGTCCCCAACACACCCAATGCAATGGTAAATTGTATAGGTGCACTAGTTCGGCGAAGAGATGGTGATACAAGTGCAATATGGATGGTAGATATAGGTTTTTGTAATCTGAAATTATAAAAACAGCAAGGTAACTAATGATAAAAGTGAGCGTAAACGGTATTGCAATGCTAGGAAACATGGCCTAGGGTTGATACTTTCACTAGTGCAAGTTCTCTCAACAATAATAACATAATTGGATCATATAAATATCTCTCAACATGCAACAAAGAGTCACTCCAAAGTCACTAATATCGGAGAACAAACGAATAGATTATGGTAGGGTACGAAACCACCTCAAAGTTATTCTTTCCGATCAATCCATTGGGCTATTCTTATAAGTGTCACAAACAGCCCTAGAGTTCGTAGTAAAATAACACCTTAAGACACACATCAACCAAAACCCTAATGTCACCTAGATACTCCAATGTCACCTCAAGTATCCGTGGGTATGATTATACGATATGCATCACACAATCTCAGATTCATCTATTCAACCAACACATAGAACCTCAAAGAGTGCCCCAAAGTTTCTACCGGAGAGTCAAGACAAAAACGTGTGCCAACCCCTATGCATAGATTCCCAATGTCACGGAACCCACAAGTTGATCACCAAAACATACATCAAGTGGATCACGTGAATATCCCATTGTCACCACAGATAAGCACGGCAAGACATACTTCAAGTGTTCTCAAATCCTTAAAGACTCAATCCGATAAGATAACTTCAAAGGGAAAACTCAATCCATTACAAGAGAGTAGAGGGGGAGAAACATCATAAGATCCAACTATAATAGCAAAGCTTGCGATACATCAAGATCGTGTCGAATCAAGAACACGAGAGAGAGAGAGAGAGATCAAACACATAGCTACTGGTACATACCCTCAACCCCGAGGGTGAACTACTCCCTCCTCGTCATGGAGAGCGCCGGGATGATGAAGATGGCCAGCGGAGAGGGATTCCCCCTCCGAGAGGGTGCCAGAATAAGGCCCCGATTGGTTTTTGGTGGCTACAGAGGCTTGCGGCGGCGGAACTCCCGATCTATTCTGTTCCCCGAAGTTTTAGGGTATATGGGAATATATAGGCGAAAGAAGTCGGTAAGGGGAGCCACGAGGGGCCCACGAGGGTGGAGGGCGCGCCCAGGGGGGTGGGCGCCCCCCTGCCTCGTGCTCTCCTCGTTGATCCCCTGACGTGCACTCCAAGTCTCCCGTATTGCTTTCTTTCCAAAAATAACTTTTCCAAAGGTTTCATTCCGTTTGGACTCCGTTTGATATTTCTTTTCTGCGAAACGCTGAAACAAGGGAAAAAACAGAAACTAGCACTGGGCTCTGGGTCAATAGGTTAGTCCCAAAAGTAATATAAAAGTGCAGAGTAAAGCCCATAAAACATCCAAGATGGATAATAAAATAGCATGAATACTTCATAAATTATAGATACGTTGGAGACGTATCAGCATCCCCAAGCTTAATTCCTGCTCGTCCTCGAGTAGGTAAATGATAAAAGAAATAATTTATGAAGTGTGAATGCTAGCAAGTGCATAAGTTTGATCAATGATAATTTCAATCACCTTTTCTAGCATCATCATATGTCACAACAGTAGCTCAACTCATAGAACTTTTCATGATCAAGTAACAAACTATTCACATGTTAAAGTATAGATCATAAACTTTCTTGAAAACTAACAAACCGTGTTATTAGTCATCAAACAATTACAATTCATCTTATTTTCAGGAAGGGTCTATGTAAGAGCTTTGATTTAGCAAATCCCACATACTCAACTATCATATAGTCTTCCATGATTGCTACCACAAAAAGCATATTTTTAGAACAAATAGCATCCATCGAACACAAAGAAAGATAGGGGCTTAATGTTTCGCCTCCCAACTCATTTATCATATAGATAATTATCAACAATAATAATTCATGATCAAATATATTTGAATGGCCATATATTCTTAGATCTTTCTCCACCACATGATGCTTGCCAACTCAAAAGTAGGTTGGAATGAGAAGGAATACTACGGACTCTTGCATAAAAGTAAAAGATAGGCCCTTCGTAGAGAGAAGCAGCGATTTGCAGGAGGTGCCAGAGCTCGAAGCTTAAACAGAGATGAAAATAGTTTTGAGAGGTATGCTTTCATTGTCAACTGATGTCTACTAGGCAACCTTCTCCTCGTAGACATTGTTGGGCCTCCAAGTGCAGAGGTTTGTAGAACAGTAGCAAATTTCCCTCAAGTGGATGACCTAAGGTTTATCAATCCGTGGGAGGCGTAGGATGAAGATGGTCTCTCTCAAGCAACCCTGCAACCAAATAACAAAGAGTCTCTTGTGTCCCCAACATACCCAATACAACGGTAGATTGTATAGGTGCACTAGTTCGATGAAGAGATGGTCATACAAGTGCAATATGGATGGTAGATATAGGTATTTGTAATCTGAAATAATAAAAACAGCAAGGTAACAAGTGGTAAAAGTGAGCGTAAACGGTATTGCAATGCTAGGAAACAAGGCCTAGGGTTCATACTTTCACTAGTGCAAGTTCTCTCAACAATAATAACATAATCGGATCATATAAATATCCCTCAACATGCAACAAAGAGTCACTCCAAAGTCACTAATAGCGGAGAACAAATGAAGAGATTATGGTAGGGTATGAAACCACCTCAAAGTTATTCTTTCCAATCAATCCGTTGGGCTATTCCTATAAGTGTCACAAACAGCCCTAGAGTTCTTACTAGAATAACACCTTAAGACACAAATCAACCAAAACCCTAATGTCACCTAGATAATCCAATGTCACCTCAAGTATCCGTGGGTATGATTATACGATATGCATCACACAATCTCAGATTCATCTATTCAACCATCACATAGAACCTCAAAGAGTGCCCCAAAGTTTCTACCAGAGAATCACGACGAAAACATGTGCCAACCCTTATGCATAGGTTCATGGGCGGAACCCGCAAGTTGATCACCAAAACATACATCAAGTGAATCACGTGATAAACCATTGTCACCACAGATACGCACGACAAGACATACATCAAGTGTTCTCAAATCTTTAAAGACTCAATCCAATAAGATTACTTCAAGGGGAAAATTCAATTCATTACAAGAGAGTAGAGGGGGAGAAGAAACATAGGATCCAACTATAATAGCAAAGCTCGGGATACATCAAGATCATGCCATAGAGGGAACACGAGAGAGAACACGAGAGAGAGAGAGAGAGAGAGAGAGAGAGAGAGAGAGAGAGAGAGAGAGAGAGAGAGAGATCAAACACATAGCTACTGGTACATACCCTCAGCCCCGAGGGTGAACTACTCCCTCCTTGTCATGGAGAGCGCCGGGATGATGAAGATGGCCACCGGTGAGGGTTCCCCCCTCCGGCAGGGTGCCGGAACAGGGTCCCGAGAGGTTTTTGGTGGCTACAGAGGCTTGCGGCGGCGGAACTCCCGATCTATTCTCTGTTCTGGAAGTTTTATGGTACGTAGGTATATATGGGTGCAGGGGGTACGTCGGTGGAGCTACAGGGGCCCCATGAGGCAGGGGGCGCGCCCTAGAGGGGTGGGCGCGCCCCCACCCTCATGAGCACCTCCCTCATCTCCTGACGTAGGGTCCAAGTCTATCTGGTGGCTTTCCTTCCAAAAATAACTTCTCTAGTTGATTTCGTTCCGTTTTGACTCCGTCTGATATTCCTTTTCCTCGAAACACTGAAATAGGCATAAAACAACAAATCTGGGCTGGGCCTCCGGTTAATAGGTTAGTCCCAAAAATAATATAAAAGTGGATAATAAAGCCCAATATTGCCCAAAACAGTAGATAATATAGCATGGAGCAATCAAAAATTATAGATACGTTGGAGACGTATCAAGAATCCCCAAGCTTAATTCCTGCTCGTCCTCGAGTAGGTAAATGATAAAAAAGCTAATTTTTGATGCGGAGTGCTACTTGGCATAATTTCAATGTAATTCTTCTTAATTGTGGTATGAATATTCAGATCCGAAAGATTCAAGACAAAAGTTCATGTTGACATAGTAATAATAATACTTCAAGCATACTAACAAAGCAATTATGTCTTCTCAAAATAATATGGCCAAAGAAAGTTATCCCTACAAAATCATATAGTCTGGCTATGCTCTATCTTCACCACACAAAGTATTTAAATCATGCACAACCCCGATGACAAGCCAAGCAATTGTTTCATACTTTAACATTTTCAAAACTTTTTCGATCTTCACGCAATACATGAGCGTGAGCCATGGATATAGCACTATATGTGGAATAGAATGGTGGTTGTGGAGAAGACAAAAAGAGGGGAATATAGTCTCACATCAACTAGGCATATCAATGGGCTATGGAAATGCCCATCAATAGATATCAATGTAAGTGAGTAGGGATTGCCATGCAATGGATGCACTAGAGCTATAAGTATATGAAAGCCCAACAAAAGAACCTAAGTGGGTGTGCATCCAACTCGCTTGCTCACGAAGACCTAGGGCATTTGAGGAAGCCCATCATTGGAATATACAAGCCAAGTTCTATAATAAAAAAATGCCCACTAGTATATGAAAGTGACAACATAGGAGACTCTCTATCATGAAGATCATGGTGCTACTTTGAAGCACAAGTGTGGTAGAAGGATAGTAACATTGCCCCTTCTCTCTTTTTCTCTCATTTTTTTCAATTTTTTTGGTTTGGGCCTTTTCTCTTTTTTTTATGGCCTCTTTTTTTTATTTTTTTTATTTTTCGTCCGGAGTCTCATCCCGACTTATGGGGGAATCATAGTCTCCATCATCCTTTCCTCACTGGGACAATGCTCTAAAAATGATGATCATCACACTTTTATTTTTCTTACAACTCAACAATTACAACTCGATACTTAGAACAAAATATGACTCTATATGAATGCCTCCGGCGGTGTACCGGGATGTGCAATGACTCATGAACGACATGTATGAAAGAATTATGAACAGTGGCTTTGCCACAAATACAATGTCAACTACATGATCATGCTAGCAATATGACAATAATGGAGCGTGTCATAATAAACGGAACGGTGGAAAGTTGCATGGCAATATATCTCGGAATGGCTATGGAAATGCCATGATAGGTAGGTATGGTGGCTGTTTTGAGGAAGATATATGGTGGGTGTATGATACCGGCGAAAAATGTGCGGTATTAGAGAGGCTAGCAATGGTGGAAGGATGGGAAAAGTGCGTACAATCCATGGACTCAACATTAGTCATAAAGAACTCATATACTTATTGCAAAAATCTAGAAGTTATCAAAGAAAAGTATTACGCGCATGCTCCTAGGGGGATAGATTGGTAGGAAAAGACCATCGCTCGTCCCCGACCGCCACTCATGAGGAAGACAATCAATAAATAAATCATGCTCCGACTTCATCACATAACGGTTCACCATACGTGCATGCTACGGGAATCACAAACTTTAACACAAGTATTTCTCGAATTCACAACTACTCAACTAGCATGACTCTAATATCACCATCTTCATATCTCAAAACAATTATCAAGCATCAAACTTCTCATAGTATTCAACACACTCATAAGAATTCTTACAAATCTTGTATGCTTAGCATATTAGGATTATTTAAGCAAATTACCATGCTATTTAAGACTCTCAAAATAATCTAAGTGAAGCATGAGAGTTCATATATTTATTCAAAACAAAACTACCATCGTGCTCTAAAATATATAAGTGAAGCACTAGAGCAAACGACAAACTACTCCAAAAAGATATGAGTGCAGATCAATGAGTAGTCGAATAATTGTGCAACTATGTGAAGACTCTCTAACATTTAAGAATTTCAGATCTTGATACTTTATTCAAACAGAAAGCAAAGCTAAATAAAATGACATGACGCTCCAAGGAAAACACATATCATGTGGTGAATAAAAATATAGCTCCAAGTAAAGTTACCGATGAACGAAGACGAAAGAGGGGATGCCTTCCAGGGCACCCCCAAGATTAGGCTCTTGGTTATCCTTGAATATTACCTTGGGGTGCCTTGGGCATCCCAAAGCTTAGGCTCTTGCCACTCCTTATTCCATAGTCCATCGAATCTTTACCCAAAACTTGAAAACTTCACAACACAAAACTTAACAGAAAACTCGTGAGCTCCGTTAGCGAAAGAAAACAAAAAACCACTTCAAGGTACTGTAATGAACTCATTATTTATTTATATTGGTGTTAAACCTACAGTATTCCAACTTCTATATGGTTTATAAAATATTTTACTAGCCATAGATTCATCAAAACAAGAAAACAACACAACGAAAATAGAATCTGTCAAAAACAGAACAGTCTGTAGTAATGTGTAACTAACGCAAACTTCTGGAACTCCCAAAAATTCTAAAATAAATTGGTGGACCTGAGGAATTTGTATAGTAATCATCTGCAAAAAGAATCAACCAAATATCACTCTCCAGTAAAAAGTTTTAGCTAATATCGTGAGCGCTAAAGTTTCTGTTTTTTACAGCATGATCATAAAGACTTCACCCAAGTCTTCCCAAAGGTTCCACTTGGCACAAACACTAATTAAAACACAAAACCACATCTAAACAGAAGCTAGATGGATTATTTATTCCTAAACAGAACCAAAAAACAATAAACTAAAATAAAATTGGGTTGCCTCCGAACAAGTGCTATAGTTAAATGCCCCTAGCTAGGCATGATGATTTCAATGATGCTCACATAAAAGATAGGAAATGAAACATAAAGAGAGCATCATGAAGAATATTACTAGCACATTTAAGTATAACCCACTTACTATGCATAGGGATTTTGTGAGAGAACAACTTATGTGCGACGCCCGGATAATTAGGCTACAGTAACCCCACGTTAACGATGCCACGTCACTTCGGTTATTGTTGTTACTCTCGCGTTAGTTAAAAAAGATTCAAATTTAAATTTGAAATCAAGTTAAACAACAAAAGTTTCAAACATTAAAACTAAAATGTTCGGAGTGTGCCAATTAATGCCTAGGTATTTATGGTGAAGAAACCACATTTTTATAAAATGCCTAAATGCTCTAAAATAAACAAAACAGCAGCGAAAACAATTAATTAAATGCCTTTTATAAAGTTATAAAAATATAAACTAATATTTGGAGTGCCAAACTTTTTGTGGCAGCACCTAATATTGCATTACTAATTAGGTGTCCATCTCCACATTTTACAAAACTCTTTTGCTAATTGGTTTAAGTGCAAAGCATAGACTAGAAAAGGTAAAACAGAAAAGAAATAAGATAAACAGAATGCACTACTGTGCACTTAGGCCCATGATGAATAGCATGTCCCAGCCCACCACCACCATCTCTCCTTCAACCTCCTGTAGCAGGAGGCAGAGGAGGGCGTGGCGGCCATCCATGCCTGCCCGGCTGGCGATGTCGCCGTGGCGCCCATCCCACGGTCCCCCAGGTGGATAAGAGCCGCCCCTGCTCCCTCTCTCTCCCTCCTCGAACCCTAGTTCACTCCCCCTCGCGCCGCCTCCTATCTCCACGCCAAGCCGACGCGCACCGGAGCACGCCGCCGCAAACCACTGTGACCACCGGCCTCCGTTCGTCATTCTCCGGTGTCCAAGAGGATCATTGCCGTCGTCTTCATCGCCTCGACCACCGGATCGGAGCGCGAGCTTCACTGTCGCCGCACATATCGTCGTCTTCACCTTCGGCCTCGTGGATCATCGTCGTCGATCCACTGCCACTGCTGCCTCCTGGATCCACCGACCACCACGTCGACTTCTCTGTGAGCTCCGCCTCCTCCTCACCTCTTTTCGAGCTCGGATTAGAGCTCTTGTGCACACACCCCCACCGTAGTCGTAGCTCGTCGTCACCGTTCGAATCACCGCCACGGCCACCACCAACCAAGCTCGCGCCTAGGCTCTGCCTCGATCTCCTGGGGAACCGTGGCACTCGTCATCTCTTCTTCTCGTGCCCCCTTGCGCCGCTTCCGTGCTAACCCGAGCTCGGCCACCGCCGCCTGTAGCCTCGCCGGCGCTTTCTTCGCTTCGCCCTCTGCTGCTGCCTCGCTCTACTGACTCATGCTCGCCGCACCGGTCGTCGTGCCCCCCCGCCCCCGCGTCTAGCCGCGGTGTGCCCGGGGCCACCCCTGCCCGCGCCCGCGTTCGCTTGGCCTTACCCGCTGCTGCTCTCCTGAATCTGCTGCTGCTTCTACTATGATGCTCTGCTACAGTAACATTCAGTTACTGTAGCAGTAGCTAGCTTTTGCGCTGCTATGCTGTTTAGCTCTTTGGACAGCCTTTAAACAACAACTAATCAAGTGCTAACATGAGTAAAAATAATATGAGTAGAAATTACACATGACAAACTCCATTTTATCCCACTGAACCAAATCCTTTCGATGCCTGGATTAAATCCTATGAAAATTGCAAAATGCTTTGTTGTGTTATCAGGGAACAGAAGTAACCCCTAGCTATTTGTTCCGTGTGTGTGCGCATGTGTTTTCTGTGTGTGTGGCCGGCCGTGACTAATTTCCAGCCATGTCCAATTAGTTTAGGATTAATTAGTAGTTAGGTTATCTACTAGTAGATGACATGTGGGACTCCCCCTTGATTAAATTAGTGAGTTGTTTTATTAACATTTGAGACATTGGCATATGGGGCCACCCTACACTATTGATCCTTTGACTATTCAATCTTTGACTAGGTCAACCCACCCCACATGCCCCACTGGCATACTCATAGGCTAGAGTAACACTAGGAGACAAAAATAATTACTGTTATAATTTCGAATTAAATTAAATTTAGTAATTTCAAAAAAAATGAATTAAAACTTTAAAATTAATATAAAATAATCCGTAGCTCGGATGAAAATAATTTATACATGAAAGTTGCTCAGAACAACGAGACGAATCCGGGTATGCAGCCCGTTCGTCCGCCACACATCCCTAGCATATCGAACATGGAACTTTCCCCCTCCGGTCCGTCTGTCCGAAAACGCGAAACACCGGGGATACTTTCCCGGATGTTTCCCCCTTCGTCGGTATCACCTACTACCGCGTTAGGGCACACCTAGCACCGCGTATTGCCTCGTTATGTTTGTGATACTTTGTTGGCTCCGTATTTACTGTTTCTTCCCCCTCTTCTCTCCGGTAGACTACGAGACCGACGCTGCTGCTGCCCAGTTCGACTACGGAGTTGACGACCCCTCTCTCTTGCGAGCTACCGGGCAAGCCCCCCTTGATCACAGATATCGCCTACTCTTCTCTATACTGCTTGCATTAGAGTAGTGTAGCATGTTCTTGCTGCGATTAATCCTATCTTGCTGCATAGCTGTCCTTGCTACTCTGTTGTTACCTTTACCGCTATCCTCTGCTTAGTATAGGATGCTAGTGTTCCATCGGTGGCCCTACATTCTTGTCCGTCTGCTGTGCTATACTATCGGGCCGTGATCACTCGGGAGGTGATCACGGGTATATACTTATACTTATACATGATACATGTGGTGACTAAAGACGGGTCGGCTCGTAGGAGCGCCCACGAGTGGATCTTTGTGGCGGAGCGACAGGGCAGGTTTAGACCGCCTAGGAGAGAGGTGGGCCTGGCCCTGTTCGGCGTTTGCGGATACTTAAGAAGCTTAACGAGATCTTGGTATTTGATCTGAGTCTGGCTACTGGCCTATACGCACTAACCAACTACGTGGAAAAGATATGGGCACTCGGCGTCGTGGTATCAGCCGAAGCACTTCGTGACGTCAGCGACTGAGTGGCGCGCGCCGGATAGGAACGTAGGCCTGCTCTTGTATTAAGGGGGCTAGTTCTGCTTCCGGCCGCCCACGCAACATGCAGGTGTGCTCAGGGCGATGGGCCCAGACCCCTGTGCGCTTAGGTTTAGACCGGCGTGCTGACCTCTCTGTTGAGCCTAGGTGGGGCTGCGGCGTGTTGATCTTCTGCGGCGGGCATGACACGTAAAAGTGTGTCCGGCCAAATGGGATCAAGTGTGGGGTTATGTGGTGCACCCTGCAGGAAGTTAATCTATTGAATAGCCGTGATCTTGATGCAGGACGACTTGGAGTTGTACCTTGACCTTATGACAACTAGAACCGGATACTTAATAAAACACACCCTTTCAAGTGCGAGATACAACCCGGTGGTCGCTCTCTCTCGTGGTTACGAGGAGGGATCGCGGGTAGGATTATGCTATGCGATGCTCTTGGGAGGACTTCATCTACTCTACGCTATATCTGCAAGGCGGAGGCTGCGAAGCGTAATCTTGACGTGATTAGCTATCCCCTCTTATTCGGCATTTTGTAGTTACGTCCCTTGATATGGCCCTTTACACATATATCCATGCATATGTAGTGTAGCTCCTTGCTTGCAGTACTTTGGATGAGTACTCACGGTTGCCTTGTTCCCCTTTTCCCCTTTCTTTACCCGGTTGCTGCGACTGCACGATGGAGCCAGGAGCCAGCGCCACCGTCGATGGCGACTACTACATCGGAGGTGCCTACTACTACGTGCAACCCGGCGGCGACCAGGAGTAGTTTAGGAGGATCCCAGGCAGGAGGCCTGCGCTTCTTTCGATCTGTATCCCAGTTTGTGCTAGCCTTCTTAAGGCAAACTTGTTTAACTTATGTATGTACTCAGATATTGTTGCTTCCGCTGACTCGTCTATGATCGAGCACTTGTATTCGAGCCCGCGAGGCCCCTGGCTTGTATTATGATGCTTGTATGCCTTATTTATGTTTTAGAGTTGTGTTGTGATATCTTCCCGTGAGTCCCTGATCTTGATCGTATGTTGGGGAACGTAGTAATTTCAAAAATTTTCCTACGATCACGCAAGATCATGGTGATGCATAGCAACGAGATGAGAGTGTTGTCTACGTACCCTCGTAGACCAGCAGCGAAGCGTTGACATAACGTAGAGGAAGTAGTCGTACTTCTTCCCGATCCAACCGATCCAAGTACCGAGCGTCACGGCACCTCCGAGTTCTACACGTTCAGCTCGATGGCGTCCCTCGAACTCCGATCCAGCCGAGTGTTGAGGAGAGTTTCGTCGAGACGACGGCGTGGTGGCGATGATGATGTTCCACCGGCGCAGGCTTCGCCTAAGCTCGCAACGGTATATTCGAGGTGTAGTTTGGTGGAAGGGGCACCGACACGGCTAAGGAATCGATCTCAATGATCAACTTGTGTGTCATGGGGTGCCCTCTGCCTGTATATAAAGGAGGGAAGGGAGGGCTGGCCGGCCACCTATGGCTGCGCTGGGAGTCCTACTCCCACCGGAGTAGGATTCCCCCAATCCTAGTCCAACTAGGGTTTGACCAAGGGAGAGGGAGAGAGGCGCCACCCCTTCTCCTAATCCTAATAGGACTAGGGAAGGGGAAGGCTGCGCCAGCATAGGGCCCCTTTCTCTTTCCCCTTAAGGCCCATCAAGGCCCATTGACTCCCGGGGTTCCGGTAACCCCGCATACTCGATAAAATTCCCAATTTCACCCGGAGTGATTCCGAGTCAAACATAGGCTTCCAATATATCAATCTTTATGTCTCGACCATTTCGAGACTCCTCGTCATGTCCGTGATCTCATCCGGGACTCGAACTACCTTGGTACATCAACATCATAAAACTCATAGTAGCATCGCCATCGAAGCGTTAAGCGTGCGGACCCTACGGGTTCGAGAACTATGTAGACATGACCGAGACACCTCTCGGTCAATAACCAATAGCGGGACCTGGATGCCCATATTGGCTCCTACATATTCTCGAAGATCTTTATCGGTCGGACCGCATAACAACATCGTTGTTCCCTTTGTCATCGGTATGTTACTTGCCCGAGATTCGATCGTCGGTATCCAATACCTAGTTCAATCTCGTTACCGGCAAGTCTCTTTACTCGTTCCGTAATACATCATCTCGTAACTAACTCATTAGTTACAATGCTTGCAAGGCTTAGGTGATGAGTATTACCGAGAGGGCCCAGAGATACCTCTCCGACATTCGGAGTGACAAATCCTAATCTCGAAATACGCCAACCCAACATCTGCCTTTGGAGACACCTGTAGTACTCCTTTATAATCACCCGATTACGTTGTGACGTTTGGTAGTACCAAAGTGTTCCTCCGTAAACGGAGTTGCATAATCTCATAGTCATAGGAACATGTATAAGTCATGAAGGAAGCAATAGCAACATACTAAGCGATCGTGTGCTAAGCTAACGGAATGGGTCATGTCAATCAGATCATTCAACTAATGATGTGACCTTGTTAATCAAATAACAACTCCTTGTTCATGGTTAGGAAACATAACCATCTTTGATTAACAAGCTAGTCAAGTAGAGGCATACTAGTGACATACTGTTTGTCTATATATTCACACATGTATTATGTTTTCGGTTAATACAATTCTAGCATGAATAATAAACATTTATCATGATATAAGGAAATAAATAATAACTTTATTATTGCCTCTAGGGCATATTTCCTTCAGTCTCCCACTTGCACTAGAGTCAATAATCTAGATCACATCACCATGTGATTAACATCGATAGTTCACATCATCATGTGATTAACACCCATAATTCACATCGCCATGTGACCAAGACCCAAAGGGTTTACTAGATTCAGTAATCTAGTTCACATCGCTATGTGATTAACACCCAAAGAGTACTAAGGTGTAATCATGTTTTGCTTTGTGAGAGAATCTTAGTCAGCGGGTCTGCCACATTCAGATCCGTATGTATTTTGCAAATCTCTATGTCAACAATGCTCGCTTGCGGAGCTACTCTAGCTAATTGCTCCCACTATCAATATGTATCTAGATCGAGACTTAAAGTCATCCAGATCGGTGTCAAAACTTGCATCGGCGTAACCCTTTTATTTAACCTTTTATCACTTCCATAATCGAGAAACATATCCTTATTCCATTAAGGATAATTTTGACCGCTGTCCGATGATCTATTCCTAGATCACTATTGTACTCCCTTGCCAAACTCAGTGCAGGGTATACAATAGATCTGGTACACAGTATGGCATACTCTATAGAACCTATGGCTGATGCATAGGGAATGACTTTCATTCTCTTTCTATCTTCTGCCGTGGTCGGGTTTTGAGTCTTACTCAATCTCACACCTTGTAACACGTGCAAGAACTCTTTCTTTGACTGTTCCATTTTGAACTTCTTCAAAATCTTGTCAAGGTATGTATTCATTGAAAAACTTATCTAGCGTCTTGATCTATCTCTATAGATCTTGATGCTCAATATATAAGCAGCTTCACCGAGGTCCTTCTTTGAAAAACTCCTTTCAAATACTCCTTTATGCTTTGCAGAATAATTCTACATTATTTCGATCAACAATATGTCATTCACATATACTTATCGAAATGCTGTAGTGCTCCCACTCACTTTCTTGTAAATACAGGCTTCTCCAAAAGTCTCATATAAAACCATATGCTTTGATCACACTATCAAAGCGTTTATTCCAACTCGAGATGCTTGCACCAGTCCATAGATGGATCGCTGGAGCTTGCACATTTTGTTAGCTCCTTTAGGATTGACAAAACCTTCTGGTTGCATCATATACAACTCTTCTTTAATAAATCCATTAAAGAATGTAGTTTTGACATCCATTTGCCAGATTTCATAAAATATGGCAATTGCTAACATGATTAGACAGACTTAAGCATCGCTACAATTGAGAAAATCTCATTGTAGTCAACACCTTGAACTTGTCAAAAACCTTTTTGCGACAAGTCGAGCTTTGTAGATAGTAACACTACTATCAGTGTCCGTCTTCCTCTTGAAGATCCATTTATTCTCAATGGCTTGCCGATCATCGGCAAGTCAACCAAAGTCCATACTTTGTTCTCATACATGGATCCCATCTCAGATTTCATGGTCTCAAACCATTTCGCGGAATCTGGGCTCATCATCGCTTCCTCATAGTTCGTAGGTTCATCATGGTCTAGTAACATGACTTCTAGAATAGGATTACCGTACCACACCGGTGCGGATCTTACTCTGGAAGACCTACGAGGTTTGGTAACAACTTGATCTGAAGTTTCATGATCATCATCATTATCTTCCTCACTAATTGGTGTAGGAATCATCGAACTGATTCTGTGATGAACTACTTTCCAATAAGGAGAAGGTACAATTACCTCATCAAGTTCTACTTTCCTCCCACTCACTTCTTTCGAGAGAAACTTCTTCTCTAGAAAGGATCCATCTTAACAAAAACTTGCCTTCGGATCTGTGATAGAAGGTGTACCCAACTTTTCCTTTTGGGTATTCTATGAAGACGCACTTCTCCGATTTGGGTTCGAGCTTATCGGTGAAAACCTTTTTACATAAGCATCACAACTCCAAACTTTAAGAAACGACAGCTTAGGTTTATTGCTAAACCATAGTTCATACGGTGTCATCTCAGCGGTTTAGATGGTGCCCTATTAAGCGTGAATGCAGCTGTCTTTAATGCATAACCCCAAAGCGATAGTGGTAAATCGGTAAGATACATCATAGATCGCACCATATCAAAATAAAGTACGGTTCTGACGTTCGGACACACCATAACGTTGTGGTGTTTGGTGGCGTGAGCTGTGAAACTATTCCACATTGTTTTCATTGAAGACCAAACTCGTAACTCGAATATTCATCTCCACGATCAGATCGCGAAACTTTATTTTCTTGTTACGATGATTTTCCACTTCACTCTGAAATTCTTTGAACCTTTCAACTATTTCAGACTCATGTTTCATCAAGTAGATATACCCATATCTGCTCAAATCATCTTGTGAAGGTCAGAAAATAACGATACTTGCCACGAGCATCAACACTCATTGGATCGCATACATCGGTATGTATTATTCCCAATAAGTCAAGTAGCTTGTTCCATTGTTCCGAGAACGGAGTTTTAGTCATCTTGCCCAAAAGGCACGGTTCGCAAGCATCAAATGATTCATAATCAAGTGATTCCAAAAGTCCATCGGCATGGAGTTTTCTTCATCGCTTTACACCAATATGACCTAAACGGCGATTGCCACAAATAAGTTGCACTATCATTATTAACTTTGCATCTTTTGGTTTCAATATTATGAATATGTGTATCACTATGATCGAGATCCAATGAACCATTTTCATTGGGTGTGTAACCATATAAGGTTTTATTCATGTAAGCAGAACAACAATTTATTCTCTTACTTAAATGAATAACCGTATTGCAATAAACATGATCAAATCATATTTATGCTCAACACCAAATAACACTTATTTAGGTTCCACACTAATCCCGAAAGTATAGGGAGTGTGCGATGATGATCATATCAATCTTGGAACTACTTCCAACACTCATCGTCACTTCCCTTCAACTAGTCTCTGTTTATTACGTAACTCTGTTTGAGTTACTAATCTTAGCAACCTGAGCAGTATCAAATACTGGGGCTACTATAAACACTAGTAAGGCACACATCAATAACCTGTATGTCAAATATAACCTTGTTCACTTTGCCATCCTTCTTATCCACCAAATATTCAGGGGTAGTTCGCTTCCGGTGACCAGTTCCATTGCAGCAAAAGTACTCGGTCTCGGGCTTAGGTCTAGACTTGGGCTTCTTCACTCGAGCAGCAACTTGCTTGCCGTTCCTTTTGAAGTTCCCTTCTTCCCTTTGCCATTTTCCTTGAGACTAGTGGTCTTGTCAACCATCAACACTTGATGTTTTTCTTGATTTCTACCTTCGCCGATTTTAGCATCGCCAAGAGCTCGAGAATCTTTTTCGTCATCCCTTGCATACTATAGTTCATCACGAAGTTCTACTAACTTAGTGATGGTGACTAGAGAATTCTGTCAATCACTATCTTATCGGAAGATTAACTCCCACTTGATTCAAGCGATTGAAGTACTCGGACAATCTGAGCACATGCTCACTAGTTGAGCGATTCTCCTCTATCTTTTAGCTATAGAACTTGTTGGAGACTTCATATCTCTCAACTCGGTATTTGCTTGAAATATTAACTTCAATTCCTGGAACATCTCATATGGTCCATGACGTTCAAAACGTCTTTGAAGTCCCGATTCTAAGCCGTTAAGCATGGTGCACTAAACTATCAAGTAGTCATCATATTGAGCTGGCCAAGCGTTCATAACGTCAGTATTCGCTCATATTGAGCTAGCCAAATGTTCATAACGTCGCATCGCTCTTGCAATAGGTCTGTCACCTAGCGGTGCATTAAGGACATAATTCTTCTGCGCAGCAATGAGGATAAACCTCATATCACGGATCCAATCCGCATCATTGCTACTAACATCTTTCAATACAATTTTCTCTAGGAACACATATGAAAACATAGGGAAGCAACAACGCGAGCTATTGATCTACAACATAATTTGCAAAATACTACCGGGACTAAGTTCATGATAAATTAAAGTTCAATTAATCATATTACTTAAGAACTCCCACTTAGAAAAATATCCTCCAATTCTCTAAGTGATTGCGTGATCCATATCAACTACACCATGACCGATCATCACGTGTGATGGAGTAGTTTCAATGGTGAACATCAATATGTTGATCATATCTACTATATGATTCACGCTCGACCTTTCGGTCTCCGTGTTCGAGGTCATATCTTATATGCATAGCTCGTCAAGTATAACCTGAGTATTCTGCGTGTGCAACTGTTTTGCACCGTTGTATTTGAGCGTAGAGCCTATCACACCCGATCATCACGTGGTGTCTCAGCACGAAGAACTTTCATAGCGGTGCATACTCGGGAGAACACTTCTTGATAATTTAGTAAGGGATCATCTTATAATGCTACCGTCAATCAAAGCAAAATAAGATGCATAAAGGATTAACATCACATGCAATCAATATAAGTGATATGATATGGCCATCATCATCTTGTGCTTGTGATCTCCATCTCAAGCACCGTCATGATCACCATCGTCACCGCGCGACACCTTGATCTCCATCGTAGCATCGTTGTCGTCTCGCCAACTATTGCTTCTCGACTATCGCTACTCCTTAGTGATAAAGTAAAGCAATTACATGGCGTTGCATTTCATACAATAAGCGACAACCATATGGCTCCTGCCGATTGCCGATAACTCGGTTACAAAACATGATCATCTCATACAATAAAATATAGCATCACGTCTTGACCATATCACATCACAACATGCCTGCAAAAACAAGTTAGGCGTCCTCTACTTTGTTGTTGCAAGTTTTACGTGGCTGCTACGGGCTGAGCAAGAACCGTTCTTACCACGCATCAAAACCACAACGATACTTCGTCAAATAGACTCCGTTTTAACCTTCTCAAGGACCGGGCGTAGCCACACTCAGTTCAACTAAAGTGAGAGAGACAGACACCGCCGGTCACCTTTAAGCAACGAGTGCTCACAGCGGTGAAACCAGTCTCGCGTAAGCGTCTGGCGTAATGTCGGTCCGGCCGCTTCATCTCACAATACCGCTGAACCAAAGTATGACATGCTGGTAGGTAGTATGACTTGTATCGCCCACAACTCACTTGTGTTCTACTCGTGCATATGACATCAACGCATAAAACCAGGCTCGATGCCACTGTTGGGAACGTAGTAATTTCAAAAATTTTCCTACGATCACGCAAGATCATGGTGATGCATAGCAACGAGATGAGAGTGTTGTCTCACGCCCTCGTGAGACCAGCAGCGGAAGCGTTGACATAGCGTAGAGGAAGTAGTCGTACTTCTTCCCGATCCAACCGATCCAAGTACCGAGCGTCACGGCACCTCCGAGTTCTGCACACGTTCAGCTCGATGGCGTCCCTCGAACTCCGATCCAGCCGAGTGTTGAGGAGAGTTTCGTCGTCGACGACGGCGTGGTGGCGATGATGATGTTCCACGGCGCAGGGCTTCGCCTAAGCTCCGCAGCGGTATATTCGAGGTGTAGTTTGGTGGAAGGGGCACCGCACACGGCTAAGGAATCGATCTCAATGATCAACTTGTGTGTCATGGGGTGCCCTCTGCCCTGTATATAAAGGAGGGAAGGGGAGGGGCTGGCGGCCACCTATGGCTGCGCTGGGAGTCCTACTCCCAGGGAGTAGGATTCCCCCAATCCTAGTCCAACTAGGGTTTGACCAAGGGAGAGGAGAGAGGCGCCACCCCTTCTCCTAATCCTAATAGGACTAGGGAAGGGGAAGGCTGCGCCAGCATAGGGCCCCTTTCTCTTTCCCTTAAGGCCCATCAAGGCCCATTGACTCCCCGGGGTTCCGGTAACCCCGGTACTCAATAAAATTCCCAATTTCACCGGAGTGATTCCGAGTCAAACATAGGCTTCCAATATATCAATCTTTATGTCTCGACCATTTGAGACTCCTCGTCATGTCCGTGATCTCATCCGGGACTCGAACTACCTTGGTACATCAACATCATAAAACTCATAGTAGCATCATCGAAGCGTTAAGCGTGCGGACCCTACGGGTTCGAGAACTATGTAGACATGACCGAGACACCTCTCGGTCAATAACCAATAGCGGGACCTGGATGCCCATATTGGCTCCTACATATTCTACGAAGATCTTTATCGGTCAGACCGCATAACAACATCGTTGTTCCTTTGTCATCGGTATGTTACTTGCCCGAGATTCGATCGTCGGTATCAATACCTAGTTCAATCTCGTTACGGCAAGTCTCTTTACTCGTTCCGTAATACATCATCTCGTAACTAACTCATTAGTTACAATGCTTGCAAGGCTTAGGTGATGAGTATTACCGAGAGGGCCCAGAGATACCTCTCCGACATTCGGAGTGACAAATCCTAATCTCGAAATCGCCAACCCAACATCGCCTTTGGAGACACCTGTAGTACTCCTTTATAATCACCCGATTCACGTTGTGACGTTTGGTAGTACCAAAGTGTTCCTCCGTAAACGGAGTTGCATAATCTCATAGTCATAGGAACATGTATAAGTCATGAAGGAAGCAATAGCAACATACTAAGCGATCGTGTGCTAAGCTAACGGAATGGGTCATGTCAATCAGATCATTCAACTAATGATGTGACCTTGTTAATCAAATAACAACTCCTTGTTCATGGTTAGGAAACATAACCATCTTTGATTAACAAGCTAGTCAAGTAGAGGCATACTAGTGACATACTGTTTGTCTATATATTCACACATGTATTATGTTTCCGGTTAATACAATTCTAGCATGAATAATAAACATTTATCATGATATAAGGAAATAAATAATAACTTTATTATTGCCTCTAGGGCATATTTCCTTCATCGTACACGTTTGCATGCATGATTAGTGTAGGATTTAATCAGGGGCGTCACAAGTTGGTATCAGAGCCGACTGCCTGTAGGAATCCCCCCCAACTCCTTGGCCGAAGTCGAGTCTAGACATTACAAAACTTTTCCTAACATGGCTGTGTGCCTTACGGGCCCACGTCGCCATTGGGTGGTACTAGGATCTTTTACTCCTCGACCTTTACTCTGGGACTCTGATCTCTCTTCTATTCGGGTTAAATGAATTTTGCTAAATCTAACATTAGGATCTCGTTATCACTTTCACCCGGAGAGCCCCTTATCATCAGTTGCACGTGAAGACCCTGAAGATACTCTCCGCTGTTAACCCGAGAACTTGTGTTCATCGCGTTTGCAATTCCCCTTCCACCGTCAACCCTTATGGATAACTACTTACAGTTGTTATTCTTATATCATCCCCAGTTGGTCTTGTTATTACAAGATACCCCGAAACACTCGTCGTTGTTTCGATAATCCTTTAAGCTTACTGCCTTGCTGTTCCTTGCCACCTGAATACCCCTATGGATAATTTCTCGCCCTTATCGAGTATCCGTTCATCCCTAGTTGTTCATGTGTTTCACATTGGTCTTCGAAATACTATTTGATCCTCCAAAAATCCTTAATAGCTTATTGCTCTGCAATACTTGTCTGCTTGCATTATGGATGCTTTCCATATGTCTGGCAATATTCGTTAGTATCCTTAGGCACCGTCATTTTGATCCTATTGATTCAACATGAGTGCGAATGCACGCAATCATCAGTTGATCCTTTTAAATTATCTCTCCGGCTCAGACGTCTTTCAAACATGAGCTGGTTCTCGGCCAATCAGATTGCCATCGATTGTACCCTAAGCCTACTCAACTTATCCATCCTTGATCGGGCGTTGCTTCGATCCTGGATTTAAATCATAATTCCTTTGCAATTGAGCTTTGAGTTAGACAGTTGTTTCTATAATCTGACCTCCTTACATTCTTTATTCCTTTGGTTGAGTACCGATGCTCACATCAGATCCCTTGTGGACCACCAGAACCTTTTGTCGGATTTTATCCGACAATGTCCTTCATATGCAATAAGCTTGTGAGCCTTTCCTCGGATACATAATGCCTTTGGTAAATTATATCCTTTGCTTTCTCAAGCATACTCTACTATCGAGTTTGCGTTATTTATTCTCGAAATGTGTGGTGTATACTCCTAAGATGCCCCGATGGGTTGAACCTATGCCTTCCTTAATCTGTGAACCCGAAAGGTTTCACGGGTCATACTTATCGGTATTGCACCGGTAAAACCTTTAACAACTAATGTCATTTTCGAATTACAAGAGGTGAATGAAAGGTTATGCGTTGAACAAGTGGGAGTCGACCTTGAACCCTGTGTTCATGCCCATGGACATGATGTATACCTGATCATGGAAGCTTCTCTTAAAATAATTATCCCCTTGTTATAAGATCATCTTGTATCTGTGGACGTGGTTCCGACCATGTTTCTCCTTGATTCCATTTCTCGTGCAAGTTTGATCACTTGTCTTCTACAAAGCAATACCCTAGTCCAAACCCTACCTTGATCTGACGTCGAGTGTTACCCCCTGGTATCTCGAGATTATCATGGAACTGCATAACTTCTTATGAGTTCTTCATCAAGTGCTACATTCTCACCGATTCCAATTTTTCACGGGCTCCGAGTGGCTAAACACTCAAAGACACCGATAACTGAACCGAGTCCGCACTACGGTTCAACAACTCTTCAGTAAGCTTCTATAAGTACGAGTTTGTACCCGATCACATCATTCCTAGCCGATCGGCTATATCATTATCGTGCTAAATTTTAAGCTGTGCTACTGGTCCTTCCGGAGCACAACTTTCGATGCTGAGCTAAACTTACGTCGATCTTCCTCGTCATATCATTTCGCCTTGAACATCAAGCTTGATTTCGAGTTCGTGTCATACCCTTAGTTCCAATAACCTTTCGCTTCATCCGTCCTTTGACTTGATGTGATTGCTGTTCGAATACATCTTTGTGTAACCTCTCGACAAATGTGTCGTGATCATCATCAACCTTATGAGCTCTTCCAGGATATCAATCGGATTCATGATGAGAAATGCCATCCTTGCCTCGATGATTTATGTTATCATCGGCAACATTCTTGCCTTCCCCCAACACAAACTTGTTAATGTTTTGTGTTGTACCTTGATTTCCTTGCTATCTAGCTTAGGTTATGATCTACCTTGTAGTATTACCATCTTTTATGTCAATAATGTCATGAGAATTTCACCACCTCTTATGCATTCTTGGTACAAGTGATACTTCCTGCCATCTCCGATCATTCCTTGGTTCCCGTGTTGTTTCTAACCGGAAAACCGACAATCAAACTATGATGTGCGACTCCTAAACTTCTAGCAACACTATTGCTTTGAAGTTAATGGTCGATATTTCATTCTTAGACCGTTGGTTGTTGAACCACCATTCTAACATTGATCGTGCTACCTAAGCCCATATTTTGGGTGCACCTTTCAACCAATGTTTAACTGTGTATGTTTTCCTCGAGCATACCACATTATATCATTTGGTCTGACAAATGTTATCTCCTTGTTCACATAAGTGTGGAAATCCATCTTTTGAAATCTCAATGAATTGTCGCTGAGTTCATCAGCCACCTCCTCGTCCTTTCCTTTGTTAAAAGATGAACTCTTGTTTCGAAACTTGCTTCCATAGTTTATTTCCCAAGAATCTTGCAATGACATCTCGTCTATTTGTGTCGCACCCTTTTCTTCTCAGGCATCCTGAGTCTGAGGTATCATGACACCAATCGGATCTGAATCTTGGTCAGATATGATGGTTGGGACATATTTCCAAGAGTTATAACATTGGTCGTTATATGAACCGGTAAGGTGGTGTCATACCTAGCACACCTGTCCGTAGGACCTAGTGTTATAGTTTCCTTTTTAACTAGGTTAAACATTTTTCAATGAGGAAATTGAATGCCTTGTTTAATAAGTTATCCTGATGGATCCTTTGTATATCCCAAGTCTGACCTTTGCTTGAAGACCATGTCAATGCTATCTCGAAGCATGTCCATGGTACTCCGATTTTCAACAAAAACATTTGAAGTCCAATGCTAAATGTTTCCTGCTCGATTATCCAAACACCGCTGTATGGGTAATGTCATGAAAATTCTCTCCTCTACCTAAGGAGTTTACTACATTATATCTTGTCATGGATATCATGCTTTGCTCGTCCTTCCGAAGGATATACCTTTGAAATATGTGTTAAACACATTATCCTTTTCATTGTTCTGTTTAATCTGATAATCATATTTTTTCTTTCCATTTGTTGGGTTAACGTTTCTTGTGATCTATATGATCTAAGCAGTGATATTCTCCTACTTTTGTAAACACCTCGGTTTACAATTCTGTCAGAAAGACCCTGTTACTTGTTGATGACATTCCGGTAACCACCGATGGACGAGAACTTTGCCTATTGGCCCGCCTTGTTCAACGAGCAGGAAAATGGTTCTCTTCGTCCCTTGCCCTTGGTACCGATGTTGTTGCCGACATAACCGACAGACTATCCTCTGACTTGCCATTCTTACATGGTCGTGGAAGACGTCACCGCCCTTCCTACTGTTAATCCACATGGTGGGCCCATAACCCACAGTTTCACAGGATCGAGACCTGACTCTCCTATACACCCCCTGTTTCCAAAGTTATTCCTCACGCTTGGCTTCGTATGTAATTCACGAGCCACCTTCTAGAGATCATCACTTCTGGTATGAAACACAATACTTATTCCCGTTGCTCTGAACCCCTTTCACACTTTGTTTCAGGCATCGAACGATTGCCTGCCCGCTTGAAACTTCCCATGATACCTCTTTATATTGCTCTTGATATTTTCTTAAGTTTCAATTCGAGAGTTACTTTCCGCCACTTCCCCGATACTAGCTACCAGATAGTCAACCTTGCAGAGGTCCGTTCTCCCGGAATATACCCCCTTTTTATTCCTTCGTAAGTACGATGGAGTCCCCGAAGAAAGGATGCCGACTTCATCACGATGACATGAAGAAGAGAAATGAAGACATCAACGTAATGGATCGACCACTTCGAGAAGAGCAACCAAGACCGAGAAGATTCGTTAGGATTTCGTAACCAGACCTTTCCCCCCTAGTCCCCCTCTTAAATCTTGGGACAAGATTTCTTGTATTGGAGGAGATTTGTGACGCCCGGATAATTAGGCTACAGTAACCCCACGTTAACGATGCCACGTCACTTCGGTTATCGTTGTTACTCTCGCGTTAGTTCAAAAAGATTCAAATTCAAATTCGAAATCAAGTTAAACAACAAAAGTTTCAAACATTAAAACTAAAATGTTCGGAGTGTGCCAATTAATGCCTAGGTATTTATGGTGAAGAAACCACATTTTTATAAAATTCCTAAATGCTCTAAAATAAACAAAACAGCAGCGAAAACAATTAATTAAATGCCTTTTATAAAGTTATAAAAATATAAACTAATATTTGGAGTGCCAACCTTTTTGTGGCAGCACCTAATATTGCATTACTAATTAGGTGTCCATCTCCACATTTTACAAAACTCTTTTGCTAATTGGTTTATGTGCAAAGCATAGACTAGAAAAGGTAAAACAAAAAATAAATAAGATAAACAGAATGCACTACTGTGCACTTAGGCCCATGATGAATAGCATGTCCCAGCCCACCACCACCATCTCTCCTTCAACCTCCTGTAGCAGGAGGCAGAGGAGGGCGTGGCGGCCATCCATGCCTGCCCGGCTGGCGATGTCGCCGTGGCGCCCATCCCATGGTCCCCCGGGTGGATAAGGGCCGCCCCTGCTCCCTCTCTCTCTCCCTCCCCGAACCCTAGTTCACTCCCCCTCGTGCCGCCTCCTATCTCCACGCCAAGCCGACGCGCACCGGAGCACGCCGCCGAAAACCACTGTGACCACCGGCCTCCGTTCGTCATTCTCCGGTGTCCAAGAGGATCATTGCCATCGTCTTCATCGCCTCGACCACCGGATCGGAGCGGGGAGCTTCACTGTCGCTGCACATGTCGTCGTCTTCACCTTCGGCCTCGTGGATCATCGTCGTCGATCCACTGCCATTGCTGCCTCCTGGATCCACCGACCACCACGTCGACTTCTCTGTGAGCTCCGCCTCCTCCTCACCTCTTTTCGAGCTCGGATTAGAGCTCTTGCGCACACACACCCACCATAGTCGTAGCTCGTCGTCACCGTTCGAATCACGGCCACGGCCACCACCAACCAAGCTCGCGCCTAGGCTCTGCCTCGATCTCCTGGGGTCCCGAGGGAACCGTGGCACTCGTCATCTCTTCTTCTCGTGCCCCCTTGCGCCGCCTCTGTGCTAACCCGAGCTCGGCCACCGCCGCCTGTAGCCTCACCGACGCTTTCCGCGCTCGCCTACGCGCGCGCGGCCTCGCCAGCCTGACTCATGCTCGCCGCACCGGTCGTCGTGCCCCCCGCCCAGCGTCTAGCAGCGGCGTGCCGGGCCACCTGCCCGCGCCAGCGTTAAGCAGCCTTACCGCTGCTGCTCTCCTGAATCTGCTGCTGCTTCTACTATGATGCTCTGCTATAGTAACATTCGATTCTTTGTAGCGATAGCTAGCTTTTGCGCTGCTATGCTGTTTAGCTCTTTGGACAACCTTTAAACAACAACTAATCAAGTGCTAACATGAGTAAAAATAATATGAGTAGAAAGTACACATGACAAACTCCATTTTATCCCCTTGAACCAAATCCTTTCGATGCCCGGATTAAATCCTATGAAAATTGCAAAATGCTTTGTTGTGTTATCGAGAAAGAAGTAACCCCTAGCTATTTGTTCCGTGTGTGCATGCATGTGTTTTTGTGTGTGGTGGCCGTGACTAATTTCCAGCCATGTCCAATTTGTTTAGGATTAATTAGTAGTTAGGTTATCTACTAGTAGATGACATGTGGGACTCCCCCTTGATTAAATTAGTGAGTTGTTTTATTAACATTTGAGACAATGGCATATGGGGCCAGCCTACACTATTGATCCTTTGACTATTCAATCTTTGACTAGGTCAACACTCCCCACTGGCCCCACTGGCATACTCATAGGCTAGAGTAACACTAGGAGACAAAAATAATTACTGTTATAATTTCGAATTAAATTAAATTTAGTAATTTCAAAAAAAGAATTAAAACTTTAAAATTAATATAAAATAATCCGTAGCTCGGATGAATATAATTTATACATGAAAGTTGCTCAGAACAGATAGACGAATCCGGATATGCAGCCCGTTCGTCCGCCACACATCCCTAGCATATCGAACATGGAACTTTCCCCCTCCGGTCCGTCTGTCCGAAAACGCGAAACACCGGGGATACTTTCCCGGATGTTTCCCCCCTTCGTCGGTATCACCTACTACCGCGTTAGGGCACACCTAGCACCGCGTATTGCCTCGTTATGTTTTTGATACTTTGTTGGCTTCGTATTTACTGTTTCTTCCCCCCTCTTCTCTCCGGTGGACTACGAGACCGACGCTGCTGCTGCCCAGTTCGACTACGGAGTTGACGACCCCTCTCTCTTGCCAGAGCAACCAGGAAAGCCCCCCCTTTGATCACCAGATATCGCCTACTCTTCTCTATACTGCTTGCATTAGAGTAGTGTAGCATGTTATTGCTTTCAGTTAATCCTATACTGCTGCATAGCCTGTCCTTGCTACTACTGTTGTTACCTTTACCTGCTATCCTACTGCTTAGTATAGGATGCTAGTGTTCCATCAGTGGACCTACATTCTTGTCCGTCTGCTATGCTATACTATCGGGCCGTGATCACTTGGGAGGTGATCACGGGTATATACTTATACTTATACATTATATATGTGGTGACTAAAGACAGGTCGGCTCGTAGGAGCGCCCGCGAGTGGATCTTTGTGGCGGAGCGACAGGGCAGGTTGAGACCGCCTAGGAGAGAGGTGGGCCTGGCCCTGTTCGGTGTTCGCGGATACTTAACAAGCTTAACGAGATCTTGGTATTTGATCTGAGTCTGGCTACTAGCCTATACGCACTAACCAACTACGTGGGAAAGATATGGGCACTCGGCGTCGTGGTATCAGCCGAAGCACTTCGTGACGTCAGCGACAGAGCGGGGCGCGCAGGATTGGAATGTAGGCCTGCTCTTGTATTAAGGGGGCTAGTTCTGCTTCCGGCCGCCCATGCAACGTGCAGGTGTGCTCAGGGCGATGGGCCCAGACCCCTGTGCGCTTAGGTTTAGACCGGCGTGCTGACCTCTCTGTTAAGCCTAGGTGGGGCTGCGACGTGTTGATCTTCCGCGGCCGGGCATGACCCAGAAAAGTGTGTCCGGCCAAATGGGATCAAGCGTGTTGGGTTATGTGGTGCACCCCTGCAGGGAAGTTAACCTATTCGAATAGCTGTGATCTTCGGTAACAGGACGACTTGGAGTTGTACCTTGACCTTATGACAACTAGAACCGGATACTTAATAAAACACACCCTTTCAAGTGCGGATACAACCCGGTGGTCGCTCTCTCTCGGGGTTACGAGGAGGATCGCGGGTAGGATTATGCTATGCGATGCTCTTGGGAGGACTTGATCTACTCTTTGCTACATCTTTGCAAGGCGAGGCTGCGAAGCGTAGTCTTGACAGATTAGCTATCCCCTCTTATTACGGCATTCTGCATTCAGTCCCTTGATATGGCCCTTTACACATATATCCATGCATATGTAGTGTAGCTCCTTGCTTGCAGTACTTTGGATGAGTACTCACGGTTGCCTTGTTCCCCTTTTCCCCTTTACGTACCCGGTTGCTGCGACCGACGATGGAGCCCAGGGCGAGCGCCACCGTCGATGGCGACTACTACATCGGAGGTGCCTACTACTACGTTCAGCCCGCGGCGGCGACCGGGAGTAGTTTAGGAGGATCCCAGGGGAGGCTGCGCCTCTTCGATCTGTATCCGGTTTGTGCTAGCCTTCTTAAGGCAAACTTGTTTAACTTATGTCTGTACTCAGATATTGTTGCTTCCGCTGACTCGTCTATGATCGATCACTTGTATTCGAGCCCTCGAGGCCCCTGGCTTGTATTATGATGCTTGTATGACTTATTTATGTTTTAGAGTTGTGTTGTGATATCTTCCCGTGAGTCCCTGATCTTGATCGTACACGTTTACGTGCATGATTAGTGTACGATTAAATCGGGGGCGTCACATTATGGGAACAATAATCAACTAGCATAGGAAGACAAAACAAGCATAACTTCAAAACTTTAAGCACATAGAGCGGAAACTTGATATTATTGCAATTTCTACAAGCATATATTCCTCCCTCATAATAATTTTCATTAGCATCATGAATGAATTCAACAATATAACTAGCACCTAAAACATTCTTTTCATGATCTACAAGCATAGAAATTTTATTACTCTCCACATAAGCAAAATTCTTCTTATTCGGAATAGTGGGAGTATCATAAGAGACTTGAATACTATAAATTGTTTCCACATTAAAATAGTAATGTTCAGGAAAAGGGTAATCATAATCATGACAAGTTTTATACATATAATCATCACTACTTTTTATAGCATAAGTTCTATCACAATAATCATCATAAGTAGCAACTTTGTTCTCATCACAATCGATTGAAACCTCTTCCGAAATAGTGGATACATCACTAAATAAAGTCATGACCTCTCCAAATCCACTTTCATAAATATTATAAGATTCAACATACTCCATAATAGTGGGATCATTACTTCCTAAAGTTGACACTCTTCCAAACCCACTTTCATCAATATAATCATAATAGGTAGAAGGCATGCTATCATCATAACAACTTTGCATATCAAAACTTGAGAGGCTAAAAATATCTTCATTATTAAACATAGCATCCCCAAGCTTGGGACAAACATTAATTGCAGAAAATATATTCTCAAATATTTCATCCTCATCAAACATAGCTTCCCCAAGCTTGGGCCTTTTCATATCATAAGCATAATCACTCTCATCATTAATAGTATGGATAGCACCAATAGTATAGCAATTATTATATTCTTCCAAGAAAGTGCCAAAAAGATTTTCAAGATCATAAGAAGTATCATTATCTTCCCAATCATAATCATCACAACAAGCAATAGGCATAACGAGATCATCATCAAGTGTATCATCTTCATTTTCATGAGGCACAACAATAATAGGAGAAACTTTATTTGGGAGAGATACCTTTTTACCTCTCTTCCTTTTTCTTTTCTTCTTCTTCACCACATCATGTGTGGGTTCAATCCTCTTTTTGGAGCTCCTTATTAATGAGATTGGTTGAATGGAAGGCTCTTCCTTGTTACCTGATTCATCATAAGAAATAATAGAAGAATATTGGGAGACTGGAAGTCTCTTCCCTTTCGTTAGTATTCTCTTCATCTTCTATTTGTTTTCCTTTCTTTATGTAATTGGCAATATAAGGATTTTCAATGCAATTCACCGCACAATACATATAAATCTTCTCTAGATCAAAATCAAGAATTCTATCAAGATTATATTTTGGAATACCCTTAGTTATACGTTTCATTTCTTCATACCCCAAAAGAAGGCTAAGCTCTTTATGATGCTCAAGGGTAATCAAATTATCAAAATATTTGGACACGACTTGATCATGAAATAAATAGCATTGGAGCTTTAAATGACCATGTGCATTGCAAAGTTCACAAGGGGCACGAAAAATATTTAATCTTTCAGCGCAATCATCAAGACTTTCTTGCAACAATTTAGTTTCTAAGTACTTATGCCTCTCGCAATATCTATCTTCCCTATTTGGTGTGTACTTGCAAACCCAATGCACTCCACAAAAATTGACATGTTTATAGGAGGCATTTTCATCATAACTAGTGCAATCATCATTAGTACTATGGATATTCAAGGAGTTCATACTAACAACATTGCAATCATGCTCATCATTCAAAGATTTGGTGCCAAACAATTTAATGCATTCTTCTTCTAACAATTTGGAACAATTTTCCTTTCCATCATACTCACGAAAGATATTAAAAAGATGAAGTGTATGAGACAAACTCAATTCCATTTTTTTGTAGTTTTCTTTTATAAAATAAACTAGTGCTAAAACAAGAAACAAAAAGATTCGATTGCAAGATCTAAAGATATACCTTCAAGCACTAACCTCCCTGGCAACGGCGCCAAAAAAGAGCTTGGTGTCTACTACGCAACCTTCTCCTTGTAGACGTTGTTGGGCCCCTAAGTGCAGAGGTTTGTAGGACAGTAGCAAATTTCCCTCAAGTGGATGACCTAAGGTTTATCAATCCGTGGGAGGCGTAGGATGAAGATGGTCTCTCTCAAGCAACCCTACAACCAAATAACATAGAGTCTCTTGTGTCCCCAACACACCCGATATAACGGTAGATTGTATAGGTGCAGTAGTTCGGCGAGGAGATGGTGATACAAGTGCAATATGGATGGTAGATATAGGTATTTGTAATCTGAAATAATAAAAACAGCAAGGTAACAAGTGGTAAAAGTGAGCGTAAACGGTATTGCAATGGTAGGAAACAAGGCCTAGGGTTCATACTTTCACTAGTGCAAGTTCTCTCAACAATAATAACATAATCGGATCATATAACTATCCCTCAACATGCAACAAAGAGTCACTCCAAAGTCACTAATAGCGGAGAACAAACGAAGAGATAATGGTAGGGTATGAAACCACCTCAAAGTTATTCTTTCCAATCAATCCGTTGGGCTATTCCTTTAAGTGTCACAAACAGCCCTAGAGTTCGTACTAGAATAACACCTTAAGACACAAATCAACCAAAACCCTAATGTGACCTAAATAATCCAATGTCACCTTAAGTATCCGTGGGTATGATTATACGATATGCATCACACAATTTCAGATTCATCTATTCAACCATCACATAGAACCTCAAAGAGTGCCCCAAAGTTTCTACCGGAGAATCACGACGAAAACGTGTGCCAACCCCTATGCATAGGTTCATGGGCGGAACCCGCAAGTTGATCACCAAAACATACATCAAGTGAATCACATGGTATCCCATTGTCACCACAGATACGCACGGCAAGACATACATCAAGTGTTCTCAAATCTTTAAAGACTCAATCTGATAAGATTACTTCAAGGGGAAAACTCAATTCATTACAAGAGAGTAGAGGGGGAGAAGAAACATAGGATCCAATTATAATAGCAAAGCTCGGGATACATCAAGATCGTGCCATAGAGGGAACACGAGAGAGAACACGAGAGAGAGAGATCAAACACATAGCTACTGGTACATACCCTCAGCCCCAAGGGTGGACTACTCCCTCCTCTTCATGGAGAGCGCCGGGATGATGAACATGGCCACCGGTGAGGGTTCCCCCCTCCCGCAGGGTGCCGGAACAGGGTCCCGAGAGGTTTTTGGTTGCTACAGAGGCTTGCGGCAGCGAAACTCCCGATCTATTCTCTGTTCTGGAAGTTTTAGGGTACGTAGGTATATATGGGTGCAGGGGGTACGTCGGTGGAGCTACGGGGGGCCCACGAGGCAGGGGGCGCGCCCTAGGGGGGTGGGCGGGTCCCCACCCTCGTGAGCACCTCCCTCATCTCCTGACGTAGGGTCCAAGTCTATCCGGTGGCTTTCCTTCCAAAAATAACTTCTCTAGTTGATTTCGTTCCGTTTTGACTCTGTCTGATATTCCTTTTCCTCGAAACACTGAAATAGGCATAAAACAACAAATCTGGGCTGGGCCTCCGGTTAATAGGTTAGTCCCAAAAATAATATAAAAGTGGATAATAAAGCCCAATATTGCCCAAAACAGTAGATAATGTAGCATGGAGCAATCAAAAATTATAGATACGTTGGAGACGTATCATCAACATAACGACCAAGAGTTCCCAATATCTTCCATACTAGATACATTATAGGCGGTTCCCACGCAGAAAGGTAAAGTTTTTACTCCCCCTCCACCAATATTCACACTCCACGGCTTGTTCGAAACAACGGGTGTCGTCCAACTATCAACATTCCTCGGGGAGTTTGTTTAAATTATTTGCGAATTTGTTTTTGATCTTTTGATCATAGGACTGGGCATCCCGTTACTAGCCATTTTCTCGTGAATGATGAGCGGAGTCCACTCATCGTGAGAATAACCCACCTAGCATGGAAGATACTAACAGCCCCTAGTCGCTACATGAGCGATTCGGGCATACAAAACAGATTATTATTTGAAGGTTTAGAGTTTGGCACATGCAAATTTACTTGGAAGGGCAGGTAAATACCGCATATAGGTAGATATGGTGGACACTCATGGAAGAAACTTGGTTCAAGGAATTTGGATTCACAAGCAGTATTCCCGCTTAGTACAGATATTTTGGCTACCAAGGATTCTAAATAGCAAGCACCACATGTTAAAGGATCCATAACAATATAACTTCTATACAAATATACCCAAGCATAACTCATTATGTTGTCCTCCTTGTACAACTTCAACTAATTTGCTCAGGTTTGAAAATAATTAATGGGGCTCACAATCATAGAAGATGTCCAAGATAGTATATTTATATGTGAAATCTCTCTTCCTTCAATATTCTTTCATGAATTGTTCAAGTGAGCAATACAATGTTTGCTAACCTTCAATAAATTTACCACCTCTACTTCTTATATGTGAAGTCATTACTCCCCATGGGAAAGGCATATGAAACATATATAATTTCAGATGTATGACATTCAAATCATTCAACCATTTACTCATAGGATATAAGCGAAGCACACGACTAAATGACAAACTACTCCAAAAAGATACAAGTGAAAATCAATGAGTAGTTAAATAATTATGTAGCTATGTGAAGACTCTCTCTCATTTAAGAATTTCAGATCTTGGGATATTATTCAAACAGCAATCAAAACAAAATAAAATAAAATGACGCTCCAAGCAAAACACATATCATGTGGTGAGTAAAAATATAGCTCCAAGTAAAGTTACCGATGAACGAAGACGAAAGAGGGGATGCCATCCGGGGCATCCCCAAGCTTAGGCTCTTGGTTGTCCTTGAATATTACCTTGGGGTGCCTTGGGCATCCCCAAGCTTAGGCTCTTGCCAATACTTATTCCATAGTCCATCGAATCTTTACCCAAAACTTGAAAACTTCACAACACAAAACTTAACAGAAAACTCGTAAGCTCCGTTAGCGAAAGAAAACAAAACACCATTTCAAGGTACTGTAATGAACTAATTCTTTATTTTTATTGGTGTTAAATATACTGTATTCCAACTTCTCTATGGTTTATAAACTATTTTACTAGCCATAGATTCATCAAAATAAGCAAACAACACACGAAAAACAGAATCTGTCAAAAACAGAACAGTCTGTAGTAATCTGTAACTAACGCAAACTTCTGGAACTCACTACCAAAATAGGATGACCTAGACAATTGGATTATTGATCTGATGCAATTGGAATCAGTATTTTATCATGTTCTGGTGATTTTAAACAATTGTTTTCGTGAACAGAAAGTTTCTGGAATTTTCAGCAAGATCAAATTACTATCATCCAAGAAGATCCTATAGGTATTACTTGGCACAAACACTAATTAAAACATAAAACCAAATCTAACCAGAGGCTAGATGAATTATTTATTACTAAACAGGAACAAAAAACAAGGAACAAAAATAAAATTGGGTTGCCTCCCAACAAGCGCTAACGTTTAACGCCCCTAGCTAGGCATGGTGATTTCAATGATGCTCGCATAAAAGATAAGAATTGAAACATAAAGAGAGCATCATGAAGAATATTACTAGCACATTTAAGTCTAACCCACTTCATATGCATAGGGATTTTGTGAGAAAACAACTTATGTTAACGATAATCAACTAGCATAGGAAGGCAAAACAAGCAAAACTTTAAAACTTTAAGCACATAGAGAGGAAACCTGATATTATTGCAATTACTACAAGCATATATTCATCCCTCATAATAACTTTCAGTAGCATCATGAATGAATTCAACAATATAACCAGCACCTAAAGCATTCTTTTCATGATCTACTTGCATAGAAATTTTATTACTCTCCACATAAGCAAAATTCTTCTTATTAGGAATAGTGGGAGTATCATAAGAGACTTGAATACTATAAATTGTTTCCATATTAAAAGATTAATGTTCAGGAAAAGGGTAATCATAATCATGACAAGTTTTATACATATAATCATCACTACTTTTTATAGCATAAGTTCTATCACAATAATCATCATAAGTAGCAACTTTGTTCTCATCATAATCGATTGAAACCTTTTCCAAGATAGTGGACTCATCACTAAATAAAGTCATGACCTCTCCAAATCCACTTTCATAATTATCATAATAAGATTCAACATCCTCCAAAATAGTGGGATCATTACTTCCTAAAGTTGACACTCTTCCAAACCCACTTTCATCAATATAATCATCATAAGTAGGAGGCATGCTATCATCATAATAAATTTGCATATCAAAACTTGGGAGACTAAAAATATCATATTCATTAAACGTAGCATCCCCAAGCTTGAGACAAACATTAATTGCAGCAAATATATTCTCAAAAACATCATCTTCTTCAAACATAGCATCCCCAAGCTTGGGACTTTTCATATCATAAGCATAATCACTCTCATCATTAATAGTATGGATAGCACCAATAATATAACAACTATCATATTCTTCCAAGCAAGTGCCAAAAATATTTTCAAGATCATAATAAGTATCATTATCTTCCCAATCATAATCATCACAACAAGTAATAGGCATAACGAGATCATCATCAAGTGCATCATCTTCCACAATTATTTTTGATTCATTTTCATGAGGCACAATAATAATAGGAGTAACATTATTTGGGAGAGATATCCTTTTACCTCTCTTCCTTTTTCTTTTCTTCTTCTTCACCACATCATGTGTGGGTTCAATCCTCTTTTTGGAGCTCCTTATTAATGAGATTGGTTGAATAGAAGGCTCGTCCTCGTTACTTGATTCATCATAAGAAATAATAGGAGGATATTGGGAAGTCTCTTCCCTTTCATTAGTATTATCTTCATCTTCTATTTGTTTTCTTGTATTTATGTAATTGGCAATATAAGGATTTTCAATGCAATTCACCGCACAATACATATAAATTTTCTCTAGATCAAAATCAAGAAGTTTATAACAGGCAAATTCTGGAAGATACTTAGTTATACGTTTCATTTCTTCGTAACCCATAAGCAAACTAAGTTCATTATAATGTGCAAGGGAAATCAAGTCATCAAAATTTTTGGACACGATTAGATCATGAAAGAATTTGCATCGGATAGTTAAATGACCCCGTTCATTGCAAAGTTCACAAGTACGCCCAAGAAAATTTAAATTTTCAGCACAAACATCTAGCCTTTCTTGCAACAATTTAGTTTCTAAATGCTTATGCCTCTTGCAATATCTATCTTCCCTATTTGGTGTGTACTTGCAAACCCAATGCACTCCACAAAAATTGACATGTTTATAGGAGACATTTTCATCATAACTAGTGCAATCATCATTAGTACTATGGATATTCAAGGAGTTCATACTAACAACATTCCAATCATGCTCATCATTCAAAGATTTAGTGCCAAACATTTTAATGCATTCTTCTTCTAACACTTTGGCACAATTTTCCTTTCCATCATACTCACGAAAGATATTAAAAAGATGAAGCATATGAGGCACCCTTAATTCCATTTTTTGTAGTTTTCTTTTATAGACTAAACTAGTGATAAAACAAGAAACAAAAAGATTCGATTGCAAGATCTAAAGATATACCTTCAACCACTCACCTCCCCGGCAACGGAGCTAGAAAAGAGCTTAGTTGACGGGGTGTGAGTGCCGCTTACCTAGCCTCCCCGGCAACGGCGCCAGAAAAGAGCATGATGTCTACTACGCAACCTTCTTCTTGTAGACGTTGTTGGGCCTCCAAGTGTAGAGGTTTGTAGGACAGTAGCAAATTTCCCTCAAGTGGATGACCTAAGGTTTTTCAATCCGTGGGAGGCATAGGATGAAGATGGTCTCTCTCAAGCAACCCTGCAACCAAATAACAAAGAGTCTCTTGTTTCCCCAACACACCCAATACAATGGTAAATTGTATAGGTGCACTAGTTCGGCGAAGAGATGGTGATACAAGTGCAATATGGATGGTAGATATATGTTTTTGTAATCTGAAATTATAAAAACAGCAAGGTAACTAATGATAAAAGTGAGCGTAAACGGTATTGCAATGCTAGGAAACAAGGCCTAGGGTTCATACTTTCTCTCAACAATAATAACATAATTGGATCATATAACTATCCCTCAACATGCAACAAACAGTCACTCCAAAGTCACTAATAGCGGAGAACAAACGAAGATATTATGGTAGGGTACGAAACCACCTCAAAGTTATTCTTTCCGATCAATCCATTGGGCTATTCTTATAAGTGTCACAAACAGCCCTAGAGTTCGTAGTAAAATAACACCTTAAGACACACATCAACCAGAACCCTAATGTCACCTAGATACTCCAATGTCACCTCAAGTATCCATGGGTATGATTATATGATATGCATCACACAATCTCAGATTCATCTATTCAACCAACACATAGAACCTCAAAGAGTGCCCCAAAGTTTCTACCGGAGAGTCAAGACGAAAATGTGTGCCAACCCCTATGCATAGATTCCCAATGTCACGGAACCCGCAAGTTGATCACCAAAACATACATCAAGTGGATCACGTGAATATCCCATTATCACCACAGATAATCACGGCAAGACATACATCAAGTGTTCTCAAATCCTTAAAGACTCAATCCGATAAGATAACTTCAAAGGGAAAACTCAATCCATTACAAGAGAGCAGAGGGGGAGAAACATCATAAGATCCAACTATAATAGCAAAGCTCGCGATACATCAAGATCGTGTCGAATCAAGAACACGAGAGAGAGAGAGAGAGATCAAACACATAGCTACTGGTACATACCCTCAGCCCCGAGGGTGAAGTACTCCCTCCTCGTCACGGAGAGCGTCGGGATGATGAAGATGGCCACCGGAGAGGGATTCCCCCTCCGGCAGGGTGCCGGAACAGGGTCCCGATTGGTTTAAGGTGGATACGGAGGCTTGCGGTGGCGGAACTCCCGATCTATTCTGTTCCCCGAAGGTTTTAGGGTATATGGGAATATATAGGCAAAAGAAGTCGGTAAGGGGAGCCACGAGGGGCCCATGAGGGTGGAGGGCGCGCCAGGGGGTGGGCATGCCCCTGCCTCGTGCTCTCCTCGTTGATCCCCTGACATGCACTCTAAGTCTCCTGTATTGCTTTCTTTCCAAAAATAACTTTTCCGAAGGTTTCATTCCGTTTGGACTCCGTTTGATATTTCTTTTCTACGAAACACTGAAACAAGGGAAAAAATAGAAACTGGCACTGGGCTCTGGGTCAATAGGTTAGTCCCAAAAGTAATATAAAAGTGCATAGTAAAGCCAATAAAACATCCAAGATGGATAATAAAATAGCATGAATACTTCATAAATTATAGATACGTTGGAGTCGTATCAGCATCCCCAAGCTTAATTCTTGCTCGTCCTCGAGTAGGTAAATGATAAAAGAAATAATTTATGAAGTGTGAATGCTAGTAGGTGCATAAGTTTGATCAATGATAATTTCAATCACCTTTTCTAGCATCATCATATGTCACAACAGTAGCTCAACTCATAGAACTTTTCATGATCAAGTAACAAACTATTCACATGTTAAAGTATAGATCATAAACTTTCTTGAAAACTAACAAACCGTGTTATTAGTCATCAAACAATTACAATTCATCTTATTTTCAGGAAGGGTCTATGTAAGAGCTTTGATTTAGCAAATCCCACATACTCAACTATCATATAGTCTTCCATGATTTCTACCACTCAAAGCATATTTTTAGAACAAATAGCATCCATCGAACACAGAGAAACATAGGGGCATAATGTTTCGCCTCCCAACTCATTTATCATCTAGATAATTGTCAACAATAATAATTCATGATCAAATATATTTGAATGGCCATATATTCTTAGATCTTTCTCCACCACATGATGCTTGCCAACTAAAAACTAGGTTGGAATGAGAAGGAATACTACGGACTCTTGCATAAAAGTACCAGATAGGCCCTTCGTAGAGGGAAGCAGGGATTTGCAGAGGTTCCAGAGCTCGAAGCTTAAACAGAGATGAAAATAATTTTGAGAGGTATGCTTTCATTGTCAACATAACGACCAAGAGTTCCCAATATCTTCCATACTAGATACATTATAGGCGGTTCCCACGCGGAAAGGTATAGTTTTTACTCCCCCTCCACCAATATTCACACTCCACGGCTTGTCCCAAACAACGGGTGCCGTCCAACTATCAACATTCCTGGGGGAGTTTGTTTAAATTATTTGCGAATTTGTTTTTGATCTTTTGATCAGTGGACTGGGCATCCCAGTTATTACCAGCCATTTTCTCGTGAATGATGAGCGGAGTCCACCCATCGTGATCATAGGGTCCGCACGCTTAAAGTTCTGTGACGATCAGTATTATGAGTTTATGTGATTTGATGTACCGAAGGTATTTCAGAGTCCCGGATGTGATCACGGACATGATGAGGAGTCTCGAAATGGTCGAGACATAAAGATTGATATATTGGACGACTATATTCGGATACCGGAAGTGTTTCGGGTGATTTTGGAGAAAACCGGAGTGCCGGAGGGTTACCGGAACCCCCCCCGGGAGAAGTAATGGGCCACATGGGCCTTAGTGGAGAGAGAGAGGGCCGGCCAGGGTAGGCATGCGCCCCCTCCCCCTATGGTCCGAATTGGACTAGGGAAGGGGGGGTGCCCCTTTCCTTCTCCCTCATCCTTCCTTTCCCCCTCCTAGTAGGAGTACGGAAGGGGAGTACTACTCCTACTAGGAGGAGGACTCCTCCTCCTGGCACGCCCTGCAAGGGCCGGCCGGCCTCCCCCCTTGCTCCTTTATATACGGGGGCAAGGGGGCACCCTAGAACACACAAGTTGATCATTGATCTTTCTTAGCCGTGTGCGGTGCCCCCCTCCACCATAATCCACCTCGGTCATATCGTAGCGGTGCTTAGGTGAAGCCTTGCATCGATAGCTTCATCAACACCGTCACCACGCCATCGTGCTGACGAAGCTCTTCCCCGAAGCTCTACTGGATCGTGACTCCGCGGGACGTCACCGAGCTGAACGTGTGATGAACGCGGAGGTGCCGTACGTTCGGTACTGAGGATCGGTCGATCGTGAAGACGTACGACTACGTCAACCGCGTTGTCATAATGCTTCCGCTTACGGTCTATGAGGGTACATAGACAACACTCTCCCCTCTCATTGCTATGCATCACCATGATCTTGCGTGTGCGTAGGATTTTTTTTGAAATTACTACGTTCCCCAATAGTGGCATCCGAGCCAGGTTTATGCATAGTTGTTATATGCACGAGTAGAACACACGTGAGTTGTTGGCGATACAAGTCATACTACTTACCAGCATGTCATACTTTGGTTCGGCGGTATTGTTGGATGAAACGGCCCAGACCGACATTACGCGTACGCTTACGCGAGACTGGTTCTACCGACGTGCTTCGCACACATGTTGCTGGCGGGTGTCAGTTTCTCCAACTTCAGTTGAACCGAGTGTGACTACGCCCGGTCCTTGTTGAAGGTTGAAAAAGCACTAACTTGACGAAATATCGTTGTGGTTTTGATGCGTAGGTAAGAGCGGTTCTTGCTCAGCCCGTAGCAGCCACGTAAAACTTGCAACAACAAAGTAGAGGACGTCTAACTTGTTTTTGCAGGGCATGCTGTGATGTGATATGGTCAAGACATGATGCTAAATTTTATTGTATGAGATGATCATGTTTTGTAACCGAGTTACCAGCAACTGGCTGGAGCCATATGGTTGTCTCTTTATTGTATCAAATGCAATCGCCATGTAATTTCTTTACTTTATCACTAAGCGGTAGCGATAGTCGTAGAAGCAATAGTTGGCGAAACAATAACGATGCTACGATGGAGATCAAGGTGTCGCACCGATGACAATGGTGATCATGACAGTGCTTTGGAGATGGAGATCAAATGCACAAGATGATGATAGCCATATCATATCACTTATATTGATTGCATGTGATGTTTATCTTTTATGCATCTGTCTGCTTTGATTGACGGTAGCATTATAAGATGATCTCTCATAAATTTCAAGGTACAAGTGTTCTCCTGAGTATGCACCGTTGCCAAAGTTCGTCGTGCCGAGACACCACGTGATGATCGGGTGTGATAAGCTCTACGTTCATATACAACGGGTGCAAGCTAGTTTTGCACACGCAGAAATGCTTGGGTTAAACTTGACGAGCCTAGCATATGCAGATTTGGCCTCGGAACACTGAAACCGAAAGGTCGAGCATGAATCATATAGTAGATATGATCAACATAGTGATGTTCACCATTGAAAACTACTCCATCTCACGTGATGATCGGACATGGTTTAGTTGATATGGATCACGTGATCACTTAGATGATGTCAGGACCCCGATTCCAAGTCACATCGACCTAGCCGGTAACACCTCATATCACTTTGCGGCCTCACGCACGGTATTCCCACGGGTGTCGCCTTACCATGGCCAGGGACCATTTGCGCCTTTTGGCTCACGTATATGATAGTGTCGCTAGCATCCATATGACAAAGAACCCGGGCCGACATGGCTAGTCGTGAACCCAAAGCGGCGCTAACCCATGGGGACAGGCATACATGAATCACATCGAGCATGTCGGTCATCAACGTATGAATTCGGGCTGTAGCACTGGGCTAACAGGACTCCGGTATTCCGGGTTGTAGCAGGCTAGGCAGGACTACGAATATCACCGCGTGACATTTCCCCGAAGGGACAGACATAGGAACGAAGTGAAACACCTGCGGGCCAGTCAAGTGTCCAAGCAGTAGTGCTGGGCTAGCAGGACTCCGGTGAACCGGGCTGTAGGGGACTACTATCGCTCAGAAGCACGAGACTACATTTCCCCATATGAGAGGCTGCCAAGGATAAACAACTAGTTTGTCGGATCCCACTCATACCAAGCATTTCAATCATACACGCAATATTCCCGATATGAGTACATACAACATGGCATCACAACAAAACTCTACAACTCAAAGTACTTTATTTAAGAGGCTACGAGGAGCCATACATAACATATCCATACAGATAGGGTCACATGACCCAACACTCAAGTCATACAAACATACAAGCACATGCGGAAGCAAACTAGTCTGAGTACAGACTCTAAAAAGAAAGAAAGCTTGTTGAAGCCCTTCTATCTACAGTGGCCCTTCACAAGCCTTGGATCACCACCTGGGTGGCTAGTTCACTCGTCGATGTCAAGGTCTACATAAAACCCATCGGAGGGGGCGGTGTTGTCGTCTGAAAACACTAATTAAGCAAACATGAGTACGGAGGTACTCAGCAAGTCTTACAATGAATCCTATCATACATGCACATTCTCAAGAAGGTGGTGGAGTTATTTGCACAAGCCAGCTTTGACTCTTGGCTAAGCTATCCCTCGTGACACCACTTGAAAAGCATTTGTCGCTTTACGAGTCCACTAATCACCATCACAATACTCCACCGTGGATCCTCTCTCGTCAACCCACGAGAGGGCCATCCATGCACTCACACTTATCTTGAGGCTTTTAGTAGTATCCATTTACTTGTCTATGAACTGTATAGGTAACCCGAAGTCCTTCTCTGCGGACACGGCTATTCGAATAGATCATATTAACCTGCAGGGTGTACTTCTTCACACGCTCTCACCACTTACCGTCGTTTACACGACATGTACTCGGCAACCTTCAAGCGAAGCCCAAGCGTGGGTGTCGGCCACACCTACCTAAACACTCAAGGCTCTAGTCCGGGTTTATCGCCTATTCGGGTTCCATCCGCAGGAGTCCGCCGAGGTTTCCACATACGGCCCCGAGCGATGTGTGCAGGGTTCCCGAGATACCAAGCGGGCATTCGCACAGGGCCACGGTGTATCTACCGCATCATAGCCCACCCCTAGGGTCAGCGCTACGCACGGCCTCCAACACATATCCTACAAACACCAGAAACTAGTTGCAACTCCTGGACAGAGAACAAGGGTGGTCAACAAGTCGAGAGGGTCCATTGGTTTCGGGCCCAATGTGTGGTAGTAACTGTTTCATGGATCACAAACACAGAACTCAGTTCTTAGGGACGGCTTCAATGAAACAACCCACCATGTACTCCTACATGGCCTCTCATCGATACCTTTACCAAAACGTGTTCAACACTTTCACTCTCGAACCCGACACAACCTTTCACTCCAGTTCATCATCCCGATGAGCCAGACCTAACACAACTCTAAGCATAGAAAGCATAGCATGGTAGGAATCACAAGCATGGCTCAATCAACTCCTACACATACTAGTGGGTTTCATCTAGTTACTGTGGCAATGACAGGTCATGCAAAGGAAGTGGGTTCAACTACCGCAGCACACAACAGTTTGAATCGCGTTGTCTTAATGCAGTAAACAAGAGCAGAAGCGAGAACATGGGTTTGTATCGGAATGATCAATGGGTTGCTTGCCTGATGTAGTGGTGGTAGGATACTGCCCTTCAGACGGATATTGGGATTATCCTCGGAGGCAGAACCTATCATGAGAGACACACCGAAAATAAACAACACATGACAATATGCAACAATATGATGCATGCTATGACATGGCAATATGAATGTGTGTTGGCTTAATGCAAGCTGGAACAAAGAGGGATGAACTCATTTGAATCAAAGATTCAAATGTTAGCTCATTTAACATAGCCATAAAGGTGCATTATCTTAATCTGCTTAAACAGCAAGTTTAAGTTGTTCTATCAAGCATGAAACCTTTACCAATGGGTAGAATGGATTTTTCTGATCATTTTCATATATAAATCTTTGCATTTGGAGTTCTGATTAATTTCTATGAATTTTGAAGTTTGAACTATTTTCGGAATTTCCTATAATGAGAATAATTCCGATAATTCATTTATCGTCGACAATCGTCGAGGTGACGTCAGAGGTCAACGGGGACGTCCAGGTCAAACTGACCAGTGGGTCCCGCATGTCAGCAATTAACTCAACTAATTAAAATCAGTTTAAACTAACTAGGTTAATTAGCAGGGGGCACCTGTCATAGACTCAGGAGAGTCAACCAGGGCCCGCCCTGGTCAAAGTCAGGGTCAACTACGCCGGCGTTCAGCCGCCGGCGAGCCAGCCGCGGCGGCGAGAGTGGTTTTGGGCGTTCCGGCAACCAAATGAGCCGCGGAGGGCGTCTATGTGTGGCTAGGAGCAAGCCGCAGCTCTTGGTGGCGTTGGCTGGGCTCGGGGTGGCCGGAAACGGCGCCGGCGACGACCTTGGCGGTCGCCGAAGTTCGGGTGATGACGAACTCGTGGCTACGGGGTGCGGTGAGGTGCGTGAAGTGGTGGGTTAGACTCTACGCGACGCGGTGAGTATGTTAGACACCGAGGGGTGACCGGTGGATGGCCGGAAGCACGTCGGCGACGAGCTCCGCGGCGGCGCGTGCGGGTGAGCTTCGTGCAGTCGCTACAAGGCTCGGGAGCGAGAAAGGAAAGGAGGGGGAGGTAGCTGGGCTCACGGCGATCTCGAGGAAGCACACGGTGCGGTCGGGGACGGGTTGGTGCGGCGGTGACGTCGAAGGGATCTTCGCGGCGGCGGAGTCAGGCGAGGTCGGTGCAGAGGCCTCGCCACGCGTGGCCTTCGGGGCTCGGCTAGCTCAAGAAGAGGAGGCGGCGGAGCTCCTAGACCTGACGGGATGGCGTGAAGGACGACGGAGGCGCGACACTGGCGACGGTGCGGCTGCGGTGGCGTCGGCCATGGCGTGGGAGAGCGAGGGGGAGGAGCTGGGGAGGAGGAGAGGTGTCTGAGGGCTCGGGGGGGGGGGGGGGAGAGTGAGAGTGTTCCGCGTCGGCAGCTCGGTGAGGGAAGCAGCGAGGCGGCGGCCAGCTGCGTGGCATGCATGCTGTGCTCGCCGTCGAGCACCTGCCTGCCTGCCTGGCCAAGCCAAGCAGCTCGCTGTCGTGGCGGCTGGGCTGGGCCGGCAGGTGGGCCGTTGGGTGGCGCGAGGTAAGGTTTTCCATTTCTGTTTCCTTTTTCTATTTTCTGTAACTTTGTGGACTTTCTAAAAATACCTAAACAGCTCCAAAATTCACCAAACTGCACCTGGTCCTTAGTTGGAATATTTCCAGCATGGAACATTTTAGTTTGGGATTATTTGGGCATTTGAAATATTTTATATAATTTAAATGCCCAAACTCAAATACTTATGATTTAATTCAAAAACCTTAGGATGACCTAGAAAACTGTGCACCACTTTTGGCAGAGGCTCTAAACCAAAGCAAAGGTGATGAACATTTTAGAAAGGCATTTCAGGTTCATTGAAAATAATTTTAGTAAGCCCTAGTTGGATTCAAAAGGGGTTCTGGGGGTTCTGTCTTCCCCACTTCAAATTTCTGATGAAAGTTAGACATGATGCAACACACTAATGCATGGACTAGCTAGGATGTGACAACTCATCCCCACTCAAAAGAATCTCGTCCCGAGATTTAGGATCCATTGCGAAAAAGGTGGGATACTCAAGTCGAAGACGATCCTCCCTTTCCCAAGTTGCTTCTTGCTCGGAATGGTTTGGCCACTGAACCTTGAGAAACTTGATATTCTGACGTCGAGTGGTACGCTCGGCTTGATCAAGAATACGAACGGGATATTCTCGATAGGTGAGGTTATCTTGGAGATCAAGCGTTTCGTGGTCCACTCCACGGATAGGATCCGAGAAGCAACGCCTGAGCTGAGAAACGTGGAAGACATCATGGACTCTGGAAAGATGCAGAGGTAGTTCCAATTGGTAGGCAACTTCTCCTCGTTTGGCAAGAATGCGAAAGGGTCCAATGTAACGAGGAGCCAACTTGCCTTTGATACCGAATCGATGGGTTCCCTTCAAAGGAGTAACCCGAAGGTAAGCCTTCTCGCCAATTTCATAAGCCATAGGCTTATGCTTGCGGTCATATTGGCTCTTTTGACGAGATTGGGCTGTTTTCAATTTCTCACGAATAACGCGAACCTGCTCTTCTGCTTCCTGGATCATATCCGGGCCAAAGAGTTATCTCTCCCCGGTTTCTGACCAGTTAAGAGGCGTTCGACATTTCCGTCCATAGAGAACTTCGAAAGGAGCTTTGCCCAAGCTAGCTTGATAACTATTGTTATAAGCGAACTCGGCGAATGGAAGGCATTTCTCCCAATTCATGCCGAAAGAGATGACAGAAGCTCGAAGCATATCCTCCAGAATTTGATTGACTCGTTCTACTTGACCACTTGATTGAGGATGGAAGGCGGTGCTAAAGGAGAGACGAGTTCCCATAGCATTTTGGAAACTTTCCCAAAATCGAGAGGTGAAGAGACTTCCACGGTCTGAGTTAATCTCCAATGGAACACCATGAAGAGACACTATTCGAGATATGTACAAATCAGCTAGCTGGCTAGCGGTTATACTCTCACGAACGGGTAGGAAGTGGGCTACTTTGGAAAGACGATCGACGACAACGAAGATAGCATTATTCCCTCTCTTGGTCCTGGGAAACCCGGTAATGAAATCCATATCGATTCTATCCCATTTCCATTCAGGAATTTCCAAAGGTTGAAGGGTACCAGCAGGCCGTTGATGTTCTGCTTTAACACGACGACATACGTCACAACTAGCAATAAATTGAGCGATTTCTCTCTTCATCCTAGTCCACCAAAACCTCTGGCGTAGGTCTTGATACATTTTAGTACTACCGAGATGAATGGTGAGAGGAGATTCATGAGCTTCCTTAAGGATCAATCGCCTCAGGTTGCGCACCTTGGGAACCACTAGACGGTCTCCAAATAACACAACACCTTGTTCATCAATGGAGAAACAATCTGCGACTCCTTTCTTGATGTTTCTCTTGATGCGGGAAATTCCCGGATCTACCTTCTATGCCTTGATGATCTGATCCGTAAGGGTAGGTTTCGCCACCAGGGTGGAAAGGAATCCTCGAGGAACAATGTGAAGGTTAAGCTTACGAAATTCCTCGTGGAGAAAAGGTTGACTTTGTTGTAACATCAAATTGTTACAATAAGATTTGCGACTTAGTGCGTCAGCCATGACATTGGCTTTGCCTGGGGTGTAAGATATTCCTAAGTCGTAATCTGTAATCAACTCGACCCAACGTCTTTGCCTGAGATTCAAATCCGGTTGGGTGAAGATATATTTCAGACTTTGGTGATCAGTGTAAATTTCGCAACGATTACCAAGAAGGTAATGTCGCCAGGTTTTGAGTGCATGGACCACTGCTGCAAGCTCTAGATCGTGTGTGGGATAGTTATCCTCATGTGGACGCAACTGTCGAGAAGTGTAGGCAATCACATGATGATCTTGCATGAGTATGCAACCTAGTCCTTGTCGCGAGGCGTCGCAATAGATAATAAAGTCCTTAGAAAAATCTGGTGGAACAAATACGGGGCAGATGTCAGCGTCTTTTCAGTTCTGAAAGCTGAACTCGCCTTTGTGGCGTCCATTCGAACTTTTATCTTTCTTGAGGAGTTCGGTTAGAGGTTTAGCAACTTTGGAGAAATTATCGACGAAGCGGCGGCAATAGCTCGCTAGACCGAGGAAACTCGAACTTGCTTGACCGATTCAGGTGGAGTCGATCAAGGGCGGCTTGAACTCGCTTCGGGATTGACAGCAATGCCCTTGCCGGAGATTACATGGCCTAGATAGGTCACTACGGTAACCAGAATTCACACTTAGAGAATTTGGCATAAAGGCGGTGCTCTCAAGTTTCATCAATACTAGCCTTAGATGTTGGCATGTTCTTCCTCATTCTTGGAGTAGATGAGTATATCATCGAGGTATACCACGATTTAATTTATCCAAATACTCCATGAAGATTGAGTTCATTAACCGAGAGAAGGTGGTTGGAGCATTGGTTAACCGAAGGACATGACGGTGTACTCGTATTGGCCATAACGAGTAACAAAGGCCGTTTAGGAATGTCCCGTTCTTGATTTTGATTTGATGGTAGCCCAACCTCAAATCCATCTTGAAAAGATCGAGGATCCAGCGAGCTGATCATACGGATCGTTGATCCTCGGGAGCGGATACTTGTTCTTGATAGTGACCAAGTTGACAGGTCGGTAATCTACAACCATCCGATCCGTTCCATCCTTCTTCTTGACGAAGAGGACGGGGCAAGCCCATGGGGACGAACTAGGACGGATGAAACCCTTTTGCAAGGACTCATCGAGTTGTTTCTTAAGCTCGGCTAGTTCTAGGGGTGCCATCTTATAAGGTCTTCTAGAAATTGGAACGGTTCCGGGAACAAGATCTATCACAAACTCGACATCCCTGTCAGGTGGAACACCTGGCAGTTCTTCTGGAAAGACATCCGGAAAATCACGGACTACCGGAATATCTTCGAGGTCTGGAAGGGGGTTGGCATTTAAGGAGTAAAGCTGACGCTTAGCCACTCGGGTTAAAACATTAACTGTCTTGCCCGAAGGATGGGTGAGTTGAACAGTTCTAGTAGAGCAATCAATCTTAGCGTAATGGGCTGACATCCAGTCCATACCCAAGATGATGTTTATGTCCGAGGACTTGAGAGCTATTAGAGATGCAAGAAAGACTAATCTGTCGACAAGAATTTCATTCCCATGACTTATTCTAGAGGTTTGCCATCTAGAACCAGGAGTCTGAATTTCCATGGAGGTGTGCATGTCACAGAATGTAGTGTTGTGCAATCGAGCGTAGCTCTCAGAAATAAATGAATGAGATGCTCCAGTATCAAAAAGAACAGTTGCCGGATGACAATTAACAAGGAGCGTACCAAGGACGACGTTGGGATCCTCATGGGTTTCCTCAGCTGAAACATAGTTGACGTGACCACGAGCAGTGGAAGCTGGTTTAGCATAGAGCACCTTTCCTGCTGGCTTACCACGGCCAACAGACTTTCCGATCAGACTGGGGTTGTTCTGGGGACACTCACGGATGTAGTGGCCCGTCTCTCCACACTTGAAACAGGTTATCATATTGGGGCGTGGAGCAGCATTAGCAGCGGGGCCACCATAAGTCTTGGGCGGTACATACTGCTGGTTGGGGCGAGGCGCCTCAAAGGATGGCCTCGGAGTGAACCTGGGTGGCAGAGCAGTGTTTGGAATCCAGACCCGGCGCTTCTGAGACCCAGAGCCGGTTGAAGAACCAAAGTCACGGAAGTGCTTGCGTGAAGCTTCAAAGTTAGACTGTCCAGTTTCAGCACTGATAGCCTTGTTGACTAACTTCTGGAAGGAAGTGCACTCGTGCAGACGAAGATCACGGCGAAGCTCGGGGCTAAGTCCCTTGCGGAACCTTGCCTGCTTCTTGGCGTCGGTAGAAACCTCTTCAGGAGCATAACGTGCTAGATTTCCAAACTCACAGCTGTATGCATCCACGGTCGAGTCTACCACAGGTGAAATTGCAGAACTCTTCCCTCTTACGATCCATGAGACCTTCCGGGATGTGATGCTCATGGAAAGCGGCACTGAATTCAGCCCAAGTAGTGATTTGGCCAACCGGGCGCATAGCCTCATAATTCTCCCACCAAAGGCTAGCAGGGCCTTCGAGGTGATAGGCGGCAAAGGTAACCTTATCAACTTCAGCCACGTTGGCAGAACGTAGCTTGTGGGTGATGTTGCGAAGCCAGTCATCCGCATCGAGAGGCTCAACGGAATGTTTGAACTTCGGTGGATACAGCTTGACAAAGTCATTAAGTGACACCAGATCATTCCTTGGCTGGCGTGCGGTATTCTGCTCAATCCGCTCCAGCAAGCGATTGGTCTCACGCTTGTTGCGTTCTGCCTCCAACATAACCTCGGCCAAAGAAGGCGGTTGAGGCAGATTTACATTCCTAGCTGCGTTGGCTTCTCCCTGCTCCGGAGCAGCAGGATTGTTGCGGGTGTTGACCATCCTAGGAAACAAAACAACGGTTTAAACCAGGATGGTAGAATTTAGCAAGGAAGTGCGGAATGTAATGGATAACACGGAATGCAGAGATGTTCATCCGTATGACATGGTAATATAAAAACTGCCATATATATACCAACGGTCATACACACCATTCATAGTTAGTACAAGCCCGACGGAGTACAACTACAGTGAAAGGCATTACATCTCATCGGAAGCATTCCAAATTCCTATACATTATTTTCCTACACTTCCGGAATGATACACACTAAGTCATATTCCACAGGTCACACAGGACGGTGGAAATACAACTATTACAATACTAGGGATACTACTACTAACTCAGACAGCTCCGTAGTAGTCCTCATAAAAGTCACCACCCAAGCCTGGAAGCGAAACATGATCATCCGGAAACAGACGGTCCTGTGGAGCTTGCGGACCATAGGGACTCGGATGTGGCCGCGGTCCAACAAACGCGCGCAGGCGAGGTCCACGAGGAGGTGATGCCTCCTACCTCACGCCACTCCATAAAATCTGGCAGACCAGCCCGCACAGGTACAAGTCCCTCATGTCCATGTATCCGGCTTGCACGGCAGGTGCAAACCGAGTCAGAGTGGCCCAGTGATCAGAGCGGGCATTAAAGAGCTCCATACGCAAGGCCCGGTTTTCACGGTCCTTGTCTTCCAGCATCTCTGTAGTGGTGCGGAGGAGAGAGTCCTCATGGGATGCGTCGCTGTACATACCCTGAAGGTAACCATGCGCCCCAGGGAGGGATGCTGGCATGTAGCGGAAATCGGTGTTGCACAGCAAGGCAGTTCTGGCTCGAATAATAGTCATCATCGAGTAGGCTGCATCCTGCACGGACATCCCAATAGTGATCCCAAGTCCATAAGAACAGTGGAGCGGTTTAGTAGCTCCGGGATAAGATGGATATATCCTGACCGTGCATAGATATTGGCTTTGATTAAAATCTCTAAACTGCTCCTCGACGGTATATTCGGGATACCATCGGTAACCGGTCTCGACCATCACCCGAACCAACATGGCCGTGTGACCACACACATCAATGCAACGGGTCAGACGAACCACTTGGTTCTGGGGACGGGTGGCCATCTGAAAGCACAGCCACAATGCAAAGACACTAGGATTTCTAGGGAAAATCGGGCAGCATAACATCTGTAAATGCTCAACAACAGATTTGAGACATTCAAAATCAGATTGCAAAACAACTCAACAACATCATATCAAGGTTCTGGTCCAACGATAGCATACTAAAAGTAGTAGAAACTGAGGCGAGGCTGTAACCAACAATCCTATAAGTTACTACGGATTAGTAACACGTGAACCGATAGAGAGAAGAGAGCCTAGTCCTATACCCACGTAGAATGAGAAGAGGATGACTCAGATCGAGGGCATAAGGTAAAGGAGTAAAAAGAGCCTTACGTTCCTCCCACAATCAATTCCCTACATATAACTAAAGCATTTCTAGACTCGACATCGACCGGTTTGGCTTAGCGAACCTACAGCAGTCCGGCTCGATGCCAACGCTGTCGGGACCACGATTCCAAGTCACATCGACCTAGCCGGTAACACCTCATATCACTTTGCGGCCTCACGCACGGTATTCCCACGGTGTCGCATTACCATGGCTCGGGACCGTTTAGCCTTTTGGCTCACGATATGATAGTGTCGCTAGCATCCATATGACAAAGAACCCGGCCGACATGGCTAGTCGTGAACCCAAAGCGGCGCTAACCCATGGGGACAGCATACATGAATCACATCGAGCATGTCGGTCATCAACGTATGAATTCGGGCTGTAGCACTGGGCTAACTGGACTCAGTATTCCGGGCTGTAGTAGGCTAGGCAGGACTTGAATATCACCGCGTGACATTTCCCGAAGGGATGACATAGGAAAGTGAAGCACATGCCGCCGATCAAGTGTCCAAGCAGTAGAGTTTGGGCTAGCAGGACTCGTGAACCGGGCTGTAGCGGACTACTATCGCCGAAGCACGAGACTACATTTCCCCATATGAGAGGCTGCCAAGGATAAACAACTAGTTTGTCGGATCCCACTCATACCAAGCATTTCAATCATACACGCAATATGCCCGATATGAGTACATACAACATGGCATCACAACAAAACTCTACAACTCAAATTACTTTATTTTAGAGGCTCCGAGGAGCCATACATAACATATCGATACAGATAGGGTCACATGACCTAACACTCAAGTCATACAAACATACAAGCACATGCGGAAGCAAACTAGTCTGAGTACAGACTCTAAAAAGAAAGAAAGCTTGTTGAAGCCCTTCTATCTACAGTGGCCCTTCACAAGCGTTGGATCACCACCTGGGTGGCTAGTTCACTCGTCGATGTCAAGGTCTACATAAAACCCATCGGCGGGGGCGGTGTTGTCGTCTGAAAACATTAATTAAGCAAACATGAGTACGGAGGTACTCAGCAAGTCTTACAATGAGAATCCTATCATACATGCACATTCTCAAGAAGGTGGTGGAGTTATTTGCAGAAGCCAGCTTTGACTCTTGGCTAAGCTATCCCACGTGACACCACTTGAAAAGCATTTGTCGCACACGCAGTCCACTAATCACCATCACAATACTCCACCGTGGATCCTCTCTCGTCAACCCACGAGAGGGCCATCCATGCACTCACACTTATCTTGAGGCTTTTAGTAGTATCCATTTACTTGTCTATGAACCGTATAGGTAACCCGAAGTCCTTCTCCGCGGACACGGCTATTCGAAGATCATATTAACCCTGCAGGGGTGTACTTCTTCACACACGCTCTCACCACTTACCGTCGTTTACACGACATGTACTCGGCAACCTTCAAGCGGAAGCCCAACGTGGGTGTCGGCCACAGCCTACCTAAACACTCAAGGCTCTAGTCCAGGTTTATCGCCTATTCAGGTTCCATCCGCAGGGAGTCCGGCCGAGGTTTCCACATACGACCCCGAACGATGTGTGCAGGGTTCCCGAGATACCAAACGGGCATTTGGTACACTGGGCCACGGTGTATCTACCGCATCATAGCCCACCCCTAGGGTCAGCGCTACGCACGGCCTCCAACACATATCCTACAAACACCAGAAACTAGTTGCAACTCCTAGACAGAGAACAAGGGTGATTAAGAAGCCGAGAGGGTCCATTGGTTTCGGGCCCAATGTGTGGTAGTAACTGTTTCATGGATCACCAACACAGAACTCAGTTCTTAGGGACGGCTTCAATGAAACAACCCACCATGTACTCCTACATGGCCTCTCATCGATACCTTTACCAAAACGTGTTCAACACTTTCACTCTCGAACCCGACACAACCTTTCACTCCAGTTCATCATCCCGATGAGCCAGACCTGACACAACTCTAAGCATAGCAAGCATAGCATGGTAGAAATCACAACCATGGCTCAATCAACTCCTACACATACTAGTGGGTTTCATCTAGTTACTGTGGCAATGACAGGTCATGCAAAGGAAGTGGGTTCAACTACCGCAGCACACAACAGTTTGAATCGCGTTGTCTTAATGCAGTAAACAAGAGCAGAAGCGAGAACATGGGTTTGTATCGGAATGATCAATGGGTTGCTTGCCTGATGTAGTGGTGGTAGGATACTGCCCTTCAGACGGATATTCGGGATTATCCTCGGAGGCAGAACCTATCACGAGAGACACACTGAAAATAAACAACACATGACAATATGCAACAATATGATGCATGCTATGACATGGCAATATGAATGTGTGTTGGCTTAATGCAAGCTGGAACAAAGAGGGATGAACTCATTTGAATCAAAGATTCAAATGTTAGCTCATTTAACATAGCCATAAAGGTGCATTATCTTAATCTGCTTAAACAGCAAGGTTAACTTGTTCTAGCATGCATGAAGCCTTTACCAATGGATAGAATGGATTTTTCTAATCATTTTTCATATATAAATCTTTGCATTTGGAGTTACAGATTAATTTCTATGAATTTTTGAAGTTTGAACTATTTTCTGGAATTTCCTATAACAGAATAATTCCAGTAATTCATTTACTACGTCAGCAATGCGTCAGGGTGACGTCAGAGGTCAACGGGGACGTCCAGGTCAAACTGACCAGTCGGTCCCACATGTCAGCAATTAACTTAACTAATTAAAATCAGTTTAAACTAACTAGGTTAATTAGCAGCGGGGGGCCACCTGTCATAGACTCAGGAGAGTCAACCAGGGCCCGCCCTGGTCAAAGTCAGGGTCAACTACGCCGGCGTTTAGCCGCCGGCGAGCCAGACGCGGCGGCGAGAGTGGTTTTGGGCGTTCCGGCAACCAAATGAGCCGCGGAGGGCGTCTATGTGTGGCTGGGAGCAAGCCGCAGCTCTTGGTGGCGTTGGCTGGGCTCGGGGTGGCCGGAAACGGCGCCGGCGACGACCTTGGCGGTCGCCGGAGTTCGGGTGATGACGAACTCGTGGCTACGGGGTGCGGTGAGGTGCGTGAAGTGGTGGGTTAGACTCTACGCGGCGCGGTGAGTATGTTAGACACCGAGGGGTGACCGGTGGATGGCCGGAAGCACGTCGGCGACGAGCTCCATGGGCGGCGTGCAAGGGTGAGCTTCGTGCAGTCGCTACAAGGCTCGGGAGCGAGAAAGGAAAGGAGGGGGAGGTAGCTAGGCTCACGGCGATCTCGAGGAAGCACACGTTGCGGTCGGGGACGGGTTGGTGCGGCGGTGACGTCGAAGGGGATCTCCGGCGACGGCGGAGTCGGGCGAGGTCGGTGCAGAGGCCTCGGGCCACGCGAGCGCTCGGGGCTCGGCTAGCTCGAAGAAGAGGAGGGCAGCGGAGCTCCTAGACACGAGGGGATGGCGCAAGGACGACGGAGAGCGCGACTACAGCGACGGTGCGTCTGCGATGGCGTCGGCCATGGCGTGGGAGAGCGAGGGGAGGAGCTGGGGAGGAGGAGAGGTGTCTGAGGGCTCGGGAGGGGGGGGGGGGGTGGAAGAGTGAGAGTGTTCCGCGTCGGCAGCTCGATGAGGGAAGCGGCGAGGCGGCGGTCAGCTGCGTGGCACGCATGTTGTGCTCGCCGTCGAGCACCTGCCTGCCTGCCTGGCCAAGCCAAGCAGCTCGCTGGCGCGACGGCTGGGCTGGGCCGGCAGGTGGGCCGTTGGGTGGCGCCAGGTAAGGTTTTCCATTTCTGTTTCCTTTTTCTATTTTCTGTAACTTTGTGGACTTTCTAAAAATACCTAAACAGCTCCAAAATTCACCAAACTGCACCTGGTCCTTAGTTGGAATATTTCCAGCATGGAACATTTTAGTTTGGGATTATTTGGGCATTTGAAATATTTTATATAATTTAAATTCCCAAACTCAAATACTTATGATTTAATTCAAAAACCTCAGGATGACCTAGAAAATTGTGCACCACTTTTGACAGCGGCTCTGAACCAAAGCAAAGGTGATGAACATTTTAGAAGGGCATTTCAGGTTCATTGAAAATAATTTTAGTAAGCCCTAGTTGGATTCAAAAGGGGTTCTGGGGGTTCTGTCTTCCCCATTTCAAATTTCTGATGAAAGTTATACATGATGCAACACACTAATGCATGGACTAGCTAGGATGTGACAGATGATTAGAGGGATGTCTATCTAAGTGGGAGTTGTGGCACCCCGGCTCAGAGAAACCGGAACGCCCCGTATTCCAGCCCAGAGATCGGGGAGAAGTCTTCTGGAATACGGCACTGCTTAGCATAGAATAAACCAGCTTTCTATTATTACACGAATATGAATACAAGGTCTCCGATATTACAATGAATAACATCGACACGACGACACTACGCCATCCTCAGTTGCTCTATCCAAGCAGCAGAACAACTCGAAGCAGCGGAATAACTCTAGCAGCGGAACAAAGACGACGGTGGTGAACTCCACTCCGCAGGGACTCTGGCTGGAACGCTTATCCTAGCTCGCAAACACAGGAACAACACCAAACAAGCAAGCAATCCAGCACGACTGCAAAGCGGCATGACACGCTAGGTCAGTACATTGAATGTACTTGCAAGCTCACAATAACCAGAAGCATTCAAGACAAACAACAGCATGGCAATTACAGGTTAAGCAGGAATTATCATGAGATCATCATAACATGAACATAATACCGCTAGAACAATATGAACATGGCATGAACATATAAATCTGATGATACTAGCATGCAACATGATGGCACTACATGCACCATTTATTCTGCTCGGGTTACCTCGTAACCATCACATGCATCACTTACCAACTTCGGACATTACACGATCATCTCAGGATCAAATCAAGCTTGGTATAAACAATACCGTAGTAATCATCAAATGACCACAAGGAGCTTGATCCTTACCCACGATTCTCGCACAACATCACGAATATCCAACAACTCGGTATCCTCGATACCATGGTGATCATTCCGGCGATCACAACCATGACCAACACTTGGTCTCAAACAGTGATCTTTCCGGCGATCACAACCAACTTATCTCATCATCGAACCGGGGTTGTTATTAATCACATTATTATTATTACTGTTGACTCATAGTGTGACCGACACGAACCGGGCCCTTATCTGCGGGCGTGGCTACCGATAGATTTAATATACACTCTGCAGAGGTTAGTACACTGTACCCACACTACGGAACCCATGGCCTCGCACTCCCATTCGGGTGGACCAACGGCGTTCCGACAAAACCGATCTACTGCCATGACACTCTCTCGGCCACTCCGAACCACTCCCAACTCGGCTAGTCTTGGGTGGCCCCGTGTCTACCAAAGACACAACGACCACCATCGTGGCCAAAACGTCCCTCACGGGGACCGGATCCATAACAACAACAACGGGCACACAAGGTTATGTCTTCTTACCGGGCCAGGGTACGCACGCCCATAACCTTCCCTCATGGGAGGCACCGGCGAGAGGCACGACAATAGACCCAGTTAGGACCTTCCCATAAAGGTAAGTGTGGTTGCACTGGTCAGTTCGATATGGTGGCACCATGACTCAGCCAATAGTTGTTCAAGTTCAATTTAATCCAGTTAAACTTGAATGCAATATGCCGAGCCATGATAAAATAACATGATGCAATTACAATGCATGAACATGATATCAACATAAGCATGGGTGCAACATAACTATCCACCATATCCACAATGAATCATATCCAACTGAGCATAGTATAATTACGAGCATGAATATCACAAGTACAACACTACTCATAGAAACGTAGTATGACCACTAGCATCAATAATAAATATCATGCAAGACATATCAACAATGCTACCATGTAATCATTTAACCAACTGGATGCAATGGGACATGCATAATGACGGCGCTCGAAACAGACGATAGTCATGCACCGAAGGCCATCACCAACATCAACATGTACTACTAGCAAGCATAAGCATATGAAAGGAACACTAGCAACTAGCAGGACGTGATAACCAGGTGCATAATAACATAGCAAGCAAGTAAGCACTAACCCAGAAGCATTACCGAAACAACGATAACCATATTTTAAACAAGCAATCATATAATAAATATTCAAGTTGAAAACCATGGCTACTGCATGACTATCATGCAAGTGGGTATTGTGGCTTGCCTGGGGGTGAAGAAGGCACCGGGAAGGAGTGCGGTGAAGCCGCGAAAAGATTTGCCGGAAATAGTTCTCTCTCGGAGGGGCTGTTTACGTGCATGGGCAAAAAGGTCATTTTCAGAATGCTAAAGCATAGTGAAAATGATACCAACAAAACGGGCTCGACGAAACGAAGACGTGGGCTTTGGAATCACCTCATTTGGAGTTGTGGTTAAGAAGATATGAAGGGTTGAAGTTCAGGGACTTTTCTGCAAAAATATCATCACAAACAAGTCCCTGAGTGGATAAGGCAGAAGCGCAAAGTTAGAAATACGCTTTCTGTTTAAGAAAACCCATTCTGGGCTGAAACAGAGAGGAAATACACTTTCAGTAAAAGAAAGCGAACTTTGAGCTTAAGCAGAGGGAAAATGCGCTTTCCCGAAGGTGAAAACGTACTCAACCGAGTACGCCTCCACTTAATCCAGTCAGCCGAGGCGGGACCGGGGCGTGTAACACTGACGTACGGGCCCCACGAGGGTGGGGCCCGTCACTTATCCACGCTGGAACGGGCGGGGTCAACGTCATGCGGCTGACTAGTGGGACCCGCAGGACCCACGCGGTCGGGGAGGGGCCGAGCGGTCGTCGTCTTCTTCCCCGCGCTGTGCCTCGCATGAGGCAGAAGAAGGGAGCAGGGAAGATGGGCGCTGGGGGGGCCGGCCAGCTCCGGCCACCTCGGACCAGGGCGCGGCCATCGGAGGGTACGGGGCGGCGCGACGCCTCCTCCTGGAGCAACAACAGCACTGGGGAGAGGCAGGGCGACGATGGCTCGCGGGGACAGGGACACGGGCGGCGGACTCCGGTGAAGGGCCCGACCAGCTCCGTCCATCTCCGGGCGCGCAGAGACCACCTACGGGTTCGTGGAGACGAGGCGGTCCCGCTCAGAGGTAGAATGAGCGCCGGGGAAGAGTGGAGGGGAGGGGAGGCCGCGGCGACGTAGGAAGCTACAGAGAGCTCGGGCGGTGGAGGTGCTCGATGAAGCAAGGCGCTCCGGTGATGGTAAAGTGGGTGGGGCGAACCGCGGTGACGAGGGTAACGCGGTGGACAGCTCTGGAGGAGAGGGGAGGGGCTAGGTTTGCCGGAAACAAGAAGACTGATGATGGCCAAGGCGAACTCCGGCAAAAAGAGGAGGGGGCCGAGGACTCCGGTAGGCTAGGGAGGCAAAAGTGAGGAGTGGATGAGCTGCCGGAGGGCTCGGGGCAAGCTTATATAGCCGAGGGGAAGGCTCTGGAGCTCACAAGCGAGCTTGAGCAGTGTTCTAATGGAGGTCAAAGGCTGGGCATGGCACGGGCACTGTTTTAGCGGCACATTGATGGCGAACCACGACGAGGCAGCGATGCAGGGCGAAGCAGTCGAGCACGGGCGAGCTCCAGGACATGAATGGAGGTCGAGACGAGGAGGGAGGAGAGGAGCACAGTGGCCGGAACAAGCCAGAGCACGCGTTCAGCCATGACGCAAGCATGATCACCACGTGCACTGGCGCAAGCGGCGCTCTTTGGCGTGTCCGACCATGTCCAGTAGATTTACCTTTGTGCTCTTAGTCAAAGTGAGGACATAAATCGGTCCAAGGGCAAAGAAGAGATTTGCACTTATTTCCAAAGTAAATCGGTAAGAAGGTGTTTGTAACTCTCTGTGGTTGAACCAGCTAGGTAACATGGTAAAGAGTTTGTCTGGCGATGATCACACACTAAGGTGATTTTGATCACCAAAAATCAGACTAAGAGGAGGAGTTTAGATGAGGGTTGCTGTAGAAAGTGCAAAACTCGCCAGAATTAGGGATTTGGATGATACACTCACATACTTGATCTCTGTGAGCTGAAGTTTGGCATAGAGGGGTTATATGATGGTATGAAGCTGATGTAAAGATTTCATTCCATTTGGAAATACCAAAGTGGCACTTGCTTCACAAAGCTTCATTCTGGACAAAAACTTGCAAAATTTCTAGAGGAATAATGGCTTGATGAACCATGCCCAAAATGGGTGGAGGTAAGTTATATGGATAATATAAGTCCTAGAAAAATTGGCAGCCATAATGGAGCAAGATAAAATATACTTGCTTCACAAACTGAAATTTTGGACATAATCAAAGAATTGAAGATGATCTCACATGGAGGCATGACATGAGCTCTACTTTGGTGGAGGGCTATGATATGATGATATGAGGGATCATGCAAAATGGCAACTCATTTTGATATGCCTAGCTTGCACCTCCTTCACAAAGCTTCTTTCTGGATAGAAACTTTGAAAAATCATAATTAAAATATTACTAGGCAAATGAGGTTGCATTTTGGCCTGTGGCAATGATATGGACAGGAAAAGGTGTCCGAGGAGTTTGAGGTCAATTGGGAAAAGGAAAATAGCACTTGCTTCACAATGTGCCGTTTAGGGCAGAATAGGAAATGAATTATTTGAGCATGATGATAAACATGACAAATGAAATATTTTGTCAGATTTGAGAAAGATATGACCCAAACAATTTATGAGAATTATTTAGGAATTTTAGGAGTGACGGAAATAAAGGTTGCTTCACAACATAGGGCAATTTGAGTTATTCCTTTAATAGAAAAGGAATATTCCCAATAAAAAGAATATTGGGATTTGGGCTAGGATGAAAATGACAGGGTCTAGGGAAAGATTTGGGTATGACAAGCCACTCTGGAAGCAAAGAAGAGGGCATCTTCTTCAGTTTCCAGACCACAAAGCCACGGAAAAAGGAAAACTCAAGCAAAAACCTCAGAAAAACAAAAGAAAAAGAAAGAGCCAGAAATCAGGCTGTCACAAACCTTACCCCCTTAAAGAAATCTCATCCTCGAGATTTTTTTGCTCAGGGAACAAGTATAAAGATACTGACTTAAGGAAACCATCTCCAACTCGGGTATTCTTTTTATTATTTTTGTTCCCACTAAATTTTTATCTGACTGGCCCTGGGGTGGTTTGCTTTAATATATCCATATTCTGACAGATCTTACCCTGCTTGTTCATGCTTATACAGGCTCCAATTTCTTTTTAGATCTGCTGACTTAGCTGGCTGTGATTGATTCTCATGACTGAAATATATGTCGGTCTCAGAAATCCAAGAGCGATTTCCGCTGGGTGTGTCATCCGGCACTGACAATCTTTCATGAAGTGGTGATCAGATTTTTCTAGGGGACACCCAAGCTCTAACTCCTTGTATTGGGTTTCTCCACTAAATGCAGGTCCTTCGGGTTCCAAACAGTGAGTTGAGTCATACCCGTTTTCCCGACAGCTTCTGGCTTATCGCGGAAGTTTCTGAATCATCTTAACTGGTTCCACTGTCTTGAGTATCGGAGCCGTACCAAATATTTGATTGTCGCCTGTCGTGGCTAGCATAAGAGTTTGACCTGTAGGATAATATCTGCAGACTTTACTAACGGTGGTTCTGCACCACGCGGGTCTTGCAACAATTTTCATACCCACATCACTGGTCTTGCTCCTTCATTATCGTTTCTTGGTCTGGATCCTTGGCTGAAAGAGTTGGGTCATATTGCTTCTTCGTATCACCATAGGTACTGTCGGTACAATTTTTCGGCAATCGTAGCCTATCCTCATTTTTCTGACAAGGTACCCCATTTAAATGACAGGTTCAACACCCCTCAAGTTTTGACCGCAGGAAAATGATCATCCGAACCTTTGCAAGAAATCGGCAAATAAATCAGTAGCCACCAGAACGGTCTTTACAACTCAGATCTGAGACATTACTGAAATAACTCAACCACGGCTCAGGACGGCCGAAAAGCAGCTCAGAACTCGTGACAGTCATTGAAGAGAGAAATAAAAATCGGCATCCACCCCGGATATCTAAAAACAGCTTAGATCACAGGCGTGGTGCCGTCATTGGAGAAAAAGGGGACAAGGGCTCATCAGGATCATTTTCCAGGTTCACCGGTACTTGTATTGAGCTCATTGATGTTGTCAATCCTCATAATCCCTTTGTCACACTGTTGTGTATACTGGCTTTCTTCTCTTAACCATCCTCACGTGGTTGTCAGATCCTCATCCGAGTGACTTGTAAGATCTTGGTGGTATGCTCACCGCATATATATGAGAATCTGACGGACGTGTATTCTGACTGATTCTTGCTTCTGACCAAAATGTTGCGGATCTGATTCTTGGGATTCACTGCCATATGCTTTCAATTCACAGCGTACTACCTTGTACCAATGTCTTACTGAGGAAGATTGGCTAGCTTGTGCTCGAAATTTCCATCGGGCAGCTTGTTGAAGAAGACTGGTATCGTACTTCAGAAGCTTACCCCCTTAAAGACTTTGCTGGGGAAAGACTCAGTACCTTATGCTGGAAGCTTTTCTGGTTGCCTACTGAAGAAGGCAGAGTACTTTGTACGGGAAATCATCCATGTATCATACTGAGGAAGATAGATGAATGTTGCCTTGGAAGCTTCTCGGGTATCTTGCGAGGGTAGATTGGGTTGCTAACACCAGAAGCTTATTATTGTGATATGTGGACCGATGTCCACATATATAACCATCTTAATATTTTTGTTATTGATTTCTTGTAAGAAACGGGGTTTTGCAGGACTATCCTCCTTTCTGAGTACATGCCATATTTTTTCTTGCTTCCAGGTACATCGGGTTCCAAAATCATCCTCAACGAAAAATTAAACTTGTATCTTAGCCATACCTTTGATAATATTCTATCAACCTTGCACACAATTTATCTTCTTGCTGATTTGATCATTTCTGCTATGAGGAGTGCACGTTAATGCAAACTTTATACTGACATTCCATCCAGGATTTCTTTTGTATTCAGACGAGCTATTTCCAATTCCACTACAGTCTGCTGACAATTCCATTCTGTTTAGCTGAGTTTCCAAATATATGCATTTCTTGCTGACTCTTCGGGTCCGGTGTCGGCTGATGAGCAACTTTAATAGGGGGAAAATTTGTAACACCAAAGGCCCAAAGAAAGAAACAAAAGAAATGACTAAAACAAAAGCACACAAGCATACTACTAATTTAATTAATCAAGCAATCATCACATATTACTGCTACTCACACCATAATATGCATGCACACCTAAGCACACAAATCGCACGGAAATTCCAGTATCCGTGTGTGGAGGGAGTTGGCGTAACCGAAGCTACACCAAGCACTGGCTGAACATTGGCTAGATCTGGATGGATACACAGGTGAGGACGGACTTGACGATCAAGTATCGAGACACAAAAGTCACGACCATATCATCATCAAGCGTACGAAAGGGATTCATACACGTCCAAAGAATAGAATGACTGAGTAGGGTAGGAGTGAAAAAACAAGGCTCGCTGGCATTGCCCTTTTCTGGTAACCAAGATCAGTAAGGGTTGCCAGAGGGACGAGATGGATGGCATGATTCGGGATAGAAACAAGTCTATCACCGAAATAATATGGGTGGGTGGCGGAAAAATATACGCGATACCTGGGCATAACTCCTGCAAATGGTGCCTGGAACTCTATGTACCAGGGCATCACTCTGCTGGGACAGAGATGACGCCGAACACCAAAGAGCAGACATGCTAAGAAGGAGGGTGCAGACGGTGTACCGAAAACAATGCCGCCTACACTCACAAGATCAACCGTTAGCGACAAAATAATAATCTATATGCATGCTATGCGACAAACAAATGCAACAAACCAACTGGGGTCTATACCACCGCTTTCTAACGTTCGCGCGGACTAAGGCATCCTACAACCATACCTGCTCTGATACCAAGCCTGTGGCACCCCGGCTCAGAGAAACCGGAACGCCCCGTATTCCAGCCCAGAGATCGGGGAGAAGTCTTCTGGAATACGGCACTGCTTAGCATAGAATAAACCAGCTTTCTATTATTACACGAATATGAATACAAGGTCTCCGATATTACAATGAATAACATCGACACGACGACACTACGCCATCCTCAGTTGCTCTATCCAAGCAGCAGAACAACTCGAAGCAGTGGAATAACTCTAGCAGCGGAACAAAGACGACGGTGGTGAACTCCACTCCGCAGGGACTCTGGCTGGAACGCTTATCCTAGCTCGCAAACACAGGAACAACACCAAACAAGCAAGCAATCCAGGCACGACCTGCAAACTGGCATGACACGCTAGGTCAGTACATTGAATGTACTTGCAAGCTCACAATTACCAGAAGCATTCAAGACAAACAACAGCATGGCAATTACAGGTTAAGCAGGAATTATCATGAGATCATCATAACATGAACATAATACCGCTAGAACAATATGAACATGGCGTGAACATATAAATCTGATGATACTAGCATGCAACATGATGACACTACATGCACCATTTATTCTGCTCGGGTTACCTCGTAACCATCACATGCATGACTTACCAACTTTGGACATTACACGATCATCTCAGGATCAAATCAAGCTTGGTATAAACAATACCGTAGTAATCATCAAATGACCAAAAGGAGCTTGATCCTTACCCACGATTCTCGCACAACATCATGAATATCCAACAACTCGGTATCCTCGATACCATGGTGATCATTCCGGCGATCACAACCATGACCAACACTTGGTCTCAAACAGTGATCTTTTCGGCAATCACAACCAACTTATCTCATCATCGAACCTGGGTTGTTATTAATCACATTATTATTATTACCGTTGACTCATAGTGTGACCGACACGAACCGGGCCCTTATCTGCGGGCGTGGCTACCGATAGATTTAATATACACTCTGCAGAGGTTAGTACACTGTACCCACACTACGGAACCCATGGCCTCGCACTCCCATTCGGGTGGACCAACGGCGTTCCGACAAAACAGATCTTCCATGACACTCTCCCGGCCACTCCGACCCACTCCCAACTCGGTTAGTCCTGGGTGGCCCCGTGTTTACCAACGACACAACGACCACCGTCGTGGCCAAAACGTCCCTCACGGGGACCGGATCCATAACAACAACAACGGGCACACAAGGTTATGTCTTCTTACCAGGCCAGGGTACGCATGCCCATAACCTTCCCTCATGGGAGGCACCGGTGAGAGGCACGACAATAGACCCAGTTAGGACCTTCCCATAAAGGTAAGTGTGGTTGCACTGGTCAGTTCGATATGGTGGCACCATGACTCAGCCAATAGTTGTTCAAGTTCAATTTAATCCAGTTAAACTTGAATGCAATATGCTGAGCCATGATAAAATAACATGATGCAATTACAATGCATGAACATGATATCAACATAAGCATGGCTGCAACATAACTATCCACCATATCCACAATGAATCATATCCAACTGAGCATAGTATAATGACGAGCATGAATATCACAAGTACAACACTACTCATAGAAACCTAGTATGACAACTAGCATGAACAATAAATATCATGCAATACATATCAACAATGCTACCATGTAATCATTTAACCAACTGGATGCAATGGGACATGCATAACGACGGCGCTCGGAACAGACGATAGTCATGCACCGAAGGCCATCACCAACATCAACATGTACTACTAGCAAGCATAAGCATATGAAAGGAACACTAGCAACTAGCAGGACATGATAACCAGGTGCATAACAACATAGCAAGCAAGTAAGCACTAACCCAGAAGCATTACCGAAACAACGATAACCATATTTTAAACAAGCAATCATATAATAAATATTCAAGTTGAAAACCATGGCTACTGCATGACTATCATGCAAGTGGGTATTGTGGCTTGCCTGGGGTGAAGAAGGCACTGGAAGGAGTGCGGTGAAGTGCTGAAAAGATTTGCCTTAAAGCAGTTCTCTCCCGGAGGGGCTGTTTACGTGCAAGGGCAAAAAGCTCATTTTCAGAATGCTAAAGCATAGTGAAAATTATACCAACAGAATGGGCTCGACGAAACAAAGACATGGGCTTTGGAATCACCTCATTTGGAGTTGTGGTTAAAAAGATATGAAGGGTTGAAGTTCAGGGACTTTTCTGCAAAAATATCAACACAAACAAGTCCTTGAGTGGATAAGGCAGAAGTGCAAAGTTAGAAATACGCTTTCTGTTTAAGAAAACCATTCTTGGCTGGAACAGAGAGGAACTCCGCTTTCAGTAAAGGAAAGCGTACTTTCGGTGAAGAGAGGATATCTGCGCTTTCGAAGGTGAAAACGATACTGGCGAGTCACGCCCACTTAATCCAATACCGAGGCGGGACTAGGGCATGTGACACTGACGTGCGGGTCCCACGAGGGTGGGGCCCTTCACTTATCCACGCTGGACCGGGAGGGGTCAACGCCGTGCGGCTGACTGGTGGGGCCTGCGGGACCCACGCGGTCACGGGAGGGGCCGAGCGGTTGTCGTCTTCTTCCCCGCGCGGCCACCAGAGGGTACGGGGCGGCGCGGCGCCTCCTCTTGGAGAAGCACCAGCGCCGGGGAGAGGCAGGGCGACGTTGGCTCGCGGGGACAGGGACACGGGCGGCGGACTCCGGCGAAGGGCCCAGCCAACTCCAGCCACCCCCGGACGAGCAGAGACCACCTACGTGTTCGTGGAGACGAGGCGGTCCCGTTCAGTGGTAGAATGAGCATCGGGGAGGAGTGGAGAGGAGGGGAGGCCATGGCGACGGAGGAAGCTACAGAGAGCTCGGGCGGTGGAGGTGCTCGGCGAAGCAAGGCGCTCCGGCGATGGTAAAGTGGGTGGGGCGAACCGCGGTGACGAGGGTAACGTGGTGGACAGCTCTGGAGGAGAGGGGAGGGGCTAGGTTTGCCGGAAACGAGAAGACCAGCGATGGCCGAGGCGAACTCCGGCGAAAAGAGGAGGGGGGCGAGGACTCCGGTGGGCTAGGGAGGCAAGTGAGGAGTGGATGAGCTGCGGGAGGGCTCGGGGCACGCTTATATAGCCGAGGGAAAGGCTCTGGAGCTCACAAGCGAGCTTGACCAGGGCTCTAATGGAGGTCAAAGGATTGGCATGGCACGGGCACTGTTCTAGTGGCGCATTGATGGCGAACCACGACGAGGCACCGTTGCAGGGTGACGCAGTCGAGCAAGGGCGAGCTCGAGGACACGAATGGAGGTCGAGACGAGGAGGGAGGAGACGAGCACAGTGGCCGGAACAAGCCAGAGCACGCGTTCAGCCATGACGCAAGCATGATCACCACTAGCACTGGCGCAAGCGGCACTCTTTGGCGTGGCCGACCATGTCTAGTAGATTTACCTTTGTGTCCTTAGTCAAAATGAGGAAATAAATTGGTCCAAGGGCAAAGAAGAGATTTTCACTTATTTCCAAAGTAAATCAGTAAGAAGGTGTTTGTAACTCTCTGTGGTTAAACCATCTAGGTAACATGGTAAAGAGTTTGTCTGTCGATGATCACACACTAAGGTGATTTTGATCACCAAATATCAGACTAAGAGGAGGAGTTTAGATGAGGGTTGCTGTAGAATGTGCAAAACTGGCCAGAATTAGGGATTTGGATGATACACTCACATACTTGATATCTATGAGCTGAAGTTTGGCATAGAGGGGTTATATGATGGTATGAATCCGCTGTTAAGATTTCATGCCATTTTAAAATACCAAAGTGGCACTTGCTTCACAAAGCTTCATTCTGGACAGAAACTTGCAAAAATTCTAGAGGAATAATGGCTTGATGAACCATGCCCAAAATGGGTGCAGGTAAGTTATATGGATAATAGAAGGCCTAGAAAAATTGGCATCCATAATGGAGCAAGATAAAATATACTTGCTTCACAAACTTAAATTTTGGACAGAATCAAAGAATTGAAGATGAGCTCACATGGAGGCATGACATGAGCTCTACTTTGGTGGAGGGCTATGATATGATGATATGAGGGATCATGCTAAATGGAAACTCATTTGGATATGACTACCTTGCACCTCCTTCACAAAGCTTCTTTCTGGATAGAAACTTTGAAAAATCATAATTAAACAATTACTAGGCAAATGAGGTTGCATTTTGGCATGTGGCAATTATATGTACAGGAAATGGTGTACAAGGAGTTTGAGGTCAATGGGGAAAAGGAAAATAGCACTTGCTTCACAATGTGCCATTTAGGGCAGAATAGCAAATGAATTATTTGAGCATGATGATAAACATCACAAATGAAATATTTTTTCATATTTGAGAAATATATCACCCAAAAAATTTATGAGAATTATTTGGGAATTTTAGGAGTGATGGAAATAAAGGTTGCTTCAAAACCTAGGGCAATTTGAGTTATTCCTTTAATAGAAAAGGAATATTCCCAATAAAAAGAATATTGGGATTTGGGCTAGGATGAAAATGACAGGGTCTAGGGAAGGATTTGGGTATGACAAGCCACTCTGGAAGCAAAGAAGAGGGCATCTTCTTCAGTTCCCAGACCACAAAGCCATAGAAAAAGGAAAACTCAAGCAAAAACCTGAGAAAAACAAAAGAAAAAGAAAGGGCCAAAAATCAGGCTGTCACAGGAATTCTTAAATATGATTAATTGAACTTTAATTTATCATGAACTTAGTACCTGATAGTATTTTGCTTGTCTATGTTGTTATAGATAGATGGCCCGTGATGTTGTTCCGTTGAATTTTAATGCGTTCCTTGAGAAAGCAAAGTTGAAAGATGATGGTAGCAATTACATGGACTGGGTCCGTAACTTGAGGATTATCCTCATTGCTGCACAGAAGAATTACGTCCTGGAAGCACCGCTGGGTGCCAAACCCGCTGCAGGAGCAACGGTAGATGTTATGAACGTCTGGCAGAGCAAAGCTGACGACTACTCGAAAGTTCAGTGTGCCATGCTTTACGGCTTAGAACCGGGACTTCAACGACGTTTTGAATGTCATGGAGCATATGAGATGTTCCAGGAGTTGAAGTTAATATTTCAAGCAAATGCCCGGATTGAGAGATATGAAGTCTCCAATAAGTTCTAGAGCTGCAAGATGGAGGAGAATAGTTCATCGGTGAGCATATACTCAAAATGTCGGGTATAACAATCACCGATTCAACCGGGAGTTAATCTTCCGGATGATAGTGTCATCGACAGAATTCTTCAATCACTGCCACCAAGCTACCAAAGGTTCACGATGAACTATAACATGCAAGGGATGGATAAGACAATTCCCGAGCTCTTCGCAATGCTAAAGGCTGCGGAGGTAGAAATCAAGAAGGAGCATCAAGTGTTGATGGTCAACAAGACCGCCAGTTTCAAGAAAAAGGGTAAAGGGAAGAAGAATGGGAACTTCAAGAAGAACAGCAAACAAGTTGCTGCTTAGGAGAAGAAACCCAAGTCTGGACCTAAGCCTGAGACTGAGTGCTTCTACTGCAAAGGTACTAGCCACTGGAAGCGGAACTGCCCCAAGTATTTAGTGGATAAGAAGGATGGCAAGGTGAACAAAGGTATATGTGATATACATGTTATTGATGTGTACCTTACTAAAGCTCGCAGTAGCACCTGGGTATTTGATACTGGTTTTGTTGCTAATATTTTCAACTCGAAACAGGGACTACGGATTAAGCAAAGATTGGCTAAGGACGAGGTGACGATGCGTGTGGGAAATGGTTCCAAAGTCGATGTGATCATCGTTGGCACACTACCTCTACATCTATCTTCAGGATTAGTTTTAGACCTGAATAATTGTTATTTGGTGCCAGCGTTGAGCATGAACATTATATCTGGATCTTGTTTGATGCGAGACGGTTATTCATTTAAATCTGAAAATAATGGTTGTTCTATTTATATGAGTAATATCTTTTATGGTCATGCACCCTTGAAGTGTGGTCTATTTTTAATGAATCTCGATAGTAGTGATACACATATTCATAATGTTGAAGCCAAAAGATGCAAAGTCGATAATGATAGTGCAACTTATTTGTGGCACTGCCATTTAGGTCATATTGGTGTAAAGCGCATGAAGAAAGTCCATTCTGATGGACTTTTGGAATCACTTGGTACTTGCGAGCAATGCCTCATGGGCAAGATGACTAAAACGCCGTTCTCCGGAACAATGGAGCGAGCAACAGATTTATTGGAAATCATACATACTGATGTATGTGGTCCGATGAATATTGAGGCTCGCGGCGGATATCGTTATTTTCTCACCTTCACAGATGATTTGAGCAGATATGGGTATATCTACTTAATGAAACATAAGTCTGAAACATTTGAAAAGTTCAAAGAATTTCAGAGTGAAGTGGAAAATCATCGTAACAAGAAAATAAAGTTTCTACGATCTGATCGTGGAGGAGAATATTTGAGTTACGAGTTTGGTCTTCATTTGAAAAAATGCGGAATAGTTGCGCAACTCACACCACACAGAACACCACAGCGTAATGGTGTGTCCAAACGTCGTAATCGTACTTTACTAGATATGGTGCGATCTATGATGTCTCTTACTGATTTACCGCTATCATTTTGGGGTTATGCTTTAGAGACGGCTGAATTCACATTAAATAGGGCACCATCTAAATCCGTTGAGACGACGCCTTATGAACTATGGTTTGGCAAGAAACCAAAGTTGTCGTTTCCTAAAGTTTGGGGCTGCGATGCTTATGTGAAAAAGCTTCAATCTGATAAGCTCGAACCCAAATCAAAGAAATGTGTCTTCATAGGATACCCAAAGGAGACTGTTGGGTACACCTTCTATCACAGATCTGAAGGCGAGACATTTGTTGCTAAGAATGGATCCTTTCTAGAGAGGGAGTTTCTCTCAAAAGAAGTGAGTGGGAGGAAAGTAGAACTTGATGAGGTAACTGTACCTGCTCCCTTATTGGAGAGTAGTTCATCACATAAACTAGTTCCTGTGACACCTACACCAATTAGTGAGGAAGCTAATGATGATGATCATGAAACTTCAGATCAAGTTACTACCGAACCTCGTAGGTCAACCAGAGTACGATCCGCACCAGAGTGGTACGGTAATCCTGTTCTAGAGATCATGTTACTTGACCATGACGAACCTACGAACTATGAGGAAGCGATGATGAGCCCAGACTCCGCAAAATGGCTTGATGCCATGAAAGCTGAGATGGGATCCATGTATGAGAACAAAGTGTGGACTTTGGTTGACTTGCCTGATGATCGGCAAGCCATCGAGAATAAATGGATCTTCAAGAAGAAGACTGACGCTAACTGTAATGTTACTGTTTTACAAAGCTCGACTTGTTGCAAAAGGTTTTCGACAAGTTCAAGGGGTTTACTACGATGAGACTTTCTCACCCGTAGCGATGCTTAAGTCCGTCCGAATCATGTTAGCAATTGACGCATTTTATGATTATGAAATTTGGCAAATGGATGGAAAGACTGCATTCCTGAATGGATTTCTGGAAGAAGAGTTGTATATGATCCAAAGGGTACTAACAAAGTATGCAAGCTTTAGCGATCCATCTATGGACTGGTGCAAGCATCTCAGAGTTGGAATAAACGTTTTGATAGTGTGATCAAAGCATATGGTTTTATACAGACTTTTGGAGAAGCCTGTATTTACAAGAAAGTGAGTGGGAGCTCTGTAGCATTTCTAATATTATATGTGGATGACATATTGTTGATTGGAAATGATATAGAATTTCTGGATAGCATAAAAGGATACTTGAATAAGAGTTTTTCAATGAAAGACCTCGGTGAAGCTGCTTATATATTGGGCATCAAGATCTATAGAGATAGATCAAGATGCTTAATTGGACTTTCACAAAGCACATACCTTGATTAAGTTTTGAAGAAGTTCAAAATGGATCAAGCAAAGAAAGGGTTCTTGCCTGTGTTACAAGGTGTGAAGTTGAGTAAGACTCAATGCCCGACCAATGCAGAAGATAGAGAGAAAATGAAAAGTGTTCCCTATGCTTCAGCCATAGGCTCTATCATGTATGCAATGCTGTGTACCAGACCTGATGTGTGCCTTGCTATTAGTTTAGCAGGGAAGTACCAAAGTAATCCAGGAGTGGATCACTGGACAGCGGTCAAGAACATCCTGAAATACCTGAAAAGGACTAAGGATATGGTTCTCGTTTATGGAGGTGACAAAGAGCTCATCGTAAATGGTTACGTCGATGCAAGCTTTGACACTAATCCGGATGATTCTAATCGCAAACCGGATACGTGTTTATATTGAACGGTGGAGCTGTCAGTTGGAGCAGTTCTAAACAAAGCATCATGGCAGGATCTACGCGTGAAGCGGAGTACATAGCTGCTTCGGAAGCAGCAAATGAAGGAGTCTGGATGAAGGAGTTCATATCCGATCTAGGTGTCATACCTAGTGCATCGGGTCCAATGAAAATCTTTTGTGACAATACTGGTGCAATTGCCTTGGCAAAGGAATCCAGATTTCACAAGAGAACCAAACACATCAAGAGACGCTTCAATTCCATCCGCGATCAAGTCCAGGTGGGAGACATAGAGATTTGCAAGATACATACGGATCTGAATGGTGCAGACCCGTTGTCTAAGACTGAAGGAAATATTCCCTAGAGGCAATAATAAAGTTATTATTTTTTCCTTATTCATGATAAATGTTTATTATTCATGCTAGAATTGTATTAACCGAAAATGCAATACATGTGTGAATACATAGACAAACAAAGTGTCACTAGTATGCCTCTACTTGACTAGCTTGTTGATCAAAGATGGTTATGTTTCCTCACCATGGACATGAGTTGTCATTTCATAAACGGGATCACATCATTAGGAGAATGATGTGATTGACTTGACCCATTCCGTTAGCTTAGCAATTGATCGTTTTAGTTTACTACTATTGCTTTCTTCATGACTTATACATGTTCCTATGACTATGAGATTATGCAACTCCCGATTACCGGAGGAACACTTTGTGTGCTACCAAATGTCACAATGTAACTGGGTGATTATAAAGGTGCTCTACAGGTGTCTCCGATGGTACTCGTTGAGTTGGCATAGACTGAGATTAGGATTTGTCACTGCGATTGTCGGAGAGCTATCTCTGGGCCCTCTAGGTAATGCACATCACTATAAGCCTTGCAAGCAATGCAACTAATGAGTTAGTTGCGGGATGATGCATTACAAAACGAGTAAAGAGACTTGCCTGTAATGAGATTGAGCTAGGTATTGAGATACCAACGATCAAATCTCGGGCAAGTAACATACCGATGACAAAGGGAACAACGTATGTTGTTATGCAGTTTGATCGATAAAGATCTTCGTAGAATATGTAGGAACCAATATGAGCATCCAGGTTCCGCTATTGGTTATTGACCGGAGACGTGTCTCGTTCATGTCTACATAGTTCTCGAACCCATAGGGTCCGCACGCTTAAATTTCTGTGACGATCAGTATTATGAGTTTATGTGATTTGATGTACCGAAGGTAGTTCGGAGTCCCGGATGTGATCACGGACATGCCGAGGAGTCTCGAAATGGTCTAGAGATAAAGATTGATATATTGGATGACTATATTCGGATACCAGAAATGTTCCAGGTGATTTCGGAGAAAACCGGACTGCCGGAGGTTACTGGAACCCCGGAGAAGTAACGGGCCACATGGGCCTTAGTGGAGAGAGAGAGGGCCGGCCAGGGCAGGCCGCGTGGAAAGGGGAGTCCTACTCCTACTAGGAGGAGGACTCCTCTTCCTGGCGTGTCCTGCAAGGGCCGGAGAGCCTCCCCCTTGCTCCTTTATATACGGGGGCAAGGGGGCACCCTAGAACACACAAGTTGATCATTGATCTTTCTTAGCCGTGTGCGGTGCCCCCCTCCACTATAATCCACCTCGGTCATATCATAGCGGTGCTTAGGCGAAGCCCTGCATCGATTGCTTCATCAACACCGTCACCACGTCGTCGTGCTGCGAAGCTCTTCCCCGAAGCTCTACTGGATCGTAACTTCGCGGGACGTCACTGAGCTGAACGTGTGCTGAATGCGGACGTGCCGTACATTCGGTACTGAGGATCGGTCGATCGTGAAGACGTACGACTACATCAACCGCGTTGTCATAACGCTTCCGCTTACGGCCTATGAGGGTACGTAGACAACACTCTCCCCTCTCGTTGCTATGCATCACCATGATCTTGCGTGTGCGTAGGAACTTTTTTGAAATTACTACGTTCCCCAAAAGCGCCGACCACCTACCACCACCGACCACCGCCCACCAATCACCACGTGCTGAGGCCGACTTCAGTCTGACCGCGGGATCCCATGATCCACAACGACCAGAGACGCACCACCCCCCGACCAAAGCTGCCGTCCATCCGCCGCAGGACCACCGTGACCACCACCACCGCAGCAACCCACGCCGCATCGCATCGCGCAGCATCCATATCGAAGGACGAGGTCGCACCAGACCCAATCGGAGCCACACGAGCGACAGCAGAGCAGACCAGCTCCCTCCACAGCACACCGCGCACTCCAGAGCAGCGCATCCACCACGCCCAGCCGCTGGTCGCCACGCCCGACGCGCGTCAGCTGTCTCCGTGCCCAGCCATCGATCTGCACCCCACGCGCACATCCGGACCTGAGCCGGCGCCACGCGCACGCGCGCCGTCCACGCCCAGGCCATGCCGGGAGCCTGGACCGAGGCCGCCGCCCCGTCGTCCCACCCGCTGTGCCTCACCATCCGCGCCCCGCGCTGCACGTGGATCTGGCGGAAACCAACCGAAACCGGCCGCCCCCGCCACCATAGCCTCACCTGAGAAGCCCGAGGCCACCGTGCGGCCAGCTGCCGGCCCGGCCTTGCGCAACGCGCCGGGCGATCTCGATCGAAGCGCCCAGCCGCGACCCCGTGAAGGGCGCCGCAGCAGAGAGAGCCCGCCGCCGCCAAAGACGCTGGCTTTGCTTCGACGCAGTATTCAGTGGCGGCGAGGGAGGAGGCACCGGTGGATGGAGATGCTAGACGGCGGGGTTGGGTCGCCGCCCGTGTCGCCTAAGCTAGGCGATGCGGGGGCCATGTGGGACTCTGCTAACCAGTCGGCATATACATGACAGAGTTGGGCTAGCTTCGATTGAACATAAGCTTATCCAACATCGTTTGATATGGTTTGGGTATATACATCGCATGCCTCCAAAAGCTCCAGTGTATTAAGGAAGTTAAAGCATGCTGATAATGTCAAAAGAGGTCACGGTAGACCAAACTTGACATGGAAGGAGTTTGTAAAGAGATATCTGTTGGACTGACATATCACCAAAGAACTAGCCATGTACAAGGGTGCGTGTAAGTTAGCTATCCACATGCCAGAATCATGAGTTGGTTTCTAAATCTTATGGGTTTTAGCTCTAGCCTACTCCAACTTGTTTGGGGCCGAAGGCTTTGTTGTTAAATTAACTTACACTACTGGAATTAGCTAATTGCCGTCTGCCAAGTCTTTGCCGTCCACTAGCTGACGACAAAGAAGGTCTTTGCCGTCCGCTTGCAGAAAACAGACGACAATGAACTGATTGATGGCAAAGAACGGTCTTTGCCATCTGCCTACTCTTTGCCGTCAGCTAGCGGACGGCAAAGAATCTTTGCCGTTAGCTAGCGGACGGCAAAGAGGGTGGTGTTCCCCACTAACGAGCTGATTAATCCAAACTTAACGCCCCCCTCTTTGCCGTCAGCTAGCGGACGGCAAAGAGGAAAAAAAGCTGACGGCAAAGGTTTGGCGGACGGCAAAGAACTAACCTACCTAACGGCGAGACCCACCCCGCCCTGGATCCATCTCTCTGTTTCTCGTCTCCTCCCCGAGCCACCACGCCACCGCCCGCCGCCGCCGCCCCCCCCCCCGCCGCCCACCACCACCGCCGCAGCCCCCCCCACCCCGCCGCCCCGCCACCCCCGCCACCCCACCACCGCCCGCCCGCCACCCACCCCCGCCCGCCACCGCCCCCCACCCCACCACCCCCCCGCCGCCGCCCCACCCTGCCTGTCGCCCCACCACCCCCGCCCACGCCTGTCGCCCACCACCCAAGCATCGCCGCCCCCACCACCCACCACCGCTGTCCGGTGAGTTATTTTTCTTTTTTGCTGTTTAATTGTTAGTGTTAGGTTTAGTGCTACATATATATGTGTTAGTGTTAGATTTAGTGCATGGGTTTTAGATAATTAGTCATATAATTAAAAGAAGTAGAAAAAGATGAAAAAAGAAGAAGAAGAAAAGAAGAATATGTAGAAGGGAAGAAGAAGAAGAAGAAGAAGAGGAAGAGGGGAGAAGAAGAAGAAGGAGAAGAAGAAAGTGTAGGAGAAGAAGAGGAGGGGAGAAGAAGAAGAAGAAGAAAGTGTAGGTGTAGGAGAAGACGAGGAGGTTAGAAGACGAGGAGGTTAGAAGAAGAAGAAGAATAAGAAGAAGAAGAAGAAGAAGAAGAAGAAGAAGAAGAAGAAGAAGAAGAAGAAGAAGAAGAAGAAGAAGAAGAAGAAGAAGAAGAAGAAGAAGAAGAAGAAGAAGAACAAGAAGAAAGTGTAGGTGTAGGAGAAGAAGAGGAGGGGAGAAGAAGAAGAAGAAAATAAGAAAATAAGAATATGTAGAAGGTGCTCTTTGGCCTTCCAGAGGCCGGCGGGGTCATATATTTGTGAATTATGAGTTAGGTTGTATATTTTTTGATTTTATTACGCAAAACATCATACATATTTGTGTTTATCGGGTGGATTCAAATGTGCAGTTTTTTCGTCGCTGCGAGGGTGTGGTGTTTGACGACCTCCCGTGCGTTCGACGAGCTCCGCCCCTGCGTTCGTTGGTGAGCACAAATGACATCTCCTCCTCCCCCTTCATTTGCTCTGTTCCGGTCTTCGTGCCGATGAAACTTGCTAGCTATAGGTGTCAATCATCAGTATGCGTAACCATTATGCGTCTCCTGTTCGAAAGGGTTACATCTATAAATATGCATGCATTTGCATATTTATAACCGTGATTCTTTCGAATTGTCCAACGCTATCCATGGACAACCCGCGTATGTGTAGATTGGGTTCGTTTTCCCATATGCTTTGCTCCGGATCCGACGCATAAATTTCGTCAGTGTATCCCCTATTGTTCTCCGGGTACACATCCTCTCTGTTTATTGCAGAGACGTGTATCAGGAGAACAGCGGGGAGGTGCTGCCGAAATTTTGCGTCGGATCCGGAGCATAGCATGGGAAAAGGAACCCAATCTACACATACTCTTGTGGGATTAGGACCTATCATTACCTATTAGAGTGTAGGTTGCATGGACGTAATAAAATTGACAAACTAGATCAACTGATGAATATATACATGGTGAATTATATATATATATATATATATATATATATATATATATAGAGAGAGAGAGAGAGAGAGAGAGAAAATGCATCCTACTACCGGGTGTAGTTACACCCATTTCTCATATACTACCATGTGGTAGTATATACTCTCTGTATTACTTATAGTATGTTCATATACTATATATAAGATACTCCAAAGCTTAATTATGTGAAAAATTGCATGTGAGCCCATGTTTTTATAATATTTGTGAAATACGTACATATTTATACGTAAAAAGGAGTATGCTCAAAATATACTACATACTACATAAAAATAATATATATACTACCTAAACATTTTACATACTACATACTACGCGTATATACTCTCGATATGATAGATACTACCTAGAACGTATGAAACAAAAGTGGGAGTAACTACACCGGTAGTAGGAAAAATTTGTATATATATATATATATATATATATATATGTATGTATGTATGTATGTATATATATATATATTTGTTGTGTGTCCAGTAGCTCTGAAAGTCAAGATGAGTGATCGTGCGTGGATGTACACCGGTCACACTGGTCAGAACAAATGGGGCACTGAATGGTTCACAAAAACCAAGGCGTTTGTGCAAGCCGCATTTGCAAATGGCCAGAGGAAAACCTGGTGCCCCTGTTCCCGGTGCGACAATTGGGAAAAGAGGACAGAGGCTGAAATGGGCAAACACCTCCAGAAGAGTGGTTTTACGCCCAATTATACGGTGTGGACATTTCATGGTGAGTCTGCCCAACGTGACCGAGCTGAGGTGGTTCGTCCTCGCACCGACGAGCATGGTACCGGGATGGAAAACATGGTGCAAGACTTGGATGATGCTCGGGATTCGGACGAGGGGATGGAGGAATCTGCAAAGGCCTTCAATGAAATGTTGGAGTCTTCAAAACGTCCGCTCCACGAGCACACTGAGCTTTGTCAATTGGATGCCATCTCATAAGTAATGGCTCTGAAGGCTCAGTTCAACTTGGGCAAAGAATGCTATGACGCAATTATGACAGTATTTGGACGCTTTCTACCCAAAGGCCATGTAATGCCTGCAAACCTGTACCAGTCAGACAAAATCCTCCGTGCACTGAAGATGTCCTATGAGAAGATACATGCATGTGAGAAAGGATGTGCCTTATTTAGGCTTGAATATGCGGACTTGAACTATTGTCCCATTTGCAAATCTTCCAGGTATGTTGTGGTAGAGAACGGTATGGATGAGAAGACGCAAACCAAAATCCCCGTTAGTGTTCTTCGGTATATGCCAATCGTACCAAGACTTCAACGTCTTTTCATGGTTGAAGAGACGGCCAGATAGATGACATGGCACAAAACGGGCAAAAGAACCGAACTAGATGCAGATGGGAATCTGATGATGGTACACACATCAGATGGTGTTGCGTGGAAGAAGTTTGATGAATTACATGATGACAAAGCGGTAGATCCGAGGCATCCTCGAGTCGGCGTAAGCACGGATGGGTTCAGTGTGTTTGGTCTAACGGCAACCCAATATAGTTGTTGGCCCATATTTGTCTTTCCACTCAATCTCCCCTCCCCCCCCCCCGGACAGATTATGCAAAGAAAGAACATTTTCCTGACGTTGATAATTCCAGGGCCCAACTAGCCGGGGGAAAATATGAATGTGTACATGCAGCCGCTTAAGGACGAATTGCAAGAAGCCTGGGATAATGGGTTCAAGACATACGACGCCTATAGCAAACAGAACTTCATAATGTGTGTCTGGTACATGTACTCGACGCATGACTTGCCGGTGTATGCGCTATTCGTTGGCTGGTGTGTGCATGGAAGATTCCCGTGCCCCACATGCAAGGGAGCTCTTGAGTTTCGTTGGCTTCAGGCCGGTCGCAAGTTTTCTTGCTTCGACATGCATAGACAGTTCCTGGATCCTCGCCATAAGTTCAGGAAAGACAAGAAGAACTTCATCACAGGTAGAGTTGTCAAAAACTCTGCACCACCTGCGTTGACATGCCAACAGACCCTGGATCAGTTAAACGCTCTCGAGCCAGATCCAGAGCGTCCAGGGTACTTCAGGGGGTATAATTCTAAACACGCCTGGACTCACAAGACATGCTTATGGGATCTGCCTTACTTCAAAGACCTCCTTTGCCCACACAACATCGATGTGATGCACACTGAGAAGAATATGACCGAGGCATGATGTCTACTACACAACCTTCTTCTTGTAGACGTTGTTGGGCCTCCAAGTGCAGAGGTTTGTAGGACAGTAGCAAATTTCCCTCAAGTGGATGACCTAAGGTTTATCAATCCGTGGGAGGTGTAGGATGAAGATGGTCTCTCTCAAACAATCCTGCAACCAAATAACAAAGAGTCTCTTGTGTCCCCAACACACCCAATACAATCGTAAATTGTATAGGTGCACTAGTTCGGCGAAGATATGGTGATACAAGTGCAATATGGATGGTAGATATGAGTATTTGTAATCTGAAAATATAAAAACAGCAAGGTAACTAATGATAAAAGTGAGCGTAAACGGTATTGCAATGATAGGAAACAAGGCCTAGGGTTCATACTTTCACTAGTGCAAGTTCTCTCAACAATAATAACATACATAGATCATATAACAATCCCTCAACATGCGACAAAGAGTCACCACAAAGCCACTAATAGCGGAGAACAAATGTAGAGATTATGGTAGGGTACGAAACCACCTCAAAGCTATTCTTTCGGATCAATCTATAAAAGAGTTCGTACTAGAATAACACCTTAAGACACAAATCAACCAAAACCCTAATGTCACCTAGATACTCCATTGTCACCTCAAGTATCCGTGGGCATGATTATACGATATGCATCACACAATCTCAGATTCATCCAACCAACATAAAAGTACTTCAAAGAGTGCCCCAAAGTTCCTACCGGAGAATCAAGAAAATGTGTGCCAACCCCTATGCATAGGTTCATGGGCGGAACCCGCAAGTTGGTCACCAAAACATACATCAAGTGTTCTCATAAAAGACTCAATCTGATAAGATAACTGCAAAGGGGAAACTCAATTCATTACAAGAGAGTAGAGGGGGAGAAGAAAATAGGATCCAACTATAATAGCAAAGCTCGCGATACATCAAGATCGTGCCAAATCAAGAACACGAGAGAGAGAGAGAGATCAAACACATAGCTACTGGTACATACCCTCAGCCCCGAGGGTGAACTACTCCCTCCTCGTCATGGAGAGCACCGGGATGATGAAGATGGCCACCGGTGAGGGTTCCACCCTCCGGCAGGGTGCCGGAACAGGGCTCCCGAGAGGTTTTTGGTGGCTACAGAGGCTTGCGGCGGCGGAACTCCCGATGTATCTTCTGTTCTGGAAGTTTTACGATACGTAGGTATATATGGGTGCAGGGGGTACGTCGGTGGAGCTTTGAGGGCCCCACGAGGCAGGGGCGCGCCTAGGGGTGGCGCGCCCCACCCTCGTGGCCAGCTCCGTATCTTCCGACGAGAGCCCAAGCCTATCCGGTGGCTTTCCTTCCAAAAATAACTTCTCCGATTGATTTCGCACCGTTTGACTCCGTTTGATATTCCTTTTCTTCAAACACTGAAATAGGCATAAAACAACAAATCTGGGCTGGGCCTCCGGTTAATAGGTTAGTCCCAAAAATAATATAAAAGTGGATAATAAAGCCCAATTTTGCCTAAAACAGTAGATAATATAGCATGGAGCAATCAAAAATTATAGATACGTTGGAGACGTATCAAGCATCCCCAAGCTTAATTCCTGCTCGTCCTCGAGTAGGTAAATGGGAAAAAGATAATTTTTGATGTGGAATGCTACTCGGCATAATTTCAATGTAATTGTTCTTAATTTTGGTATGAATATTCAGATCCAAAAGATTCAAGACAAAAGTTCATATTGACATAAAAAATAATAATACTTCAAGCATACTAACAAAGCAATTATGTCTTCTCAAAATAACATGGCCAAAGAAAGTTATCCCTACAAAATCATATAGTCTGGATATGCTCTATCTTCACCACACAAAAGTATTTAAATCATGCACAACCCCGATGACAAGCCAAGCAATTGTTTCATACATTAACATTTTCAAAACTTTTTCGATCTTCATACAATACATGAGCGTGAGCCATGGATATAGCACTATATGTGTAATAGAATGGTGGTTGTGGAGAAGACAAAAGGAGGGAAGATAGTCTCACATCAACTAGGCGTATCAACGGGCTATGGAGATGCCCATCAATAGATATCAATGTGAGTGAGTAGGGATTGCCATGCAACGGATGCACTAGAGCTATAAGCATATGAAAGCTCAACAAAAGAAACTAAGTGGGTGTGCATCCAACTCGCTTGCTCACGAAGACCTAGGGCATTTTGAGGAAGCCCATCATTGGAATATACAAGCCAAGTTCTAAAATGAAAAATTCCCACTAGTATATGAAAGTGACAAAATGAGAGACTCTCTATCATGAAGATCATGGTGCTACTTTGAAGCACAAGTGTGGTACAAGGATAGTAACATTGTCCCTTCTCTATTTTTCTCTCATTTTTTATTTTTTTATTTGGGCCTTTTCTCTTTTTTTATGGCCTCTTTTTTTCTTTATTTTATTTTTTTCGTCCGGAGTCTCATCCCGACTTATGGGGGAACCATAGTCTCCATCATCCTTTCCTCACTGGGACAATGCTCTAATAGTGATGATCATCACACTTTTATTTTTCTTACAACTCAACAATTACAACTCGATTCTTAGAACAAAGTATGACTCTATATGAATACCTCCGGCGGTGTACCGGGATGTGCAATGACTCATGAGCGACATGTATGAAAGAATTATGAACGGTGGCTTTGCCACAAATACGATGTCAACTACATGATTATGCAAAGCAATATGACAATGATGGAGCGTGTCATAATAAACGGAACAATGGTAAGTTGCATGGCAATATATCTCGGAATGGCTATGGAAATGCCATGATAGGTAGGTATGGTGGCCGTTTTGAGGAAGGATATGGTGGGTGTATGATACCGGCGAAAAGTGCGCGGTATTAGAGAGGCTAGCAAAGGTGGAAGGATGGGAAAAAGTGCGTATAATCCATGGACTCAACATTAGTCATAAAGAACTCACATACTTATTGCAAAAATCTACAAGTTATCAAAGCAAAGTATTACGCGCATGCTCCTAGGGGGATAGATTGGTAGGAAAAGACCATCGCTCGTCCCCGACCGCCACTCATAAGGAAGATAATCAATAAATAAATCATGCTCTGAGTTCATCACATAACGGTTCACCATACGTGCATGGTACGGGAATCACAAACTTCAACACAAGTATTTCTCAAATTCACAACTACTCAACTAGCATGACTCTAATATCACCATCTTCATATCTCAAAACAATTATCAAGGATCAACTTCTCTTAGTATTCAACACACTCATAAGAAAGTTTTTACTATTTTTTAATACCTAGCATATTAAGATTATTTAAGCAAATTACCATGCTATTTAAGACTCTCAAAATAATATAAGTGAAACATGAGAGTTCATCTATTTCTTCAAAATAAAACCACCACCGTGCTCTGAAAGATATAAGTGAAGTACTAGAGCAAAAGACAAACTACTTCGAAAGATATAAGTGAAGATCAATGAGTAGTCGAATATTTATACAACTATGTGAAGACTCTCCCATTTAATAATTTCATATCTTGGTACTTTATTCAAACAGCAAGCAAAGCTAAAGAAAATGACATTGCAAGGATAGCACAACTCATGTGAAGAAGCAAAAACTTAGGCTCCACCGATACTAACCGATAGTTGTTGAAGAAGAAAGGTGGGACGCCAACAGGGGCATCCCCAAGCTTAGATGCTTGAGACTTCTTGAAATATTATCTTGGTGTGCCTTGGGAATCCCCAAGCTTGAACTTTTGTGTCTCCTTAATTTCTCTCATATCATGGTTTCTCTTTTTATCAAAAGCTTCATTCACAACAAACTCAACAAGAACTCGTGAGATAGGTTAGTATAAACCAATGCAAAACCTTATCATTTCCTACTGTAACAAATAACTAAAATTATTATTCAACATTGCATACTAAATGCCTCTGCATAATTAATACTCCTATCCTCAAATAGAATCATTAAACAAGCAAACATATGCAAACAATGCAAACATAACAGCAATCTGCCAAAACAGTATAGTCTGTGAAGAATGCAAGAGTATCAATACTTCCATAACTCCAAAAATTATGAACTAAAATTCCCACTGTAATAAATTTATCATAGCTCAATATTCAAAAAGATTCAACATTATACCACTCTCTGAATTTTGTAGGGAATTTTTGCAACAGCGGTAAACTTTCTGTTTTCAAACAGCAACATGTATACTAGCAAAATAAGCATGGCAAAGGCTATCCTTGAATTTTTATTGAAACTAAAGATGCAAAACATTATTCTAACTAACACCAAGCAAAGCTAAATAAAATAAAATGATGCTCCAAGCAAAACACATATCATGTGGTGAATAAAAATATAGCTCCAAGTAAAGTTACCGATGAACGAAGACGAAAGAGGGGATGCCATCCGGGGCATCCCCAAGCTTAGGCTCTTGCCACTCCTTATTCCATAGTCCATCGAATCTTTACCCAAAACTTGAAAACTTCACAACACAAAACTTAACAGAAAACTCGTGAGCTCCGTTAGCGAAAGAAAACAAAACACCACTTCAAGGTATTGTAATGAACTCATTCTTTATTTATATTGGTATTAAACCTACTGTATTCCAACTTCTCTATGGTTTATAAACTATTTTACTAGCCATAGAGTCATCAAAATAAGCAAACAACACAATGAAAACAGAATCTGTCAAAAACAGAACAGTCTGTAGTAATCTGAAACTAAAGCAAACTTATGGAAATCCAAAAATTCTAAAATAAATTGGTGGACCTGAGAAATTTGTCTAGTAATCATCTTCAAAAAGAATCAACTAAATAGCACTCTCCAGTAAAAAGTTGAAGCTAATCTCGTGAGCGCTAAAGTTTCTGTTTTTTATAGCATGATCATAAAGACTTCACCCAAGTCTTCCCAAAGGTTCTACTTGGCACAAACACTAATTAAAACATGAAAACACATCTAACCAGAAGCTAGATGAATTATTTATTCCTAAACAGAACCAAAAAGCAAGAAATTAAAATAAAATTGGGTTGCCTCCCAACAAGTGCTATCGTTTAACGGCCCTAGCTAGGCATGATGATTTCAATGATGCTCACATAAGAGATAAGAATTGAAACATAAAGAGATCATCATGAAGAATATGACTAGCACATTTAAGTCTAACCCACTTCCTATGCATAGGGATTTTGTGAACAAACAACTTATGGGAACAAGAATCATCTTGCATAGGAAGGTAAAACAAGCATAACTTCAAAACTTTATGCACATAGAGAGGAAACTTGATACTATTGCAATATGTAGAAGCATATGATCCTCTCTCATAATAATTTACAGTAGCATCATGAATGAATTCAACAATATAACCAGCACCTAAAGCATTCTTTTCATGATCTACAAGCATAGACATTTTATTACTCTCCACATAAGCAAAATTATTCTCATGAATAATAGTGGGAGCAAACTCAACTAAATAGCTATCATGTGATTGAAAATTAAGATAAAGATGACAAGTTTCATGGTTATCATTATTCTTTATAGCATACGTGTCATCACAATAATCATCATAGATAAGAGGCATGCTTTCATCATAGTAAATTTGCTCATCAAAGCTTGGGGGACAAAAAATATCATCTTCATCAAACATAGCTTCCCCAAGCTTGTGGCTTTGCATATAATTAGCATCATGGATATTCAAGGAATTCATACTAACAACATTGCAATCATGCTCATCATTCACATATTTCATGCCAAGCATTCTATGTAATTCTTCTTCGAGCACTTTGGCACAATTTTCCTTTCCATCATACTCACGAAAGATATTAAAAAGATGAAGCGTAAGAGATAAACTCAATTCCATTTTTTTGTAGTTTTATTTTATAAACTAGACTAGTGCTAAAACAAGAAACAAAAAGATTCGATTGCAAGATCTAAAGATATACCTTCAAGCACTAACCTCCCGGCAATGGCCGCCAGAAAAGAGCTTGATGTCTACTACACAACCTTCTTCTTGTAGACGTTGTTGGGCCTCCAAGTGCAGAGGTTTGTAGGACAGTAGCAAATTTCCCTCAAGTGGATGACCTAAGGTTTATCAATCCGTGGGAGGTGTAGGATGAAGATGGTCTCTCTCAAACAACCCTGCAACCAAATAACAAAGAGTCTCTTGTGTCCCCAACACACCAAATACAATGGTAAATTATATAGGTGCACTAGTTCGGCGAAGAGATGGTGATACAGGTGCAATATGGATGGTAGATATGAGTATTTGTAATCTGAAAATATAAAAACAGCAAGGTAACTAATGATAAAAGTGAGCGTAAACGGAATTGCAATGATAGGAAACAAGGCCTAGGGTTCATACTTTCACTGGTGCAAGTTCTCTCAACAATAATAACATAGATAGATCATATAACAATCCCTCAACATGCGACAAAGAGTCACTCCAAAGCCACTAATAGCGGAGAACAAACGTAGAGATTATGGTAGGGTACGAAACCACCTCAAAGCTATTCTTTCGGATCAATCTATAAAAGAGTTCGTACTAGAATAACACCTTAAGACACAAATCAACCAAAACCCTAATGTCACCTAGATACTCCATTGTCACCTCCAGTATCCGTGGGCATGATTATATGATATGCATCACACAATCTCAGATTCATCCAACCAACATAAAAGTACTTCAAAGAGTGCCCCAAAGTTCCTACCGGAGAGTCAAGAAAACGTGTGCCAACCCCTATGCATAGGTTCATGGGCGGAACCCGCAAGTTGGTCACCAAAACATACATCAAGTGGCACGTGATGTCCCATTGTCACCACAGATAAACACGGCAAGACATACATCAAGTGTTCTCATAAAAGACTCAATCCGATAAGATAACTTCAAAGGGGAAACTCAATTCATTAAAAGAGAGTAGAGGGGGAGAAGAAACATAGGGTCCAACTATAATAGCAAAGCTCGCGATACATCAAGATCGTGCCAAATCAAGAACACGAGAGAGAGAGAGAGAGAGAGAGAGAGAGAGAGAGAGAGAGAGAGAGAGAGAGAGAGAGAGATCAAACACATAGCTCTTGGTACATACCCTCAGCCCGAGGGTGAACTACTCCCTCCTCGTCATGGAGAGCGCCGGGATGATGAAGATGGCCACCGGTGAGGGTTCCCCCGCGGGTGTCTTGGAACAGGCACCCGAGAGGTTTTGGTGGCTACAGAGGCTTGCTGCGGCGGAACTCCCGATCTATCTTCTGTTCTGGAAGTTTTACGATACGTAGGTATATATGGGTGCAGGGGGTACGCAGTGGAGCTTCGGGGGCCCCACGAGGCAGGGGGCGCGCCCTAGGGGGGTGGGCATGCCCCCCACCCTCGTGTCCAGCTCCCGTATCTTCTGACGTAGAGCCCAAGCCTATCCGGTGGCTTTCCTTCCAAAAATAACTTCTCTAGTTGATTTCGTTCCGTTTTGACTCTGTTTGATATTCCTTTTCTTCGAAACACTGAAATAGGCATAAAACAGCAAATCTGGGCTGGGCCTTTGGTTAATAGGTTAGTCCCAAAAATAATATAAAAGTGGATAATAAAGCCCAATATTGCCTAAAACAGTAGATAATATAGCATGAGTGGGTAATCAAAAACTTCTATTTCCTTTGAACTGCTCTTATTCCTGGATATTTCATACAGTCGATACATCACCATATTCTCGTATGGAGCGGTAATACCAAAGGATTATGCTGAAGAGTATGAGCTTCTAGCAAAGCAAGGAGGCGGCTACCCCGGTTTCATCTCTTGGCTCAAACAAACGGTAATTCCTATTAGACCATTTCATTTCATTCGCTAATTTCTTCCTAATGCAACAATGCTTTCGTATTAAACTTGTAGGCTAATTCAGAGTCTATGGACGCCGAATTGAGACAAGTCGCTAATTCTTTTGACTATAAGGTCCGTTCATTGACAAATACGGCATCAACGGGTATCGCTTTCGTACCTATGGCAAAGAGCTATCTATGGCCGACCGAAAGTCTACAAATTGTTGTGTATCTGCTATCGGTGAAGGAGGTACCGAGTATTATGGGAGAGTTGAAGCAATTTATGAACTTCTATTCTATGGTGACAACCCACCGATGTCGTACTCTTCAAATGTTATTTGTTTCAGCCGAAGGAGACTAGAAGGACTCATGAACATATAGGGCTAGTTGAAATCAAACAAATCACCCATTTAGATGTTCCTGATGCCTATATTACGGCTCAACAGGCGACCCAAGTATTCTATCTACCGTGGGCCTGCCAAACTAATCCAAATCCAAAAGGTTGGGATGTCGTTTATGAAGTGCCGCCACGTGCTAGACTATCTCCCCAAAAGGAAGAGGATTATGAACCTCACATTAACCCAGACACATATGAAGGAGAATTCTTCCAAGAGACACGTCTTTCCAAAAAACGTTTCAAGAACCGATATACTTCACCCCAAAACATTGAAGTAGACATCGTAAGTGAATCCGGCATCACCCTAGAGGAGGAACAAGAAGAGCCGGAGCAAGAAGAGGTTACTGCTGCGGATGACCTGTCAATGCTTGACCGATTACGTCAAGGTGGTCTTCCACATTTTGATGCCGCTGAACCCTATGAGCACGTCATTGATGATAGTGATGATGATGATTATGCATTTATTGATGATAGTGATCGAGATTATTAGTAGCCCGCTCCTACACCTCCATGATCATGGTAAGTTTCTCTAGTGTTTTGCTTAACAAATGCATAAAGACCTAGACTTAGCTTTATTTCCTGCAAAATGACTTAATAAGCTTACTAACCTCCAAAACCATCCATTTTACCGAAGTTAGCTTACTTATGACAGAAATGGCATAATTAGCTTAGTTAGCTCACAAACGATCCATTTTACCCAAGTTAGCTCTAAAATGACCCATTTTACCTAGGTTAGCTCCAAAATGACCCATCTTACCTAGGTTAGCTCTAAAATGATGCATCATACCTAGGTTAGCTCATAAACGATCCATTTCAACTAAGTTAGCTCATAAATGATCCATTTCACCTTAGTTAGCTCATTAACGATCCATTTCACCTTAGTTAGCTCATAAGCGATCCATTTCACCTTAGTTAGCTCATAAACGATCCATTTCACCTTAGTTAGCTCATAAACGATCCATTTCACCTTAGTTAGCTCATAAACGATCCATTTCACCTAAGTTAGCTCATAAACGACCCATTTCACCTAAGTTAGCTCATAAACGATCCATTTCACCTAGGTTAGCTCTAAAATTATTCATTTCACCTTAGTTAGCTCATAACAATCCATTTCACCTTAGTTAGCTCATAAACAATCCATTTCACCTTAGTTAGCTCATAAACGATCAATTTCACCTTAGTTAGCTCATAAACGATCCATTTCACCTTAGTTAGCTCATAAATGATCCATTTCACTTAAGTTAGCTCTAAAATGATCCACTTCACCTTAGTTAGTAAACGATCCATTTCACCTAGGTTAGCTCTAAGATGATCCATTTCACCTTAGTTAGCTCATAAACGATCCATTTCACCTAAGTTAGCTCATAAATGATCCATTTCACCTAGGTTAGCTCATAAATGACATATACTTCTTCTTCTAGTCACCTTTTTCTAACTTTCTTATTTGCCATTTTGCAGATCTCATTCACTTCATGGAAGTTAGCTTGCTATGATGGAGTGCTTGTTTTTTCTTTCATTCTCTTCTAGTATTCTTAGCTTGCTATGATGGAACAATGTGTATGTGCAACTTGCTATGTATGAATGGATGGAACTATATATGTATGTACGATGAAACTTATGTGCTGGATATGTCATATGTTTGCTATGAAATAACCCTGTGAAATATATCGATATATGTCATATATATTTGCTGTGAAAATTGTTGGATTAAAAAAAACAGAAAAAGAGCCAATGCAGGCTCTTTGCCGTCAGCCACCGATGGCAATGGGCTCTTTGCCGTCCGCGATAGACGGCAAAGAAGCCATGTGGCAGCCGACTGTGCTTCTTGGGAGCTGACCCATTTGGTCAGTTTGCCTACAGTGGCGGACGGCAAAGCCTTTGGCTACAGCGGCGGACGGCAAAGACTTGCTGGAAAGTGACATCCAACTGACGTCATCAGGCAGACGGCAAAGGCCTGATGATATTAGCCGTCAGCCGCAGACGGCAAACACTGCCGTTAGCCACCCAATGGACTAACGAATTTATTGTCGTCAGGTTTCTTTGCCTTCCGCCGCGGATGGCAAAGGCCCCTTTGCTGTCCGCTTCCGAAAGCAGGCGGCAAAGAAGCTCTTTACCGATCCTTTCTTTGCCGGTGCATTTTGTCGTCCGCGGCAGACGGCAAAGGCCTTTGCCGTCCGCCGTCCGTGCCTTTGCCGTCCGCCTTGGAGGACGACAAATTAGCTGATTCCTGTAGTGTTAGGAGAACTGATCAAATGTAGATGTTAAATTAAATCTGTTAAACATTTTATAGTACATGAAACTCAAGTTAATTGAATTTCAAATTTTAATTTAAGATCATAAACTTAAGAGATCTCTAAACTTCAATAGCGTAATTTAATTAGAATATAGTCTCGAAGAGTTGGAGAAGCGTAATTTAATTAGAATATAGTCTAGAAGAGTTGGAGAATATGACAATGGTCTTAGGAGGATCCGACATCAAATGAGTATGACAATGGTCTTCGGAGGATCCGACATCAAATGAGGCAAAACGTGAAATAAACTTCTTAAATCGGGAAACTAGGGGCAATTTTACTAAAATAGGATAGTAGTTATCACTCGAGCACAAATATGGTGTAAAAACAGGAAATTTACTCAAACTTTGAATACTCCCACATCAAGTTTTGGTGGTAGCAAGTGATCATCTTTATCTAGCGCTTACACCTATGTGCATAAAACCAAGCATATCTAATTCTCCACGACCTTACATCGAATTTGTGTTAAGGTCACTCATACAAGAAAACTTGAGCTTAGCTATAGGCTTCTCGGCAGTAGCGGAGCTAGGTTCAGCCTATGTCCGAGGCAAGCAGTGCAACTACAGTAAGCTACAGTGTCGTTTTTGCTAAAGTATGCTACAGTTAACAAAGAACAAATTCACCACGCCCCAGGCCAAGGCCATGGCTGCCTGGGGCCTAGAACCGCCTCTGCTTCTCGGTGAATGCGCTGACATTGGTGAAGAGGAATAATACTCTATCAACATGTGCATACATAGTATGCGACGACTATTGAGTGGTTGTGGATAATTGGACCTAAATTCATCATGATAAATACTTAGCCGCAAATTCAGCAATATTCTTGTCGGAACTCCCTCCTTCTTGCATTGCCTCTTTGGCCATCCTCATCCATTTTGTCGCATTTTTGCGGTATTCAACCTTTCCCTCCCCATCAATCACCTTCCTGATGCACCTCTCTACCTCCTCCCTTATCACCAAGCCTTTGTCATCTGTCCGCATCCGCACGCCGGTCCCCCATGCACTCTCCACATACTTTGCCGTGGTTGGCTGGTCGGCCGACCTCGGCATCGCCACCATTGGCACGCCAGCAACAAGTGCCTCTGTCGTTGAGTTCCATCCACAATGAGTCAAGAAACAACCTGCACATCCAAAGTAGGCAATATTATTGGCGAAACAATCAGATAACTAGTAGTATTTGTTTAGATCTACTTTATCAAAGATTGACAATTTCATACCTATGGCCTTATGCGCGAGAACCTCAAGCTGGGGACACCAAGGCACAATTAATCCATTTTCCTTGCACCTGCCATGGAGCTCTTCAGATATCTTCCGTGCCTCGTTGGACCTCACGACCCAGAGAAATGGCTTGCCGGAATCGCAGAGCCCATTTCCAAGCTCGTCAAGCTCACCGGCGTCGAGGCTGTAGACCGTCCCATAAGACGCGAGGACTACTGAGCAAGGAGGCTGACGATCCAGCCATGCCATGCACGGCGCGGCGCTGCTGAAGAAGTTGACGCCGTAGGCCTTGTTCGACGGCAGGCGGCCGTCGTCGAGGAAGAAGGACGGCAGCGTCGGGCCGACTGTCTTGGCGCGCCATCTGGACTCCATATACTCCGCCTCCTGCGGTTCGAGGTCACGGAAGGAGTTGACGAGCACGTCGCCGGCGTCCTCTAGTCCCTCGAACTGCCGGATCGACACGTCGAGGTACTTGGGGTACAGCCCCGGCGACACCACGAACGGCGACAGGTCCTCCGGGCCGAGGTCCACGCTCACCGCGCCCCGGTGACGCAGCGCGCTCCCGTCCGCCATCGGCAGCGGCGCGCGCCCCGCCCACGCCTCCCCGTAGATCAGGTCCACGGCGCACGACTGCGACATGAACGCGGCGGTCGGCACGCCGGCGGCCCGCGCCACAAGCGGCGCCCACGCCATGTGCGGGTCGTAGACCATCACGGACGGCGTCCTCCCGGCGCGCGCCTCGGCGGCGATGACCTGCGCCAGCGTCTCGGACCCCACGGCCTCGGCCCTGCGGCAGTACTCGACGGGGTCCGGGCAGGAGGCCATGCCGCCGTCGTCAAACCCGTCTGAGAAGGCGGCCACGCGGAAGGGGTCGCCGGGAGGCGGGCCCGTGGAGAGCACGTACCGCGTGGCGACGAGCGTGGGGCGCAGGCCGTGGTACGCGAGGCGCCGGCCGAGCTGGAGCATCGGGTTCATGTGGCCCTGCGCCGGCAGCGGCACCAGCAGGACGTGCACACCGCCGCGCTCATCGCCGGACGACGAGGTCGCGCTGTCCATGTCTCTGTTTTCTCGGCTTTGGATGTTCCAGTGAAGGGAGTGAGTGTATGATGAAAGTGTTTGGCAAATAAGTGTATATATAGGGGCGCTGCAGGATTCGAGTAGAGTGGCGGCCAAGTAAGATAAGTAGTGATGGGAAGCTTCTCTGAGCATGGCTATGACCTACCAAGTCACTTTACCCTTTAGTTAATCAAGTTGACAGGGAAGGTGCTCATGTAGTTTCCCCATGCCACGACTTAAGTTTCTTTAAAATGAAGATGCAGGAAGCGTCTGGCTTTAAATTAATATAATGCCCATAATAAGATGAGTAAATCACATAGTTCACAAGGTTATAGGCAAACATAAAACACGAGTTCAGGCCGAAATACATAGGAAGGAGCACGCAGGCATAACAGCAGCAACAAAAGGGACTATGCATTCGAAGAAGATAATCAAGTCACTTTTACGCTTAGTTGACAGCCACACGGAAGGTGCTCATGTAGATTCAACATTCCAAGACTTCCCTCTCCGGTCACAATTATTTTTTTCTCTCTCTTCTTTGTCATGTTTCTCTTGTTGATATTTTGTTGGAATGGGATCTAGTCTGGCAGAGATGACAGGGATATTGGGACGAGAGAAGGCGACGCTCCCGCCGGTTGCTCACAAAAAATAATACTTGGAGGAGAGAAGATATTTGTCTCTCAAGCTGTAGTCAGTTTTCCATTTCAAAAGATGGACAAATTTATATCCGCAAAAAAAGAAGATGGACAAATTTATAAGACTAATCTTTTGTATAATCTAATTTGGAGGTAAACAGGGTAGAAATAATTACTTAAGATTTTTCAAGATCATTTGCGGTAGTTAATTTCTACTAATATTTTGGGATTGGCGATGAAGCGTTTGACTTGATCGTGACATGGGTCTAACCGTGGAATAAGCTTATTAGATTCAAGCTTCAATGTTAATCAGGGTAAATATATGGAATAAATTGTTTGCAGAGAACAGACTGTGATTAACAATTGAATGTCCCGAAAATACGGTAAATTTTGCTAGCTCGTATTGCACATCTTCTAGACAAGTATATTGTGCAAGTTGAGGTGACAAGGTTTTTTTTGCGGGAATCTAATTTATTCATCAACTGTCAAGGTAGATCCAGGTCGGTAACCACCTAGCGACAACTACATGCATCGGAGCAAACCAAAGACACGCAATCATCATTAATGCTATCTCGTCGGAGGCGGACAACTTATTATAGTAGACAGCTGGGAATAAATTATAACAGATAAACTACAAATGTGTCCATATCTCCCTGCATTTTTGGAGAACATGATCAATTATTCTCTGTTCCTTTCATGGGAAGATAGGATTTTTTTTCCGACAAAGAGTGGATTTTTTGTTTAAAATGTAACATTAAAGGGATACAAACATAAAAAGCACACAACCAGGCTCTGTATAGATAAGATGGACATAATTAACACCAATTCACACACGCAGAAAACCACACTAGCAACTAGCAAAATCAAATAAGATCGTAGCTATGCCATGGTGAAGAAAAGATAAAAAAACAAGCGATCAAAACGGTGATCAACAATCTACAAAAACAACCACATCAGCACTAACCATCTCTTGACATCACCTGTACTACGAGAAGATTCTCCAACAACAATGCCTAAAGAGAGGGAACGGTGCTCACGCGCCATCGTCGCTGAATCCAACCACCGCCGAAGAACAAGTCCGAACAAATCTGAGCAATGTCTTAGGTAACTGAAACCAGAACCTAGTGCGCACTATTGGCGTAGAATTGTTGGATCGATAGTGGTTAGGGATGCAAGAAAAGCTCGAGGCTCATGAGCCACTTGAGATCGACTCGTTTTTTGACTCGACTCGAAAAGAAACGAGCTGAGTACAAACACTTTCTGTGGCTCGGTCGAGAAACGAGCCGATCTTGAGTCAATACTTGCTCGCTCGATTTTAGCTCGATAGCTCGGCATAATATCATTATGTTAAATGATCATGCCATATATTAAATGAAAATATGATAATTTATTATCATTTATCTTGTGTAGGATTTATCTCCATTTTATTTACAAGCAAATATGGTATGTCGGGCCATGTGTTCAATATTCCGTTGTTTCTTACAAAGGTTCCCAGCATATGCACCTTTGTTTTTCTTTTCATTCATTGATGAAGCCCACAATATGCAGTTTGTCCAAGAGAAGATGAGCTCTCCCGAGCGCAAAGAAATGGCCGTACCTTTAATTGGAGTAAGCCTTTTTTCACTTTCACGTCATCTAGTTGGAATGAAAGTCGTAGATTTTATAATTTTTATCGTCTCATTTAGCTCGAAGCTAACTCGAGATCGACGCAAGATCGTTACAAATTATGCACGAGTCATGTTCTACATCTCGATCTTGAGCTTCACTCGGTTTGAGTTCGCTTAAATTTTAATACGATTTGAGCTGAGCCAAGTCCAACTCGCACCGTTTGCAGCCCTACTAGCGGTGAGCTACATTGCATTTTAAACCAGTAGTATCTGAAATTTGGGTGTCACTGTTGGTGTAGGACCAGTGTCATCGCATACTCACCGCACTAGAGCTGATGGCGACGGGGTGGAGGTGGAGCGCAACTTCTTCTGCTCAAGTGTTTCCGAGTGATTGGGGCAGTACTGCGCGCCGGCCCAATAGTTGGGCCGGTCATGCCCCAGCCGCTTGATGCAGCAAGCCTCAACCGTCCGATCTACGCGTTGACTTCTCACAATCTTTTTCTATCTCTCCGTACACAGCGCGAGCACTACCCCACGTCGACTGGACGTCCTCCCGGCCGTCGGCCACCACCCGCTCACCTGGACTTCCTTCCTCCGCCGCCCCACGCTGCTGGATACGCTCGCTGTCCTCGTCACCGTCGGTCACCGCCAGTTGCCGTTGCAGCGTCTGTCCTCGCCGGTCTAGCACTAAGCCGTCGCTCCCGTAGCAAAAACGACGCCGTCTTGAAGTACGTCGACGGCCTTTGTCGTTGCAGCACCTAGCAGCCGCCGTCGTAGCACATCCGTCGCTGCACTCTCGTGCTGCCGGCCTCAGCTCTCAACGTCGCTGCTCGCACCATTGGTGCGCCAGTTGAAGCTTTTCTTCATACCGGTTGAAGCTTTGTTTCATGCTGGTTGAAGCTTTTTCGCAGATTGAAGCTTTCCACCGTGTTGATTGAAGCAGTTTCCATCTACGATCGAAGCTTGTTCTGTAAAGGTTGCAACTATTTTCGTCTTACAGAGTCTGGCCGAAACTTTGTATATCTTTCGGTTGAATCTTTTTTCACCTAAGGTTGAAACTTTTTTCGTAACGGTTGCAGCTTTTTCAGCTTGGGAGTGGCTATTGAAGCTTCCCCTATTCATGGTTGAAGCTTTTTCTATCTAGGCTTGAAGCTTTTTTGGCAATGGTTGCAACACTCATATCGGTGGTTGTAGCTTTTTTGTGTCTGGTTCCAGCTTTTGCCCGTGCACTATGGTTGGTTGTAGCTTTCGCCAAAGCCGGTTGTAGCTTCCGATGCTGCCGGCTGTTAGCACTGCCCTCATCTCGTTTCACAACATTTGTTTGGTTGAAGCAAAAAAAGGTTCGTCGCTCGCATCACCGCCGTCGGCTCCAGAAGCCCAACAAGGAAGCTTGGAGCAGTAGCGGGGAGGGCTGTTCCAGCAGCGGTGGTGAGGGGCGTGCAAACGGAGGTTCTAGCGGGGAGGAAGAGATAGAGGAGAGGGGGGGGGGTGTTGGGGAACGCAGTAATTTCAAAAAATTTCCTACGAACACGCAAGGATCATGGTGATGCATAGCAACGAGAGGGGAGAGTATTGTCCACGTACCCTCGTAGACCGTAAGCGGAAGCGTTATGACAACGCGGTTGATGTAGTCGTACGTCTTCACGATCCGACCGATCCAAGTACCGAACGTCACGGCACCTCCGAGTTCGAACACGCTCAGCTCGATGACGATCCCGGACTCCGATCCAGCAAAGTGTCGGGATGAGTTCCGTCAAGACGACGGCGTGGTGACGATGATGATGCTCTACCGGCGCAGGGCTTTGCCTAAACTCCGCGACGATATGACCGAGGTGGAATATGGTGGAGGGTCACCGCACACGGCTAAGGAACGATCCGTAGATCAACTTGTGTGTCATGGGGTGCCCCCGCCTCAGATATAAAGGAGCAAGGGGAGGAGGCGGCCCTAGGAGGCGCGCCAAGTGTGGAGTCCTACTAGGACTCCCTAGTCCTAGTAGGATTCCACCTCCCTTGTTGGAGTAGGAGAAGGGGAAAGAGGGGGAGAGGAATAAGGAAAAGGGGGCTGCGCCCCTTGTCCAATTCAGACCAGAGGGGGGCGCAGGCCTCCTTCCTTTTGGCCTCTCTCCTCTATTCCCGTATGGCCCAATAAGGCCCATATACTCCCCGGCGAATTCTCGTAACTCTCCGGTACTCCGAAAAATACCCGAATCACTCGGAACCTTTCTGAATTCCGAATATAGTCGTCCAATATATCGATCTTTACGTCTCGACCATTTCGAGACTCCTCGTCATGTCCCCGATCTCATCCGGGACTCCGAGCTCCTTCGGTATATCAAAACTCATAAACTCATAATATAACTGCCATCGAAACCTTAAGCGTGCGGACCCTACGGGTTCGAGAACTATGTAGACATGACCTAGAACTATTCTTGGTCAATAACCAATAGCGGAACCTGGATGCTCATATTGGCTCCTACATATTCTACGAAGATCTTTATCGGTCAAACCGCATAACAACATACGTTGTTCCCTTTGTCATCGGTATGTTACTTGCCCGAGATTTGATCGTCGGTATCCAATACCTAGTTCAATCTCGCATTGGCAAGTCTCTTTACTCGTTACGTAATGCATCATTCCGCAACTAACTCATTATCTACATTGCTTGCAAGGCTTATAGTGATGTGCATTACCGAGAGGGCCAGAGATACCTCTTCGACAATCGGAGTGACAAAACCTAATCTCAAATACGCCAACCCAACATGTACCTTTGGAGACACCTGTAGTACTCCTTTATAATCACCCGACGCGTTGTGACGTTTGGTAGCACCCAAAGTGTTCCTCCGGTAAATGGGAGTTGCATAATCTCATAGTTACAGGAACATGTATAAGTCATGAAGAAAGCAATAGCAATATACTAAACGATCAAGTGCTAGGCTAACGGAATGGGTCATGTCAATCACATCATTCTCCTAATGATGTGATCTCATTAATCAAATAACAACACATGTCTATGGTTAGGAAACATAACCATATTTGATTAATGAGCTAGTCAAGTAGAGGCATACTAGTGACTATATGTTTGTCTATGTATTCACACATGTATCATGTTTCCGGTTAATACAATTCTAGCATGAATAATAAACATTTATCATGAAATAAGGAAATAAATAATAACTTTATTATTGCCTCTAGGGCATATTTCCTTCAGTCTCCCACTTGCACTAGAGTCAATAATCTAGTTCACATCATCATGTGATTCAACACTAATATTCACATCGTATGTGATTAACACCCATAGTTCACATCGTCATGTGACCAACACCCAAAGGGTTTACTAGAGTCAATAATCTAGTTCACATCGCTATGTGATTAACACCCAAAGAGTACTAAGGTATGATCATGTTTTGCTCGTGAGAGAAGCTTAGTCAACGGGTCTCTGTCATATTGAGCCGTATGTATTTTGCAAATATTCTATGTCTACAATGCTCGCACGGAGCTACTCTAGCTAATTGCTCCCACTTTCAATATGTATCCAGATTGAGACTTAGAGTCATCTGGATCAGTGTAAAAAGCTTGCATCGATGTAACTCTTTACGACGGGCTCTTTTATCACCTCCATAATCGAGAAATATTTCCTTAGTCCTCACTAAGGATGTTCTTGACCAATGTCCAAATGATCTACTCCTAGATCACTATTGTACCCCTTGCCAAATACTGAGCAAGGTATACAATAGGTCCGGTACATAGCATAGCATACTTTATAGAACCTATGATGAGACATAGGGAATGACTTTCATTCTCTTTTCTATTTTCTGCCGTGGTCGGGATTTGAGTCTTACTCAATTTCACACCTTATGTCTGAGGCAAAAACTATTTCTTTGACTGCTCCATTTTGAACTACTTCAAAATCTTGTCAAGGTATGTACTTATTGAAAAACTTATCAAGCGCCTTGATCTATCTCAATAGATCTTGATGCTCAATATGTAAGTAGCTTTACTGAGGTCTTTCTTTTAAAGATCTCCTTTATGCTTTCCAGAAAAATTATACATCATTTCTGATCAACAATATGTTACTCACATATATTTATCAAAAAGGCGGTAGTGCTCCCACTCACTTTATTGTAAATACAGGCTTCTCCAAAAGTCTGTATAAAACCATATGCTTTGATCACACTATCAAAGCGTTTATTCCAACTCCGAGATGCTTGCACCAGTCCATAGATGGATCGCTGAAGCTTGCACATTTTGTTAGCTCCTTTAAGATTGACAAAACCTTCTGGTTGCATCATATACAACTCTTCTTTAATAAATCCAATAAAGAATGTTGTTTTGACATCTATTTGCCAGATTTCATAAAATGTGGCAATTGCTAACATGATTCGGACAGACTTAAGCATCGCTACAGTTGAGAAAATCTCATTGTAGTCAACACCTTGAACTTGTCGAAAACCTTTTTGTGACAAGTCGAGCTTTGTAGATAGTAACACTACTATCAGTGTCCGTCTTCCTCTTGAAGATCCATTTATTTAACATGGCTTGCTCGATCATCGAGCAAGTCAATCAAAGTCCATACTTTGTTCTCATACATGGATCCTATCTCAGATTTCATGGCCTCAAGCCATTTCATGAATCTGGGCTCATCATCGCTTCCTCATAGTTCGTAGGTTCATCATGGTCTAGTAACATGACTTCCAGAACATGATTACCGTACCACTCTGGTGCGGACCTTACTCTGGAAGACCTACGAGGTTTGTAGCAACTTGATCTGAAGTTTCATGATCATCATCATTAACTTCCTCACTAATTGGTGTAGGAATCACTGGAACTGATTTCTGTGATGAACTACTTTCCAATAAGGGAGAAGGTACAATTACCTCATCAAGTTCTACTTTCCTCCCACTCACTTCTTTCGAGAGAAACTTCTTCTCTAGAAAGGATCCATCTTAGCAATGAATACCTTGCCTTCGGATCTGTGATAGAAGGTGTACCCAATAGTTACCTTTGGGTATTCTATGAAGACGCACTTCTCCGATTTGGGTTCGAGCTTATCAGGTTGAAACTTTTTCACATAAGCATCGCAGCCCCAAATTTTAAGAAACGACAGCTTATGTTTACTGTTAAACCATAGTTCATACGGTGTTGTCTCAACGGATTTAGATGGTGCCCTATTAAACGTGAATGCAGCTGTCTCTAATGCATAACCCCAAAACGATAGTGGTAAACCGATAAGAGACATCATAGGTCACACAATATCCAATAAAGTGCGGTTACGACGTTCGGACACACCGTTACGCTGTGGTGTTCCAGGTGGCATGAGTTTGTGAAACTATTCCACATTAGTTTAATTGAAGACCAAACTCGTAACTCAAATATTTGTCTCTGCGATCAAATTGTAGAAACTTTATTTTCTTGTTACGATGATTCTCCACTTCACTCTGAAATTCTTTGAACTTTTCAAATGTTTCAGACTTGTGCTTCATTAAGTAGATATACTCATATCTGCTCAATTCATCTTGTGAAGGTCAGAAAATAACGATACTTGCCACGAGCATCAACACTCATTGGATCTCATACATCGGTATGTATTATTTTCAACAAGTCAGTAGCTCGTTCCATTGTTCCGGAGAACGGAGTTTTAGTCATCTTGCCCAAAAGGCACGGTTCGCAAGCATCAAATGATTCATAGCCAAGTGATTCCGGAAATCCATCTTTATGGAGTTTCTTCATGCGCTTTACACCGACATGACCCAAACGGCAGTGCCACAAATAAGTTGCACTATCATTATTAACTTTGCATCTTTTGGCATCAAGATTATGAATATGTGTATCACTACGATCGAGATCCAACAAACTATTTTCATTGGGTGTATGACTGTCGAAGGTTTTATTCATGTAAACTGAACAACAATTATTCTTTGACTTTAAATGAATAACCGTATCGCAATAAACATGATCAAATCATATCCATGTTCAACGCAAACGCCAAATAACATTTATTTAGGTTTAACACTGATCCCGAAAGTATAGGGAGTGTGCGATGATGATCATATCAATCTTGGAACTACTTCCAACAAACATCGTCACTTCACCCTCAACTAGTTTCTGTTTATTTTTGTAACTCCTGTTTCGAGTCACTAATTTTTTAGCAACCGAACAAGTATCAAATACTCAGGGGCTTGTTTAAACACTAGTAAGGCACACATCAATAACCTGTATATCAAATATACCCTTGTTCACTTTGCCATCCTTCTTATCCACCAAATATTCAGGGTATTTCGCTCCAAAGGACCATATCCTTTGCAGTGTAAGCACTTTCAGTTTCAGGCTTTGGTCCAGCTTTGGTCTTCTTCACGGGAGTGACAACTTGTTTGCCATTCTACTTGAAGTTTCCTTTCTTTCCTTTGCCCTTTTCTTGAAACTAGTGGTCTTGTCAATCATCAACACTTGATGCTCTTTCTTGATTTCTACCTTCGTCGATTTCAACATCACGAAGAGCTCGGGAATCGTTTTCGTCATCCCTTGCATACTATAGTTCATCACGAAGTTCTAGTAACTTAGTGATGGTGGCTAGAGAATTCTGTCAATCACTATCTTATCTGTAAGATTAACTCCCACTTGATTCAAGCGATTGAAGTACCCAGACAATCTGAGCACATGCTCACTAGTTGAGCGATTCTCCTCCATCTTTTAGCTATAGAACTTGTTGGAGACTTCATATCTCTCAACTCGGGTATTTGCTTGAAATATTAACTTTAATTCCTGGAACATCTCATATGGTCCATGACGTTCAAAACGTCTTTGAAGTCCCGATTCTAAGCCGTTAAGCATGGTGCACTAAACTATCAAGTAGTCATCATATTGAGCTAGCCAAACGCTCATAACATCTCATGATCTCGCTCCTGCAATAGGTCTGTCACCTAGCGGTGCATCAAGGACATAATTCTTACGTGCAGCAATGAGGATAAACCTCAGATCACGGATCCAATCCGCATCATTGCTACTAACATTTTTCAATACAATTTTCTAGGAACATATTAAAATAAACATATGAAAGCAACAAACATAGGGAAGCAACAACGCGAGCTATTGATCTACAACATAATTTGCAAAATACTACCAGGACTAAGTTCATGATAAATTAAAGTTCAATTAATCATATTACTTAAGAACTCCCACTTAGATAGACATCCCTCTAATCCTCTAAGTGATTACGTGATCCATATCAACTACACCATGTCCGATCATCACGTGAGATGGAGTAGTTTCAACGGTGAACATCAATATGTTGATCATATCTACTGTATGATTCACGCTCGACCTTTCGGTCTCCGTGTTCCGAGGCCATATCTGTATATGCTAGGCTCGTCAAGTTTAACCTGGGTATTCCGCATGTGCAACTGTTTTGCACCCGTTGTATTTGAACGTAGAGCCTATCACACCCGATCATCATGTGGTGTCTCAGCACGAAGAATTTTCGCAACGGTGCATACTCAGGGAGAACATTTCTTGATAATTTTAGTGAGAGATCATCTTAAAATGCTACCATCAATCAAAGAAAGATAAGATGCATAAAGGATAAACATCACATGCAATCAATATAAGTGATATGATATGGCCATCATCATCTTGTGCTTGTGATCTCCATCTCCGTAGCACCGTCGTGATCACCATCGTCACCGGCGCGACACCTTGATCTCCATCGTAGCATCGTTGTCGTCTCGCCAATCTTATGCTTCTACGACTATCGCTACCACTTAGTGATAAAGTAAAGCATTACAGGGCGTTTGCATTTCATACAATAAAGTGACAACCATATGGCTCCTGCCAGTTGCCGATAACTTCGGTTACAAAACATGATCATCTCATACAATAAAATATAGCATCACGTCTTGACCATATCACATCACAACATGCCCTGCAAAAACAAGTTAGACGTCCTCTACTTTGTTGTTGCAAATTTTACGTGGCTGCTACGGGCTGAGCAAGAACCGTTCTTACCTACGCATTAAAACCACAACGATAGTTCGTCAAGTTAGTGCTGTTTTAACCTTCGCAAGGACCGGGCGTAGCCACACTTGGTTCAACTAAAGTGAGAGAGATAGACACCCGCCAGCCACCTTTAAGCACGAGTGCTCGCAACGGTGAAACAAGTCTCGCGTAAGCATACGCGTAATGTCGGTCCGGGCTGCTTCATCTCACAATACCGCTGAACCAAAGTATGACATGCTGGTAAGCAGTATGACTTGTATCACCCACAACTCACTTGTGTTCTACTCGTGCATATGACATCTACGCATAAAACCTGGCTCGATGCCATTGTTGGGGAACGAGTAATTTCAAAAATTTCCTACGAACATGCAAGGATCATGGTGATGCATAGCAACGAGAGGGGAGAGTATTGTCCACGCACTGTGAGATCTGTAAGCGAAGCGTTATGACAACGCTGTTGATGTAGTCGACGCCTTCACGATCCGACCGATCCAAGTACCGAACGCACGACACCTCCGAGTTCAGCACACGCTCAGCTCGATGACGATCCCGGACTCCGATCCAGCAAAGTGTCGGGATGAGTTCCACAAGACGACGGCGCAGGACGATGATGATGCTCATCGGCGAGGGCTTCGCCTAAACTCCGCGACGATATGACCGAGGTGGAATATGGTGGAGGGGGCACCGCACACGGCTAAGGAACGATCCGTAGATCAACTTGTGTGTCATGGGGTGCCCCCCCCAGATATAAAGGAGCAAGGGGAGGAGGCCGGCCCTAGGAGGGGGCGCGCCAGTGTGGAGTCCTACTAGGACTCCTTAGTCCTAGTAGGATTCCACCTCCCTTGTTGGAGTAGGAGAAGGGAAAGAGGGGAGAGGAATAGGAAAAGGGCTGCGCCTTGTCCAATTCAGACCAGAGGGGGGGCGCAGGCCTCCTTCCTTTGGCCCTCTCCTCTATTCCGTATGGCCCAATAAGGCCCATATACTCCCGGCGAATTCTCGTAACTCTCCAGACTCAAAAATACCGAATCACTGGAACCTTCCGAACTCGAATATAGTCGTCCAATATATCGATCTTTACGTCTCGACCATTTCGAGACTCCTCGTCATGTCCCCGATCTCATCTAGGACTCCAAGATCCTTCGGTACATCAATACTCATAAACTCATAATATAACTGCCATCGAAACCTTAAGCGTGCGGACCCTACGGGTTCGAGAACTATGTAGACATGACCTAGAACTATTCTTGGTCAATAACCAATAGCGGAACCTGGATGCTCATATTGGCTCCTACATATTCTACGAAGATCTTTATCGGTCAAACCGCATAACAACATACGTTGTTCCCTTTGTCATCGGTATGTTACTTGCCCGAGATTTGATCGTCGGTATCCAATACCTAGTTCAATCTCACATCGGCAAGTCTCTTTACTCGTTACGTAATGCATCATTCCGCAACTAACTCATTAGCTACATTGCTTGCAAGGCTTATAGTGATGTGCATTACCGAGAGGGCCCAGAGATACCTCTTCGACAATCGGAGTGACAAAACCTAATCTCGAAATACGCCAAACCAACATGTACCTTTGGAGACACCTGTAGTACTCCTTTATAATCACCCAGTTACGTTGTGACGTTTGGTAGCACCCAAAGTGTTCCTCCGGTAAATGGGAGTTGCATAATCTCATAGTTACAGGAACATGTATAAGTCATGAAGAAAGCAATAGCAATATACTAAACGATCAAGTGCTAGGCTAACGGAATGGGTCATGTCAATCACATCATTCTCCTAATGATGTGATCTCATTAATCAAATAACAACACATGTCTATGGTTAGGAAACATAACCATCTTTGATTAATGAGCTAGTCAAGTAGAGGCATACTAATGACTATATGTTTGTCTATGTATTCACACATGTATCATGTTTCCGGTTAATACAATTCTAGCATGAATAATAAACATTTATCATGAAGTAAGGAAATAAATAATAACTTTATTATTGCCTCTAGGGCGTATTTCCTGCAGGGGGTAGGTCAAGCTCAAGGGTGTTGTGTCAATGGCTGTTCGAGGAGAGAGGCTCGCTGGCCACGAGGAGCATGCCAGGTTGGTGCCCATAAGGCCGTGGAGATGTGCTGGTGGATGGTGCGAAGAAGAAGTGAAAAAGAAGAGAGATGCGTTGGTGGATGGTGTGAGGAGGAAGACACCCAGGAGGGGATAAGGTGGGCCTACAAAGAGCGAGTACGCTGGCCGCAGGATTGCTTCTCATCCAGCGCATCACGCGCATCCGGCGTAACAGTTAAGCCGGCGCGCCGGATAGAAACGTTTCCCGAGTGATTGGTTCGGCTGTGGATTTCTAAAAGCAGCTGTGAAAAATCTTCTGTAGAAAATCTGATGTGAAAAAGATAGGTCATTTGGCAAACCAGCTGATACAGCTTTTTCAGATTTTGGCCGCAGCGGAATCAGATTTTGGAAAGCACGTCCTGGACTGCTTCCGCTTTTGGTTCAGATTTTGGCAACGGATTTCTAGAATCGGATTCTGCTACGTTCGCCCTTTGTTTCAGATTCTGCTGCACGACAGTGGAATCCGTCGATTAAAGCTTAACCAAACAGGGCCTGACTCCGTCTTTTGCCCTGGGGCTGGGCAGGAACAACTTCCTCGTTGCTTCCATCGCCACCGGGCAGGAGCGTAGCAACAAATCCATCCCGCTCCAAGAGAAAACTTGCGCGTCACTCTGCTTCCAGGCCTACAAAATCCACCAAAAGAAAGAAAACATCCAAGAAACCCCACCAAGCTGAAGGCTGAAGTGCTGAACCATGGAGAGCACGCGGGCGGCCACCGCCAGCTCGTGCGTCGGTCATGGAGGCAGCGACGAAGGTGCGGCCGTCCTCCTGCTACCGTTCCCGGGGCGCAGGGCCACATGAACCCGATGCTGGAGCTGGGCCGCCGCCCGGCGCGCACGGCCTCCGCCCCACGTTCGTCTCCACCCGCTACGTGCTCTCCTCCACCCCACCCCCCGGCGTGCCCTTCCACTTGGCCGCCATCTCCGACGGATTTGACGCTGGCGGCTTCGCCTCATGCCCGGACCCCGCTGAGTACTTCTCCCGGCTGGAGGCCGTGGGGTCCGAGATGCTGCGCGAGCTCCTGCTGTCGGAGGAGGCCACCTCGGTGCGCTGCTTCGTAATCGACCGCACTGCGCCTGGCGGGCGAGTGGATGCTGCTGCTGGCGTGCCCTCCGCGGCGTTCTTCTCGCAATCGTGCACGGTGAACGACGTCTACGGGGAGGTGTGGGCGGGGCGCTGGCGCTGCCGGTTACGAACTGGCGTGAGCTGCTGGTGCGCGGAGCACTGGGCGTGGAACTGGGACCGGAATACGTGCCGCCGTTCGCGTCGGCGCCGGCGTCACTGCATGTTTTCCTTCAGACGTCGATTGAGCAGTTCGACGGGCTGGAGGACGCCGACGACGTGCTCGTCAACTCATTCAGTGACATCAAGCCAACGGTGAGCCATACACGCTACCTGTGTGCTCACAAACAGTTTGTTCTGCTTATTTAGGTGTGGTTTGGTCTGTTAAACTAGTTATTAGGCTTGGTAGATACTTTCATAGTCACTGTAAAGAAAGTTATATAATTTCTCCAATCCAATTGAGTTTATATGACATGCACATATTCAAGATCTACTTCAACAACCACTAAGACTAATATATAGCGCTTTTGGTCCGCTTTATATATAAAGTAAAGATCACCAACACTACAAAAAAAAGACACATCTGTGACATTTTGGGCCGAACGAATTTTTTTCTGTCATACATATGACACTTCTATGACGATAATTGTGACAAAACCCGGTATCATCATAGATGTGGTGGGCTTTACTTCCATGACAAAAATCATGATGAAAATGGGCTTTTCGTCCCTGGGCGGGCCGGAGACGCAGCTGCATGACATTCTTTGGGCCGCCCATGACGGAAAAACCATGGTAGAAGCGAGGGCGAGGAAAATTTCGGGAGTTGCTTGTTACGGTGGGAGGTCGGGGCCGAGTGATGCGCTGCTTTTCTCGTGACACGACGCTGCTGCGTGTGTGTAGGCGCTGGCTCTAATCAACCCGAAGCGAGGTGTTGGGCTCTAACTAAACCCGAAAGCGACAGACTCGCAGCTACGCTCGCGCATCGAACCCGAGCGATTGATCGATGGCTGTTAAATGAACCCGATGGAGCGATTCTTCGCCATCGCCGCTAATCAAGCCGATCGATTGGATGAACAAAGTGAGTGTTGCGGGGGTTTTGGATGAACAAAGGAGCGGTGGTGTTGCCTCTGGATGAACAGTACCCCGTTGTGTGGAGGGCTGGATGAACAGTAGACGGTGGAGGGGTGGCCGTGGTGGGGTGCTTGAACAGGACCCCATGGTGTGGAGGGCTGGATGAACAGTAGACGTGGAGGGGTGGTTGAACAGTAGCCGGTGGAGTAGCGCGTGGTGGAGGCTGGAGGAGGTCGACGGTAGCCCGTGGAGGCTAGAGGAGGTCGACGGTGGAGATGATCAATATCCCGTGGAGTCCCGTTTTGCAGTACGCCACACCACCCCTGATGAACAGGACCCCCGTTTCGACCGTAGCGCTCCAACACAAGTCCGTTTCGTCTGTTTTGCGGTACGCCACACCCCTCCAGATCAACATGACCCCCGTTTCGACCGTATGAGGTCCGTTTCGTCCGTTTTGCGGTACACCACACCCTCCCGATCAACGGACCCCTGCTTCACCATAGGAGGTCCGCTTCTCCGCTTTTGCGGTATGCCACACCTCCCGATCAACAGATCCTGCTCCGAACGTGGCCGGTCGAACACAAGGCCGTTTCCTCCGCATCGCGTACGCCAGCCTCGTTTTCATTGCTCGTTCCGTCCAAGCCGGTTGGCTCCCACGCGTTCGCTGCCTCCCGATGAACACGACGCATTCCGTTGCCTCCCCATGAACACGACGATTCCGCTGCCTACCCATGAACACGACGACGACTCTGTTTCTCCGTTCCGACCCAGCCATGTACATATGCGCGAGTAGGCGTTCGAGACCCCGCCCGTATGTACGACGCGGGTCAGATTTTCTTTCTTGCACCCTTGCCGCTGCACGTATGTGTACATGCTACGGCGCGCTACTACTACTTAACGCACGACGCCTCTACTACGACACGCGGCGCGCTTCTACATCAACCAGTATATATGTACGCATATCGTTTGCGATTAGAATGACAAGGCTACGACGCTCGACCAGGTGGGTCCCGACCGTCGAGCAGTTCCTTGCGTGCGAAAATGTAGCTGGTGGGTCCTAGCAATGAGGGGCTTAATCGTTTTTTTTTGCCCGGACGCACTTCCTTTGTGTGCGAAGATGTAGCTGGTGGGTCCCAGCAATGTGGGGCTTAATCGTTTTTTGGTTCTGGACGCACTTCCTTGCGTGCGAAGATGTAGCTGGTGGGTCCCAGCAGTCAGGGGGGCGAATCGTTTTTTTTTGCCCGGATGCACTTCCTTGCGTGCGAGGATGTAGCTGGTGGGTCCCAGCAGTCAGGGGGAAACTTTTTTTCACGAAATACATGGCCCGTCCGGTGGGTCCCCGCTGTCAGGTGGAGGAATCATTATTTTCCGTGTAATAAGGAGGGACTTCGTTGCTGCGGCCGTGGACCTAGCTGTCAGCCTCTCCATGTACAGTCCACGTCCGATGGAAGTCGTTCCTTGACTACGTTGACCACGCCGCACCGAGAGCACCACGACGGTGGACGACGACGAGGCCTAGGAAGGGGACAACTTGGAGCCGGGGAAGACGCAGCAGTGGATGCCCACGCGAAGAGGAGTACGATGGTTCACTGGTTCGGCTGCGGTGTGAGGCTGCTGTCGCCGCAGAATAATAGGGGGTGTGGGTGAGTAGAGGGATGGCCTGGCCAGTGGTGGGAGTAGTAGTGGGCGGTGAGGCCTTCGCGGCATCACAGCCGGCCACGGGAGGCAGGAGCACGCGGCACGACCGGCGCTGGTTTGGGCGGCTGGAGCAAGAAGACCAGAGGTTGAAGAAGCACTACAACCATTGGATGAACATCGTACGGTAACAGGAGCTAGAATCGTTCATATTGACTAAGTTGACAAAGCCCTCCGTCCCCGTCAACTTGGTAGGCCCACAAGTCAGCCTCCCAGTATGCTGGGTTCCAGCTGGCAGGGGGAGTATTCATTTTTTGTGCCTAATAAGGAGGCACTTCCTTGCGTGCGAAGATAGCTGGTGGGTCCGACAAGTCAGCGGGGGGCACGTTTTTTCGCGAATACGTAGGCTCTTCCGTGGGTCCTAGATGTCGTGGAGGAATCATTATTTTGCACGTAATAAGGAGGCATTTCTTGTGTGCGGCCGTGGACCCAGCTTGTCGCCTCTCCACGCACGCCTACTTCCGATGGTGTCGTTCGCTGACCATGTTGACCACGCCGCGCCGAGTGCATCCAAGGTGGTGGACGACGGCGAGGCCCCGGACAGCAACGAGTCAAGATGGGAAGACGCGGGAGTAGAGTCGCAGATGGAGAGGTGTACGAGGTTAATCGGTTCTAGTGCGGTGTGGTTCGACAATCGGTGGAGAAGAACAGAGGTGTGGAGGGTGGAGGGATGGCCTCGCCAACGGTGGAGAAGCGCTTCATAGCTAAGCGTGCTAAGAAAGCTGCTAGCAGCAGGAGGCGGGAGGTTGTCCCGGTGGCGCTAGAGAAGAAGACGAGAGATTGAAGATGGATGCCGGTCGTTGGATGTAAATCCAACGGCTAACATGTCAGAATCATCTATTGACTAAATGACAACGACTTATGCGTTGGCTTCGACCTATTGGCCCACATTTCAGCCTCCAAAAAAGTGGCACGTATTCAACCCATTTTTTTCAGAATTTATAGTCTTTTTTTTGCGCGGTAGAATTTACAGTCAATTTGATCTTTTTTTTAAATTACAGCCATTAGCTGGGCTGGGTGAACAACTAATGTAGCGTCCATGCGGCCCATTTATTTTATTTTCTAAAAAATTACAGGCCATTTGCACTTTCTCGAAATACACGATTTTGCTGGGCTGATTCTAATTATAATGTTGGGTTGGGCCAGCAATGTTATCAAAAAATAAAAAAGGGCTGAGCATTTTGTCATAAATATATTTAAATAATACGTGATATTATTACGTTCGTCCTTAAATCTTACCAAGCTGTTGTACACAATCACTAGGTTTTTCGTGCCAAAACAATCCAGGATTTTATTTGTTAAGAAATTATTTTTATAAGTTAATAAGATGTGGGATATTGTTTTCTTACATATGTAAGTATCTGTTAAATATATGATGACAATAAAAATAATATATAATAACATATAAAATAATTTAAATATATATAATATAGTTAGAAGGAAACATAAGTTGTACTCATGTTCCTATTTTTATATAGAAAAATAGAACAGACCTCTGCGTTTTCTTCAAAAAAAATACATAAATTGGGCTGCCAAAAATAAAACCTCGGATGGGAGGTCCATAGGCCGGTCGATACATGACGGCCCTAAGAAAATACAAACAGGCCCTCCCATCCGAGGTCGTGGGCTGCGCATGTTAAAAATGAAAACCTAGACGGGGCAGCCCAAAACCACGCCCAACACTTGCCAAAACTTCGTCCCTCGTTTTCTTTATGTTTTGCACACTCGACATTGTGTGGGCATTTTGACTGTGCATCATATGAAGATGTGCTATGCATGAATGTTGATCAGCATGATGTTAACTGGCTGGTAGTTCCGTTTTCGACCATGAATAAAACTTCCAACATGATGTTAACCCTGTTTGAAAAGGCCGTGTTAATATAAATGCTCGCCTCTGAAAGTTGCAGCTTATCTGAAACTGAACTTGCGTTTCTTATCTGAAACTGAAACTTGCGTTTCTTCTCGTCTGCACTTTTATACTCCTATGAAACTACATTTTTTAAGTGCTAAAATAGATCTCTAGAATTCATAAAATTCTTCATATGCTCAATACTGCAAATCTGAAACTCAAAAGACATTCATATCTGAAAGTACTCTCAAAATACACAACACAAAACACAATTCACAACCTGCAAATACTAACAACCCTAAGCTCCTCCTGACAATTCACAACCTGCCCGACTATTGGGCTGGGGGGGCCCTCCTCTTCCTCGGCGGCAGACAGCCGCCCCGTGAGACGATGTGAACGGCGAGGAAGACAATGGCGGGGAAGCGTCGTCGGGCCAACTTCTTTTCTCCTCTTGCAGTTGGGTTCGGTCGACGAAGACTCCACCGGCTCGCTCTGGCAGGACACCTCACAAACGGCACCTGTAGACGCCGATCCTTCAATCTCGGTGGATGCTCCATCTGGGATCGACACTCCCACCACCGCTCCCTCACGATCGGATTCGTGAATCTGTTTGCTCCATGGCCCAGAGGAGCAACTCTATGTACTCGCGCGATTCTCCGGGATTATCGCCGCCTTTTCGCTCTGCAGATATTTGGCCATGGATGTCGCCGTCGCCGCTTAGTTGGTCCTTGTTGTCAAACCAAGACTGTATCTCCAACATCCTAGCTAGCTTCATGTGGTCGCCGTCTGCGATCCTCACCTATCGGTTGTACTCCTCCATCGATCTATTTCTCCACAACACCTTCACTGGCCAAGCGGTGGTTTTGAAAATGGAAGAGGAGAGGAGCAGCGCGGTTTTGGATTAGAACGGAGAGGAGCGACGCTGGTTTTGACCTGGAACAGAGAGGAGGGGCGGTGGTTTTGAAATGGAAGAGGAGAGGAGCAGCGCTGGATTTAGATTGGAACAGAGAGGAGCGGCGGTGGTTTAAGAGGAGAAGAGCGAAGAGCGGCACTGGTCTTGGAAGTATTTTTTTGTTGTTTTATGATTTTGGGTCAAAGTTTGACCACGCATCGTATTTGACAAGCAAATGTGAATGCATGTCACCAAAATTGTATCGCTTGGTTCATATCTGAATGTACTTTCAAATTATATTATTTTTGCAACGATAACATATATTTTATGTGCGAAAATCATGGTCAATTATGACCCAGAATAAAAGGGAGACTAGTTAATGTGGGGTCTCTTTCTTAATTGAAGGGTAAATTGATTTTGATTTTGATCCAGTCAGCGCGCCGACCCTCTCGCCCAATCCTAAATCGCTGCCGCACGCTCATCTCCCTCTTCTCCATTCCAAAACCACCTCCTCTCCTCTCCATCATCTCCAAGTATTCTCCAAGAGTGTTCCTCGTCACCCACATAGCATCACGGGGGTCGAACTCGGCGCTTTTCATCTGGTACACGCGACATCTCACATCTGGACACATGGTGACGTACATAGTCAAGGTCCATGCATAATAATGTTGTGCTCAAATATGGCGGTCAGTAATATTGTGCAGCAAATAGTACTACTCTGGTATAGAGGAAGTAAAATAACCGGCTTATTATATATATCCACTCTTGGTTACATGGATGAGATAGTAAGACATGGAAAAACAAAAATGGTGGGAGCTAGTGGGTTCAAGTCTTCAAGGGCCTAGCTAGCTATACACATCCTCCAAGGTGAAAATTACTCCTACCAGTACTAGTAAGTAGTACAACAATGAAAGACAAGGTGAGAGGGTTAAAAAATATAATACTAAATGGAATACCTGGGTAGATGGTGACGGTCCGATCATGGTAGATTGTGTGACCATGTTGCACATCAGTGGTACCATGGGTAACGACTGCTAAGATAGTTGATCCCAATATGCCAAAGTCAGCTACAAGGTTCCGTGTTAGACCGGCGCGGATGCAAATGCACATCCAGATCGACGATCTTATTTTGATCGTGGGATGACCGGTCCCCGCAAAATAATGGAGTACCGTTAGGGATGCAAATGATGGTTTGTGCATTCTGCTTGTAATCTCCCAGATCAGTAGGATGGCAACCAGATGAAACAAGTCCCCTGGCTTGTCATCACAAGATGCGCCTAGATGGCGCATGACGTCTTCTAACGTGTAGGGGTACAAATCTGCCGCGGCCAACATGCGCCAGCCTCTGCCGTTACTGCCTCTTGCATTGATGGTAATGCTTATGTCGAACACCGAGATAGTAATCATCGTAGCCACGTCGCTTTGTCGCCGGGTCCGCAATTGCTATCTTCTTCAATCTCATGTAGGCATCATCATACGTATTCAAGCCCAACCAGTCCTGAAGGCCGATCCCAATGGTGGAGAAGGGGTCTATGGGAACGGCCGCACTGCTGTGGATGTTGTGCAAAATGATGGTGGTATCCGGCCGGAGGTATGCAAGCCAATCTTCGCTGGCACCCCACCCGCATATATATATAAGACGGTGGGCAGCGGAGAAATTACGGATGGAAATGGAATAACTAAGTACTACATGATCAAACTCTAGACCGACCTGCTCATCGGTCAAAATCCAACTACCTCTCAACGCCGGCAACTCTAGCGGAGTCAACGGCAACCATGGCCGTGGAGCGTGGACTGTTCAAGGATTGCCCCATAGAAGAACCTTCTCCTCAAGGACGCATGGAAGACCAACAAGCATGGCCTTTTCCAAAGCCTGTTTAAGCACCGTCTTCAAAAAGTTGGTGCAGGAAGTACCGAGTCTTAAGGCGGTGAGGACGTCGGAGCGGCCTGCGATTTCTCCAAGAGGATCATCGTCCAAGGTCTCCCAGCCCCGACGAGGAGGAGAACCGGCTGGCGAATCCATGGGAGCAGCAACGAACTGACTTCTCTTTGGGGGAAGGGGAACTGGCGAGGAGGAGATAAGAGCGTAGTAACCGCAGGGCCTCGTCCCTTCCAACTGTAGCTCATCGATCATTCCTTAGCGAAGGGGTGAGGCTATTATTTACTATGTACTCGTACTGTAGCAGTACTAGTACTACTTTCTCAACTAGTAGTGCGATGTACTGTACTTCTAGTATAGTGCACCAGTTTTGAACTCTTGAATCTAAGGGCCAAGGAGCTACAGTTGGAAGTGGAGGGTACTACTGTTCTCTAGAACCATCGTTGTACTATCAATGTAGGGAAAGTACACCTGCGTAGTGGGTACTCTCGATGCTCTATTCAAGCGCATAGCTGGCCTACTCAGCCGCTCCTCTCACGCACACACAAGCAGCCTGTTTATCAGCGACGGTTACTGCGGGGCAGAACATTTGAGTTATTTGATACAGTGAGACTAGGCTTTTCGCTTCCATTTGTGGAGGTGTAATGGATCTCATCGAACTTTGTTAGTAGTTCCTTCTTTATGAATGAGATGATGCAAAGCTTTTGCCTCCGTTTCAAAAAAAATCACATCAAGAGGAATTTCTTTTATAGAGCCAATAAGGGAGTGAAGTCCATGCATGCAATGCCACAAGCTACAGAGTACTCACTCCTTTCCGGTTTATAGGGCTCAATTCAAAAATCTCACCAACCAAGGTAGATAGTGAGTGGTGGAATACTTTTTTGTAATTTGCAAAAGCACCCAATTAATGCTCTTGTTTTCCTCAAAAAATTATGTCTACCAATGTATTAGTTGCAATGCATGCATGCATAAAGTACATGCATTGGTCAATTTTCTCTTAACACTTGCATGCAATGATTTAACGCACCTTGGAATCTGAACTTGTGATGGGGAACAACCAACTTTAGCCTTATAAAATGGAAAAACTAAGATTTTGAGATGAGCCCTATAAACCGGAAAGGAGGGAGTAGTAGAGTACTAGCACTTTACGTACAGAGCCATATTGCATAGTTCCCAATACCGCGTCAGGCTTTTCCGGCTCCTCGGGCTTAATTGGGAGGCGCTAGTTTAAACATGCTATTAGCTGATGAGGAAGCTGCAAGCGAGGTGCGGCTAGGGCGAGCACGCGAGCCACGTGATGATGGGAAGGAAAACCCGTTCACGTGGCTGGGCTATCCAGTGCACCCAGATTATGGTGCGACACGTCCGTTCGACTTCAAAACTCAAACTACCAGTGTACAATATTGGCTCGCATCAAAGTTACTATTAAAAAAGGCCGTTGTGCGTTCGGCCGGGATCGAACCCACAAAACGAGCTATACACTCCCGCGACCACTAGCAGTACTCATTGGAGTACAACGCAACCTAGAATGGCCTTTTGTCTCTACTACATTGTTCCTTACAAGAAACCACTAATAATGACAAGAAACCACTAATAATGCCAAGAAACTACTACCACCTGCATACGTGGCAGACTTAATATAAGACTACCTTATCAACCATTGTACATGCCCTTACCAACTAGCCCTACCAAGAAGCGACTACTCTACAAAGTGCCGTTATAGGCACCTTTCAACCCATGTCGCCCCTTAAGTCAACGGCTTCTATTCAACCGGCAAGTTAGGCATTATGACTTGTGGGGCCTACATGTCAGTCTGCACAAAAATCCCCGAGTGACCTCCTACCTCTGGCCCGTCCACCTTGTCATCCTCGGCCATGGGACGCAGCTACTGACGCTGGTAGAGGGAGTGGTCAAAACCGTCGGCGGTGCGGAGCCCATCTTGCAGCAGCCCGGATGCCAGCTCCGTCCGGCGCTTGCGGCCGCTAGCTAGCCAAGATAGCACATACCCTGCTGGATGCATCCAGCCGCTTGTCTGCAAGTTTTGCTAGCTAGATTGGCACAGCGGTGCGGCGGCTTGCTCGCGCGCGCCGCGCTAAGGCCAGCCATCTGGCTCGAGCGAGGGCCAGCGCGGTGGCTTGCTCGCGCGTGAGTCACGCCACCCAGCCTGGCACAACCTGCAAGTGAGGAGGCCACAAGCGCCCGCCCTGCCTCGACCGGGCGCCAACTCGCTCATCACCGGCGCCACCGACGAACACACATTAGTACCGTTTGAAGTAATGTTCAGGAAAAATAATGATTTGAGGGGGAATAACAGGATAGAAGGTTAGATGTGGGTCCCTCGTGTCAACGGTCAAACAAAATGTGTTTGTTTAAGCTGCCTCGTCAGCATGGACGTGTGGGCCAACCCTGTCATAAACGGGTTTAAATGAGCCTAATCGGCACTATGTAGTAGTTTTTGGCGCAGATTAAGAAATTTTGGGTATGATTTTGCTATTTTTTGTACAATAGTTTCTTCCTAGGGCTGGTTGAAAGTGTTAGTTTTTTGTTAAATACTCTACATACTGTAAGTAGGAGTGAAAGTTAAGATTTGGAAACAATAAGCAAGGCTAGCTACATAGTGCCTATGTGTACGTGATTGAAAGTAAATATCAACCATGAGTGACTAATATCTTGATGTAAAACTCGAAACTATGGAAATACTAGCATTTTTTGCATGGTTGGAAATGCTAGCAATGTTCACGTGCGTTGCAACGGATCATATTAGAATAATACGTATTCACAAACTTCATAGAATACACTCTAATTTTGATATACATATATCACTAGAGATATATTATGTTTCAATCAGAATATATTCCTTGGGCTGTTTTGGTGAGGTGAGGGAGGGATGTGGTTGGTTTTAAGATACTAATTATGGGTTTTTCTGCACATTGGTAGAAAAGTGGGATGTTGGTGAGAAAAGGCAACAACTTACCTCACAGTCATTAGATGTAGATCTAATGGTCAAAAATGATGGATGGCAGACACACCATCATCACCAACTAAGTCTTCTGTAGGAGTACTAGCAAGATGTCCGTGCATTGCAAGGAACATCAATATGCATTTTTGTAAACACCTGTTGTGATTGACCCATGCGGGAGTAATCCCATGTGTAAAAACTAATGATATCTCAAGAAAGAGGAGATAAGGTGAAGATGAGTGGGGCGTGGTGGTGATTGGTGGTCAGACTGAGCGGAGGCATGGGGATGGACGACGCAGGCAGTGACCACCATGCCAGTTTGTTCCAGAGGCTTCCTTTTTTAATTGCTCAACAATGAGGTTGTTGGAGATAAGGATGAGCGAGGGAAGGCCTTGTCTGCAAATGTGGAGAGAGGTGCGGGTATCTTTTAGTTTAATTTCTATCCGTCAGATATAGATCGGACGGTCTATATTGCAAGATGGCACGCGTACCATCATCACCAACTCGGTTTTTTTATAAGAGAAGAAATATAAGTATGGAGATACAAACGTATTATCGATACTTATTTCCGTGAACTAGGATCTACATTCTATTCAACGACTCAGCATGTGGGGCCTTAGCACAATGACTTCTCGACTGTGTAAAACAAAGGTTTTCCCGTCGCTGATAAGGAGGGGGTGACGGCGGCGCGCTTTCGGCTTGCTCTACTCCTAGTAGTCATACTAGGTGGTCTAGGCACGTGTAGATTTGTTCTTTTTCACGTCTCGTGTTTGCCGTACTGCCACGACTGTTGATGAATAGACTATAAGTTATTCACGGGGAACCCTTGTTGAGCGTGTTTGCGGGAGAGAGAGACAGTGTGCGTGTGTGATATGTGTAGAGACTGAGGCAATGATAAGAGATTCTTTGTGTCTATGTGTGTGGAGGATAGAGAGAGACATGTACATGGGGCTTTGTGTTGTGTAACATGGAGACACATAGACATAATCAGAGAGTGAGTGTGTGAGATACACATGCGGACATGGGGAGAGATGTGTGAGTTGGAGAGACAGAGAATTTTGGTGTGCTTCTGAGCTAGAGAGAGAGGGGGGTATATACATACCTAGAGCTGGAGAGAATATGCATGGGTGTGTGTCTTAAAAGAAGGATCCAGATAGATGGGTGTTTGTGCGTGTCTGTGTGTGTTTGTGCGCGCGTTTGTGTGTGAGAGGGAGTGTGTGTATGTGGAGTAGAGAGACCACTAATGATGTAAACCTAGTATAGGGAAGGGGGAATGGTGTGACATGTGTGTCAAAGAGAGACAAAGTCATGTGTAGTAGCGGGATAGCATTGGTGCGGGCGGGGAGCAAACTATTTGGAAGAGACATCGAGTGTGTGTGGGAGAGGGGTGTGAGAGCGAGCGAGAGAGAGAGAGAGAGCTAGCTACAGAGAGAGAGAGAGAGAGAGAGAGAGAGAGAGAGAGAGAGAGGAAGAGAGGGGGATAGAGAGGGGTCATTTGTGTGCAGAAGTGGCGTATAGATAGGGAGACAATGTTGATGTTGTTCGGAAGTGGCCTATGTACGGAGACGCAAGGGAAGTGAGTCATCATGTGTGTGATAGGGACTTCATGAGAGATCTAGAATAGATTGTGTAGAAAACAACGTGCGAGATTGAGAACGATGATACATTAGGGAGCTATGGGAAGAGTCACTGCATATATGTATACAGGGAAGGAGCTGGGGAGGCTCCGCATGTGGGAGAGATAGAAAGAGGAGAGTGGTGCACAAGGAGACAAAGTGTGCTTGTTTGCAGTGGGGGTGGTGTGTGAGGTGAGTGTGCGAGAGAACCACATAACTAGGGAGATAGACGTTTGGGGGCGGCGTTTTGTGTGTATGGGAAATATACACTCTACATAGTGCGTGTGTGACATCCTGGTTTTTGCCCTCTTCTCCTTTGCTTGATTTTCAGTTGAGTTGGTTTTGAATTTGTTGTTTTGAATCATTTCATTTGGACTTAACCACTTGGCTACCCCTTGATTTTCACCCAAGTGTTCCCTCTCCTTCTCACAACCATCATTTCACCCCTGGCCAACCCAACAATATTGCTTGGAATATTTTTTTAATGAAAAATATTCATTTTGGCCTCCCAAAACCCTAACTAAACCTTTGAGCTCCAAAGAAACCCTAATTTTTCTTGCCCCAAAAATCCTGAATATTCTTTGGCCCTAGGGCACCTTTCTGAGCAAAAATATTTCACCACTTTTTGGAATATTTTGGCTACAGAAAATAAAGTCACTTCTGGGCTGAAATGGTAGTTTCTACATCAACTACCTTTTTACTAGCTCCATTGTAGCTGGTTTTTCCTGTGCTTATTTACCTTAGTAAGAGATAGTAAAACCCCAAAGCTCAGCCCTCGAACCCCAGTGGTTTGACCACGGTAACTCTCCAAAGTTACTGTCCAGTAACTTGTCAGCAGCACAACTTTACTTCTACTGCACCTGGATACTAACCAAACTGTGGTAACATATCAGTTTACTAAGGACTACACGCCAGAGATCTTTGTTAGTGCGTACGGTGGCTTGATGTCACGGTTCACGCGGTGACCGCGTTCGTCCGAGCTTGTTTGGCATGTAACACGCTGCTGCGCTGCTGCAGCCGCCTGCTGAGCTGCTGCTCGCTGCCCACCGCCGAGCGTGCCACCCCTCTCCACCATCCTCGTCTCCACCTCCATAACCCCCCCTGCCGCTCGCTGACACCGGAGCTCGCCGCAGCGAGCATGGCACGGTCCGTTAACGGCACAAGGCGCGCAAGACCGTGTTCGCCTCTTTCCTCGCCATGTGCTCGCCCGCGCCACAAGACAAGGCTCGCGTGACGCCCGCCGCTTTCTCCATCGCTCTCTAGCACTGCTTGCCGCCGGGCGCCAGGACAGTGTCCTCCGCGGCCCGAGACCTCCTCGCCGCCCCGCCTATAAAAGCAGCCCCTCCGCAGCCTCCCGGAGCACCTCAGCCACTCCCACTCCCTCCTAGAGCTAGTAGAAGCCGTAGCCCGGCAGGGCAGGCCGCGGGCTGCCGTCCTGGAGCCGAGCTCGCCGGCGATCCCCTCCGGATCGTTCCCGCAGCTCCGGCCCCTCCCAAGCCAAGGTGACCCCGTCAGGGCCTCCGCCTCTCCTCCGTGAAGCCAACCCAACCCCCTGGAGCCCCTGGAGCCGCCCCAAGCCGCCGTCTTCTTCAACTCCGGCAACCTCCGCCCTCTGCCGCCGCTGGAGAGGTCAAATCCGACGCTGTCCGGTCACTGTTAGCTATGCTACGGGTACGGGCAGGTGCGCAATCATCTTCTCCGTCGATCTCTCCCACTCGTTTGCCTCCAAGAAGCCTCAACGCCGGGGTGAGCTCCAGCGAAGCGCCGCCTCCCTCTGTTTCTCTCTCCCCTCCCTCCGGCCTGACTAGCGGGGCCCGCTAGTAAGCCACTCATTACGCGGGCGAAGCGGTATGAGTGGTGGCGCCCCGGGAGTTTACGCTTTCGACGTCACCCCCCTCTGTTTAATTATTTCAAATTCATTTAAATTCCAGGAGACTTCAAATGGCCATAACATTTTATCTATAAGTCCAAATGCATTGATTCTTTTTGCATTGTGTTCTGTGTCCAAAAATCTAACAACACTCAAAAGATGGGATTTTTTCCTTGCTGTCCAGATTTTCTGGAAATTTTCAGAAGGTTTCTTGATATTTTCATTTTGTGATTTTGAATATTTTCAGAAGAGCCGGCTTGTCTTGAGGATCACCAGGAGCTTTGTGAACCTCATCAGCACTAAGCCAAGCCACAGTAACATTTTAATGATGCCACTTCAATATTTGTGATTTTTCCCAACTTGAACTTATGAATATTGATGCATTTAAATTGGTTATATAATGATTACAGTCTGTTAAATACTTGTTATGTTAAAATACTTGAACTACAAAATGTTTGAAGTGAATTTTGTTGGTAAGTTAAGGAGAACCTAGTTGCAAATGATGAATAAATGATATGGTCATAGAGTTTGATAATTAGTTTAATTATTATTTTTGCATGATGAAAAATGATGAGATTGCTAGGAATGATTCTGGTATAAGTGAGGTGTGATCTTAACCAGAGTAGTAGCATGAGTTGATGATGGCTCCGTAGGAGCGTGGTTGATTCAGTTGTTTGCATGGTTATGTAATGCATCTGTTAATTGATGCAAAGTATGGCGTGATGACACCGGTTATTTTCCACATTAAGTTGAAGCTGATTAATAACTCAACTTGAATATGTTGTTGACTGGGTCATGGTGCCGCTGAAACGAGTCTTTCCCAGTGCAACCACATTTGCCGGTATGGGACGGCCTTAATGCATTTCATTGTCGTGCCTCTGGTCGGTGCCTCCATTTAGGGAATGTTATGGGCGTGTTGTACCCTGGCCCGGTAGGCAAGCATACCTTGTGAGTCCGTTGTTAAGTTAATTTTGGTACCGGATCCCATAGTGGATCGTGGCCACGACGGTGGTCGAGGTGTCTGGAGGTAGACACGGGGCCACCCAGGACTAGCCCGGTGGGGTCTGAGTCGAAAGGGTCGGGAGAGTGTCATGACAATGAAATGGTTTCGTCGGAACGTTGTTGGTCCACCCGAATGGGCGTGCGAGGCCATGGGTTCCATAGTGTGGATACAGTGTACTAACCTCTGCAGAGTGTTTTTAATCTATCGATAGTCGAGTCTACGGTTACGGACACGTTCGAAAGTAGGGTACACCATGGGTCAACACTTAATAAAATATGCACACTAAGTTTGTACTGAGGATGTCAGTGAGGCCATCGTGCTGAGTTTGGCCATGAGTTGGTCGGTTTGTGATCACCGTAAAGATCACAGGCCAAGAGTTGGCCGGGTTATGATCGCCGTTAGGATCATAGGCCATGGATTGGTCGGGTAGTGATCGCCGAAAGGATCACATGTGTGTTGTAGAGATTATCATGTTTGTGGTCTGGAAATGATCACGTCAGGTAAGCACGTCCGTGGAACAAGTACCAGTTGAGCATAGCCACAACATGTTAGATTTATGGTTGCATTGTTGATTAAATGGTTAAATATCATGATGTTGTTTGTCATTATGTTTATGCTTATTGTGAGCTTGCAAGTACATTCAATGTACTGACCTGGCGTGTCATGCCAGATTTCAGGAAAGTCTCGTTGGGAAGGAGTGCTGTCCGAGTCTAGACCGTGTCAACATCGGTGTCCTTGTGCTATGGAGTCCTGGTACGATGTTGTTCCGCTACCGAGTAGTTATCATGATCGAGGCCCCTTTATGTTCACTAAATAATGTACATATTGTTCAGCCGCACCGTGTGTGCCGCTTGGCCTCGCTAACTGTTGTAATATAAACTATGCTCCGCTAGCATGAATAAAATGGTTGTTTTTCTGTGCCATGTTGTTGTGTGTTGCTAGAGGACAAGGTCTCTGGGCTGCAATGCAAGGTAAACCGGTCGCTCTGAGCCGGGGTGCCACAGTGCTTGATTGTGAGTGTAGATGGCTCCGGTGCTGTATCCGTGCCAGCTGCAGCTGATGCCATACACGTCGCCGCATCTCCTTCGTAACGTGTGGCGTCGGCTGTACCCTCACGGAGCCTATCGTGTGTACCAGGAGCGCCTAGCTAACTCAGTGTATGAGTATCACGCCATGGTTAATCTGCGCGGCAGTTCCGATTCCAGCTCTTACACTCGTACCTCTCATAGTGGCTATGCTTCTACCGCTTCTCAGGCTGTCCAGTTTGCTGCATTCGAGGTACTTGTTGAGCTTCGCTACAACGAGGTCCGGATGCAGAACCACCCAGGTTTCCATTACTATCCTTCTCTCCATGATAACGGTCGTGTCCGTTTCCCTGTCATTGATCCGGAGTCTGATAGTGTAGCTAGTCACCTTTCTCGCTACATCACTGCTAGCTATCTTCTGATCTATGAGCTAGCTCGTGAGCTGATTCGTGCCTGTACTGCTTTAGCTTCTACTTTAGTCTCTGCTCGCTCAGCCACTGCTTCTCCATCTGTAGGATTTACTCCTCACGCCCCCGCCAGTTCTAGATCCCCTGCTTCCCGGTTACCCTCCGAGTAGCTCGGGCACCGCGATCGCGAGTCCACTTAGTGCTCCTGCTGAGTGGGTTTCACCTCGCCCTCCCCAGAGCCCCGATGATCCACCTCCACCTGCCCTCGAGGGAGAGCCTCGAGGCAGCGTCGTCGTGTCACTTGTAACCCGGAGGTCTCCATTAACCCCATCAGTTCTGGATCCGAGTCCGCTTTAGGAGAGGACCCCGCAGCACCAGCAGAGCAGTAGAGCTTGCGAGTATTCTCAGTCGTCAGGATGGAGTATGGATGTAGTCGTACGAGTCATGATGTTTCGTTTCATGTATGAGGGTAGTTGGACCTGGCATGTTGTTATCATTCATGTATGAGTCTATGTATAATTATGTTGTACTTTATTTTATTCGCCGTATTTTCTTCGTCTTTTCGGTTTCACTTGGATTTTTATTGCTGGCTTCTCCCCAGTTTTTGTTGAATGCTTCTCATCTCGGTTGCGTTGATTTGGGAAAAATCATATTAGGATGACGTGGGGAGGCTGCAGTAGCAACGTTCGCGAGGGTTCTCCTGTTTGGTGTTCCGCACGACAGGCAGGACAATCACCCGAGCCGTACGTTCCACCCCCGCCTCCACCGCCAAATCCGCCCTCCACCGAGCAAATTATGCGTATGTTCGAGGAACAATGAAATAATGATCTGATGGAAATACTCATAAGTATTCAAGCAACGTTTGGACAGAATGGAAATCAGCCCGCCCCTCACTCCAAGTTATCTGATTTTCAAAGGACTAAGCCTCCCAGTTTCAGTCAGGCCATTGACCCCTTGGATGCAGATGATTGGCTGAGAACTATGGAAAAGAAGCTTGAGGTTGCTCGAACTGATAAAGAGGATAAGGTTTCGTTTGTAACCCATTATCTGGAAGGCGCTGCTGCCATATGGTGGGAAAATGAAAAGGCCAAAGTGACTGATAATGAAGCAATTACCTGGTCAAGATTCAAGGAGCAATTCCGGAAATATCACATCCCTGCGGGAATTATGAAGACTAAGCAGCGTGAATTTCTCGCGCTCCTCCAAGGAAGTCAGTCAGTGGGGGAATATTTCCAGAAATTCAATCACCTATCACGTTACTCTCAATATGACGTGGCCACTGAAGAAAGAAAGATAGACAGATTTCTTGGTGGATTAAACCCGCAACTTCGTTGTGCTCTCAGTGTGTTCGATTTTCCAGATTTCCAAACCTTGGTGAACAAGGCTTTCATTGCTGAAAGGGAACACAGGCTGGCATCAGATAATAAGTCTGCCCATAATGATCACAAGCGCAAGTTTGAGCCCAAAAGGGAAATCCAACCAATGCAGAAGGTTCGTACCTGGCAGCCAACTCCGGTGGCATAACAGCCTAACTGGCAACAAAATGTTAACAAGGCCAACACCCAAGTCAAGAATGACGTGCTCAACTCGGTTCTGGAGAATCGCCTGTGCAATAATTCCTGATACAGTTGTGGACAAATCGGACATTATGCTAAACAGTGCCCCAAGAACAACTGGACCAATGTTACGTTCAAGCCACAAGTCCATTTGTTTGGAGGCAGGTCCAAGTCAGCACAATGTCACGGGATACTTTCATCACATTTCCGCCGACGAAGCCCAAGAAAATCCCAAAGTCGTCATTGGTATGTTCCCTGTTAATAACATACCTGCAGTAATTTTATTTGACTCTTGGGCTTCCCACTCTTTTATTTCTCGGAGTTTTGTTGCCCAAAACAAATTTCCTTGTTCGCTTTTGGGCAAGAATATGCTGTTACAAAACCCAGGATCTCTTATCAGAAGCAATCTAGTCTGCCGCAATCTGGAAGTCAGTATCAACGAAATCCGTTTTCCAACATCTTTGATACTTATTGAGTCTGATAAATTGGATGCTATCCTGGGTATGAGTTGGCTGACTCAGTACCAAGTATGCATAAATTGTGCAACCAGAGAAGTCAACTTGACCGGCCAAGATGGACAAACTACAAAGTTTATTGCTCGTAGGAGGATACCCTCCAAGGAAATGGTCTTTACATCAATAACTGAAATGGAATTAATTCCAGTGGTCAGTGAATTTCCTGATGTATTCCCAGAAGAACTGCCAGGCATGCCACCTGATCGAGAGCTTGATTTTGCAATAGAACTTGTGCTCGGAGCCACGCGAATACACAAGAAATATTATCGAATGTCGTCATCCAAATTAGTGGAGCTAAAGAAACAACTTGATGAAATGCTCCAAAAAGGGTATATTCGCCCCAGTTCATCACCATGGGGATCACCTGCTATTTTTGTGGACAAGAAAGATGGCAGCCTCCGTATGTGTGTGGACTACCGACAGTTGAATGATGTCACGATAAAAAAAAATACCCTCTGCCAAGAATTTATGATTTGTTTGATCAGCCCAGTGGAGCCAAGGTATTCTCAAAGATCGATTTGCGGACTGGATATTATCAGCTTAAAATTAAAAAGGAGGATATTCCTAAGACCGCATTCACCACTCGCTACGGTCTCTATGAATATACAATCATGTCCTTCGGCCTCACCAACGCCCCCGCCTTCTTCATGCACATGATGAATAAGGTATTCATGGATTTCCTTGATAAGTTCGTGGTCGTCTTCATCGATGATATACTTATTTATTCAAGAAGTGAAGAAGAGCATAAGGAACACCTTTGCACAGTGTTACAACGACTCCGTGAGCACCAGTTATACGGCAAATTCAGTAAATGCGAGTTTTGGCTCAAACAAGTTGGATTCCTCGAGCATGTGCTATCCGCTAAAGGTATAGCCGTGGACCCAAGCGAGGTGAAAGATGTGCTCGACTGGTTGCCACCCGCCACCGTATCTCAGATCCAGAGTTTTCTTGGATTAGCCAGATATTACCGCAGTTTCATTGAAGGGTTCTCCAAGATTGCTAAACCCATGATAGAGCTGCTCAAAAAGGATAAGAAGTTTGAATGGACTTCGGATTGTGAGAAAAGTTTCATCGAGTTGAAGAAACGCTTGACAACTGCGCCAGTATTAACACTTCCTGATATCTACCGCAGTTTCGACGTATACTATGACGCTTCCCGACAAGGACTAGAATGCGTACTTATGCAAGATGGCAAGGTAGTGGCTTATGCCTCAGGGCAGCTACGACCCCATGAAGGAAACTACCCCGCTCATGATTTGGAATTGGTCGCGGTAGTACATGCTTTAAAAATTTGGAGACACTACCTCATCGGAAAAAGGTGCCAAATTTTTACCGATCACAAAAGTCTCAAATATATATTTACCCAGCCAGATTTAAATCTCCGTCAATGAAGATGGCTTGAGTTGGTCAAGGATTATGACCTTGGAATAAATTACCATCCGGGTAAGGCCAACGTGGTTGCCGATGCACTCAGTCGAAAACCCGTCAGTTTAAATGTCATATTGGAATCTTTATCTTCCGAACTTAAAGAGGAGATAGCTCAGCTCAACCTGGTCATAGTTGAGGCTGGCCTTGCCAATATTCTGAAGGTTACCCCTACTCTTGAGGAAGAAATCTGCGAAGCCCAGTCAGGCGATGCCGATCTGCAGAAACGTCTCAAGTCTTCCGACTTCTCGAAGGATCAGTACGATACCCTCCGATTCAGGGGAAGGATTTGTGTGCCTAATCAAGCTGATCTAAAGCAGAATTTTTTTTCTGAAGCCCACGAATCCTCGTATTCAATCCACCCTGGAGGTACGAAAATGTATGAAGACCTTCGACAAGTATTTTGGTGGGATGGAATGAAGAAAGACATCGCTTATTTCGTAGCCTGTTGCGACATATGCAACAAAGTAAAGGCAGAACATCAGAAACCAACCGGACTTCTCCAACCACTGCCAGTATCACAATGGAAATGGGACGATGTCTGTATGGATTTCATCACAGGACTACCTAAGACCCAACGGGGCAATAACACGATCTGGGTCATAGTAGAAACATTAACCAAGGTGGCCCACTTCCTCGCAATCAAAACTTCATACCGAGCAGATGAGCGTGCATGACTGTATGTATCCAGAATTGTCAGTCTGCATGGAATTCCACGAACCATCACTTCTGACCGAGGTTCGATTTTCACCTCTGCTTTTTGGTCCCATCTCCATCAGGCCCTCGGAACAGAGTTGAAATACAGTACCGCCTATCATCCTCAGACAGATGGGCAGACTGAAAGAGTAAATCAGATACTCGAAGATATGCTCCGAGCCTATGTTTTGGCCCAAGGACCACAATGTGAAGATTGCTTGCCGTACGCTGAGTTCTCATATAACAATGGGATCCAGACCAGTTTAAAAATGTCACCATATGAAGCTTCGTATGGCCGTAAGTGCCGCACTCCATTAAATTGGTCTCAAACCGCGATAGCAGATTTTGAACAGATCTCATGCCGAAGTCAAAAGCAAGTCAAGGAGATCCGAGACAGATTGCAATTAGCCAAGTCGCGACAGAAAAGTTATTATGATGCAAAGCATCGACAGATCAGTTTTGAACCCGGAGCACATGTCTACCTTCGAGTCACGCTTATGAAAGGAGTCAAGAGGTTTCAAACCCATGGAAAGCTTGCACCCAGGTTTATTGGTCCATTTCTCGTTATGACCCGAGTAGGTGCTGTGGCATATCAGTTGGAATTGCCCCCTGAGCTGTCAGACGTACACAACGTGTTCCACGTTTCACAACTGCGACGGTGCATAACACTGCCCGAGAAAAAGACCGATTTGGCAGAGATAGAACTGGCAAAGGACTTGACCTACGAAGAGAGGCCAGTGAAAATTTTGGATCAGATGGAAATGGTCACTTGGAGTAAATCAAGAAAGTTTTACAAGGTCCAATGGATGCATCATACCGAGTCAGAATCAACCTGGGAATCAGAAGAATTTCTAAGTGCATGTTATCCAGAATGGTTTTCCAAGCAACCAAATCTCGAGGATGAGATTCATTCTAAGTGGGGGAGGTTTGTGACAGCCTGGTTTTTGGCCTCTTCTCCTTTTCTTGATTTTCAGTTGAGTTGGTTTTGAATATGGAGTTTTGAATCATTTCATTTGGACTTAACCACTTGGATACCCCTTGATTTTCACCCAAGTGTTCTCTCTCCTTCTCACAACCATCATTTCATCCCTGGCCAACCCAACAATATTGGTTGGAATATTTTTCTTTAATGAAAAATATTCGTTTTGGCCTCCAAAACCCTAACTAAACCTTTGAGCTCCAAAGCAACCCTAATTTTTCTTGCCCCAAAAATCCTGAGAAAAATCCTAAATATTCTTTGGACCCTAGGGCACCTTTCTGAGCAAAAATATTTCACCACTTTTTGGAATATTTTGGCTACAGAAAATAAAGTCACTTCTGGGCTGAAATGGTAGTTTGTACAGCAACTACCTTTATACTAGCTCCATTGTAGCTGGTTTTTCCTGTGCTTATTTACCTTAGTACGATATAGTAAAGCCCCAAAGCTCAGCCCTTAAACCCTGGTGGTTTGACCACGGTAGCTCTCCAAAGTTACTGTCCAGTAACTTGTCAGCAGCACAACTTTACTTCTACTGCACCTAGATACTAACCAAACCGTGGTAACATCTCAGTTTACTAAGGACTACACGCCAGACATCTTTGTTAGTGCGTTGGGTGGCCTGATGTCACGGTTCACGCGGTGACGCGCTCGTCCGGAAAGCGTCGGCATGTAACACGCGCGCGCGCTGGCCGCCAGCCTGCTGAGCGTGTGCTAGCTGCCCAGCCGGCCAGAGCGTGCCAGCCCTCGCCACCATCCTCGTCTCCACCTCCATAACTCCCCCCTGCCACTCGCCGACGCCGGTGCCGCCAGAGCGCAGCACGGCACGGTCCGCTAACGACACAAGCTGCACGCGACCGTGTTCGCCTCTTTCCTCACTGTGCTCGTCGCGCGCCGCACAAGGCTCTGCGGACCTCCATCGCCTTCTCCATCGCTCTTGCGCACCGTTCGTCGCCGGACGCCGGGGACAGGTGTCCTCCGGCGGAGCCCGAGCCCTCCTAGCTGCCCCGCCTATAAAAGCAGCCCCTCCGCAGCCTCCCGGAGCACCTCAGCCACTCCCACTCCCTCCTAGAGCTAGTAGAAGCCATTGCCCGGCCGGGCAGGCCACGGGCTGCCGTCCCGGAGCCGAGCTCACTGGCGATCCCCTTCGGATTGTTCCCGCAGCTCCGGCCCCTCCCAAGCCAAGGCGACCCCGTCAGGGCCTCTGCCTCTCCTCCGTGAAGCTAAACCAACCCGCTGGAGCTCCTGGAGCCGCCCCAAGCCGCCGTCTTCTTCAACTTCGGCAACCTCTGCCCTTTGCTGCTGCTGGAGAGGTCAAATCCGACGCCGTCCGGTCACCGTTAGCTACGCTACGGGTATGGGCAGGTGCGCAATCATCTTTTCCGTCGATCCCTCCCTCTCGTTTGCCTCCAAGAAGCCTCAACATCGGCGTGCGCTCCGGCTAAGCGCCGCCTGCCTCTGTTTCTCTCTCCCCTCCTTCCGGCCTGACTAGCGGGGCCCGCTAGTCAGCCACTCATTACGCGCGCGAAGCGGTATGAGTGGTGGCGCCCCGGGAGTTTATGCTTTCGACGTCACCCCCCTCTGTTTAATTATTTCAAATTCATTTAAATTCCAGGATACTTCAAATAGCCATAACTTTTTATCTATAAGTCCAAATGCATTGATTCTTTTTGCATTGTGTTCTTTGTCCAAAAATCTAACAGCACCCAAAAGATGGGATTTTTCCTTGCTGTCTAGATTTGCTGGTAATTTTCAGAAGGTTTCTTGATATTTCCTTTTTGTGGTTTTGAATATTTTCAGAAGAGCCGGCTTGTCTTGAGGATCACCAGGAGCTTTGTGAACCTCATCAGCACTAAGGCAAGCCACAGTAACATTTTCATGATGCCACTTCAATATTTGTGATTTTCCCTACTTGAACTTATGAAAATTGATGCATTTAAATTGGTTATATAATGATTACATTCTGTTAAATACTTGCTATGTTAAAATACTTGAACTACAGAATGTTTGAAGTGAATTTCGTTGGTAAGTTAAGGAGAACCTAGTTGCAAATGATGAATAAATGATATGGTCATAGATTTTGATAATTAGTTTAATTATTATTTTTGCATGATGAAAAATGATAAGATTGCTAGTAATCATTCTAGTACAAGTGAGGTGTGATCTTAACCAGAGTAGTAGCATGAGTTGATGATGGCCCCGTAGGAGCATGGTTGATTCAGTTGTTTGCATGGTTATGTGATGCATATGTTAAGTGATCAAAGTATGGCATGATGGCACCGGTTATTTTCCACATTAAGTTGAACCTGATTAATAAATCAACTTGAATACGTAATTGACCGGGTCATGGTGCCGCTGAAACGAGTCTTTCCCAGTGCAACCACATTTGCCGGTATGGGACGGCCTTAATGCGTTTCATTGTCGTTCCTTTGGTCGGTGCCTCCATTTAGGGAAGATTATGGGCGGTTGCACCTCGCCCCAGAGGCAAGCATAGCCTTGTGAGCCCGTTGTTAAGTTAATTTTGGTACCGGATCCCAGAGTGGATCGTGGCCACGACGGTGGTCGAGGTGTTTGGAGGTAGACACGGGGCCACCTAGGACTAGCCCGGTGGGGTCTGAGTCGAAAGGGCCGGGAGAGTGTCATGACAATGAAATGGTTTCGTCGGAACGCTGTTGGTCCACCCGAATGGGAGTGCGAGGCCATGGGTTCTGTAGTGTGGGTACAGTGTACTAACCTCTGCAGAGTGTTTTTAATCTATCGATAGCCGAGTCCACGGTTACGGACAGGCTCGGAAGTATGGTACACCATGGGTCAACACTTAATAAAATATGCACACTAAGTCTGTACTGAGGATGGCAGTGAGGCCATCGTGTTGAGTTTGGCCATGAGTTGGTCGGGTTGTGATCGCCGAAAAGATCACGGGCCAAGAGTTGGTCGGGTTATGATCACCGTAAGGATCATAGGCCATGGATTGGTCGGGTAGTGATCGCCGAAAGGATCACATGTGTGTTGTACAGATTATCATGTTTGTGGTCTGGAAATGATCACGTCCGGTAAGAACGTCCGTGGAACAAGTACCAGTTGAGCATAGCCACCGCATGTTAGATGTATGGTTGCATTGTTGATTAAATGGTTAAATATCATGATGTTTTTTGTCATTATGTTTATGCTTATTGTGAGCTTGCAAGTACATTCAATGTACTGACCTGGCGTGTCATGCCAGATTTCAGGAAAGTCTCGTTGGGAAGGAGTGCTGTCCGAGTCTAGACCGTGTCCACATCGGTGTCCTTGTGCTATGGAGTCCCGCTACGACGTTGTTCCGCTGCCTAGTAGTTATCATCATCGAGGCCCCTTTATGTTCACTAAATAATGTACATATTGTTCAGCCGCATCGTGTGTGCCGCTTGGCCTCGCTAACTGTTGTGATATAAACTATGCTCCGATAGATTGAATAAAGCGGTTGTTTTTCTGTGCCATGTTGTTGTGTGTTGCCAGAAGACAAGGTCTCTGGGCTGGCAATGCAAGGTAAACCGGTCGCTCTGAGCCGGGGTGCCACAGCGTGTGATTGGGAAAGAGAGATGCCGGGAGACCTAGAGAGTTGGGGAAGAGATGTGTGCATGCCCGAGAGACAAAGTGATAGAGACCTATATTGGGGTCCGGACTTTAGAAGACAGGGGGGTGTTAATGTGCTCGTGTGTTCGTGTCTGGGGGAGAGAACGACTTGTGTGTGGGGGGCGGGGGGTGGGGTGGTTGGCTTCAGATAAAGAGTGAGGTGTCTATATTTGAGGGACTTTAGCATAATTGAGATATATATGGTCAATAGTGTGTGCACTCTTGGTTGATCAATTTGTTTTACAGTTTGGACTATGAGATAACGATAATTTTGAACATGCGTGATATACCTTGATGTACCAGAATTACAAATCTAAGATTGGAATTTTGAAATTCGACTCCATCATTAGCTTTTGTAATTCATTTAAACGGAGGTACATTTTTTAAGCCGGGATTTCGTGATTTCAAATTCATATATCAAACATAGAGATATACACATCCGAGCATGTTCAAACTTTATAATCATCCACTTTATTCATACACATACACATTTTTGCGTTTGTCATCATATTTAGGATAAACACATTTGGAATTTCACTTGAATTGGACCGTATGATGGTATTTTCTTGTACTAGCTCAATGATCCATATTTGAATTGAATGGACAATCTAAGTTTCGAGTTGGAGACATTGATTTTCAAAACTTGCACTTTTTTTTGCGTGCAAAACAAATAAATTCTCGGCCATGATATCATAGTCGGCCGTACAAGAGCAGAACAGTTATAATTTCAGGCGCCAAAAGATTTCAAACTTCCCGCTCACATCGAAATATCTCGCGCCCGAAAGTTTAGCCCTGCTATATTCCTGTTTTACCCTTGCCACATGAACGGAAAAGGGATGCTTTGGTAACTCCATTGTTTTCCCCTCTTTGCCCCCAACATTCTTCCCGTAGCCCTCCCTTCCCTCCCCCCCCCCCAACAACGGCAAGCCACCGAATCTAGTCCTCCGCCGCAGCGGTGGACCTCACACCCCGCCGGATCTACATTCTGCACCTTGGAACCCCCTGTCGGTGTCAAAACCGGCAGATCTCGGGTAGGGGGTCCCAAGCTACGTGTCATGGATCGATGGGTAACAGGAGACACGATGTTTACCCAGGTTCGGGCCCTCTCTATCGAGTTAATACCCTACTTCCTGCTTGATTGATCTTGATGAATATAGGGTTACAAGAGTTGATCTACCTCAAGATCATATGTTGTGGTCTAAGACCTAAGGGTATGATGAGTAGTGTCATAATGATCTAGCATATTGTCGGTGTCAAAACCGGCGGATCTCGGGTAGGGGGTCCCGAACTGTGCGTCTAAGGAGGATGGTAATAGGAGGCGGGGGACACAATGTTTACCCAGGTTCGGGCCCTATCGATGGAGGTAATACCCTACTTCCTGCTTGATTGATCTTGATGATATGAGTATTACAAGAGTTGATCTACCACGAGATCGTAGAGGCTAAACCCTAGAAGCTAGCCTATGGTATGATTGTTGTTGTTCCTACGGACTAAACCCTCCAGTTTATATAGATACCAGAGGGGGCTAGGGTTACACAGAGTCGGTTACAATGGGAAGAGATCTACATATCTGCATCGCCTAGCTTGCCTTCCACGCCAAGGAGAGTCCCATCCGGACACGAGACGTAGTCTTCAATCTTGTATCTTCATAGTCCAACAGTCCGGCCAAAGGATATAGTCTGGCTGTCCGGATACCCCCTAATCCAGGACTCCCTCAGTAGCCCCTGAACCAGGCTTTAATGACGATGAGTTTGACGCGCAGATTGTCTTCGCCATTGCAAGGCGGGTTCCTCCTCCGAATGCTCCATGGAAGATTTTGAACACAAGGATAGTGTCTGGCTCTGCAAAACAAATTCCACATACCACCGTAGAGAGAATAACATTTCCACACATCTAATCCGCCGATCGTTTTTCATAATGTGACGTATTGCCATGGTTTGGTCATGACGAACCGTCTTCCTCCATCAGCCTGCCACTGCATGTTTTGCGAGGCGATTTATTTGGCACGTCTTATCGAAGCAGAGATCGTGTCCCCCTTATTACGGGATTCTCATGAATACGGACGTGGGTAACCCAGCCGCGCCATTATATACAGCATTTGGGGAGTGAGAGGTTTAACCAGGCAAGTGGGGAGGCGCATCGCCTCTTCCGTCCTTATAAGGGGACAAGGGTTTATTCTTCTAAACCACGCCTTCCTCCCATCTCGTTCCCTTCCGTTCAAGCTCAAACGCACAAGCGCTCCTCTTCCCTGCCCACAAGAGGTCCTCCGAAGATGTCCGGATCCGGAGAGGGAGGCAAATGGATGGCCTCTACCGTCCAAGAGAAGGATACTAAAAAGCTTCGGAAGGCCGGGTACCTGGCCAAGAAAATCGGCCATCGTCTTCCGACGGCGGGACAAATCGTCCCTACTTTGGAACCCCACGAGAGGGTTGTATTCCTCCCTCATTTCGTCTGTGGGCTGGGGTTTCCCCTCCCCCCGTTTGTTCGCGGCATCATGTATTATTATGGTACCGATCTTCATGATATGTCCCCTAATTCCTTCCTTAACATCTGGACATTCATTGTCGTGTGCGAGGCTTTTCTCTGCATTTCACCGCACTCCGGCTTATGGCTGAAGATCTTTAATGTGAATCCCAAGGTGGTGGGCGGCGAGCACGCCGAGTGTGGGGCGCCATGGTGAGCAAGATGCCCAACGTCATATGGCCAACGAGAACCTTTAATGATTCTGTCAAGGAGTGGCAACAGCAGTGGTTTTATATCACAGAGCCGCGCGGCACAGAGTGGGTCGCCTCTCCCGAGTTCCGATCCGGTGCCCCCCTGCGGCTTACATCCTGGGTCAAGAAAGGCTTGGACTGGTCCTCATCCGACGAACTATCGGCGCTCCAGACGCGCGTTGAAGATATGGGAGACAAGAACATTGGGCTTGTCAATGTGGTCCAGGTGATGTTGATTCGCCGGATCCTGCCTTGTCAGCACCGGACTTGCAATTTGTGGGAATTCGATCCGGCCCGGCACCAAACCTTGCGGGAGCTTTTCGGCTCCTCGCACACGGACATCTGGAAGTTTCTTTTCAAGTCCAGCAAATCGTGGCCGGACTCCGCCGAAGACCGTGGGTACCAACTGTCCCGCTCGGGAAGTTCGGTGAGTTATCAAACTTTCTTAACCGCGTAACCCAAAAGAAACGCTTAACGTGTTTTACACAACTCTCCCAGGGCTGGACGAAGAAGGCGGAGCGGATCCATTGTACGGCCCCGCTGCCCGAAGAACCGGCCATCCCACTTCTGTCGAAGATGTTGGTCCCGGCACCTTACAAGGTGCCGAAGAAGACGACCGAGAAGGAGGCCAAAAAGACCCGGGGCGGTCTTCATCGCCGTGGCACTTCGGACACAATAACCGGAGGCTCCAATGCCCATTCGGCCTCCGAAGAGGACGAGGAGGAGGTGGAAGATGAACCCCCTGCGGGGGGAAGAAAGAAGAGGATGGCCTCCGTACACTTGGAGGCCGAGCTGCCCAAAAGGGGAAAGGCCCCTCTTCCGGAGGAGTCCACTGCCGCCGCCGACAGCGGCCCGGCATGGGCTCCAAGGGCCCAGCCCCTGGTGAACTCGTAAGTATATAAAATCCGAGTACGTTTTAGGCGTCCGGACTCATCGTGGCTTAGTATTTTAACCCAAGCCATATTTTTTGTAGTCCGGCGGTGTCTCATGCCAAAAAATCCTCATCAGAGGACTTGCTGAGCTCAAATGCTATGGAGGGCGGGACGCCCCCAAAGGCCCCTTCCTCCAAACAGGTGCACAACACCGAGGCTTCGTCCTAGAAGGACCCCGGCCAAGGAGGAAAGGAAAGAACCGTGAAGGCGGCGCCTGAAGGTCAAACCTCAGGGGCCAAACACATGGGGGAAAAGATTCCCATGGGGGCTGATGGCGGGAGCAATACGTAGTTCGGCTCCCAGCCGGATGCGATTGCAGAGACCTATTCAGCTCCAGGATCAAGCAGGCAACCTCCTTTGGCTGGAGGGGGAGTGCCTGTTCCATCAAAGACCTCTGTCTATCCAGAAGTGTCGGATGCTTTTGTTAGTGGCGTTGAAAGACGCCTCCATCGTTGATGAACACCGTTCCCTTATGGGTGCGGTGATTGAGAAAATTCAGTCAACTGAGAGTGGACTGAACGAAGCCTGTATCAACCTTATAAGAGGCTTTGAGGTATGTTTTATGTGTTGTCAAAGAGTGTTATGGTATAGATAGTAGCCCTTGATACACTGTTCGGTGAAGAAACCAGACAGAGGATCGAATATATATTCTCAGGAAGACTCATTGAATGACAGTTATTTTTCTTCTCGTTATTATAAAAGGCTCACATGGGCTGCTGCCCCATATCGCTGGAAATCTCCGGACTGAATCAAAGTCTGGAGCGGGCCAAGGAAGCACTTGACCAGTTGAAAATGCAGTTGAGGGATAAACAAGGTATGCACAAGTCTTGTTCGCATTTATTGCGAATGAATTTTCAGTATGAACTGAGTTTTATGACATTGCGCTAGGAATTGTGACCGACGTCGAAGCCCTCAAGAAGGTTGTGGCCAAGGCCGAGAAAAAGGCAGCCACTAAGCAGGCTCTTCGTGAGAAACATGAGGCCAGGGTTATTAAAGCTGAACATGAGCTACAAGAGGCCGTAGGGAAATGCTAGACCTTGGAGCAGAGTTTAACGGAGAAAGAGTCCGAACTTACCAAGGCTCATCAGGCCACGAGCGATGCCCGGGGGGAAACCCGAAGCGCCTTGCCGGAGATCCAAGAGGTGAGAAAGATCGCGATTGGTAAGGCTTTTTCCCGTAAAGTAAGTATTTGGGGGGGTGGACTTATGTTTCTAATTTTGAATCCGTATTTCCCAGGGGTATTTGCCGAGCTACCTCGCTGCATATCAGATGCCGCTCAATTCTACCGAGCCGAAGAAAGGAATACTGTGGATAAGCTCTTCTGGTCGCAGTATTTGGCACTGAATTATCCGGTGCCTTTTGTCGATCAACTGAAACAGCTGATCGAATCTACGTATATGCGGAACTAGCCATGAAGGATTTAATTATCCGGCTATGGCGCTTGAGCCGATCCCAACTAGCTACTTCGAGCTCGTGAAGCGGCTTGTGGGAGCTCGTCCTCGACTTGACGCCATCAAACGGTCGGATCAGTATAGAGGGTGCACGAATGGCCTTCGCTGTGCAAAGGTGCCACCGGGGAAGATGGATGCTGAAAAGTGATGACCGAAGGACCGCCGAGGGGAAGGAGCACCGCAAGCCCCAGTTATATTATGAGAATGTCCTGAAAGGATCCTACCTAGCCGCAGAGCTATGCACCAAGGACTTTATATTTCCAATAATGCAAATCATGTTGTCCTTTGTAATGTTAAAACAAGGTCGATTATATCAGTTACCGCCTGTTATATGAAAGTTTACCCTCCTGTGCGGCCGTTTTATATGTTAAATCTGAGAGTTGGCCAGTCGTCGGCTTCTGCCCCAACGTATGAAGTACGGGGGTGTTCAGGATAAACCTGAGCACTCTTTATCCCAGTTTTGGGTCCTCCGAAGGAGGTTCTCAGCACAACGAACCAGGCAATCGGACTATACGGCTTTATCACTCTCACTTAGCCATAGGAGCTTTAGTATGGTCGGCGCAGCCCCTGGTGTTCGGAAGACCGTACTAGGGGCTCTATAAGCGCCTGATCGGAGAAAGAACCGATCCATCGCACGCTGCATTGGTTATGGCATTATGCGTGAGAAATCCTTAAAGATTTTGTGACCTCTCGAATAGCTGACCAGCTCTCGCCGTATCATGACAGTCAGTTTTTGGCTTTCTCTACTGAGGTGCTCGTCCGGAAGAACCGGGACACAATCGCAGTAGTTCTCCCAGTGCTACCTTAGCCGATATAGCGGAACGTAAGGTACCAAAACATGGGAGCCGGGTAAACCCAACTATTGACCCAAGACATTCAAACCACCTCCTCTCCTCTCCATCATCTCCATTCCAAAACCACCTCCTCTCCTCTCCATCATCTCCATTCCAAAACCACCGTCTCGCCTCTCCCTCTTCTTATCTTCTCTCCATTGCAAAACCACCTCCTCTCCTCTCCATCATCTCCATTCCAAAACCACCTTCTCTCCTCTCCCTCTTCTCTATTGCAAGACCACCGTCTCTCCTCCCATCTTCCAAAGCTAGCACCGGACCACTCAGAAGGACATCTATGGAGAGGATGCAGTAGCGAATCAGGGAAGATCGCCTTGGCGGCGACTGTGCAAAGTTAGCCAGGTTGAAGGAGATCCTTAGTTGGTTTGACAATGAGTGGGAGATTTCGAGGACTGCAAGGGCCATATGGCAATGTATGCGAAAAGAGCGAGGCGGCGATGATGAGGGCGACGATGTACATGTACTCCTCGGCGGCATCACGCCGCAGATCCTCGAGTTCATCGAGTATCTCCTATGGGCGATGGAGAGAGACAGATTCGCCGAGGCGACAGTCAGGCAGAGGTGGTGGGCGTACAGGTCAAAGGTCGAGCACCCAGAGGATAACGAATCGATCGAGTATGGTGTGCCGTTCGTGAGGGTGCAGAGCCAGCCGGAGCCACAGGAGTATTCGTTCTCCCACCACAAGAGGAGGCCGGATGGCGCGACGTCGCTTCCCCGCCGTTCTCCATGGTTCCTCGACTTCGCCTGCTTCAACGACGGCGGTAGGGTTTAAGGTAAGCTTCAGACTAACCTAATCTTCCACCGATCATGCTTACAATCAGTGTGACAGCTAATGAAAATCATGCTTACAATCAGTCTCCGAGTACTACGCCAATCACCCTAAAATAGCTATGGACCTTTGGGTCAAAGTTGTGACACAGTGTACAAATAAAGAAAAATATATTGCTGCTTCTTTAAAAAAAGAGTACTCCCTAGAAAACTGCCAATATAAGCTACTAGTATTTGGTTAGAGGATTTGCTGCCAAGAAAGATCCGTCCACAGAGAGCACCACACATCCCACTGGTGGTGGTGGATGCTAATGCGTGCATGCAGCATGGTTGGTGTTGGTAATTTTTACTTGGCACACCTCGCACGCTGCATATATGCCGGTTCCATACGTACATTTGTGCAGTTCCACCAAAATGCAGCTGAATAACCCTGTTTGCATAGATAATGAAAAATCGTGATTACATTATAGTGGCACTAGTTGATGAAACACACAAAATAAATAGAAGAAAATATTGCGATAGTATCATAGTATGCCATGCTGCAAGGGCGAGATGGGCCTGCGGACGCCTCATATCGACATCGTCCCAAGTCTCCAGATACACCTTCCGCCGATGATGAACATCAGTGTACAGCAGTAGTACAAGGAGGCGCCTTGAGACATTCAAATCTCTATTTTTGTACATATCAACTAAAATTAAGCACCCCAGTTTGCAGAAACGCTTAAACATTAACAATGGGACTAGTTGATGAAACATACTTTAACAAAGAGAAGCACTTTCTTTATCTACATTGGAAATGAAATGATAGAGATGACACTCGCTCTATTTTAACTATATTATTACTTCATTTTATCAGTGACACTAGGGTCGAGCAGGTGGCAAACAAGGTGTACCGTGCGTCGCAAGGATGGAGGCCGGGGGTGCTTAGACTGGGATGCTGAAGCTGGCTCTTTCAGTCACCAACATGGATGATTCAATTATGGGACCTTTTTGTGCAGTTCACCTAAATGAAGCAATGTCCCATGAGCTACCAGCTTCTTCTTCAAATTTTTTTAAGAAAAGGGCTCCAGCCTCGGTTCCATTTCCATCAGAAAACGAAACCCACAGAGCTTCTTCTTCATTAGTTGCAATAAAATTGAGCAACATCAAGGTTGGTTGTGAAGCTCCTGGAATGCTCAACTATAATTTGGATATCATTTGTGCAGTTCAACTAAGATCGAGCGTGAAATGTATATCTCTGTTTGCACAAAAAAGGTGGAAAGGAGGGTGACTAACAAGTGATGAAACATGCATCAAATGGAAAGAAGCATGTTCCTTATCTGAATGGCAATCCTACAAGGACAGTAGCAATTTCTAAAGCAGTGGCATTGCTAGATATTAGTGTGGGCATTAGGATTAACTATGACAACCGTTAAATACGACATTACTTTGGGCACGGGAGAGTAGGCGGACCAGGACAGTTGCATTTCTAATGAAAAGAACCAACTTATCTTAATGGGAAATTTTAGAAGGACATGTAAAGAAGTGCCATTGATTCATATTACTGGAGGCATTACATTGAAAACAACATTGGTTTAACGTGTCCTTACTTTTAACAGTGCGACTGCTACATTTTACCAGTGGCATTACATAAGAGTGGCTCGGGGCAACAAACATCAGAACAGGATATCTGGGTTGGTCCCATTTTTGTTCGGTATAGCCACCTTATAATGTGTGAGGCTAGCAAATCTAGTGCTGGACTTACTCTATTGACTTGTCCCCCAGTCCCCACTTTCTTTCCTTTTTCAACCAATAGATCGGGTTTATATTGAGTTTGTACTGCGTTTCCCTTTATTTCCCTATTAGACCTAGAGACCAGTTGGATAGCCAGTCTCTGCTACTTTTCGCCCCCATTATTTCCTCTTTCGACCAAGTCCTAGATTCAGGTAACAAATCCTCCCCCACCCCACCCCTTTCTTCCTTGTTTGAACCAAGTAGTACTAGATTCGAGTGCATGAACTAGTTTTACCTCTTAAACATAAAAAATTAGGTGGTTTTCGAACAGCCGATCGATCCTATCTACGAGGAGGCCTGAGAAATAGTAAAAGTTACAAATGCAGCGACGTCAGGAGCTCGAGAAGTAGAGCAAGGCCGGTTTCGAAGGAAGTTATACCTGATGGTCGCCGGGATGTCGCTAGGTGGGCGGCGGGAGGCCGGATCTGCCCACACCACGGCAAAGTGAGGAAGAAGGGTGGAGGCCCTCCTCGCCAGCCAGTGCTTGGGAGAGAATGGCAAGGCAGGCTGATCGGGATCGCCCCAGAGTGGGTAAGAGCCGTCACCGAGGACGACCGCGTGAACGTTGCACCTTCTCACCTTCCCCGGCGGAGAGGATTCGGCTGGATCTGTGACCAGCGGAGCGAGAGAGAGAGAGAGAGTGTGGCCACCGCTGTCGTGTTTAGATCTGGAGAGGCCGAGACAAGTGTGAAGAGAGCAACACTAGCAAGCAAGCGCGAGGCTCCTGCCTATATAGTGGAGTAGTACTAGTTTTCTTTTGTCTCTGAGGAGCGGCTTGACCTCGTCAATGACCTGTCGAGAAGTCTTCATGCACGTGGCCGGAGGCGCGCTTGTCGTCATTTTGATCTCAAGCGCGGATTATAACATATAACACGAAAAAATGCCACATGACAAGAAATCATAACCTCACTGCCCAAAGGAGACAACATGAATCCCGACGGACAAACTAGACGAGGAACAAAGCTCAAATTAAAGATAAACTCGTAGAGAAGGGGTCCGTCGATAGATGTCCTAATTAACATAGCCGGCTTGACCTAGATGGCAGCCGAGTAGTCACTGTTCGTGCATGTGCCCCCAATGACTAGCCCAACTCAGTTGTCGCTGTTTAACCCTCGCAGTGATCCGAAGCACATGACACCTAATTTTGTGAGATGACAAGAAACCTTTTTTTAGATTTCTCACCACAACTACAACCATGTACAACACAACCTGCACGATATGTACACGATAGCCAATCCAGGCGTGTCTGCTGGAGTCTGGTCACATGCATGGACGAACTGATCTTCGGTGTCTTGTAGGGATCGTCCAGGCACCAACGTAGTACAACACTTCCCTAGTACTATCGCTCGTCTCCCTCTTCTATTAAGTCACCCAACTTGCGGGGCCGGGGAGTTTGCCTATGGTCGGTTCTCAATTGCCGTTCCACATGTGTGTGCGACCGCAATATGACGCACGTTCCATTCGAAGAGCAGCGTGCCAGACCAACCGACCGTCTGGGGTGCGACGTGAACGCGATGGGCGTGCTGTATACTCCGTACATGTGTATCGCCGTTTTCTAGACGCTTTGCTCCATGGCGCGGGCGCAATCCATGGATACAAAATTAGTATACTGTATACTATTTAAAAGTCGAGGGCGGGGCTTTTCCTGGCCGGTAGGCGGCGGGACAGTTCCGCCTAGTCGAGTTGACAGAGACGCGAGAAGACGAGGGAGTAGGCTTCTGCAAACATAGGGATGTGTGATTTGACAGCGAGTTATAGCTGGACAGGTGGGCCCCGTGATTTGACTTGCCATTATCATTTTAGGTGTGGCGCTACGACCGGCGTGAGTCTCCCGATTCCTGACCACCTCCATACAGGTGCCTCTCCCAATGCTCCACCATGTAGTAGAGGCTGGCTCTTGCATGAGAGCCCACTTCTCCACTTTTTCCTTGCCTCTCTTTCCTCCACATATGCAAAAATGCCATGTAAAGCGCACTATTGTACTTACTTGCTCCTACAGGTGCTTAAGCTTGCCACATAGGCATAAAGTCTGATGTGGCAAATTAATCAAGAAGAGAGAGACTAGTTTGGTGATCCAAGGAAGAAACGGTGCTAAGTGCGTGTACCTAGGTGAAAAGACAATTTTGAGTCTATAGCTAATTAAATGAAGCAAACTTAGCAACACCATTTCATTGGAAGAGGTCACTCCTTGGCAAATGCAATAAATACTAGTACTCCCTGTGTCCCATTATATAAGAACGTTTTTGACACTACACTAGTGTCAAAACGTTCTTATATTATGGGACGGAGGAATCTGAAGAAAGAGATAGAGAGGGTAAAAAAAATACACTTATAGCCAACCTTATAGCCAACCTTGTTGTAGTATGAGTGACTAAGTGATGACTATGTATGACATGCCAACATCAGATAGCCTAACGCACCGTGTTAAATCTCAAAGGCGCGACCAGCGCGAAATGACGCGACGGTCGTGGTAGGCGCGACCATGATCTGAGCTGCTTTGGCAGCCCTTGGATCTGAGATCAAACGGTCGCATGCTAAGTTGCTCAAAATTTGCAGAATAACCCTCCAGGATAGGATATTCACCCATAGGTCTAGAATCACGCCATGCAACCGTTTGATCTCAGATCCAAGGGCTCTCGGAAGCCCGTATCATGGGAGAATGGGAAGCCACTACCCGCCGTTCGCCTGCGGCAGTTCGCTCCTACTCGTCCCCGCACGTCCTTTAATACTACGGCGGTTCGCTCCTAGTCGTCCCGTCCATTCACATTACGGCAGTTCCACTAATCCTAACCCTCCTCCCAAATCCATGGCGTCCCAAATCTCCCCGATCGGCGGTGAGTACAAGGTTAGAACCATCACCAACGATGAGTTCGGCGTCATCTACACCCGCACTTCGCGACGGTGAAAGGATGCCTTTCGCCTGCACGCATGTTCGAAGACTCAGATGATGAGTGGGTCGCTGGGCTAGATGTTGAGTACACCACAGTCATGGGACGAGAGAAGGATCTAAAGGACGAAGAGAGGAAGAAGCCCGCCGTGATCCAGGTTTGCGTGCATGACTTATGCTTGGTCTACCACATATGCCATGCCGACGTTGAGTGCCCGGATTTTAAGGACTTCCTCGAGAGCAACCTAGTCAAATTCGTTACTGTAGACTTTGGTAACGACAAAGAAGTCCTGCATCGGATAGGCCTCATTGTAGGCAACACCTTCGACCTCCAAAAGAATCGGCTGGTGTCCTCTCGTCAGCCTTCAATGCTGACCCTGGCAGGAGGCATGGTTCATCCTTCATCTGATGGCTGGAGAAACCTCCATACACGTTTCATCGTCATGCATGGCAGCGGAATGTACTAGATATAGACCACATCCACTATGCTGCAATGGATGGCTACCTTTGTTTCAATATCTACAAGGGTTGGATGAAGAGCAACAACCAAGTTGGCGGTTCAAGCAAAGAAGTATCGGCCAAGAGGAAGAGGGACAAGGGCGAAGTCGAGGACGTGGACGAGGACTCCGAGTAAGGTGGCAGTGTCGTTGCTCATGGCGGTTCTAAACTTCTAATGCAGTGTCTACGGATTAGTTGCATAGTTTAATTTCAGGTGTGCTTAGTTTAATTTGAGGGTGTGTTGTCTTTGAGCCCCAGCAGAACTATGTTATGTTTCTTCTTGTTACTTTAACTCTTGATGCGTACATACTAGTATTTCTTACATTTCATCTTTTAGTTGGTATAGTACTACCACTCGTTTCTTCACATTATATCATTACAATATATATGGCCAACATCATATAGCCAGCAGTTTAGTTGTCAAAGAATTTCAGAGTGCTTAGTTTTGTCAAAGAATTCCAGGGTGCTTAGTTTTACTTGAGGGGTGGGTTGTGCTGGACACCATTATTGTGACTAGCCTTTTTAATAGTACTATATGCATAATTTGGCGACGAGCGCTCTCTATATGTACTACCTCCGTCCTGGTTTATAGGTCCCCTTTGTAGTTTGTGTCAAATTTTGACTAAATATTTAACTAACAAAATGTTAATGCATGTCAAGAAAAATTATCTCATTGGATTCGTACTTGAACATAGTTTTCAAAAATATAATGTTTGGTGACATGCGTAGACATTTTGTTAGTTTAATCTATGGTCAAAATTTGGCACGAGATATAATGGGGACCAATAACCCGGACGGAGGTAGTACCACCTTTTTTTTTAATTTCAAGTTTTGCACCATGGCGCAATCCATCGATATTACGGCTGTACAAAAGTATACATTTTTTAAAAGGCTAGAGGGCGGGGCAGTCTAGCTTGGTCGGTTTCACGAGAGGCGAGGGCCTTTGTGATTTGACGGCTCATTACTGCTGGACGGCGGGGCCTTGTGATTTGACTGATCGTATAAATGCACCGACGATCTGATCGAGGAGGAGCAAAGAACCATGTGGTATACTCAAGTTCTCCACTGGAGTAGTACTGCGACGGAGGAGCACGAAACACGGCAGCCCAGTGCCATATGGCGATAAAAAATTATCTAATTTGCTAGTCATCTCATTGTTAGCATTGTTCTATTCATTCCCTCAAAAAACAAAAACCATTGTTCTATTCATGCCTCGCAGAGAACGTGACATGTCTTGTGAAACACCGAAGCAAAAGATGAAACACAACAGCAAAAGAAGAAGGAAGATTATCACCCCAAATGATCTAATTCGCCGCGGAGTCCTAACTGCTTCTTCATCGCCTCCACGACCTCCATCTCCTTACGCGTCTCCTCCCCCATCTTCTTCATTCTGTCCCTGACGCAGGATTTTTTGACGCGAGCCTTCATCATCTATTCCACGGCCGCATTACGTACCTTGACAGTAGCCGGGTGCTCGATGCGGAGCTTCGCTAACTCCTCCTTCTATTCCATGACGAGGGCCTGCAGCATCTTCATCGAGGAACTACTATTCTCATGCAGCTTCTTCCAGCCGGTGTTCTTCTCCTTCAATAGGCCGATCTCGTGGCAGAGCTTCGCCTTGTCCTCCTGAAGTCGCAGGATTTCGCGGTCACCTTTTTCTCGAGGCAATGCTCTTCTTCAGCAGCATCACCAAGCCGGCGGTCAACTCCCCTGCTGATTGAGCTCAGCGGGCATGTCGTCGAGGCTCTCCTTCACAACTCCGTCAAGCCTTGGATGAACTCCTTCGCTTATTGAGGTGCTTATTGAGCTGATCGGGCATGCTTGTCGAGGGATAACGACTCCAGCTCCGCCCGGCTCGGCATGTTCGCCTCAGCGGCTAGGCGCTCCACAGGAGCCATCGCCTGCCCGTGAGAGATCTTTCGAGGTCTCTGTGTGGCGGCGAGCCCTCTCTTTTTTTCCGCAGCCTTGGTTGCCGCTCCCTTATTACGAGTAGTTCTCGACCTAGAGCTCTGCTCACCGGCCATGGCAACGATGGACGAAGAAGAAGCACTTATGAGGAGGAAAGGTAGAGTAATTTTCGGTTAGGTAGTTCCCCTTTTTATAACCTAAGTACTAGCACTAGTAGTACTAATACCTGCATAGTGGGAACACGTTCAGGTTTGGTGCGTACTAGTAGGTGTGAGCAGGCTTTGAATGTGATGGGAACAAGGTAAATATTAATTGATGGTTTTGGTTTGAGGCCCAAGCGGCTCCCGATGAGTTTACGGAACATAAATTTCAAGTACTACACTGCTCAAATCGTAAATATTATATTCTTGTCAAAAATTGGCACAAAATCTGAAGGAGACCAATGGAAGTACTACTAGCAACCCACGATGTAACTACTGCATGCATGTGATGGAGTAATAATGTCTTTCTTCCGCCCTCCGTCCACTCAATTTGCATGCGTTGTATTAATTGACCATCAATGAAGTGAACGACTTTACACGCGTCAAATTATCACATGGGGTGGCTCTTGGTACAAAATTGCGTCCGCCCATGTACCCGCGTGTGCGTGCGAGGGAATGAGTGCGTGCGTGGCGTGCGTGCACATCTTTGCTTCGCGCATGTACCGCCAGTATGGCTCAGGGAGGAGGAGTACATTCTTCTGGAACCAGCAGCACGTCACTGTGATCAATCCACACAAGGAGGTCGCGACAAAGCCTCCACATGTGCCACGTGGCTTCATGAACTGTAAGAGAGACACTGTGTAGCGTGCCATTGGTATTCTAATTTACGTGTTTTGCACATACTCGAAGTACTAGTAAGGTACACGTGCATTGCACGCTTCAGATTTTGCAACCAAATTATGAATAAATACCACACTATAGCATGTAAGCTCTGAGTCATATATGCGTGATGTAGCCCTTCGTTTAATTCTTATAGTTCATCTCATTCAAAATCAATTATTTTTTATAAAAAGCTAAGAACGCGTGAATAGGAAAAACATGGGATTATAGTGGAATGTCGTCTTGAATCCTACAGGATTGTACGAGTGTTTGATTGTGCATAGAAACAACGCAGAATTCTTTCAAAGAGGTTTGAGTGGATGGGATGTTTCCTATGAAATCTAGTGCAAATGAATCATATGGAAAAATTCCTATGGTTTACAATCCTACGAATCAAACAACCAAGATAGGAAAAATTCCTAATGATTAGAATCCTCCAAAATTCTTTTGAGAATCCTTTGAATCAAAGAAGCCCTTAATCTATTTTATGATTCATGGAATTGTGCGTTGTGAAGCATAAAGTAAAAACAAATAATGGCAATTCAAATAGAAAAAAAGTTTGGGCAGTTATGATACGGAAGATTCTAGAACAAAAGAGAACCCTTTGTTGTTTTGAGGTTTGTGCATTATTCTTAAGTTCAACCATGGAGTCTCGCTAGATTGTACATGTGGCAAAATCTTGTGGGGGCTAGAAGATGGTGCGAGGGGCGAGTGGAGGAGACTATGAAGGAATGCACAAGTGCGAGATCGATATTTAGAGAGAGGGGGCGAACACGTGCGTTGTTGCACGCGATGGCGGAGCCATGAAAAATAAATGAGCTAGGGGGCCAAGCATTGCTAATCCTTTACGAGGAGGGTCAATTCATGAAATTAAACCTTTTTTAGCAGCAATTGTCTAATGATCACATTCATATTAGCCTCGATATATAGTGATGTTAGGGGGGCAGGGCCCTTACTACCCCCTGTCTTCGCCATTGTGCACGTGTCTGAGAGATGAAGCGGAAGGCATGGATGATGAGAGGGGGACGTTGGATATATAATTAATGTGGGTGTATTAGCTATATATGTTAATCCTATATAGAGAGGTATAGATTGATCGATGTGGACGTCGTAAAGAGGGTGAGACCTCACTGGATATATCGATTGATTAGTTTGTGTGGAAAACTATGAAAGACCTAGCTATATACACACATACATAGAGGAACATCGATCGTTGCGCATGCACGCGTGAGAGATAAAGAATGCCCGATATGATGGAGAGGGGGATGTGTGTGGGTGTGTGCCTTCATGGGAGACCGACCTGAAGAAAAATATTACATGCGTGCGATGGATAATGCCGACTGGTAGTGTGTGTGCATGCATGCACGAGAGAAAGTTAGTGGTACAAGTATAAAGAGAAGACTACTGTGTGGGTGTAAAAGAATAGGTGAGGTCATAATCAATGTAAAGTTGAATTCAAATATTTGAATAAGAGATCCTGATGTATGAAACCCATGCATGCATGAATATAACGGAGATCTGCGCGGTGTGGTTTGGAAACGAGCATGTTGTAATGTATACACATTGAACAAGGTCAGACCCATTTGAATTTGAGATACCGACGGTAGACATCATTTGCCCACGTCACATCCGTGCATGGACACACTATTCTAATTGGAGATGATGGGCGGCTTTCGCATCACATATCTATATCTATACCCCTATATATATTATATTATATATTTTTTTATTGTGTGCAGTTAACTTTAACTTTGAAAGATGGTCGTTGGATGAGGCGAATCTGATGGTCCAAAGATGGCAAATTTGAGCACTATTGGCCGTTGGATATCATCTAGATTCCACCAGATTTCGCCACATGTATGATCTAGAAGACTCCATGGTTGAACTTAAGCACAATGCACAAACATCAAAACACAAGCACTTCTTATTTGTTCTATAATCTTCCATATCAGAATCGCCCAAATGTTTTTCTACATGATTTGCCATTATTTTTTTTACTTTATGTCTTACAACGCACAATTCCATGAATCTTAAAATAGATTAGCTTTCATATAAAAACTAGATGATTTTGAATGAAACGAACTATAAGAATTAAACGAACATCTACATCATGCATATATGACTCAAAGCTTGCATGCTATAATGTGGTATTTATTCATAATTTGGTTGCCAAATCTCATACGTGCAATGCACATGTACCTTACTCTAGTCTAAATGGTGTTTGTGTGTGTGTTGTGCGTGTTGAGGTGCAAATTGTCTTTTTTTTTGGGTACACGTTAAGCTTGTTCTTCCGAAATTTCAAGCCGTGCCTTGTTATGCCGAAAATTGAAGCTAGCGTCTCTGTCTATCATGCTGCGAAACTCCTGCCTCTTCAACCCGCACCTTGTTAGCCCGAAATATTTAAGATATATCTTTGTCTCGTTGTGCTCCGACAAATCCCTCCATCTCAACCCGTGTCTCGTTGTGCTGCCGGCGCCCGGTCCCGAGCCGACACGGCGCGGCTCCATCCACGGCGGCATCGCCGGCCACTTCCTCCACGGCGTCGCTCCCTCGGCGGCGACGTCCACATCAGTAGGAGCTGCTGCTGCTTTAGCTCTCGCTCGCGCTGCTGCTCTGCTCTTGCTCTCGGTCCCCTACCTGGTCTGCTCTTGCTCGCGCCGCTGCTCTCGCTCTTGCTCTTGCTTGCGACGCTGCTCCGATTTGGCTACCCTTCAGTCGACTGAATCGACTTTTAGGTCAGTCGATTTTCAAGGGGTGGGCTCGCCGGGGTGAAGGAAGAACCAGCCGCAGCGGGGAGGGGGGCTCGCCGGAGAGGTACCCCACTATCTATCTTAGGGTTCAGGATGGGGGAGTTGGTCGCCGACGGTGGCGGGGCGTTGGCGGGGCGGTGGCGTGGGGATCGCCAGAGAAAAAACTCGGCACGGGGAGGGGGCCTAGAGGGATGGCCGGGGCGGCGGCGGACCGACGGTGGGGAGTGTTTTCGGGGCGGGCGGCGGGGGGCTGCTGTTTGGCCGGTGGTGGCTGGCGGCTCAGGGGGGTGGAGGTTGAAGATGAACCGCATGCCCTTGATTCCATATCCAACGGCTGCAAAATCGATTGACCAGAGATGAAAAAGTCAGTTGACCGTCGTGTAGCCCCACTGAGGGAGTCCTCGACTAGGGGGTGTCCGGATAGCCGAACTATCATCTTTGGCCGGACTCCTAGACTATGAAGATACAAGATTGAAGACTTCGTCCCTTGTCCGGATAGGACTTTCCTTGGCGTGGAAGGCAAGCTTGGCGATACGGATATGTAGATTTCCTACCATTGTAACCGACTCTGTGTAACCCTAACCCTATTCAGTGTCTATATAAACCGAAGGGTTTTAGTCCGTAGGACGAACAACAATCATACCATAGGCTAGCTTCTAGGGTTTAGCCTCTCTGATCTCGTGGTAGATCTACTCTTGTACTACCCACATCATCAATATTAATCAAGCAGGAGTAGGGTATTACCTCCATCGAGAGGGCCCGAACCTGGGTAAAAACATCGTGTCCCTTGTCTCCTGTTACCATCCGCCTAGACACACAGTTCGGGACCCCCTACCCGAGATCCGCCGGTTTTCACACCGAAATTGGTGCTTTCATTGAGAGTTCCTCTGTGTTGTCACCTGTAGGCCCGATGGCTCCTTCAATCATCAGCAACGACGCATTCCAGGGTGAGACTTTTCTCCCCGGACAGATCTTCGTATTCGGCAGCTTTGCACTGCGGGCCAATTCGCTAGGCCATCTGGAGCAGATCGAAGCTTCGCCCCAGCCATCAGGTCAGATTTGGAAGCTTGAACTATACGGCCGATGTCCACGGAGACTTGATCTTGACGGATTCGAGCCACAGCCGAGCGTGCCGCCTTTGTCTCGATGGGTACGATCTAGCTCGCCCGAACAGTGCCACGGACGCCGCACCGGTGCCGCTCCGACCCTTAATCCGGAGCGGTTTCGCGATCGAGGGCGGTTGGTTGGACACCGCCTCGGGGGCTGAAATCTCTATGGCGATTGAGCCGAACACCATGCCTGTCCTTTGCAAAGCTCGTGACTCCCAGGTGCCGGACTCCTTTCCGGTCTCCGAACCTCACGCGCCCCTGCCAGTCGAATCCGACTGGGCGCCCGTTATGGAGTTCACCGCCGCGGACATCTTTCAGCACTCGCCCTTTGGCGATATCCTGAACTCATTAAAGTCTCTCTCTTTGTCAGGGGATCCCTGGCCGAACTATGCTCAGGAAGGTTGGGATTCGGACGACGAAGAAATTCAACGCCCATCCACCACCCACTTTGTAGCCACTGTCGATGATTTAACCGACATGCTCGACTTCGACTCGAAGACATCGGCGGTATAGGCAGCGGTGCGGACACGATCAAGAGCCAGCGCCACGGGGCGCCGGAAGGCCACCTCGTCATATGACATATACATGGTGGACATCCCAAAAGATGGAATGGCGATGGAGCGACGGAGGATGACCCTCCAAGAAACAACCAGCGCCCGATGTCGTGGCGCTGCTCTAAATACCGCCACGGTAAAAACAGCGATTCGGCACGGAGACAATAATACCACGGACGATGCGAAGATGACCCCTCCGGCAAGACTCAGCGCGGGAGGAGGAGAAGCAAGTCCGCACGACAAAGGCAGCGAAAAGAGAGGTAAAGGGCGATAATTATCGCCCCCCAAGAAGGCGAGGCAAGCCTCGATTTATTTAATTCGTTGTGCCAGAGGACCCCGTCGAACAAGAGCGTTTTAAACGCAGGCTCATGGACACGGCAAGCAGCCTCAAGAAAAAGCAGCAACAGCTTAGAGCTGACCAAGACCTGCTAGCTGACAGATGGACTGAAGTCCTTGCAGCCGAAGAGTATGAACTCGAACGCCCCTCCAAAAGCTACCACAAACGCAGGCCGTTGCCTCGATCAAAGGAGGAAGCACCCACGTCACCAGCGCACGACATGGCAGACCGGCCACCCCGTGGCCGCGAAAGAGAAGCCTCTCGGCCCTTCGTTCAAGCCACGCCCCGACGCCGCTCAAAAAGTACCAAGGCACGGGAAAACGCGCCGGACTTGCGAGATATATTGGAGGATAAGGCAAAACATACAAGATCGATCTACAGATCGCGTGGGCGCCCAACGACTCGGGATGATTACCGTCACGCCGGATATAGCAAACGCGGCCGGGCCGAACACAGTAGACAAAGCTCATATGAGCTACGTCGTGATATAGCCCAATACAGAGGCGCCGCACACCCACTATGCTTCACAGATGAAGTAATGGATCATCAAATCCCTGAGGGCTTCAAACCTGTAAACATCGAATCATACGATGGTACCACAGATCCTACGGTCTGGATCGAGGACTATCTCCTCCATATCTACATGGCCCGCGGTGATGATTTACATGCCATCAAATACCTCCCACTCAAGCTTAAAGGACCAGCTCAGCATTGGCTCAACAGCTTGCCGGCAGAGTCAATCGGTTGTTGGGAGGACCTAGAAGCCGCATTCCTTGATAACTTCCGGGGCACATATGCGACCACGAACGCCGATGACCTTAGCCATATAATTCAGCAGCGGAAGAATCGGCGGACAATTACGGACGCGGTTCCTAACAAAGAAAAATCAGATCGTCGACCGTCCGGATGGAGAGGCGCTAGCAGCCTTCAAACACAACATCCATGACGAGTGGCTAGCCCGGCACCTAGGACAGGAAAAGCGAAATCCATGGCAGCCGTCACCACACTCATGACCCGCTTTTGCGCGGAGAGGACAGCTGGCTAGCTCGAAGCAACAACTTGGCCAAACACCACGGTAGTTCGGATACCAAGGACAGCAATGGCAGGTCGCGTCGCAACAAGCATAAACGCCGCGTGCGGTGATAATGCTGAAGATCTGACGATAAATGCGGATTCGTGAGGCTCTAAACCGGTCAGCGGAAGAAGCCATTCAAAAGAAATACCAGGGCCCGTCCAACTTGGACCGAATACTCGATCGCTTGTGCGGATACATGGCACCCCCGAAAAACCAGCCAACCACACCAACATGGATTGTTGGGTGTTCAAGAAAGCGGGCAAGCTAAGCGCCGAAAACAACAACAAGGGGCTGCATGGCGATGGCGAGGAAGAGCCCCGCCGCCGAACAATAGAGGACGAAGGGCTTTCCCACACAAGTGCGGACGGTGAACATGATATATGCAACCCACATACCAAAAGGGAGCGTAAGCGCGGCGCTAAAGGGACGTATATGCGATGGAGCGATCGCCCGAAGTTGACCCATGGTCCTCCTGCCCGATCACCTTTGATCGAAGGACCACCCCACTAGCATCCATCACGGCGGATTCGCCGCATTGGTTCTTGACCCAATCATCGACGGATTTCACCTCACTAGAGTCACGATGGACGGCGGTAGCAGCCTGAACCTACTTTATCGGGATACGGGCGCAAAATGGGCATAGACCCTCAAGGATTAAACCCACAAAGGCGTACTTTAAAGGCGTCATACCAGGTGTAGAGGCCAATTGTGCAGGCTCGATTACACTCGAAGTGGTCTTGGATCCCGGATAACTTCGAAGCAAAGAGTTAATCTTGACATAGTCCCGTTCGCAGCGGCTATCACGCCTTTGCTTGGGCGAACCGCATTTGCAAAGTTCAATGCGGTGCCGCTTTCACGCATACCTCAAGCTCAAGATGCGGGCCCTCGAGGAGTAATCACGGTCAATGGAAACACCGAGCGCTCTCTTGAGCGGAGGAGCACACGGCGGCCCTCGCGGCGGAGGTGCAAAGCAGCCTCTCACAGCAATTCTCGAGTCCGGCTATTAAGCGTCCGGCCACCGTCAAAGCGGCGCCCGAGTAACCTACAACAGGACCGCTTAGCACGATCAGAGCACGCATAGCAATCCGGCCCCAACCCCAGCCCTCGCGAAACTGCGAAGCCAGTACTACGCGTACATAACTATGCTCTGGAGATACCATGGGCCTAAGGGGAGGGGCATTACCACGGCAGGCCCAGAATGTGGCTCAACCGCACCAGGGACTCCCGATTGTGTCATTCTTTTTCTTTCTTCTTTTTTCTTACTTTCAGGACTCCGTTTTCCAGAAGTCTTGTATGGCACTAGAATTGCCGAACTCACGATGCAACAGCCAGGGAAGCAGAAAGCTACGTCGAGTGTCCAGGCGGTCTCTACTACGAGCATTATACCTGTTTTACATACCATCCCGCAGCTTACCCCTGGAGGGGGACATGTTAAATAGTCCCATCCCTTGCTTATCGCACTATTTGTATCATTCTGCTTCCATTGTAGTACCTTTTTGAATAAACAATACATAGCTTCTGCCTATTATTGTACTCCTTTCTTTATCTATATATATGTTCATTTCATGACATGTTGCACCCGTACACTTTAGTGCGGCCAATACACCGAGGGCTTAAGTACCCCAAAAGTATGGTGTGATAAGTCCGAACACTTTCACAAGTGCGGCACCGCGAACTTATAGCATTATATGCATCGGCTCCAAATCATGTCTTGGGTCAATAGTTGGGTTTGCCCGGCTCCCATGTTTTGGTACCTTACGTTCCGTTATATCGGCTAAGGTAGCGCTGGGAGAACCACTGCGATTGTGCCCGGTTGAGCTGGGTTGAGCACCTCGATGGAGAAAGCTAAAACTGACCGTCATGATAGGGCGAGAGCGGTCGCTGTTCGAGAGGTTTTTTCGGGTCCCTAAAGACTTATGCCGCTTAGAGCGAGGAGTCGGCATTGTCCGGCCAAGGCGTGGATAGCGCCCCGAACTCGGTCTTCCGAATACTAGGGGCTTCGCCAAAATTTAAAATTATAGAATTCTATGGCTAAGTGAGAGTGTTCAAGCACTATAAGTCCGGTTGCCTTGTTCGTTGCGTTGAGCACCTCCATCGAAGGACCCAAGAATGGGAACAAGAGCGCTCAAGTTTATCCCGAACACCCCAGCACTCGTGGCATGGGGGCTGAAGCCGACGACTTGCCATCTCTCAAATTTGATAAACGGCCGCACAGAAGGTAATATTTTAAATTCACAAGCGTTGCTTAGTGCATATGAACAAGCTTTCAGCGTACATGATAACAAATGCGAGTCTACTCAAATATTACATCTTTGGAGCATTCACCCGCTATAAGACGGGCACCCTTTAGGACGCCCTCATAATACTTCTTGGGATTGCGATGTTCTTTGCCCGGCGGCGGCCTGTCCGTCACCAGCTTCTCGCATCCAGCTTGCCCAGTGCACCTTAGCACGGGCAAGGGCCACTGAGCACCTTCAATACTGAGACGGGCGCTTGATGACTTGATCCATGGACGAGGCATCCACCAGCCGCCGCACTAGCCGAAAGTAGCTCCCTGCATGGCCTCATTTGGCCACAGCCGAGCTATAAGGCCCTTCATGGCCTGTTGGCGACCTTGTGGAGCTCGACCAATTGCTTCAGTTGGTCGCTCAAGGGCACCGGGTGTTCGGCCTCAGCATACTGAGACCAAAACACCTATTCCATCAAGCTCCCTTCTTCGGCTCGGTAGAAAGCGGCGGCATCGGAGACACTCCGCGACAGATTTGCGAACGCTCCTGGAGAGCTCCGGATTCGGGTAAGTACTAGATAATTGACTTTTACATTCTTGCTCTGCATAAAGAATGCCTTACCGCCTTGTGATCTTCTTTATTGCCTCAATCTCCTGGAGGGCTTTTTGGGCCTCGGCCTTAGCAGCTTTGGCACTCTCAAGAGCCGAGGCAAGCTCGGACTCTTGGGTCTTCGAGTCACGCTCCAAACCCTCGTGTTTTTTCATGAGAGCCCGGAGCTCTTGCCGTACCTCCGCCAGCTCGCCTCCCCTTCTCTCGCTCGGTCGCGCCCCGCCGCTTTGTTTTCGGCCGCGAACACCGCCTCCTTGTGGTCGCCACCGCTCGTGGCCCTTGTAGTACCCATGTTATTCTGTTATCTTTTGCAACCACATTTTTAAATTCCATAAGGTATTACTTACCTTCCTTGTCCTCGAGCTGCTTCTTGGCTTGGCTGAGCTCGTTCTCGGACCTTCGAGGCTCTCCTTCAATGCATTGACCTCCATGATCGGTCTGGCAGAGGTCAAAGGGCAGCCTGCATTCCCATATTGATATAATTATGTTAGACTCCTTCATATATCTTTTAGATCCTCATTCGGCTTTTCTTTCCGAACACGAACTAAGCATCGGGGCTACTGTCTATGCGGTAATCTTCTTACATATATTGAAAACTTACCTCAAAGCCTGTTAGAAGGCCGTTGTAGGCTTGATCAGCCCGCTCTTGGCGGACCGAACTTCTGGATCACCACACTCATAATAAAGGCGGTGCTCCTCCTCGATGGAGGCGCTGTTAAGCGCCTCGATGCTATCCGTGCCTCGGTTGGGCGAAGGACACCAGCGTCTTACCCTTCTTACGAAGGGGCGCTTGCGGACTTGGAACCGCTGAAGGTTCGGTATGGAGTCCGGACAAGGGTCGGGCTTAGAGACCACAGGGGTCTCGCTCCCCAGCGCCGAGTCCGGGAGGCTGCCTTGCGACGCCTCCTGCGCCACCTCCTCTTGACCAGGCCCCCTTGGGGCCCCACCTCGTGTCGTCAAGCAGCGTGAGGTGAGAGGCGGCGGAAGTGAAGTACTCTCCACTTCCGACGAATTTCGAGGACCCGCTCGACGAAGTGGCGAGCCTGCGTCCTTAGGCGGGCTGCATGATTGTTCGGCATTAGAGAACACTATGCAATGAAAAAAAGCCATGGGTATCTGGACACTTACGATCTCGCCAGGGCTTGGCCCTTGTTGGCCCTCCTCCTCGTCGTTGTCGGCGTTGGTGCCCAAGTCCGGAGGAAGGGTCCTTCCTTCTTGGACCCTCCGGCCTCCCGGTTGGGGCGGCCTTCCTTTCTTCTCTCCTTCACTGGGGAGAGGCTTCTTCCTCCTCCTCTTCCTCGGAGGAGGATTCCGCCTCGGGGTTGTCGGGCGATGAGTCCGACAGCACTGGCGCCGGGAGCTCCTTCGAGTTCCCGTGGCCTTCTTCTTGGCCTTCTTCTCCGGCACCACGTGAAGTGCCGGAGCCAGCAGCCCCGTCAATTGGGCGTCCGCTGGGTCTTCTGGCAAAGGGGCCGGATAGTTAATCTATCCGAAAGTCTTCAGCCAGTCCTGTCAAAGGTGGGGGAGTTTTAGATCCCACATAGAGTAAATCTATGAAAAACAAGAGTCCCATAAAGGGTAAAATAACTTAACTCGCTGGCTTGACGCTGTGAGCTGAATCGGCGATCTTCGGTAGCGGATGTGGGAGCCTCGGCGCCCTTGAATAGCACCTTCCAGGCGTCTTCGTACGTAGTGTCGAAGAGCCTTTTCAGAGTTGGGTGCTGTGCCGGATCGAACTCCCACAATTTGAAGGCCCGTTGTTGGCATGGGAGAATCAGGCGGATGAGCATCACCTGGATTACGTTGACAAGCCTGAGATTCTTGTCCACCAGGTTTTGGACGCAAGTTTGGAGTCCGGACAGCTCATCTGAATCCCCCCACGTCTGGCCCGTCTCTTTCCATGATGTGAGCCGTGTGGGGAAGCCAGATTGGAATTCGGGGGCCGCCGCCCATTGAGAGTCGCACGGCTCGGTGATGTAGAACCACCCCGATTGCCACCCCTTTATGGTCTCCACAAAGGAGCCCTCGAGCCATAGGACTTTGGCCATCTTGCCAACCATGGCGCCTCCGCACTCCGCTTGGCGGCCGCCCACTACCTTCGGCTTGACATTGAAGATCTTCAGCCATAAGCTGAATTGGGGCTGGATGCAGAGGAAGGCCTCGGACACGACGATAAACGCCGAGATGTTGAGGATGAAGTTTGGGGCTAGATCGTGGAAATCCAGGCCGTAGTAGAACATGAGCCCCCGGACAAATGGGTGAAGTGGAAAACCTAGTCTGCGGAGGAAGTGGGTGAGGAACACCACCCTCTCATGGGGCTGGGGGTGGGAATGAGCTGCCCCTCGTCGGGTAGCGGTCTTGCGATGTCATTTGGACAAGTATCCGGCCTTCCGCAGTCTTTTACTTGGTCCTCCGTGGCGGAGGAGACCATCCACCGCCTCCCGCTCCGGACATGGCTGGAGAAGGTTGAGGAAGGATGTGCGGACTTGGGCGCCTGGAGCTCAGAGTCTTGGAAATGGATGAGCAAGGAGGAGGAAGGCGTGGGTGAAAAGGGTGGATCCTTATCCCCTTATATGGACGGACGAGGCTATGCGTCCCCCACCAGCCTAATAAAACTCGCTTATCTCCCAAGCACCGCAATCAATGGCGCGGTTGGGTTACCCACGTCCGTATTGATGAGAATCCCGTAATAAGGGGGCATGATCTATGCTTTGATAAGACGTGCCAAGGAAACCGCCTCGCTAAACGCGCTGAGGTGGGACAGTGAATAAAGGCCTGGCCGTGGTGTGATGTCACGCCGCGGAATACGTCAGCAGATCTGTGCAAAGAATTATTCTCTCTACGGTGGTATGTGGAACTTGTTTTGCAGAGCCGGACACTATCCTTGTGTTCAAAACCTTCTATGAAGTATTCGGAGGAGGAACCCGCCTTGCAATGCCGAAGACAATATGCGCGCCGGACTCGTCGTCATTGAAGCCTGGTTCAGGGGCTACTGAGGGAGTCCTAGACTAGGGGGTGTCCGGATAGCCGAACTATCATCTTTGGCCGGACTCCTAGACTATGAAGATACAAGATTGAAGACTTCGTCCCTTGTCCGGATAGGACTTTCCTTGGCGTGGAAGGCAAGCTTGGCGATACGGATATGTAGATTTCCTACCATTGTAACCGACTCTGTGTAACCCTAACCCTATTCGGTGTCTATATAAACCGAAGGGTTTTAGTCCGTAGGACGAACAACAATCATACCATAGGCTAGCTTCTAGGGTTTAGCCTCTCTGATTCGTGGTAGATCTACTCTTGTACTACCCACATCATCAATATTAATCAAGCAGGAGTAGGGTATTACCTCCATCGAGAGGGCCCGAACCTGGGTAAAAACATCGTGTCCCTTGTCTCCTGTTACCATCCGCCTAGACGCACAGTTCGGGACCCCCTACCCGAGATCCGCCGGTTTTGACACCGACACCCACCTTGCTAGTGCGTTCAGTTTCGATAGCAAAATTCAGTTTCGACAGTTAGGTTCAGTTTCGACAGTTAAGTTCAGTTTCGACAGTTAAGTTCAGAGATGAGCGGCTGATGTATTTTACATCTAGCACTTTGTGGTTATGTATTTTACGTCATTTATTGGAGATGCTATTAGAATTCCACTCAGGTTAACGTTGTTCGTTGTCTCTCTTGTCCCGCTTCAGCATCGGCGTCGTACAACTCACCGGAGCTTCTCCAACGACGAAACCCTCCATCACAGCGGAGCAGTACCTCGGGCTCCATCTCCAGACGCCTAAGATCTTCTTCCCCTCCTCCGACAGCAAAGTCATCCGGAGCATCCTCACCGACCAACCCAATCACGCTGAGATCGACATGGCTTCGCCAAAGAGGTTGTACACTTGTTGCATCTCTTTTTTACTCTACATGTTATATATATTGTCCACTGAGCACTCGTAGTAACGGGAAATACAATTATTTTATCCTACTATATGACAAGAAGTGAGGTACCAGGCAACTTAGCTATCTGTGATGGACTCTCTTGAACGCCATCATTATTTATCTCTGCGCGTTTGAGCTGTGCATTTGTCGATGGGCCTGGGAGTTGAGCTAGTATGGCAGTGGCCTGGGTCCAAAGTAATAGAAGTAGCACAAAAACATTTTTTTAGTGTAGGATTTTCCTTGCTCAAGCCTACCTACTAGAATCGCCAGTGCTTGAAAGGAAAAGTGAATGAAAAACATAGGAATTGGAAAGTTTCCTATGGTACTACTTTTCATGAATTTGGTGCAAAGGAATGGAGCAAAGGAAAACTGTAGGATTTTTTCCTTTAGTGTCTCCTTGAAAGAAAACCATAGGAATTCTAATTTCCACTTCTCCTCCTTTTCATATTCCTATTCATCAAGCACAAGACTAAGAGATAGTAGCATAATAGCATTACAATCGTACATTTTCTTATGGTTTCACTTAATCTCACCATGCTTTTTTGCATCCTGTGATCTTCCAATTGTTGTGAATCAAACACCCAGATTGGCAGAAATCCTGTGTTTTTAAGTTCTCTGTTTTGCACGTGCATTCCTATCCTATTCCTGTCTATTTCCTATCCCTACATTATAAGAATCCTCAAAGTCAAACAAGCCCTTACTCAATTACTTCTGTTACAGATATATGTCAAAGAAAACCTTGTGTGGTTTGTCCTGCTCCTGCGGCGCTGTCTTCCACCCCAGCTCAGCTTCTCCAACGACGGAAGGGTTCACCACAGCAGGGATCCGCTCTCCAGACTGTCTTTCGCCGCCTCAGATCTTCTTCCCTGCCGCCGGAAGCCACGACAACTGCATTACCATCATCAACTGAGCAGATGACCTTGAGGACTACACGGGTCCGCAAGAGAGGCCGCACTCTTCCGTGTCTGCTTACGTTATGCGTCGCTTAATATGATGACATGCTACATTATCGTCGTATTCACCTATTAGACTCAGAGTCAGGTCCAAACTAATGCTGAAACTTGAGTTTTTAAATGGTTGTGGGGTACATATCGGGGCAGCAATCAGTACTAACTATTTACTATCTGGTTAATCTCCGGTGTCTACTATGAGTTTCATGTTGGGTGCAAACAAACATTAAAGGAGCCATTATCTGTATTTTTTAACTAAAGCTATTATCTGCCAGCTATCATTGGTTTTGGGTCTATCCACAGTTTGCTACCATCACTCTGGATTTGTGCATGCACTCCTTACATAATCTCACTATGTTTTATTCCTATGCATGCCAGTTATTGTACACAATGGAACTGATCATGTAGAGAAAAAGAGACGAGCCTTGCGTGGCAATAAAATTTCATGCAGATGTCATTCCATGGTGGGCGCAAAGGCAGCCCCCCTCCACCCATTTTGGATCATAATCAAGAGGAAGATAACTGTTCTGAGGGGGATTCGGAAGGAGAAGACCACTCCTATTTACCCCATGAGGTCTTTGCTCTAACTTGGCATGCTGATGTTGGTAATATCATGCATATGGTGCCTTGCATTGCCTACTATATACATTAAAGATGTCATCTGCTTAGTTTAGACATTCTTTGTGTCAATGCCATCTGTTTAGTTTCTTTATCGTATATGTGAATCATGCAATGCCATCTTGTCTAGCCAGGCATCATATATGTGAATTTTGCAATGCCACCCTGGTTAGGTCATCTTATATGTGAATTATATCATGCCATCATTTTTTATTATGTGTTAAATTTGTCAACAATTTTAGTACATTCAATTACTCTTCTGTGCATCAGCCATTCGGCACGGTCATGGAAAAATCTGGAGTGAAACAAGGTCTTGAGAGCAGACAATGCTATCGACGAAGCGCATGTCTTGTTGGTTACCGATAGCTCCTCAGAGGAGGATTCAGAGACAGATGACCAGTCATATTTCCCCCCTGAGGTGCGTGCCCTAACTTGGCAGGGTTATGTTACTCATATCATGCGTATGGTATCTTGCATTGCTAAGTCATTTGCTTAGTTTAGACATGCTTTGTTTGGATGCCACCTGTTTAGTGTCTAATTACCATATATGTGAATTATGCAATGCCATCTTGTTGCAAGAGATTATATATGTGAATTATGCAATGTTATCTTGTTGCAAGGCATTATGTATGTGAATTTATGCAATGCCATGCTGTTTAGGCAAGCGTCATATATGTGAATTATATCATGCCGTCCTTTTTTTGTATTTCTCATTGCTTTTGTCGACAATGTTTGTATATTCAACTGCTCTTCCTGTGCATCAGCCATTTGAATTGGTGGAGAAATGGAGTGAAAACAAGGTCTTGAGCAGACAATGCTACTCTTGAAGCAGATATCTTGCTGGTTACATATAGCTCTTGAGAGGAGGATTCAGAGGCGATGACCAGTCCTATTATCCCCGAGGTGTATGCTCAAACTTGGCAGGGTTATATTACTCATATAATGCATATGTTGTATTGCAATGCTTAGTTTTTACATCATATACACAATATTGAATGCCATCTCCTTAGTTGACACATCATATATGCAATTGCCCTCTGCTCACTTCCTTAGTATATAAATCATATATTTGAATTATGTCATGCCATGATGTTTACATAGACAGCATGTATCTGAATTATGGCATGCCAACCCATTTTCTAAAGACATAATATAGTTATATCATCTCATCCTGTTTACAAAGTCATCATATTTTAAATTATGTCATTCTATCTGTGAATTATATCATGCCATCATGTTTCCATCGACGGCATGTTTGTGATTTATGGCATGCCAACCACTTTAATAGACACATCGTATAGTTATATCATGTCATCCTGTTTACATAGTCATCATATTTTGAAGTATGTCATTCTATCCTGTTTAGTTAGCCATCATACATGTGAAATTGTGTCATGCTATCCTGTTTAATTAGCCATCATATATGTGAAATTATGTCCTGCTATTCTGTTTGCTTAGACAACATAAATGTGAATTATTTCATGCCCTGTTTTCTTCCCTACTATCCATTGCACCTGTCTATCTTACAATGTCTGTACATTCAATTACTTTTCTTGTTTATCAGCCATTTCAATTGGAGGGAGTGATGGCAGTATCTGTGGGAGTAAAAACACGGTCTTCATAAAAGATCGTGCTACCTGTCGATGTAGATAGAACCACGGTTGTACTTGCCCAAGAATCAGCCCCACCACACATAACCCACACTCATGCAGATTGTACCCCTACCCAGTTGGACAGAGAACCAGCTACACCCCTTCTAACCCCAACCCCAGCAGATAGACACCGGTTCCGTTGACACAACACCGTCTCCACCACAGAGCACCCAAACACGAGCAGTTAGTAAGGCAACTCAGAGTGCCCAAATCACGAGGACCACCACTCCAACCCAAAGTCAACGCTTAAAGCGTAAGAAGAATTGTTCTCAGGTCAGGTTACGTAGCTATGGTTCATACTACTTTGTTCTTGCATCATTGTATTTCTTGATACCAACCAATTTCAAATTTGAAGGATGCAATTGAAACTCCAATGGCATAACAGGTATGTTTTAAACCTGTTTCTTCAACGTGTTTGGCCGTTTGCTGTTGTAACTTGCTCTATGTTGATTTCAGTTTCAATTGAATAAACAGTTATATTCTCATGCCATGCACATTACAAGTGTTGTTATTGCTGTGTAGTTTCCCACACTTATATTCTGTCTATGCTGCTTTGTCTTAAATAGATATGATTTGAACTGTATCTATCTTGATTTGGCAACATAAACTAGAATGATATAGACCATACAGTGATCATACTACATAGATATATGTTTGTTTCATGCTGTTATCCTGTCCACCTTACTACTGAACTGGTTTACCAAAATGAGTTTCATATACTACATTGTAAACCTGAGATGTGTTTGTTTGTTTCTCTTTTAGAACGCGGATAAAATATTGGAGAAGAGTACCATGTTATGCAATGGTAAAGGAAGTAATGCAGATAAGGTTCAAGATAGTGAGACATACATGTTGGTCTGCAAGAAAGCTGATAAAAACTATACTGAGGACATTAAGACAACCCCAAAGTCCTGTCTTGATGTAGTGTTCGATTCTTGGCTACCCTTCTTTGGCACCAGCTCTTGAACTCGTTGCTGAATCAGTTCGACTTCTTGAGTCTCAACTTCAAGTTGAAAGACATTGATCGAGATGTTATGCGACAGGAAGTCAAGGACCGAGGAAGTCCTGCAGAATTCAGATGCATACTTTACGTGCAACAAACAAGTTACTGGAGGACTTAAGCACCAAACAAGAGAAAGTTAATAAGCTTGCTAAGCATCTTGCCAACATTATGGGTACCTGGATATTATTTCTTGAGCTCTTTCAAGTGGTTTCATTCTGGACTTGTTTTGGTGCGGCGTTTATATCTTTGTTGTGTTCCTATATTTGCTTTGGTGGCGAACTTTGATGCCCAGTGGATGTAATATGTGTAATAGCCGTGATAGCCTAGTGTAAGTTGCTTGCTTATTTATTTCCTTGTTGTCTTGTTTATTTGTATGCTTGTAGTTAGTGCAGTTCTTTTTTTGCGGTTTGCTAGTGGCTGCAATAACCTATTTTTTAAAACTAGGCCACAATAACCATGGGCTAATATTTACTGTAGTGACACTGGACCTACGGGCCGTAGAAACAGTGGGCCTTCTACGGACCGTATAAACAGTGGGCCTTCTACGGGCCGTAGAAACAATGGGCCTTCTACGGGCCGTATCATCAATGGGCCTTATACGGGCAGTATGATCGATTGGCCAAACATGGGCCAATAACAGGCCGCATTATGGCCGTAAACGGGCTAGAGTTGGAATCATCCGTTCATGGGCCGACCATAACGGGCCATAGTTAATAGGCCGTATTTCATGAAGCTATGAAAATGTCCCAACGTGTTAACGGACCACAAACGGGCCGACTGTAACCACGGGTTGAATTTGGCCCATAAGCAGAAAATGACAGTAACGGGTCGTAAGTAAACGAATGCTGGAAATGAGCCCAAGAATAAAATGGGCTCTGAGAAGGCCGAAAGATAACATGGGCTGGAAACGGCCCAACGGAATAACATGCCCTTAATGGGTATAAAGTGATACACTGTTCATTACGGGCTAGTTTCACCACGGGCCGTTAATGGGTGTAAAGTAATACTTTGTTCATTACGGGCCGTTTCACCACGGGCGTTAATAGGCCAAGAGTTACATAGGGCCTCATATCGGCGAAAGGCGTCATGGGCCATACATGGGCCGAAGAAAACGGGTGGAATCATATTGGGTGGCCGGATGACGCTCTCGGGCCTAATTCGGATAGGGCGTAATGGGCCTTGGGTTAGCGGGCTGTAAATGGGCTATATGCGAACATGCCGTTAACGAGGCTTTACATGGGCGCCCGCCACATTTGACCAAGTCAAGCGAATCGGCCTTTTCATAGGAATGGGCCTCTGTTGGGCGTGCCACTGTCGACGTATCATAGGCGCCTACATCCAATGAGTGGATGACATCTGTCCCCAGCGGTGAGCCGACACGCGTGTTTCCTCCAGCCAATGATGATTTTACACATGGAAAATCACTATTGGTCGGGGCTGTTAACGGGTTATCGGATCCAAAACCGACCCGATAGCTTAACGGTGTTCCGTTACGGTGGATGCCATGTGTCGGTCACCCTTGACGAAAGAACTTCTGTGACGCGCGATTTATCATCATGGAAGTGGACACTTCCGTGATGATAATTTTGGTAATGTCATGGAACACTTCTACGGCAGCACAAGTTTGACCATCTTGATTCTGTCATAAATTTGTCATGGATGTACATGCATGACAAAAAACGCGACCTACTGTGACAAACACGTATCATCACGGAAGTGTATTTTTTTTGTAGTGCAACAACCCGGTACAACGCACGCCCTCAAAACATGCACACACCCAAGGCATGATAAATAGACGCTGAGCGCAACAACACCATCCTTAGCACTACATGAGCAACCAGGGGCCTCAATCGTGAACACGTCACCGCGAAGAGTTGAATCTACATACGACGAACCGTGGGCTCCAAGGCGGTGCCTTCAGGAAGGTTACGAGACTGAAGCGCCACCACTGCATGACCCAAGGGTCAGAGTTTCCCCTGGAGCAGCATGATGGGCAGTGAGAGCCGTGGCGGTGCCTTCAAGAAGGGGACGAGCTTCGCCGCTGCCGGTCCGTCTGAAGATAGAACAGGTTTTCACCTCGGCCAATATTCACCGCCACCGAATATCACACCCTGGCTACCATGCCGCCCACACGACCATGGCCACCAAGCAGCACCAAGCCACGGGCTCTGACCATGAGCACCACAACACCACCACCAGGGCCGCCGCCCCGGCATCCAGGACCTTGATGCCACATCACTCGCCACCCACCGCTACCCCAATCAAAGAGACGAGTGGAAAGGTACCGCCTTTCGCACCCCCGAGCTGCCCCCAGCGTCGAGACCTAATAGGTCGGCCGAAATTGGCCTCCATCGACCCGTCCTGCCACCAGGCGCGACACGAGCTCGGTCCTGCAGTCAGGCGCGAGACGAGTCAGGTCCTGCTACCGGGCGCGAGACAAGCGATGGGCCGCAGCTGGGAGAGGGCCAACCCTCTGATGAAGGTAGTGCCAGAACGACGGGGAGAGGAATCGAAGGTCGTCAAGGGCGCTCATCGACAGGCCGGTGCCAAAGAAGTCCAGCCGCCTCCGTGAAACAACCCAGACCACCGCCATGAGCCACCACCACGCTGTGGCAGACCACATCCACGTCGGGACCCCGAGGGAAGCCCCGAGCCAGCGCCACCACCCTCGCCGCCAACAGCCACTGCACGCAAGGTTGTCCGAAGCCCACACTGCCGCCAGCGCCACTACCAGCACGAATGATACGTCTCCAACATATCTATAATTTTGATTGTTCTATGCTATTATATTGTCAATCTTGGATGTTTTATATGCATTTATATGATATTTTATATGATTTTTGGGACTAACCTATTAACCTCGAGCCCAGTGCCAGTTCCTATTTTTTCCTTATTTTTGAGCTTCGCAGGAAAGGAATATCAAATGGGGTCCAATTGACCTGAAACTTTACGACGATGATTTTTGGACCAAAAGAAGCCCCCAAAGAAAAATAGTTGGGCCAGAAGAGCCACGAGGCCACCACAAGGGTGGAGGGCGCGCCCTACCCCCCGGGAGCGCCCTCCGACCTTGTGGGCCCCTCGTGGAATCCCCTGACTTGTTCTCGACGCCAACACCTCTTATATATCCTAAAACCTCCAGAACAGAACCTAGATGTACCGCGAGCCACCGCCGCAAGCCTCTGTAGCCACCAAAAACCAACCAGGACCCTATTTCGGCACCCTGCCGGAGGGGGAAATCATCACCGATGGCCATCTTCATCATCTCGACGCTCTCCATGACGAGGAGGGAGTAGTTCACCCTCGGGGTTGAGGGTATGTATCAGTAGCTATGTGTTTGATCTCTCTTTCTCTCTCCCTCTCTCTCTCTCTCTCTCTCTCTCTCTCTCGTGTTCTTGATTTCGCACGATCTTGATGTACCGCGAGCTTTGTTACTATAGTTGAATCATATGGTGTTTTCCCCCCCTACCTTCTTGTGATGAATTGAGCTTTACCTTTGAGGTTTCACTATTATCGGACTGAATACTATTATCGATTTGAGAACACTTGATGTATGTCTTGCATGGGATGCCCGTGGTGACAATGGGGTATTCTGTTGATTCACTTGATGTATGTTTTGGCACTCAACTCGCGGATTCCCGAGGTGACAATGGGGTATAATCTATGCATAGAGGTTGATGCACGTTTTCGCCCTTGTTTCTCCAGTAGGAATCTTGGGGCACTCTTTGAGGTTCTTTGTGTTGGACTGAATATTATGAATCTGAAGTTGTTTGATGCAAATCGTATAATTGACCCATGAAAACTTGTGGTGACATTGGAGTATCTAGATGACATTATGGTTGATTGATGTGTGTCATATGGTGTTAATGTCATATGGTGTTATTTTACTACGAACTCTAAGGTTGTTTGTGAGACTTATCGGAATAGCTCAATGGATTGATCGGAAAGAATAGCTTTGAGGTGGTTTTGTACCCTACAAGGAATTTCATCTTATGTTCTCCGCGATAGGAACTTTGGAGTGACTTTTGTCGCATGTTGAGGGATTGCCATATGATCTAATTATGTTATCATTGTTGAGAGAATTTGCACTAGTGAAAGTATGAACCACATGCCTTATTTCCTAGCATTGCAATACCGTTTTCACTCACTTTTAACATTAGTTACCTTGATGTTTTTATATTTTCAGATTACAAAAACCTACATCTACTATCCATAATGCACTTGTATCACCATCTCTTCGTCGAACTAGTGCACCTATACAATTTACCATTGTATTGGGTGTGTTGGGGACACAAGAGACTCTTTGTTATTTGGTTGAAGGGTTGTTTGAGAGAGACCATCTTCATCCTACGCCTCCCACGGATTGATAAGCCTTAGGTCATCCACTTGACGGAAATTTTCTACTGTCCTACAAACCTCTGCACTTGGAGGCCCAATAACGTCTACAAGAAGAAGCTTGCGTAGTAGACATCAAGCTCTTTTCTGGCGCCGTTGCTGGGGAGGGTAGGTAAGCGGCACTCACACCCCGTCAACTAAGCTCTTTTCTAGCGCCGTTGCTGGGGAGGTGCGTGCTTGAAGGTATATATTTAGATCTTGCAATCGAATCTTCTAGTTTCTTGTTTTATCACTAGTTTAGTTTACAAAAGAAAAATACAAAAAATGGAATTTAGGTTGCCTCATATGCCTCATCTTTTTAATATCTTTCGTGAAAATAAGGATTCCAATAATTGTGCTCAATTGCTAGAGGAAGAATGCAATAAAATATTTGACATACAACCTTTGAATGATGAGTATGATTGCAATGTTGTTAGTATGAATTCTTTGAATATCCATAGTACTAATGAAGATTGCACTAGTCATGATAAAAATGTTTCTTATAAGCATGTAAATTTTTGTGGAGTGCATAGAGTTTGTCGTTACATACCAAAAAGGGAAGATAGATTTTGCAAGAGGCATAAGCATTTAGAAACTAAATGGTTACAAGAGGGGCTAGATGTTTGTGCTGAACAGTTTAATATTTTTAGCCATCCTTGTGAACTTTGCAATGAACCTAGTCATTCAAATCTCCAATGCAAATTGTTTCATGATCGTACCGTGTCCAAAAATTGTGATGACTTGATTTCGCTTGCACATCATAATCAACTTAGTTTTCTTCTGGGATATGAATAAATGAAACGTATAACTAAGGGTATTCCAGAATATAACCTTGAGAATTTTTTTGATTTTAATCTAGAGGAAATTTATATGTATTGTGCGGTAAATTGCATTGAGAATCCTTATATTGATAATTACTTAAACACAAGAAAGCAAATATAAGATGAAGAGAATACTAATGAAGGGGAATAGGTTTCCCAATATCCTCCTATTTTCTCTTATGATGAATCAGGTAACAAGAAGGAGTTTTTTATTCAACCAATATCATCAATAAGGAGCTCCAAAAGGGTGATAAAACCCACACATGATGTGAGGAAGAAAAAGAAAAGACGGGGAAGCAAAGGTAAAAAGGTATCCTTCCCAAATGATGTTGCTCCTATTATTATTATGCCTATTACTCATTATGCTGATATGATTGGGAAAGTAATGATACTTGTTATAATCTTGAAAATCTTTTTGGCAGCAACTTAGAAAGTTGTGATAATAATTGCTATACTATTGGTGCTATCCATATTATTAATGATGAGAATGATTATGCTTGTGATATGCAAAGGCCCAAGCTTGGGGATGCTATGTTTGATGAAAATGATATGTTTGAGAATTTATTTGCTGCAATTAATGTTTGTCCCAAGCTTGGGGATGCTATGTTTAATGAAGATGATATTTTTAGTCCTCCAAGTTTTGATGAGAAAATTTATTATGATGATAGCATTCCTCCTATTTATGATGATTGCAATATTTATGAAAGTGGGTTTGGAAAAGTGTCAACTTTAGGAAGTAATGATTCCACTATCTTGGAGGATGTTGATCTTATTATAATGATAAAAGTGGATTTGGAGAGGTCATGACTTTATTTAGTAATGATTCCACTATCTTGGAAGAGGTTTCAATCGATTATGATGAGAACAAAGTTACTACTTATGATGAATATTGTGATGTCACTTATGTTATAAAAAGTAGTGATGATTATATGTATAAAGCATGTCATAATTATGATTACCCTTTTTCTGAACATTATTCTATTAATATGGAAACAATTTATAGTATTCGAGTTTCTTATGATACTCCTACCATTCCGAATGAGAATAAACTTGCTTATGCGGAGAGTACGCGTCGGTCCTATACAAACTGTTTTTAACCCCTTTCCACGATGACATTTGGAACCGTCCCTAGTGAGTGTGGGTGATAGGGGGGGGGGTCCTTCTCACACGACCCGGGAACCGTCGGGGATATGCCCTCCTGGCACACACGCTCGGCAAAATGAGGTCGTGTGCGACCGGCGAGCGCTCAAATACGGAAATACGTACAGTAGAGCTAAAAAAAATACAATTATACAAGCGAAATTGTTTCCGGTCACAAGTACATCCCACACAGTTAGTCCCCTCTAGATGTTTCCGTTCGTATGTACATCCCACACAGTCGCTCCAAGGAAAACGTTTCCGTTCACAGATACATCACACACAATTTTTCCCGTTAAATCGTTTGCGTTATTGAATGTATCACACACGGTCCGTAGAAGAAACTGTGTGGCAAAGGCTGTCTATCACACGCAGTTTTTATGTGGTAAACGTTTGCGCAAGGTGGCCTAATGCAAATAGTTTTCAAGAGAAAGTCGTGTGTGATTGTTCATTGATCAAACACGGTTTATTCCTAGAAAGCGTAATGCGTTCTGAGTCATCCATACAGTATTTTTTCAGTAACCGTTTGCAATAGCAAAACCCAATTAGCAGGCTAATTCTCCATTAGCAGGCTAATTGCCCTGTTATTAATAACCCATTTATTAATCTAATTGATATTCATATTAAGCACACAATATATTTCATTTCCATATTAAGGAAGCAGAATTTCATAATTGAAATACATCAGAGTACAACATGATATAGCTTCAGCACTCAGCTACCCCATTACACAACTGCACCAGCACCAAATTTCACATGCAACATGTAGAACCTTTCGAAATTAGCATCATAGACGGTATATAAACAGATGCATCTCATCTGGAAAACTGCTGAAGCGGAAGGCGAATATTGAGCCTTCATTCATGTTGAAGGTCTTTGCAACTTTAGGCCAGTGCCTGTGGATGATTGACCGTCCGTCCTTCGTCCTCTTCAGGAACACTTCAATATTGAACCGTGGGTGTTGTATGAAAAGCTTCCTCGCCTCCTGACCATAGAGGTGGTTTGAGAGGTAATCATCCGTGAACTGCTTTGGAAAGGCCTGAAAACAAGGATGTGAATAAATATCTTCTCTATATTGGAAATGGGGCAAAGGAATAAAAAAAGGCAAGGTATAATAGTTAGTACCATCTTGTAGTGAACTGATGTCTTCTTCATTGTGCAGACAAAGATCTTGTTGTTTTTTGTCGCTAATTTCTTTATCCTAACAATCTTTCTGAGTTTCTTGATTTGATTGATATTCATGGAAAACTCATTTCCCCATATGCAAAAAGGGTCGAATAGTGGGTCAAAACCTTTGACAGCAGGACCTACATGTGCAAGACCAAATTGTTAAAAACCTAAATATTAGAATGGTTCCTGCAATTGCACAATAATGTGCTATTAGCCAACGGACCATGCACGTGCTAACCTCGATTGTAAACCTCAGTGCTTCCCATTGTTTCCCTCCAACACATATACGGGAGTTAGTCATCAGGTTAAGTAAGGGTTCGCATGCTATCAGTAAAATATGTTGATGAAAAATAAGCACATTGCAGATTCATCAGATTAATTCAAGCCACATGGAAAACCCATTTATCCAAACCAAGCATTATTAAGAACTAGGAAATATAGCACTTGTATATGTTTCTCATGTATTAAGTGCAGCCAAATTCGATTTATTTCTCACATGCACAAAAATAGAAAATTCTACCCATGACAATTGGACATCGCATTGAAGAATTGAACCAATAAATTAACAAAACACCACAACCAATGAACCAAACATTATTTGAGCACCACATTGCACAATATAACATACTCCTAATAGAAGATCAGACAATTAACCAAACCGTTAACTACAACCAATTGTAGCAATCGTATTTGTTTATCATGTATTTACTATAGCCAAATTCAATTTATTCCTCACATGGTATACAATAACAGAATGCACCCACAACTATTGAACATCGCGTTGCAGAATTGAACCAAACAGTTAACTAAACACCACAACACAAATGAACCAAACGTTAACTGAGCACCACATTGCACAATGTATAACCAAACCAAGCATGCTTGACAACTCGGAAATATAGCAATTGTATTCGTTTCTCATGTATTTTGTAAAGATAAATTCGATTTATTTCTCACATGGAAGACAATACAAAATTGCAGCCTGAAGAATTGAACATCACATTTGCAGAATTGAACCAAACAGCTAACTGAAGACGACAACTAATTAATAAAACAGTTAATAAGTGAGCACCACACTGCATGATGATACGTCTCCAACGTATCTATAATTTTTTATTGCTCCATGCTATATTATCTACTGTTTTGGGCAGTATTGGGCTTTATTATCCACTTTTATATTATTTTTGGGACTAACCTATTAACCGGAGGCCCAGCCCAGATTTGCTGTTTTATGCCTATTTTAGTGTTTGAGGAAAATGAATATCGATTTGAGTCGAAACGGAACGAAATCAACTAGAGAAGTTATTTTTGGAAGGAAAGCCACCGGATAGACTTGGACTCTACGTCAGAAGATACGGGAGTTGGCCACGAGGGTGGGGGTGCGCCCACCCCCCTAGGGCGCGCCCCCTGCCTTGTGGGGCCCCCGAAGCTCCACCGACGTACCCCTTGCACCCATATACTCGTAAAACTTCCAGAACAGAAGATAGATCGGGAGTTCCGCCGCCGCAAGCCTCTGTAGCCACCAAAACCTCTCGGAGTCCGTTCAAGCACCACGAGGGAGGAACCCATCACCGGTGGCCATCTTCATCATCCCGACGCTCTCCATGACGAGGAGGGAGTAGTTCACCCTCGGGGCTGAGGGTATGTACCACTAGCTATGTGTTTGATCTCTCTCTCTCTCTCTCTCTCTCTCTCTCCCTCTCTCTCTCTCTCGTGTTCTTGATTTGGCATGATCTTGATGTATAGCGAGCTTTGCTATTATAGTTGGATCTTATGTTTCTTCTCCCCCTCTACTCTCTTGTAATGGATTGAGTTTTCCCCTTGAAGTAATCTTATCGGATTGAGTCTTTAAAGATTTGAGAAAATTTGATGTATGTCTTGCCGTGCATATCTGTGGTGACAATGGGATATCACGTGATTCACTTGATGTATGTTTTGGTGATCAACTTGCGGGTTCTGCCCATGAACCTGTGCATAGGGGTTTGCACACGTTTTCGTCGTGATTCTCCGGTAGAAACTTTGGGGAACTCTTTGAGGTTCTATGTGTTGGTTTGAATAGATGAATTGAGATCGTGTGATGCATATCGTATAATCATACCCACGGATACTTGAGGTGACATTGGAGTATCTAGGTGACATTAGGGTTTTGGTTGATTTGTGTCTTAAGGTGTTATTCTAGTACGAACTCTAGGGCTGTTTGTGACACTTATAGGAATAGCCCAACGGATTGATTGGAAAGCATAACTTTGAGGTGGTTTCGTACCCTACCATAATCTCTTCATTTGTTCTCCGCTATTAGTGACTTTGGAGTGACTCTTTGTTGCATGTTGAGGGATAGTTATATGATCCAATTATGTTATTATTGTTGAGAGAACTTGCACTAGTGAAAGTATGAACCCTAGGCCTTGTTTCCCATCATTGCAATACCGTTTACGCTCACTTTTATCATTAGTTACCTTGCTGTTTTTTATTATTTCAGATTACAAATACCTCTATATACTATCTATTTTGCACTTGTATCACCATCTCTTCGCCGAACTAGTGCACCTATACAATTTACCATTGTATTGGGTGTGTTGGGGACACAAGAGACTCTTTATTATTTGGTTGCAGGGTTGTTTGAGAGAGACCATCTTCATCCTACGCCTCCCACGGATTGATAAACCTTAGGTCATCCACTTGAGGGAAATTTGCTACTGTCCTACAAACCTCTGCACTTGGAGGCCCAACAACGTCTACAAGAAGAAGGTTGCGTAGTAGACATCAAGCTCTTTTCTGGCGCCGTTGCCGGGGAGGCTAGGTAAGTGAAGGTATATCTTTAGATCTTGCAATCGAATCTCTTTGTTTCTTGTTTTAGCACTAGTTTAGTTTATAAAAGAAAACTACAAAAAAAATGGAATTGAGTTTACCTCATACGCTTCATCTTTTTAATATCTTTCGTGAGTATGATGGAAAAGAAAATTGTGCCAAAGTGTTAGAAGAATAATGCATTAGAATGTTTGGCACTAAATATTTATATGATGAGCATGACTGCAATGTTGTTAGTATGAATTCCTTGAATATCCATGATGCTAATGATATGCAAAGCCACAAGCTTGGGGAAGCTATTTTTGATGAAGATGATATTATTTGTCCCCCAAGCTTTGATGAGCAAATTTACTATGATGAAAGCATGCCTCCTATCTATGATGATTATTGTGATGACACGTATGCTCTAAAGAATAATGATAACCATGAAACTTGTCATCTTGATCTGAACTTTCAATCACATGATAGTTATTTTGTTGAGTTTGCTCCCACTATTATTCATGAGAAGAATTTTGCTTATATGAAGGGTAGTAAATTCTCTATGCTTGTAGATCATGAAAATAATGCTTTAGGTGCTGGTTATATTGTTGATTCATTCATGATGCTACTGAAAATTATTATGAGGGAGGAACATATGCTTGTAGGAATTGCAGTAATATTAAGTTTCCTCTCTATGTGCTTAAAGTTTTGAAGTTGTGCTTGTTTTACCTTCCTATGCAAGTTGATTATTGTTCCCATAAGTTGTTTGCTCACAAAATCCCTATGCATAGGAAGTGAGTTAGACTTAAAAGTGCTAGTCATATTCTTCATGATGCTCTCTTTATGTTTCAATTCCAATCTTTTATGTGAGCATCATTGAAATCATCATGCCTAGCTAGTGGCGTTAAACGTTAGCGCTTGTTGGGAGGAAACCCAATTTAATTTTACTTTATTTATTTTTGGTTCTGTTTAGGAATAAATAATCCATCTAGATTCTGTTTAGATGTGGTTTTATGTTTTAATTAGTGTTTGTGCCAAGTAGAACCTTTGGGAAGACTTGGGTGAAGTCTTTATGATCATGCTGTAAAAAACAGAAACTTTAGTGCTCACGAGATTAGCTAGAACTTTTTACTGGAGAGTGCTATTTAGTTGATTCTTTTTGCAGATGATTACTAGTAAAATTACTCAGGTCCAAAAATTTATTTTAGAATTTTTTGAGTTCCAGAAGTTTGCGTTAGTTACAGATTACTTCAGACTGTTCTGTTTTTGACAGCTTCTGTTTTCATTGTGTTGTTTGCTTATTTTGATGACCCTATGGCTAGTAAAATAGTTTATAAATCATAGAGAAGTTGGAATAAAGTAGTTTTGACACCAATATAAATAAATAATGACTTCATTACATTACCTTGAAGTGATGTTTTGTTTTCTTTCGCTAACGGAGCTTACGAGTTTTCTGTTAAGTTTTGTGTTGTGAAGTTTTCAAGTTTTGGGTAAAGATTCGATGGACTATGGAATAAGGAGTGGAAAAAGCCTAAGATTGGGGATTACCAAGGCACCCCAAGGTAATATTCAAGGATAACCAAGCTTCTAAGCTTGGGGATGCCTCGGAAGGCATCCCCTCTTTCGTCTTCGTTCATCGGTAACTTTACTTGGAGTTATATTTTTATTCACCACATGATATGTGTTTTGCTTGGAGAGTCATTTCCTTTTGTTAGTATTTTCTTTATGTCATTTATATTAATGCTTTGCATCTTTAGTTTCAATAAAAAAAGTCAAGGATAGCCTTTTCCATGCTTATTTTGCTAGTATACTTATTGCTGTTTGAAAACAGAAAGTTTACCGATGTTGCTAAATTTCCCTAGAAAAGTCAGAGAGTGGTATAATGTTGAATATTTTTGCATATTGAGCCTGATAAATTTATTACAGTGGGAATTTTAGTTCATAATTTTTGGAGTTAGGGAAGTATTGATACTCTTGCATTCTTCACAGACTATACTGTTTTGGCAGATTGCTGTTATGTTTGCATTGTTTGCATATGTTTGCTTGTTTAATGATTCTATTTGAGGATAGGAGTATTAAATATGCAGAGGAATTTAGTATGAAATGCTGAATAATAATTTTAGTGATTTGTTACAGTAGGAAATGATAAGGTTTTGCATTGGTTTATACTAACCTATCTCACGAGTTCTTGTTGAGTTTGTTGTGAATGAAGCTTTTGATAAAAAGAGAAACCATGATATGAGAGGAATTAAGGAGACACAAAAGTTCAAGCTTGGGGCTGCCAAAGGCACCCGAAGATAATATTTAAAGAAGTCTCAAGCATGTAATCTTGGGGATGCCCCGGTAGGCATCCCACCTTTCTTCTTTAACAACTATCGGTTAGTATCGGTTGAGCCTAAGTTTTTGCTTCTTCACATGAGTTGTGCTATCCTTTCATTGTCATTTTATTTTGTTTTGCTTGCTGTTTGAATACAATACCAAGATCTGAAATTGTTAAATGTTAGGGAGTCTTCACATAGCTAAATAATTATGCGACTACTCATTGATCTTCACTTATATCTTTCGAAATAGTTTGTGTTTGCTCTAGTGCTTCACTTAGATTATTTTGAGATTCTTAAATAGCATGGTAATTTGCTTAAATAATCCTAATATGCTAAGCATACAAGATTTGTAAGAATTCTTATGAGTGTGTTGAATACTGTCGGTGTCAAAACCGGTGGATCTCGGGTAGGGGGTCCCGAACTGTGCGTCTAGGCGGATGGTAACAAGAGACAAGGGACACGATGTTTTTACCCAGGTTCGGGCCCTCTCGATGGAGGTATAACCCTACTCCTGATTAATATTGATGATATGGGTAGTAGAAGAGTAGATCTACCATGAGATCAGAGAGGCTAAACCCTAGAAGCTAGCCTATGGTATGATTGTTGTTCGTCCTACGGACTAAAACCCTCCGGTTTATATAGACACCTGAGAGGGCTAGGGTTACACAAAGTCGGTTACAATGGGAGGAGATCTACATATTCGTATCGCCAAGCTTGCCTTCCACGCCAAGGAAAGTCCCACCCGGACACGGGACGAAGTCTTCAATCTTGTATCTTCATAGTCCAGGAGTCCGGCCAAAGGTTATAGTCCGGCCATCCGGACACCCCCTAATCCAGGACTCCTCGGTAGCTCCCTGAACCAGGCTTCAATGACGACGAGTCCGGCGCACTGATTGTCTTCGGCATTGCAAGGCGGGTTCCTCCTCCGAATACTTCATAGAAGATTTTGAATACAAGGATAGTGTCTGGCTCTGCAAAATAAGTTCTACATACCACCGTAGAGAGAATAATATTTACACAAATCCAATCCGCTGACGTATCCTGCAGCGTGACATCACACTACGGCCAAGCCTTTATTCGTTTTTACTGTCCCACCTCAGTGCACTTAGCGAGGCGGTTTCCTTGGCACGTCTTGTCGAAGCAGAGATCGTGTCCCCTTATTCCGGGATTCTCATCAATACGGGCGTGGGTAACCCAACCGTGCCATTAATTTACGGCGCTTGGGAGATAAGCGAGTTTTACCAGGCTGGTGGGGGCACATAGTTTCGTCCGCCCTTATAAGGGGATAAGGATCCACCTTTTCCATCTACGCCTTCTTCCTCCTTTGCTTATCCATTTTCGTGCACTCGAGCTCCAGCGTCCAAGTCCGCACATCCCACCTCAACCTTCTCCAACCATGTCCGGAGCGGGAGGCAAGTGGATGGCCTCCTCCGTCACGGAGGGAAACATCAAGAAGATGAGGAAAGGTGGATGCTTGTCCAATGACATTGCGCACCGGCTCCCCGACAAGGGGCAGCTCATCCCCACCCCCAGGCCCCATGAGAGGGTGGTATTCCTCACCCATTTCCTCCGCAGACTAGGTTTCCCACTTCACCCATTTGTCCGGGGACTCATGTTCTACTACGGCCTGGATTTCCACGATCATGCCCCGAACTTCATCCTCAAAATCTTGACGTTCATCATCGTGTGCGAGGCCTTCCTCTGCATCCAGCCCCACTCCAGCTTATGGCTGAAGACCTTCAATGTCAAATCAAAGGTAGTGGGCGGCCGCCAAGCGGAGTGCGGAGGCGCCATGGTGGGCAAGATGCCCAACGTTACATGGCTCGAGGGCTCCTTCGTGGAGATCATAAAGGGGTGGCAATCGGGCTGGTTCTACATCACCGAGCCGCGTGACCCTGAATAGGCAGCGGCCCCCAAATTCCGATCTGGCATCCCCACACGGCTCACCTCCTGGAAAGAGACGGGCCTGTCGTGGGGTAATTCTGAGGAGATGATCGAACTCCAAACCTGCGTCCAAAACCTGGTGAGCAAGAAGCTCAAACTCGTCAACGTAGTCCAGGTCATGCTCATCCGCCGGATCCTCCCGTGCGAACAACGGACTTTCAATTTGTGGGAGTTTGGTCCAGCACAGCACCGAACCCTGAGTAGGCTCTTCGACAGTACATACGAAGACGCCTGGAAGGTGCTGTTCAAGGGCGTCCCGCATCCGCTACCGAGGATCGTGGATTCAGCGTGCAGCATCAAGCCAACGCTGTAAGCTATTTTACCCTTTACGGGATACTTGTTTTTCATAGTTTGACGCTATGCCGGATCTAAACTCCCTCTCCTTTGACAGGATTGGCAGAAGACGTCCAGGCAGATTGACTATCCGACTCCCTTGCCAGAAGACCCAGCGGACGCCCGCTAGACGGGCTGCTAGTTCCGGCACCTTACGTGGTGCCGGAGAAAAAGGCCAAGAAGAAGGCCACGGGAACTCAAAAGAGTTCCCGGCGCCTGGTGGTGTCTGACTCATCGTCCAATGACTCCGAGGTGGACTCCTCCCGCGACAACGAGGAGGAGGAAAAAGAGGTCTCTTCCCCAGCTGGGGGAGAGAAGAAAAGGAAGGCCGCCCCAACTGGGGGGCCGGAGGGTCCAAGAAGGGAAGGACCCTTCCTTCGGACTACTCCACCAACACCGACGACGGCGAAGAGGCGTGGCCATCCAGGGCCAAGCCCCTGGGAAAATCGTAAGTATCCGAATACCAGAATAACTCATGGCGTTCCCTTGTTGCACAGTATCTTCTGACGCTGAATACAATCATGCAGTCCGCCCAAGGCCGGGCTCGATGCTTCGTCGAGCGGCTCCCTGGGTTCGTCGGATGTGAATAGCACTTCACTTCCAGCCGCCTCCTCTCCTCGCGCTGCGGGTGATGCCGAGGTGGAGTCCCAAAAGGGTCCAAGCCAGGAGGTGGTGGTCCTGGAGGCGCCGCAAGGCGACCTCCCGGACTCCAGACTCAAAGGGGACAAAACCCCCAAGGGCTCCAAGTCCGGCCCTAGGCCGGACACCGCACCGGAACCTTCAGTGGTTCCGAAGTGCGGCAGGAGCCCCCCTAGTAAGAAGGGAAAGCCTACGACGCTGGTGACCTCCGTCCAACCGGAGGCACCGGATAATCTGCTGGAGGTGCTTAATGGCGCCTCCATCAACGAGGAGCACCGCACTATTATGAGTGTGGTTATCTAGAAGGTTCAGTCCGCCAAGAGCGGGCTGACTGAAGCCTGTGCTAGCCTTCTAACAGGCTTTGAGGTATGTATTTAAGATATGTAAAAATATTACCGCATAGACAGTAGCCCTTGATGCTCAGTTTGGTGTTCGGAAAGAAAAGCCGAACTGAGGATCAAAAAGATATACGCAGGAGTCTAACATAAGTATGTCAATATGGGAATGCAGGATGCGCTGCTGACCTCTGCCGCACTGACTGCGGAGGTCGATGCATTGAAGCAGAGCCTCGAGCGGTCCGAGAACGAGCTCGGCCTTGCCAAGAAGCAGCTCGAGGACAAGGAAGGTAAGCAATACCTTATTTAAGTATATATAAAAAAGATGTGGTTGCAAAAAATGACAGGACCAATGTGAGTATTACAGGGGCCACAACTGAGGTGGCGACCCTGAAGGAAGCGATGTCCAAGGTCGAAGACAAGGCGGCCGTGGAGCGCACTGAGCGAGAGAAGCAGGAGGCGCGGGTGGCGGAGGTGCAGCAGGAGCTCCAGGCTCTCGTGGAAAAACACGAGAGTTTGGAGCTTGACTCAAAGACTCGAGAGTCCGATCTCGCCTCGGCCCTTGAGAGCACCAAATCTGCCAAGGCCGAAGCCCAAAAATCCCTCCAGGAAATTGAGGCGATGAAGAAGATAGCAGCGGGTAAGGCATTCTTTATGCAAAGCAGGCACGTGAAAGTGAATTACTTGTTACTTACCCGAGTCCGGAGCTCTCTAGGAGCATTCGCAGATCTTCCCCGGAGTGTGTCCGACGCTGCCGCATTCTACCGAGCCAAAGAGGGGAGCTCGACGGAGAAGGTGTTCTGGTCTCGAGATATCGAGGTCGGACACCGGTGTTTTTGAGCGACCAGCTGAAGCAGCTGGTCGAGCTTCATAAGGTGGCCGAACAGGCCATGAAGGGTCTCATAGTCCGGCTGTGGCCTGGGGAAGCCATGCCTAGGAGCTACTTCGGGCTGATGAGGCGGCTGGTGGATGCCTGTCCATGGCTTGAAGTCATCAAGCGCTCCGTATGCATCGAAGGTGCCCGTAGGGCCCTTGCCCGTGCTAAAGTGCACTAGGGCAAGATGGACGCTGAGAAGCTTGTGACGGACGGACTGTTGGGGAACGTAGTAATTTCAAAAATTTTCCTACGATCACGCAAGATCATGGTGATGCATAGCAACGAGATGAGAGTGTTGTCTACGTACCCTCGAGACCAAGAACGGAAGCGTTGACGCAGCGTAGAGGAAGTAGTCGTACTTCTTCCCGATCCAACCGATCCAAGTACCGACGCGACGGCACCTCCGAGTTCTGCACACGTTCAGCTCGATGGCGTCCCTCGAACTCCGATCCAGCCGAGTGTTGAGGAGAGTTTCACAAGACGACGGCGTGGTGGCGATGATGATGTTCCACCGCGCAGGCTTCGCCTAAGCTCCGCAGCGGTATATTCGAGGTGTAGTTTGGTGGAAGGGGCACCGCACACGGCTAAGGAACGATCTCAATGATCAACTTGTGTGTCATGGGGTGCCCCTGCCCTCAGTATATAAAGGAGGGAAGGGAGGGCTGGCCGGCCAAGGAGAGGTGCGCCAGGTGTCCTACTCCTACTAGAGTAGGATTCCCCCAAATCCTAGTCCAACTAGGTTTCCCAAGTGGGAAGAGAGAGAGAGAGCCCCTTCTCCTAGTCCTAATAGGACTAGGGAAGGGGAAGGTCTGACCAGCACTATGGCCACCTTTCTCTTTCCCACTAAGGCCCATCAAGGCCCATTGACCCCGGAGGTTCGGTAACCCCGGTACTCAGTAAAATTCCCAATTTCACCCGGAGTGATTCGAGTCAAACATAGGCTTCCAATATATCAATCTTTATGTCTCGACCATTTGAGACTCCTCGTCATGTCCGTGATCTCATCCGGGACTCGAACAACCTTGGTACATCAATATCATATAAACTCATAATAAGCATCATCGAAGCGTTAAGCGTGCGGACCCTACGGGTTCGAGAACTATGTAGACATGACCGAGACACCTCTCGGTCAATAACCAATAGCGGGACCTGGATGCCCATATTGGCTCCTACATATTCTACGAAGATCTTTATCGGTCGGACCGCATAACAACATCGTTGTTCCCTTTGTCATCGGTATGTTACTTGCCCGAGATTCGATCGTCGGTATCCAATACCTAGTTCAATCTCGTTCTTGGCAAGTCTCTTTTCTCGCCCGTAATACATCATCTCACAACTAACACATTTAGTTGCAATGCTTGCAAGGCTTATGTGATGTGCATTACCGAGAGGGCCAGAGATACCTCTCCGACAATCGGAGTGACAAATCCTAATCTCAAATATGCCAACCCAACATGTACCTTCGGAGACACCTGTAATGTACCTTTATAATCACCCGATTCGTTGTGACGTTTGGTAGCACCCAAAGTGTTCCTCGGCAAACGGGAGTTGCATAATCTCATAGTCATAGGAACATGTATAAGTCATGAAGAAAAGCACTAGCAACAAACTATACGATCAGGTGCTATGCTAATGGAATGGGTCATGTCAATCAGATCATTCAACCAATGATGTGATCCCGTTAATCAAATAACAACTCCTTGTTCATGGTTAGGAAACATAACCATCTTTGATTAACGAGCTAGTCAAGTAGAGGCATACTAGTGACACTCTGTAGGTTTATGTATTCACACATGTATTATGTTTCCGGTTAATACAATTCTAGCATGAATAATAAACATTTATCATGATATAAGGAAATAAATAATAACATTATTATTGCCTCTAGGGCATATTTCCTTCAGTCTCCCACTTGCACTAGAGTCAATAATCTAGATTACACAGTAATGATTCTAACACCCATGGAGTCTTGGTGCTGATCATGTTTTGCTCGTGGAAGAGGCTTAGTCAGCGGTGCGCAACATTCAGATCCGTATGTATCTTGCATATCTCTATGTCTCCCACGGACCAAATCCGGATGGAGTTGAAGCGTCTTTTGATGTGCTTGGTTCTCTTGTGAAATCTGGATTCCTTTGCCAAGGCAATTGCACCAAGATTGTCACAAAGATTTTCATTGGACCCGATACACTAGGTACAACACCTAGATCGGTTATGAACTCCTTCATCCAGACTCCTTCATTAGCTGCTTCCGAAGCAGCTATGTACTCAACTTCACATGTAGATCCCTGAACGACGCTTTGTTTGGAACTGCACCAACCGACAGCTCCACCGTTTAATGTAAATCGTATCCGGTTTGCGATTTAGAATCGTCCGGATCGGTGTCAAAGCTTGCGTCGGCGTAACCGTTCTGACGAGCTCTTTGTCACCGCCATAAATGAGAAACATATCCTTAGTCCTTCTCAAGTACTTAAGGATGTTCTTGACCGCTGTCGATGATCCACTCTGGATTACTTTGGTACCTGCTGCTAAACTTACAGCAAGGCACACATCAGGTCCTGGTACACAGCATTGCATACATGATAGAGCCTATGGCTGAAGCATAGGAACATCTTTCATTTCTCTCTATCTTCTGCGGTGGTCGGGCATTGAGTCTTACTCAACTTCACACCTTGTAATACCGGCAAGAACCCTTTCTTTGCACGATCCATTTGAACTTTTTCAAAACTTTATCAAGGTATGTGCTTTGTGAAAGTCCTATTAAGCGTCTTGATCTATCTCTATAGATCTTAATGCCCAATATGTAAGCAGCTTCACGAGGTCTTTCATCGAAAAACTCTTATTCAAGTATCCCTTTATGCTATCCAGAAATTCTATATCATTTCCGATCAATAATATGTCATCCACATATAATATCGAAATGCTCTGAGCTCCACTCACTTTCTTGTAAATACAGGCTTCTCCAAAAGTGCATATAAAACCAAATGCTTTGATCACACTATCAAAACGTTTATTCCAACTCCGAGAGGCTTGCACCAGTCCATAAATGGATCGCTGGAGCTTGCACACTTTGTTAGCTCCTTTGGATCGACAAAACCTTCTGGTTGCATCATATACAACTCTTCTTCCGAAATCCATTCAGAATGCAGTTTTAACATCCATTTGCCAAATTTCATAATCATAAAATCGGCAATTGCTAACATGATTGAGACGGACTTAAGCATCGCTACGGGTGAGAAGGTCTCATCGTAGTCAATCCCTTGAACTTGTCGAAAACCTTTTGCAACAAGTCGAGCTTTATAGACGATAACATTACCATCAGCGTCGGTCTTCTTCTTGAAGATCCATTTATTCTCAATTGCTTGCCGATCATCGGGCAAGTCAACCAAAATCCACACTTTGTTCTCATACATGGATCCCATCTCAGATTTCATGGCCTCAAGCCATTTTGTGGAATCTGGGCTCACCATCGCTTCTTCATAGTTCGTAGGTTCATCATGTTCCAATAACATGACTTCCAAAATAGGATTACCGTACCACTCAGTGCGGATCTTGCTCTGGTTGATCTCTGAAGTTCTGTAGAAACTTGATCTGAAGTTTCATGATCATCATCATTAGCTTCCTCCCTATTTGGTGTAGGTGTCACGTAAACTGTTTTTACGTGATGTACTCTTCTCAATAAGGGAGTAGATACAGATTATCTCATCAAGTTCTACTTTCCTCCCACTCACTTCTTTCGTGAGAAACTCTTTCTCCAAAAAGTTTCGAATTTAGCAACAAAAATCTTGCCTTCGGATCTGTGATAGAAGGTGTACCCAACTGTCTCCTTTGGGTATCCTATGAAGACACATTTCTCCGATTTGGGTTCGAGCTTATCAGGTTGAAGCTTTTTCACATAAGCATCGCAGCCCCAAACTTTCGAAGCGACAACTTTGGTTTCTTGCCAAACCACAGTTCATAAGGCGTCGTCTCAGCGGATTTAGATGGTGCCCTATTTAAAGTGAATGTAGCCGTCTCTAAAGCATAACCCCAAAGCGATAGCGGTAAATCAGAAGAGACATCATAGATCGCACCATATCTAATAAAATGCGATTCTGACGTTCGGACACACCATTACGTTGTGGTGTTCGGTGGCGTAAGTTGCGAAACTATTCCGCATTGTTTCAAATGTAGGCCAAACTCGTAACTCAAATATTCTCCTCCACGATCAGATCGTAGAAACTTTATTTTCTTGTTACGATGATTTTCCACTTCACTCTGAAATTCTTTGAACTTTTCAAATGTTTCAGACTTGTGTTTCATTAAGTAGATATACCCATATCTGCTCAAATCATCTGTGAAGGTGAGAAAATAACGATATCCGCCACGAGCCTCAACATTCATTGGACCACATACATCAAGTATGTATGATTTCCAATAAATCTGTTGCTCTCTCCATAGTTCCGAGAGCGGTGTTTTAGTCATCTTGCCCATAAGGCACGGTTCGCAAGTGCCAAGTGATTCATAATCAAGTGACTCCAAAAGTCCATCGGTATGGAGTTTCTTCATGCGCTTTACTCGATATGACCTAAACGGCGGTGCCACAAAAAGTTGCACCATCATTATCAACTCTGCATCTTTTGGTTTCAACATTATGAATATGTGTATCACTACTATCAAGATTAAGTAAAACAAACCATTCTTCAATGGTGCATGACCATAAAAGATATTATTCATATAAATAGAACAACCATTATTCTCTCGATTTAAATGAATAACCGTCTCGCATCAAACAAGATCCAGATATAATGTTCATGCTCAACGCTGGTACTAAATAACAATTATTTAGGTCTAATACTAATCCCGAAGGTAGATGTAGAGGTAGCGTGCCGATTGCGATCACATCGACTTTGGAACCATTTCCCACGCCGCATTGTCACCTCGTCCTTAGCCAATCTTCGCAATCCGTAGCCCTGTTTGAGTTGCAAATATTAGCAGAACCAGTATCAAATACCAGTGCTCTGCGAGTATTAGTAAGGTACACATCAATAACATGTATATCACATATACCTTTGTTAACCTTGCCATCCTTCTTATCCGCCAAATACTTGGGGCAGTTCCGCTTCGGTGACCAGCCTGCTTGCAATAGAAGCACTCGGTTTCAGGTTTAGGACCAGACTTGGGTTTCTTCTCTTGATCAACAACTTGCTTGCCGCTCTTTTGAAGTTTCCTTTTCTTTCCTTTGCCCTTTTCTTGAAACTAGTGGTTTTGTTAACCATCAACACTTGATGCTCCTTTTGATTTCTACCTCATGACTTTCAAACATCGCGAAGAGCTCGGGCATTGTTTTGGTCATCCCTTGCATATTATAGTTCATCACGAAGCTCTTGTAGCTTGGTGGCGTGATTGGAGAATTCTGTCAATGGCGCAATCATCCGGAAGATTAACTCCAGTTGAATCAAGTGATTGTTATATCCGGACATTACGAGTATATGCTCCACCGATGAACCGTTCTCCTCCATCTTACAGCTATAGAACTTATTGGAGACTTCATATCTCTCAATCCGGGCATTCGCTTGGAATATTAACTTCAACTCTGGAACATCTCATATGCTCCATGGTGTTCAAAACAACGTTGAAGTCGGTTCTAAGCCGTAAAGCATGGCACACTGAACTATAGAGTAGTCATCGACTTTGCTTTGCGGACGTTCACAACTTCTGGCGCAGCCCTTACACCAGGCCTGGCACCTAACGGTGCTTCCGGGCGTAATTCTTACGTGCAGCAATAAGGATAATCCTCAAATTCGGACCCAGTCCGTGTAATTGCTACCATCATCTTTCAACTTTGCTTTCTCAAGGAACGCATTAAAATTCAACGGAACAACAGCACGAGCCATCTATCTACACATCATAGACAAGCAAGATACTATCGGTACTAAGTTCATGATAAATTTAAGTTCAATTAATCATATTACTTAAGAACTCCCACTTAGAAAATATCCTCCAATTCTCTAAGTGATTGCGTGATCCATATCAACTACACCATGACCGATCATCACGTGTGATGGAGTAGTTTCAATGGTGAACATCAATATGTTGATCATATCTACTATATGATTCACGCTCGACCTTCGGTCTCCGTGTTCGAGGTCATATCTTATATGCATAGCTCGTCAAGTATAACCTGAGTATTCTGCGTGTGCAACTGTTTTGCACCGTTGTATTTGAGCGTAGAGCCTATCACACCCGATCATCACGTGGTGTCTCGGCACGAAGAACTTTCATAGCGGTGCATACTCGGGAGAACACTTCTTGATAATTTAGTAAGGATCATCTTATAATGCTACCGTCAATCAAAGCAAAATAAGATGCATAAAGGATTAACATCACATGCAATCAATATAAGTGATATGATATGGCCATCATCATCTTGTGCTTGTGATCTCCATCTCGAAGCACCGTCATGATCACCATCGTCACCGGCGCGACACCTTGATCTCCATCGTAGCATCGTTGTCGTCTCGCCAATCTTATGCTTCTCGACTATCGCTACCGCTTAGTGATAAAGTAAAGCATTACAGAGCGATTGCATTTCATACAATAAGCGACAACCATATGGCTCCTGCGATTGCCGATAACTCGGTTACAAAACATGATCATCTCATACAATAAAATTCAGCATCATGTCTTGACCATATCACATCACAACATGCCCTGCAAAAACAAGTTAGGCGTCCTCTACTTTGTTGTTGCAAATTTTACGTGGCTGCTACGGGCTGAGCAAGAACCGTTCTTACCTCGCATCAAAACCACAGCGATACTTCGTCAAATAGACTCCTTTTAACCTTCTCAAGGACGGGCGTAGCCACACTCGATTCAACTAAAGTGAGAGAGCAGACACCCGCCGGTCACCTTTAAGCAACGAGTGCTCGGGCGGTGAAACCAGTCTCGCGTAAGCGTCGCGTAATGTCGGTCCGGGCCGCTTCATCTCACAATACCGCTGAACCAAAGTATGACATGCTGGTAGGCGGTATGACTTGTATCGTCCACAACTCACTTGTGTTCTACTCGTGCACATGACATCAACGCATAAAACCAGGCTCGGATGCCTTTGTTGGGGAGCGTAGTAATTTCAAAAATTTTCCCACGATCACGCAAGATCATGGTGATGCATAGCAGCGAGATGAGAGTGTTGTCTCACGTACCCTCGTAGACCAACAGCGGAAGCGTTGGCATAGCGTAGAGGAAGTAGTCGTACTTCTTCCCGATCCAACCGATCCAAGTACCGAGCGTCACGGCACCTCCGAGTTCTGCACACGTTCAGCTCGATGGCGTCCCTCGAACTCCGATCCAGCCGAGTGTTGAGGAGAGTTTCGTCGAGACGACGGCGTGGTGGCGATGATGATGTTCCACCGGCGCGGGGCTTCGCCTAAGCTCCGCAGCGGTATATTCGAGGTGTAGTTTGGTGGAAGGGGCACCGCACACGGCTAAGAGCGATCTCAATGATCAACTTGTGTGTCATGGGGTGCCCCTGCCCTGTATATAAAGGAGGGAAGGGGAGGGCTGGCCGGCCAAGGAGAGGTGCGCGGGGTGTCCTACTCCTACTAGGAGTAGGATTCCCCCAAATCCTAGTCCAACTAGGTTTCCCCAAGTGGGAAGAGAGAGAGAGAGCGCCTTCTCCTAGTCCTAATAGGACTAGGGAAGGGGGAAGGTGTGACCAGCACTATGGCCCCTTTCTCTTTCCCACTAAGGCCCATCAAGGCCCATTGACCCCCGGGAGGTTCGGTAACCCCGGTACTCGGTAAAATTCCCAATTTCACCGGAGTGATTCCGAGTCAAACATAGGCTTCCAATATATCAATCTTTATGTCTCGACCATTTGAGACTCCTCGTCATGTCCGTGATCTCATCCGGGACTCGAACAACCTTGGTACATCAATATCATATAAACTCATAATAACTGTCATCGAAGCGTTAAGCGTGCGGACCCTACGGGTTCGAGAACTATGTAGACATGACCGAGACACCTCTCGGTCAATAACCAATAGCGGGACCTGGATGCCCATATTGGCTCCTACATATTCTACGAAGATCTTTATCGGTCGGACCGCATAACAACATCGTTGTTCCCTTTGTCATCGGTATGTTACTTGCCCGAGATTCGATCGTCGGTATCAATACCTAGTTCAATCTCGTTCTTGGCAAGTCTCTTTTCTCGTTCCGTAATACATCATCTCACAACTAACACATTTAGTTGCAATGCTTGCAAGGCTTATGTGATGTGCATTACCGAGAGGGCCAGAGATACCTCTCCGAGCAATCGGAGTGACAAATCCTAATCTCGAAATATGCCAACCCAACATGTACCTTCGGAGACACCTGTAATGTACCTTTATAATCACCCGATTCACGTTGTGGCGTTTGGTAGCACCCAAAGTGTTCCTCGGGCAAGCGGAGTTGCATAATCTCATAGTCATAGGAACATGTATAAGTCATGAAGAAAAGCACTAGCAACAAACTATACGATCAGGTGCTATGCTAATGGAATGGGTCATGTCAATCAGATCATTCAACCAATGATGTGATCCCGTTAATCAAATAACAACTCCTTGTTCATGGTTAGGAAACATAACCATCTTTGATTAACGAGCTAGTCAAGTAGAGGCATACTAGTGACACTCTGTAGGTTTATGTATTCACACATGTATTATGTTTCCGGTTAATACAATTCTAGCATGAATAATAAACATTTATCATGATATAAGGAAATAAATAATAACATTATTATTGCCTCTAGGGCATATTTCCTTCACGGACCACCGCCGGGCAAGGAGCATCGCAAGCCCGAGATGTATTATGAGGGCGTCCTGAAGGGTGCCCGCCTTATAGCGGATGAGTGCTCCAAAGATGTAATTTTTGAGTAAACTTCGCATTTGTGATCCTGTGCGCTGAAAACTTGTTCATATGCGCTAAGCAACGCTTTCGAATTTAAAATATTACCTTCTGTGCGGCCGTTTATTAAAATTGTGAGATCGCGAGTCGTTGGCTTCTGCCCCCATGCCACAAGTGCTGGGGTGTTCGGGATAAACTTGAGCGCTCTTTTTCCCATTCTTGGGTCCTTCAAGGGAGGCGCTCAACACAACGAACAAGGCAATCGGACTATAATGCTTGAACACTCTCACTTAGCCATAGAATTCTATAATTTTAAATTTTGGCGAAGCCCCTAGTATTCAGAAGACCGAGTTCGGGGCGCTATCCACGCCTAGGCTGGACAAAGCCAACTCCTCGCTGTCGGTGGGAACGACACCTATGGGATCACAAGAATCCCTACTATGGTCGCGGGGCGCGGGGTCGTGAGAAGAGCGGATCAAACAGATAGCACACGGTTTCTTTATCCAGGTTCGGGGCGCGAGGATGCGTAAAACCCTACTCCTGCTTTGGTGGTTTGTTTATCTATGTTCTTGAACTAGCAATGGGGCGTGAGGAGCTCCAAAAAGCCGAATCCTCCTCCTGGTCGCTTTGGGCCTCCTTCTATAGGGAAAGGGGGTACAGTGGCACAGGGGAGGTGGAAAAGGTACAATGATGCAAGTTTATCCCTCGCATTACATGACAAGGCGCCTTTAATCGTCTTGCTTAGGTGTCCTTGCTTTATCGGGGCGGGGAGAGCCCTGTCTCGTCCGTCGCCGCTCCCTTCGTGTCGACACACGGCATACGCCAGCGGTGCCCAGCGGTGCCATGTAGGCGGCGGTGCAGGTGAGGTGGCGCAGATGGTGGGTCTCCACGAAGATCCGCTTGCCGCCATGCAGTGCCTGCCCAACTGGTTGGGTCGGTAGATGCATGCAAGCGGTGGTGGAGGTTTGATTGGCGTGAGCTCGATGGTAGCCCTCACGGGGGTTCTTGGCAAGGGCCTCGCCAGTAGCCCGGCAAAGGGTCTTGCCGTGGCGCTTGTTGTCATCCCGGAAGGCTCTTGCCGGGGCCTTGTGGTCCTTCTTGGCTGGGATCCCGCCAAGGGTCGTCATCTTCTATAGTGTGTATCGATCTTGAATGTCTTCACAAAGATCTGCATGCCACCACGGGATGTCTCGAATCCTTGCCCCATGGGGGTAGTGGACTCAAGGGTGATTAGCTCCGTGGGTGTGGGGCTGAGCTGCCACGGCAAGGGTCTTGCGGGTTTGCTAAAACCGCCTCCCGGCAAGGATCTTGCGGGGAGTCCTTTCAATCCCCTTTGCTCTTTGTGGTCTTGGTCTTGGCGTCATTCTGCTCCTTTCGAGCTTGGCCTTACCTTGGCTCACCTCCCTTGCCTTGCTTTCGGTGCGGTGGTGCCGCCAGATCTGCCCGATGCACAGTTATAGGGGTACAAAAGTGTACCCCTCTTTTTGTACACCAACAGAGGCCCGGGCCTGGGCCACGTAAGCGCAATCGTGTCGTTGGGCTAGGCCCAAAAAGCAATCTTGTGCTGGCAGGCGGGGTGGTTTTACATGATAAGTCTCTTCGCGCACTGCACCTCCCATGCCTCCCGCGCGGGGCTCGGCGTGGGGAGGCGTGCGTGACGTGGGCGGCATGCGTGGGGCTGAGCTCTGCGCGCATGCGTCACGTCGTAGTTAATGTGAAAGGAGGCGGCCCGTGTTTTCCCCCATAAGAAGGAATAACCGTGGGCGCGCTGCTCACTTTCTCCTCTTCTCTCGTACCTTTTCCAATCTCAGAGCCACCGTTTCCTCTCTTCGTTCCTTCCTAAGCTTTCGCCGTCGCCCGCCGTCGCTGCTTCGCCACCCCTCTTCCTCAATCCTCTAGACCTCTCGGCCGCCATGGCACCCAAATCCGCCAAGGGCAAGGGGGTGGCTAAGGGCTCTGGGACCGTGGAGCCGCCAGAGAGCGCGCTGTCGGGGGACCGGACGAAGTCCGCCTTCTTCTTCCCCTCGTCGGTTGATGTTCATGAACTCCGGGCCTCCTTCAAGCCCTTATGGGGAGTGAAGAAGGGGGGAGAGAATTCGGGGCACCCGGCGACGCACGTCATTCCTGCTGGTTGCTCCGTTCCTGCTCCAAATCGGTATCCCTTTTTTGTCGATTACCTTTCTTGCGGGTTATGCCCCCCTTTTTCCGATTTCTTCTGCGACATCATGCACACCTTCGGCTTTCGCCTCTTGGATTTCACTCCGAATGCGGTGGCGTGCCTGGCTCTCTTCGCGCATCTTTGCTAAGGCTTTGCCGGAGTGCAGCCCAACACGACACTCTTTCACCATTATTTCTCCCCTCGAATCCAGCCCAGAGGCGCCGTCTCCGGATGCCTCGCCTGGATCCCAAGATCCAAGGGGGCGTACCCGGACGGTGCCATGAAGGAGGGGTGGGAGGAATGGCATGGCCGGTGGTGCTGGATTGAAGACGAAGACCCGCCGGAATTCTGCAAGGTCCGCCGAGCGCCGCTGGTCCGCAGCAGCAATTGGAGTGATGTCGATGCGGCCGACGGGAGGCTTATTGTCGCCACCACCAGGATCCTCCGGCTGACCCGGGTTGGGCTCATCCTGGAGATGATCGGTGCAGACTTCATTCGCCGCCGGATCGCCCCGTTGCATAATAAGGGGAGGCCAACCTGGCTTTTTACGAACCCGGCTGACATTATGCGGCTCCGCCCTGGCCTTGACCACAACTTCACGGTGATGGCGCATGCCCACTTCTGCCAGCGGCTTTTCCAGCTTGATGTGGGTCGTGACGGCAAGGTTGAACTGACCGGCAAGGCCGCGAGGGTTGCCGCAAAGGTCGGCAAGGCCGTCAAGGGGCCGTTCTTCAAGTTGCCAGCGGGGGTGGTCCCGTTGTGCAATAACCCTCGCCGGTCCGAGATCATTGCTATGATGCTAGACTGCAACGCACACGGCCCTGTTCCGAGCTGGAAGGAGCCGTCGGACGTAGATGTGCAGCAATTCTTCGACTCCTTGATCGAGGTATACGTCAATGCTGACGTCGAGCGGTGGCTTGTCATGGACACCACCCAAGCGGAGCTGGACTACATCGCCACCCGGGCGAGGGAGGCACAACTTGCCATGGAGGCCGGCGATCTTTGGGGCGTGGAGGACAAGGCGCGGCGACTGCGGAGGAGGAGCATTCACCCTGTGGCGGCGGCCACCGAGGAGGTCAGCAGCATCGGCGCTAGAGCTACGCTTGTCGAGGGCGCGCCGACGAGTCGTCGGAGGAGGAGGGCGTGGCGGCGGGCTCGGCGCCAGCCGAGGAAGAGGCGAGTCCTGCGGCGTGCAGCTCTGGCGAGCGGTCCGGCCCGGCAGAACTCGCCGCCTCAATTGACCCTAGAGGTCCAGGCGCCACCACGAGGGCCACGGCGGTGAAGGGCTGGCGAAGGCGGCGAGAAGAAGCGGCGACAGCCCCTTCCTCATCGGCGCACAAACCCCGCCGCCTTCTTCGCCTCCTCCGCGGCGTCGACTCGGATGATGGCGTGGAGCTCCTTTCGATCTCGGGCCTCTCAACCCGGAGAGGAAAAGAAACTTCGTGGAAGAGGAGGAGGCGGATGGCGAGTAAGTACTACTGTTCCTTCTGTCATTTCCATTTCCCCGAATCGGGTCGCTTTTCTTGATCCATTTTTGCTTGCAGGGAAGCGAGATGTTGGCCCAGAGGGTGAAGAGGCGAGGACCTCGCGGCGGTCGATCCCCGGTGGGGCTTCAAAGACACAACTGGTGGTGCTAAGCAGCCGGACAGCAGCCCCAGCGCAGCCCCAGCGTGAGTTCGTCACCCTCTTCTTACTCGACATGTGGTAGGCGCTCGATGCTATGATCTTGACCTTGTCGGGTTTGCAGGAGGAGAGGCGGCAGCAGGAGGAGCCACAGAGGGCTACTCCTAACTCACCACCCCATCGACTATCTTGCCTGTGGCGTCCCAAAGAAGGGCATCGAGCACGGAGCCCACACCCATGGAGGAAGAGGGAACTTGGGCGCTGGTGACCTGCACGGGCTAAATGTTGGCGGAGAGGGACTTGATTCCTGCACAGCCTTTGGTGAGTCACCTGTTCTTCGTCTCTGTTTTGCCTTATTATTTTCTTGGCTTCATTGCTCCCATTGCTGCCCAGGCCCTCCTTCAACAGACATGGAGGGCGTGGACTTTGTTGTTGGAGACATTCTGAGGAGGAGGCCTTGGCGGAGGCCAGCAGGATTGCCGCCGAGGAGGCCGCCAAAGATCTTGATGAGGCCGCTTGTTGTGAAGCCGCCGCCAAGGGTCTTGCCGAGGGGACGCTGCTGCGAGGGCCGCCAAAGGCGACCGGCGAGGCTTCGCCGAGGCGCCGGTGATGGACCTGTCTGTGAGGCGGCAAGGCCTCCGCCGAGGAAGAGGTGGCGGGTGACCAGCCTCCTCCTCCTCAACCTCGGGCCCGGAGATATCTCGAAGGTGGGCGGCGATCTTTTCGTCCATCTTCGGGCGTCAAGCGGCGCCCTTGAAGGGGAAGCCTTTGACGGCGAGGTGCTTGCTGCCCTTGGGCTTGAGGTGGTTGATGAGTGGGGCGTTGGCGGCGGCGATTCTCGGAAGAGCAGCTTTTCCGCGCCATGGGGCTGATTTCCGGAGCTCAAGTGCTCTACCGTGCCCGCTGGACAAGGTCAAGTCCAGGATGGCAACGGTGGACAAGCGGAGGTGGACTTCAAGCGGCGTCTGAGGCGCAGACCTAGTTCCACCGGACTCGCGAGGAGCGGAGGGCCTTTCGGGAGGAATTGGCCAAGGCGACGTGGAGCTCACCATGAAAATGGCCGACATCGAGAAGGCCCAGGAAAAGCGGCGAACTTGGCTGCGCGGCTGAGCCGCCGGAACCAGCATCAAGCCGCCTGGATTCCCGGAAGAGGACCTCTCAGCGTGAAGAAGCTTATCTGGCGCTCCGCGGCAGGATGAGGAGCTCGAGGCCCTTGTCGCGCGCCCGGACTCGCGAGCTGGAGCGGAGGCACAAAGAGGCACTCGATGCCCAAGCTCGGCCCATGTCGGCAAGGTGAAGGAGCTGGAAGCAGGCGGGACAAGCTGAAGGAGCAAGCCCTCAAGCTGTCCGGCGAGAAAACACGCTCAAGCTGCGCCTTGGTAGGCGCAGGAGCGATCATCAGCAGGACTGGGGAGCTCTCGGCCGCGCAGAACTCCATCCGAGACCTCAAGCTGAAGCTGGAGGATCTCGAGAAGATGTTGTCGGAGGGCAGGGCTCGGGAGGAGACCTTGACCGGGGAGCCTCGAGGAGGAGAAGCAGCTGCGGGCAAACAAGGCCGCCTCCACCAGGAATATGTGGTGGGTGAGCAGGTGGATCAGCCATCTGGAGGTTGTTGCCGGCAGGGTCACCTGCAATTGGCCACCATGGGGATGCCAAGCGTGAGGCACGCCCCAGGCGCAGCGGGACCGTCAACGCCAAGCTGACCCAGTTCTTGGGCGTCCTCGGAGCCTTGGCCTATATTCACTCCACCAGGGGGCCACGCTGGCGAGGAGGCCAGCGACTTTGCGGAGGTCGTGACCAAGGTCCTCACCAAGATGGCGACTGGAATCCCGACCTTTACTTCGCAGCTGCGATGAAGAGCTTGCGGATGGTGTTGACCTCGGGATGCTCAAGGGCGCATCAAGCCCATCACCGATCGCATCGGCGAAATCAAGAGGGTGGAAGGCCGGCGCGGGATTAGGCATCCCGTTCTTCTTCGCCGCTGCGGGTTCCCGACCAAGACAAATTTTATCTTTAGTTAGAACCGCAGCTATGACGTGATGTAACATAACTTTAAAGTACTCTTAATTTTCATGCATGTTATTTCCCCGCTCGATTCCTCTTTGTATGCGTGCCCCACGTTGATCGGGTAGGCTTGCCGGCGCGGAAGCCCCTAAGCGGCGTTTTGGGGCGGATCCCGGGGCCTGCGAATGCAGCGTGCTTGCGGACGAGCCACCTTTTCATTCCGAACGCGGCCGCTCGAACTAACGAGCTTGACTCGAGTCAGAATCGAGGGCGTTGTTGGTCACGGAAGGTTATTCTGCCATTCTCAACGCAGCCGCTTGATCTATTGAGCGGACTCGAAACAGGGCAAGGGCATTGCCGATCATGGGAGAGCCCCCTAGCATGCAGGTTTCTCATACAAAGGCGTGACATCTCCGGGGGGAATAACCTCAAATAAGAAGGGTAGCACAAATAATGGTTCAGTGCAACTTAGCTTCTGTTTGCGATCACTCGAGTGTCGACCTTCTGGCCTCCTTTATTCTTCAAGGGTCACGAAGATGAAGGAGTGCCGGGCTAACTGCTAAAGCCAATCCTCACAACTGCGCCCCCCTACCTGGCGCGCCAAAGATGCCGGTGGGAACGACACCTATGGTATCACAAGAATCCCTACTACGGCCGCGGGGCGCGGGGTCGTGAGAAGAGCGGATCAAACACATAGCACACGGTTTCTTTATCCAGGTTCGGGCCGCGAAGATGCGTAAAACCATACTCCTGCTTTGGTGTATTGTTTATCTGTGTTCTTGAACTAGCAATGGGGCGTGAGGAGCTCCAAAAAGCCGAATCCTCCTCCTGGTCGCTTTGGGCCTCCTTTTATAGGGAAAGGGGTAGCCATAGTGGCACACAGGAGATGGAAAGGGTACAGTGATGCGAGTTTATCCCTCGCATTACATGACAAGGCGCCTTTAATGCGTCTTGCTTATGTGTCCTTGCTTTATCGGGGACGGGGGAGAGCCATGTCTCGTCCGTCGCCGCTCCCTTCGTGTCAACAGCGCCACAGCCAGCGGTGCCAGCGGTGCCATGTAGGCAGGCGGCAGTGAGGTGGCGCGGTGGTGTGTCTCCACGAAGATCCGCTTGCCGCACGCAGTGCCTGCCCAACTGGTTGGGTCGGCAGCTGCATGCTGACGGCGGTGGAGGTTTGATTGGCGTGGGCGATGGTGGCCCTCACGGGGTTCTTGGCAAGGGCCTCGCCCGTAGCCCGGCAAAGGTCTTGCAGGGGCCCGGCAAAGGTCTTGCCGTGGCGCTCTGTCATCCACGACAAGGCTCTTGCGGGGCCTTGTGGTCCTTCTTGGCTGGGATCCGCCAAAGGTCGTCATCTTCTATAGTGTGTATCGATCTTGAATGTCTTCACAAAGATCTGCATGCCACCAGGGATGTCTCCCGAATCCTTGCCCCATGGGGCAGCGGACTCAAGGGTGATTCGCTCCGTGGGTGTGGGGCGAGCTACCACGGAAAGGGTCTTGCGGGTTTGCTAAAACCGCTGCGGCAAGGATCTTGCCGGAAGTCGCTTCGTCCCTTGCTCTTTGTGGTCTTGGTCTTGGCGTCGTTCTGCTCCTTTCGAGCTTCGGCCTTACCTTGGTTCACCTCCCTTGCCTTGCTCAGTGCGGTGGTGCGCCCGGCTCAGACTGCCCGTGCACAGTTATAGGGGTACAAAAAGTGTACCCCTCTTTTTGTACACCGACACTCGCTCTAAGCGGCATAAGTCTTTAGGGACTCGAAAACCTCTCGAACAGCGACCAGCTCTCGCCCTATCATGACGGTCAGTTTTAGCTTTCTCCACTGAGGTGCTTAGCCCAGCTCAACCGGGGCACAATCGTAGTGGTTCTCCCAGCGCTACCTTAGCGATATACTAAGCGTAAGGTACCAAAACATGGGGCCGGGCAAACCCTACTATTGACCCAAGACATGATTCGAAGCCGATGCATATAATGCTATAAGTTCGGGGTGCCGCACTTGTGAAAGTGTTCGGACTTATCACACCGTATGTTGGGGTACTTAAGCCCCTGGTGTATTTGGCCGTACCAAAGTGTATGGGTGCAACCTGTCATTAATGAACATATATAGATAAAAAAGGGAATGCAATAATACACAAAAGCTATGTATTGTTTATTCAAAAAGGCTACGGTAAAAGCAGGACGATACAAATAGTGCGATAAGCAAGAGATGGGACTATTTGACATGTCCCCCTCAAGGGGTGAGCTGCGAGATGATATGTGATACAAGTATACTGCTCGTTATAGAGACCACCTGGACACACGACGTAGATTTCGGCCTCCCTGGCTGTTGCATCGTGTGTTCAGCGATTGTACTACCGGACAGGCCTTCCGTAGAGTGGAGTCCTGAAAGTAAGAAAAAGAATGACAAAATCGGGAGCCCCTAGTGCGGTTGAGCCGCATTTTGGGCATGCCATGGTCGTGCCCCTCCCCCTATGCCCATGGTATTTCCGGGCGTAGTTATGTACACGTAGTACTGGTTTACGCAATTCGCGAGGGCTGGGGTTGGGGCCGCATTACTCACGCTTGCTCGGAGCGTGCCATGCGGTCTTGTTGTAATTTACTCGGTAGCGCTTAGCGGTGTCCGGACGTTTAATCTTGGATGGAGAATTGCCTTGAGAAGCTGCTTTGTACTTCCGCCTTGAGGGACGCCGTATGCTCCTCCGTTTGGAGAGGCGTTGATGTTCCATTGACCGTAATGACTCCTCGAGGCTGGCATCTTGAGCTTGTGGTATGCATAGTGCGGCACGCATTGAACTTTACAATGCGGTTCGTCCGAGCAGTGCATGATAGCCACTGCGAGCAGGACTATGTCGAAGATTAACTCCTCGCTTCGGAAATTATCGGGATCCGAAGACCACCTCAAGTGTATGGCGAGGCACATGTCTGAGTTGGCCTCTACACTGGTATGGCGCCTTTAAAGGTCGTCTTTGTGGGTTTCATCCTTGAGGATCTATGCCCATTTTTACGCTGTATCTACGATAAAGCGAGGTTCAGGCTGCTGCCGCCGTCCATAAGGACTCTAGCGAGGTGAAATCCGTCAATGATTGGGTCTAGAACCAATGCGGCGAATCCGCCATGACGGATGCTAGTGGGGTGGTCCCTTCGATCAAAAGTGTCGGCGTTCTGGGAACGGGGGCCCCGGACTTGCCTGCCTGCGGCCTGCGGCGTGGCTCAAAGGGGGGGCATCACGACCCATCTTCATCAACACGAGCTCAAGACCCTCGCGAGGGATCAAGCCTCGCGGGGTGGACGACAAGGAGCTTCCTTACGCACGGCCTCGTCAGGCTGGCTTGCGAGGAGGCGGAGAGATCAAGGCGGGGTACCTCACGAGGTGCCCATGACGCAAGCCATGACGACCAAAGGCGCCCGGCGAAGCGCCAGCCCGCGCAGTGTCCTCCTTTCCTATTTGGTGCAAAGGGAGCAAGCGCATGCGAGAGCATCAAGCAAAGGCGTCCATTTCGCTGCAACAAGACCAAGACCAGTCCAACGGTAGGAAGGAAGTCATTGTGGAGCCCAATCCGGCGTCACCACCAGAGCCTTTGACATGCGAGGACCAACTTTAGTCAGGATAAGTGTACCAGATGTTCCCCTTCAAAATGGCCAATTGGTGGCGCCCTTCCCGCTCAATATTTGGGAAGAGGCCCAGGGCCTTTGCATATAAATAGGACTAGCCGCCCACAGGGTAGGGGGGTCTGAAATCGGTAGCTAGAGACAATCTGGAATCAGAGAGAGAGAAGGCGACTGAACTCCCCCTAGCAGTTCATCGCACCAGCCAAGAACAGAGCCCTCACGAGGTTGTTCTTCCTTGTATTGTTCATCACCATCAGCCCAAGAGGCAATCCACCACACCACAAACTAGAGTAGGGTATTACACCACAATGGTAGCCCGAACTAGTATAAATCCTGTGTCTCTTGTGCTGTTCCTTTCATAGTTTGGATCCTAGCGAGGCGGCGGGGTGCAGGTAGGTAGAGGGCAGATTTCCGTGCGCACCCCAGTGTTCGAACCTCAAGGGTCTGCTGGAACCCGAAATCTGACATTTGGCGCCCCAGGTAGGGGTGCGCCGGAATTCGTCTTCCGCCGCCCTGTTCTCCGTCGACCCCCGCATCCATGTCTGAGGCTCGTCGGGCCCGGCGCCAGGCCTCTTGCTTCCCACGTCGCCAGGCGGCTCCGTCGTGGCGCCCTCGTCGTTCCCGCCACCTGCCATCAACGCCGCCACCGGCCCGGCGAGAAACGAGCAACAAGCATAATCCATGCATCCCTCGTGAGGCAAGGCGGCCGCCTTGCTACCCCTACGCTTCGCCCGGCTGGTGCCGTCTCGCGCATTCGCGGCGCCATGGAAGGCTCGAGCTGCGCTCATCGCGGCAAAGCGAGCTTCGTCGCGCTACCGTCCGTCGGCGGCGTCTCTGAAGAGTGGCTCGACAGCGTCGCCGAGCTTCGTCCGGCGCCGCAGAGGCTCCCCAGCGCCGTCCTGTCCCCTTTGCACCCCATCCTGCGTGGGCGATGAAGCTCCAGGGGCGCCTCGGCCGCCTCCCCCTCAAGAAGGCACCCTGGCCCCAAGGAGCGTGGTCCCTGGGCGGAACCCGCTCCGTCCAGCGCCAGCGCGACAAGAGCAGAGCTGCCAGGAGGTCCCTCGCCCGCAAGAAGCTATCCGAGTGCTCCCCGCTCCAGCTCGTCGCGACCACGTTCCTGCTCCGGCACGTCAAGACCCCGTGCTGCTCCCAGCTACAGCGCATGGGGACCCGCAAGACCAAGCTCTTCGTCACCCAAGGCCTCCCGGGGCCACAGCAGGCTGCCGTGCCTTCACCCCCGAGCAGCGCAGCGTCGCGTGGCCTGGCAAGTTCAAGCCAGACCTGCCTCCTCGCTACGACGGTACGGCCGACCCCACAGAGTTCCTCCAGCTCTCACTGAGCTGGGCATCAAGCCGCCAGCGAGGCGAAGGTCATGGCAAACTGGTTTCCCATGGCGCTCAAGGACGGGGCCCGCACCTGGCTCCTGAGCCTGCCTCCGAGCACGATCTTCTCCTGGGACGAGATGCGTACCCGCTTCATCGCCAACTTCCAAGGTACTCGTGATCGGCCACCCGCCGTGAGCGACATGCGCCGCATCAAGCAGCAACTAGGAGAGACCCTGCAGAAGTACATCCAGCGCTTCAACAATGCACGCCTCAAGATTCCCAAGGTGACCGAGGAGGCCATCATCTCCGCCTTCTCCGACGGTGTGCGCGATGTCAAGATGAAGGAGGAGTTGGCGATGCATGAAGATCTGTGCACTTCCTTGGAGCTGTTCAACTTGGCGACCAAGTGCGCCAGGGCCGAGGAAGGGCGTCTCTCCCTCCTCGAGCTGCTGCCGCAGCACTCCGTAAGAGAAGAAATCCGAGGCCAGGGCGTGAAGCGCAAAGCGCTGTCGTGCTCATGCGAACCGGACACCAAGCGGGCAGAGATCAGCCCGAGTCTTCCAAGGGTAGCGATATCTGCGTGTACCACGACCTCCACACCCACAACACCAACGAATGTCATGAGCTCCGAGCCGTGCGAGAAGGGAGGATCGGCCGGCGTCCCGACCGCAGCAGCGGGGCTCTGACCGAGGAGGAGGAAGGAGGCGAGGGACGCTGGGAAGACCGCGGCCCTCGCCAGGATGGCGCGACCAACCTCGCGAGGATCGCTGGCAAGACCCGCCTGCGAGGCTGGAGGATCAGCCTCGCGAGGATCGCCCTGCAAGGCAAGCATGAGGCCTCCTCCTTTGCTGCCGCAGCCAAGGAGAAGCGAAGACCATCATCGGGGCGAAGGGCTGGGGGCTTCCGGGGAGCCTCGTAGCGATCGTGCATCCTGGGCGGAGCTCAAGCCCCACCTCTCAGCGCATCTTTAAGCAGTTCGCGGTGAGGGAATGCAGTCCTCCCCAAGCTCGAAGCCACACGCCCCCTCAGGTGGTCGGCGTGCACCATCACGTTCAGCTCAGCGGATCAGCTCAAGTGTGCGGCCATAGCCGGAGTCCTCACGATGCTCTGTTCCCCAATCATCAGCAACGTGCTAGTCACCAAGACCCTCATTGATGGCGGGGCAGGGCTTAACGTCCTGTCCATGGAAACGTTCAACAATCTCCAAGTACCTTACAATCAGCTTCAGCCAACCAAGCCTTTCTCTGTGGTCACCGACGGCTCCACGGTCCCGGTCGGGCAGGTTAAGCCTCCTGTCACCTTGGCGCCGCGTGACAACTACCGCACCGAGCTCATCGACTTAGACATTGCCCACATTCGCCGCCGCCTAGCGCCATCCTCGGGTAACCAGCGCTGGCCAAGTTCATGGCGTAACCCACCACGGCTACTAACGTCCTCAAGATGCCGGGAAGTGGCGGAGTCATCACGGTGCCACCGTGAAGAAAAGACGCGATGTGCTCCACGGGCGAGCCTTTCGAGCCGCATCCTTTGGAAGACCCGGATCGCGGAAGTAGGAGGCTTCCCGAGACCGCCCCTAAGAAGAAGAAGACATCGTCCGGCCCGGCCCCTCAGGAGGCAGGCCCCTCAGGGTCCGCGCCTGCTCCCAGGGGGAACCTCCTTCTATCGCATAGGAAAGTGCGCCCGGCGCCCTCCTTAGGCAGGGCTTGGGGGCTCCTCCCTGGAGGGCCACCGACCTGAGGGCCACCGACCTTGCTAAGGTCACGAGGGAGGCGCTTGGGCACCACTTGGAGGCGTGTTTCGAAGCACGTTTCACTCAAGAAGGAGCAAGGCAAGGAGGGCCAAACCCTCAGGAGTTCGTCAGCAAGGCCATTCAAGAGCTGCAGGAGTCAAGAGTCATGAGTAGCAGCAGCCGCTTACCTGCCGTAGCACCCCATCCAGGCGAGGATGGTGGGCTGCGCGTCTGCATCGACATACCAGGGGTCAACCGAGCCGCCTCTCAGCAGCGCCTCTGGCCCTCTCGCGTGGGGCGCTGCGAAGGTCCACCCCACAGCTACATTCGCATGCCTTACGGCCTGCGAGCCAGCCGCCACGTACCAGCGCCTCATGAGGGACATCACCGAGGCTCGGGGAGGCGAGGCGATCTGCAGCCTGGCGAGAGATGGAGATGGTCCACGAGGAGCCACCGGCGCCTCCGAGCCTCCGAGGCCCCGAGCACAGGGGCTCGTTAGGATCGGCTCCGCAGCCCACCGAGTCCGCTGCACCAACACCCTTCGTCTTCAACGCTACCGGGTGACATCATTCAAGTTTCATTTCCGGTGAGGAGCCCCCCAAGTGCTGCATTATTCCCGGGGAGCGTGGGTCCGTCCCTGCGGCGTGTATCCTTTTACTTCCTGTTCCCTAGCTTACCATGTTGAGGCGCCTTGAGCTGCATCATCCCCAAATCGCTCGGGCCGAGACCGTGCATGTATCCCTCTTGCGTTTATTTGGTCATGCGTTAGACCCATCATGCTTGTTATTTGATGCCAATCCATGGCACCTTTTTCTTGTTCATGCCGACCGCTTGCACGTTAAAGGGGGGTACCCTGAGCATCGCGACTCAGTGGCTCTCTTGGCTCTCCAGCCCTCACCCTCGGCCTTGTCCACGGCATCGCGACACAGCATACCCAGCGGCAGAGACCAGCTCGAGGCGAGACCCGAGGACATAGGCGCCGACATCTAACAAATCTGCAGAACACATCACAAGATAAGGCCCGGTGCAGGCGCAACTCCGCCTTGGTAGGGCCCCGTGAGTCTGCTACTGGCTCATAGGTGCCCAGATACACCCCGCCAGCCCTACCAGTGCAGCCACACGTGTCGTATGGGTGTACACGCCGGGGGCTCCTTGGGAGGAGCCCCCCACGCACTAGTGGAAGCACCACGCTCGCCGGCCGGCGGCAACGCCGAGAGGCGGCTATGCCCGACCTGTCACGGAGGCGCTATGTCTCGCTGGTGATAAACAATCGAGGGTGGCCCCTGGCTGCATCAACCTCGTGGAGCCCAAAGCTCGGTGTCCGCCTCATTGCGCCTCCCCTCGGGAGTGCCACGCGAGAGGCTGAGCACGAGGCTGCGCACTGGTCACGCCCAGACGCCGCCACCCAGCCAGCCCCTCGGGCCTGGTTCGCTCACACATCCCTCCCGGCCGGGCCAAGGTCGAAAGGTCGTTTGGATGTCTAAGGGGACTCTGAGCATCACGACTCGGAGCCTAGCTGGTCACGTAGCCCCTCACTCCTTAGTTCGAAAGGCTTGGCGGTTGAGGTATCTTGTGAGGCGGGCTCTGCGAGGCGTGAACGGTAGATCCACCCACATCTCACCTCCCTACTTGTTGTTCATGCGCTAAGGTGGACTCGAGCATCACGACTCAGAGCCTAACTTGTCACGTAGCCCCTCCTCCTTGGTCCCGTCCCGGTTTCGGTCGGGCTAACGCAGCTGAGAGAGTATCTTGGGCCGGGCTCTGCCAGTAGAACATGAGCAAGTAGGAAGCGCAAATTTCAAGGAATTCAAAAGCAAATATTACAGTCCATAACTGTTATCACAACGCCCAAATGCAAGTTTAAACGCCTCCCCAAGGCATGATGCATGTGCAGGAATCAAAAGCGAGCAGGAGCCATGGAGTCACTTGTCGGCGGTGGAGCTCTTGGAGCCGGGTTCGCCTTGTGGAGCCGCAGGTTGGCGCGCCCGCTTCAACTTGGTGCTGAAGGCCGGAACTTCCCCAGCAGAGCCTCCGCCACGACCCTTCACGGCCTCGGCGGCGGCAGCTGCAAGCTCACCGCTCGCGGCTCCGATGGGCTGTCGAGGTCGGCGTTGGGATCATGAAGGTAGGCGTGGGTGAGGACCCGATGTCGGCGCCCAGAAGACAAGACGCGCCTCGGCCTCGGCCGTAGGAGCCAAGGCCAAGGCGACATCTTCAAGAGCGCGAACCAGGAAGGGAAGCATCTTGGCGGGGCCGTCTTCTACGCCGGCCAGCGGGCTCTCCAGGCTGCTATCGTAAAGCTCCCTCAGCAAGGTGCGAGCCTTCACCTCCATATCTGTGAAGGCCACGCGATCCTCGGGAAGGACCCGTGCCTTGCCGTCCAGCTCGACCTTCCTCGCCTCCAACTCTTGCTCCAGCACGCCTAGGCGTTCACGACGCTTCTTGAGCTTGGCGTCACGATCCTTGACGGCCACCTCGCGAGCTTTCATGCCTTCCTCTTGCTCTTTTCCGAAGGCGGGCCTCCTTGGCGAGCTGGTCCCGCAGGCCCTGCAGCTCGCTCTCCAGCGCCTTGCAGCTACCTCGGACATCGGCTACCTCCCCGAAGGCGGCGTCGCGAGCAGCTTTTGCCCCATGGACGGCCCGCTTCTCCTCGTCGCAAGCCATCGAGGCCTGGACCAGCGCCGCCCTGATTGAAGCGTCGGAGCGAATCCAGCCAGAAGCCAGCTCCAGGCGCCCGACCACCAAGCGAGGGTCGGCACCCAGAAGATCTTGCCGCAACCAGTCCAGTTCGGCAGCAGCACGATCCAGAACGGTAGGAGAAGTTGGAGAGACAGCAGTTGGTGGAGTAGGAGGAGAGGACGGCAGTGTGACCACGGTGTCCTGAGGCGGGACCTGCTGCGCCCCAACAGCTGTGGCGGCGGCATCAGGCAAGGACACCTCATGAGTCGCTTGGGCCATGGGGGCTGAGCTCGCCCCAGCCAGCTCCACCAGGCCTCGCGAGGATGACCGGGCAGGGCAGGCCCGTGCATCACGATCACCTTCTTTCAGGGGTGGAGGCGCTGCCCCAGACGGAACCTCGGGAGATCCCTTCAGCTTCTTTGCCGTGGGCGCCAGCCTAGCCAAGAGATACAGACGTCAAGCCTCAACGACAAAACAAGAAATAAGATAGCAATCGAGCACTTACTGGTCGTCGCTCGCGAGCTTGAGCAACCTCCGGCCATACTTGAAGCCCGAGAGCTAGCTACAACGATCAAGCTCAAAAGCTCGGCAGCAGGAGGCGCGCCTGCGGATCGCCTCGATGCCGGGGCAGACCCGCGGGGGACCAACCCGGTCCTGTCCTTCTTCGGGATCGGGGGCAAGCTCCCGCTGCCCCGCTCGTCATCATCCTCGTCGTCGTCGTCGCTCGGTGAGAGGCGGAGAATGCGGGACTTGCGCCGAGGGAGGGGATCCCTCGACTCTCCGTCAGTTTGGAGTCGAGCCTCCTTCCCGCTCCCCTTCTCCCTTCTCTTGGCATGGAGTCGCCGGAGGACACGTCCACGGGTCTCGGGAGCCTCCCAGAGCACTGGCCCGTCCCGTTGAAGGCGGGCATGGACTCCACTACCTGCTCCCGGTCGTTCGAGAGAACAGGGGCGAGGCGCCCTCCAACTCGCCACGTCGCCCCGGCCAAAGATTGGAGAACCACAGCCCAGGTCTTCGTCGGCCAAGACCGCGGGGCTCGGGTGGGGCCTCCACATCGGAAGTGGAGTACTCGACAAGCGAGCCGGTGGTGCTCCAGAATTCCCTCGGCACGCGGCCGGTCAACCGCCCGCTGCCATGCTTGGCCTGACCTCAGATCCATGTCCATCCTCTCCAACACCGGCCTCATGGGATCCACGAGCTCCACTCGAGACCAGTTGTCGGAGTGTATGGGGTGCTCCGTGGGCAAGATTAGCCGAGGTGGATCGCCCAACATCTACCAAGACCCACTTGCTCCCTGAAGCCCTCAATCCTCTTCCGGGGTTCGAAATGGCGATGGAGCTACCGACTGTGACAAAGCTTGCACACGAAGAAGGAACCACGAGAGGTCCGGAGGGAGAAATAGTGGCGCAGCAGAGCCACCGAGGGCTGCACCCGACGTGAGCCTCACAATAGTAGGCGAAGATCGCGGGAGGAGAAAGAGTTGGGGTGAAGATGAAGAGCTTGTAGCTTGTAATGGCGGAGGACAGAGAAGAAGAACTTCGAAAAGGGAGGCATCGGACCGGCAACAATGGCACTTACAAAGAGTGGATAGAAGGTGCCCCCTTGGCCCCTCGGGGAGGCGGAGCTGCCTCAACACCTTCGCCCGTCAATGCCTGCTGCGCCGCCATCCTGGCGCTTACAGAGCAAGGCTCGCCTCCGACACGCTCGGGCGAGTCTGTGGCAGGCGGTATCAAGCTTCGCCGGGTCTGCAGAGGTGCCATGCCTTGCTAGGGCATGCGGTCGAAATGGATCTGAAGATTTCGGAGGGGAAGGAGGAGGCGCAAGAAAGGGATGCGGCGGTAACCAGAGAAGGCAAAGGAAGTAAAGCCTAGGCAGACGCCGCTCCTTTATCGACTTCATGCGATTTCTTTGAGGTGCCCACGTCCAATCAACGCCACCAGCGCGCCAAAGGCATGAGCTATTAGGACCCGGCGCTTCAGACTGCCCTTCGCCTCTCTGCTCGGCCAAATCCAGGCGCGCCTTGGGCAGGGGCTACTCGTCGGCGTTAGGAGCAGGGGTCCCCAGACTTGCACACTGCGGCGGCTGCTGGCGTGGCTCAAATGGGGGGCCCATCACGGCCCATCTTCATCAACACGAGCTCAAGACCCTCGCGAGGACCAAGCCTCATGAGGGGGGCTGACTGAGGAGCTTCCTCGAGCCGGCCTCGTCGGCTGGCTCGCGAGGCCCGGGAGATCAAGGCGGGGTACCTCACGAGGTGCCCATGACACAAGCCATGGCGACCAAGGGCGCTAGGCGGGCGCCAGCCAGCGATGTCCTCCTTTCCTCTTTGGTGCAAAGGAGCAAGCGCGGAGAGAGCATCAAGCAAAGGCATCCATTTGGTGCAACAAGAACAAGACCAGTCCAACGGCAGGAAGGAAGTCATTGTGGAGCCCAAGCCGGCGTCACCACGAGCCTTTGACGAGCGAGGACCAACTTTAGTCGAGGATAAGTGTACCAGATGTTCCCCTTCAAAATGGCCAATTGTTGGCGCCCTTCCCGCTCAATATTTCGGAAGAGGCCCAGGGCCTTTGCATATAAATAGGACTAGCCGCCCACAGGGTAGGGGGGTCTGAAATCGGTAGCTAGAGACAATCTGGAATCAGAGAGAGAGAGAGAAGGCAACTAAACTCCCCCTAGCAGTTCATCGCACCAGCCAAGAACCGAGCCCTCGCGAGGCTGTTCTTCCTTGTATTGTTCATCACCATCAGCCCAAGAGGCAATCCACCACACCACAAACTAGAGTAGGGTATTACACCACAATGGTGGCCCGAACTAGTATAAACCAGTGTCTCTTGTGCTGTTCCTTTAAGTAGTTTAGATCCTAGCGAGGCAGCCTTGAGTGCAGTGTAGGTAGAAGGCAGATTTCCATCGCACCCGGTGTTGAACCTCAAGGGTGCGGAATCGAAATCCGACAAAAGTGATCGAGCAGGAGGACCATGGGTTGAACTTTGGGGCGGCGGCTCGGCGCATATCGTCCACGAGTGCCTTCCGCTCCCTTTTGGGGATGTGGGCTGCGTAGATCATGTTCACCGTCCGCACTTGTGGGGGGAAGCCCTTCTGTCCCCTATTGTTCGGCGGCCGGGGCTCCTCCTCGTCATCGCTATGTAGCCCCTTGTCTCTGTTTTCGGCACTTAACATGCGCTGCTTGAACACCCAACAATCCCTGTTGGTGTGATTGGCTGGTTTTCGAAGTGTCGTGTATCGCACGAGCGATCGAGTATTCGGTCCAAACTGGACAGGCCGGAGTATTTCTTTTAAATGGCTTTTCCGTGACGGGTTTAGAGCCTCACGAATCCGGCATTAACTGTTGTATCCTCAGCATTTATGCGCCCGTTAATGCGGCGCTTGTGCTTGTTGCTGCGACGCGACGCGCCATTGCTGTCCTTGGTATCCGAATTACGGGGCTCTTGGTCATGTTATTACTGAGCTAGCCAGCTGTCTTACGCCGCATAAGCGGGTCATGAGTGTTGTGAGGGCTGCCATGGATTTTGGCTTTTCTGTCCTAGGTGCGGGCAAGCCACTCGTCCGCGGATGTTATGTTTGAAGGCTGCAAGGGCCTTTGCGTCCGGACAGTCGACTATTTGATTTTCTTGGTTAGGAACCGTGTCGAATTATGCGGCGATTTCTCTGGCTGCTGAATTATGTGGCTTAGGTCATCAGCCTCTTGTGGTCGCACATAGGTGCCCTGGAAATTTTCAAGGAATGCGGCTTCCAGGTCCTCCCAACAACCAACTGATTCTGCTGGCAAGATGTTAAGGCAATGCCGAGCTGGTCCTTTAAGCTTGAGTGGGAGGTATTTGATGGCGTGTAGATCATCACCGCGGGCCATGTGGATATGAAGGAGATAATCCTCGATCCATACCGCGGGATCTGTTGTGCCATCGTATGATTCGATGTTTACGGGTTTGAAACCCTCGGGGATTTGATGATCCATTACTTCATCTATGAAGCATAGTGGGTGTGCGGCGCCTCTGTACTGGGCTATATTTTTTTTGACACCTGAAACAGTAGGAGAGGCTCCTACTGTGTATATTAATTAAAGTATCAAAAAGTTCTTACAAGATCATAACCTTACATCCATGGCCATGATTGAAGACAGAGTACTAAGTGGTGTGAGTAAGGTACAAGACTACCCTACGGATGTACAAAATTCTCTAGAAAAGAGGTAATAAACCCTCTATGCCTCTCCTTGGCCCTATAAATAAGGAGAGAGAAGTCATCCCTGAATCTTGTTTGCCTTGGTACTGGGCTATATCACGGCGTAGCTCAAACGAGCTTTGTCTACTTTGTTCGGCCTGGCCGGATTTACCATACCCGGCATGATGGTTGTAAATCACGTGTCGTGGGCGCCCTGCGATCCATAGATCGATCTTGTTTGCCTTGCCTTGTCCTCCAATATATCTCGCATGTCTGGCGCATTTCCCGTGCCTTGGTATTCTTTGGCGGCCTTGGGTGCGGCTTGAGTGGAGGGCCGAGAGGCTCTCTGTCTCGGCCACGAGGTGGCGGTCGGCCGCATCATCTTGGCTGGTGATGTAGGTCTAGATGCTTCCTCCTCTAATCGGGTAGCAGCCTGTTTTGGGTAGCTCTTGGAGGCGTTCGAGTTCGTACTCTTCGGCTGCAAGGACTTCAGTCCATCTGTCGGCTAGCAAGTCTTGGTCAGCTCTAAGCTGTTGCTATTTTTTCTTGAGGCTGCTCGTTGTGGCCATAAGCCTGCGTTTGAAACGCTCTTGTTCGACGGGATCCTCAGGCACGAAAAATTCGTCATTGTCGAGGCTTGCCTCTTCTTCGGAGGGAGGCATGTAATTATCGTCCTCTACCTCTCATCTACCGCTCTCTCATGAGGCTAGTTTCTCCATCCTCTGCGATGAATCCTGCTGAGGGGGTTGTCTTCAGCCTTTGTCAGGGGTGTTATTGTCTCCGTGCGGAATCACCGTTTTGCTTTGGTGGGATTTAGGCGGCGCCACGGCGGCGCCGGTGCTTAGGCTGCTTCTTGGAGGGGTCATCCTCCGTTGTTCCATCGTTGTTCCCTTCTTTTGGGATATCCACCATGTATATGTCATATGACGAGGTGGCCTTCCAGTGTCTTGTAGGCGCTGGTTCTTGGTCGTCTCCTGCATCGGCGTCCATACCGTCGACGTCTTCGGAGTTGAAGTCGAGCATGTCGGTTAAATCATCGACAGTGGCTACGAAGTGGGTGGTGGGTGGGCTTTGAATTTCTTCATTGTCCGCATCCCAACCTTGATGACCATAGTCCAGCCAGGGCTCTCCTGATAAAGAGAGAGACTTTAGCGAATTTAGGATGTCGCCGAAGGGCGAGGGCTGAAAGATGTCCGCGGCGGCAAACTCCATGATCGGCGCCCAATCAGATTCGATTGGTAGGGGCACGGAAGGTTCGGAGTCCGGGGGGGAGTCCGGCACCTTGGAGTCGCGAGCTTCGCAAAGTACAAGGCTGGTATTCGGCTCGATCGCTGTAGAGATTGCAGCCCCCGAGGCGGCGTCCAGCCGCCCGTCCTTGATTGGCACAGTCGGCTCCGATCTAAGGGTTGGGCGGACAACGATCGACCTCGGGGCACTGTTAGGTGGTGAGCTAGATCATCCCATCGTGGCAAAGGCGACGGCTTGGCTGTGGCTCGAACCGCCGAAGATTAAGTCTCCGCGGACGTCGGCCGTGTAGTTCAAACTTCAAATCTGACCGATGGCGAGGCGTAGCTTCGACCTGCTCCGGATGGCCAGCGAATTGGCACGTAGTGCAAAGCCGCGAATCTGAAGATCTGTCCGGGAGAAAAGTCTCACCTGGACCGCATCATTGTTGATGATCGGAGGAGCCATCGGGCCTAAAGGTGGCGACATAGAGGAACTCTCAATGAAAGCACCAATGTCGTGTCAAAACCGGCGGATCTCGGGTAGGGGGTCCCGAAGCGTGCGTCTAGGCGGATGGTAACAGGAGACAAGGGACACGATGTTTTACCCAGGTTGGGCCCTCTCGATGGAGGTAAAACCCTACTCCTGCTTGATTAATATTGATGATATGGGTAGTACAAGAGTAGATCTACGACGAGATCAGAGAGGCTAAACCCTAGAAGCTAGCCTATGGTATGATTGTTGTTCGTCCTACGGACTAAAACCCTCCGGTTTATATAGACACCAGAGAGAGCTAGGGTTACACAGAGTCAGTTACAATGGGAGGAGATCTACATATTCGTATCGCCAAGTTTGCCTTCCACGCCAAGGAAAGTTCCATCCGGACACGGGACGAAGTCTTCAATCTTGTATCTTCATAGTCCAGGAGTCCGGCCAAAGGTTATAGTCCGGCCATCCGGACACCCCCTAATCCAGGACTCCCTCAAATACTAAGAAAAGTTTGATGCTTGATAATTGTTTTGAGATATGAAGATGGTGATATTAGAGTCATGCTAGTTGAGTAGTTGTGAATTTGAGAAATACTTGTGTTAAAGTTTGTGATTCCCGTAGCATGCATGTATGGTGAACCTTTATGTGATGAAGTCGGAGCATGATTTATTTATTGATTGTCTTCCTTATGAGTGGAGGTCGGGGACGAGCGATGGTCTTTTCCTACCAATCTATCCCCCTAGGAGCATGCGCGTAATACTTTGCTTTGATAACTTCTAGATTTTTGCAATAAGTATATGAGTTCTTTATGACTAATGTTGAGTCCATGGATTATACGCACTTTTCCCCATCCTTCCACCATTGCTAGCCTCTCTAATACCGCGCACCCTTTCGCCGGTATCATACACCCACCATATACCTTCCTCAAACAGCCACCATACCTACCTATCATGGCATTTCCATAGCCATTCCGAGATATATTGCCATGCAACTTTCCACCATTCCGTTCTTATGACACGCTTCATCATTGTCATATTGCTTTGCATGATCATGTAGTTGACATCGTATTTGTGGCAAAGCCACCGTTCATAATTCTTTCATACATGTCACTCATGAGTCATTGCACATCTCGGTACACCGCCGGAGGCATTCATATAGAGTCATATTTTGTTCTAAGTATCGAGTTGTAATTGTTGAGTTGTAAGAAAAATAAAAGTGTGATGATCATCATTATTAGAGCATTGTCCCAGTGAGGAAAGTATGATGGAGACTATGATTCCCCATAAGTCGGGATGAGACTCCGGACGAAAAATATAAAAAAAGGAGAAAAAAAAGGCCATAAAAAGAGAAAAGGCCCAAACAAAAAAATAAAAATATATATAAAAAATTGAGAGAAAAAGAGAGAAGGGACAATGTTACTATCCTATTACCACACTTGTGATTCAAAGTAGCACCATGATCTTCATGATAGAGAGTCTCCTATGTTGTCACTTTCATATACTAGTGGGAATTTTACATTATAGAATTTGGCTTGTATATTCCAATGATGGGCTTCCTCAAAATGCCCTAGGTCTTCGTGAGCAAGCGAGTTGGATTCACACCCACTTAGTTTCTTTTGTTGAGCTTTCATATGCTTATAGCTCTAGTGCATCCGTTGCATGGCAATCCCTACTCACTCTCATTGATATCTATTGATGGGCATCTCCATAGCCCGTTGATACGCCTAGTTGTTGTGAGACTATCTTCTTTCTTTTTGTCTTCTCCACAACCACCATTCTATTCCACATATAGTGTTATGTCCATGGCTCACGCTAATGTATTGCGTGAAGATTGAAATTTTTTTGAGAATGTCAAAAGTATGAAACAATTGCTTGGCTTGTCATCGAGGTTGTGCATGATTTAAATATTTTGTGTGGTGAAGATAGAGCATAGCCAGTCTATATGATTCTCCATAGCCAGACTATCATGGTGGTTGTGAAACATTGAGAATGGTTGACAGCATTCTCAATCCCAATTAAAAGTACTCATTAACAAACCCAACAATATTAATTAGAAGTAACATGATGAGATTCACATGATATCCAGGTACTAGATACTCAAGATGTCCATAACCGGGGACACGGCTAACCATGATTAGTTTATACACTCTGCAGAGGTTTGCGCACTTTTCCCCACAAGACTCGATCGCCTCCGTTTGATTTCTCGCACTACATGATGTTTGAGAAACGGATGACCGAGACATAGTCTTTCAGAAGCGCTAGCACCTTACATGTGGGTAGACCGTACCAACCTACATCCCCTACATCTTCTAGCCTACCCGTAAGAGTTTGCACAACTTATTCAACTATGCCAGAGCCCATAATGGCTTGTGGCTGCACATGGAAGTTTCTAGTTTGAATAATCTCATGATCCCTTTGAGCTTGGGTGGCGGTCCGAAGAAATACAGGCAAGTCCTGATAGATACCAGGTGCCTCAATCCACCCAGATGTGTGTTTAAGTTGCCACCTTAAATAAACCATTAAATAACAATCTCACATCTGTCATGGATACACTCACCCAATCCACGTCTACTAGCATAGCATAGCATAATAAGCAAACGTAGAAGTAACTCCCAAAGGTTTGATAATAAAACAGGTAATAGGTACTACCTCATCTACTTCCCATCCCACAATTTAATTAGATCCTAATCATGCAAGTGTTTGAGAAATAGATCTAATGCATAAAACTGGGTGTGAGAAGAGTATGATCAAAGTGTTACTTGCTTTGTTGATGATCCGCGAAACCTAGAGACTCGAAGTAACAGGCGGCGAACTCCGGGTATTCTATCGCAGACAAACAAACAAGCATACAATAAGTACTCATCTAATGCACAGATAAAACTCAAATAGATCTAACCAGATTGTTCAACTTAAGAACTCCGGTTTGCAAAAAGAATCAAATAAAACGAAGCAACGAAAGTCAAAAGGCGGAAGAAAACAGCTTTGTTTTACTAATCTGGATCTAGGTCAAACTTTATAGATGCAAAAACTTGTTTAAGTAGATTATTCGGAAAGAGGGTTTCGAGATTTAAACTTGGGCGCTTGAATCGCTGATTCCGATAAATGAGCGAAAAGTTATACTAAAAGCGAAAATCGGATCTCGAATCGCGATCAAAAATCGCGGATTAAATCCGAGAAAAGAAAACGACGAGCGGGTTAACGAGCGGACGTTAGTTAATTAACGAAACCGAAAAAATAAAAAAAATAAAAATAATTAAAATAATTAAAATAAATAAAATAAAATAAAAAGCGAAAAAAAACCGAAGAAAACCGATCGGTTTTATAAAAAACCAAACACGAAATCAATGGCGTGACGAACCTCAGGCGGTCGCGGCTCGGCCAAATGGGGGCGGCTAGGGTTTGGGCGTGGGCGGGCTCGGGTGGGCTAAGGCGCTGGGCGGCTTATATCTGGCGCCCGGCGAGTCCCTTCTGGCACGGCCCAGTAAGGCGGTGCGTGTTTTTTTTTAAAATAAATAACTCGCAGAAAAAAAATAAAAAGAAGTACCAAACGGACTCCAAAAATCCCGAAATAAAATATCCCCAGCTTCTAAAATCAAGCCGGATTTAACGGACATTTATTTGGGGCCTAAATGCAATTTTGAAAAATGCACATTTTTCCTAAATTCAAATAAAAAGGCGAAAAACTCCAAAATAAATCTTATTTGATTTTATTATTAAATCTTCAATATTTCTTTATTTTGGGAAAGTCATTTTATTCCTTCTCTCATATTTTTGTAATAGAAATAACTGAAGATAAAATAATTAAAATCAAATGATCCTATTTTCAAAATTTGAGAAAACTCAAATATGAAAATAACGAAAATCCCCAACTCTCCCCGTGGGTCCTTGAGTTGTGTAGAATTTCTAGGATCGAGCAAAATGCAAAGAAAATGCAATGAAAATATGATATGCAATGATGCTCTATGCATAATGTCGTGATTCGGGAGCAGGGGTCCCCAGACTTGCTCGCTGCTGCTGCTGTGGCGTGGCTCAAAGGAGGCCAGGACAGCCCATCTTCACTGCATAAGCTCAAGACCCTCGCGAGGGCCAAGCCTCACGGGCGGATGACCAGGAGCTTCCTCAGACACGGCCTCGTCAGGCTGGCTCATGAGGAGGCGGAGAGTTCAAGGCAGGGTACCTCGCGAGGTGCCCATGACGCAAGCCATGGCGACCAAAGGCGCGATCGGGCGCCAGCCCGCCTGGCGTCCTCCTTTCCTCTTTGGTGCAAAGGAGCAAGCGCAGTGAGAGCATCAAGCAAAGGCATCCGTTTCGGTGCAACAAGACCAAGACCAGCCCCAACGGCTGGAAGGGAGTCATCGTGGAGCCCAAGCAGGCGTCATCACCAGAGCCTTTAGCACGCGAGGACCAACTTTAGTCAGGATAAGTGTACCCGCTGTTCCCCTTCAAAATGGCCAATTGTTGGTGCCCTTCCCGCTCAATATTTGGGAAGAGGCCCAGGGCCTTCGTCTATTTAAGTAGAGCTAGCCACCATGGTAGAGGGACGGGGACAAGGACAATCGGATAGGATCGAAGAGATCAAGACGATCCGCATCCAGATCAGAGAGAGATAGAGACCCGATCCTCAAGCTAGAGCGATGGGGCACCACCTAGCAGTTCATCACACCCACCAAGAAAAGACCTCGCGAGGCTGTTCTTCCCTGTACTGTTCCTCATCAGCCCAAGAGGCAATCCACCACACCAAAAACTAGAGTAGGGTATTACACCACAACGGTGGCCCGAACTAGTATAAATCTCGTGTCTCTTGTGATGTTCTTCTTAGTAGTTTAGGTCCCTGCGATTCGGGCGAGGTGCGAGGCGGTGGAGGGTTGGATCTCCGCGCACCCCGAGTTCGAACCTTAAGGTCTGCCGGAACCCGAAATCCGACATTTGGCGCCCTGTAGGTGCGCTGAATTTGCCTTCGTCACCTCGTTCTTCCTCAACCACCGCAACCATATGCATGCTCGTCGGGCCGGGCCCAGCATGAAGCCGCCCGCCTCGCCTCCCATGTCGCCAGAGGCGGCTCCGTCGGCGGGCGTCCTCGTCGTTCCCCGTCGCCTGCCATCAACGCCGCCACCGGCTCGGCGGGGAACAAGCAACAAGCGTCGTCCCAGCACCCGTCCATGAGGCGGGACAGCCGCACCGCCACGCCTTCGCTAACCCCCGCTGGTTCTTCGTCACGCGCGCCCCGCGCGGCCATGGAGGCCCGAGCTGCGCTCATCGCGGCCAACGAGCTCCTGCGCTACCACCCCGTCGATGACGTCTATGAAGAATGGCTCGACCGAGTCGCCGAACACGTCCGCGCTGCAGGAGGCGAACCCGCGCCGTCCGTCTCGCTGCACCGCACCGCCCAGCTGGCGATAAACTCCGGCGCCTCAGCCGCCTCCTCCTCAAGACGGCGCCCGGCCAAAGCGCCACGGTCCCTGGCGGAACCTGTTCCGCCAGCGCCGGCGCAGCACAAGCAGAGCTGCCAAGAAGTTCCTCGCCCGCAAGAAGCTGCCGAGCGCTCCCGCTCCACCACGTCAAGACCTGCGCTGCCCCGGCCAGGGCGCAGGGAGGCCCACAAGACCAAGCTCTCTGCCGTCCGAGGCCCCAGCAGCCACGGCGGGCTGCGCGCCTTCACCACCGGGCTGCGCAGCGTTGTGTGGCCCGCCAAGTTCAAGCCAGACCTGCCTCCACCCTACGACGGCAAAGCTGACCCTACGGAGTTCCTCCAGCTCTACGAGCTGGGCATCGAGGCTGCCAACGGGGATGAAAAGGTCATGGCGAACTGGTTTCCCATGGCGCTCAAGAACGGGCCCGCTTTGGCTCCTGAATCGGCCCGGCACAATCTCTTCTGGGCGAGATGCGTGCCGCTTCATCGCCAACTTCAAAGGTACTCACGATCGGCCACCGCCGTGGCGACATCGTCGAATCAAGCAGCAGCCGGGAAACCCTGCAAAAGTACATCCAGCGCTTCAACAACGTCGCCTCAAGATCCCTAGGGTGACGGAGGAGGCCATCATCTGCCTTCTCCGGCGGCATGCGTGGCGTCAAGATGAAGGAGGCTGGCGATGCATGAAGATCATGCACCTCCACAGGTTGTTCAACTTGGCGACCAAGTGCGCCCGGGCTGAGGAGGCGCCTCTCCTCCTCGAGCTGCCTGCCGCGGATCCCGAAGAGAAGAAGCCCAAGGCCAGGGCGTGAAGCGCAAGGGGCTTCGTGCTCATGACGAACCGGACACCAAGCGAGGCGTAGATCAGCCGGGTCCTCCAAGGGCAGCCGGCACTCGCGTGTACCACGACCTCCACACCCACAACACCAATGAATGTCAAGAGCTCCGGCCGCGCTGAAGGAAGGGTCGGTGACGCCCGAGCGCAGCGAGAGGGGCTATGGCCGAGAGGAGGAAGGAATGCGGGTGACGCTGGGAAGACGCGGGCGCGCCAAGGGTGGCGCGACCAACCTCGCGAGGACGCTGGCAAGACCCACCTCGCGGGGGTGGAGAGATCAGCCTCATGAGGATCGCCCGCAAGGGAACACATGCCTCCCTCCACTGCCGCCGCCACCAAGGAGAATCGAAGACCGTCATCAGACGAGGGGCTGGGGCTTCCGAGCGCGCGGCGATCGTCGCATCCTGGGCGGAGCACAAGCCCCAGCCTCTCAGCGCATCTTCAAGCAGTTCGCCCGCGAAGTGAATGCAGTCCTCCCCAAGCTCGAGTCCACGCGCCCTCTCAGGTGGTCGGCGTGCGCCATCACGTTCAGCTCAGCGGATCAGCTCAAGTGCGTAGCCACAGCCGGAGTTCTTCTGATGCTTTGCTCCCCAATCATCAGCAACGTGCTGGTCACCAAGACCCTCATCGACAGCGGGGCAGGGCTCAACATCCTGTCCGTGGAGACATTCAACAATCTTCAAGTGCCTTACAGTCAGCTTCAACCAACCAAGCCCTTCTCCGGAGTCACCGACGGCTCCACGGTCCCGATCGGGCAGGTCCGCCTTCCTGTCACCTTCGGGGCCCGCAAGAACTACCACCCCGAGCTCATCGACTTCGACGTCGCCCACATTCGCCTGCCTTACAACGCCATTCTCGGGTACCCAGCGTTGACCAAATTCATGGCCGTAACCCACCACGGCTACAACATCCTCAAGATGCCAGGAAGCGGCGAGTCATCACGGTGCCCTGTGAAGAGAGATGCGTGTGCTCCCCGGAGCGAGCTTTTCAGCGCATCATTTGGAAGACCAGACCACAGCAGCAGGAGGCCGCCCGAGGCCGCACCCAAGAAGAAGAAGACATCGACCGGCCCGTCTCTTCAAGAGACAGGCCCCTCAGGGTCCACATCGGGCCAGGGGGAGCCTCCTTCCATCGCATAGGAAAGCGCGCCCGGCGCCCTCCTCAGGCAGGGCTCGGGGGCTCTCCCCTGGAGGGCCGCCGACCTCGCCAAGGTCTCGAGGGAGGCGCTTGGGCACCACGTGGAGGCGTGTTTCGCAGCACGTTTCCCGCAAGCAGGAGCAAGGCAAGGAGGGCCGAACCCTCAGGAGTTCATCAGCAAGGCCATTCGGGGAGCTCTGAGTCAAGGGTCATGAGGGGCAGCCCCTGCCACCAGCTGTGGCCCCCATCCGGCGAGGATGGTGGGTTGCGCGTCTGCATCGACATACCAGGCTCAACCAGGCCGCATCTCAAGCGCCTCGGCCCTCGCGAGTGGGGCGTTGCAGGTCCGCCCCATCTACGCACGCATGCCTTATGGCCTGCCCAACGCGGCTGCCGCATACCAGCGTCTCATGAGGACCATCCTGGAGGCTCAAGAGGTCAGGCACGCGGCAGCCCTGGAGGAGATGGAGATGGCCCATGAGGAGCCGCCAGCGCCTCCGGAGCCTCCCGAGGCCCCGGGCACGGGGCTCGTGAGATCGGCTCCGCAGCCCACCGAGTCTGCTACATCAACAACCCTTCATCCCCAACATCACCGGTGACATCTTTAAGTTTTATTTCCGGTGGGGCGCCTTCAGGCGCATTATTCCCGAGCAGCGTGGGTCGATCCTGCGGCATGTATCCCTTTTATTTCATGTCGTTAGTCTATCCTGTTGGGGGCGCCCCTCGGGCTGCATCATCCCCAAACCGCTCGGGCCAGTCCCAGCGGCATTTATCCTTCATGCTTTTTCCTTAGGATTATGCTCTTGCTCCACCATGCTTGTTATTTGGTGCCTTTTCCTAGGTGGCGGAATCTTGCACGTTAAAGGGGGGGTGCCTGAGCATCGCGACCCAGGGCTCCTACCGGTTCTCCGGCCCTCACCCTCTGGTCTTGTCCATGGCATCGCAACCTGGCTTGCCAGCGACGGCTGAGACCAGCCTGAGAGCCGGGACCCGAGGACGTAGAGTTTCGTCATCTAACCCAGCTTGTGCGTTAAAGGGGGGGTGCCTGAGCATCGCGACTCAGGGCTCCTACCGGCTCTCCGGCCCTCACCCTCTGGTCTTGTCCATGGCATCGCGACCTGGCTTGCCAGCGACGGCTGAGACCAGCCCGAGAGCCGGGACCCGAGGACGTAGAGTTTCGTCATCTAACCCAGCTTGCGCGTTAAAGGGGGGTGCCTGAGCATCGCGACTCAGGGCTCCTACCGGCTCTCCGGCCCTCACCCTCTGGTCTTGTCCATGGCATCGCGACCTGGCTTGCCAGTGACGGCTGAGACCAGCCCGAGAGCCGGGACCGGGGCGTGGAGTTGCTGCATCGACCCATCTTGCGCGTTAAAGGGGAGGTGCCTGAGCATCGAGACTCAGGGCTCCTACCGGCTCTCGGCCCTCACCCTCTGGTCTTGTCCATGGCATCGCGACCTGGCTTGCCAGCGACGGCTGAGACCAGCCCGAGAGCCGGGACCCGGGGCGTGAGTTGCGTCATCTAATCCAGCTTAGCGTTAAAGGGGAGTGCACGAGCATCACGACTCGGGGCTCCCTACCGCTCTCCGCCCTCACCCTCTGTTCTTGTCCATGGCATCGCGACCTGGCTTGCCAGCGACGGCTGAGACCAGCCCGAGAGCCGGGAACCGAAGACGTAGAGCACCGGCATCTGGCCAAATTTGCAGGAACACACTCGAAGATAAGGCCCAGAGCCAGGCGCAACCCGCCTTGAGGTAGGGCCTCGTGAGTCCCGCGCTGGCTCACGGGTGCCCAGATACACCTCGTCCAGCCCTACCGTGCCAGCCACGTGTCAGGGTGGGGCTGTATACGCCCCTGGGGCTCCTCCCAGAGGGGAGCCCCTCCCACATTCAGTGGAAGCACCATGCTCCGTCTTTGGTGGCGACCTTGCCGAGGAGCGGCTATGCCCAGACGCATGCGGAGCGCTATGCTCGCGCTGGTGATAAACAACCGAGGGTGTCCTCCGGTCGCATCAACCTCGTGGAGCCCAGAGCTCGGTGTCAGCCTCGTCGCAACGCCTCCCGTCGGGGCGCCCGCGAGGGGGGCTGCAGGGGCTGCGCTGAGTCACGCCAGACTCACGCCACCCAGCCAGGGCCTCGGGCCTGGTTCATCGTGACGTCACTCCCCGAGCGGAGCCAAGATACGCATGCCGTTTGGCGTCAAGGGGACTCGAGCATCGCGACTCGGGAGCCTAACTGGTCACGTAGCCCCTCACCCTTAGTTCGAAAGGCTAACGGCGGTTGAGGTATGCGCAGGGCGGGCTCTGCAGGCGAGAACGGTGGATCCGCCCCGCCTCACCTCCCTACTTGTTGTTAAATGCGCCAAGGGGACTCTTGAGCATCACGACTCAGAGCCTAACTTGTCATGTAGCCCTCACTCCTTGGTCCCGTCCTGGTTTTCGGTCGGGCTAACGGCGGCTGAGGTATCTTGTGGGGCGGGCTCTGCCGGCGTAGAACATAAGCAAGTAGGAAGCACAAATTTCAAGGAATTAAAAGCAGATATAACAGTCCACTTTGTTATCGCAATACCAAACACAAGTTTAAATGCCTCCCGAGGCATGATACGATGCATGAATTAAAAGCAAGACAGGAGCCACAACGGAGTCACTTGTCGGCGGTGGAGCAGCTGGAGTGGGCTCGCCTCGTGAAGCAGCAGGGGCGGCAGCGCCTCGCTTGGCTTGGTGTGAAGGCCGGAACTTCCCAACAGAGCCTCAGCGCGACCCTTCACAGCCTCAAGGCGGCAGCTGCATGGTCGCCGCTTGCCGGCTCCAAAGAAGCTGTCCATGTCGACGCTGGGATCGCAAGATAGATGTGGGTGAGGATCCACGTCGGTTGCCGCAGAAGACAGAGACGCGCCTCGGCCTCAGCCGTGGGGCCAAGACCAAGGGAGACATCTTCAAGAGCACGAATCAGGAAGAGAAGCAGCTTGGCGGGGCCGTCCTCTGCGCCGGCCAGTGGGCTTTCCAGGCCGCTAACATAAAGCTCCCTCAGCAAGGCGCGAGCCTTCACCTCCATATCCATGAAGGCCACGTGATCTTCGGCAAGAACCCGCGCCTTGGCGTCCAGCTCGACCTTCCTCGCCTCCAGTTCCTGCTCCAGCGCGTCTAGGCGGGCACGACGTTTCTTCAGCTTGGCCTCCCGGTCCTTGGCGGCCGCCTCGCGAGCCTTCATGCTTTCCTTCTGCTCCTGGCGGAGGCGGGCCTCCTCGGCGAGCTGGTTCTGCAGGCCCTTCAGCTCGCCCTCCAGCGTCTCAGAGCGACCTTGGATCTTGGCTGCCTCCTGTGGCAGCATCGCGGGCTACCGCCGCCTCACGAACAGCCTGCTTCTCCTCATCACAAGCCGCCGAGGCCTGGACCAGCACCGCCCGAATCGAAGCGTCGGCCTTGAATCCAGCCAGAGGCCATCTCAAGCGCCCCACCAAGCGAGGGTCGACGCCCAGAAGATCCTGCCGCAGCCGGTCCAATTCAGCGGCAGCACGATCCATGACAGCGGGAGGAGTCGGAGAGACAGCAGTTGGCGGAGTAGGAGGAGATGGCGGTGGTGCAGCCACTGCGCCTTGAGGCGGAACCAGCGTCGCCACGGCAACGGTGGAGGCAGCGCCCAGCAAGGCCACCTCGGGAGTCGCCTGGGCCAAGGGGGCTGAGCTCACCCCAGCGGGCTCAGCCAGGCCTCACGAGGGCGCCCGGGCAGGAGAGGCCTGGGCGTCAGGATCATCTTCCTTTTCGGGCAGCGGCACCGTCACGGATGGGGCCTCAGGAGCCCCCTTCAGCTTCTTCGCCGCGGGCGCTTGCCTGGCCGAATAACATGGGCGTCAGATCTCGTCGACAGAGCAATAGTCAAGGCGGGAAGCAGGCACTTACAGTTCGCCGCTGGTGGACTCGAGCAGCCTCCGGCCATACTTGAAACCCGAGAGCCGGCTGCAGGGATCAGCCTCAAGGGGACCAAGAGCAGGAGGTGCGTCAGCGGATCGCCCCGGGGCCGGGCCGGACCCGCGGGGGACCATCCCAGTCCGGTCCTTCTTCGGGATCGGGGGCAGGCTTCTGCCTCCCTGCTCATCCTCATCCTCGTCGTCGTCACTCTCGGGGAGGCGGAGAACGCGGGGCCTGCGCCATAGGGGGGAGCCCTTGACTCCGCCCCCGAATCAACCCCCTCTCCTGGCTCTCTTTCCTCCACCTCTTCGCCGGAGTCGGAAGAGGACACGTCCACCAGGTCCTCCGGAGCCTCCGCGGGCACGAGCCCGTCCCCGTTGAAGGCAGGCATGGACCCCACAACCTTCTCCCAATCCTCGCGAAGGAACAGGGGCGCGGGGGCGCCCTCCGGTCTCGCCATATCGCCCCCAACCAAGGACTGGAGGACCGTCGCCAGATCCTCGCCGGCCAGGGCCACGGGGCTCGGGTGAGGCCTCCACATCGGAAGCGAGTACTGGCGAAGCGGAGCCAGTTGGTGCTCTAGGAACTCCCGCAGCAGCGACGCACCGGTTAGCCTCACCGCCGCCGCGTCGGCCGGCTTGAGATCTGCATCCATCTTCTCCAGCACCAGCTTCGCGCGGGGATCCCGAAGCTTCGCTCGGGACCAGTCGTCGGAGCTCTCGGCGGGCTCTGTGGGCAGGATCAGCCGAGGGTGGATTCGCCCAGCATCCACCAAGACCCACTTGCTCCTGAAGCCCTCAATCCGCTTCCCAGGGTTTGAAATGGCGATGGCTCCGACGTATGCGACGAAGGTCGCGCACGCAGAGGCGGAACCACGGGAGGCTCGGAGGAAGAAGTAGTGGCGCAGCAAGGCCACCGAGGGCTTCACCCCAACATGGGCCTCACAATAGTAGGCAAAGATTGCCAGAAGAAGGATGAAGTTGGGATGGAGGTGCAGAGCTTGGATGTTGTAGTGACGGAGGACGGAGAAGAAGAACTCAGAGAAGGGAGGCACCAGAACAGCAATGATGGTGCTCGCGAAGAACGGTAGAAGGTACTCCCCGACCCTCGGGGCGGAGGAGCGACCTTGAACACCGCTGTTCCATTGACGCCAGCCTCCGCTTAAGCTGGCGCATTGCATGAGCTCGCCACGACACATTTAAGCGGGTCCAAGGCAGGAGAATACCAGGCTCCGGCCGGGTTTGGCGAGGAGCCATGGTGGCTAGGGCCAGGCGGAGTGGATCGATGGTCTTGGAAGCGGGAGGAGAGGCGCAAGAAAGGGATCTCGAGCAGAATGGAGAAAGTAAAGGAGGCAAGGAAGATGCCGCCCTATTATCAACCTGCGCGGTTGCAGAGGCCCCCACGTCCAATCAACCGCCACGCGGCGCCCAAGGCCACAGGCTGTTAGGGCCTGCAACGCTTCGCACTTGCCCTTTCGCCTCTCCGCTCGGCCAAGTTCGGGCGCGCCGTGGGCCCGGGGGCTCTTGTCGGGATGCAAGCGGGGTCCCAGACTTGCTCGCTGCGGCCTCTTGGCGTGGCTCAAAGGAGGCCCAGGACAGCCCATCTTCATCAACGCAAGCTCAAAACCCTCGCGAGGGGCCAAGCCTCACGGGGCGGACGACCAGGAGCTTCCTCAGACACGGCCTCGTCAGGCTGGCTCATGAGGAGGCGGTGAGTTCAAGGCAGGGTACCTCGCAAGGTGCCCATGATGCAAGCCATGACGACCAAGGGCGCCAGTCGGGCACCAGCCCGCGCAGCGTCCTCCTTTCCTCTTTGGTGCAAAGGGAGCAAGCGCAGGCGAGAGCATCAAGCAAAGGCATCCGTTTCGGTGCAACAAGACCAAGACCAGCCCCAACGGCTGGAAGGGAGTCATCGTGGAGCCCAAGCAGGCGTCATCACCAGAGCCTTTGGAAGGCGAGGACCAACTTTAGTCAGGATAAGTGTACCCGCTGTTCCCCTTCAAAATGGCCAATTGTTGGCGCCCTTCCCGCTCAATATTTGGGAAGAGGCCCAGGGCCTTCGTCTATATAAGTATAGCTAGCCACTATGGTAGAGGGACGGGGACAAGGACAATCGGATAGGATCGAAGAGATCAAGACGATCCGCATCCAGATCAGAGAGAGATAGAGACCCGATCCTCAAGCTAGAGCGACGGGACACCACCTAGCAGTTCATCACACCCACCAAGAACAGACCCTCGCGAGGCTGTTCTTCCCTGTCCTGTTCCTTATCAGCCCAAGAGGCAATCCACCACACCACAAACTAGAGTAGAGTATTACACCACAACGGTGGCCCGAACTAGTATAAATCTCGTGTCTCTTGTGCTGTTCTTCTTAGTAGTTTAGGTCCCCTGTGATTCGGGCGAGGTACGAGGCGGTGGAGGGTTGGATCTCATGGCGCCCCTGTAGTTGAACCTTAAGGGTCTGCTGAACCCGAAATCCGACATAACATTCCAAATTGAAAATTTGGGATGTTACAAACCTACCTCTTAAGATGAATCTCGCCCTCGAGATTGGGTTAACTAGAAAATAGGTGAGGTGGTATTTAAGCAAATCTTCCTCTCGCTCCCGGTGGCTTCATCCTCAGTGTGGTGGCTCCACTGAACCTTGCAAAACTTAATGACCTTGCTGCGGGTGACTCTGCTGGCATACTCCAAAATCTTAACTGGTTTCTCCTCATAGGTCAAATCATCATTCAACTGAATCGCTTCCGGTGGCACGGTATCTCTCAGTGGTATATCAGCCATCTCTGCGTGACACTTCTTCAAATGAGAAACATGAAACACATCATGTACTCCTGACAATCCTTCGGGTAGTTCCAACTTATACGCAACTTCTCCCATACGTTCCGAAACACGATAAGGTCCAACAAATCGAGGTGCTAACTTTCCTTTAACTCCAAAACGCTTAACTCCTCGAAGCGGCGATACCCGAAGATAAACTCTGTCTCCGACTTTGTATTCTGTCTCCTTGCGTTTTGAATCCGCATAGCTCTTCTGTCTTGACTGGGCTACCTTGAGCCTATCGCGAATCAACTTTACTTTCTGTTCAGACTCCTTAATCAAATCTGGTCCAAACAACTGGCGGTCTCCAACTTCATCCCACAACAACGGGGTCCTGCACCTCCTTCCATACAAGGCTTCGAAAGGTGCCATCTTCAGACTGGTTTGGTAACTATTGTTATAAGAAAACTCTGCATACGGCAAATTGTCATCCCAACTTGATCCATAATCCAAAGCACGAGCTCTAAGCATATCCTCCAAAATCTGGTTGACTCTCTCAGTTTGTCCATCTGTCTGTGGATGGAAAGCTGTGCTAAACTCCAGCCTGGTTCCCAAAGTTTCGTGTAACTGCTTCCAGAACTTTGAGGTAAATTGGGTTCCTCTATCTGATATGATACTCCTCGGAACTGCATGCAAGCATACAATCCTGGTCATGTATATCTTAGCCAATTTGGCACTGCTATAGGTAGTCTTTAGTGGAATGAAATGAGCTACCTTCGTCAAAAGGTCGACTACAACCCAAATCAAGTCATAGCCTGAACGAGTCCTGGGCAATCCCGTGATGAAACCCATTCCTAGTTTATCCCGCTTCCATTCGGGTATAGGCAATGGCTGTAACAATCCTGCTGGCTTCTGATGTTCTGCCTTCACCCTCTGACATAGATCACAAACTGCTACGTACTCTGCAATATCCTTCTTCATTCCGGTCCACCAGAAAGTATTCTTCAAATCCAAATACATCTTGGTATTTCCTGGGTGAATCTAATATGGTGAATCATGTGCCTCTTGCAAAATCAACTTCCTGATCTCCGGGTCATTGGGCACATAAACACGGTCCTCAAACCTTAGGGTATCGTGCTCGTCCTCACGAAATCCCTTAGCCTTTCCTTCGCTCATTCTCTCCTTTATAGAGGCAATCTCTTTATAAGTCTTCTGAGCTTCCCTGATCTTGTCTATCAAAGTTGACTGAATCTCCAGTGCTGCTACATAGCCTCTCGGAACTATTTCCAAACACAGCTCTCGAAGATCCTCGGCTAACTCCTTTGGTATTTCTCCCGTCATTAGTGTGTTGACGTGACTCTTACGGCTCAACGTGTCTGCTACAACGTTAGCCTTTCCGGGGTGATAATGCAATCTCATATCGTAATCTTTGATGAGTTCCAACCGTCTCCTTTGCCTGAGATTCAGCTCCTTCTACGTGAAAATGTACTTCAAAATCTTGTGATCCGTATACACCTCACAATGGTTTCCAATGAGGAAATGTCTCAATGTCTTCAACGCATGTACTACGGCTGCTAACTCCAAATCATGCGTAGCATAATTTAACTCATGAGGCTTAAGCTGTCGTGAAGCATTCGAAACAACTCTTCCCTCCTGCATAAGCACTGCTCCAAGTCCTCGACGTGAAGCGTCGCAATACACCTCATAATCCTTGGTCTGATCTAGCAGAATTAACACTGGTGAGGTAACCAAACGTTTCTTCAACTCTTGGAAACTAGCTTCACACTCCTTGGTCCAAAATGAACTTGGTATCCTTCTTCAACAATTCTGTCATAGGCTTCGTAATCCTTGAGAAATTCTCAATGAATCTCCGGTAATATCCTGCTAGTCCAAGGAAACTCCGGATCTCTCCAACTGTTGTTGGTGCTTCCCAGTTTGTTACAGTGACAAATTTAGTGGGGTCTACTGCTATACCTTCTTCGGATATAACATGTCCAAGAAATCCAACTTCCTTCAACCAAAACTCACACTTGCTGAACTTGGCGTACAACCGATGTTCTCTCGAGCTTCTCGAGTACCAAGCATAAATGCTCCTTATGTTCCTCTTCATTCTTCGAGTAAACCAAAATATCATCAATGAACACCACGACGAACTTATCCAAAAACTCCATAAACACTTTGTTCATCATGTCCATAAAATAGGTAGGTGCGTTAGTCAGACCAAATGACATAACGGTGTACTCATACAGCCCGTACCTGGTGGTAAAAGCCGTCTTAGGTATATCCTGCTCTCGAATCTTCAACTGATGGTACCCTGATCGCAAATCGATCTTGGAAAACACCTTAGCTCCTTGCAATTGGTCAAACAAGTCATTGATCATCGGCAGCGGGTACTTGTTCTTAATGGTCACTTCATTCAATCCACGATAATCAACAACCATTCTTAAGGATCCATCCTTCTTCTCCACTAGAAGTACTGGTGATCCCCAAGGCAAAGAACTTGGGCGAATAAAACCTTTACCCAGTAACTCCTTAATCTGCTTCTTAATTTCCTCCAAATCTTGGGCTGGCATCCTATACGGTCTCTTAGATATCGGCCCAGTGCCTGGCAGTAGTTCAATCAGAAACTCAATGTCTCTATCCGGTGGAATGCCTGGCAACTCTTCCGGAAACACGTCCGGGAAATCCCTTACCACTGGTACTTCTTCCTGCACAACTCCTGATAAGGAATTTACATGTGCTCTCCTCGGCTCATGCCGTGATACATACTTGATTCTCCTTCCTTCTGGGGTGTTAAGCAAAATTGACTTACTGGCGCAATCTATGTTCCCTCCATACTTCGATAACTAATCCATGCCTAATATCACATCCAATCCTTGGGATTCCAGAACTATTAGGTTCGAGGGAAAAACATAGTGTCTAATCCTTAAGGGCAGTCGATCACACCATACACTAGCCATGTATTTTGCTCCGGGTGAGGTTACTAGCATGGGTGACCTAAGGGCTTGGGTTGGTAATTTGTACTTATCCACAAATCCCCTTGATATGTATGAATCCGATGCACCAGTATCAAAAAGAACAACTTCAGTAAATGACTTAACCAAAAACTTACCTATTACTGCATCTGGCTGAGCTTCAACCTCCTCCACGGTAACGTGGTTCACTTTTCCTTTGTTGAAAGGATTCGGCTTCTTTCCTGAGCTTCCATTGCCATTTCCATTCTGGCTTTCTAGACATTCGTTTGCATAATGCCCAGTCTTGCGGCACTTAAAGCAACTGATGTGGCTCAGGTCTACCTTGGATGGTGTTGACGGGTTGGTGCGGTTTTGTCCATTGCTTCCTCCATTCCCGTTCCCATTCTTGGTGCCATTATGGTTGAGCGAGCTACCTCCTCCATGGGTATGCTGAAATTGTCCTCCTGTCTTCGGGGTAAAGCGAAGTTTCTGCTGAGCTCCAGAGTTATTCTTCCCCTGTCCATACTTCCTCTTGTAATTTTCAATCTGCTGCTACTTTCCTTCAATCATAAGCGCACGATCTACTAACTCCTGGTAGTTATTGAAGGTGGCTACCATCAACTGCATGCTCAGCTCATCATTCAGTCCTTCTAGAAACTTCTCCTGCTTAGCTGCGTCCGTAGCAACGTCATCTGGGGCATAACGTGCTAGCTTACTGAAATCATCCACATACTGGCCAACTGTCCCTCCTCCTTGGCGTAAGTTGCGAAACTCATGCTTCTTCATGGCCATAGCTCCTGCTGAAACATGGGCAATACGGAAAGCTTGCTGAAACTGATCCCATGTGATAGTGTCTACAGGGTAAGTGGCTGTAAAATTCTCTCACCATGCTGCTGCGGGTCCTTCAAGCTGGTGTGCGGAAAACTTCACCCTTTCTCCATCTGTACATCCTGCAGTGGTCAACTCCCTCCCTATCTTACGGAGCCAATCATCTGCAACAATCGGCTCGGTGCTACTGGAAAACACCGGCGGATTCAGCCTTAAGAAACGGGTCAAATGGTCAACAAGTGGTGGTGGCGGTGGGTTGTTGTTGTTGTTGTTGTTGTTGTTGTTGTTGCCTTGGTTCTGTACCAATGTTTGAATCAAGGCATTCTGCTGTTGAATCAACTGAGTGATCTCTGGCAGGAAAACAAATTCGGGGTCGCGTCTCGGAGGCATATGAGGGTTTTAAGAAAAGACGAGAATTTAGAATAGAATGAGGTCTAGAGAGAAACACTACCCATATGCACATGAGACAAATCACACAATATCACTCAGATCAATTCAAACAATGGCATACAACGGTCTATCTATCGTTACAAAGTGCTGAAACTAAAACTAATATAACATGGGGGAAACTACTACTGTTATGGTGGTCAACTAGAAAAACTGCTCCGATGAAGACTCCATGATATCTGCTCCAACTTCATCTTCGTAATCATCATCACTAGGATCGGAATCGGTGTCGTCGATGATGATGTAGTTCTCTAGACAGGTGCTATCTTCATCTTCTCCTCCGGGTGCTGAATTTCCCATGAGTTCTTCAATCTTCTCCTTAAGATCACCGTTTTGTCCCACTAGAGCTACAATCTCCTCCATGTAGTCCTTGCGAGTGGCCTTCAGTTCTCCTTCTAGTTCGATAATCTTGGCTTTTGCTATCTTCAACTCCATCATGTCTAGGCGTCGAATGTGATGGTTTAACTCCTGGATGAAAGCTGTAATGGATCGATCCTTCTTAGTGCCAACTATCTCCCATTGTTCATCTCGGCGTCCGCAAATCTGGTAGATAGTATCCTTGAGGTCTTCTTTATAAACTTCTCCAATGCGCCCCATGGTTATGTGAGCTGCCATGCTCTTTCCCAGACTCCAGGTTGGTGCAGTGAAAACACACTCTATGGGCTCCGTGATTGGCGCAAACGTCCTTCCGGGAACTTGAGCTTGAATCTTCCAGCGCTCCTCTTTGGGTAAAGTGGAATTGTAGGTCCCGGTGAAGCTTGGTAATCCTATGTTCAGGTACTTAGTGACTTCCTTGGTGTCGTCCAAAGGGTGTATCTTCATCGGTGGGTGAACTTGATCCTCGCTTCGTCATCCTAAAAGAGTAGAAAAGATGAGGAGTTAGAAATGAGAAGAGAGAGTAGTGATCTAGGGCTTTAGCTTAATGGTCGTGTAATCTCTGATCAACCTGGCTCGATACCATCTTTGTAGCGACCAAACCTCAAGCAGTCGATCTCGTGCTCGATGTCATCCCTGGATCGATAAAGTGACACCACACATTACTCGAAGGATTTATAACGAGTAGCAATCACACACTTATTACAATCGAATGTCTCAAGAGAGAACTTAATAAAATAAATATGGCTTAAGGCCATCTAATAGCGATAACAGCGGAAGGCTTGGAAGAATAAGCGAGTCCGTCAACTCCAACGGCATCACTGAGTATAGAACCACGACCTATGCACCTTACTCGTAAATGCGAAAAGTCTCGCAACATGAAACGTTGCAGCCGAAAGCAGGTTAGCACATGGAATATGTTGGCAATGTAACACACAGAGAATAATGGAATGAATAGCCTATACTACATGCATATATGGCTGGTGGAAAGCTCTATGGTTACGGTTTTTGCATAAAGCCAATTTTTCCCTACAAAGGAATAAATTTATTTAACTATCATGGTGGTTGTGAAACATTGAGAATGGTTGACAGCATTCTCAATCCCAATTAAAAGTACTCATTAACAAACCCAACAATATTAATTAGAAGTAACATGATGAGATTCACATGATATCCAGGTACTAGATACTCAAGATGTCCATAACCGGGGACACGGCTAACCATGATTAGTTTATACACTCTGCAGAGGTTTGCGCACTTTTCCCCACAAGACTCGATCGCCTCCGTTTGATTTCTCGCACTACATGATGTTTGAGAAACGGATGACCGAGACATAGTCTTTCAGAAGCGCTAGCACCTTACATGTGGGTAGACCGTACCAACCTACATCCCCTACATCTGCTAGCCTACCCGTAAGAGTTCGCACAACTTATTCAACTATGCCAGAGCCCATAATGGCTTGTGGCTGCACACGGAAGTTTCTAGTTTGAATAATCTCATGATCCCTTTGAGCACGGGTGGCGGTCCGAAGAAATACTGAGGCAAGTCTGATAGATACCAGTGCCTCAATCCACCCGGATGTGTGTTTAAGTTGCCACCTTAAATAAACCATTAAATAACAATCTCACATCATCATGGATACACTCACCCAATCCACATCTACTAGCATAGCATAGCATAATAAGCAAACGTAGAAGTAACTCCCAAAGTTTTGATAATAAAACAGGTAATAGGTACTACCTCATCTACTTCCCATCCCACAATTTAATTAGATCCTAATCATGCAAGTGTTTGAGGAATAGATCTAATGCATAAAACTGGGTGTGAGAAGAGTATGATCAAAGTGTTACTTGCCTTACTGATCATCCGCGAAACCTAGAGACTCGAAGTAACAGGCGGCGCACTCCGGGTATTCTATCGGAGACAAACAAACAAGCATACAATAAGTACTCATCTAATGCACAGATAAAACTCAAATAGATCTAACCAGATTGTTCAACTTAAGAACTCCGTTTTGCAAAAAGAATCAAATAAAACGAAGCAACGAAAGTCAAACGGCGGAAGTAAACAACTTCGTTTTACTAATCTGGATCTAGGTCAAACTTTACAGATGCAAAAACTTGTTTAAGTAGATTCTTCAGAAAGAGGGTTTCGAGACGAAACTCCAGGCGCTTGAATCGCCTGATTCCGATAAACGAGCGAAAAGTTATACTAAAAGGAAAATCGGATCTGGAATCGCGATCAGAAAAATCGCGGATTAAATCCGAGGAAAAGAAAAACGACGAACGGGTTAACGAATGGACGTTCGTTAATTAACCGAAACCGAAAAAAATAATAAAAATAATAAAAAAATAAAATTAATAAAATAAACCGAAAAAAAACCGGAAAAAAAACCGAAGAAAACCGTTCGGTTTTTATAAAAAAAAAGCAATGAATCGAGGTGGCGAACCTATAGGCGCTGCATGGCGGGCGGCAATGGCAAGGCGGGGGGGGCTAGGGTTTGGGCGTGGGCGGGCTCGGGTGGGCTGAGGCGCCGGGCGGGTTTATATCTGGCGCCCGAGCGGAGTCCCGCTGCACGGCCAGAAGTCGCGTTTTTAATAAATAACTCATGAAAAAATAAAAAGAAGTACCAAACGGACTCCAAAAATCCGGAATAAATTTTCCCGCTTCTAAAATCAAGCGGATTTAATGAACATTTATTTGGGGCCTAAATGCAATTTTGAAAAAGCATTTTCCTAAATTCAAATAAAAAGGCGAAAAACTCCAAAATAAATCTTATTTGATTTTATTATTAAATCTTCATTATTTCTTTATTTTGGGAAAGTCATTTTATTCCTTCTCTCATATTTTTGTAATAGAAATAATTGAAGATAAAATAATTACAATCAAATGATCCTATTTTCAAAATTTGAGAAAACTCAAATATGAAAATAACGAAAATCCCCAACTCTCCCCATGGGTCCTTGAGTTGTGTAGAATTTCTAGGATCGAGCAAAATGCAAAGAAAATGCAATGAAAATATGATATGCAATGATGCTCTATGCATAACATTCCAAATTGAAAATTTGGAATGTTACATTACTGAGGTAGATTGTCAAGTGTTTCGTAGAGACAATCGTAAAATGGTCTTTACTGGTATATGTAGAGGTGATATTTACATTGTTGATTTCACTAAAAAGGCTCAACCTAGAACTTGCTTAATTGCCAAATCTTCTAAGGGTTGGTTGTGGCATAGAAGGCTAGGTTATGTGGGTATGTGAAATCTTGATAAGCTTATTAAAGGTGATCATATCCTTGGAATAAAAGATGTCATATTTGACAAGGATAGACTTTGTAGTGCTTGCCAGGCAGGGAAACTGGTTGGAGGAAGTCATCGCGCGAAGAACATGATGACCACGAGAAGACCACTCGAGCTACTTCACATGAATCTCTTTGGTCCAAATGCCTACAAGAGTCTTGGTGGTAACTCGTTTGGACTAGTCATAGTTGATGATTTTTCAAGATTTACGTGGGTGTTCTTTCTTGATGACAAATCGCAGGTCCGAACGATCTTCAAAAACTTCGCTAGGAAGGCCCAAAACCAATTTGACATGAAGATCAAAAAGGTTCGGAGCGACAACGGAACGGAGTTCAAGAACGCAAATGTGGATACCTTTCTTGACAAAGAGGGGATTTCACACGATTTCTCGGCTACGTACACACCTCAACAAAATGGAGTTGTTGAGAGGAAGAACCAAACTCTTATTGAGATGGCAAGAACGATGCTTGATGAGTACAAGACTCCAAAACACTTTTGGGCGGAAGCGGTTGAGACAGCTTGTCATGCAACAAATCGCTTGTATCTTCACAAGCTACTCGGCAAGACAGCATACGAGCTCCTCACCGGTAACAAACCCCAAGTTGGATACTTTCGAGTATTTGGCTCAAAGTGCTACATTCTTGATAAGCATCATTGTTCTAAATTTGTTCCTAAATCTCATGAAGGATTCCTACTTGGTTATGGCTCAAACTCTCACACTTACCGTGTCTACAACAATTTCACCCGAAAGGTTGAAGAGATGGTAGATGTGAAGTTTGATGAATCTAATGGCTCGCAAATAGAGCAATTGCCAATTGATGTAGGAGATAAAGACCCTTCGGAAGCAATTCAAGACTTGTCTATTGGCAAGATTTGTCCAACGGAGGTGAAGGAGAGTACCTCGTCCGTCAAGTGGAAGCTTCTACCTCACGACAAGGTGAACCAAGAATTGATATGGAAGCATCCACAAGTGGGACACACCAAGACGAAAGAAAACGAGGAAATACACCAAGATGAACATCAACAACCTCCTTCTCCACCACGACAAGAGAATGACAACGTCAACAATGAAGAAGGCCAAGAAGAAGAACAAGATGAAGAGGATGTTCTACCCTGAGACAAGCCAAAGCTCCCACGAGTTCGAGCAAGAATCGCTAAAGATCATCCCGTCGAGCAAATCTACAATGATATCCAAACTGGGAGAATCACTCGCTCTAAAACTCTTTTGGCTAATTTTTGTGAACATTACTCATTCATCTCTAGCATTGAACCTATGAAGGTTGAAGAAGCATTGGAAGATCCGGATTGGATAAACGCTATGCATGAAGAGCTACACAACTTTGAGATAAATCAAGTATGGACATTGGTCGAGAAGCCCGACAACAACCACAACATCATTGGTACCAAATGGGTGTTTCGCAACAAGCAAGATGAAGATGGTCAAGTCGTCCGCAACAAAGCACGCCTAGTCGCCCAAGGCTACACTCAAGTCGAAGGTATAGACTATGGTGAGACATATGCTCCCGTTGCTAGACTTGAGTCCATTCGTATCTTACTTGCTTATGCTAATCACCATGATATCACCTTGTACCAAATGGACATTAAAAGTGCTTTTCTAAATGGTGAAATTGAGAAGGAAGTTTCTGTTAAGCAACCTCCCGGCTTTGTCAATCCTAAGAAACCTAATCATGTTTACAAACTTCACAAAGCCCTTTATGGTCTTAAACAAGCTCCTAGAGCATGGTATAAATGCATGACCAAGTTCCTTATTGAAAAAGGCTTTGAAATTGGAAAAAATGATTCTACTCTTTTTACTAAAAGGGTTAATGGAGAACTATTTGTGTGCCAAATTTATGTTGATGATATTATATTTGGCTCAACTAACCCTCATTTTAGTGAGAAGTTTGGAAAGCTAATGTCGGAGAAGTTTGAGATGTCTATGATGAGTGAACTCAAATTCTTTCTCGGTTTGCAAATCAAGCAAACTAAGGAAGGTACCTTTGTTTCTCAAACAAAGTACACCAAGGACTTATTCAAGAAGTTCAATATGCAAGAATGCAAAGGTATGTCGACACCCATGCCTACTAGTGGACATCTTGACTTGACTAAGGATGGTGAACCGGTTGATCGAAAAGTTTACCGCTCTATGATTGGTTCATCGTTATATCTATGTGCCTCTCGTCCTGATATTATGCTAAGTGTGTGCATGTGTGCACGATATCAAGCGGCCCCTAAAGAGTGTCATCTTAAGGCTGTGAAAAGGATAGTGAGATACTTAATACACACACCAAATTTTGGCATTTGGTATCCTAAGAGGTCTTCTTTCGATCTTGTTGGTTACTCCGATTCGGACTATGCCGGAGACAAGGTTGATATAAAGTCCACTTCGAGTACTTGTCAATTTCTTGGTAGATCTCTTGTGTCTTGGTCCTCCAAGAAACAAAACTCGGTATCCTTATCCACCACCGAAGCGGAATACATTGCTGCTGGATCATGTTGTGCTCAATTACTTTGGATGACCCAAACTCTTAAAGATTATGGAATATATGTGAAACATGTTCCATTGCTTTGTGACAATGAAAGTGCTAGTAAGATTGCTCACAATCCCATGCAACATTCTCGGACTAAGCATATTGAAGTTCGTCATCATTTCATTGGAGATCATGTTGCCAAAGGGGACATTGATCTTAAGCATTTTCGCACCGATAAGCAATTCGTGGATATATTTACCAAACCGCTTGATGAGAAAGTCTTTTGCCGTTTGAGAGGTGAATTGAACATCGTTGATGCTTCAAACTTGGAGTAGGAACTCCATTTGGATACATACAAGGCATGAGCCTATGACTAATCCTTGATACTTCTTTCATGATGCTATCTATATGTCTTGGATATTTTTGCACCCTTGCATGCTATCTAACCCTTGTAGGTACTTGGATGAATCTAAATCCATGAGATTGCAACTCATTCACATCTTGAGCAATCTCTACATCATCAAGTCTCTACACAATGGTGGTTCAAGACAAGGAAACAGAAAACTCTTCAAACATATCCTTTGACAAATTCTACATTAAGATTTATGATTGTCATTTTGGATACCCAAGTGCTCTTACTTGCAAAGCTAATCCATGTAGGAAGATGAACTCAAATCCCAAGTGGTTCTCCCAACCCTCGATGAGCTACATCAACCTTGAGCAACCCACACAAGTTCAACTACATGATCTAGATCAACACCATCACCCAAGGTATGTTATTCCATCTTAGAGAAGCTTTACACCAAATCATGGGGCAAAGCAACTCAACAAGATGTGAATACATCAAGATGCTTAAAAGAAAAATGGTAACCCCATTTTGAGCTTAAACAATGAGTATGACCTATGATCAAGTGCTCTCACTTGACTCCTAAGTCAATATACTCTAACATAGGTGACTTTGTGGCCGCCCAATTCTAGATGAAGTTCTATTGTGTTTCCTCTTGCATCCGTCTCATGCATATGTGTTTCCCCTTTCAAAAAAAACTTCATCTAGATCTTGTTATTTCTTTTCTTTCTTTTTGTTCTGCAATTTCTGCATCAAATTCATTGCAAATCTTTTAGCTAATTCCTTGCAAATCCTTGTGAGATCTTAAGTGCCTAGTGAGCTGAGGTGAAAACTGTTCTCTCTATGATGGACTCGGTTACACCGGTTTGTTTTCTTCGGCCCAACCGAATTCTCTCGGTGCCACCGAAGCACACAACTCGGTGCTACCGATTTCACTACAGGAAAGAGAACTTGCCACTTATTCCTGCAGTATTTTTGCTCCAGCTCCACTCAATGACTCTTGTCCTCTACCAGCATCATATTCGACTTGCTACTTTGCTTTGAGACTCAAGGACCAAACCCTTCTTGAAATAAACATCCAGAAAAGCCCTTCTTGGAAATTGATGTCAAAGGGGGGAGAGAGATTACATCAAAGCTTAAGCTAAATCATTCCTATAGGGGGAGAGAATACTCAGGGGGAGAGTGTAAGAAACCCCAGATGCTTGGTGTTCAAGAGGAGAGAAGTTACATGTCTTTAAGAGGGGAAAGACATGTTCATATTTGATTGCTTGCATTAGCTCTATTTCTTTTCTTTTGCTCTAATTTTCTGTTCCCTATCTTCTCCCAATATCCCATGCAATATTCAGGGGGAGCAAGACATCTAAGGGAAGGATGTATCTGTGTTATCTAACCTTGTCTACTCAAGTTCATTCTATTCTAAGCCAACTCAAGACCACAAGGTAAGCATATGCATCACAGTCATGTGTATGAGGATCTCTTGCTGTTGTACATACTATTTTCAAGAAGGACTCATGAGCATGAAGTTACATTTCCTATATTCAAATCAGTTGCTCTGATGCATATGGCCAAGATACATGTAACACATGGACTACTCTGTCATGCTTATGCATTCACATGCTCCTATTTTCCATATTTACATGAGTGCATACATATAGGGGGAGCCTATGCATGTTACATGTCTTTCCAAAGCTTTACTTGTTGTTCTCTATATCTTTAACTAAAGCTTTGATGTATGTTGTCATCCATTACCAAAAAGGGGGAGATTGAAAGCACAAGTGCTCCCTGGGTGATTTTTGTAATTAATGTCAACATATCTCTTGTTGGACTAATGCTTCTATCTATTATCTTTCAGACAAGTTCAACAATGGAGTGGCATGGACTAGAGGATGTGGAACCCTTTCAAGATGCTGAAGACAAAGGATTGGCTCAAGGTCAAAGCTCAGGACTCTACATTTTCTATTTTAGTGATCCAAGATCACATTGAGTCCATAGGAAAGCCAATACTATTAAGAGGGGATGAGGTGTTGCTTAATGAGGTGCTTGCTCAAAATGCTTAGTGATATGCTCCAAAACCCTCCACTACTTTCTCATATCCACATATGTCCCAAACCTAAAAGTCAAACTCGGACCCACCGATTCTTTCTATTCCGCGCCACCGAGTTATCTTGAAATAGCCACTACCAGAAACCCTAATCAAATCGGTCTCACCGATAGGGATCTTGGTCTCACCGAGATGGGATTGCAAACTCTCTGTTGCCTATTGCAATAATTTCGGTCTCACCAAAATTTGCAATCGGTCGCACCGAGATTGCAATGCAAACTCTCTGTCACCCCTTCGTAATGTTTCGGTCTAACCGAGATGAGCGAATCGGACCCACCGAGTTTGCCTGACCAACTCTCTGTTAGTCCATTACCAAAATCGGTCTCACCGAGTTTGTGTAATCGGTCTCACCGAGATTATGTTATTCCCTAACCCTAATGATATCGGTCCCACCGACTTGACATGTCGGTCCCACCGAAACACCTAACGTTCACATTATGAACCAAATCGGTCCCACCGAGTTTGGTGATTTGTGTGTAACGGTTAGATTTTGTATGGAGGCTATATATACCCCTCCACCCACTCTTCATTCGTGGAGAGAGCCATCAGAACATGCCTACACTTCCAATACATATTTTCTGAGAGAGAACCACCTACAATTGTGTTGAGGTCAAGATATTCCATTCTAACCACATAAATCTTGATCTCTAGCCTTCCCCAAGTTGCTTTCCACTCAAATCTTCTTTCTACCAAATCCAATCCTATGAGAGAGAGTTGAGTGTTGGGGAGACTATCATTTGAAGCACAAGAGCAAGGAGTTCATCATCAACACACCATTTGTTACTTCTTGGATAGTGGTGTCTCCTAGATTGGCTAGGTGTCACTTGGGAGCCTCTGACAAGATTGTGGAGTTGAACCAAGGAGTTTGTAAGGGCAAGGAGATCGCCTACTTTGTGAAGATCTACACTAGTGAGGCAAGTCCTTCGTGGGCGACGACCATGGTGGGATAGACAAGGTTGCTTCTTCGTGGACCCTTCGTGGGTGGAGCCCTCCGTGGACTCGCGCAACCGTTACCCTTCGTGGGTTGAAGTCTCCATCAACGTGGATGTACGATAGCATCACCTATCAGAACCACGGATAAAAAATCTCCGTGTCTCCAAATTGCGTTTGCACACTCCAATCCCTTCTCTTTACTTTCTGGCAACTTGCATGCTTTACTTTCCGCAGCTCATATACTCTTTGTATGCTTGCATGGTTGCTTGATAAGTATTGTGAATGTTTAAACTTGTGCTTAAACTCCACAACAACTTAAGAGAGATTAAAAACTGCAACTTTTCTTGACTTGAGTCTATTCACCCCCTCTAGACACCTCTTCTCGATCCTTTCAAAGACTAGCACTCTTAATTAAACAAAACAAAGAGTACTACTACGGCTGGTGCTCGTCGATCTCCGCCGCCGCCTCCATGTCCAGCTCGCGCCCGGCGGTCTCCTAGGGTAGGGGCTCCATGGCATCCATCGCACCATATTCGGCAAGCATCTTGCCATCCGTGTCCGCCATCTGTTTGGAAAAGGCTGCCATGAGCTGCGCATGGGCGGACGCGATCTGGGCTTGGACGGGCTCCGTCGTCACAAGGTATGCGGCGGAGGAACGGACGGCTGCTTGAACGCTCTCGGTGATTGCCAGCTCTTCGCCCGTGGGTTGTCGACCATTGTCGGAGAAGCTTCGTTCGATTTGTGTGGTGACCGCCAGGAGCTGGGTGTGGGCGGACTCCATCAGAGCTAAGGCCGCCGCTGCGGAACGGACAGCAGTTGTGCCGCTCTCGCCAGTTGTTATCCCCGAGCCAGATGTTGCTGCCGCCACCTGAGAAGCAACATCGGTCGTTTGGGCTGCCATGGCCACCCGGTCGCAGATTGCGGTCGCGCTCATGCACCTTGTTAGCATGCGCATGGCGGCTGCGGCCGCGCTCTCGCCGGAGTGGGCCACCAAAGTTGCCTTCACGATGCAGGTCCACGTGCCCATCTTTCACCGGCGACGATTGAACAGTGAAATGATATTTGGGGAGCGAGCTAATGTGCTTGAGACGCCGGCTGTGGACTGTAGCCGAGCACCTTCTCGCGTAAGCCATAGGCGTACTATACACCGAGGGTGTTCCAGGATATTTTGTGCTGCATCTCACATGGTTGGTGATAATAAACTGTGTGCGATCTACTTGATTTTTCATCTTGATTTGAATTACATAATGGGGTCACAGCGGCAATGGACGGTGTTTGAATTTCTAAACCTTTTATCTGGAGTGAACATGCAACTATATGTGTGTCACAAAAGAACTGGAATTATTCAGGGTTCATTTGAACATTTAATACATTAAATTGGCTTTCTAGCCATTACAGGTGCACAATTCAGAATTAAACTACATGCACATGCTCTGGTGCACCAACATGAGTTGTAAAACCATATATGTGTCCATGGGTTTATGCTTATGTCCCATGCAAGAAATGGGGATGAAATTTGAACACCACGGCACTGTGGCTCTTCGGCAAACATCGACGTACTTGCTTTTGTAATTCTAGTAAATCCAAAATTCATCCGAAATTCATGAAACTTGGAATGCTATCATGAAGCGGTGTCAACATACCGTGGTAAATTTTTTTGTCCCATTTGGGGCAGGTTTGGGTATAAGCTTCTCATAAACCAGAGCTTCTCACAACAAATGTGATGGTTTCGGTAAGGAACATTTCACATTTCTCGACGAAACAATAACCATTGCCTCTTCTCGATTTCAATTTTTTTTCTAGTGTCTCCCCTTTTTGGGGGAAAGCTGGTGGCCCTTTTGGCGTAGCAGTTAGAGTCGCGTAGCTGCGTGCCCCTTTTTCTGACTTTGTGTCAATTTTTGGGATTTTTCGGAGTTCCCGTGGACATTTTAATACATTAACTGAGTTTTCTATGCATTCATGTGCATAATTCAAATTTGAACTACGGACACATGCTCTAATGCATATAAATTAGTTGAAAATTCAAATTTGTGTCCTTGGTTGCTTGCTTAGGTCACATGCAAGAAATGGGAATGAATGTTAAACACCCTGCCACCGTCACTCGGCCGCAAACATTGAGATACCTTGTTTTTAAATTCTAGTAAATCCAAAACTCATTTGAAATTCATGAAACTTGGTATGCTATCATGGAGCGGCATCAACATGCCGTGGTAAATTTTTTGTCCCATTTGGGGCAGGTTTGGGTATATGCTTCTCACAAACCAGAGCTTCTCACAAAAAGCAAGATGGTTTCGGTAGGGAATGTGCCACCTTTGGGGACGAAACAATATCCATTGCCTCTTATTGCTTTCAAAAAATTTCTCATGTCAACATAGAACAATAGGAGTGTTGTGTCAATTTTTGTGATTTTTGGGGGGTCGTTTGGACATTTTTATGCATTAACTGAGTTTTCAATGCATTTCTATGCATAATTCAAATTTGAACTACATGCACATGCTACAGTGCATATAAATTGGTAGAAAAACCAAATATGTGTCCTTGGCTGCATGCTTAGGTCCCATGCAAGAAATGGTAATGAATTTCAAACACCAGGGCACCGTTGATTGCCGGCAAAACATTGAGATGCCTGGTTTTAAATTCGATAAATCAAAACTAAATCGAAATTCATGAAACTTGGCATGCTATCATGGAGCGGCATCAACATGTCTTGGTAAATTTTTTGTCCCATTTGGGGCTGGTTTGGGTATATGCTTCTCACAAACCAGATGTGACGCCCTCGATTCAATCGTACACTAATCATACACGCAAATGTGTACGATCAAGATCAAGGACTCACGGGAAGATATCACAACACAACTCTAGACACAAAATAAAATAATACAAGCTTTATGTTACAAGCCAGGGGCCTCAAGGGCTCGAATACATAAGCTCGAATACACAAGAGTCAGCGGAAGCAACAATATCTGAGCACAGACATAAGTTAGACAAGTTTTCCTTAAGAAGGCTAGCACAAAAGCAACATCGATCGAAAAGGCAAGGCCTCCTGCCTGGGAGCCTCCTAACTACTCATGTTCATCGGCGGCCTCCACGTAGTAGTAAGCATCGGTGGTGGCATCGGCCCTGGGCTCGTCATCCGTTGCATCAACGGAAGGAAGAAGAAAGGGGAAAAGGGGAGCAAAGCAACCGTGAGTACTCATCCAAAGTACTGCAAGCAAGGATCTACACTACATATGCAACATTATGAAAGGAAGGTTGTATATGTGGACTGGCTGCAGAAATGCGGAATAGAGAAGGCCTAGTCCTACCGAAGACTAGCATCTTCTGGAAACCACCATCTTGCAGCAACAGGAGGGAGTAGAGTAGCATAAAGTAAAGTATAAGTAGTGTTATCAACCTCGGCGGAGATCCTTTCTCGACTCCTGCGAGAAAGAAATCCCGAGCCATACTATCCGATTATCATCACAATCCATTACTCATCACCATCCAATTCTCATCACAAGTATCCAGTTCTAGTTGTATCAATCGGGATACAACTCCAAGTGTCCGTTACCGTAGGACAAGCTATCGATAGTTGTTTTCTTCCCTGGAGGGGTGCACCAACTTACCCACCACGCTCGCTTAACTCCGGCCGGACACACTTTCCTGGGTCATGCCCGGCCTCGGCCAAACAATACGCCGCAACCCGACCTAGGCTTAATAGAGAGGCTAGCACGCCGGACTAAACCTATGCCCCCAGGGGTCATGGGCCATCTCCCCGGGAACTCCTGCACGTTGCGTGGGCGGCCGGTGAGCAGACCTAGCTACCTCCTTCAACAAGGCAGGCGCTTATGCAGTCCAACCGGCGTAGCGCCGCTCGATCGTGGCGTCTATTAAGCTTCGGCTGATGTATCGACGCAGAACGCCCATACTATGCCCACGTGATGGTTAGTGCTATCAGGCCAGAGGCCCCTCGGATCAAATATCCAAATGGTAGTGGATTAGGAACGCGCGGTAACAAGCAGAGACTCACGAAAGATGTGACCCCGTTGCCCCGTCTCGAGGACTTGCGGCAAGGGCTAGGAATGCCCGGCCACGCCTCGTAATCATCTCGCGGGCACCCTTCAGGTCAAGCCGACTCCACATGACTCGCAATTAAGCTCACACGGGTACCCCTCAGGGTCGACCCGTCTTTCCAAGTAACAGTGGTTAAGTCCAAGTAACCGTGTGTCCAAACATCAAGGGAAAAACCCGAGGAATCACCCCCGATGAATTCCACTAGATGTAATCATCAAGGTGAACGTAAGAGGAATCACCCCTGAGGTGCACTCTTGAGGGGTTGCACGACAGAGTCGTATCGGAAGTGGTTCAGGAGGAAATCACCCTCGATGACCATGACCGAATGACTACACTACAGGGTTAACATCAGAAGTGCTGAAGAGGTTTCACCATCGGTACTCGATAGTAACCCAGTAGTGTCGAATAACTAAGGGGAAAGTGATGTGCGGTGCCGGGGCCTGTTCTTCGATCCCGTTGATCAGGTCTCCGATGATGAAGCGGGGGCAACAAGGACAAGGTGGGGGGGTCACTGATGGGTCACTAAGCAACCTATACTAAGCAGTTTAGGATAAGCAGGTAAGGTACAACAACAGGTTACAAAAGCAGGCTATGCATCAGAATAGGAGCAATCAATAACAGTAGCAAAATCTAATGCAAGCATGAGAGAATGGAATGGGCGATATCGGGATGATCAAAGGGGGGGCTTGCCTGGTTGCTCTGGCAAGGAGGGGTCGTTGTCGACGACGTAGTCGATCACCGGGCATCAGCGCCTCGGGGTCTACCGGAGAGAAGAGGGGGAAGAAACAGTAAATACATAGCAAACAGAGGTAACACTAAGCATGACATGACGATACGTAGCGCTAGGCGTGCTCTAACGCGGTACTACACGTTGCATTTAGCGGGGGAAACATCCGAGGGTGAATTCCCGACGTTAGGTGGATTCCGGACAAAGGAAAAGAGGGGGAAAGTTCCATCTTTAGCATGCTAGGGGCATGTGACAGATGAACGGACCACGTATTCAGATTTGTTGGATTTTTCTGAGGAACTTTCATATAGAAAACATTTTCAACCGAGGAACGGTTTAATTTCTATGAATTTTTAAAGTTTAAACAATATTCTGGAATTATTTAAAAAAACAAAAAAGGAATATGACGTCATCATGGCGTCATTGTTGCATCAGCGGTCAACAGACTAGTTGACTAGTCAACAGGGCCCACGGGGGACCCACTGGCAGTTACTGGGCGATGCCCAGTCAGCCATTGACTAGGTCAACAGGGCCAGCCGGGCCCCCGGGGCCACGAGGCGGTGACCCAGAGGCGGGCCCCAGGCGTGCCACGTCGGCGGCGTCGGTGTTCGCGCCCGGCGACAAAAAACAGCGTAGGTTCGCGGACTTCGCGGAAAAAATGCCACGAGGGCCGTTTGGCCTTGGCCGGGCTCGTTCGGATGCGGGAGGCGGCGCATCCAGCTGTGGACCGTAGCTCGGCGAGGCGGGCTGCAACGACGACAGCGTCGAGCGGGGCGGACGCCGGACTTTGGTCATCGTCGGGATCGGGGTTGGGAGTGCGTTGCGGGCAAACCAAGCGGCTAAACGAGGCCTACGCGGTGCGGTGAGCGCTGGCACAGCCCGTGACCATTTGGTCACCGGAGTCTTGCCGGCGACGAGATCCGTGTCGGAGCATTCGGGCATCTCCAATGTGACCACTACAGCGACGGAAACGCGCGGGGAGAGAGAGAGAGAAGGACGACGACTGCTCACCAGGCCCTGTAGTTGTGCTCAAATGGGCTCGGGGAGGCGTGTCGTCACCGGAATCATCGCCGGAGTTGAAGATGGCCGTAGGGGAAGAAGAGGTCATCGGGCTCGTCTCGGTGGCTTCCGGCTCCAATGGCTTGGACAGGACGACGCAGAGGACGACGGCGGAGCGCTACGTCATCGGGGCGAGGCGAGGGGTCGACAGGGAGCGTGGGATCGACGGCGCGCGGCAGTGGCTCGCTCGGTGAGGGAGGAGAAGGGTGAGGGGGAGCAAGGACGAATCTGGTGGGGAGAGGGAGAGGCGGAGCGGGGCAAGTGGGGAGGTGAGTGGGAGAGGCACCCGAGGCGTCGGGGGTAGGGCTGCAAACGAGTCGAGTTCGAGCGAGTTCGTGTTCGCTCAGCTCAACTCATATTAAAATTTGAGCGAACACAGACTGAGTGAAGCTCATGATCGAGCTGTAGAACATGACTCATGCTCAGCTTGTAACAATCTCGAGTCGATCTCGAGCTAGCTTCGAGCTAAATGAGACAGTGAAAATTATAAATTTATGACTATCTCGTCATTCTCGGGAGGGCTCATCTTGGTATCTTGGGCCAACTAGCAATAAATGGTGATCTTCATGGATGAAAAACAAGAAAATGAAGATGCATATGCTGGGAACTTTTGCCAAAAACAACGGGATATTTAACACATAGTCGATCACGTAACATAATTAGGCCTAAATCTCAGCTACACTTAAATAAGCTTCCATGTTTGCTAGTAAATAAAATGTCATGAACATCATATATGGTGACAAATTATCTTATTTCCATTTAATACGTGGCATTATCATTCAACATAATAATATCATGTCGAGTTATCGAGCTAAAATCGAGCGAGCTAATATTGGCTCAAGATCGGCTCGTTTCTCGGTCGAGCTACATAAAGTGTTCAAACTCAGCTCGTTTCTTTTCGAGTCGATCTCGAATCAAGCCAAAAATTGAGTCGATCTCGAGCGGCTCACGAGTCTCGAGCTTTTCTTGCAGCCCTAGTCGGGGGCGTGGAGGCCTTATCCTCCCCCGCATCGTCGACAGCGAGGCGGTCCGGGGCGACCGCGCCCCTGTAGCGACGGGGTCGGTCGAACAGGGAAGGCGACCCAGGGTAAGGTGGGCCGGCCAGTGTAATGGGCTAAAGCCCAGGGAGGCAGGGGGCTCTTTTCTCACTCTCCCCTCTGCTTTTTTTCTCTTTATTTTTTTTGTTTTTCTTTTTCCAGCAGCTTTTGCCTTTTCTTTTTAGCCAATAATGACTTTGCAAAATTATGCCACTGGCCAAAATAATTTCAAAGAAGTATATTACCTTTGCCACAAAAGGGTGGGAGGCTTTTGGAATAGTTGCCAATTTTATAAATTAAAAAGGCATTTAATTTAATGCTTAGGTCACTGTTTTAAGTAGCTGAGGCCACTTAAACCTTTTGCAAGTATGTTGGTTCACCACCAATATTAGTTTTGGAATATTTGGCACATGATGAACATTTTTGTTTTCATATTTGAGAAATTTAAATTTTTGACATTAACTTGAAATTGAGATTTGGACTCGAATAGAATCAAAGTGAGATTAGCAACAGTAACAATGAAGACAAGGCATCATTTGAAGGTGATTACTGTAGCATGATTCTCGGGGTGTTACACCAGAGCTTCTCACAACAAGCATGATGGTTTTGGTAGGGAACGTCCCACCTTTGGGGGCGAAACGATATCCATTGCCTCTTATTGCTTCCAAAAATTTTCTCGTGTCAACATAGAACAAACAGGAGTGTTGTGTCAATTTTTGTGATTTTTGGGGTTTCTTTGGACATTTTTATGCATTAACTTAGTTTTCAATGCATTTGTGTGCATAATTCAAATTTGAACTACATGCACATGCTCCAGTGCATATAATTTGGTTGAAAAATCAAATTTGTGTCCTTGGGTGCATGCTTAGGTCCCATGCAAGAAATGGTAATGAATTTCAAACACTAGAGCACCGTTCATTGCCGGTGAAACATTGAGATGCCTGGTTTAAATTCTAGTAAATCCAAAACTCATCTGAAATTCATAAAACTTGGCACTATCATGGAGCGGCATCAACATGTTGTGGTAAATGTTTTGTCCGATTTGGGGCAGGTTTGGGTATATGCTTCTCACAATCCAGAGCTTCTCACAACAAGCATGATGGTTTCGGTAGGGAACGTCCCACCTTTGGGGACGAAACGATATCCATTGCCTCTTATTGCTTCCAATAAATTTCTCGTGTCAACATAGAACAACAAGAGTGTTGTGTCAATTTTTGTGATCTTTCGGGGTTCGTTTGGACATTTTTATGCATTAACTTAGTTTTCAATGCATTTATGTGCATAATTTAAATTTGAACTACATGCACATGCTCGAGTGCATATAAATTGGTTGAAAAATCAAATCTGTGTCCTTGGGTGCATGCTTAGGTCCCATGCAAGAAATGGTAATGAATTTCAAACACCAGGGCACTGTTCATTGCCGACAAAACATTCAGATGCCTTGTTTTTAAATTCTAGTAAATCCAAAACTCGTCTAAAATTCATGAAACTTGTCATGCTATCATGGAATGGCACCCGACATGCTGTGATATTTTTCGTGTCCATTTTGACAGAAGGTGCACTCAAATAAAGACAGCCAACAAAGGTCCGTTGCGCCGGCTGACCGAGAGGTGTGCAAGCTGTCATATTGGGTATGTTGCCATTTGTCAAACTGGAAAGATTGACATTTGTTGACCTAGTAACATTGCCATTTATCAACCTTGTAACACTGCGATTTGTCAAAATATGAAGCTAAAAATCACTAGCAATATCTAATTTTTGCAACTAAAATTCAGTAATTAAGCATAGATTTCATTCATAGATTAAGCAGTCATTCTTAATTTATACAAACAGTTCAACTCGATAGCTAAACCGACCAAACTTTTTCCCAATTGTTGCCAACCACGTACTGAATAGCTAGTTCAACTATATATACTAGCTAATTTTAAGTACGTTGTACAGTTCCACCACATCTATAGTTAGATGAACTGAACAAAATAGCCCCTGATATACTACTACTACTACTGCGGAGGGGTCTTGTACTACTTCCGGTTCCGGCTGCCTCTCCTCTGTCGAGCGCGCTCAGTAAGAGGCGGAGGAGGAGGAGCCTACCGACGAGCTGGGCAACCGCAATACGGTGCCTGCCGCTGTTGTAGCTTCACCGATGCTCACCTCGAACGCCATCTGCCGCTCCAGAAGACCCCTCTCGAAGCGGTGGTTCTCCTCGTAGATCTCCAGATTCCTCGCCTCTGAGGCGGCGTGTGCCGCAGCCACGGCGGCGGTAAGGCTCTTTGTAGCTAGAACTCGGTGTAGCACGCAAGGTTGCTGACACACGTGCAAGCATCCACCTCCGCCTCCCGCCTTCGGGCGGCGGTAGCGGAGCGAGTGATGACCCCGGCGATCGATGGTGGGCTGGCGGCCAAGGCGGCCGACGGTGGGGTGGCGGCCACAACCACCACCTTCCGCCTTCGGGCCGTGGTGCGGAGCGGGTGATGGCCGGCAGTGGGGTGGCGGCCATGACGGCCACCTCCCGCCTTCGGGCCACGGCGGCGAAGCGGGCGATGGCCCTGGCTTTCGACGGTGGTGTGGCGGCAACAACGGCCGGCAACAGCTGTCGACGGACACCGGCCGTGGAGCGTGTCGTGGGTGTTCCGCGCACACCCAACAGGGATGCCACACGCACTACACTACACCGGGGACTGCGCCGCCGCCGTGGTGTAGCCTCCCAGCTGGAGCTGTCCTCTGATGACGGTGGAGTGGCTTCAAATGCCTGAATCTTGTCAATAATCAGGACCACTACAAGGTCTGGGCGAGCGACAACAACAAACTGAACTCCCTGGTTGACCTCGCCTTGGCCATGATCGACCCCTACTACGCGAAGATGAAGGAAGAGAGCAAGAAGGACAAGAATGCCTGGCACAGTGTTTAGCATGAGAGACTGGATGAAGAACACGTCAAGTACGCGGCCAACGGCACGTACCCAAGCTACGAGATGTACAGGCGGATCGTTGACATGAGGAATTGTCTTCTTTCTACCCCAGACGAGGGATCGAGCCACATACCAGTGGCGGGAGCGTCACAAGAAGTAGATGACTAGACGATCGTTTCTCCTACTTTAGAATGCATGCAATTATTGATTGAAGTGTGTGTGAATGATCTGTATAGTCACTTATGTAATTGGATGTTTATTTCAGTTATATGTATATATATACATGTTATTCTACTATAGACAGAGCAAATCACACGGCTTATTAGCAGCAATTGTCTGTGTTATTATTGGTCTTCGCACACATTTTTGATTACGGACCTGTTTGCCGCGTATCACACACATCTTGTTCAGTTGAACCGTTTCCATTGTGTTGCCTAATCACACATGGTTCATCCTAGTGAACCGTTTGCTGTATATCGCACACGCCTTCATCTGGCTGCCCGTTTCTTTTGTTCCTCCTCATCGCAAACAGTTAATTGAACTGAACCGTATGCCCTGCATCGCACATGCAACTAAAATCTGAACTGCGTTTGATGCATCTGTCATCGCAAATTTTTTGCACCTTTTTTATGGTTTTTTTACACCACTGTTTACGATTATGGCATCGCACACAGTTTTGTCAAAGGGTCTCTGATCGTAGTGTCGCGTTTGGACCATCCTGCAATAGTGATGCTTGTAGATTATGAAAAGAATGATTTATGTGATGGTTATATTGTTGAATTCATTCATGATGCTACTGAAAATTATCATGAGGGAGGAATATATGCTTGTAGTAGTTGCAATAATATCAAGTTTCCTCTCTATGTGTTGAAAGTCTTGAAGTTATGCTTGTTTTGCCTTCCTATGCTAGTTGATTCTAGTTCCCATAAATTGTTTGCTCACAAAATCCCTATGCATAGGAAGTGGGTTAGACTTAAATGTGCTATAGTCATATGCTTCATGATGGTGTCTTTGTGTTTCAATTCTTATCTTTTATGTGCGCATCATTGAAATCATCATGCCTAGCTATAAAGGCATTAAAGAAAAGCGCTTGTTGGGAGATAACCCAACACCATTACCTATTGTTTTTGTGTGTCCACATGATTAAACTAATGTAGTGATCATGTTTTATAGAGTTTTTTTCAATAAAATTCAAAGTAAGACCTTAGGATGGTCTATGGTGATAGTTGATTTGATCTTGCTGAAAAACAGGAACTTTTGCGCTCACGAAAACAATTCTCATTTCTAGATGAAGAGTGATTTTTAGTTTATTCTTTTTGCAGTAGATTAATAGAAAAATTCTTACGACTTCTTAATTTCTCATGATTTTTGAAGTTACAGAAGTATGATTTCAATTCAGATCTTTATAGACTGTTCTGTTTTTGATGGATTCTATTTTTGATGCATGGTTTGCTTGTTTGCAATTTTCTATGGCTTATATTGCTTAATATAAATTATAGAAATGATAGGGTATAGTAGGCATCATGTGAGAAAAATTATGTATCTTGTCTTGACAATACCAAAGTGAATGACTAGTTTTATTATACTAACGGAGCTTACGAGTTTTCTATTGAGTTTTGCGTTGTGAAGTTTTCAAGTTTTGGGTAATGTTTTGATGGAATACGGAATAACGAGTGGAAAGAGCCTAAGCTTGGGGATTACCAAGGCACCCCAAGGCAATATTCAAGGACAACCAAGAGCCTAAGCTTGGGGATGCACCGGATGGCACCCCCTCTTTCGTCTTCAATCCATCGGTAACCTTACTTGGAGCTATATTTTTATTCACCAGATGATATGTGTTTTGCTTGGAGCGTCATTTTATTTATTTTGTTTTGGTTGATGTTTGAATAATATCCCAAGATATGAAATTCGTAAATGTTAGAGAGTCTTCACATAGTTACATAATTATTCAACTACTCATTGATCTTCACTTATATCATTTGGAGTAGTTTGTTAGTTGCTCTAGTGCTTCACTTATATCTTTTTAGAGCAAGGCTGTAGTTTTATTTTGAAGAAATTGTTGAACTCTCGTGCTATACATATATTATTTTGAGAGTCTTAAACAGCATGGTAGTTTGCTTTGGTTATGAATTTAATCCTAATATGATGGGCATCCAAGCGGGATATAATAAAAACTTTCATATAAAGTGCATTGAATACTATGAGAAGTTTGCTTCCTTATGACTGTTTTGAGATATAAAGATGGTGATATTAGAGTCATGCTGGTGAGTAATGTGAATTTGAGAAATACTTGTGTTAAAATTTGTGATTCCCGTAGCATGCACGTATGGTGAACCGTTATGTGATGAAGTCAGAGCATGATTCATTTATTGATTGTCTTCCTTATGAGTGGCGGTCGGGGACGAGCAATGGTCTTTTCCTACCAATCTATCCCCTAGGAGCATGCGCATAGTACTTCGTTTTGATAACTAATAGATTTTTGCAATAAGTATTTGAGTGCTTTTGACTAATGTTGAGTCCATGGATTATACGTACTCTCACCCTTCCACCATTGCTAGCCTCTCTCGTGCCACGTAACTTTCGCTAGTACCATACACCCACCATATACCTTCCTCAAAACAGCCACCAAACCTACCTATTATGGCATTTCCATAGACATTCCGAGATATATTGCCATGCAACATTCCATCGCTCCGTTTATTATGACACACTTCATCATTGTCATATTGCTTTTTGCATGATCATGTAGTTGACATCGTATTTGTGGCAAAGCCACTGTTCATAGTTCTTTCATACATGTCACTCATGAATCAATGCACATCCCGGTACACCGCCGGGGGCATTCATATAGAGTCATATTTTGTTCTAAGTTTCGAGTTGTAATTCTTGAGTTGTAAAGTAAATAAAAGTGTGATGATCTTCATTATTATAGCATTGTCCCATGTGAGGAAAGGATGATGGAGACTATGATTCCCCCACAAGTCGGGAGGCTCCGGGCGAAAAAAAGAGAGGCCAAAAAAAGAGAAGGCTAAAAAAAGAGAGATAAAGAGAGAAGGGGCAATGCTACTATCCTTTTTACCACACTTGTCCTTCAAAGTAGCACCATGATCTTCATGATAGAGAGTCTCCTATGTTGTCACTTTCATATACTGGTGGGAATTTTTCATTATAGAACTTGGCTTGTGTATTCCAACGATGGGCTTCCTCAAATGCCCTAGGTCTTCATGAGCAAGCAAGTTGGATGCACACCCACTTAGTTTCTTTTTGAGCTTTCATACACTTATAACTCTAGTGCATCCGTTGCATGGCAGTCCCTACTTACTCACATTGATATCTATTGATGGGCATCTTCATAGCCCGTTCATACACCTAGTTGATGTGAGACTATCTCCTTCTTTTTGTCTTCTCCACAGCCACCTTCTATTACACCTATAGTTCTATGTCCATGGCTCATGCTCATGTATTGCGTGAAAGTTGAAAAGGTTTGAGAACATCAAAAGTATGAAACAATTTCTTGGCTTGTCATCGGGGTTGTGCATGATTCCTATATTTTGCGTGATGAAGATGGAGCATAGCCAGACTATATGATTTTGTAGGGATAAGCTTTCTTTGACCATGTTATTTTGAGAAGACATAATTGCCTTGTTAGTATGCTTGAAGTATTATTGTTTTTATGTCAATATTAAACTTTTGTTTTGAATCCTATGGATCTGAACATTCATGCCACAATAAAAAAATTACATGGATAAATATGTTAGGTAGCATTCCACATCAAAAATTCTGTTTTTATCATTTACCTACTCGAGGATGAGCAGGAATTAAGCTTGGGGATGCTTGATACGTCTCCAACATCACTACTGTTGGATGCTGCTAACGCGACACTACGATCAGAGACCCTTCGACGAAACTATGTGCGATGCAATAATCGCAAACAGTGGTGTAAAAACCGTCAAAAAAGGTGCAAAACGTTTGCGATGGAGGATGCATCAAACACAGTTAAAATTTTAGTTGCGTGTGCGATGCAGGGCATACGGTTCAGTTCAATTAACTGTTTGCGATGAGGAGGAATAAAAGAAACGGGAAGCCAGATGGAGGTGTGTGTGATATACACCATACGGTTCACTCGGATGAATTGTGATTAGGCAACGCAAAAGTAACGGTCAACCGGATCAAGGTGTGTGCGATATACAGCATGTGGTTCACTCGGATGAACTATTTGCGTTGAGACTAGAGAACAGAAATGGTTCAATATATCAAGATGTGTGTGATACGCGGCAAACAGGTCTGTAATCATAAATGTGTGCGAAGACCGATAATAACACAGACGATTGCTGCTAATAAGCCGTATGTGATATGCTCTGTCTACATAACATCTATTGGCCATTGGGGGACGGGCGGTCATCTGGATATGCCATAAGGATGCGAAGAGGCATGCTATATCAGCAAGGACTAGTTGTTCCACCAGTAGCTCATGTAAGAGAACTCTCAAGTTAAGTGTGCTCATGCTGGAGCAGCCATCAGATGGGTGACTAGATGGGAAGTTGTGTTGATGTTAAATTAACTGATAGGATGGGTCGTATTTGTCAAATTAAATGACTGATACGACCCATCCCATGAGTTAATTTAACCTCGAGGTCCTTGTTTTTTATTTTATTATTTTTTAACACATGTTAAAGAAGGTCTATCGCATTACTTTTTGACAATGTGCGATATGTGGCATACAGTTGGTCCATCCGACCTGGTCGCGATGGAATAAGCTGTGTGTGTTGTGGGCAAACGCTTTCTAGTATTCAACCATTTGCGATTGATGAATTCATCACCGACCGGTTCCCTAGTGTGGTACCTGTTCATCTGATCATCATCTACTTCTTGTTATAGCTCGATGTTCCTTCTATGCTAAGTTTCATTAATTTGATGGTGTTTTATGAACACGCCACCATTTCCCGCCATTTCCTCACCTGTTTCCCGCCACCCAGCAATATTGTGCATAAACTTAGATGGCGCGCGACGCACGGAGGCGACAAGCGCAACCTGTAGCACATCCACCTTTTCCAAGCATGCCAACCCACCAAAGCGCCGACTCTGCCATTAACCTCATCGACTAGGAAAATGAGCAGAAGCAACGGCCCATCGAGGCCGAGGCACTCCCCGGCAATGCGATGGACGACGCCGTGATGTGCGTCATCGCCAGGGCTGAGTAGACCTTCGGCGCATGGTGCTTGAGCGCCGCGGATCAAGATAGGCATGTCAGCCCCGACAGGCTGTAGCTCGCCGCACAACATGATTGATGGTGCGCCGTGGAGCAAGCTAGGCGCGTCCACGCTGATAGGTTGCGGTTCACCGTAGAGCGAGAGGCGCGGCACGCCGCACAGCAAGAGCAGATCCATCGGCGCTTGCCTGCTGTCGACATGGCGTAGCAGCTGGGTACACGTCCCGTCAGTACCCTCATTCCTTGCCAGGAGTGGGCATAGGCCCTCTGCGCCGTACTTGCACCAAAGGCCGGCCGCGCCGTATGATACGTCTCTGTCGTATCTATATTTTTTGATTGTTCCACGCCAAAATTCTACAACATTTACGTACTTTTGGCAACTATTTATACTATTTTTGGGACTAACATATTGATCTAGTTCCCAGTGCCAGTTCCTGTTTGTTGCATGTTTCTCGTTCCACAAAAAATCCATATCAAACGGAGTCCAAATGGGATAAAAATTTACGGAGATTGTTTTGGAATATATGTGAATTTTGGGATGTGGAATCAACACGAGACGATGCCCGAGGGGCCCACGAGGGTAAGGGGAGCGCCCTGGGCCCTTGTGGCCACTCCATAAGGTGGTTGGTGCCCTTATTTCACCGCAAGAAAGCTAATATCTGGATAAAAATCGTGTCAAAATTTCAGCCCAATAGGAGTTACGGATCTCCGGGAATTTAAGAAACGGTGAAAGGGCAGAATCAGGGAGCACAGAAACGGAAGGAAACAGAGAGAGATCCAATCTTGGAGGGGCTCCCACCCCTCCACCGCCATGGAAGCCAAGGACCAGAGGGGAAACCCTTCTCCCATCTAAAGGGAAGGTTAAGGAAGAAGAAGAAGAAGACGAAGAAGAAGAAGGGGGGCTCTCTCCCCCTCTCTCCCGGTGGCGCCGGAACGCCACCGGGGCCATCATCGCGACAATGATCTACACCAACAACTTCATCACCGTCATCACCAACTCTTCCCCCCTCTATGCAGCGGCGTAACCCCTCTTTTACCCGCTGCAATCTCTACTTAAACATGGTGCTTAACGCTATATATTATTTCCCAATGATGTATGGCTATCCTATGATGTTTGAGTAGATCTGTTTTTTCCTATGGGTTAATTGATGATCGTGATTGGTTTGAGTTGCATGTTTTATTATTGGTGTTGTGCTATGGAGCTCTCTGTGTCGCGCAAGCGTGAGGGAACCCTGCTGTAGGGTTCGCAATATGTTCATGATTTTCTTATGGTGGGTGGCGTGGAGTGAAGCCTGAGACCGAGTAAGTAGGTTGTTTGCGTATGGGAGTAAAGAGGACTTGATGCCTTATAATGCTATGGTTGGGTTTTACCTTAATGATCTTTAGTAGTTGCGGATGCTTGCTATAGTTCCAATCATAAGTGTATATGATCCAAGGAGAGAAAGTATGTTAGCTTATGCCTCTCCCTCATATAAAATTGCAATAGTGATTACCGGTCTAGTTATCGATTGCCTAGGGACAAATAACTTTCTTGTGTGACAAAAATCTCTCTACTAAAACTAACTTAGTTGTGTCTTCATCTAAACAGCCCCTACTTATTATTTATGTGCTCTTTATTATCTTGCGAACCTATCCAACAACACCTACAAAGTACTTCTAGTTTCATACTTGTTCTAGGTAAAGAGAACGTTAAGCATGCGTACAGTTGTATCGGTGATCGATAGAACTTAAGGGAATATTTGTTCTACCTTTAGCTCCCTGTTGGGTTCGACACTCTTACTTATCGAAAGAGGCTACAATTGATCCCCTATAGTTGTGGGTTATCAAGACCTTTTTCTAGCGCCGTTGCGAGGGGGAGATAGTGTGGGGTGAATATTCTCGTGTGTGCTTTTTTGCTTTATCACTAAGTGGATTTTACTTTCTATTATAAGTTGTTCTCTATCTTTAGTTATGGATATGGAACATGAAATACCAAAAAAAAGTTAGGTTTACTTGCTACTCATGGAGATGGGGAACCTCCTAAAACCCTCGATGCTCATTATGTGATAGATATTATGCACTACTTTAATAATCCTGAGAAAACCCCATTCAATTATATAATGGGAGACACGTTGGATCAACGTGAATACTATAGGTATTATCGCTTGACTCAAAAAGGGAAACTATTATAGGATCAAATTTATATGTTGCATTGGTATGCTCAGCAACTATGCTTGAGATATGATTATACTTGTTGCTCTGGGATGAAGGCTCCACACCTTCCCTTTTCATGCAAAATTAATGATAATTAAACCTTAGCCGCTTATGCTAATGTTATATATGATTACAATGATGTGGAATGACTAGAAGAATTTGTTGCTTTTAAGGGTGCTTGTGAAATTGAATCTTTGTTTAAAGAGTTTGAAGATTTCGATGATTCAGTTTATAGACCTGAAAACTTAGCTATCCTTAAATATTGCTATGAGAATTATAAATACAATTATGATATTGATGAATTTATTGAGAGAGTCTCAGCTGTCCGAGAAGAGACTAATATTTTGCAGGAGTCTATGGAAGAAGAAATTTATGAAACTGTGAGCTCATTGGATGAAAAAGATGATGAGGAGAGCGAAGAACAAAATGAGGAAGATCGGATTAGCTACCCGTGCCCACCTTCTAATGAGAGTAACTCTCCAACTCATACATTATTTAATGTCCCTTCGTTCCTACCGAAGGATGAATGCCATGATAATTGCTATGATCCCGTTGATTCGTTCGAAATACCCCTTTTTGATGAACTTGATGCTTTCTATTCTTGTAGCCAAGATGCCAATATGAATTATGCTTATGGAGATGAACTTGGTATTGTTCCTTATGTTAAATATGAAATTGTTGCTATTGCACCCACACATGATAGTCCTATTATCTTTTTGAATTCTCTGAACTACACTATATCGGAGAAGTTTGCACTTATTAAGGATTATATTGATGGGTGGCCTTTTACCGTTGCACATGATAATTTTGATGAATATAATATGCATGTGCTTGCTGCTCCTACTTGCAATTATTATGAGAGAGGAACTACATCTCCGCCTCTCTATGTTTCCAACATGTCGGTGTACTAGAGTAGGGGTACCCTAGTATCCCGAACTCATGCACGGGCAGTCGCAGCACCCCGCGGCAAGGCTTGCCTGGTGACCGCCAAGGACCTCCGCGGCTCCATTGGAACCATTCAAGAACAAAGTATTTAAGCCAAAGAGACAAGGCCCCGACAAGAGGAGCTTGCCGGGAAGGCCACTCAGGGCACCTAGAAGACAAGGCCCCGACAAGAGGAGCTTGCCGGGAAGGCCCGGTGAGCGACAAGCTTCCGGACGCGACGAGGCAACAACATGCAAGGCGCTTATCATGCAGACTACCACTCCGTTCCTGCGCCCGGCACATCCACCAGCGTGTCGCCATGGGACCTTTCGGTAGCGCGTGGCAGGAGGCTGTCTTGGCCAGCAGCGGTGGCAAGCGGTCTTGACAAGATCGCCATCGTGGCAGCGGTGGCGTCCCGACGGTCCCTTTCGCCTTTGTTCGATCGACTTAGGCAGGCAATTAGTGCCTTTGTCCCCTGCCGTCAGGGTTAGGTAGGATACACTGTACAAGTAGCTGTACCAACCACGACTCCTTTTACGTTTTTGCCCTTGTCTACGTTGCCACCTGTCGGAGACCCCTTGAGCATATAAAAGGAGGCCCATGCGCAACGTAGAAGGGGTTCGGTTCATTCGAAACCAGAGAACACTCACGCTAGGTCTTGTAGCTCTCAGCGCTCTCTAGAAAGAACACAATATAATCAGACAAGCAGTAGTAGGTAGGGCTGCAAGAAAAGCTCGAGACTCGTGAGCCGCTCGATATCGACTCAATTCTTGGCTTGATTCGAGATCGACTCGAAAAGAAACGAGCTGAGTTTGAACACTTTATGTAGCTCGACCGAGAAACGAGCCGATCTTGAGCCAATATTAGCTCGCTCGATTTTAGCTCGATAACTCGACATGATATTATTATGTTAAATGATAATGCCACGTATTAAATGGAAATAAGATAATTTGTTACCATATATGATGTTCATGACATTTTATTTACTAGCAAACATGGAAGCTTATTTAAGTGTAGCTGAGATTTAGGCCTAATTATGTTACGTGATCGACTATGTGTTAAATATCCCGTTGTTTTTGGCAAAAGTTCCCAGCATATGCATCTTCATTTTCTTGTTTTTCATCCATGAAGATCACCATTTATTGCTAGTTGGCCCAAGATACCAAGATGAGCCCTCCCGAGAATGACGAGATAGTCATAAATTTATAATTTTCACCGTCTCATTTAGCTCGAAGCTAGCTCGAGATCGACTCGAGATTGTTACAAGCTGAGCATGAATCATGTTCTACAGCTCGATCATGAGCTTCACTCAGTCTGTGTTCGCTCGAATTTTAATATGAGTTGAGCTGAGCGAACACGAACTCGCTCGAACTCGACTCGTTTGCAGCCCTAGCAGTAGGAGTATTATCTCTCCGGAGAGCTCCGAAGCTGGGTAAACTGCTCGTGTGCTTCGCCTCGATCTGCTCTTTGTGCGATCTCCGTCCCCCGCCGAACCGAAAGGGGCTCGGTCCGCCGGTCCCATAGGTGTTCGTGGGTACGATCAGCTTCCCCGACATCTTTGGCGCGCCAGGTAGGGGGCGTCGAGGCTGTGTGAACCTGATCCGGCGTTCACACGAGCTACATCTTCATCATCTTCATCGACATGCCACCGAAGAAGAAGGCTTCGGCGGCAGCAGAACCGTCCACGTCGATCCCACCACCACCGGAGCAAATGGGTGGTGGGATGGACACCGACGGAAGAACGGGCGCCGACGAGGGAGCCCACGACGCTGCCATGTCCAAGGACAAGGTGGCGCAGACCTCGGCGTCCGTACATGCACCGCGCCCATCTCAAGAGGCGCGGGACCGACAGCGTCATGGTATTCACAATACCATACGCTCGTTGGATCAAGATCGAGCTGGTGGATCCCGGGGCCCTCAAGACCAGCGCGCACGCCAACACGCTGGCACGGGCGAGGCACGGTCGCCTGGACGGAATACTGCTCCTTCTAACATAGTTAGGAGTCCGAGCATATCCCGCTCCTCGCACCGTTCGCCTCTGCCGCCCACCACTCCAGCAGAAGCTTTGGCGAGAGCTCAACTGCTCCTAGATTACCCTCCAACAGCCGACAAGGTCGATGAATGGAGGGCTACCGTTCAGAGTCTCATCGGATTTGCCAACGGCGACACTCCGCGGCAACCGACTACATCGCTGCCGCGGCAAGACGACAAGGCACGAGCGGTGGCGGCGAAACCTGTGGGGTGCAACCACCATGCACTCTCCACCCGAAGGCCAAGATCGCCAACTCGTCGGATCCACCTCGACAGCGACTCCACGCATCGCCGGACCCACGAGCCCGTCGCGATCAGCGCCAAGTTCTTCCACGAACGACAGCAAGAAGGCGGTCGAACTCGCATCGAAGCGCCGAAGAAAGCGGCGTCAATCCGACCAGCGCGCTGGGCCCTCTGTCGACATGCATGCGCCCGAGAGAACCAGGCGACTTGCCGTCTGTGATAGGTTGCCCTGCGTTCACTCGTGAGCTGCGGCAAGTCCAGTGGCCCAGCAAGAAGAATTTCAAGCCAGATGTACCAGAGAAGTACGATGGCAAGACGCATCCGTCGGAGTTCCTCAGCATATACACCATTGCGGTGCAAGCTGCCGGGGGGCGAGACGACAAGATTCTGGCCAACTACTTCCCGCTGGTACTCAAGCCCAATGTCAGATCTTGGCTCATGCACTTGCCGGACAACTCCATATCCTCTTGGGCAGATCTGTGCCATCGGTTTGTCGGCGCCTTCACAGGCGGCCACAAGCCCCATGGCCAAGAGAGCGACCTTCATCTGCTAGCCCAGAAGGAAGGAGAACCCCTGCGCAAGTACATTCAGAGATTCAGCCATGTACAACACAACATCCCAGATGTCCACCCTGCCGCGGTGATCAGCGCGTTCCATCAGAACGTGCGAAACCGCAGGATGCGGGAGGAGATGGCGATGTGCAAGATCAGAGATGTCAGTGAGCTATATGCCCTGGCTGACAAGTGTGCACGTGCTGAGGAAGGGAGGAGACTCCCCGGAGAGAATGCAGAAGCAGCAGGATCTGATAGTGAAGAGGCAGCCCGGCAAAGAAAAGCGGCGGCGAACAGCGGGAAGAAGAAAGGCAAAGATGTGCTAGTTGTTGAGCAGTCCGCAGCGGGTGGCGCCAAGAAAGCCAAAGTTGATAGCTCCGGCAAGGAGGTTGCCTTGAGCACCAACGGCCGGCTGTGGCGATCGCCGACAAGGTGACGGCGCCAACAAACAATCTTGCAAGATCCACCGCACCAAGGGTCATGACCTCGAGCTGCAAGAAGGTCGAGCAGCTTGTTGAACAACAAAAGGCTGAGTCTGGCGGCACGACAAAGAGAAGGCCAGGAAGGTCTTTGGAGGAGCCAGCAAGAAACGTCCGGCCGAGGAGGGCGCCGCGACAAGGCCAAGCAGCGGCAAGGAGACAGACCTCCCGCGACCGCGACAAGGATGAAGATGGCGGCGATGGCGAAGACATGGATGATGATGAAGCGATGAGCAGGAGTTCCGAAAGCCACAGAGGTCTTATGCGTTGTGGCGGTGCTTCTCGCATACTTCACACCGCCAACTCAAGCAGTGGATGCGGGAAGTCAATGCGGCAGAACCGTCCATCGAGTCACGCAAGCCTCTAAAATGGTCCAGCACGCCTACCATCTTTGATATTGAGGACCACCCTGATCGCATAACGGCGGTCGGTGCTTGCCGATGTTGGTTTCACCAACTATCCGCAACCTCAAGGTCACTAAGATGCTAGTTGATGGCGGGGCGGCTTGAACCTGATCTCCTCGGTGGTACTCGAAACTCGGATCCACGACAATGAGCTCGAAGAGACCGTCACATTCCAAGGAATCAATCCGGGAAGGAGCAAGCCAAAGGGAAAGATCACGTTGCCCGTGACATTTGGCAGCGAGTTGAACTTCAGGACTGAGAGGGTCACTTTTGATGTTGCTGATTTTCCATTGCCTTACAATGGGATACTTGGCCGTCCAGCACTCGCCAAGTTCACGACAGCCTCTCATTATGCATACAACTTGCTCAAGATGCCAGGCCCGATAAGTGTCATTTCTGTCCCTGGCGACAAGAAGGATGCTCTTATCTGCGCCGACAAGATCTACCGGGAAGCAGCAGCCGCAACAGATAGCAAGTCACTTGCCGCTGAAGCTCCCGGGGGGAAGAAGAAGACCAAGTCTGGCAAGAGGTCTGATGCCCACTCCGGCAAGCGCACCTCTTCGGAGTGCTGCGCTACCGTCGAGGACGCACCATCGAGCTCCACCGGCAAGTGTAAGAAGATGATGGCAGCTCCACTAGAGACCAAGAAGGTGTCCGCCAAGGAGGACGGCACTGGTGGTACCTTCACCATCAGTGCCACTCTCGACCCTAAATAGGAAAGCGTGCTCGTTGCTTTCCTGCGGGCGAACGTCGACGTGTTTACATGGCAACCGTCTGACATCCCCGGTGTTCCCAGGAAAGTAATTGAGCACCATCTCGCTGTCTGTCCTCATGCGCGGCCGTCAAGCGTAAAGTCGAAAAGCAGCGGTGGGCGCCAGGAGTTCATAGCGAAGAAATCAAGAAGTTGGAAGCAGCATGCCTTGTCAGAGGAGTGCTCCATCCTCGTGGTTGGCCAATCCTGTAGTCGATGCGCGAAGGCAAGCGGAAATAGAGACTTTGTATTGACTTTACCGATGTTAATAAAGCTTGTTCCAAAGACCCATTTCCCTTGCGGCGCATCGATCAGATTGTTGAATCCACGGCGGATGTGATTTGCTTTCATTTCTTGATGCATAGTCGAGTACCATCAGATCTTCATGGCGAGAAGAGGATGAGGAAAACCGCATTCATCACCCTGTGGCACATCTTGTTTCATACGGATGCCTTTCGGTTTAAAGAATGCTGGTTCAACATTTGCAAGAGTAGTCCATGACGCTTTTGAGCCACAAATGCACAGAAATGTGGAAGCCTACATGGATGACATAGTGGTCAAGAGCAAAGACAAGACGACTCTGATTCAAGATTTAGATGAAACCTTTGCAAATTTGCGCAAGATCAACCTCAAGCTCAACCCCAAGAAGTGTGTGTTTGGAGTCCCTTCCGGCAAGCTTCTCGGGTTCTTCGTGTCTCAGCGGGGAATTGAAGCCAATCCCGACAAGATCAAGGCCATTGAGCAGATTGAAGCACCAAAGCGCGTCAAGGATGTACGAAGACTTGCCGGTTGCGTAGCTGCTCTCAGCAGGTTTATCTCTAGGTCTGCTGAGCGCGCCCTGCCATTTTTCAAAATATTGAAAAAGGCAGGTCCAATGAAATGGACTCCGGAAGCGGAGGCTGCGCTGCAGGACTTCAAGAGATACCTGTCCTCCACTCCAATACTTGTCGCACCTAAGCCACAAGAGAAGTTGCTGCTATATATAGCGGCAACCAATCAAGTGGTTAGTGTTGCGTTAGTAGCGGAGAGGGAGGCGGATGATGAGCCGGCAACCACGGCAGATGCATCCAGCGACAAGCAAGGAACTTCACCGGCAAGCTCTGGTCCCGACAAAGATAGGTCTGCGCAGGCGTATAAGAGGATGCAGAAAAGGATGGTGCAGCGCCCAGTTTATTTTGTCAGTTCCCTTCTGCAGGGGGCTAGGTCAAGGTACCCTGGTGTGCAGAAATTGCTTTTCGGCTTTCTCATGGCCTCGAGAAAGCTGCGCCATTACTTCCAAGCACATGAGATCACAGTCGTCACTCGTTTTCCGCTGAAGAGGATACTGCAAAATCCAGAAGCAACAGGTAGGATTGTCGAGTGGGCCTTTGGAACTATCAAGCTTTGGCCTCAAGTTTGAAAGCACTTCAACTATCCAAAGCGAGCATTGGCAGAATTCATAGCGGAATGGGCGCCAACACAAGGCGAAGAAATTCGAAGCGAGCATCCCGTCAAGGAAGCAACCAAAGAGTGGCTAATGTACTTTGATGGTGCCTTCTCGCTGCAAAGCGCCGGTCTTTGGCGTGCTGCTTGTAGCACCCACGGAGAGCACCTCAAGTACATAGTCCAAATGCACTTTCCCAAGGAGCAAGCAACAAACAATCTGCAGAGTATGAAGGTTTGCTTGCGGTCTCGAGATTGCAGAGACCTTGGGATCAAGAAGCTCATTGTCAGGGGTGACTCACAGCTTGTCGTCCGCCAAGTGAACAAGGATTATCAGAGTCCGTTGATGGAAGCCTATGTTGATGAAGTGAGAAAGCTAGAAGAGCACTTTGACGGCCTGCAGATGGAACATGTTCCAAGAGCTCAGAACGATATTGCTGATGGCCTGTCAAAGTGCGCCGCACTCAAGTTGCCTGTGGAACCAGGGATTTTTGTGCTCAAGCTGACTCAACCGACTGTAAGGCCATCAACTGGACAGAACAAGAAGAGGAAGTTGATTTCTGATGACTATTTTCCGGCAGAGCTCCCCGAAGCCGCCGCCAAGAAGGTCCCCAAGATCAACGCCAAGAATGCTGAGGAACAGTTTGCTCCGACAAGCCCTACGGTTTGTTCCGTTGAAGCAGACGCTCCCGACAAGTTTTGCTCCGGCAAGCTTGCCGGGGAACATCAAGCTCCGGCTGAGCCGCAGGTTCTCGCCGTAGGAGCGGATGTTCCCACAGCAGCAGATGGGCCTTTAGTTCTTGTTGTCGAGCCGCAACCTCCAGCATGGGCACGGCAGATTGTCCATTTCCTTCAGACAGGAGAACTTCCCGAAGAGCAAGAAGAAGCGGAAAGAGTAGCCCGGCAGTCAAGTATGTACCAGTTTGTCGACGGCTGCTATGCATGAAGAAGACTCAACGGTGTGAAATTGAAGTGTATTCACCGGGAAGACGGACAAAAGCTGTTGGCAGAGATACATGGAGGCATATGTGGTCACCACATTGGCGCAAGAGCACTTGCCGGCAAAGCATTCCGACAAGGTTTCTTTTGGCCGACTTCCCTCCAGGATGCAACTGCACAAGTAACCAAGTGTGAAGCGTGCGGTTCCATTCCAAGCAGATACACCGCCAGCTCAAGCTCTCCGGGCGATCCCTTTATCCTGGCCATTTTTGATGCAGGGGCTCGACATCCTCGGCCCCTTTCCCGAGCTGTCGGGGCTTTGAGTACTTATGCGTTGCAATCGACAAGTTCACAAAGTGGCGGAAGTGGAAGCAGATGAGGAAGGTGACAGACGATCGGCGATCAAGTTCTTGGTCGATTGTTTGCCGTTTTGGGATTCCTAACAGGATCATCACCGACAACAGCACGCAATTCACGAGCCGCACCTTCATGCAGTATGTCCAAGATCTTGGCGCCAAGGTCTGCTTTGCTTCTGTTGCTCATCCAAGAAGGAACGGTCAAGCGGAGAGGGCAAATGTTGAAGTGTTGTGCGGGCTCAAGACCAGGACTTTCACAGGCTGCACAAGTGCGGAAGAAACTGGATTGAGGAACTGCCGGTGGTTCATTGGTCGATCAGGACGACGCCAAATCGAGCCACTGGCCAGACACCTTTCGCTCTAGTCTATGGAGCAGAGGCAGTTCTCCCCACGGAACTCGTATTCGGGTCACCTCGAGTGCCCGCTTATGATGAGCTTGAGCAAGAGCAGTTGTGACAAGATGACGCGCTGCTCCTTGAGGAGGACCGTCTTCAGGCTGCTGTACGAGCTGCTCGATACCAGCAAACTTTGCGCCGCTACCATAGCCACAAAGTTAATGCCAGAAGTCTCGAGGAAGGCGACCTTGTTCTTCGGCGCGTTTAGTCCGCCAAGAATTCCAACAAGTTGACGCCGAAGTGGGAAGGCCCTTATCGGGTGAAACAAGTCACTAGGCCTGGCGTTGTCCGCCTTGATACCGAAGATGGCATTCCGGTGAGCAACTCCTGGAACATCGAGCATCTTCGTAAGTTTACCCGTGAGAAGCGCGGTTGCGGAACCTGTTCCGGCAACCACCTAATACAAGTCTTGCCAATGTTGCATGTAATCCTTTGTACAAAGCGGGCGCAGATCCGTGCATAAGTAAAGCTCATGTGTTTCGCACAACTTGTTAATTTCATGCTTTCATCATTTTATTGCATGTGTTATCGACACTTTGTGCAGCACCTACACCGGTAAGCAATAACGAGCATAAGGCTCCATAACTATTTTCTCTTCTTTCTCTTTCTCAAAGAAAGGAAGGTTCCTCGCCCACAAGTTAGCGGGGAAGGAGAAGATAATGGTGTGGGTCACCAAGCGTCGCTCGAGGAAGTTTAAGCCTTACCGGAAGCAAGCAACGAGAAAAGCTAAGTTGTTAAAATTTGAGCAATCAGCTTTTAAATTTTTAAGTTATCTTCCTCGAACGACTGTACTTTGTATGGAAAACCTGTGCGCGGAGGAACCAACTCGTAGCTAGTTGCGCCCTTACTTTGTTTCGAGTCCGCTCAACAACTTAAGTGAGCCGCAACTAGTTGCGACAAGGTTGCTAGTCGGAGGCGGCACTGCCAGCAGGCTGCTGACGTTCCGGACTCAGCGCTCGCGGCTAAGGTGCCCGCGCCGGCAAGTTCCCTAAAAAGCGTAGGGCAAAAACATACAAAGGAAGGAATCAAGTAAAGGAAATAACGTTGCAATCATTGCCCGAGATAGAGTTATATTACAAGATAGCTTGTCGCAGCTCTAATAGATTGTTCTCCTAACATGATCAGCAGCGACAAGGAAAAGATAAAATTGGCGGCCTAATCTATGCGGTCGCCATCAACCCTTTTGATCTTGCCCACCTTGTCCACAATGGGTGCGACTAGGGCCTTGAGTGCCTCCACATCGTCATCCGACGGCAAGGACTTGAGGACATTGGTGAGGTTGAGGCCTGGATTGCGGAAGGCCACCTTCATCAGCACCTTCTGGAGAGCTCCCGCACAGATATGGCGCGATTCCTCGGCCAGCTGCTTTGGGATCTCTTCTCGGAGTCGCTGGAGAGCCGTCACCACGCCCTTGAAGAACAAGCTGAGCTTGGCGCTGGGTTGGAGGTGCTCGTCGGAGGAGTACCCAAGATCCACCATCCCCAGCTCCATCAGCTCCCTGTCGATGGCGGCGGCAACATTCACGAGACCCTCGGTCCAGTGCTCTACATTCTCCCTGAAGGTGTTCTGGGCGGCGGTAGCACTCGCCAACAGCGCCTTGTCGGCCTTGATCTTCTCCAACAAGGCCACCTCCCGCTCCTTGGCGCCGTCCAGCGTCTGCATCAAGGTGGTCAGCTTCAGCTCAAGATCTGCCTTGGAGTCCTTGACGGCGCTGAGTTCCTTGCTCCTCTCGGCGAGATGGCCCTGCAGCTCGCCAAGAGTGTAGGCGTCCTTCTCGCGCTCATGCTTGAGTGCAGCAAGCTCCTCGCCGCTCTTCTTCAGACTAGCCTCCAGCTGCGTCACCTTCACCTCCAGCTCCTTCTTGGCGGCCTCGGCAGCTGCGGTGGCATCCTTTTCTTCCTTGAGAGCCCCGCCAAATGTTTGCTCGCGCGCGGTGAGCTCCTCCTCATGGCTGTCAAGATTGATCTTCCGCTGTGCTAGCTCGCCTTCCTGCGCAGACAGCTTCTCGGTGGCAAGCCGTTGTTGCTCTTCAACTTCAGCCTTCTTGAGGATGAAGGCCTTGGGCTCCTCGACGAGTCGCTCCCGCTCCTCTGCCAAGGACCGGAGAGCTTCCTGATTGATGCCCCGGAGCTCCTCCGCGCGCTTCTCAATGTCTGCTCCTGCCTTCGCGACAAGCGCTTCCCGGGATTCCAGCTTGGCTTGTCGGGCGTGGTAGAGCGACAGCAGCTTCCTCAGCAGCTGCTCCTCCTCGACTTCGCCCTCGCTTGATGCTTGGCGCGTCGACCAGCGTCAGCCAGCGGAGGCGAGCAGCTCTTCGTCAAGGTCTCCCCTTCAACCCGAGCCACAGGCTCGGCGCCCGAGGAGCTTGATGAAGACGCCATCGCCGGCCTTCAGATAGGCGCCGGGCTGGGGCTCTTCGGAGCCTGGCGCTGCGGCAGCGGCGGGGGGATCGGCGGTCGGTGTAGCGCCTGGTGCTCCTGCGGCCTCAGGGCCGTCAGTGCGATCGCCGGACCCCTCGCCAGCTTCTGTGGCGGCAGCCTTGGCGGCCTCTTCGCCGGCAGGGTCATCAGCGCCGGCTTCTTCCTCGGCAACGACGGCGTCGTCAGTGCTACCGCGCGTTTCCTCCTCGCCGGCGACCTCAGTCTCCATCGGCTCTGCGGCGGATGGATCTGACGACCAGAAAATGAAGAAAAATCAAGCAGATATTCAAAGAGAAAATCAGAAGAAAAAGAACACAAGGGAAGTTTTTAAGCAAGGGGATTACCTGCGATGGGATCTGTAGCCATGGTCTCAACCACCGGAGGGTCGCTGGCGCTATCCCTTGCCGAAGAACTGCCCCTTGCCGGAGCAGCTCCCTTTGGGGATCCTCCTTGGCGGTGTAGTTGAAGCAGATGGCATGGCGGGAGGCGGCTTGGGGCACTCTGGTGGGGCTGCTCTGCTCCTACACAAACCAACGATCGAGATATCAGCAAAGGAAGAGCACCCATGCGCTGAAAGCAAAAGTAAACCATATACTTACGCTGGGGCTGCGCTGGGGGTTGCTCTGAGGAAGAGTCGCCGGGTCCGGCAAGGAGGTCTCGGACGCGCCTCCTGCTGCTGCGGTGGGTTCGTCCTCGATGACAATCACCGGGGTCTTGGCCCTCTTCGATGCTCTCTGGGCCAGCGTCCTGCAAAGGAATGGGTTCAGAATGAAGCAAATCAGATACAAGACAAAGCAACAATATTGAAGAACTACAAGTACAACACAGAAGCTTACTCTTCTTCTTCCTCGTCGGAGCTGAGCGCGGAGAGATCAAATTCTGGCTCGCCTCGTGCGACGAGGCGGAGGAGTGGGTTCCTTGACCGCTTGGCGGGAGTAGCAGCGGTGGCACAGGAGGCCCGCTCGATTCTTCTGCAGCGTGAGGTGCTCAGCTTGAGTGCTTGCCGCGGTGGAAGCGCGTCATGTGGCGGGCGGCTGTTAACCCGTCTGCCGCCCGTTTCATCTCCGGCCTTGCGGAGCGCCTTCTTAGTGGAGCTGGGGCTCCGCATGCAAGCTGCTAGATGGTGGGGGAGGCGCCCTCGGCGGCTCGCTCGACTCGGCTTCAGGTTCGGCAAGGTCCTCCTCGCCGCAAACTCCTTCGCTCGACAAGGCTTGCCACCTCTGCTGCCTCTGCCTCCTCCACGGTGAATCCAAACTCGCCAGCGGCAGCAGCTGCTGCCGCCTCTTCCAACCTGGTGGCGTCGCTGCATCTCGTCATCGGTGGTGTCATGGTGAGGCCCTTACGCTCATCGGGCGGATCGGCACTTCTTCAAGCTGTCGAAGAACACCCGACGGCGTCATCTGCGAGGCTCTTGCGAGGTTGGAACAATTCCATGCGAGTCGCTGGCGGCATCATTGCACGGATGCGGTCGAGTGAGGAATTGTTGCATAGTGGAACGACTCCCTCGGCAACTGAACCATTCGGGATGATCGTGGTCGTGCTTGAACAGCTCGAGAGCATCGCATCCAACTCCAAGGCGGTGAAATTGAAGTTGAGGCCGGGCGCAGCCTCATGATATCCGCCGCATTCTTGAACTCCCAAGCAGGTCTCCTCCTCTCTCTCGTAAGAAGCGTCTGGCGGCGAAGGAAGTCTGCAACGGCGCCTCAGATGAGTCCGGCAAGCACGAGGCGCAGGATCCGGTGACAGCAATCTTCAATCTAGCATCTTCCGGCGCCAAGTTGCTCCAATCGTTGCAGCGCACTATTGGGGTTTGGCGCTGGGCGATGAAAGACTGCGGGTTCTCCTCAACAATCAACACCAATCTGCCCTCCACTCTTCCCACTTGCTGCGGAGCTCTCCTCCAGATAGGCTTCCTTCTTGCCGATCCTTGAGATCCAGCGATTCCTCGGCAAGAGGCTCTCCTCTCTCTACTTGAGGCATGAAGAAATGGCGGAAGAGGGCTACGTTTGGGTGGACTCCGACAAAGTTTTCGCAAAGATGTCGAAAACTGCCATGGTCGAGACAGCATTGGGGTGAAGTCAAGGAGGCGGAATCCGTGAGGTGTTCATGATATCGCAGAAGAATTGAGAGAAGGCGGGCAGAGCCCGCAATACTAAACAGTCTTGAAGAAAGGGTACCCAGTTGGGGCTAGTTCGAAGCAGCGGCTGGGAGTACCTTCGTCTTGCGGATCTTCAGCGTCTCCGTCGACGAGAAGAGGTAGTAGTTCTCCTCAGCTCCCTTGCGGCGAGCTGGGGGAAGATAACCTGCTCCTTCCGCAGCGCCGCGAGCAGCTGTGCCTCGGCCGACTTCACGCCCTTCCCTTGTCGGCTTTGAGCCATGGCGGAGATGGTGGGGAGGTCGGCGGCGTTGGTGTTCTTTGGTGGCGATGGGGGCGGGCGCTGCTCTCTTCGTGACATGGGAAGAAGGGGGAGCAGCGGTGGTTTCGAGATTGGACAGCAAATGGCGAGGTGGCGAACTGCCCTGTTTCCCTTGTTTATAAGGAGGAGAGGGGCGGACGTTCCCTTTTCGAATCAAGAAACCCCCATGATCTCTCCCACGATGCGCATTCGGCGCTTTGCCGTTCGTGGGGCGTGGTGGGTCAGGTGGATTCTGGCGTTCCCCAGACGGCGTGCCGTGCCCTGTTTTGGGCCTGGCCCAACAGCGCTCGGCACCGTGTGTGGCCCAGGCCCGGGGGCTCCTGTCGGTGTACTAGAGTAGGGGTACCCTAGTATCCCGAACTCGTGCACGGGCAGTCGCAGCACCCCGCGGAAAGGCTTTCCTGGTGACCGCCAAGGCCCTCCGCGGCTCCATTGGAACCATTCAAGAACAAAGTATTTAAGCCAAAGAGACAAGGCCCCGACAAGAGGAGCTTGCCGGGAAGGCCACTCAGGGCACCTAGAAGACAAGGCCCGGCAAGAGGAGCTTGCCGGGAAGGTGATGAGCGACAAGCTTCCGGACGCGACGAGGCAACAACGCGGCAAAGGCGCTTGCCGCGGCAGACTACCACTCCGTTCTGTGCTCAAAGCACATCCACCAGCGATGTCGCCATGGGACCTTTCGGTAGCGTGGCGGGAGAGGCTGTCTTGCGGCCGGCGGAGCTTGTGGCAAGCGGTCTTGACAAGATCGCCATCATGGCAGCGGTGGCGTCCACGCGGTCCTTTTTACGCCTTTGTTCGATCGACTTAGGCGGGCAATTAATGCCTTTGTCCCCTGCCGTCGGGGTTAGGTAGGATACACTTGTACAAGTAGCTGTACCAACCACGACTCCTTTTACGTTTTGCCCTTGTCTCGTTGCCACCTGTCGGAGACCCTTGAGCATATAAAAGGAGGCCCATGCGCAACGTAGAAGGGGTTCGGTTCATTCGAAACCAGAGAACACTCACGCTAGGTCTTGTAGCTCTCAACGCTCTCTAGCAAGAACACAATATAATCAGACAAGCAGCAGTAGGAGTATTATCTCTCCGGAGAGCTCCGAAGCTGGGTAAACTGCTCGTGTGCTTCGCCTCGATCTGCTCTTTGTGCGATCTCCGTCCCCCGCCGAACCGAAAGGGGCTCGGTCCGCCGGTCCCATAGGTGTTCGTGGGTACGATCAGCTTCCCCGACACAACACGATAAAATTGCAAGAAACTTCTTATGTTATGGATTGGCCTTTACTCGATGTGCATTAATTGTTCTTGTATGACATGCTGATGCATAGGAAGAGAGTTAGACTTCATCCTTGCATGATATATGTTGCTTTGTGCTCACTACTAAATGCCAAATCATTGCTAATTAAAATTGGCTTTGATATACCTTGGGACCCGGGTGGATTCATTACTTGAGCACCTTATGACTAGCTTAATGGCTTTAAAGAAAGCGTTGCCTGATACATCTCCAACGTATCTATAATTTTTTATTGTTTCACACTATTATATTATCTGTTTTGGATGTTTAATGGGCTTTATTATACACTTCTATATTATTTTTGGGACTAACCTACTAACCAAAGGCCCAGTGCAAATTACTGTTTTTTTGCCTATTTCAGTGTTTCGCATAAAAGGAATATCAAACGGAGTCCAAACGGAATGAAACCTTCGGGAGAGTTATTTTTGGAACAAACACAATCCAGGAGACTTGGAGTGGACATCAAGAAAGAAACGACGAGGCCACGAGGCAGGAGGGCGCGCCCAGGGGGGTAGATGCGCCGCCAACCCTCGTGGGCCCCTCGTGGATCCACCGACCTACTTCTTTCACCTATATATACTCATATACCCTGAAAACATCTGAGAGCACCACGAAACCCTATTTCCACTGCCGCAATCTTGTGTACCCATGAGATCCCATCTTGGGGCCTTTTTCGGCGCTCCTCCGGAGGGGGAATCGATCACGGAGGGCTTCTACATCAACACCATTGCCTCTCCGATGATGTGTGAGTAGTTTACCACAGACCTTCGGGTCCATAGTTATTAGCTAGATGGCTTCTTCTCTCTCTTTGGATCTCAATACAAAGTTCTCCTCGATCTTCTTGGAGATCTATTCGATGTAATTCTTTTTGCGATGTGTTTGTCGAGATCCAATGAATTGTGGGTTTATGATCAAGATTATCTATGAACAATATTTGAATCAACTCTGAATTCTTTTATGTATTATTTGTTATCTTTGCAAGTCTCTTCGAATTATCAGTTTGGTTTGGCCTACTAGATTGATCTTTCTTGCAATGGGAGAAGTGCTTAGCTTTGGGTTAAATCTTGTTGTGTCCTTTCCCAGTGACAACAGGGGCAGCAAGGCACGTATTGTATTGTTGCCATCGAGGATAAAAAGATGGGGTTTATATCATATTGCTTGAGTTTATCCCTCTACATCATGTCATCTTGCCTAATTCGTTTCTCTGTTCTTATGAACTTAATACTCTAGATGCATGCTGGATAGCGGTCGATGTGTGAAGTAATAGTAGTAGATGCAGAAACGTTTCGGTCTACTTTTCGTCGACGTGATGCCTTTATACATGATCATGCCTAGATATTCTCATAATTATGCACTTTTCTATCAATTGCTCGACAGTAATTTGTTCACCCACCGTAATACTTATGCTATCTTGAGAGAAGCCACTAGTGAAACCTATGGCCCCCGGGTCTATTTTCCATCATATAAGTTTCCAATCTATTTTTACTTTGCAATCTTTACTTTCAATCTTTATCATAAAAAATACCAAAAATATTTATCTTATTATCTCTATCAAATCTCACTTTTGCAAGTGGCTGTGAAGGGATTGACAACCCCTTTATCGCGTTGGTTGCAAGGTTCTTATTTGTTTTTGTAGGTACGAGGCGACTTGCGTGCAGTCTCCTACTGGATTGATACCTTGGTTCTAAAAAACTTAGGGAAATACTTACGCTACTTTGCTGGATCACCCTTTCCTCTTCAAGGGAAAACCAACGCAGTGCTAAAGAGGTAGCAAGAAGGATTTCTAGCGCTGTTGCCGGGGAGATCTACGCCAAGTCAAGTCAAGTTAAGACATACCAAGTACCCTTCACAAACTCTTATCCCTCGCATTACATTATTCGTGATTTGCCTCTCGTTTTACTCTCCCCCACTTCACCTTTGCCGTTTTAGTCGCCCTCTTTTTCCGTTCACCTCTTTTTCGCTTGCTTCTTGTTGCCTATTTGCCCTAATAGCCCTGCCTAAAAACGGTGATCCTCACCTTAAAAGGTTGGAAGAAATTGAGAACAACGTCAGAAGCTTTATGACTTTGCAATTTGAGCATAATAATTTCTTTAGAAACAAGCTTAAAGAACAAAAAGGCTTTATGGAGTACATGAATAAAGAGCTTGATGATATGTCTAAGGAATTTTATGGTTTGAAATCTCAGTTTGCTCATCTTGAAAAATTAATAGCCCAAAATTCGGATAAGCAGGCCACCTTAGTCAATAAGATGGCCGCCAAACCGAAAGATCTAGAAGGTAATAGAGATGAAGATATAAAGGTGATTGATGTGTCTCCTATCAAATCTTTGTTTTGCAATATGAGTCTTGATAATGATGGGACTTTAGTTAAAAGGCATCCCAATGATTCGGAGTATTTAGATCTAGATGCAAAAATTGGTAAAAGTGTGATTGAAGAGGTCAAAACTTTACATAGCAATGAACCCACTATTTTTTATTTCAAGGAATTTAATTATGATAATTGTTCTTTAATCGATTGTATTTCCTTGTTGCAATCCATGTTAAATTCTCCTCATGCTTATAGTCAAAATAAAGCTTCTAGCAAACATACCGTTGATGCTTTAATGCAATCCTATGAAGAAAAGCTTGAATTAGAAGTTTCTATCCCTAGAAAACTTTATGATGAATGGGAACCTACTATTGAAATTAACATTAAAGATCATGAATGCTATGCTTTATGTGATTTGGGTGCTAGTGTTTCCATGATACCAAAAACTTTATGTGATGTGTTAGATTTCCATGAATTTGATGATTGTTCTTTAAACTTGCACCTTGCGGATTCCACCATTAAGAAACCTATGGGAAGGATTAATGATGTTCTTATTGTTGCAAATAAGAATTATGTGTCAGTAGATTTCATTGTTCTTGACATAGATTGCAATCCTACATGTCCTATTATTCTTGGTAGACCTTTCCTTAGAACGATTAGTGCAATTATTGATATGAAAGAAGGAAATATTAGATTCCAATTTCCATTAAGGAAAGGCATAAAACACTTTTCTAGAAAGAAAATTAAATTACCTTATGAATCTATTATGAGAGCCACTTTTTGCATACCAAAGATGATAATACCTAGATCTATTCTTGCCTTTATGCCTAGCTAAGGGCGTTAAACGATAGCGCCTGTTGGGAGGCAACCGAATTTTATTATTGTTTCTTGCTTTTTGGTTCTGTTTAGTAATAAATAATTGATATAGTCTCTGGTTAGATGTGGTTTTATGTTTTAGTTAGTGTTTGTGCCAAGTAAAACCTATAGGATTTCTTGGATAATAGTTATTTGATCCTGCTGAAAAAGTCAGAAACTTTCTGCTCACGAAAACAATTTTTAAAAATCACCAGAACATGATAAAATACTTATTCAAATTCTAGTAGATGAAAAAACAAATTATCTAGGTCGTCCTATTTTGGTATATTTTTTTGAGTTACAGAAGTTTGCGTTTGTTACAGATTACTACAGACTCTTCTGTTTTTTATAGATTCTGTTTTTCGTGTGTTGTTTGCTTATTTTGATGAATCTATGGCTAGTATTGGGGTATTGTGACGCCCCCGATTTGAATGTACACTAATCATACACGCAAATGTGTACGATCAAGATTAGAGACTCACGGAAGATATCATAACACAACTCTAGACACAAATCAAAATAATACAAGCTTTATATTACAAGCCAGGGGCCTCGAGGGCTCGAATACATAGCTCGATACACAAGAGTCAGCGGAAGAAACAGTATCTGAATACAGACATAAGTTAAACAAGGATGCCTTAAGAAGGCTAGCACAAACATCAACGATCGAAGAGGCAAGGCCTCCTGCTTGGGACCTCCTAACTACTCCTGGTCGTCGGCAGTCTCCACGTAGTAGTATCCGTCGGCGGTGGCGTCTGGCTCCTGGGATCCACCATATGGTTGCGACAACCGGAAAGAAGGAAGAAGGGGGAAAAGGGGTAGCAAAGCAACCGTGAGTACTCATCCAAAGTACTCGCAAGCATGAGATATATACTAAGTATGCATTAGTATCAAAGGAAGGGGTGTATCTGTGGACTCAACTGCGGAATGGCAGAATAAAAGAGAAGGCCTAGCCTATCGAAGACTAGCATCTTCAAGCAGCTCCGAGCATCTTGCAGCATGTAGGAGAGTAAAGAATAGCAGTTTATGATTAACAAGCATGTTGTAGAATTAATGCCCAGAGATCCTTCCTCGACTCCCTACGAGGAAGCAATCCTGGGGACACATATGCATCACATATCAAGTATCCATTTCTAGTTGTATAAGATCAGGATACAAGTCTGAACGTCCATTACCGTGGACATGGTATTCGAATAGATATCTTCCCTGCAGGGGTGCACCACGTTACCCAACACGCTCGATCACTCTGGCCGGACACATTTTTCTGGGTCAATGCCTGGCCTCGGAAGATCAACACGTCTTAACCCTACCTAGGCTCAGCAGAGAGGTCCACACGGTCTACATCCTAAGCACTTCGGGGTCTTGGGCCCATCGCCCGTTGCACTCTAGGTCGTTGTGCGCAAGGGGATACCAACACCGCCTCGGATGGCCAACACGATCCGACCGTGCCACAATGCTGAACTAGACGTTTGACAAAGCTTCGGCTGATACTACGACGTCGAGGCCCATATCTATTCTCGCATGGTGGTTAGTGCGTAAATGCCAAAGTCCAACTCAGAACAAATACCCAAACCTGTTAGTGCATTATTAAAAGAAGTGATGGCTGTCGGGACAAGTCCGGAGCTATCACCCCCTCCTTGGTGATACCGCTAAACAGCCAGCCGCCACCGTAACAACTCCTCGGGTGCTCTCCGGACCCGCCCGGCTTTCACAACGGTCTCAAGTAAAGTCAAGGTAACCGTGTGTCCAGACATCAAGGGGAAAATCCGAGGAATCACCTCCGAAGAATTCCACTTGATGTGATCATCAAGGTGAACGTAAGAGGATCCACCCTCGAGGTTCACACTTGAGGTGTTGCACGATAGAGCCATATCAGAATGGCGAGTTAGGAAATCACCCTCGTTGACCACGACCGAATAGCTACACTACATAGATCTCATCAGGAGTGATGTATGACGTTCCACCCTCGGCACTCGATGGAAACTATGCAGAGTCGTACAACTAAAAGGGGGGTGAGGTGTTGTGATGGTCTCTGGTCATCGATCACATTGATCGAGTCATCAATGATTAAGTAGGGGCAACAAGGACAAGGTGGGGGTCACTGAAGGATCACTAACAAACCTATACTAAGTAGTTTAGGATAAGCAGGTAGGTAACAATAAGCAGGTTACAAAAGCAGGCTATGCATCAGAATAGGAGAAATCAATAACAGTAGCAAAATCTAATGCAAGCATGAGAGAATGGAATGGGCGATATTGGGATGACCAAAGGGGGGCTTGCCTGGAAGCTCCGCTGAAAGGGAAGAAGGGGTCGTCGTCGACGTAGTCGATCACAAGGGCATCAACAGCGGTCTCGGGGTCTACCGGAGAGAAGAGGGGGAAGAAACAATAAATACAGAGCAAACAAGTGCAATACTATGCACGACAAGTCAAAAGCAGCGCTAGGGGTGATCTAACGCAGTACTATGCGATATAGGTGAAGGAATTCAGCAGGAAGGTTTTCCGCAGTTACGGACCTATGTCGATGAGATGACGGAGGGGAATGTAACTTGTTCAGATAGTTAGAGGCATCTGACAGGTAAACGGGCCTCGTTTTCGGATTCGTCTCGTCGTTCTGAGCAACTTTCATGTATAAAACTTTTTCATCCGGGTTACGGATTATTTTCTACGATTTTTCAAAGATTTAAACAATATCCTGAATTTGTTATTAATCCGAATTAAATAGCTAAAATGCTATGTGCACCCAGATCTGTGTACACAGAGGTGTAGCAGAGGGTGACATGCGGGTCTAGGAGGTCCCAGTGGACCAGTCAACGTGTGACTGGTCAACAGGGGGTGGGGCCCCCTGTCATAGGCTCATTTACTAACTACAGATTAAACATTTTGTTAATTAAGTTAATTAACTTTTTAACTAATTAATTAAGTGATTAATTTATAATTACGTTTATAGTTTATTATTATTTTACTAAATCTCTTTTTTAATCTTTTTTTGGGGCGGGCCCCTGTGTCATAGGCCCAGGGGCCATATTGGGCGCCGGGCGTAGCAGGCGAAGCAAGGAGTGCTGGTGCTGGGCATGGCGAACCCAACGGGCACCGGAGACGAGGCGCGCCGCCATGGAAAGAAGGTAGAGGCCCACGGGTGGCGGGGCACCGGCGGCCAGCAGCGAGGCCTGTGCTGGGAGGAGTGGCTTGCAACAGCAGTGGTGGTAGAAGCGGTCGGCTGGGCGGCGGTTATTCGATACAAGCAGCAGCAAGAGAAGTGGCGGGGCTCGACAGGATGGGTGCGGGCGGACGGGTTGTGTAAGCCTTGGGCTCGGCGGGCATCTGACAAGCCAGCAGAGGCGGGGCCCAGGTGCTCGATGTAGAGCAGCAGCAGATTCAGCAGCAGGAGGAGGCGAGGCGGGCGTCTGTGGCGAGCCTGGCGAAACCACAGGGCCAGCAGCGGCAGGCGTCGGAGCGGGGCAAGCAGGGTGGGAGCAGGAGGCAACGGGCGCGGGGCGAGCGGTCAAGACGGCCAGGCGTGCAGTCGAGGTTGGCGCAGTCACGGCTCTGAGGGCCTCGGGGAAGGCCTACGGCGCCGAAGAGGCCAGGGGGACAGAGGGAGGAGATGCGTGTGCTCACCGGGGAGGCACACGGGGCCCAACAGTGGCAAGGCTGCAGAGCTTCGTTGCGAGACGGAGAAAACGCTGGGTCGGTCGGAGAACGGGCAGCGGTCGAAGGAGGAAGACGGAGCCGTTGTTGTCGCAGCGATGCTCCCCGGCTCCAGCAGAAGGCACCAGAAGACGAGGCGGTGGCCGGCGGGGTCCGTGGACACGAGCTGCGGACGCAGAGAGGACGGCAGCCGCGGTGGCGTAGCAACGATGGTGACGGGCGCGTCGGCGAGAAATGGATCTGGAGGGGGAGGGGGAGCAGGAGGGAGAGGAGGGTGGAGTGGTGAGTGAGTGGGGGAGGGGATGGGATCGAGGGGTGGGGGCATGGCGTCCTTATCCCCTCCCGGCATCGACGCCGGCGAGGTGGTCTGACGGGGACACGCCCCTGTAGCGGTCGCGCGAGGAGAACAGGAGGAGAAGGCGACTGGTGGGTTAGGTGGGCTGGCTTGGTGAGATGGGCCGAGGCCTGGGGGGTCAGGGCGGCCTTTTCATTTTTTTATTTTCATTTTGCTTTTCTATTTTCTAATTAGTTTCCTTTTATTTTTAGTTTTACAAAATACAACACTAGCCCCTAAATCAACACTAGTAACTTATGACACCGCCACTAATAGTTTGAGGTTAAAAATAAAATAGTTTAGTATTTTTACAATTTAAAAAGCAATTAAATAATTATCTAGGCCATAGTGTTGACTAGTTTAAGGCATTTAAACACTTTGCAAAAATGTTGGTTCACCACCATAATTAGTTATGGGATATTTTCCACACTTGGAACATTTTATTTTGCATGTTTGAGAAACTTGAATTTTTGACTTTAATTTGAACTTGTATTTGAATTATGCCTTGGATCAAAAGAGGAATAGCAATAGTAATAGTGGTGACATGGCATCATTAGAAGGGGATTACTGTAGCTTAATTATCCGGGCGTCACAATTCTCCTCCACTACAAGAAATATCATCCCAAGATTTAGGAGGTAGAAGGAAACAAAAGTGGGGTATTCATATCGAAGACGATCCTCGAGTTCCCAAGTGGCTTCATCTTCAGAAGGATTTGACCACTGAACTTTTTAGAAATTTAATAGCCCTCAGACGGGGCGACGTTCAGTTTGACCGAGGACGCGAACCGGATGCTCTCTGTAAGAAAGATCATCTTGCAGGGGTTGACTTTATAAGCCATGTGGTTGTTGCAAAAGGACTTGCGACTCAGGGCATCAGCCACGATAGTAGCCTTGCCACGAGTATAAGAAATACCGTAGACATAGTCTGTAATTGTTTCCATACATCGCTGTTGACGGAGATCCAGATCTAGCTGAGTAAACAATTACTTCAGACCTTGATGATCGGTGAAGATCTCACAACGATTACCAAGAAGGAAATGTTGTCACAACTTTAGTGCAATTTTAACTGTAGCAAGTTCAAGGCCATGGACTACGTAGTTATTTTGGAAATACATCTTGGAATTCACAAACGACTAGAGCATTTTCAATCCTCACAAGAGGAGAAGCGTTCAATGCAATCAAGGAATAAATCCGTGCTTCGGGATTTCGAACAAGATGAGCATGGTAGCTTTCTATCTCTTTTGAAGGATGAAGTAGATGAATGGTTTTAGTGGCGCAAATCATATGGGCGGTATGTGTTTTCAACCATTCCATTCCCAAAATGAGGTCGATATTGAATGACTTCAAATCAATTGGGGAAACATGGAATTCCAACCCTTCAAGTTCAACGGGGACGTTATGACTAACCATGGTGGTTCGACATTGGCCCACAGAATGCAACTTAGAGTTCCAGTAAAGTGATGGCGGTTCCAACACGTAAGGAATGCATGTGGCTGTCCCACCATTGAGCATCGGGACCTTTCAGGCAGTAAGCCATGAAGGTGGCATAGTTGGCAGTGGCTACATCAACAGACTATAACTCGAAAGTGATGTCACAGAGCCAGTCATCAGCATCAAGTGGCTGAGTTGAGCTGCGGTAGATGACAGGATTGAGACGCGCAAACTCTTGCGGTGTTACAGGGGCTGGCTGCTGATTCAGCATGACTCCTTTCATGAACCGGCGATTCAGCATCAAACTACTGTATCATTCTGGCCATGTATACGGGAGGTGGTGGATTATCGCCACCACGGCCACGACCAACAGGTCTAACCATCCTTCTTAAAATGCAACAGGGGGTAGTTTAGCAAGGGGTGGAGCAAGTGTACAGAGTCATTCATGATGTAATCATAACAATGAGCAAAGGCGCAGTATGTACAAAGCAGTAGTCATTGAAGAAATACAGCTACATATTCGGAGCCAATTACACGTTGTTCGGATGAGTCCGAACAAGAGAAACATCCTAGACATACTAGGCGGCGCATGTGCACGCGATGGAGGAATACAACAACGGGACATAGAAAAGGCTACATCAATGTCAGGGAAAACCCCTGGAGCGAGGAATTTGCAAGTGGCAACGCAGGGTGCCCTCGATAAGAGGATCCTGCGGTCAGTGAACATTGAGAAGCCGATATTGGCCCATAATTCAAGAAAGTGGTAACACAAACCTCCGGATGGATGTGATCATGAGATCCTAATGTTAGAGTTAGCAAAATCATTTAACCCGAATAGAGGAGAGATCAGAGTCCCAGAGTATAGACGAGGAATAAAAGATCCTAATACCACCCATTGGCAACGTGGGCCCGTAAGCCACACAGCCATGTTAGTAAAATAGTTTTTCAAAGACTAGACTCAACTTCGGCCAAGGAGTTGGAAAGGGGGATCCTACAGGCAGTCGGCTCTGATACCAACTAGTGACGCCCCCGATTCGACCGTACACTAATCATACACGCAAATGTGTAAGATTAAGATCAGGGACTCACCAGAAGATATCACAACACAACTCTAGACACAAATCAAAATAATACAAGCTTTATATTACAAGCCAGGGGCCTCGAGGGCTCGAATACATAGCTCGATACACAAGAGTGAGGGGAAGCAACAATATCTGAGTACAGACATAAGTTAAACAAGGATGCCTTAAGAAGGCTAGCACAAACATCAACGATTGAAGAGGCAAGGCCTCCTGCCTGGGACCTCCTAACTACTCCTGGTGGTCGGTAGTCTCCACGTAGTAGTATCCGTCGGCGGTGGCATCTGGCTCCTGGTATCCACCATCTGGTTGCGACAACCGGAAAGAAGGAAGAAGGGGGAAAAGGGGTAGCAAAGAAACCGTGAGAACTCATCCAAAGTACTCGCAAGCATCAGATCTTTACTAAGTATGCATTGGTATCAAAGGAAGGGGTGTATCTGTGGACTGAACTGGAGAATGCCAGAATAAAGGGGAAGTCCTAGCCAATCGAAGAGTAGCATCTTCAAGCAGCTCCGAGCATCTTGCGGCATGTAGGAGAGTAAAGAATAGCAGTTTATAATTAACAATCATGTTGTAGAATTAATGCCCAGAGATCCTTCCTCGACTCCCTGCGAGGAAGCAATCCCGGGGCCACATATGCATCACATATCAAGTATCCATTTCTAGTTGTATAAGATCAGGATAAAAGTCTAAACGTCCATTACCATGGACACCGTATTCGAATAGATATCTTCCCTGCAGGGGTGCACCACATTACCCAACACACTCGATCACTCTGGCCGGACACACTTTTCTGGGTAAATGCCCGGCCTCGGAAGATCAACACGTCGCAACCCTACTTAGGCTCAGTAGAGAGGTCCCCGCCGGTCTACATCCTAAGCACTCCGGGGTCTTGGGCCCATCGCCTGTTGCACTCCGGGTTGTTGTGCGCAAGGGGATACCAGCGCCGCCTCGGATGGCCAGCATGATCCGACCGTGCCACAATGTTGAACTGGACGTCTGACAAAGCTTCGGCTGATACTACGATGTTGAGGCCCATATCTATTCTCGCATGGTGGTTAGTGCGTAAAGTCCAAAGGACAACTCAGAACAAATACCCAAACCTGTTAGTGCATTATTAAAAGAAGTGACGGCTGTCGGGACAAGTCCGGAGCTATCACCCCCTCCTGGGTGATACCGCTAAACAACCAGCCGCCACCGTAATAACTCCTCGAGTGATCTCCGAGCCCGCCTGGATTTCACAATGGTCTCAAGTAAAGTCAAGGTAACCGCATGTCCAGACATCAAGGGGAAATCCTGAGGAATCACCCCTAGAGGATTCCACTCGATGTGATCATCAAGGTGAACGTAAGAGGATCCACCCTCGAGGTTCAGACTTGAGGTGTTGCATGGCAGAGCCGTATCAGAATGGTGAAGGAGGAAATCACCGTCGTTGACCACGACCGAATAGCTACACTACAGAGATCTCATCAGGATTGCTGTATGAGGTTCCACCCTCGGCACTCGATGGTAACTATGCAGAGTCGTACAACTAAAAGGGGGTGAGGTGTTGTCAGTCTCTGGTCATCGATCACGTTGATCGAGTCATCGATGATGAAGCAGGGGAAACAAGGACAAGGTGGGGGTCACTGATGGATTACTAACCAACCTATACTAAGAAGTTGAGGATAAGCAGGTAGGTAACAATAAGCAGTTTACAAAAGCAGGCTATGCATCAGAATAGGAGCAATCAATAACAGTAGCAAAATCTAATGCAAGCATGAGAGAATGGAATGGGCGATATCGGGATGATCAAAGGGGGGGCTTGCCTGGAAGCTCCCCTGAAAGGGAAAAAGGGGTCGTCGTCGACGTAGTCGATCACAGTGGCATCAACAGCGGCCTCGGGGTCTACCGGAGAGAAGAAAGGGAAGAAACAATAAATAAAGAGCAAACAAGTGCAATACTATGCACGACAAGTCAAAAGCAGTGCTAGGGGTGATCTAACGCAGTACTATGCGATATAGATGAAGGGGGAATTCAACCGGGAAGGCTTTCCCGGTTCCGGACCTTTGTCAGAGAGATGACCGGACAGGGAATGTTCCTCGCTCAGATAGTTAGAGGCATCTGACAGGTAAATGGGCCGCGCATTCGGATCCTTGTCGTCGTTCTGAGCAACTTTCATGTATAAAACTTTTTCATCCGAGTGTGGATTATTTTCTACGATTTTTCAAAGATTTAAACAATATCCTGAATTGTTATTAACCTGAATGAAATAGCTTGTGCACCCAGATCTGTGTACACGGAGGTGTACCAGAGGGTGACATCTTGGTCTAAAGGTCCAGTTGACCATCAACGTGTGGTAGTCAGCAGGTGGTGGTGGGGCCCCCTGTCATAGGCTCATTTACTAACTACAGATTAACATTTTGTTAGTTAAGTTAATTAGTAACTTTTTAACAAATTAATTTAGTAATTAATTTATAATTATATTTATTATTTATTATTATTTTACTAAATCTCGTTTTCTAATCTTTTTTTGGGGGTGGGCCCCTGTGTCATAGGCCCAGGGGCCATATTGGGCGCCGGGCGTAACGGGCGGGCGCGGGTGCCTGGGCGTGGGTGAACCCAACCGGGCGCCGGACAGGGAGGCACCGGCCATGGCGAAAATAGAGCCCTTGGTGGCTGGCGTCGGCCCATGGCGAGGCCTGTGGGAGGAGCAGCGCGAGCAACAGTGGCGGGGCGGATGGCGCGGTGGCGGCGGCTGCAGCAGAAAGCAACAAAGAGCAGCGGGGCTCGACAGGAGGGGTGCGGGCGGACGGGCTGTGTGTGGCGCGAGCTCGGCGGGCATGCGACAATGAGCGAGGCGGGCCCGGCGCTCGGTGCAGCGGCAGTAGTTCAACACCGCAGGAGCGGGCGAAGCGATCTGCATGGCGAGCATGGCGATCACGAGGTTAAGAAGCGGCGTCGGGCGAGGCGAGCAGGGTGGGAGCAGGAGACAACGGGCGCGGGGCGCGCGGTCAAGACAGCCCGGGGCGCGCACGGACGAGGATTGAGCGCGGTCACGGCTACAGGCGCCTCGGGGGAAGGCCTACGGCACCGAAGAGGCCAGGGGGAGAGAGGGAGGAGATGCGTGTGCTCACCGGGAGGCACACGGGGGCCCGGCGGTGGCTTAGGAGCTACAGAGCTCATTGCAGACGGAGAAGACGCCGGGGTCGAAGGAGAACGACGACGTTCGGAGGAAGAAGACGGAGCCATTGTGGTCACAGCGGTGCTCCCTGGCTCCAACAGAGGGCACCAGAAGACGAGGCGGAGGCCGGCGGGGTCCGTGGACACGAGCTGTGAACGTGGAGAGGACGGCTGCCATGGTGGCGTAGCAACGATGACAACGGGCGCCTCGGTGAGAGATGGATCTGGATGGGGAGGTGGAGCAGGAGGGAGAGGAGGGTGGAGTGGTGAGTGAGTGGGGGAGGGGATGGGATCGAGGGGTCGGGGCATGGCGTCCTTATCCCCTCCCGGCGTCGGCACCGATGAGGTGGTCTGACGGGGATAGGCCCCTGTAGCGGCAGCGCCAGGAGAACAGGAGGAGAAGGCGACCGATGGGGGTAGGTGGGCTGGCTCGGTGAGATCGGCCGAGGCCTGGGGGTCACGGGAGGCGTTTTCATTTTATTTTCATTTTGCTTTTCTATTTTCTAATTAGTTGCCTTTTATTTTTAGTTTTAGAAAATACAACACTAGCCCCTAAATCAACACTAGTAACTTATGCCACCGCCACAAATAGTTTGAGGTTAGAAATAAAATAGTTTAGTATTTTTACAATTTAAAAACCAATTTAATAATTATCTAGGCCATAGTGTTGACTAGTTTGAGGCATTTAAACACTTTGCAAAAATGTTGGTTCACCACCATAATTAGTTATGGGATATTTTCCACACTTGGAACATTTTATTTTTCATGTTTGAGAAACTTGAATTTTGGACTTTAATTTGAACTTGCATTTGAATTATGCCTTGGATCAAAAGAGGAATAGCAAAAGTAATAGTGGAGACATGGCATCATTAGAAGGGGATTACTGTAGCTCAATTATCCGGGCGTCACGGGTATGAACCATAGAGAAGTTGGAATACAGTAGGTTTAACACCAATATAAATAAAGAATAAGTTCATTACAGTACCTTGAAGTGGTGGTTTGTTTTCTTTCGCTAACGGAGCTCATGATATTTTCTGTTGAGTTTTGTATTGGGAAGTTTTCAAGTTTTCGGTAAAGATTTGATGGATTATGGAACAAGGAGTGGCAAGAGCCTAAGCTTGGGGATGCCCAAGGCACCCCAAGGAAAAATTCAAGGACAACCAAAAGCGTAAGCTTGGGGATGCCCCGGAAGGCATCCCCTTTTTCGTCTTCGTCCATCGGTAACTTTACTTGATGCTATATTTTTATTCACCACATGATATGTGTTTTGCTTGGAGCGTCTTGTATGATTTGAGTCTTTGTTTTCTAATTTAACAAAATCATCCTTGTTGTACACACCTTTTGGGAGAGACACACATGAATCGGAATTTATTAGAATACTCTATGTGCTTCACTTATATCTTTTGACATAGATAATTTTGCTCTAGTGCTTCGCTTATATCTTTTAGAGCACGGTGGTGGTTTTATTTTATAGAAATTATTGATCTCTCATACTTCATTTATATTATTTTGAGAGTCTTTTAGAACAGCATGGTAATTTGCTTTGGTTAAAATTTTAGTCCTAAAGTGATGAGCACCCAAGATAGGTATAATAAAAACTATCATATAAAGTGTGTTGAATACTATGAGAAGTTTGATTCTTTATGATTGTTTTGAGATATGAAGATGGTGATATTAGAGTCATGCTAGTTGAGTAGTTGTGAATTTGAGAAATACTTGTGTTAAAGTTTGTGATTCCCGTAGCATGCACGTATGGTGAATCGTTATGTGATGAAGTCGGAGCATGATTTATTTATTGATTGTCTTCCTTATGAGTGGCGGTCGGGGACGAGCGATGGTCTTTTCATACCAATCTATCCCCCCCCCCCCCGGAGCATGCGCGTAATACTTCGTTTCGATAACTAATAGATTTTTGCAATAAGTATGTGAGTTCTTTATGACTAATGTTGAGTCCATGGATTATACACACTCTCACACTTCCACCATTGCTAGCCTCTCTAATACCGTGCACCTTTCGCCAGTATCATACACCCACCATATACCTTCCTCAAAACAGCCACGATACCTACATATTATGGCATTTCCATAGGCATTCCGAGATATATTGCCATGCAACTTACCACCGTTCCGTTTATTATGACACGCTTCATCATTGTCATATTGCTTTGCATCGTTATGTAGTTGACATTGTATTTGTAGCAAAGCCACCTTTATAATTCTTTCATACATGTCACTCTGGATTCATTGCATATCCCGGTACACCGCCAGAGGCATTCACATAGAGTCATATTTTGTTCTAAGTATTGAGTTGTAAGTAAATAAAAATGTGATGATCGTCATTATTAGAGCATTGTCCCAAGTCAGGAAAGGATGATGGAGACTATGATTCCCCCACAAGTTGGGATGAGACTCCGGACGAAAAAAATAGGTCATAAAAAAAGAGAGGAAAAGGCCCAAATAAAAAAATGAGAGAAAAAGAGTGAAGGGGCAACGCTACTATCACTACAAAAAAAAGACACATCCGTGACATTTTGGGCCGAACGAAAATCTTTTATGTCATACTTATGGCCCTTCTATGAGAATAATTGTGAAAAAACGTGGTATCATCATAGATGTGGTGGGGTCCTACTTCTATGACAAAAAATCATGACAGAAAATGGGCTTTTCTTCCTGGGCGGGGCGGAGACGCAGTTGCATGACATACTTTGGGCCGTCCATGACGGAAAAACCGTGGTAGAAACGAAGGCGAGGAAAATATCGAGGTGTTCCCGGTTACGGATGGTGGTCGGGGCCGAGCGATGCGCGTTTCTCTTGTACGCACGCGCGTGGGTGCGAGGCGTTGGGCTCTAACTGAACCCGAGCGATTGCACTGCAGGTTACGCGTTACTAAACCCGAGCAATCGATCGATGGCTGTTAACTGAACCCTATCGAGCGATTCCTTCACTACTGCTGCTAACTGAAGCCGATCGATGCGGCCTCTAGATGAACAGTGAGCGTTGTTGGGGGGGTTTGGATGAACAGTTCCCGGTGGGGGTGGATGAACAGGACCCGTGGCGTTGCCTCTGGATGATCAGGACCCTGATCGTTCGAGCCGGTTGGGGCTGGAGGAACAGGACCCCGTGGAGGGCAGGATGAACAGGACCACCCCATGGAGGGCAGGATGAACAGTAGACGGTGGAGGGCAGGATGAACAGTAGCCCATGGAGGGGTGGTTGAACAGGAGCCCGTGGAGAGGGCTGGTTGAATTGTAGCCGGTGGAGTAGCGCGCGGTGGAGGCTGGATGAACAGGAGCCCGTGGATGAACAGTCGCAGGTGGAGGCTGGAGGAGGTCGACGGTGGATGAACAGTAGCCCATGGAGGCTGGAGGGGGTCGACGATGGAGATGAACAGTATCTCCTGGAGTCCCGTTTTGCGGTACGCCAGACCCCTCCCGATGAACAGGACCCCCATTTCGACCGTAGCGCTCCAACACAAGTCCGTTTCCTCCGTTTTGCGGTACGCCACACCCCTCCCGATCAATAGGACCCCCATTTCGACCGTAGGAGGTCTGTTTCCTCCGTTTTGCGGTACGTCAGACCCCTCCTGATGAACAGGATCCCGTTTCGAACGTGGCCGGTCGAACACAAGGTCGTTTCTTCCATTCTGCGGTACGCCAGGCCTCGTTTCCATTGGTTGTTCCGTCCAAGCCCTCCCAATGAACACGACAACGCATTCCGTTCCGACCCAGCCGGTTGGCTCCCCATGAACATGACGACGACGCTGTTTCTCCGTCCGACCTAGCCATGTACACGAACCCTGGCCGTACGTACGCGCGAGTAGGCGTTCGAGGCCCCGTCCATATGTACATACGTGGCCGTATTTACTTTCTTGCACCCTGGCCGCTGTACGTACGTGTACATGCTACGTGCGCACCTCTACTACGACACGTGTGGGCCTCTACATCGACCAGTATGTACGTACACGTTCACGACCAGAATGACAATGCTATGTATGCTTCGACCAGGTGGGTCCCGACTGTCACGCACTTCCTTGCCTGCGAAGATGTAGCTGGTGGGTCCCAGCAGTCAGGGGGCGAATCGTTTTTTTTTTTGCCCGGACACACTTCCTTGCGTGCGAAGATGTAGCTGGTGGGTCCCAGCAGTCAGGGGAAACATTTTTTTTGTGAAATACGGTGGCCCGTCCGGTGGGTTCCCACTGTCAGGTGGAGGAATAATTATTTTGCGCGTAATAAGGAGGCACTTCCTTGCTGCGGCCGTGGACCCAGCTGTCAGCCTCACCATGTACAGTCCACGTCCGATAGAAGCCGTTCCTTGACCATGTTGACCACGCCACGCCGAGAGCACCAGGGCGGTGGACGACGGCGAGGCCTAGGAAGGGGACGACGCGGAGCCGGGGAAGACGCGGCAGTGGATGCCCACGCGTAGAGGAGAACAAGGGTTCATTGGTTCGCTGCGGTGTGAGGCTGCCGTCGCCGCAGAATAACAGGGGGTGTGGGTGAGTAGAGTGATGGCCTGGCCAGCAGTGGGAGTAGTAGGGGGCGGTGAGGCCTCAGCCGCATCGAGCCGGCCATGGGAGGCAGGAGCACGAGGCACGACCGGCGCTGGTTTTGGCGGCTGGAGCAAGAAGACCAGAGGTTGAAGAAGCACTACGGCCGTTGGATGGACATCGTATGGTCAGTGGAGCTAGAATCGTGCATATTGACTAACTTGACAAAGCCCTCCGTCCCCGTCAACTTAGTAGGCCCACAAGTCAGCCTGCCACTATACTGGGTCCCAGCTAACAGGGGGAGTATTCTTTTTTTTGTGCGTAATAAGGAGGCACTTCCTTGCGTGCGAACATATAGCTAGTGGGTCCGAGCTGTCAGTGGGGTAACATTTTTTTTTGCAAAATACAGAGGCCCTTTCGGTGGGTCCCTGTTGTCAGGTGGAGGAATCATTATTTTGCACGTAATAAGGAGGCATTTCCTTGCATGCGGCCGTGGACCCAGCTGTCGGCCTCTCCACGTACAGTCCACTTCAGATGCATGTCAGTCGTTGACCACATTGACCAGGCCGCGCCGAGAGCACCAAGGCGGTGGACGACGCGAGGCCTAGGAAGGGAACGACATGGAGGCTGGGAAGACTCGGCAGTTGTTTCCCACGCGGAGGGGAGTATGTTGCACGAGGTTCTTGGTTCGTCTGCCGTCATTTGGAGAATAACAGCAGTGTGGGTGAGTAGAGGGATGGCTAGGCCAGCGATGGGAATACGGTGGGGTGGTGAGACCTGCTGGCAAGCACAGCCGGCAGCTGGGAGGAGGGAGCGAGCAGTCCCGCCGGCGCTTGTTTGAGCGGTTGGAGCAGAAGAGCGAGAGATTGAAGAGGCGACGACGGCCGTTGGATGGACATCCAACGATCCTTCGCAGTCGCCAACCTTTTTAGGAAAGCCTCATATCTGTGGAAAACAGCATACATCCCATCTGCCATTATTTCTAATAATTTACAGTCCATTTACTAATTCTTAAGGTTTTTTTGGATCCCATATTCTTTTTGTTAGCATTACAGCTCATATTGTGGCCACGGTTTAAAAATTATACGAAATTTTGCGTATTTCGGTGCAGTCCGAACTGTTTTTAATCCCGAAATTTCGAGTCACATTCAAACTGATTTTAAAAATAAATGTATATCAATATAAAATCCAACAAATTGTCCATGCATAAAAATTAATGTAATTTAAAATCTCAAAAAGAAAAAAAGAAATTTGAAACTAATTGCCGGTTTTATGTGTTTTAAAAATGTACAGTCCATTTCTCATTACTGATAGGCCATTTTCTTGGCCAGCCGACTGAAAGCTCTCCTCGTCTTGAAAGATTTGCAGCCCAATAGGCCTGACAAAGCGACTTACTTGGCAAATCAAAAAAAACTGGGCTGTGGCCATGGACCCAGCTGTCAGCCTCTCCACGTACAGTACTCTTCCGATGGAAGTCAGTCGTTGACCACATTAACCACGCCGCACCGAGAGCACCAAGGCGGTGGACGACGGCAAGGCCTAGGAAGGGGACGACGCGGAGCCGGGGAAGACACGGCAGTGGATGCCCACGCGGAGAGGAGTACGAGGGTTCACTGGTTCGGCTGCGGTGTGAGGCTTTCGTTGCCGCAGGACCTGGCTAGCGGTGGGAGTAGTAGGGGGCAATGAGGCCTCAACGGTAGCACAACCGGCCACTGGAGGCAGGAGCAGGCAGTCTCGCTGGCGCTGGTTTGGGCAGCTGGTGCAAGAAGAGCAGCGATTGAAGAAGCAGTAGGACCGTTCGCTTCAAATCCAACGGTTACTTCTGCTAGAATCGTTTGTTGACTAAGTTGACAAGTCCTGCATACGCGTCAACTTAGTAGGCCCGCAGGTCAGCCTCCCAACCGGTGCACCCCAGATGTCAGTGGGAGGAATCATTTTTTTCGCGTAATAAGGAGGCAGTTGATTGCGTGCGGCCACGTCAGCGGAGGGAGTAGGGTGGGCCGAGGACGCCTGCGCGGCATCACAGCGGGACATAAGAGGAGGGAGCAGGCAGTCCCGCCGGCGCTAGTTTAGGCGGCTGGAGCAGGAAGATCAGAGATTGAAGAAGCACGTCGGCCATTGGATGGACATCCAACAGTCACTGCTGCTAGAATCGTGTGTTGACTGACAAAGCCTTGCGTAAACAAGTCAACCTCGAAATCTGTGGCGTGGACATCCCATTTGCTATTATTTTTATAATTTTTACTCATTTTCTAATTCATATGGAATTTAGTGCAGCCCGTTTTCCATTTTTAGAATTGCTCCCCATTTTCTGGTCAGTACCAGGGTCAAAAAAATTAACGAAATATGTGGGAAATTTTGAAAATTCGCAAATTTTTGCTGGGGAACAAAATATTCTTAATCCAAAAATTAGTAGCCACACTAAAACAAATTTAAAAATAAATTAGTACTATGTCATGTTAAATCCAATGAAATACGTATAAAATATCAGTGAAGAACAAAAACAAAAAAAAGAAACTAATATCCCATTTGCTATAATTTTTTTGGAATTTTCAACCCCTTTTGATATTACTTTTAACAGACACTTACCATACTCTTTGGCCAGGCCGAAATGCATCCCTCCTCGTCTTGAAAGATTTGCAGCACAGTAAGTCGGAGAAAACAAATAGGCCTAGCTTGGGTATTCTTCAAAAGAAATCTGGGCTACCTATTTTCCCAAAGAAAAAACTGTTAGGCGGGTCATGTTGTTAGGCAGGCCCAGAGACCGCACAACCTGTTTATAACCTGCTCCTCCAATTACTACTAAAAAGTTGTGCAATTCTGTCGTTAATTGAATATACATTGAAAATGATGTGGGTCCCGGATATCGCAGGGTGGATTAGAGTAAAAAACGAGGGGTTCATCTCGAGTAGTAAAAGAGGCGCTTGCTTGTGTTAGGGAGTGGACTGGTGGGTCCGTCATGTCATACTCACAACTACAGTCCTCTCTGATTCACTATGTTGATAGGGACCGTTTGAAAAAAACTATGTTGACAGGGCGGACGGCGCGCTGCGGGCAAGCGCACCAAGGCGGAGGATAAAGTGTTGTCGCCAATGTGCTGGGCTAGGTTGGACATTCTTATTGAGAAATAAAAATGGACTGGATCTATTTACAACGTTGACTACGATTTGCATGGGTCCGCTGGTTGCAGGAAGAAAATGCTAGGAGAAAAAAGACTGGTCGCTATCTTTGCCGAAGAATAATATCGACTGAATGTAACGACACTATCATAGGAAATAATATCCTCCTGTTAAATCGTGAATTTAAAGAACTAGTGCATGAGAATTTATCTTTATTTATCTATTTACTTATTTATGTTTAGGGGACCATGAGCATGTACCGGGCGGATTCATGTGAGAGCCTCCTTCCGATTAATTATGGGCTTCTCTATTGGGCCTTCATCAGTGGGCTGCATGTTATCAACAAGTGGAAAATGTGTTCCGTACGAAAAATAGTATGCGCTACGTATGGTACGGGGCACTAAAGGATCGAACCGTGCAACGACTTCCAAAACATTGTGTTTGTCGTTCTAACAACACATTTATTCAACCAACAGACAAATATACTACTGATTGTACATTGAAAACAGCAGCAGTAGCAACCAGGGCTGGGGGTGCAACAGAAGCAGTAAGCAGGCCAGAAGAGTGAAGACGCAGCTCTCTCTTCCAAACCAAACATCAGCCATCATCACAAAAGGGCTACCAAAAAAGAACAAGTGTATGCATCAAACTAAATAAAGATCCTACTACACCAAGTGTACACATCTAACTAACTGGCTCAGTTAGACGTTAAGATTTATTAAGCTGTGGAGATTGACTGACGGCTTGAACCAGATGGGTGCCTGATGGGGGAAACTCCAGCCAGCACGTCAGAGTTTGATACTTGCGACCCTCTCTCCTACTTTGGGCTGCAGAGCGTGGCGGCACATATCAGGGTATGGTGCATGCAGAGACGCATGGTATGCTGTGTACACGCAGTTTTTCCTGATGAACGAAACCGCGCTGCCATCATGATCCTTGCCATCGGTTATCTCCTGGTTAATCGGATAATTCAGTCCGACAAGCAGAGAGCATGTACCAAGGCTACTTACCAACCTCCAGTCAAAAATTCCTGAAGGCCTAGAGAAGCTGGGATCCTACTCAAAGACCTTGCAGTGACTGTGATTGTATTCCGCGAAACAACATGTCCGGTACGTGCGAACGATCATCAATCGTTCGCTGTCGTCTGATCGAGCCAGGAACCACCTGCAACTACCATGCCGCTTTTCTTTGAAAGGTTCTGGGATTAGGAAGGGTAGGGACACCAGGCGGCCTACAACATCATATCAAGTTGGAGTCAAATAACCCTCAGAAAAAGATGGAGTCGAATAAAAAAGGGCTCTAGATGTTGTCAATCTTAAGAACAGCATGTTATGAGCATGAATATTTTTTCAGTAAATGTTGACAGTAATATAAGGAAGCCATCATGATATCATAGGAAAGTAACATCATGCTATAACAGCCGTTTGCAGCGATGACTGGAGTAGGCCAGTAATACGTCCAACCATAGAAGGAATCGACAGCGTAAATGAAGCCCTTGTGTTCAATGGCATCAGAGAACCATGGAGGATGTATGATCCTGCGATGGACGTGCAGATTTATCCACTTACCGCAGTGACCTGTCAGATAGGCGAGACCGCGGTTGAAGAACGCAATTAGCCTGAAATCTTTATAATTCGCAGATCTTGTGGGCACTTGGAAGATTACAACCTTGAGCAAATCAAACTTGGTATCATGTTGGCTACTGTAAGATTCCGAGTATTCTGGGCCGCGGTGCCAAAGTAGTGCAGTGTTAATCGAAGGAAGGGGGATCAATCGTCGGGTGTAGACCTCCACGACCATCCAGCTGCCGCGACCGTCGACGAGCACCATCCAAGACGTGTTCATGCCGACCCAGTACATACCGTTAATGTAGTTGAGGGTGACTAGGATCGGATCGCAGTCAAAGGGGTTGATGCTCGCCACCCTACAATCGTTATGCTGCGTGACACGCCGTTTCTGAAGATCAGGCGGCATCAGCAAGCAAGGAGCTGGCTTAAAAAGCTCCGGCCTGAGGGCTTTGAGTAAACGGTACAGCCTCGACGAGCACGCGGCGAGCGGCATGGTACTGAGATTTTCCACACACAAAACAATGAGCTTGATTACCTCTGTGGGGAGTGAATTCCAGCCACTCTTTCGGCGGATGCTGCTCGGTTCTACCATTGTTAGTGCTTGGGTTTCGGACGAGGGGGGAGGCGCCTTAGTGGGGATGGAAGAGCGGACAAAGATGGAGAAGCGAATATGTGCTGCCGGAAGTGGACAGGTGATGATGACTACATCATGTTGCTTGACTTACGAGACACATACCAGCAGCGTAGGGTCATATCAAAGTCAGACAACTTGCTTGAGTGATCACAGTACTGGTACTCCCTAAAGTACCTGCTACTATGCCCTAACTTGCTTGAGTAGAGTAGTAGTAGAGTAGGACTCTGCTCTACTACTAGCACCGGAGGAGTAGTATGTTCTAATCTAAAATAGTTACAAACTTCAATGCCCGAGCATGGAACGACTACGAACTGTTATCGGTGCTAACTCCAATCCTGCAAGTCATGGATTTGTTTCTTTTTAACTTTATGTATGAATCTGTAGCCAGCGTGCAAGTCATGTACACTGTAATGACAGTGGAACCCACAGAGTACTTAGAATAAAAGATTAAGGATGCAATTAAATTTTTATAGAGGGAGAATCATACACGCAATTAACTCAAATGGTTTGGACGTGACTCTATTATTCTCCAACGGCAACCGGAAAATTTCCTCCCGCGGGCCGGAGTAGGTTTCTCTGTTTGCATGGGGGTTTAACGGAGGGGTTTGATGGAGGCGAGGAGGCGTGTTCAGCCGGGCGTGCAGTGGACGGCGCAGTACTATTCGATTTGACAACTACAACTAGTATATTATAAAAAACAAAGAAGAGTAGTAGAGATAGATATAAGAATAGAGACTAGGGAGGAGCACCATCTACTGCTTCGTGGGCTACTCCTGCGCTCCATTCGGCGGCCGCAACGTCCCCTACAACCACTCCCTCCTGTGCTCCATTCGGCGGGCACTGTTGAAATTTGGGGAGCGCACTTTCGCCACTGCTAGCAGCGACGACTTCACCAACGATGACTTCTTCCCCGACCTCGGCAACCTCTTCCTCAATGACATGGGTGACAACCTCAACGCCAATGGTGCTGCTCCCGTTGCACCGTATGTGTTTCTGTCCTTCCGTTTCGAAATCGTGGTAGAATTCATGTTTCTAGTATGTGTCCTAGATTCGATCTGTTCATCTACTATGCTAGTCCGCATGATTAGTTTAATCTCTGTTATAGCCGTCATGATTTATTTTGTAGTAAATCTTGTAGTAACTTGCTCATATATTCAACTAGCGGAACGTCCCCTACAGCCACTCCCGTTACATGGACGGCTTGGTCGATGCCTCCAAGGAGCCCTTCGTCTACTGCTATGAGTGCCCGGTGCCATTTTGGGGCTCACCGGCGGACATCGTGCATCACCTGACGCAGGCGTGCGGCAATCACTACTGGCCCTTGGCGAAGAACATCAAGTATGAGACGTGCTACCCGTTCACCGTGCCGGAGTCGTTGGAGAATCAGCGCTGCCTGCTAGTCTCGGAGGAGGACGACAACGTCTTCCTCTTGATCGTGGCCACCGGCGAGGCCCGCACAGGCCGCCGCCACTTCTCTGTAGTCTGGCGTGCGGCGCGCCGCTGACATCGACAATCGACACGAGGCCGATGTATGGGTGCGTGCTCACTATTACTACCCCTCGGAGGTACGTGGGCGGCGACACTGGCTACGCCAAGCATACTTGGACTCTGCTGAGCTGGGACTTTCCTGCCGATGTGGACATGGAAAGGGCACGGTGTTATTTGAACCCCAACGATGTGCACGGGGACTCCAAGGAGGTTCACCTAGACATCTGCATTATCAAGTTAAATGTTGATCATTAGTCTTCGCTCAATGTAATCCGCTGTCTAAGCATGTGGAAACTTCCATGCATGATCTTGCTCTATTGGAGTATCGCGCATGAATAAAAGTGTATCCATTTATTGTTTAGTCTATAATCTTCCATGTATGAATTTTTACTACAGGACTGGTGAAAGACTTATGATGAACCATTTCTTACATATCCTCTGCCCCCTCCCAAGTCATCTTGATTTAATCCCTCCGTCTAGGTGTATAAGGGCATGGTTAATACTTAAATAGTATAGCCAAATGTTGACTATAAGAGAGTGCCATGTCATCTGTAGCCAACATGTATAACAATGGATACTCAAAAACTAATTCTTGAAGATCATTTCATGCAAAGCACAATAAGAGTTATTTCTTCACAAGTTTTGGATGCAGGTTGAACAGTTGAACGCTTTTGTTTGCAAAAGATACATTTTTATCTATTTCACCCAGATGTTTGTGAGCTCTAGTGATGAAGTAATATCCGAACAAACCTATCGATACCCGTTACACATGAGATGACCCCCACATCCTTTGTCAAAATAAACAACTCCCTGATCAATGCATTTCACTCTTCCGTGCAACGCACGGGCACCTTACTATATATTAGTACGACCAAAAGTTGTACTAACATTATATGTAGTACGATAAATGATGATGCATGTCACCTAAAATTGTAGGAGTATCATTGAAAACTATGTTCAAATACGAATCCAACGATATTGTTTTTGTTGACATGCACTAAGATTTTGTCAGTTAAATCTGCAGTCAAATTCAATGGGGGATAAACCACGACCGATGTAGTCGTACTAGTGTAGAGGGCGGCGCTACACGGGAGTCTCACCCCGCTCGTGGCGCGGCACTAAAGCCGTCATATCACAAAACCCAACCACTCCTAGTAATAAGTGGCCTGGTAAAATAAACGAACAAGCAACCATCACACCCCTACGTCTTTTTTGCATTTCATCTCTCTGCATTTACTTTCTCCGGTTCATCTCGCACACTCGATCCCTAGCTACTACTCCTAGTATCCCTAGCTACTACTCCTAGGGCCAGTTCTTTTGGCGGCTTCCCCAGCTTTTCCCATAAGACTAGTCACAGTGGAGAGTAACATTAAGGCGCCTCATTCATTTATTTGGGCTTCTAAACTACTACTAGTAGTACCTCCGTCCTAGTTGTTTCCTCACCATTGTAATTTGTGCTAAATTTTGATCAAAGATTTAACTGATAAAATGTTAGTGCATGTGACATGCACTAACATTTCATTAGTTAAATTTATGATCAAAATTTGACACAGATTACAATGGGGACCAATAAACCAGGATGGAGGTAGTAGTTATGGGATTACTAATCTAGAATCCTAAAAGAACTGGCCCCTGGTACTCCTACTAGTAGTAGTACTCAAGTTGGAATTACAATTGCACGGCACAACCTGTTAGGCAAAAAATTCGATACAGGGTGTAGGAAGCGGTTTGGGAATTTGCATGCCTTTCTAACCAGTGATATACTCCGTACAAAGTACAACAGAGAAATAACCACAGAGAAGGAAGCTAAAAGTAAACAATCAAACGAGAAGTTTTGCATTTGTTTTGCATTGAATCGTTTCACAAGCTTGACTAGTGCTGTTTTTCTACGTTTACAAAAGCCGCATCTTAATGTTAAAACATGCATTTACATGTACATAAGTAACAGTAGTACTCCCTTCGTCTAGGTGTATAAGTCTTCCCTCCTTCTTGGTCACGGTGCACAACCAAAGATTACTTATTGACCTAGACGGAGGGAGTAGCACCGTCTGCAAGCATATAGAGAGAGAGACGTGTAGTGCGATAGTATATGGTAAAGTTTGTGCTATATGCACGTACTTACAAAATGCGTATGAATACACAAGGTTTCCAAACTTTCCCTTTCACATACTTAATTAAGGACTCCAAAAATTCCTGAACGTTCGGGATTTATCATTTGCGTCCCAAAACTAATGAGATCGCCTTATGAAACAAAAATTATACCCCTCCTAAAAGCCACGACGCTCGCAGGAGCGCTTGCGGCGCGCCACGAGTGCCCTAGTGCGCGGCCGCTTCCAGATCTTGCCGACACAACGCCTCTTCCTCAGCCTCACAACTCGCGAGGTGCTGATTGGCGCCTTGCCGACGGGCGAGCGCGATCTCACCGGTGTGGTGATCCGGCGCCAACAGGTACTCCTCCTCGCCGGAAATGTGCACCAGGTCCACGTACCGCCAAGCGTAGATGAGACGCTTGGGCCCGACTGCACTCAGGGCGTCGGCAAGGGCGTCCTCCACCACCTTCACGGCCCTCGCACAAGCCTTTTGCCAAAGAGCCAATTGCCTGACTCTCTCAGACGCGACATAGGCGTCCCAGGCAGCTTGTTCCGCGGTGCGCTTCTCTTCCTCGGCCTTCTTCTCCACCTCTATTTTGGCGCGCTCTGCTGGAGGCAAAGCCTCCCACAAGGCGACATCCATTTCTTTCCAAAGCTCCTCAAGGCTGGGGGTGCTCGGCGGGCGGCGCGGCGTTCTCCTCATAGCAGGGAGCCGATGCGTCCTCCGACGCGCGTGCTGGCGAGATTGGGAACACCGACGCGTCCACCTCGACGCGTCGCGGCGAGGAGCGGAACGCCAACGCGTCCTCCTTGACTAGTGGCGGCGAGGAACGGAACGGCGACGCGTCGCATCGCGGCGAGGAACGGAACGCCGATGCGTCCTCCTCGACTAGTGGCGGCGAGGAACGGAACAGCAAAGCGTCGCGTCGTGGCGAGGAGCGGAACACCGACGCGTCCTCCTCGACTAGTGGCGGCGAGGAACAGAACGGCGACACGTTGCGTCGCGGCGAGGAGCGGAACGCCGACGCGTCCTCCTCGACTAGTGGCGGCGAGGAACGGAACGGCGACGCGTGACCGTCTGCGCGGTGCAGCGAGGGGCGCCTAGGGCTTGGGAGGGGCGATGCCATGGTGGTCGACATGAGAGGGAGGGGGAGGAGATAGCGATGAACGTGAACATGAGGGGGAGGAGATAGCGATGTCGTGGGAGGCGCAGTATTTATAGCGAGCAATGGCACACCTACGTAAGATATGGACTGAGCTGCACTGACTTAACTGCAGGTCCAGTTGCGTCACTGACATGTGGGCCAGACCCCTGTTGGGCCCATATGTTAGTGAACCAATGCACCTACAGTTAAGTAACAGCTCCGTGGGCATATTTGTTGGAGTAAATTATGGGGGAAGGGGTGGAAATATTGCTGGTCACAATGGATTGGACGAGCGCGGGGGGAGGAGAGTCATGCATGCAGATTTTTTCCACACGGGGTGGAGTGGTGGGACCGCCGGAGGAAGAAGGAGATTCTGGCAGGCATATTGTTTCCACACATGAGAGAAAAAGATTTGGAGACGAACGGGCTTCCTGCAGGTATGGGGAATGGTGCATAATAAATCTCGTCTTGCATGCTGGGGTAGGTATAGTCTCAAGTCATTAAAAACATACACGCACCACACATGTTCATATTTCAAGGTGCACTAAATTATTGCATGCGATGATTAAGGCTGGCCATAATGGTGGTATCTTAGCTGGTATCATGCACACGGGAATAGCAGACATGCTGATGTGGCAAAGAATTAAAGAAGAGAGGGGGTTAGAGTAACTAGTGTTCATGCATGCATTGGTAAACACATTTTTTCGTGAAATACTACAAAAAACTGTTCCACCGCCTCTATCTTACTAAGAGTAGGTCAAATTTTTGAATCGAGCCCTTTAAACTAGAAGGGAGGTAGTAGTACTCTAATAGCTAACCTTGGCCCTGTTTGGATCCATGTGTTAGAGTTAGTTTGGGTTAGTTTGAACTCAACTAACCCAAAAAAAAATCTAACCCACCCAAGAGGTGCTTTATACTACTCATTATAATCAGTATTGTAGATATTGATATTTTTAGTATAAACGGTTGAGGAGGTAAAAAGGACCAGAGGGAGTATCATGCATGCGGAGTACGCAAAAAAAATTGCTCATTTATAGCCGATCGAAGTCTCAAAGGGCGCGACCGCGCGAGGGAGGCGAAGGTCGTGGGAGGCGTGACGGTTGACGGAATTAATTGAAGTTACACACAAGCCGGCATGGCGTGCGAACAGGCAGAAGCTATACCGCCAGGCCTACGATATGGGTCTAGTAGACATGACATCTAGTGGGTCCCCCATAGTTCTCGAGAACTCTTTAGGGGCTTGTAGCCGTTTATCCATCGGGCAAGCTAGCAACCCCACGCCGTTCGCACGCCCTACTCATCCCCGTCTTCTACTAGTACAGTACCTTACAACAGTTCGCTCACAGTCGTCCCATCCTTCCACATTACAGCAGTTCCACTAATCCTAACCCTCCTCCCAAATCCATGGAGTCCCAAATCTCCATGATCGGCGGTGAGTACAACGTTAGAACCATCACCGGCGATGAGTTCGACGTCATCTACACCCGTTCTTCCGCAAAGGTCAAAGAATGCCTTGCTAGCTTCAAGCGCATGTTCGAAAACTCAAATCATGAGTGGGTCGCTGGGCTAGATGTTGAGTACACCACAGTCCTGGGAAGCGAGAAGAAACTAAAGGAGGCAGAGAAGAAGAAGCCCGCCATGATCCAGGTTTGCGTGCATGACTTATGCTTGGTCTACCACATATGCCATGCCGACGTTGAGTGCAAGGAATTTAAGAAGTTCCTCAAGGGCGGCCGAGTCAAATTCGTTACTGTAGACTTTAGGAACGACAAGGAAATCCTGGGTCGGATAGGCCTCGTTGTAGGTGACCCCTTCAACCTCCAGAAGGAAGGGCTGGTGTCCTCCTCTCAGCCTTCAATGCTGACCCTGGCAGCAGCCATGATTGATCGTTCGTACGCTAAACTGAAGAAACCTCATCACGAGTTTCATCATGCATGGGAGTCAAAGACATTAGATGAAGATCACATCCTGTACGCAGCAATGGATGCCTACCTTTGTTTAAATATCTACAAGGGTTGGATGAAGAAGCAGAGCCCAGTGTCTGGTTCAAGCAAAGAAGCGTCGGCGAAGAGGAAGAGGGACGAGGACGAAGTCGAGGACATGGACTCGGACTCCGAGTAGGTGGCAGTGCCGTCGCTCATGCTGGTTCTACTGCAGTGTCAAGCGGACTAGTTGCTTAGTTTATTTTCAAGGGTGTGTTGTGCTGAGGCCCCAGCAGAACTATGTTTATGTTCTTTCTCGTTATTTGAACTCTTTAGTACGTACAGTAGTACTAGTACTATGTCTTACTACTGTTCTTATTGCAGTTGGTACTACTGCTCATATCTTCGTGTTCCTACTGTAGTTAATACGTTCGTACAAGTAGTATAATTTGGGTCAGTCGATTTGTGAAACAAGTTCGATGGAGTGAAGGAAGAAGACGGCAGGGTCCCATGATCTATCTTATGAGTGTTGGGTGTAGAATGCAGTTCGCCAGAAAAAATGGATCGTGCCCGGGGTTAAACGGATGGCGGGGGTGGGGGAGCATGGCGGTCGCAGGTGGTTCACGGGAGGGCACGGCGGCAGCGGCAGGCGGTTAGGCGTGTGATGTCTACTACACAACCTTCTTCTTGTAGACGTTGTTGGGCCTTCAAGTGCAGAGCTTTGTAGGACAGTAGCAAATTTCCCTCAAGTGGATGACCTAAGGTTTATCAATCCGTAGGAGGCGTAGGATGAAGATGGTCTCTCTCAAGCAACCCTGCAACCAAATAACAAAGAGTCTCTTGTGTACCCAACACACCCAATACAATGGTAAATTGTATAGGTGCACTAGTTCGGCGAAGAGATGGTGATACAAGTGCAATATGGATGGTAGATATAGGTTTCTGTAATCTGAAATAATAAAAACAGCAAGGTAACTAATGGTAAAAGTGAGCGTAAACGGTATTGCAATGCTAGGAAACAAGGCCTAGGGTTCATACTTTCACTAGTGCAAGTTCTCTCAACAATAATAACATAGATAGATCATATAACAATCCCTCAACATGCAACAAAGAGTCACTCCAAAGAAACTAATAGCGGAGAACAAACGTAGAGATTATGGTAGGGTACGAAACCACCTCAAAGTTATACTTTCCAATCAATCTGTTGGGCTATTCCTATAAGTGTCACAAACAGCCCTAGAGTTCGTACTAGAATAACACCTTAAGATACAAATCAACCAAAACCCTAATGTCACCTAGATACTCCAAAGTCACCTCAAGTATCCGTGGGTATGATTATACGATATGCATCACACAATCTCAATTCATCTATTCAAACCAACACATAGAACCTCAAAGAGTGCCCCAAAGTTTCTACCGGAGAATCACGACGAAAATGTGTGCCAACCCCTATGCATAGGTTCATGGGCGGAACCCGCAAGTTGATCACCAAAACATACATCAAGTAAATCTCGTGATATCCCATTGTCACCACAGATACGCACGGCAATACATACATCAAGTGATCTCAAATCTTTAAAGACTCAATCCGATAAGATAACTTCAAAGGGGAAACTCGATTCATCACAAGAGAGTAGAGGGGGAGAAACATCATAAGATCCAACTACAATAGCAAAGCTCGGGATACATCAAGATCGTGCCATAGAGGGAACACGAGAGAGAACACGAGAGAGAGATATCGAACACATAGCTACTGGTACATACCCTCAGCCCCGAGGGTGAACTACTCCCTCCTCCTCATGGAGAGCGCCGGGATGATGAAGATGGCCACCGGTGATGTGTTCCCACTCCGGCAGGTGCCGAACGGGCTCCTGAGAGGTTTTGGTGGCTCTGAGATGCTTTTGGCGGAACTCCCGATCTATCTTCTGTTCTGGAAGTTTTACGATACATAGGTATATATGGGTGCAGGGGGTACGTCGGTGGAGTTTCAGGGGCCCCACGAGGCAGGGGGCGCACCCCCCACCCTCGTGGCCAGCTCCCGTATCTTCTAACGTAGAGCCCAAGCCTATCCGGTGGCTTTCCTTCCAAAAATAACTTCTGCAGTTGATTTCGTTCCGTTTTGACTCCGTTTGATATTCCTTTTCTTCGAAACACTGAAATAGGCATAAAACAACAAAACTGGGCTGGGCCTCCGGTTAATAGGTTAGTCCCAAAAATAATATAAAAGTGGATAATAAAGCCCAATATTGCCTAAAACAGTAGATAAAGTAGCATGGAGCAATCAAAAATTATAGATACGTTGGAGACGTATCAAACATCCCCAAGCTTAATTCCTGCTCGTCCTCGAGTAGGTAAATGATAAAAAAGATAATTTTTGATGTGGAGTGCTACTTGGCATAATTTCAATGTAAATCTTCTTAATTGTGGTATGAATATTCAGATCCATAAGATTCAAGGCAAAAGTTCATATTGACATAAAAATAATAACACTTCAAGCATACTAATCAAAGTAATCATGTCTTCTCAAAAGAGCATGGCAAAAGAAAGTTCATCCCTACAAAATCATATAGTTAGGCTATGCTTCATTTTCGTCACACAAAGATGTTCCCAACTTCTATACCCCCGATGACAAGCCAAGCAATTGTTTCATACTTAAATAATCTCAAACTTTTTCAGCCTTCACGCAATACATGAGCGTGAGCCATGGATATAGCACTATGGGTGGAATAGAATATGATGATGGGGATTGTGTGGAGAAGACAAAAAAGGAGAAAGTCTCACATTGACGAGGATAATCAACGGGCTATGGATAAGCCCATCAATTGATGTCAACATGAGGAGTAGGGATTGTCATGCAAAGGATGCACTAGAGCTATGAATGCTCAACAAAAGAAAACTAGTGGGTGTGCATCCAACTTGCTTGCTCATGAAGACCTAGGGCATTTGAGGAAGCCCATCGTAGGAATATACAAGCCAAGTTCTATAATGAAAAATTCCCACTAGTATGAAAAATACAACTTATGAGACTCACTATATGAAAAACATGGTGCTACTCTGAAGCACAATATATGGGACTCATTACATGAAGAACAAGGTGCTACTTTGAAGCACAAGTGTGGAAAAAGAGATAGTAACATTGCCCTTTTTTTTCTTTTTTTGGGCCTTTCTTTTTTTTGGCCTTTCTTTTTTTTCTTTTTTTTTGATTGGGCAATGCTCTAATAATGATGATCATCATCACACTTCTATTGATTACAACATAAGGATTACAACTCGAAACTAGAACAAGATATGACTCTATATGAATGCCTCCGGCGGTGTACCGGGATGGTGCAATGAATCAAGAGTGACATGTATGAAAAATAATGCATGGTGGCTTTGCCACAAATACGATGTCAACTACATGATCATGCTAAGCAATATGAAAATGATGGATGTGTCATGACAAACGGAATGGTGGAAAGTTGCATGGCAATATATCTCGGAATGGATATGGAAATGCCATAATAGGTAGGTATGGTGGCTGTTTTGAGGAAGATATAAGGAGGTTTATGTGTGAAAGAGCATATCATATCACGGGGTTGGACGCACCGGCGAAGTTTGCACCAACTCTCAAGGTGAGAAAGGGCAATGCACCGTACCGAAGAGGCTAGCAAGGGCGGAAAGGTAAAAGTGCGTATAATCCATGGACTCAACATTAGTCAAAAGAACTCATATACTTATTGAAAAAATTTAGAAGTCATCAAAAATCAAGCACTACGCGCATGCTCCTAGGGGGATAGATTGGTAGGAAAAGACCATCACTCGTCCCCGACCGCCACTCATAAGGATGCACAAGCCAGGTACACTTCATGTTTCAAACTTGTTACACAACTTTAACCATACGTGCATGCTACGGGACTTTCTAACTTAAACACAAGCATTCTTTAAATTCATAATCACCCAACTAGCATGACTTTAATATCACTACCTCCATATCTCAAAACAATTATCAAGTATCAAACATTTCTTAGTATTCAACACACTCATAAGAATTCTTACAAATCTTGTATGCTTAGCATATTAGGATTATTTAAGTAAATTACCATGCTATTTAAGACTCTCAAAATAATCTAAGTGAATCATGAGAGTTCATCTATTTCTTCAAAATAAAACTACCACCATGCTCTAAAAGATATAAGTGATGAACTAGAGCAAATGACAAACTACTCTGAAAGATATAAGTGAAGATCAATGAGTAGTCGAATAATTATGCAACTATGTGAAGACTCTCCCATTTAATAATTTCAGATCTTGGTATTGTATCCAAACAGCAAGCAAAACAAAATAAAATGACATTGCAAGGATAGCACAACTCATGTGAAGAAGCAAAAACTTAGGCTCAACCGATATTAACCGATATATAGTTGTTGAAGAAAAAAGGTGGGATGCCAACGGGGGCATCCCCAAGCTTAGATGCTTGAGACTTATTGAAATAATATCTTGGGGTGCCTTGGGCATCCCCAAGCTTGAGCTTTTGTGTCTCCTTAATTCCTCTCATATCATGGTTTCTCTTTTTATCAAAAGCTTCATTCACAACAAACTCAACAAGAACTCGTGAGATAGGTTAGTATAAACCAATGCAAAACCTTATCATTTTCTACTGTAACAAATCACTAAGATTATTATTCAACATTGCATACTAAATGCCTCTGCATATTTAAACCTCCTATCCTTAAATAGAATCATTAAACAAGCAAACATATGCAAGCAATGCAAACATAACAGCAATCTGCCAAAACAGTACAGTCTGTAAAGAATGCAAGAGTGTCAATACTTCCCTAACTCCAAAAATTATGAACTAAAATTCCCACTGTAGTAAATTTATCAGATCTCGTTATGCAAAAATATTCAACATTATACCACTCTCTGACTTTTCTAGGGAATTTTTGCAACAGCGGTAAACTTTCTATTTTCAAACAGCAACATGTATACTAGCAAAATAAGCATGGCAAAGGCTATCCTTGAATTTTTTTATTGAAACTAAAGATGCAAAACATTATTCTAACTAACAGAAAGCAAAGCTAAAGAAAATAAAATGACGCTCCAAGCAAAACACATATCATGTGGTGAATAAAAATATAGCTCCAAGTAAAGTTACCGGTGAACGAAGACGAAAGAGGGGATGCCTTCCGGGGCATCCCCAAGCTTAGGCTCTTGGTTGTCCTTGAATATTACCTTGGGGTGCCCTGGGCATCCCCAAGCTTAGGCTTTTGCCACTCCTTATTCCATAGTCCATCGAATCTTTACCCAAAACTTGAAAACTTCACAACACAAAACTCAATAGAAATCTCGTGAGGTCCGTTAGAAAAAGAAAACAAAAGACCACTTCAATGTACTGTAATGAACTCATTATTTATTTATATTGGTGTCAAACCTACTGTATTCCAACTTCTCTATGATTTATAAACTATTTTACTAGCCATAGAGTCATCAAAATAAGCAAACAACACAGTGAAAACAGAATCTGTCAAAAACAGAACAGTCTGTAGTAATCTGTAACTAAAGCAAACTTCTGGCACTCCAAAAATTCTAAAATAAATTGGTGGACCTGAGGAATTTGTCTAGTAATCATATGCAAAAAGAATCAACTAAATATCACTCTCCAGTAAAAAGCTTTAGCTAATCTCGTGAGCGCTAAAGTTTCTGTTTTTTACAGCATGATCATAAAGACTTCACCCAAGTCTTCCCAAAGGTTTTACTTGGCACAAACACTAATTAAAACACAAAACCACATCTAAACAGAAGCTAGATGGATTATTTATTCATAAACATAACCAAAAAGCAAGAAACTAAAATAAAATTGGGTTTCCTCCCAACAAGCGCTAACGTTTAATGCCCCTAGCTAGGCATGATGATTTCAATGATGCTCACATAAGAGATAAGAATTGAAACATAAAGAGAGCATCCTGAAGAATATGACTAGCACATTTAAGTCTAACCCACTTCCTATGCATAGGGATTTTGTGAGAAAACAACTTATGGGAACAAGAATCAACTTGCATAGGAAGGTAAAACAAGCATAACTTCAAACTTTAAGCACATAGAGAGGAAACTTGATATTATTGCAATTTCTACAAGCATATATTCCTCCCTCATAATAATTTTCAGTAGCATCATGAATTAATTCAACAATATAACCAGCACCTAAAGCATTCTTTTCATGATCTACAAGCATAGAAAATTTACTACTCTCCTCATAAGCAAAATTCTTCTCATCAATAGTAGTGGGAGCAAACTCAACAAAATAACTATCATGTGATTGAAAATTAAGATCAAGATGACAAGTTTCATGGTTATCATTATTATTTAAAGCATAGGTGTCATCACAATAATCATCATAGATAGGAGGCATGCTTTCATCATAGTAAATTTGCTCATCAAAGCTTGGGGGACAAAAAATATCATCTTCATCAAACATAGCTTCCCCAAGCTTGTGGCTTTGCATATCATTAGCATCATGGATATTCAAAGAATTCGTACTAACAACATTGCAATCATGCTCATCATTCAAAGATTTAGTGCCAAATATTTTAATGCATTCTTCTTCTAACACTTTGGCACAATTTTCCTTTCCATCATACTCACGAAAGATATTAAAAAGATGAAGTGTATGAGACAAACTCAATTCAATTTTTTTGTAATTTTCTTTTATAGACTAACTAGTGCTAAAACAAGAAACAAAGAGATTCGATTGCAAGATCTAAAGATATACCTTCACTTACCTAGCCTCCCCGGCAATGGCGCCAGAAAAGAGCTTGATGTCTACTACACAACCTTCTTCTTGTAGACGTTGTTGGGCCTCCAAGTGCAGAGGTTTGTAGGACAGTAGCAAATTTCCCTCAAGTCGATGACCTAAGGTTTATCAATCCGTGGGAGGAGTAGGATGAAGATGGTCTCTCTCAAGCAACCCTGCAACTAAATAACAAAGAGTCTCTTGTGTCCCCAACACACCCAATACAATGACAAATTGTATAGGTGCACTAGTTCGGCGAAGAGATGGTGATACAAGTGCAATATGGATGGTATATATAGGTTTTTGTAATCTGAAATAATAAAAACAGCAAGGTAACTAATGGTAAAAGTGTGCGTAAACGGTATTGCAATGCTAGGAAACAAGGCCTAGGGTTCATACTTTCACTAGTGCAAGTTCTCTCAACAATAATAACATAATTGGATCATATAATTATCCCTCAACATGCAACAAAGAGTCACTCCAAAGTCACTAATAGCGGAGAACAAACGAAGAGATTATGGTAGGGTACGAAACCACCTCAAAGTTATACTTTCCAATCAATCCGTTGGGCTATTCCTATAAGTGTCACAAACAGCCCTAGAGTTCATACTAGAATAACACCTTAAGACACAAATCAACTAAAACCCTAATGTCACCTAGATACTCCAATGTCACCTCAAGTATCCGTGGGTATGATTATACGATATGCATCACACAATCTCAATTCATCTATTCAAACCAACACATAGAACCTCAAAGAGTGCCCCAAAGTTTCTACCGAAGAATCACGACGAAAACGTGTGCCAACCCCTATGCATAGGTTCATGGGCGGAACCCGCAAGTTGATCACCAAAACATACATCAAGTTAATCACGTGATATCTCATTGTCAGCACAGATACGCACGGCAAGACATACATCAAGTGTTCTCAAATCTTTAAAGACTCAATCCGATAAGATAACTTCAAAGGGGAAACTCAATTCATCACAAGAGAGTAGAGGGGGAGAAACATCATAAGATCCAACTACAATAGCAAAGCTCGGGATACATCAAGATCGTGCCATAGAGGGAACACAAGAGAGAACACAAGAGAGAGAGAGAGAGAGAGAGAGAGAGAGAGAGAGAGAGAGAGAGAGAGATCAAACACATAGCTACTGGTACATACCCTCAGCCCGAGGGTGAACTACTCCCTCCTCGTCATGGAGAGCGCGGGATGATGAAGATGGCCACGGTGATGGGTTCCCCCTCCGGCGGTGCAAACGAGCTCGAGAGGTTTTGGTGGCTCTGAGAGGCTTGCGGCGGCGGAACTCCCGATCTATCTTATGTTCGGAAGTTTTACGACACGAGGTATATATGGGTGCGAAGTGCGTCGGTGGAGCTTGGGGCCCCACGAGGCAGGGGCGCGCCCCACCCTCGTGGCCAGCTCCGTATCTTCCGACGTAGAGCCCAAGCCTATCCGGTGGCTTTCCTTCCAAAAATAACTTCTCCAGTTGATTTCGTTCCGTTTTGACTCCGTTTGATATTCCTTTTCTTCGAAACACTGAAATAGGCATAAAACAGCAAATCTGGGTTGGGCCTCTGGTTAATAGGTTAGTCCCATAATAATATAAAAGTGGATAATAAAGCCCAATATTGCCTAAAATAGTAGATAAAAGTAGCATGGAGCAATCAAAAATTATAGATACGTTGGAGACGTATCAGCGTGTGGCGGGCTGAGAAGATGAACCGTGCATCTATTTCGGAGGTTGAAGAAGCCCTTCTAGCCATCCATGTTGCATCAAATGGCTCACAAGAGTCGACTGACCCAAATTGCTCCTTCAGATTGCAGGATCCACGTGGCATTCAAGGTCTCGAAGGTAGATTCCGCGTCCGCACCCGGTTTGCGGGCTCGACGTGCGCGCGACCGGCTTCCGCCGTGACAGCCACCATGTGCGCCTCCTCCGCACGGGCGGAGACGACAATGGCACGCTAGTTCCTCCTCGCCGACGTGCTGGAGCACGCGCTCGTCCTCCTTTTCATACGCTGCGTGCATAGACGCGGCTGCACCAGCTGCTCGCGTGCTTGGCAGCACGGTGGCATCGCGAGGAGGGACTGCAGACGACGTGAGCGGGCAAGCCTTCGGCTTGGCGGCGACACGGCGGTGATGGCCGAGAAATTGTTGGCCGGAGCAGGCGGGCGCCGGCATGCGCAACAGCGGTGGCGGCATATTGATGAGTGTGCGTATGGGAGCTTAGTTTAGTTTTATATAGGGTTGGTCAAACTTAAAAGAAAACCATACTAGTACACGTAAACATTAGACTTAGGCAGCGCTTTTATTAGTTACCACAGCCACGATACGAAATCCTGTGCAAGCGCGTGAACCATGGCCGCGCGGTCGATTGAACGGTGCATCACCGTGTCACGCTCGAAGGACATCCACTGAACCTTTTTGTGTGTGTGAAAACAATCCCCGAATATTACTCAACTTTTTTTCCGTGAAAAGTTCTTGACGCTACAATATTTCCATATATTTGAATTTAGCTCCAGTTCGTGTTTATTTGGATTTGGACATTTTAGGTGCACCCTAATTTTTTTTAATACTGATTTTGGGGTTGTTTGGTTCCCAGCCACCGTTTGCCAAGCCAAAATTTGGCAGGCACAGTTTAGTTGGCATGTGTTTGGGTTTTGCCACACTTTGCCTTGCCACACTTTATTGCCCCTATGGCCCACTTGTCATAGAGACAATGTTGCCACACTTTCCTAAGGTTAGTTCTTCAAAATGAGAGCCACAAGTCGGCAAGCCTAAGGGAATCTTGCCACACTTTGTGAGTGTATGTCATGCGGGGCCCTAGTGTGGCAAAAAGTATATTTCCTAAGGTAAGGATTGAACCAAACACCCTCCTAAATTGGTCAAAGTTGCCTAACCTTAGGTGTGGCAAGATGTGGCAACCATAGTCACAAACCAAACATCCCCTTAGTCTCAAACCAAACAGCACCTATGTGTGTGACTGAGAGAGAACGTGTGTATGTGTCCTTATGTGTGTTGTGGTGGAAGGGCAATGTGGAGACGGTGTGCGTGTGATAGAGACATAGAGAGGTGTGAATGTGCAAATAATCATGCATGAGTGAGACATAGACAGATGTCGATAAGTTGTGTATACATGAGTGAACAGTCTTATATTTTACTTGTGTGTGTGTATGTGTGTGTGTGTGTGTGAGAGAGAGGATCATCTGTAACACAACAACCATCTCTCTCGATTCGTTCGTCCCTCGCACGATCGCATGTAACACATGCATCAACACGCACATTTTGACACCCTCACCCGACCCCTGCCCACCTCAAGGCCCGCACATCGCTCCCTATCTTGCCCGTAGAATCTCTTCGTGAATACCTTGTTTAGCAACTAGCTTTCCGTCACATACACACACATTTCTCTCCTTAGGTTTGTTTACTCTCAATATCTGACACACACACACACACACACACACACACACACACACACACACACACACACACACACACACACACACAGACACACAGAAAGCACACATCACACACACACCCCCTCTCCCGAGCACACAATTCATCGCCATCCTAGGTTATATGGCCACCACTCTCGCTTGTGCTTCTTCGGACCCCAGCATCCACAACACCTCAATCTTCAAAGAGGGCATCGAGGAGATCGAAGAAGGCGACCACACTATGCTAGAGAATGCGGGGCCATTTGGAAGCAGGATGATGTGACGACGGCTGACTGACTCCTGCCCCCACCCTCTCTCTCTTGCACAAAATTACTAATCCCTCTCTCTCTCCCCCGCACAAATTTATTAGTCACTCAACCCACGAGATCCTTCCCCTCTCGTCCATGTTTCTCCAGCTCTCTCATCAAACCTGTTGTCTCTTCTCCTTCCACGTGTACAGAATCCGGATGCACACGCATCTCATGTATATTACATGTCTCTATCTTTCTAACAGACCTAACTTCTTCCTCTCTCTTTCTCTCTCTATCTCCCTCTTTCTGTTTTGTTAGGTTTGTCTCCTACTCTCTCGTCCACATACATACAATCTTTCCTGCCCTATCTGCTCCATCTTTGCAAGCTCTCTCTACACGTTTCATTCACACATTGGGATATGTTCAAAATGTTGCTTTTATAATGGCTGATGTAGAGTTATTGTTGGTTTTGTTGCATCCTACAAACTAATAACTATGAAATGCATTTTGATTGTCATTTGACTGGGATTATGTGAGTTTGAGCATGTTGTGAAGTACTATAGACCTCGTATACATCTTGGAATTCGACAATGATTGTAACTATTGAATTGTATAGACCATTACATTCGAAGTCAGTAGCCTAATATATTTATTTCACAATTTCAACAAATGATTAATTCACTACATACTAAGAAAAAATTATGTACACCCTCCGTTTTTATTTAAGTCTGCGTATTAGCATTGGTCAAAGTCAAGTTTTGTAAACTCTCAGAAAGTTTATAATAAAAAATATTAACATATACAATAACAAATAAATACCATTAGATTCATTATTGAATGGACTTTCAAATCATACATATCTGTTATGGTAAATGTTTATATTTTTCTATAAACTTGGTCAAACTTTAGATTGACTTCGGTCAAACCTAATATGCAGAGTTTACTTGTACTACTCGCTAGTTGCTTAGCGAATCACCCAACCGCCACACGGGAGTTCGGTGTCAAAAAATTTGAGGTCGTGGGAAAATCTCCCGACCCTGATTCGAGCTGTGGGAAGTTACCATCATAGCCTTCGGAACAGGCCTACGGATGACGGTTGGTAGGGGGCTGTTTTCGTAACTTCAGGTTCACCCTACCCAGCCAACCCCACCCCGGCACCCAGAGTAGTACACCTGAATACTCCCCATTTTCTATCCCCACCACAAAATAGACTTCTCCACGGCACCACAGCCTTTGTGCTCCTCCCCTTCTACATCGGCGCACTAGTCCACCCAGCGCATCTACCTCATCAACGACCTCGTACGCCGCACTGGAGTCGGTCCACCATCGTCGTCGTACACGGAGCCTCTTCCCCGGCACCGTCTTCCACGGTCTCGGATCTGCTTCCCGGAAGCCGACACCAAGCACAGAAGCACCACCGTTGTGGACAATGAACTAACTCCCGTTGCCGACCATGACTCGCAGAGGCCGACGCGACCATCGTTCTCCTCCTCGATTGGTAATGTGTGTATTGAATCACTTACCAGTACATGTGCAGTTCCGATTTTGTTCATACCTACCCTTCAAATTTCCTAGGTGCTATTGTTCCCGTAGAAGTAATTGGTTATAGCCTCCATTGTCCAACATAATACAAGCTTGTAATTGTGCGTCGCTCCTGTATCGCGTTGTGCTTGGGTAGGTATTTCATCTGCAACCAGTAGTGTGGCAAATGATGGATAGTTTTTTAGAACTAGCAAGATGCCCAAGTGTTGCACGCATCAAGATGCATTTGTATGAGTAGTTTATCTTGTGGGAGAAAAGGATGAACAATGGAATGCCTTATTTGCAAATGCGGAGAGCGGTGTGGGTATCTTTTTGCAAAATTGCCACAGTTTCCTTCCTATCCATCGGATATAAATCGGATGGCCTATATTGCAGGATGGCAGGAACACCATCATCACCAACTCTTTTTTTATAAGAGTAGGGAAAAAGTACAGAAAAAATAGAGAGTAAAGAAGTAGAGGTAAATATTAAATATAAAATAAATATAACAGTAGAGAAGAGAGTAGAGATAGCAGAGACGCCGGGAAAGGATTGCGCGCGCGGGGGGAAAAGCGGCCGGGTGTGCGCTAGTTTTGGCGCGTGGCGTCTGGCGCGCTTTATAAATCCAACGCCCTCCCACCGCTCTGTGCCTTGCCACCGCTCTCTCCCCGCTCTGTGCCTCCCCACCGCTTTCTCCCCGCTCTTTCTCGCCTCACCGCCGCCGCGTCACCATGACGTCGCGTCGCCGGGAAACTTGGGGATACCGCGGCGTCCGCGCGCGCCCCTCCGGCGGCTTCTCCGCTGAGATCTGGCTCCACGGGATGCGCCTTGGCCTCGGCAATTTTGACACTGCCAACGAGGCCGCCCGCGCGTATGACGCGGCGGCGAGGCACCTCCGGTTGCCTCATAGAACATTGAACTTCCCCAACGTGCCGATGCGGGAGCGGGCACAGGAGCTCGCGTCTCTGCCGCGGCTTATCGCCAACGAGGATCGTCGCGACAACCGGAGGCGGGAGCACCGTATCGGCATCGGCGAGATGGACAAGGAAGCCATGGCACTCTGGCGCCAACGCTTCCCGCATGACATCATCAACGAACGCGAGTTCTACGAGCAAAGGAGGGCGGAGAGTGATAAGAGGAGGGCAGTGCGAGCCGCCTATCGCGAGGACAAGCGTAGGCGAAAAGCGGACGCTGAATTCAACATGAGGCTAGGAGCAGCGTCACCCTGGGAATCCGACGACGATCGGTATCTTCACGCCTACAGTCAGGCATCGGAGGAGGACATCACCGAGGAGGAGTCGGACGACGAGGAGTAGTTGAATAATCTATTTTTTATCTATCTATGCTGAGAACTATCCTCTACTCTCTATCTCTACTTCTCAATCTCAGCCTTTATGGCGCTTTTTAAAGCGCCACGCGTTCTTGATTCTGTTGGAGATGCTCTAACATGGCGCATTTAGTGCTTTAATGTTGCCCACAAGATGCGTGAGTATTACTAGTAGTATATTTTTCTTGCCATGTTGAGATTTTAAAACCACGAGTGCAAACATGCAGAGGAGCAATGAAGACCAAACACGGAATATTGGGGACATCTTCAAGGAGCGTGGCAAGTTAAAGAGGAGCTGCACAGAACTTGTAAAACGTGCTTTGGTAAGTAACACCCTTTCAATTACTTTCGTTTAGCCTCGTGTTCTTCGATGTGTATATGTTGTAGTTTTTGTTTCTCTTAAGCCGCGTGTTCTTCAATGTGTTATAAGAAGAGTCTTAATCGTCCTAATGCTTTCGTTTTTAGCTTGATGTAGGAAGTGGGTGTTCTCACCTTGTAGTCTGTTTTTATTTTTTTTTCCTTCTAAATTCACTTCTCCCGATTCATTTATCGGCTTCTACTAAATGGATCTGGGTTGCTCGAGTAATTATCTAAAAAAAGTAACTTCATGTCGGGATGCAGTTCTGTGAGGAGGGAAGTATGGTCAACCTCGAGATCATGTTTCGAGAATGAGGCTGGATTACACACAAGGTGTCAGTTCCTATTGATCTTGGATTAGACATAAGGTGCAAATTCGAGATGATGCTGGATTACACACAAGCCGAGGTGGAGTAAATCACTGTTCGTGTCCTCGTGGCTCTAGTGAAGGCTGAAAGAAAGCGTGCAGCAGCCCTTGAGAATGTAGTTGAGTTCCTGAAGAAGCTAAAAGAGCAATCAGATGCTCTCTTCACCCATGCCAAAGAAGAGATGGAAGAAGCCAGAAATAAGCTATTAGAGGCAGAGCAGGCTAGGCGTCTCCTGCTGTCTAAAACTGTTGTCCATAAAAAAATTCCTTCATAGTAGCTAGGTTCAAATGTTTATCCAGTCAGCATGCCTGTTGTGATGTCCGTGCATCTATTGATGTGGCACAAAATATTTTTTTTTTCGGGTCATGTAATAACAACAATTACTTTCCAAACAATAACAGACGAAGCATTGGACATGGTATAGTTCACGCGCAAGCCCGACATTCCAAGTTCAACTTCCACATCAAACTCATGTTCATAGATATCTCCACATTCATACATAATGTCCGCAACCATGATTCACTTCAAAGCCAAAAAAAATTGAGGAGAGTTATGAATAAAGAAAAAACTCTAGTTCCTACTACCAGTGCGAGCAGAACAAGTCAAGACCATGCGTAATTAATTATATTTTGGTCACTTTTTCTGTTCTAAAATGCCGACCGCTCATGGAAGGGCGTGGTGCCGACGCGCTGATTCAATGAAGGCAAAGGCGGGCAGTCTGAAGCCGGTTGCATGCGGCGAGGCGTGTTCAGCCGGCCTGCGTGAGTGGGGCCCTCTTGGCCAGCGTGCCGGTTCAATGCCTGCGCTATGAGAGGTCGCGTCTGTGTCAGAGCAATCACTCCCTCTAGTCCTTTTTTTTGTTTGTGTATAACAAAATCTCATTTTCCATTCACATTTTACAAGTAAAATTCGTGGACAAACTTTGACCCAAAAAACAATGGGGATTAGTAAACCAGAACGGAGGTAGTAGTTTTTTTAATCAAAGAAGGGTTTCCCCCTTCCGATTTTCATTACTGAAAACCAACATCTAAATCTAAACATAGTATTTGCCCTAGAACTACCAGGTTCAACATCTCGCAACATAAACCCATACAACCATACGCCAAGGAGGTACGTAGTAGGTAGTACTATGAATTCCATTTTCGCTCCATACCAATCATTCTAAAAACTACTTAGTACTTATAACGCGCCATTGAAAATCGGAATTCTTAACCCTGCTAAAAAATGATATTTTAAACGTGGCTACTCGATCTGTGGCAACTGGCGAGCCACCGCCTCCAAGTCGTTCACCTGTGGTCCCGACCATCAACTCCTACGGATCAAATTATCACGCGAGCTGACTATTCCTACAAAGGTGTGCTCCACCACGTACCTGGTACCCACAAATGCAGCAATCGTGTGCCTAGGGTTTTAGGGTTTATTTGTTAACAATGCCTTTATGTAACACTCATGTGTGCGAGACAGCGAGAGACCGACTGCGTGCATGCGCCTCTTCTCTTCGTATATGTACTCCACCGTTTGTCTGGTGTCCACAAAATTATAATAACTACTAGCAATGTGCCAATGCGTTGCCACACGATCTGAGTAGATTAATACATATTCACCGATTTGATAGAAAAAAGTCTAGTTTTGAAATACGTATATCACTAAAAAATGTTATGTTTCACTCAAAATATATTCCTTTGGCGGTTTTGATGAGATAAGGGAGGAATGTTGTTGGTTTCAAGATTCGAGAAGTGGTGTATGTCTAATTTCTACTCTTACTAGCAAGATGCCCGTGCGTTGCACGAAACATCAAGATCTTGTGGGAGAACAGGATGAACAAGGGAAGGCCTTATCTGCAAATGTGGAGAGGAGTGCGGGTAAATTGCCATAGTTTCATTCCTATTTGTCAGATATAAATCGGACGGCCTATATTGCAGGATGCCAGGCCCACCATCATCACCAACTCTGTTTTTTATCCCTACTCTTATAAAAAAGCATAGTCGGTGATGATTGTGTGCCTGCCATCCTGCAATATAGGTCGTGCGATCTATATCTGACGGATAGGAAGGAAACTATGGCAATTTTGCAAAAAGATACCCACACCCCTCTCCACACTTGCAAATAAGGTCTTCCCTTGTTCATCCTTTTCTCCCACAAGATAAACTACTCATACAAATGCATCTTCATGTTCCGTGCAACGCATGGGCATCTTGCTAGTTGTTGCAAAAAGCCCATGTGTGTGTGTGAGAGAGAGAGGGAGAGAGGAGGAGGACGGAGTGCATGTGTGACAAAGACACAAAGAGTGTGTGTGCGAGAGGTATCAGCTTAAAATGAGGCGATAGTGTGTGTGTGTGCACGATCGAGAGGGCGTGGCTCAAGAAGGGAAGAAAAATCTACATAGATACAAGGAGCGGGAGAGAGACATGTATGCGATAGTGGAAGCACGAGTGTGCGGGTGTATAAACCTATCTAGAGGCTAGTCGATAAATGTTTGTGAGAGAAATCGAGAGGCAGAGTGAAGCGAGAGTTTTGTGAGAGAGAGAGAGAGGCGGTAGTCGGGAAGGGGAGTGGAAGCAGGAGTGTGTGTGTGTGTGTGTGTGAGAGAGAGAGAGAGAGAGGGGGAGTTTGTCGATCGGTAAACAAATGAATAATGTCATGCAGGATGGAGATTTAAAAGGAGACCGCAACAAATGTTGTGTCTCTGAGAGAGAGAGAGAGAGAGAGAGAGAGTAATTTTAGTGGTGCGATTCATATCTAGAGACATATAGGGTGTGTGAGAGAATCCCATAGAGAGAAACACAAAGTGAAAGGCAGTGGAGACTGTGTGTGGCGGTGAAAAGAAAGCTTAGGTACCTAGTGATACGAGAGAACGGTAGAGACGTGAGAGATAATAAAAACCGTGGAATGTATAATGATAGGGAGAGTGTGACACTTCTCAAGGGAGACGTCTAGAGACCATGTTCGCGAGGATAGGAGAAACATGAAGTGAGCATGCGGGTGAGCTGGAGAAAAGAGAGTGATAGCTACATGAAGGAGCATGCATGCGAGAGAGATGGGCGTGAAAGGAGTGAGCATAAAAGGGATTCAAATATTTGAATTTGAGATGATGATACATGTAATCCATACTCAAACCAAAATTGATCTATCAAATATGCATACTCATATGAATTCACGCGCATCTATGTTATTTGATATGTAGATATTACTGATCCATACATTTTAGTAGAACATAATTTGCTTTAATTTTTTGAATTCAACCTTATGATTTTGAGATCATTGTATTTGTAAAGCATATTATACATATAAAGGAGCAGAATTCTTTCTTGTGCTTTTGAAAGTATATATAAAAATGATGTATATAGAATTTTATTCCAATCGAAAATGGATCCCTACTCAAAAAATAGAATACAAAGCGGGATTGAATTGAGTTGTACAGTAAACATGCACTCTGCAAAATTTGAGCAAGCGGGAAATTCGCGATAATCACTGAAACCAAAATCTGCGAGATGCAAATTATTACTGCCTATCCCTGCCACGCAAAGCCTATCTGCTTGATTTCTATAGGTTTCAATAGGGGTAGGTTTGTAATTTCACTCGAACATGACATAACCACCTCTCACCCAGATTCATACACGATGGGCACCAAAACACAGTGTGTCCTCGGCCGAAATCGACTCCCTCCCCAATTCATACACGGTGGGCACCAAAAACAAACTCTCGTCGGCAAATATTCGGTGTATGCGAGATTACCGTCCTATCCCCAACCGACTAATATTGCTGTGATGTAGGAAATTTGAAACGGGGGCTAAGTTTGTAAATTTCCTCGCATTTGAGACAAGCATACGAAGACATGGTTCCCCTTCCTCTCCACCTCCATTTCCCCATTCGTACTCCGTGGGCGCCAAAACACCCTCTCCACCCCAGCCTCCTCCGCCCGCCACCCCATCCACCGTCGTCCTCCTCCACCATGCCGGAGCTGATACCCCGACGCCGCCGTCCATTAGAAGAGATAGACCTCTCTCATCCACGGCTTCGGACCGGGATCCTTGCATCCCGTCCTCTCGCTTCATCCCCGCCGTCGTCCACCTTGCCGACGCCGCTCCTACGACCGTCTCGTCCACCGCGCCCCGCCGCCACCGTCTACCCTCCTAGATCTGCTTCCACGCCGCCGGCAGCCATCGCTACCGCAGCACCGTCAAATTCTCAGCAGATGCATACACGGCGCCGCACCAGAGGCAGTACTCTTTCATATCTGCTCAACTTATTTATCGCAGCAAGAAAATAGATCGCCACTGCTTTACTCTGATTTCTTGTCCATCACTTACTTGCTAGTTGAGAGCAAACATTGGTTGCGAAGTTGCCTTTGTCCGGTTTGCACCTTCAGATCCGCCATGGCACGCTCAACACTATACTTCCAATGCTTATGGTTTTCCCCTTTTATATTCCACACTAGTTAAATCACAGTAGACTAAATTTCAAAATTGGGTCAGTCAATTTTTCAGAGCTTGCCGGAGTTTGCCGGTGCGAACGAAGGGGCTCGTGTGGGGACTTTGGTTGTTGGGGGGCGGTGGTGGGGCCTCGTCCAATGAAGAAAACTCGACGCGGGTGGGGGCAGGGGTGGGGGGTGGGGGTGGCGGAGGAACACAGGCGGTGGGGGCCGATGGTCTGACCGGCGGCCCGTGTTGTGTTCTGTATGGGAAGAATCAGAGACGAGGAAGAAGAAGGGTTAGGAGACGTAGGATCTTCATCCAACCGCCTGAAATGGTCCACTGTCCCAAATGCAGACATGCCTTTATATTCAGTACCATCATCATACCTGCTTAGCACTGCTCCTGAATCCATCAAGCTAAACAACGTGCCACTCATAATTCCAAGCTTGTTGCTCAAGTACGAATCTGATATGATGTTGATATTACTAAAATAGATAACATTAATTGGTCAGCTAATGTTCCTACTTTACTTTCAAAAAACACGTGCACCGCATATAGAGAGACAGTAGGGAGTTGCTTTCTTAATGCGCTCCGGTTCATCATGTGTGGGCACTGGGCAACGAACATTTTATTATCCAAAATCTGCTTGCTCTTCTTTACCATGTTCCTCTTTCGTTCTTCTTTAATAAGTACTCTCTCCGTTCCTAAATACAAGTCTTTGTATAAATTCCACCATGGACTACATATGGAGCAAAATGAGTGAATCTACATTCTAAAATGTATCTGGATACATCTATATGTGATCCATAGTGGAAATCTCTGCCAAGACTTATATTTTGGAACGGAGGGAGTATGATAGTAGTATAGTGTGTTCCTTGTAGTGAATATGAGCAGGGACATTTGCAGTGTAGAGTTCTATACGGTCGGTTGGTATGGACACTTTGAACTCGTCGGGCCTCTTTGATTCGTAGGATTTTGTAAACATGGGAATAGGATTTGTAGTGGCCTGCCAACTTGAGTCCTATAAGAATAGCAAGGAAATGCGGGGAGTTGTGTCGCCTTTGAGAGTTACACTGATATTAACAGTACGACACCTTCAGTTGAAGAGAGCTGGTATCTGAAGGCTTTCTAGACGTACCGTCAATACTAGCACATATATTCCAGCAAGTTCCATTTTGCTGATTTTACTTTGATGCTTATGGTTTTCCTGTTATATCTAACTATGATCTGTGTAGCTGCTTTGTGTCGCACTAGCAGCAGTCCACTCTTGAAGCTAAACACTGCAATGACTTACAAAATTGGCACCAAGGCATTGAGTGCCATTCTGGATGCAATGAAACTCATACGCTCACTGCCTGCTGATTCTTGTTCAGAATATGATACTAATGACTATTCTAACCTCAAGGAGTCAAAGGCAGATGGCCTGTCCTATTGACCCATCAAGGTGCCTGTTCTAATTTGGCAAGGTTTTATTGATTGCGCGTATCTTGCATATTTTGTCTTGCATTTCTTCTAATTTGTTGCACCGCCATCTACTTAGTTTACTCATCCTATATGTCGAGATGCCATGCCCATCCATTATCAATACATATTCCATCTGTCATCATACCATGTTTTTCCACTCAGATGATGTTCTTGTGCATCAGACATCAAAAAGGAAGAGGGTGATTGCCGAACCTGAAGGAGCACCAGCAAAATCCTTGAAAAACGTGGTTGTGCCGGAGAAATCAGATGACACCCACTTATATTGGTTGTACAACCAGTGACACAAAAGCGTAGGACCGACTCCAGCAGACTGTACCCATACTTCACTGGCCACACCACTAGCCGCACCACACAGGACCTGCACTCCAGCAAAAGGTATGCTGATTTTAGTTGCCATAGCACCAGCCATACCATAGAAAAATCCCACTCCAGCAAAAAGTACAGCAAGTCCACCGGCCAAAGACATATCCCAACTGTAGAGACGGCCAATTCCTGCAGATTGGAACCCCATTCCAGTTATTCCTAGTTTAAAAGACAATGCTTTCAATGTTGTTAGGTACTACGTGCATATATTCCCATCATGGGAAGATTATAGTGAAGACAAACACCATTTTCACATCTTCCTGTCCCACTTACGTGTAAGTGCTATTATTCATGGTGATTATTTTCCTGTTTTCTGCTGATTGAACACATCAATGATTTCCATTACATTGTTGTAAGTAGGCGAGGTCAATCTGGATAGTCATGACGAGCAAAGCTTGCTTGCGCTTTTCAAGGAAGCATTGCAGCGATGTCGGTGTTACGAGGAAATCACACTTTGATGGCAAGTCTATAAGCAATTTCGGTGAAGTCTCCTGTGCTAAATTTAGAAGACATCGAATGGAAAAACCTTGTTATGCACTGGTCTCGTTCCGAGGATGAGGTAATGTCTATGATACCGCATGACAATTTGAACTTTTACTTTTCCGCATGTGCCTTACGGATCTTTTTTGCAGGAAATCTGCTCGAAAAAGAATTCTGGTTTGAAAAGAACGACAGGATATCACAAATATGTTGCCCGCTGCTTTGCTCTTATTAGTACCTTTTTCCTGTATCACTGTACTTGCATACATACCTGGTTCATTATGTGTCAGCAGTATGCATGATAGCTTGCTTATCAATTGTTCGCTCCAAATTATCGGATATGTATGGATGGTTACATTAGTGTAGAATATATCCAATGCCAATGAAATTTTTTAGCTCTGCATTGTTCTTGTAAGTACCTGCTGTCCTTTATCAGTGAACTTATATTGACAGGTAGTTGTTCATGTACCATCACTCTGCAACTTATTTTCCATTGCCCTCCATTTTCTACACATAAGATCTATATTTACTATTACCATAAGGTTGGATAACATCGATGGTACTGAAGAAGTTTAGCTCTGCATTGCTCTTGGTTGTACCTTTTGCCTGTATCGTTGTACTTACATTTATAGATACTTGGTTATGTAGCATCACTCTTCATCTTATCTTAAATATTCTCCATTTTTTCTTATATTGTCACATCTATATTTACTCTTGAAAATGTAGAATAAAGGCAATGCTTATGAAGAAGATTATGTGGTAAACTTCTTGAATTGCCCCCCCATCAGCATGGACAAGGGCTTTATAGAGCCTGCCTTCACCAACAATGTAAGTTTGTCCTTCTCAAGCCTTCAAACTTTGTTGTGTATATTTGGTTAGGCATGACTGCAACAGCTGTTTATTTTTGGTGTTTGCATCAAATTGCATGTTTAAAGTTTATTATGTGCTTTAGTTCTTAAACAAAAGTTTGTCCTTCTCAATTTAAGTTTTCAATTGTACAACCAAGTTCCTTCTTCATACCATCTAAATTAAACTATACAGAGCAAGTGATCTTATTTTGCCAATCTGAAATGGGATAAATTGACAGCACACTAACCATTGATACTTATGAGTTCTTGATGTGTAATCCAGAGGTGTCGTGAAGCTGCCAACTCCTTCACAATGTCATTTCCTGCCATGTCTTGACCTGAAAAATACCATATTGTGTTAATGCTATTTTAAACTATGTCACTCTATTCGTCAGTAAGAAATGTGATGAATTGTCAGCACTGATTGCAAAACGTGTCATCTGTCTGCTTGTCTATCTTTCAGAGTGAGGAGGATATAAGTGTCAAACAAGTGCAGTCTCACCAGCTTGCTCAGCTGCTTAACTGCAACTCCCGAGCAAGGATAACCTTTCTTGAACTCTGTTGAAGTGTTGTTGGTTTTGTATATTATTTTGTCGGCGTGTTTAGTTGCACTGGTGGCGATCTTTGATGCCCAGTGTATGTAATCTGCTGTCTGCTTTTGCTTTATTATCATAGTGGCGAACTTTGATGCCCAGTGGATGTAATATGCCATAATTTATTTATTGTATAGTCTAGGTTTTTTTCTTATTCACGATGCTGCAGTTATTTTACTGTATATATATCATGTCTTCGCAGTAAAACAGCCAAACTGTAAAATTACGGTACATAATTGGGCCGTCATGCAAATCACCATGTATGATCCGCATCATGGGCCCCGTCATCTTGGTCCGTTAACAGGCCTAAATGTAAATTGGCCCACTAGTAGATTTAGGCCTTTAATAGGCCGAGTAAACCGCCGGCCCTATTTTACCAAGAAAACTCAATGGGCCTTTAAGAGGCTGAAAAGTAGGTTGGGCCTGAAACGTGCCGAACAGCTCACGAGCCAGCAGCAGGCCGAAATAGACCCCGGCCCATGAATGTGCCAATCAAATCATGGTCTTTTAACTAGCCAAAATTGTCTCGTTCCTTGTTTGGCCCAATCAGATTATCGGCTGCGAGCAGGCCGGATGCAAACCGGGCCGTAGTTAGGCCCAACTATATGACGGGCTTTTAACGGACCGAATTGTCTGAGGCGAAATGTTAAGCGGGCCCTTAAGCGGCGAAACTAATATCGGGCGAATTACTAAATGGGCCTTTAGCAAATGGGCCCAAAAGCGTAGCGCCCGGTTAACGGGCGAATCGATATGGGCCATAATTTAGCCCAAAGCCTCTTAAAGGGCCGGACCTGATCTGGGCCGTAATTTGGTCCAGAACGTGGTAGGCTTTTAACGGGCCGGATCTCATATGGGCCATTATTAGGCCTGGAACATGGCAGGCCATTAATGGACTGGTTCAAATATGGGCCGGCATTTGGCCCAAAACATGGCAGCCAGTTAATGGGTCGGCCTACTAGGGTCCTCAAAATCTTGTGGGCCTACAGCTGGGCCGACCCATTAATGTCGGCGAAATCTCATGGGCCTTTAGCTCGGCCAGCCCATTATGGTCCACAAAAATCTTGTGGGCCTTCACCTGGGCCGGCGCCATTATGGCGCGCAAAAATCTTGTGGGCCTTTACCTGGGCCGACCCATTATGGCCCGCAAAATCTTGGGGGCCTTTAGCTGGGCCATCCCATTATGGGCTGCAAAATCTTGTGGGCCTTTAGTTTGGCCGGCCCATTTAAACTTTTTGGGCCACTGTTGGGCTGTGCCACGTGTCGACGTATCATAGGCGCTTTGGGTCCAATGAGTGGATGACATCTGTCCCAACGGTGAGCCGACACGTGTTTCCTCCAGCCAATGATGATTTTACACGTGGAAAATCCCCATTGGTCGGGCTGTTAACGGGTTATCGGATCCAAAACCGGACCCGATAGCTTAACAGCGTTTCGTTACGGTGGATGCCACGTCTCGGTCACCCTTGACGAAAGCACTTCTGTGACGCGCGATTTATCGTCATGGAAGTGGACACTTCCGTGATGATAATTTTGGTAATGTCATGGAACACTTCTACAACAAGACGGTATGACTATCTTGATTACATCATAAATTTGTCATGGATGTACATGCATGACAAAAAACGCGACCTACTGTGACAAACACGTATCATCACGGAAGTGTCTTTTTTTTGTAGTGTATCCTAACTACTACACTTGTGCTTCAAAGTAGCACCATGATCTTCATGATAGCACTACTGGAATCTGGCACTTTGCCATCTGCCATGGCGGATGGCAAAACATGTTCGGCGGATGGCAAAGGCTTTGCCATCAGCGATAGATAACAAGCAGTTAAATGCGAAACCCTGCGGTAAAGGCTTCTTTGCCATCTGCGGTCTGATGGCAAGAGCACGTAACTTTGCCATCTCATGGCGAGATGGCAAAGCCTCTTAACGGGTTAGCTCCGTTAGAGGTTAACGGCATACTTTGCCATCACGGCCAGATGGCAAAGGTGCGAGCTCTTTGCCATCTGCCAAACAGATAACAAAAGGCTGAATGCTTTGCCGTCTGCCGGCAGATGGCAAGAGATTTGCCATCTGTTTGTCGATGGCAAAAAGCCCAAATAGGCCAGCCAAATGTTACATGTAGATGACACGTGGCCTCTTTGCCATCTGCCAGCTGATGGCAAAGCTCTTTGCCATCTGCCAACAGATGGCAAAGTGACTATATTGCCCCATTTAATTTTGTTTTTTCTTATATCAATTCATTTTCACGGAAATCAAACACAAATATATTTATATGACCAATATAGCATATTCAACACATATTACCAATAGTCATGAACACATATGTATCCAACACATGTTACCAATAGTAGCAAGTTTCATCCGTACATATACATAGTTTCATCAATATTACAGTTTCATCCATAGGTAGCAAGTTTCACAAGGTCAAAACAAAAACTAAATACAAGCACTCCATCAACCCAAGCTTAGTGATCTTAAGCAAATCGTAAAATGGGATAGAAGAAAGTTAGAAGTAGAAGACTAGAAGAAGAAGATTATTATGATGCTGCCCGCTTAATTTAAGTGGGATTATGTGGGCTGCCACATGCCCACATACTCCATGACAACAAAAACAGCAATTGCAAGCTAGTTGCACTACATAACGTGTCCAGGCTATAAGGGATACAGAAATTGAGCACGGCCGTTTGGAATTTTTATCACCACCGATACGCAAACTTCGTCTGTTGTCACCAACACAATTTGTGCTATGTTGCGTCCCGGAAAATTATCTTCGCCATTCTCATATGCTTGCCTAATTGGTTGTATCTATTAGTTTGGTCTGACAAGCTCTAGTCTGTTATATGATGCTTTATTTCACTAAAAATGCTATGGATCTGAAAAATTTCAGGTACTCTGTTATGGATCTGGTGTGACTCGAATCTTTGCTGCACTATTTCAGGTACTGTTATGGATCTGGTGTGACTCTAATGCTGCTGCACTATTGTTATCATTGCAGACTATTAATGCATTTATTTCTATGTGAAAATGGTCATGAGTTCTATGTGAAAATGATTATTATTTATTGATAAAGATACTTCTTACTTCCTGTGAAAATCTAGATCAAAACTCACTTTGAATTAGTCCGTTATGCTTGAGCTTAATGAGCGATATTTGTAGTAAGACAGTGTAAATTGTTACCAGCTCTTATTTGGACTCTAGAGCTGCTTGTTCTGGCAAACAACATATTTGTAGGTAATTTTATTTGAACTGAAACAAAGAAACAAAACCATTTGTTAACTTAAGTATAGATCATTCTTTTCCAGTTTTTTTGTTCTAAAGGTTGTCCAGCATTGTTAAGGGTTTAACTATGGTTATGTTGGCATAATTAATCGTTCTCCGCATGCTAAAATGACAATTCCCTCTTGACCAGGTCGTTCCCATTTGTTGACGTAATTAACTATGGTCGTTCCCATGTGTTTGGCCAATCTGAATAGCAGAACAAAAACATAACGCTCTAAACCTTTAGATTCAGTATGTGGATCCATGCAAGTTTGGTCACTGGCATACAATAATATGATGATAAGCTTTCTTGTTTTATTTTCAGCTTGTGCTATAGGCATGCCGCTAGCACCGGTGGGCCCTCACTGATCTTATATAAGCCATTTGAGGATATGTTGTGGTAAGTGAGCAAATGGAATGGATGGATCCATCATTTTGCCATCCTGATGCTTCTCGAGGGTTTCCTTTTTGTTGACCAGTTCAACCAATCCATCATCTTGGAGTGCTGGTGCTTTCTGATTTCCACTTGTTTTCTAATGAGAAGTTTTAGTGGGAATACTAATACGTTCTGGTCACCAAATTTTCTTAACTAGGCCTGAGAAATGAAGGTTCAGTTTATCACAAACAATATAAATATGTGTTAGCTTACTATCTTGGCACATGAGCTATTTTCATCAATGCGCCGAGAGTCCGATTGGAACTTGAGAGGCACTCGTTCTTCTTCTTACTCTCCATGAGCCCTTATACTACTGCTATGGTTTATGTGCCTACTTTTAACTCCATGGACTGAATTTGGGCGGCTTTGCTTTAGTTGATCGACATCTTGTGGGTGGGATCTACAGAACAACCTTGACATGTATGCGCAATCAGTCCACATTCGCAAACTCGCACAACTTTATGTGCCAACTTTTAACTCCCTGGACTGAATTTGGGCGGCTTTGTTTTAGCTGATCTGATTGTGGGTGGGATCTACAGAACAACCTTGACATGTGTCTGCAATCAGTCCACATTCTGCACAACTCCCACAACTTGAACACCAATATCTTTGTCCTTCAAGTAAGTCTACGCACCCCAAATTGCTTATTTCAAAGTGTAGAGGGTAGTTTGCAACTGAATGACTCAGTTTGTCTTGTGATTGCGTCATGTGTAATTTTAAATCCACTACTACCAGCACTTGTCATTTGAAGCGTGGCTCCTTGGTTGTATTAGGAAATGCTCTGCTAATGTTTGTTGGGAACTCATGACGGTTTCTAACCATTAAATTGACCGATCATGTACGGAGGGCAGCGCCGCCAGTACCCAGCTACGGTACATTTTGTTTCAGTAGTAATTAGCTCACATGCTATTGCACAAAAACGGTTTCTAAAATGCACTTTACAATATTGCTGGCCTATGTGTTAACACTAAATTGCTTGTGTATATATGTGTCATGGTTTCCTTTTTTATCCATGGTTATGTAGCTCTTAATCATGAAACTCTAGAGATATTGCGAAAGAGGTTGTGCTTTCTTAATGAATGCTGATTTAATAGGCTATAAAATAAGCTACTTGGTTGTAGGATCTCTATTTCAGATGGTCAATGACTTCATTGTTGATAAAACTGCAAGCACATGAACATAGTTCTATATAGTATCATGTGAGCCAATTATAACTTATGTAGAAACATAGTTCTATATAGTACCATGTATTGATCGAATATGTGTAAATCCACATATGCGCTTTGAATAGCTTGAGCTGATTCCACTTTCTTGACAATTTTTTTGTGAAAAAATTTCAGGTACTTAGCCAAATGGTGTAGATGGACATGATGACTTTGCAGCATTTATGGACCAACCAACTTGTAATCATTTGGTGTTTCAGTTATTTTGGAGCTTGCATTTTGTGCATGTGGATACAGACTTGTGTGTTCTGGACCATGTAGTTGAAGTCTCTCATACCAACAAAATACCAAGAGAGATTAATGCATATATTTTATGGCTCTCAGTTTTGAAATAAACACGGTTTATAGCGATGAAGAAGCAGAAGGTATTAGCTCTATTACCTCACACAACCATTGAAGTAATCACCAGAGAGCGAAAGAACATATCAGTGTAGGAGTTAACATGACCTCCGTTGCATTGTTCATCGCACTCAATTCTGAAAAAGAAAAACATAAGCTTCAGTAGCAAACAAATAGAATCCTAAAACCATGTATATATATACGAGAGAAAAGAAAGTTAGGAGCATAAACTGTCCTATTACTCCCATGTGTGAAGAGCCAAAGCTATTTTCAAGCAGTATTATAAGGTAGCTCTAGATTTTAATCCATAGCAATCAAATTAACTACTACAGAAAAACTAAGAATAATAAACCTGAACTATTGCATGAAAGAAAAAGCAGTTATGATGATCTCCTTCAACACCTAAATTGCAAAAAGCTAGTCGGTCTACTCAACTTGTTATTTTTTACTGGAACTAAATAATAGAAAAAAGAAATTAGATGAATTACATATATTAACACTGCCCTGCCAGCCTTATTGGATTTTTACCAAACTCTTTGCAGGGAATTACAAGAAAGGGAGAGAGAAAACTCGGGAAGAGGAGTATGATTGTGTACGTGAAGCTGAATTGCGATAAAGTGGACGTTTGGAGAAGAGGCAGAGGAGGACGAGCAGCTGGACATCCTCCATGACGAAGCAAGGCCGGATTGCTCCTTCTCTCGTGGCCGACCTCCTCCTCTCCCTCAAACCACCATGACGGACCGCTGGCCCGCTGCTTCTTGTCCCCGACGTTGGCCTCTCCCTACTCTGGCTCGCTGCTCGTCCCCACGCCCGGTCTCCCTGCACCTCCACCAACCTTGAAGACCCCTTCCCCACCTCCCCATATGATTATCTTGACAATATATAATATAACATGATTAAGTGAGAAGTCTCATAAGGATGGCAACAACAAATTATAGAAGTCTTACACAAAGAGGCCACATTACAAGTAGCACAACAAGTTTAGAAGTCGATACACACTAAATCAGATTATAAGTAGCAACATGCATACATAATATCCATCAAGAGCCATTTTTAATCCAACATCAACAGACCAGCCCTCTCACGCAGCGGGTGGGGAGAAAGCAGGGATCTCGATGAGAGATGCATCGGGTGAGAGGGACGGGTTCACAGAGGCATGGAGGAAGAGGTCGGCGGATGGGGCGGAGGCGGAGAGAAAGGAGACCGGCGGATGGCCGGAGATGCAGGCCGCCCAGGGAGATGGGGGCGGGTGCCGGGGGTGCTGCAGGGGAGATGTGGAGAGGGGGGAGGCCGTTGCTGGCCGGAGAAGGAAAGGAGGGGGAGGGGCGAGGCCGGGGCTCACCTGGGCCTCCGCGTGCCGCCGCTTCTCCACCTTGTCCCGCGCGAGCCCTTTTCGCTTCTGGGGCGGTGGAGGAGTAGGCGTTGGCCGCCATCTCCGCCTGGCCCCTGCCTCGCCGGACAGGCGGTGGAGGAGTAGGCGCCCGGGCAGGTCTTGTGGCTCGGGGCGGGCGACGTCGGGGAGGTGCTGCGGCTCGGTGTGATGAGGACGACGGCGTGAAGGCGCCGTAGACGGAGGGGATCGAGGCGGAGTGAGGCGGTGTCATCGCCGATGGTGTTGTGGCTCGGCGTGATGGGGGCGACGGCGTGAAGGCGTGGCGGACGGAGGGGATTGGGGCGGAGTGGGGCGAGCGGGGGATGGGCTCGATCCAGCTTCTAACGTCGGTGTGCGGGGAGGGCGGCGAGCGGGGAGGAGGCCGTTGCGCCCTGAGTGCGGCCGCGGCGGCGGACGTGGCGGCGGTGAGCGTGCGCGAGCTGGAGAGGGATGGGATAGGGTTTGGGTGGTTGGGCTGCCCGGGGGGTGGGGGTTCTTTTTCTTTCTTTCTCTTTTTTTTGTTTAGATAAATGGGATGGATGGATGGATGGATGGATGGATGCCATGTCATCAATCCACGACACAAACATTTCAACCAATGAGAACAAAAATAACCCCACAGTTTTTTACGGAAAAATTTACCCCATCTCTTTGCCATGTGCGCCAGACGGCAAAGAATCTTTGCCATCTGCCGCCGGATGGCAAAGAATCTTGCCGTCTGTTGGCGATGGCAAAGAGGTGAACTAATCTGTTGTTACACTTTTGATGGGCACAGGATTTGCCAGCCTCTTTGCCATCTGCTGGCAGATGGCAAAGATTATTTGCCATCCACTAGCAGATGGCAAAGAATTGGCTGATGGCAACCATGTTCTTTGCCATCTGTCAGTTCTTTTCCATCTGTTTTTTATAAGCAGATGGCAAAGACGTTCTTTGCCATCAGCTGGCAGATGGCAAAGAGCTGGCTGATGGCAAATTCCCAGTTTCCAGTAGTGTAGAGAGTCTCCTATGTTGACACTTTCATATACTAGTGGAAATTTTACATTATTGAACTTGGCTTGTATATTCCAATGATGGGCTTCCTCAAAATGCCCTAGGTCTTCGTGAGCAAGCGAGTTGCATGCACACCAACTTAGTTTCTTTGTTGAGTTTTCATACACTTATAGCTCTAGTGCATCCGTTGCATGGCAATCCCTACTCACTCACATTGATATTTGTCGATGGGCATCTCCATAGCCAATTGATATGCCTAGTTGATGTGAGACTATCTTCTCCTTTTTTGTCTTCTCCACAACCACCATTCTATTCCACATATAGTGCTATGTCCATGGCTCACGCTCATGTTTTGCGTGAAGATTGAAAAAGTTTGAGAACATCAAAAGTATGAAACAATTGCTTGGCTTTTCATCGGGGTTGTGCATGATTTAAATATTTTGTGTGATGAAGATAGAGCATTGCCACACTATATGATTTTGTAGGGATAACTTTCTTTGGCCATGTTACTTTGAGAAGACATGATTCCTTTATTAGTATGCTTGAAGTATTAGTGTTTTTATGTCAATGTTAAAATTTTATCTTTAATCTTTCGAATTTGAACATTCATGCCACAATAAAGGAACTTACATTGAGAATTATGCTAGGTAGAATTCCACATCAAAATTTCTGTTTTTATCATTTACCTACTCGAGGACGAGCTGGAATTAAGCTTGGGGATGCTTGATACGTCTCCAGCATATCTATAATTTTTTATTGTTCCATGCTATTATATTATCTGTTTTGGATGCTTAATGGGCTTTATTATACACTTATATATTATTTTTGGGACCAACCTACTAACCAAAGGCCGAGTGCAAATTGCTGTTTTTTTGCCTATTTCAGTGTTTCGCAGAAAAGGAATATCAAACGGAGTCCAAACGGAATGAAACCTTCGGGAGAGTTATTTTTGGAACAAGCGCAATCCAGTAGACTCGGAGTGGACATCAAGAAAGAAATGATGAGGCCACGAGGCAGGAGGGAGCGCCCCCCACCCTTGTGGGCCCCTCGTGGCTCCACCGACCTACTTCTTTCACCTATATATACGCATATACCCTGAAAAAATCCGAGAGCACCACGAAACCCTATTTCCACCGCTGAAACCTACTGTACCCGTGAGATCCCATCTTGGGGCCTTTTCCGGCGCTCCGCCGGAGGGGGAATCGATCACGGAGGGCTTCTACATCAACACCATAGCCTCTCCGATGATGTGTGAGTAGTTTACCACAGACCTTTGGGTCCATAGTTATTAGCTAGATGGCTTCTTCTCTCTCTTTGGATCTCAATACAAAGTTCTCCTCGATCCTGTTGGATATCTATTCGATGTAATTCTTTTTGCGGTGTGTTTGTCGAGATCCGATGAATTGTGAGTTTATGATCAAGATTATCTAAGAACAATATTTGAATCTCCTCTGAATTCTTTTATGTATGATTTGTTATCTTTGCAAGTCTCTTCGAATTATCAGTTTGGTTTGGCCTACTAGATTGATCTTTCTTGCAATGGGAGAAGTGCTTAGCTTTGGGTTCAATCTTGCGGTGTCCTTTCCCAGTGACAGCAGGCGCAGCAAGGCATGTATTGTATTGTTGCCATCGAGGATAAAAAGATGGGTTTATATCATATTGCTTGAGTTTATCCCTCTACATCATGTCATCTTGCCTAATGCGTTACTCTGTTCTTATGAACTTAATACTCTAGATGCATGCTGGATAGCGGTCGATGTGTGGAGTAATAGCAGTAGATGCAGAATCGTTTTGGTCTACTTGTCGCGAACATGATGCCTATATACATGATCATGCCTAGATATTCTCATAATTATGCACTTTTCTATCAATTGCTCGACAGTAATTTGTTCACCCACCGTAATACTTATGGTATCTTGAGAGAAGCCACTAGTGAAACCTATGGCCCCCGGATCTGTTTTCCATCATATAAGTTTCCAATCTATTTTTACTTTGCGATCTTTACTTTCAATCTTTATCATAAAAAATACCAAAAATATTTATTTTGTTATCATTATCAGATCTCACTTTTGCAAGTGGCCTTGAAGGGATTTACAACCCCTTTATCGCGTTGGTTGCAAGGTTCTTATTTGTTTTTGTAGGTACGAGGTGACTTGTGTGTAGTCTCCTACTGGATTGATACCTTGATTCTCAAAAACTGGGGGAAATACTTACGCTACTTTGCTGAATCACCCTTTCCTCTTCAAGGAAACACCAACGCAGTGCTCAAGAGGTAGCACTACCATGGAGACAACCCGGAAGTTTTAGAGTGTCATTTATTTCTTTTGAGTGTTTTTATAGAGTTTAAAAACAAAAAAAAATAAAGAGGGGAACCCAAAACTTTTCAAAAAGGAAAGTGAAAGTGAGAGATACAAGCATTGTTGAAGTGAGGGAGCTCCTTGAACTTTGTTCATGCTCACGGAAACTCTGTGAATCTTGACTACAGGAACTTTTCAACAAAAATAATTATCCCCTTGTACAATTCCATTGTATTATAAAAATAATGTGCCAAGATTTGCCTTTAGGATGTTTACATTGCTTGTTGGTTTGTGCGATGCAAAACAGTAACTTGGCTGTAGGGCACGATTTTACATTTTTTTTACTGGAATGTCAAATGGTTCTGAAACTTTTTGCACTGTCTTTCTATAAAAAATGTTTATTTTTCCTAACTTTCGCATAATTTTTGGAGTACCAGAAATATGGTGAATGTTCAGATTACTACAAATTGTCCTGTTTAAGACATATTCTATTTTTGATGCATTGTTTTCTTGTTTTGATGAAACTATCGATTTCTATCAGTGGATTAAGCCATGGAAAATTTATATTACAGTAGCTGCAATTCAAAAACAAAATATGAATTGGTTTGGAACAGTACTTAGAGTAGTTATTTGCTTTATTATACTAACGGATCTTACAGAACTTTCTGTTGAGTTTTGTGTGGATGAAGTGATCAAGGATCGAGGAGGTCTCGATATGAGGAGAAGGAGGAGAGGCAAAAGCTCAAGCTTGGGGATGCCCAAAGCACCCCAAGTAAATATTCAAGAAGACTCAAGCGTCTAAGCTTGGGGATGCCCTGGAAGGCATCCCATCTTCTCTTCAACAAGTATCGGTATGTTTTCGGTTTCGTTTCATTCATGTGATATGTGCAAACCTTGGAGCGTCTTTTGCATTTAGTTTTTCCCTTTTTCTTTTATGCATCATGCTGGTATGAGATAGTCCATGATTGATTTATAGAATGCTCTTTGCACTTCACTTATATCCTTTGAGTATGGCTATATAGAATGCTTCATGTGCTTCACTTATATCTTTTGAAGTTTGGATTGCCTGTTTCCCTACACATAGAAAACCGCCGTTTGTAGAATGCTCTTTTGCTTCACTTATATTTGTTAGAACGTGGGCATATCTTTTGTAGAAAGAATTAATCTCTCTTGCTTCACTTATATATATTTAGAGAGTTGACAGGAATTGGTCATTCACATGGTTAGTCATAAAATCCTACATAAAACTTGTAGATCACTGAATATGATATGTTTGATTCCTTGCAATAGTTTTGCAATATAAATATGGTGATATTAGAGTCATGCTAGTGGGTAATTGTGGATTGTAGAATACTTGCGTTGAAGTTTGTGATTCCAGTAGCATGCACGTATGGTGAACCGTTATGTAACGAAGTTGGAGCATGATTTGTTTATTGATTGTCTTCCTTATGAGTGGCGGTCGGGGATGAGCGATGGTCTTTTCCTACCAATCTATGCCCCTAGGAGCATGTGTGTAGTACTTTTTTCGATAGCTAATAGACTTTTGCAATAAGTATGTGAGTTCTTTATGACTAATGTTGAGTCCATGGATTATACGCACTCTCATTGCTAGCCTCTTCGGAACCGTGCATTGCCCTTTCTCACCTCGAGAGTTGGTGCAAACTTCACCGATGCATCCAAACCCCGTGATACGATACGCTCTACCACACATAAGCCTCCTTATATCTTCCTCAAAACAGCCACCATACCTACCTATTATGGCATTTCCATAGCCATTCCGAGATATATTGCCATGCAACTTCCATCATCTTCATATACATGACTTGAGCATTTATTATCATATTGCTTTGCATGATCGTAAGATAGCTAGCATGATGTTTTCAGGGCTTGTCCGTTTTTTATTCCATTGCAACGCTAGATCATTGCACATCCCGGTACACCGCCGGAGGCAATCATATAGATCATTATTAGAAAATTGTCCCTTGTGAGGTTATCAAAATAAAAGTGGCCAAAGAAGCCCCCAAAAAAAGAGAGAGAGGCCAGAAGCCTACAAAAAATAAAGAAAAAAATAAAAAAATGAGAGAAAAGAGAGAATGGACAATGTTACTATCCTTTTACCACACTTGTGCTTCAGAGTAGCACAATGTTCTTCATATAGAGAGTCTCTTGAGTTATCACTTTCATATACTAGTGGGAATTTTCATTATAGAACTTGGCTTGTATATTCCAACGATGGGCTTCCTCAAATGCCCTAGGTCTTCATGAGCAACCAAGTTGGATGCACACCCACTTAGTTTTCAGTTCGAGCTTTCATACACTTATAGCTCTTAGTGCATCCGTTGCAAGGCAATCCCTACTCCTCGCATTGACATCAATTGATGGGCATCTCCATAGCCCGTTGATTAGTCGCGTCGATGTGAGACTTTCTTCCTTTTTGTCTTCTCCACTCAACCTCCACCATCATATTCTATTCCTCCTACGATGCTATATCCATGGCTCACGCTCATGTATTGTGTGAAAGTTGAAAAGGTTTGAGAACATCAAAAGTACGAAACAATTGCTTGGCTTGTCATCGGGGCTGTGCATGATTTGAATATTTTGTGTGGTGAAGATGGAGCATGGCCAGACTATATGATTTTGTAGGGATAGCTCTCTTTAGCCATGTTATTTTGAAAAGACATGATTGCTTTATTAGTATGCTTTAAGCATTATTGTCTTGATGTCAAATGATAGACTATTGCTTTGAATCACTGGTGTCTTAATATTCATGCCATGATTAGATTACATGATCAAGATTATGCTAGGCAGCATTCCACATCAAAAAATATCTTTTTTATCATTTATCTACTCGAGGACGAGCAGGAATTAAGCTTGGGGATGCTAATACGTCTCCGTCGTATCTATAATTTTTGAATGTTCCATGCCAATATTCTACAACTTTTACATCCTTTTGGGAAATTTTTATACTATTTTTGGGACTAACATATAGATCCAGTGCCCAGTGCCAGTTCCTATTTGTTGCATGTTTTTTGTTTCGCAGCAAATCCATCTCAAACAGTCTAAACGTGATAAAAACTTACGGAGATTTTTTTTGGAATATATGTGAATTTTGGGAAGTGGAATCAACGCGAGACGATGCCCGAGGGGCCCACGAGGGTGAGGGGCGCGCCCTGGGCCCTCGTGGCCACTCCGTAAGGCAGTTGGTGCCCTTCTTTTGCCGCAAGAAAGCCAATATTCGGATAAAAATCATAAATTTCAGCCCAATCGGAGTTACGTATCTCCGGGAATTTAAAAAACGGTGAAAGGGCAGAATCGGGGCCTTGAAATGAAGAAGCAGAGAGAGATCCAATCTCGGAGGGGCTCCCGCCCCTCCGCCGCCATGGAAGCCAAGGACCAGAGGGGAAACCCTTCTCTCATCTGGGGGGAAGGTCAAGGAAGAAGAAGGGGGGCTCTCTCCCCCTCTCTCCCGGTGGCGCCGGAACCCCGCCGGGGCCATCATCGCGACAACGATCTACACCAACACCTTCACCGCCGCCACCACCAACTCTTCCTCCCTCTATGCAACGGTCTAACCCCTCTTTTACCCGCTGTAATCTCAACTTAAACATGGTGCTTAACGCTATATATCATTTCCCAATGATGTATGGCTATCCTATGATTTTGAGTAGATCCGTTTTGTCCTATGGGTTAATTGATGATCGTGATTGGTTTGAGTTGCATGTTTTATTATTGGTGTTGTCCTATGGTGCTCTCTGTGTCGCGCAAGCGTGAGGGATCCCTGCAGTAGGGTTTGCAATATGTTCATGATTTGCTTATTGTCGGTGGGAAACGACGCCTATGGGGTCACTTGGATCCCTTCTACGGTCGGGGGGCGCGAGGTTGTGAGAAGAGCAGGTCTGACAGAGAGCACATAGATCATTTACCTAGGTTCGGGCTGCGAGGATGCGTAAAACCCAAGTCCTGCTTTGGTGGATGTATTTCAGAGTGTTCTTGAGCTCACGAACTAGCTATGGTGGCTGCGTAGTTCCAAAGAGCCGAATCCCTCTCCCGGTTGCCTTGGGCCTCCTTTTATAGGCAAAAGGGTTGCCACAATGGCACACAGGAGGTGGAAAGGCGTACAGTGCGCGAGCTTATCGCTCGGCATTACGGGACAAAGCGCATTCAATGTGCTACTTAGGTGTCCATTAGCTTTATCGGGGACGGGAACGAGGCCCATCCCGTCTGTCGCCGCTCCGCCTCGCTTTGACACACGGCCAAGCCAGCGATGCGTGCGGCGCCATGTAGGCAGGCAGGCTGCTCAGGTGGCACGGCAGTGGAGCCTTCACGAAGATCTGCATGCCACCACGCAGGTGCTTTGCTGAGTTGCCCTGGAAGCCGTGTGTTGCCACGCAGGTGCCTGCCCAGCTGGTTGGGCTGGCATCTGCATGCGAACGGTGGCGGAGTCTTGGTTGATGTGGGCCTGGTTGTGGCCCCGCTGATGTCCTCGGCAAGGGTCTTGCCGTGGCGTTGCAGTCGTCCCCGATAAGGCGCTTTGCTGGGGGTCTTGTGGATTTCCTCGGCTAGGATCCCGCCGAGGATCGCCGTCTTCTGGTCCTTATCTGGTCTTGTGTATTTATGATCTTGACAAATATCTGCATGCCACCATGGAGGTGCCTTCCAAGCCCTGGGTCCAATGTAGTTGTTGACGGCGTTTGGAACCCTTGGGCTCAAGGGTGGCTCACCCTGCTGGTGTTGGGCAAGCTGCCTCGGCAAGGTTCTTGCCGGGGCCGTGGAGGCTGCCCCGGCAAAGGGCCTGCCGGGGGAGCCTACCTCGCCCCTTCGCTTGTCTTGTGTTTCTGGTGCTTCGGCTTCTCTCCGGTTCCCCTCCTCTGCCCTGCTTAGTGTGGCCGCGGCACGCGGCTCTGGCTGCCCGTGCACAAGTAAAGGGGTCAAAAGGAGAGCCCCTACTTTTGTACACCGATAGGAACCCCCGGGCCTGGGCCACACATAAGCGCGACATGTTGTTGGGCTAGGCCCAGAACGGTGCGCGGGCAGGTGGGGCGGATTTTACCACAGTAACTCTTCGTCCGCTTGCGCTTCCCCACGACCCGCGTTGAACGCGCGACGTGGAGGGTCGTGCGTGACATGGGGATCATGCGTGGGGCGGTTCCCGCACACATGCGTCACATCGTGGTTAATGGGAAAAGAGGCGGCTCGCGCCTTCCCCATAAAAAGAGGGAGGCGTGGAGGCGCGGCTCATTTACTGAGTGGACTTGGGTCGCGGTCTTCAAGGCGCCCACGCCCCATGATCACGGGACAGGGAACGGTCGCCTCACCCGTCCCTTCGAACCTGCTCACCCGCCACGCGTCCTCCATGCAAGTGGCAGGTGGTGGAGGCGGGAAACCGGGCCGTCGCTGTTTGGGGCAGCTAGTCGGTCCCGATTCCCTGCGCCTCCGATGGCTGGATTGCTCTAGTGGGGCGGCCGAGCCTCGACCCCCGCCCCTTTATAAGGAGGGGGGATGTCGTCCCACGTTCTCCCAGCATCCATCTTCTTCCACTTCCGCCTCTTCCTTCCACCCGTCATGGCGAGAGGGGGCACAGGCCCTTCAACGGTGGGGGCGAGGGTCGCCGCTCGACAGTGCGTCCCGCCTTCCCATGAGCCCGCGGCGGCGGAGCCGGCCACGAGAGGAAGGGGGAGGGGGAGAAGCCGAGGTCGTCGTGGCGGTCGAGGGAGAGGAGGACGAGGCGGCGCGATGGCCCTGCCTCCGCCAGCGATGCCTCCCATGATGGAGGGCCACGTCGGGGACCAGCCCCGTGAGTTCTTCATCGGGCTACGCCGGCCACCGCGCCGCCGCCTCCACCTCCCCACCCGATTTGCTCGGGAGATGGAGCTCGATCTGCACCAGACCCTTAGGCTGCACATGAGGCGCTGCGAGAACGGCGGTACGCGGGTCGGCGTTGACTTCCCCGCTCCTCATGTCATGTACCTCTGCCGTGGATGGAAGATATTTGCTCGCGTCCACAGCCTGACGGTGGGGCTCGTCCTCTACTTCAAGTTAATGGAGGGCGGCCTGCTCTCCGTCAAGATCTTTGGAGATCTTGGAACTCGCCTGAAGTGCTGCGTGGAGAGCTCCTCCGACGATGAAGAATCCTCCTCGAGTAGGAGTGACGAGGAGGACAGCGACAGCGACGACGAGGGCGTCGAGCGGCGGGATGCCGACCCCGACTCCGACTGACCACGTCGCCCCTCCCTCAGCCACGCGCCCTGCTGAGGGCCTTCCTCATCAAGCTCTCCATTGGCGCGTTCCCCATTTCCTCCTTGGGCGGCTGGCGTAGGAGGGCCGGAGAAGGCGAAGAGGGCGGGCGGCGGCCGTCAAACCGGAGTACGCGGGCACCGACGCCTTCGTCGCGTATTGTCGGGCCGCTGCCTCATCTTCCAGCTCCTTCCCCGGCACCGGGACGCTCTCTTGATGCCTTCTGCTTCTCGCACCTCACCTAGGCGCCCCTTTCGCCCTCCTGGTATCTTGTTCCACCTTCCGAGGAGAGGGAAAAGAAAGTGATTACGGGCACCTTATTTCTTTTTAGTTTGTAAGCATGCGGGCACTTGTTAATTTTAAGACTTGTAATCCCCTTGCTCATGTTTTTTATTTCGTATGAATTGTACCTGTATGGGATGTTTTTAATGAAAAAGGGTGCTTGTCGGGTTCTTTGTGCGTGAGCGAGGCCCATGCCAAGGAACGAATCCTTGTTATTTTTAAGATAAACATTGTCGCCCGGCAACAGGCCTTGCCGTCCGCCCCACTTTAGTCGACCATGCTCGCGCTCTTGGCGGAGGCAGGGGCGAAGTAGAGTTAGGCCCCTCGTGTATTTCCTAGCCACCGCGTCTACAACCCGGTCCTGTCCCGGTGGCTTGGATACAAGAAGAAGGGGGGCACGGTGGTTTCGGAGTGAAACGAGGTCTCATTTGTCCCAGTTCCATACGAAAATGCATAATAGGGGATGAAAGACTTATCTGAATCCGCAGCCCCCGGCAACCTTGGCTTGCCGTGGTTGGATCCTTATGTTTTTAGCCCCCGACAGTCTTGGCTTGCAGGGGCCGGAGCACCGGTCCGTTCTCTTTCCTCCAAGCGGCTCAGCAGAAGTGTCCATGTGCCCTGTGAACCAAAGAGGACAGAAAGACGCACACTCGACCTCTGGGGTAGGGGTTAGTCGCTGCTAAGCACTATCAACCCTAACCGAGGGAGAGACTCAACCTAGCATGCATGATATAACTTAGGGCACCAGCGCTTCATTTATATATGCTCAGGGTCTGCGCCTGGCTTTGTACAGAGGGTTACATGCCTTGCCGGCAAAGCTTGTACAAAAGGTGGCTTGCCGGGAGGCCCGGCAACCGCGCCTTATGGGTAAATCTTGCGAAGATGTTCGATGTTCGAGGAGTTGCTCACTGGGACAGCATCTTCGGTCTCCAGGCGGACTGCGTCGGGCCTGGTGACTCGTATTACCCGATAAGAGCCTTCCCACTTTGGCGTCAACTTGTTGGATTTCTTGGCCGACTGAACGCGCCGAAGAACAAGGTCGCCTTCCTTAAAGCTTCGGCATGAACCTTGCGGCTATGGTAGCGGTGCAAGGCTTGCTGGTAGCGTGCTGCTTTCACAGCCGCCCAAAGATGATCTTCCTCAAGGAGCGTTGCGTCATCTTACCGCAATCGCCTCTTGCTCAAGCTCGTCGTAAGCGAGCACTCGAGGTGACCCGTATATGAGTTCCGTGGGGAGAACTGCTTCTGCCCCGTATACCAGGGCAAAGGGTGTCTGGCCAGTGGCTCGATTTGGTGTCGTTCTGATCGACCAAAGAACCGCCGGCAACTCATCAATCCAGCGCCTTCCGCTCTTGTGCAGCATGTCAAAAGTCTTTGTCCTCAGCCTCGCAACACTTCAGCATTTGCCCTCTCCGACTGGCCGTTGCTCCGTGGATGTGCCATGGAAGTGAAACAGACCTTGCTGCCAAGGTCTTGGATGTATTGCATGAAGGTGTGGCTTGTGAACTGCGTGCCGTTGTCGGTGATGACTATGTTTGGCACACCAAAACGGCAGACTAGCCCTTTGAAGAACTTGACGGCTGACTATGCAGTAACCTTCCTCACTGCCTCCACCTCCGGCCACTTTGTGAACTTGTCGATTGCAACGTACAAGTACACAAAGCCCCCAACAGCGCGAGGGAAAGGGCCCAATATGTCGAGCCCCCAGACCGAAAACGGCCAAGAGAGAGCTGGTTGATGAAGCTTCTTTGAATGTAACTGGCACGCTTCACACCTGGTTACTAGTGCCGTCGCATCCTGGAGGGCGGTGGGCCAGAAGAAGCCTTGCCGGAATGCCTTGCCGGCAAGGGCCCTTGACCCTATGTGGGAGCCACATATGCCTCCGTGTATCTCTGCCAACAGCTCCAGTCCTTCCTCCCAGGGAATCCACCTCAATTTCACACCGTTCGGTCTTTTTCTGTACAGGACGTCGTCGATGAACTAGTACAAGGCAGACCGACGGGCTACTTTTTCCGCTTCTTCCTACTCCTCGGGAAGTTCCCCTGTCTGGAGGAAACGGACGGTATGTTGTGCCCATGCCGGAGCCTGGGGCTCGACGGCAAGGACCAAAGGCATCTCTTCTGCCATGGGGGCGCCTCTCCACAGCCAGGGCTTGGCGCCCTGCCGGAGCCAGCCGCTCCTCGGCAGGCTCAGAATCCGCGGCAACACCCTTGTCGGTGGCCCCTGGGGGCTCGGTGGGAAAGTACTTGCCGGGGCCTGATTTCCTCCGTTTGTTCTGCTCCGTTGATGGTTCGACGGATGGCTGAGTTAACCGAAGCAAAAAGGTACCTGGTTCCACAAGTAGCTTGAATGCAGCACGCTTTGACAGGTAATCGGCGATGTCGTTCTCCACTCGGGGAACATGCTCTGCTTGTATACCGTCAAAACGCTCCTCCAGCTTCCTCACCTCATCTACGTAGGCCTCCATCAACGGGCTTTGATAATCTTTGTTAACTTTTCTGACGACAAGCTGTGAATCACCCCTGACGATGAGCTTTTTAACCCTGAGGTCTGCTGCGATCCTTAGACCAGCAAGCAACCCCTCGTATTCGGCAGTGTTGTTTGTGGACATCTCCCTGGGAAAGTGGATCTGGATTACATACTTGAGGTGCTCTCCGGTGGGTGCGACAAGCAGCACACCGGCACCGGCGCCTTGCAGCGAGAAAGCCCCATCAAAGTACATGATCCAGTCGCGGCCTGCTTCCTTGCCGGGGAGAGCGGTCTCCTGGATTTCCTCGTCAGGCGTTGAGGTCCATTCTGCAATGAACCCCGCCAAGACTCTGCTCTAGATTGTCGAAGTACTTTCAAACTTCAAACCAAAGCTGGATAACTCCAGGGCCCAATCCACAATCCTTCCGGTTGCGTCTGGCTTGTGCAGTATCCATTGCAACGGGAGGCGGGTGACGACAGTGATCTCGTGGGCTTGCAAGTAATGACGCAGCTTCCTCGAGGCCATAAGGAGGCTGAAGAGCAATATCTCCACACTGGAGTACCTTGACCTAGCCCCCTGCAAGAGGGAGCTGACAAAGTAAACCGGGTGTTGCATCATCTTCTTCTTCTGCACCTCTTCACTTGGCTGCGCGGGCTCCATTCCGATGGCGTCAGACTCTGCTGGGGGATCTCTGACTTGCCATCCACCGGTCCTGCCATTGCCACTGCCTCTTCGTCGACCTCCCTCTGCGCCACCAGCGCGGCGCTGACCACTTGATTCGTCGCCGCCAGATACATCAGCAACGGCTCTTGCGGTTTAGGCGCCACTAGTACTGGTGTAGAAGAGAGGTATTTCTTCAGATCCTGCAGCGCTGTCTCGGCCTCTGGGGTCCACTCCATTGGGCCCGCCTTCTTCAAGATCTTGAAAAAGGGAAGGGCACGCTCCACGGACTTGGAGATGAATCTGCTCATGGCGGCAACACAGCCAGTGAGCCGACGCACATTCTTGATCTGCTTGGGTGCCTCAATCTGCTCAATAGCCTTGATCTTGTCTGGGTTTGCCTCGATCGCACGCTGCGACACAAAGAACCTGAGAAGTTTGTTGGACGGAACGTCGAAGACACACTTCTCAGGGTTAATCTTAAGGTTGATCTTGCGTAGGTTGGCAAACGTCTCTTCTAAGTCTTGTACAAGGGTTGCCTTGTCCTTGGTTTTGACCACTATGTCATCCATATAAGCTTCCATATTTCTATGTAGCTGGGGCTCAAAACCAATTTGGACTGCCCTTGCGAACGTCGAGCCAACACTCTTCAACCTGAAAGGCATCCGTAAAGAGCAATACGTACCACATGGGGTGATGAATGTTGTCTTCTCTTCGTCTTCTCTTGTCATGAAGATCTGGTGGTAGCCCAAGTAGGCATCGAGGAATGATAACATATCACACCCGGCCATGGAGTCAACAATCTGGTCGATGCGCGGCAACGGGAAGGGGTCCTTAGGACAAGCCTTATTGATATCTGTGTAGTCAATACACAGCCTCCACTTCCCGTTTTCCTTGCGCACCACCACCGGATTGGCCAACCACGTCGGATGGAGCACTCCCCTCACCAAGCCTGCTGCTTCCAACTTCCTGATCTCCTCTGTGATGAACTCCTACCGTTCCAAAGCTTTTTTCTTGACCTTCTGCTTGACGGGTCACACATGGGGGCAGACAGCAAGATGGTGCTCAATCACTTCCCTGGGAACGCCGGGGATGTCAGATGTTTGCCATGCAAACACATCGACATTCGCCCGCAGGACAGTGACGAGCGTGTTTTCCTATTTGTTGCCGAGGGTGGAGCTTATGGTGAAAGCCCCTCCGTGCCATCCTCCTTGACGGACACCTTCTTGGTCTCTGGTGGCGCAGCTCTGGATTTCTTGCTCTTGCCGGTGGAGCTCTCTGGCACGTCCTAGACGGTAGCACAACACTCCGAAGAGGTGCGCTTGCCGGAGTGGGTGCGAGAGGTCTTGCTGGTCCTCTTCTTCCCTCCCGGGGCTTCAGCGGCAGGAGCAAGTGCCTTGGCGGCAGCAGCTGCAACTGCCTCCCGGTAGAGTAGGTCGGCGCAGATCAGCACGTCCTTCTTGTCGCAGGGGACGGTGATGATCGTCATCGGCCCAGGCATCTTCAGCGTGTTGTAGGCGTAATGCAACGCTGCCATGAACTTGGCTAGTGTCGGGCGGTCGAGGATCCCATTGTAGGGCAAAGGGATCTCGGCTATATCAAAGACAATCCTCTCCATCCTGTAGTTCAACTCGCCTCCAAACGTCACAGGCAACGTGACCTTCCCCTTCGGCTGGCTCCTTCCCGGGTTGACCCCTTGAAACATGCCCGTCTCCTCGAGGTCTCCGTCAGGAATTTGCAGCCATTTGATCACGATGGGTGAGATCAAGTTCAGGCCGGCCACGCCGTCAACCAGCATCTTGTTCACCTTGAGGTTGCGTATCGTTGGTGAAACCAACAACAGCAAACACCCGACCGCAGTTGTGCGATCAGGGTGATCCTCGGCGTCAAAATGATGGGCGTGCTGGACCACTTCAGCGGCTTCTAAGTGTCGAACGATGGCTCTGCGGTTGTAATCTCACGCGCCCACTGTTTGAGCTGGTGGTGAGAAGTATGCTATGAGGCGCCACCATCGACGTACATGGCCTCCGTAGCCTTCTGGAACTCATTCTCGCCGGACTCGTCGTCCTCTTCATGATCATCGTCTTCCTGCTTCTTGTCGTGGCCCCGAGCGGGCCTCTCTTGCTGGTTATCCTTGCCGCAGCGACCTCCTTGGCCGCCACGCTTATTGCCAGACCCTTCAGCACCATCCTGACCCTTCTCCTTGTCCCGCCTCTCATACTCAGCTTTTTGCTTCTTGGCAAGCAGCTCGACCTGTCGGCAGTTCTGGAGGTTATGGCCCTTGGTGTGGTGGATCTTGAAATACTGCTTATCGGAGCCTCCTGGCTTGTCGGCGGCTGCCAAGGCCTGGCAGGCGGAGCACCCGGCAATCTCCTTGCCGGGGTCGTCTACCTTGGCCTTCTTGGCGGCGCCGGTGTCGTCGGATCCCTCGACGGCAAGCACGGCCTTGCCCTTGCGTTTCCTGTTGCGACGACGACCCTTCTTCGTTGGGGCGGTGGTGTCTTCATCAGTAGAGTCGGTTTCCACGATGGCGTCCTCACCGGGGTACTTCCTTCCCTCTTCAGCCCGGACGCACCTATCGGCCAGAACATAAAGTTCGGCCACATCCTTAACCTTGTTCATCGCCAGCTCTTCACGCATCTTGTGATTGCGCATCTTTTGATGGAACGCGCTAATCACAGCGGCGGGATGGACATCGGGGATGTTGTACTGCACCCGGCTGAACCTCTATATGTACTTGCGCAGGGTCTCCCCTTCCTTCTGGGGAATGATATGCAAATCACTGGCCTGGCCATGAGCTTGGTGGCCTCCAGTGAAGGCACCAACGAACTCATGGCACAGATCCAACCAAGAATAAATGGAATCCGCCGGCAAGTGCATCAACCAAGACATGATGTTGGGCTTCAGTGCCAACGGGAAGTAATTGGCAAGCACCTTGTCGTCGCGAGCTCCAGCAGCTTGCATCGCGATGGTGTAGATGCTGAGGAACTCTGACGGATGGGTCTTGCCGTTGTACTTCTCGCCGACATCGGGCTTGAACGTGCGGTGGGACAGCCACTGGAACTGCCGCAGCTCACGGGTAAAGGTTGGGCAACCCACCTCGTAAGGTAGGCCGCCGGAGCTCCCTGGTGCTGGGTGGTCCATAGCGGGCCCGCCCGCTTATCCGACTGGTGGCGTGTATCACGCCGGCGCACGATGTTGGTTAGAGCGTCTTCATGAGCTCGCTCCCGAAGAACTTGGCGCTGATCACGGTGGGTCCGTGGGTCGGACAACGCTATGGGAATGTTATCACAAGCGTCGTCACGACAGACCAATACCGGCGGCAACTGGCGAAGGGGAGGGGAGTGCACTATGGCTGCAGCTCCCCCGGTCCTTCCACCGCTGGCATGTGGTGGCTCGACGGAGCGCTGGCCCGAGGGCCCCGCCGGTCGTGGATCATCTTTGTTGGTGATGGCGACGAGGCTCCGAATGGTGGCTCTCCACTCGTTGAGCTTCGCCGCGGCGGAGTCGGGGAGCAGCTGCGCGCGTTCCAAAGCTTCTGCCGGCGTCGGTGGTGGCGAAAGCTGCATGGACCGTGGCGTGCTTCAACTTCTAACCACGTTAGAAGGAGCTCTTTCATGGCCCAGCGGCTGCGTGCCCTTTTCACCAGCACTTCGGCGGGCATGCTGGTCTTCTTCGTCCCGCTGATGATGCACAGGACTCTTCCCACGGCGGCATCCGGGGTCTCCAGCATGGTGGCGCTGCTCGTCGCGCGCACCCTGGGAAGAGCGCGCTATGGGCGCCGGCGGAGGCGTCTTGGAGGTTGCTGCGCCGCCCGTAGGTGGCATAGCAACACCCCTGGAGGGCCCCGCGCAGCCTGCGGGGGGCCCAGCCGCGTCTTTGGATTTGGCGGTGTGCGGCTCGTCGTCTGGGGCACGAATGACGCCGCTTGCCAGGCTCTGACTGCCAGAGCGATGCTGGTGCTCGCGGGTCGTGGCTCGGGTTCTGTCCTCTACCGGCTCGCTGCTTGCCCGCACTGGCACGGGCCGTTCAGCTCCCGACGAGCCGATCACCGTGATCGTCTTCTTCTTGGGAGCCATGGTGATGAAGAACTGCTAGGCTAACTGCTAGACCAGATTCTCACGACTGCGCCCCCTACCTGGCGCGCCAAAGATGTCGGTGGGAAACGACACCTATGGGGTCACTGGGATCCCTTCTACGGTCGGCGGGCGCGAGGTTCTGAGAAGAGCAGGTATGACAGAGAGCACACAAATCGTTTACCCAGGTTCGGGCCACGAGGATGCGTAAAACCCTAGTCTTGCTTTGGTGGATGTATTTCAGAGCGTTCTTGAGCTCTCGAACTAGCTATGGTGGCCGCGTAGTTCCAAAGAGCCGAATCCCTCTCCTGGTTGCCTCGGGCCTCCTTTTATAGGAAAAAGGGGTTGCCACAATGGCACACAGGAGGTGGAAAGGCGTACAGTGCGCGAGCTTATCGCTCGGCATTACAAGACAAAGTGCATTCAATGCGCTACTTAGGTGTCCATTAGCTTTATCGAGGATGGGAACGAGGCTCGTCCCGTCCGTCGCCGCTCCGCCTCGGTCGACATGCGCCCAGGCCAGCGATGCGTGCGGCGCCATGTAGGCAGGCAGGCTGCTGAGGTGGCGCGGCGGTGGGGCCTTCACGAAGATCTGCATGCCACCACGCAGGTGCTTTGCTGAGTTTGCATGGAAGCCGTGCGTTGCCATGCAGGTGCCTGCCCAGCTGGTTGGGCTGGCAGCGGCATGCGAACAGCGGCGGAGCCTTGGTTGATGCGGGCCTGGCTGTGGCCCCGCTGATGTCCCCGGCAAGGGTCTTGCCGGGGGCCCAGCAAGGGTCTTGCCGTGGCGTTGCAGTCGTCCCCGGCAAGGTGCTTTGCCGGGGGTCTTGTGGATTTCCTCGGCTAGGATCCTGACGAGGATCGCCGTCTTCTGGTCCTTATCTAGTCTTGTGTATTTATGATCTTGACAAAGATCTGCATGCCACCACAGAGGTGCCTCACAAGCCCTTGGTCCAATGTAGTTGTTGACGGTGCTTGGAACCCTTGGGCTCAAGGGTGGCTCACCCTGCTGGTGTTGGGCAAGCTGCCCCGGCAAGGTTCTTGCCGGGGCCGCGGAGGCTGCCCGGAAAGGGGCCTGCCGGGGGAGCTGATACGTCTCCAACGTATCTATAATTTTTTATTGTTCCATGCTATATTATATTCTGTTTTGGATGTTTAATGGGCATTATTATACACTTTTATATTACTTTTAGGACTAACCTATTAACCGGAGGCCCATCCCAAATTGTTGTTTTTTGCCTATTTCAGTGTTTCGTAGAAAAAGAATATCAAACGGAGTCCAAACGGAATGAAACCTTCGGGAACGTGATTTTCGGAACAAACGTCATCCAGAGGACTTGGAGTCTACGTAAAGCAATCAACGTGGAGAGCACGAGGCAGGGGGCGCGTACCCTTCAAGCGAGCCCTCCACCCTCATGGGGCCCACGTTGCTCCACCGACGTACTTCTTCCTCCTATATATACCTACGTACCCCCAAACCATCAGAGGCTTCCACGAAAACCTAGTTCCACTACCGCAACCTTCAGTACATGTGAGATCCCATCTTGGGGCCTTTTCCAGCGTCCTGCAGGAGGGGGCATTGATCACGGAGGGCTTCTACATCAACACCATAGCCTCTCCGATGAAGTGTGAGTAGTTTACCTCAGACCTTCGGGTCCATAGTTATTAGATAGATGGCTTCTTCTCTCTCTTTGGATCTCAATACAAAGTTCTCCTCGATTCTCGTGGAGATCTATTTTATGTAACTCTTCTTTTGTGGTGTGTTTGTCGAGACCGATGAATTGTGGGTTTATGATCAAGATTATCTATGAACAATATTTGAATCTTCTCTGAATTCTTTTATGTATGATTGGTTATCTTTGCAAGTCTCTTCGAATTATCAGTTTGGTTTGGCCTACTAGAGATCTTTCTTGCAATGGGAGAAGTGCTTAGCTTTGGGTTCAATCTTACAGTGTCCTTTCCCAGTGACAGCAGGGGCAGCAAGGCACGTATTGTATTATTGCCTTCAAGGATAACAAGATTGGTTTTATATCATATTGCATGAGTTTATCCCTCTACATCATGTCATCTTGCTTAAAGCATTACACTATTCTTATGAACTTAATACTCTAGATGCATGCTGGATAGCGGTCGATGTGTGGAGTAAGAGTAGTAGATGCAGAATCATTTCGGTCTACTTGTCACGGACGTGATGCCTATATACATGATCATACCTAGATATTCTCATAACTATGCTCAATTCTATCAATTGCTCGACAGTAATTTGCTCACCCACCGTAATACTTATGCTCTTGAGAGAAGCCACTAGTGAAACCTATGGCCCCCGGGTCTATTCTCCATCATATTAATCTTCCAACACTTAGCTATTTTTATTGTCGTTTATTTTACTTTGCATCTTTATCATAAAAATACCAAAAATATTATCTTATCATATCTATCTGATCTCACTCTCGTAAGTGACCGTGAAGGGATTGACAACCCCTTTTTCGCGTTGGTTGCGATGTTCTTATTTTTTTGTGTAGGTGCGCGGGACTTGTGCGTGATCTCCTACTAGATTGATACCTTGGTTCTCAAAAACAGAGGGAAATACTTACGCTACTTTACTGCATGACCCTTTCCTCTTCAAGGGAAAACCAACGCAGTGCTCAAGAGGTAGCAAGAAGGATTTCTGGCGCTGTTGCCGGGGAGATTCAAGCCAAGTCAAGTCAAGTCAAGACATACCAAGTACCCATCACAAACTCTTATCCCTCACATTACATTGTTTGCCATTTGCCTCTGGTTTTCCTCTCCCCCACTTCACCCTTGCCATTTTATTTGCCCTCTCCTTTCCGTCCCTTCTTTTCTCGTGTTCCTTGAGTTTGATGTCGTTATGTCTAAAATTGGGGAAATTATTGTCGATATGGACAATAATAACATGGAAAATTCTGATGCTCTTGTTGAAGAACCCCCTATCCTACATACAAAAAATTCTGAATCGGTAGTGGTAATATTATTGGAAAAGGGGTTATTCAAGATTTCTTTACTTGTGTAGGTGCTTTGCCTTCTATGGGTAGTTCTATTATTCATAGAACTAGTAGTCTTGCGGACGCTATTTCCATGCTTGTAGTTGAACTTGAAAGGCAATTTATGCACATGCACCCTTGCATACAAATGATTTTCCTAGAATTTTCTAATGTTGAGCATTCTTCTGTTAAGCGTGCCGCTACTATATTTTTGGCTCATGAGTTCAGATTTATAATAAAAGAGGCGAAAGAAATCTTTGCACACTATAGGGTGGACGCTGGCCGTCCTCCCATAGAAGCTATCCTCTTTGATCAACAGGAAATATTGTGTTTTCAATCTCTAGACTATGTTGCTTACTTTTAATGAAAACCTTAGAAAAAAGGTTCCTACCAATGTTCTAGTTGATAGAATTTCTGAACTTAATAATGATTTTTCTATTAGAAATAATGAGCTAGGATATTCTCTCGAGTTTAGGCTCACGAAGTTTTGTCAAAAGAATGCTTATAATGATGAATTGGTTGTGCAATACGAAGGGCCGAAGGAGGAACCTATACCTCCCAAAGTTGATCTTGGGGACTTCTGTCCCATTAAGTTTAGCCCTTTTGATTACTTTTGCTTGCCTCAAAGAAAAATTTCTGCTGAACATAGAGAATATGAAATGAGTTTTCGTGATCTATCCTATTATTATAGCAATACCTAAATCTATATGTGTTTTTATGCCTAGCTAGGGGCGTTAAACGATAGCGCTTGTTGGGAGACAACGCAATTTTATTTTAGTTTTTTGCTTTTTGCTTCTGTTTAGGAATAAATCTTTGATCTAGCCTCTGGTTAGTTTTTTTTTTGTGTTTTAATTAGTGTTTGTGCCAAGTTAAACCTATAGGATCTTCTTGGATAATAGTTATTTGATCTTGCTGAAAATTCCAGAAACTTTTTGTTCACGAAAACAATTGTTAAAAATCACCAGAACGTGATAAAATATTGATTCCAATTGCAGTAGATCTATAAACAAAGTTTCTAGGTCTTCCTGGTTTGGCAGAATTGTTTCAGTTCCAGAAGTTTGCGTTAGTTACAGATTACTACAGACTGTTCTGTTTTTGACAGATTCTGTTTTTCGTGTGTTGTTTGCTTATTTTGATGAATCTATGGATAGTAAAATAGTTTATAAGCCATATAGAAGTTGTAATACAGTAGGTTTAACACCAATATAAATAAAGAATTAATTCAATACAGTACCTTGAAGTGGTGTTTCGTTTTCTTTCTCTAACGGAGCTCACGAGATTTTCTGTTGAGTTTTGTGTTGTGAAGTTTTCAAGTTTTGGGTAAAAGATTTGATGGATTATGGAACAAGGAGTGGCAAGAGCCTAAGATTGGGGATGCCCAAGGCACCCCAAGATAATCTAAGGACACCTAAAAGCCAAAGCTTGGGGATGCCCCGGAAGGCATCCCTCTTTAAATCTTAAATCCATCGGTAACTTTACTTGGAGCTATATTTTTATTCACCACATGATATGTGTTTTGCTTGGAGCGTCTTGTATGATTTGATTCTTTATATGTTAGTTCACCACAATAATCCTTGCTGTACACACCTTTTGAGAGAGACACACATGATTCGGAATTTATTAGAATACTCCATGTGCTTCACTTATATCTTTTGAGCTATATAGTTTTTGCTCTAGTGCTTCACTTATATCTTTTAGAGCATGGTGGTGGATTTGTTTTATAGAAACTATTGTTCTCTCATGCTTCACTTATATTATTTTAAGAGTCCTACAAAACAGCATGGTAATTTGCTTTAATTATGATAGGCATCCAAGATTAGTAAAAAAAATTCTTATGAGTGTGATGAATACTATGAGAAGGTTGATACTTGATAATTGTTTTGAGATATGAAGATGGTGATATTAGAGTCATGCTAGTTGAGTAGTTGTGAATTTGAGAAATACTTGTGTTAAAGTTTGTCATTCCCATAGCATGCACGTATGGTGAACCGTTATGTGATGAAGTCGGAGCATGATTTATTTATTTATTGTCTTCCTTATGAGTGGCGGTCGAGGACGAGCGATGGTCTTTTCCTACCAATCTATCCCCCTAGGAGCATGCGCGTAATACTTTGCTTTGATAACTTGTAGATTTTTGCAACAAGTATATGAGTTCTTTATGACTAATGTTGAGTCCATGGATTATACACACTCTCATCCTTCCACCATTGCTAGCCTCTCTAATACCACGCACTTTTCGCCGGTATCATACACCCACCATATACCTTCCTCAAAACAGCCACCATACCTGCCTATCATGGCATTTCCATAGCCATTCCGAGATATATTGACATGCAACTTACCACCGTTCCGTCTACTATGACACGCTTCATCATTGTCATATTGCTTTGCATGATCATCTAGTTGACATCGTATTTGTGGCAAAGCCACCATTCATAATTCTTTCATACATGTCACTCTTGATTCATTGCATATCCTGGTACACCGCCGGAGGCATCCACATAGAGTCATATTTTGTTCTAAGTTTTGAGTTGTAATTCTTGAGTTGTAAATAAAATAAAAGTGTGATGATCATCGTTATTAGAGCATTGTCCCAAGTGAGGAAAGGATGATGGAGACTATGATTTCCCCATAAGTCGGGATGAGACTCCAGACTAAAAAAAAAGAAAGGCCATAAAAAAAGAGAAAATGCCAAACAAAAAAAGAAAAAAAATGAGAGAAAAAGAGAGAAGGGACAATGCTACTATCCTTTTACCACACTTGTGCTTCAAAGTAGCACCATGATCTTCATGATAGAGAGTCTCCTATGTTATCACTTTTCATATACTAGTGGGAATTTTTCATTATAGAACTGGGCTTGTATATTCCAATGATGGGCTTCCTCAAAATGCCCTAGGTCTTCGTGAGCAAGCGAGTTGGATGCACACCCACTTAGTTTCTTTTGTTGAGCTTTCATATACTTATAGCTCTAGTGCATCCGTTGCATGGCAATCCCTACTCACTCACATTGATATCTATTAATGGGCATCTCCATAGCCCGTTGATACGCCTAGTTGATGTGAGACTATCTTCTCCTTTTTTGTCTTCTCCACAACCACCATTCTATTCCACATATAGTGTTATGTCCATGGCTCACGCTCATGTATTGCGTGAAGATTGAAAAGTTTCAAAACACCAAAAGTATGAAACAATTGCTTGGCTTGTCATCGGGATTGTGCATGATTAAATACTTTGTATGATGAAGATAGAGCATATCCAGACTATATGATTTTGTAGGGATAACTTTCTTTGGCCCTGTTATTTTGAGAAGACATAATTGCTTAGTTAGTATGCTTGAAGTATTATTATTTTTATGTCAATATTAAACTTTTGTCTTGAATGTTTCGGATCTGAACATTCATACCACAATTAAGAGAATTACATTGCAAATTATGCTAAGAAGCATTCCACATCAAAAATTCTGTTTTTATCATTTACCTACTCGAGGACGAGCAGGAATTACGCTTGGGGATGCTTGATACGTCTCCAACGTATCTATAATTTTTTTATTGTTCCATGCTATATTATATTCTGTTTTGGATGTTTAATGGGCTTTATTATAAACTTTTATATTATTTTTGGGACTAACCTATTAACCGGAGGCCCAGCCCAAATTGTAGTGTTTCTTTGCCTATTTCAGTGTTTCACAGAAAAAGAATATCAAACGGAGTCCAAGCGGAATGAAACCTTCGGGAATGTGATTTTCGGAACAAACTTGATCCAGAGGACTTGGAGTCTACGTAAAGCAATCAACATGGAGAGCACGAGGCAGGGGGCACGCCTACCCCCCCCCCCAGGCGCGCCCTCCACCCTCGTGGGGCCCATGTTGCTCCTCTGACGTACTTCTTCCTCCTATATATACCTACGTACCCCCAAACCATCAGAGGCATCCACGAAAACCTAGTTCCACCACCGCAACCTTCTATACCCGTGAGATCCCATCTTGGGGCCTTTTCCAGCGTCTTGCCGGAGGGGGCATTGATCACAGAGGGCTTCTACATCAACACCATAGCCTCTCCAATGATGTGTGAGTAGTTTACCTCAGACCTTCGGGTCCATAGTTATTAGCTAGATGGCTTCTTCTCTCTCTTTGGATCTCAATACAAAGTTCTCCTCGATTCTCATGGAGATCTATTTGATGTAACTCTTCTTTTGCGGTGTGTTGTCGAGACCGATGAATTGTGGGTTTATGATCAAGATTATCTATGAACAATATTTGAATCTTCTCTGAATTCTTTTATGTATGATTGGTTATCTTTGCAAGTCTCTTCGTATTATCAGTTTGGTTTGGCCTACTAGATTGATCTTTCTTGCAATGGGAGAAGTGCTTAGCTTTGGGTTCAATCTTGCGGTGTCCTTTCCCGGTGATGCGAGGGCAGCAAGGCACGATTGTATTGTTGCCATCGAGGATAACAAGATGGGGTTTATATCATATTGCATGAGTCTATCCCTCTACATCATGTCATCTTGCTTAAAGCATTACTCTGTTCTTATGAACTTAATACTCTAGATGCATGCTGGATAGCGGTCGACATGTGGAGTAATAGTAGTAGATGTCGGTCTACTTGTCACGGATGTGATGCCTATATACATGATCATACCTAGATATTCTCATAACTATGCTCAGTTCTATCAATTTCTCGACAGTAATTTGTTCACCCACCGTAATACTTATGCTCTTGAGAGAAGCCACTAGTGAAACCTATGGCCCCCGGGTCTATTCTCCATCATATTAATCTTCCAACACTTAGCTATTTTTATTGTCGTTTATTTGACTTTGCATCTTTATCATAAAATACTAAAAATATTATCTTATCATATCTATCAGATCTCACTCTCGTAAGTGACCGTGAAGGGATTGACAACCCCTTTTTCACGTTGGTTGCGAGGTTCTTATTTGTTTGTGTAGGTGCGCGGGACTTGTGCGTGATCTCCTACTGGATTGATACCTTGGTTCTCAAAAAATGAGGGAAATACTTACGCTACTTCACTGCATCACCCTTTCCTCTTCAAGGGAAAACCAACGTAGTGCTCAAGAGGTAGCAGGAGCCTACCTCGCCCCTTCGCTTGTCTTGTGTTTCTGGTGCTTCGGCTTCTCTCCAGCTCCCCTCCTCTGCCCTGCTTAGTGTGGCCGCAGCGCGCGGCTCTGGCTTCTCGTGCACAAGTAAAGGGCTCAAAAGGGGAGCCCCTACTTTTGTACACCAACACTTATGGTGGGTGGCGTGAGTGACAGAAGCACAGACCCGAGTAAGTAGGTTGTTTGCATATGGGAGTAAAGAGGACTTGATGCCTTATAATGCTATGGTTGGGTTTTACCTTAATGATCTTTAGTAGTTGCGGATGCTTTCTAGAGTTCCAATCATAAGTGCATATGATCCAAGGAGAGAAAGTATGTTAGCTTATGCCTCTCCCTCATATAAAATTGCAATAGTGATTACCGGTCTAGTTATCGATTGCCTAGGGACAAATAACTTTCTTGTGTGACAAAAATCTCTCTACTAAAACTAACTTAGTTGTGTCTTCATCTAAACAGCCCCTACTTTTTATTTATGTGCTCTTTATTATCTTGCAAACCTATCCAACAACACCTACAAAGTACTTATAGTTTCATATTTGTTCTAGGTAAAGCGAACGTTAAGCGTGCGTAGAGTTGTATCGGTGGTCGATAGAACTTGAGAGAATATTTGTTCTACCTTTAGCTCCTCGTTGGGTTCGACATTCTTACTTATCGAAAGAGGCTACCATTGATCCCCTATACTTGTGGACGGGTTTTATTTTGTTGAGTCGTTTCGACGTGGATAGCTATGTATTCAAACCAATCATAGTATTGCTCTGTTTATTTCTCTGTTTCAATATGTGTACTCTGTTTTCCGTTCTTATATGTTCTGTTTCAATGTGTGTATATACGCTTTACATTCTATATATGTGGATGATAACAGCTAGATTCAAATTAGTATACAAAATAGATAGAATATGGAATTCATATATATATATATATATATATATATATATATATATATATATATATATATATATATATATATATATATATAATATCATCACATATACGTGATGATACTTAAGTACTAGGTACAATGCATAAAATTGAAAACAAACAATACTAAAACTAATAATCCCTCCTGGGGCCAGTATTCCGGCAGCTTCTCGCCAACAGCTCCCTGGTGCGCGACGTCTTCCCAGTGCGAAGGCAGTACTCCGCCTCCTCCGCCTCGCAGCTCTTGACGTACCACTCTGCCTCTTGCTGGCGGACGAGTGCGAATGATCTTGCCATTTCTTTGGGAGCCCACCGGAGCTCTTCGTCGGTGGCACGCTGGAGATATCGGCGCACCTCCACGCAGCAACGAGGCGCCCAGCGCCTTTGACCTTCCTTGCAAAGTACCTGTCTTCGTACACGTCCTCCGCACGACGACGCGCCCGCCCCCAAAGCTCCGCTGCCTCCTTTTTCCAGGCGGCATCACGGGTTTCACAGGCCGCCTGGTACCTGGCTTCCTCCTCCGCCATCTCCTTCTTGAACGCCACTTGCATGGCTTTCTCAGCCGGCGGCAGCGACTTCCACAGACAAAGATTGTACTGGCCCCAAAACCAATCCAATGTTGGGGGTCCGGCGCAACCTCGTCCGACGCGTAGGGGTCCTCTTCGGAGCTATTCGAGTGAGTGTCCTCGCGGTGCAGTGACTCCTCGTCGGCGCATGGGCAGACCGACGACGCCATGGCATAGATTTGAGAGAGAGAGAGAGAGAGCGAGAGAGAGAGAGAGAGGGCGAGCGAGGGGAAGATATAGATGAGAATGCAGCTGGGACAATGTGAGCAAGGTAGTATTTATTGGTGGCCAGAATCTAGATCGACGGGAACAGTACACACGCCGGTCGCCGGAATTTACGAGTACTATAGTTCGAATTACACAAGATTCCCGCAGCAAAATCCGTGTGTGAACATAATAGCTGATGGTTTCCAATACAAAACCGTGTCTGATTAATGATCCCCGCCACTCACCTACCAAACCTCAAGCCGCGAGATAGAGTGCCAATCATGTGGGGGCCGGTTGTCTTGCCAGATAACTACATTTTCTTTTTTGAACACCAGATATTTACATCATCTGATGATTTTTTAATTCACACACAAGTACACAAATATATGATTTTTCAAACCGTTATGGTTAGCCGTTGCATGTAGATGTAGTTCAAATTTGAATTATGGTCATTAAATAGCTAGAAAATCACATGAATGTCTTTAAAAGGTCAAATGACCCTTGAAATTTTCCAAATTTTCACATGACAGTTGTATTAGTGCACGTAAACATAGAAAAAATTTGAAGGCCGTAAGAGGAAGCTATCTCCCGTTCGTCATCAAACATGCATTGTTCTCTCTCGGAACCACGAACCTTCTAGTGAGTTGCTCCGGTTTGTGAGGGGGGTGTGTCCAAACTTTGTCAAACAGGCCAGCTTTTTTACCACATCATCTTGGTGGCATGACATTACATCAAGCAAGGTTTCATGTTTTCCTGATCATTTTTTAATTTTTTTGGAATTAAAATGCCATGGCACTCCATGCATGTGCCCATGCCGTGAGACCAATATGTTTGAAAATTCCTTCTATTTTACTGCACATGGAATTAACTCGCACACAAGTACACAAATATGATTTTTCAAACCGTTATGGTTAGCCGTTGCATGTAGATGTAGTTCAAATTTGAATTACGGTTATTAAATGGCTAGAAAAGCACTTAAATGTCTTTAAAAGGTCAAATGACTGCTAGATTTTTCCAATTTTTCACAGTATAGTTGTATTAGTGCACGTTAAACGTAGAAAAAAATTGAAGGCCGTAAGAGGAAGTTATCTCTTGTTCGTCACCAAACATGCATTATTCCCTCTCAGTACCAGGAGCCTTCTAGTGAGTTGCTCCGATTTGTGAGGGGTGTGTGTCCAAACTTTCGTCAAACATGCCAATTTTTTTACCGCATCATCTTTGTTGCATCAAATTACATCAAGCAAGGTTTCATGGTTTTTGATCATTTTTTAATTTTTTGGAATTAAAATGCCATGGCACTCCATGCATACATATGCATGTGTCCATGTTGTGAGACAAATATGTTTGAAAATTCCTTCTAATTTACTTCACATGGAATTAACTCGCACACAAGTACACAAATATTATTTTTCAAACCGTTATGGTTAGGTGTTGCATGTAGATGTAGTTCAAATTTGAATTACGGTCATTAAATGGCTAGAAAATCACTTATGTCTTTAAAAGGTAAAATGACCCCTAGAATTTTCCAAATTTTCACATTACAGTTATAGTAGTGCACAAATGTAGAAAAAATGTGAAGGCCATAAGAGGAAGTTATCTCCCGTTCGTCATCAACCATGCATCGTTCCCCCTCGGAACCACGAGCCTTCTAGTGAGTTGCTCCGGTTTGTGAGGGGTGTGTGTCCGAACTTTCATCAAACATGCCAATTTTTTTACCACGTCATCTTGGTGGCATGACATTACATCAACCAAGGATTCATGTATTTCTGATATTTTTTAGTTTTTTGGAATTTAAATGCCATGGCACTCCATGCATACATATGCATGTGTCCATGTCGTGAGACAAATATGTTTGAAAATTCCTTCTAATAAACTTCACACGGAATTAACTCGCACACAAGTACACAAATATGAATTTTCAAACCGTTATGGTTAGCCATTACATGTAGATGTAGTTCAAATTTGAATTACGGTCATTAAATGGCTAGAAAATCACTTAAATGTCTTGAAAACGTCGAATGACCCCTGAAATTTTCCAAATTTTCACATGATAGTTGTATTAGTGCACGTTACACGTAGAAAAAATATGAAGTCTGTAAGAGGAAGCTATCTCCCGTTCATCATCAAACATGCATTGTTCCCTCTCGGAACCACGAGCCGTCTAGTGAGTTGCTCCAGTTTGTGAGGGGTGTGTGTCCAAACTTTCGTCACACATGCCAAAAAATTTACCACATCATCTTGGTGGCATGACATTACATCAACCAAGGTTTCATATGTTTCTGATATTTTTTTAAATTTTGGAATTTAAATGCCATGGCACTCCATGCTTAATTGTGTCATAGCCATCAGACCAATATGTTTCAAAAATCCTTCCAATTTACTGCACATGGAATCAAATCGCACACAAGTACACAAAATATGACTTTTCAAACCGTTATGGTTAGCTGTTGCACGTACATGTAGTTCAAATTTCAATTACGGTCATTAACTGGCTAGAAAATCACTTAAATGTCTTAAAAGTTCAAATGACCCCTGAAATTTTCCAAATTTTGACATGACAGTTGTATTAGTACTACAAAATTTCTCGTTCATTTAAAACACCATCTGTTATTACTTTACTCCAAACTCGTGTTTCACAGCTAATAAAAAATATCTACAACATCACACACAGTTGTTTTCTAGGAACCGTTTGCGATGAAAATATCTGGGTCTATTTAAGTCTCCCTCCTTAAGCTTCGCTGGCTCGTCTGCTCCAGAGCCGGCAACCCCCGAATCCACGAATCCCGATCCCCATTCCTGCACCCCCTTCTTGCAAAGATGATGCGTGGAAATGCTTCATGAAGGCACGTACGATGGCTGCGTCCTCCCCGAGCGCCGTCGCCTGCGCCAAGAGCGCGGATGCCTACGCCGAGAGTGTCGCCGCATCCGCATTGAGCGCGGCCGCTTCCGCCAAGAGGGCGTCTGAGGCAGCCGACAGGGCAGCTGCAGCAGCCGAGACGGCTGCAGCTGCTACTACGACGGCGGCTGCAAATGCCGATAGGGCTCGTGCTGCCGTCCGTGCCACCTATGTCGCCCTGGCCCGGGTCGAGGCCATCCATGCCAAGATCGAGGATGCACACGCCAAGATATTCCGGCCACCTCGGACTCCAGCATGCAACCCATGTCTGAAAAGGTGGCGGTGGCCATGGAGCACCTGCTTCCTCATGAGGTCGCCGAGCGGGAGCTGGAGATGCAGGAGGCGGTGGAGATCAAGGAGCGCCAAAGAAGGAGTTGCGCGTGGCCGACGTCGAGGTAAAGAAGAGTCTGTCCGTCGAGGAATCAGCGGTGGAGTACCAACGCGAGCTCTGGCGCAGCCACTACTACGAGTACTACAACCTTGAGGGCGGCGCCGAGGATGAGGACGCAGTCGACTTCAGCAGGGGGGGGGGGGCGCGGAGTCCACCAACGACGGCATGTCGCCAGGACAAGTCATTGATGTCTCGTCTCACACCGGCGATGCATAGGCCGGCGCGGCGGCGGATTTGTTAAAATTATGCGTACTTAGGCTTTGTTTTTAATGCTGGTCTTTTGTTAGAGCAATGTCTAGGTCAACTGGCTCTGTTTAATTACTAAAATTGCTCGATTCAGTAAGTGTGGTATGTCTGCTAATGCTCTTTTGTGTGCCCAAATTAGCAAGCGATGTTAAATTATGCAATGACGTACCCGGGGAAATTTCCACCAAAATTTTTAACTATCAAACTCATCCCATGCGCGTAAAGCAGAAGAATCGTTTGTGATGCACACAATCGTTCACAGTGAATGGTCCGGTGGCACCGTGGGCAAAGTTTCCCTCCACATTTCCAAAATTTTGGCCTACCACCAAAATATCTACCCCGCCCCCTCCCCCCTTCCCACCCCCTTTTTTCCCTGACCACAAGTCACATTTCCCATGTTTCCTCCTTCCTTCCTTCCTTCCTAAGCTATAGCTGCTTCCTCGCTCTCTCCGTCTCGCATCCTACCGCAGGGGTCGCCATGGTGTTCTTCAAAGACCTCTCCAGCGGTTCCTCCTCCCGCGACGAACTCCTTCACCACCCAGGTATGCCTCTCTTCTCTCTCTCAGGCTATGACTTGGAATGAAGGATTTTTACCTGGTGGTCGATTTGAGTCATTTCTTCCTCTTGTAGCTTCCTAGGAACATTAGTGGCAATGAATGGAGCGGGGTGGCTGAATATCTATCTCCTCGTTGTCACCATTAATCTCCATGCGTGAAGCTAGTTGCGTTTGAATCTATGGACAGTGGGAGGAAGTTTATGGCATGTGCAGAGAAGGTTAGACCATCTTTCGTTGTTACAAATCATTTGTTAGATGTGATTCAGACACTGTCACAGTCCCAACCATTCATACCACACCTTCAACCAAATGCATCCTAAGACAATGTCATAGTTTGTACCTAGTATCTAAAATTGTTGCCATCTCATCAGCGGTGCCATTAGAAAATTATTTGGCACCGCTTCAGCAGTTTGTGCAGCTAACTTTGGTCCACACATCCGAGCAGCCAAGCAGTAAAATACTAAATCTTTATGGCACGAAGGAACTGGGCATCGGAGCAACTAGGTGCTCGAGTCCGGTCCCTGATTTTTTCTGCATCATTTCGCTCGCCAGAGGCAGGCACCGGTGTGAGATGTAGCAACAGTTGTCTTTACACTAGTTTTGGCATAAATAGTGGACGACCTTAGTGCTATTAGTTCTATATTACTAAATTTGTGCATGTACACACCTATTAGTATCAATTTTCTGTCATCCAAACACTGTCGCTATGTTGTTGCAGTTATATTTACCTTCCTCATAAAATGTTCAATTTGTTATTTATTGTGCATGAGTAAGAACTTGTAGCGTTGTTGTAGTTAATTATAGCTTCTGATGTTCCAGAATTTGGTTGTTGTCTCAGTAGCAATTAATTCATTTGCACATTGATCTTTTTGAGAAGATATGTCATAATTAACATGTTTCTTCTCAAAATAAGCATTGGTGATTTTCTATGTTGCTACAAACCCATTTCCCCTACAATTGTTACTGATCTAGTTTTAAATATTATAGGATGAACGGAAGTGTTCTTACTTGGAGTGGGTTGATCAAGAGTGGCCACAGTCTTTGAAGATGTGCCTAGCGAAGCTCTGGAGCATGTATGAGGAAGAGAACAGAGAAAGTGTTGTCAACGCTGAAGAATATTTGAAGATGCGGGATAAAAAGATGAAGGTGGAGAATGAGCTTAGATTTTTTTAAATCAGACTTTGCTAAGATGGTGTTGGTGAAGGAGGAGGCACTTTCCCAGTTGGCTAGTGCAAAACAGGTTCTTACTGAACTGAAAGCAGAGGTGGATAAGACGAGTGTCGTTGTCAAAACCGGCGGATCTCGGGTAGGGGGTCCCGAACTGTGCGTCTAGGCGGATGGTAACAGGAGACAAGGGACACGATGTTTTTACCCAGGTTCGGGCCCTCTCGATGGAGGTAAAACCCTACTCCTGCTTGATTAATATTGATGATATGGGTAGTACAAGAGTAGATCTACCACGAGATCAGAGAGGCTAAACCCTAGAAGCTAGCCTATGGTATGATTGTTGTTTGTCCTACGGACTAAAACCCTCCGGTTTATATAGACCTTTGGATAGGGTTAGGGTTACAGTCGGTTACAATGGTAGGCGATCTACATATCTGTGTCGCCAAGCTTGCCTTCCACGCCAAGGAAAGTCCCATCCGGACACGGGATGAAGTCTTCAATCTTGTATCTTCATAGTCCGGAGTCCGCCAGCGGTGATAGTTCGCTATCCGGACACCCCTAATCCAGACTCCTCGGTAGCCCCGAACCAGGCTTCAATGGCGATGAGTCCGCGCGTAGATTGTCTTTGGCATTGCGGCGGGTTCTTCTCCAAATTCCATATACTTGTCGAATAGTGTCCGCTTCTCGATAAATGCTGCGCTCCTTGGCTTCCACGCCCAATAATGGCCATCTTCCACGTGTTTGAATGAATGTGAAAAGCCAGGGTATTTTTACACTTATCCCCCTAGCTGCGCAAATGAGCTGCCTATAAAAGGGACGAGGATCTAGATCTGAGTCACACCGTCCCCCCTCCGCGAGCTTTCATCGGCGCGCCTCTGACAAAAATCCATTCCATCATGGACAGTCGACGCGGCTCCTCCTCTCGCGCTCCCAGCCCTCAGCCTGGCAATTGGGAGAGATGCTCAGTCCCGCATAGCGAGCTAGTGACACTCCAAACCAAGGGATTTCTTCCCCCTGCCTTCATGGTTCCGGTTTGAGCCGGACTCACCACCTATAAGGGAGGAAAGCAAGCGGAGAGTGTCCACGATCCCTCCAAAGGAGAGCGGGTATGCTTTATCTCTTATCTATTAAGAGGACTCGGATTTCCAATTCATCCGTTTCTCCGGGGGCTCTTGGAGTTCTACGGCGTCCAGTTGCACCACCTTACGCCTACCTCCATTTTGCACATCGCGGGCTTCGTGGCCCTTTGCGAACTGTTCTTGGGCGTCGAGGCTCATTTTGCACTGTGGAAGAGATTATTCTGCCTTGTACCCCGTTCTCATGAGGGGTCAATATATCAAGTGGGCGGAGCCGAGCTATGGCGATCGTCGGGACGGATATCTATCCGAACCTCAAGAAGGCATCCAAGACCGGCCTTCGAATGGTTTATATAGAAGGCGCCCCACCGCTGGATCCTGTTCGGATCGGTCTCCGGAATTCAGCAATGCTCCTTTGAAGAAACGCTGAGTTGGCGCCATGAGCTCCAGACGGAAGGCGACAGGGGCGTCCTTTACCGATGAGCCGAATAAGATTGTTAGCTCATTCCGGACTGACCATGATCGGTGTCATGGCCACATGTATTATGCGAAGTGCGATCGCTCAAATATAGGGGCCACCCCATGTGGGATTTCAACGGGGAGGACGATGCCACCCGTCATGGCCATAAGGGGCCGGGATCGGTCACCGATCTGGTGAAGATCTTGTCCGCGCTGTACAAGGGATAAAAGGAGGATTTTCTCCGCGTCAGTCCGTTGAACGGATTTTCTATGAACAATCCTCGAAGCTGGGTAAGCGGACATTTCTTTTTTGCACATCCGATCCATATTCCCATGGTTAGGTATCTCATTTTGTGATTTTGACGCGAACCGCGCCGGGCCGTAAAAGACATAAACAGCCGCCTCCACAACCCGAGGATCCGAAAAGGCTCCTCGATCCGCCTCCCAAGATGATCCGGACATATTGGTGGAGCTGATTGATGGGGTATTTCACCTGGCGAGCATCGATAATGCCTTGGTTGCCATTACGCCGATTACCGGAATACTTCCAGCCTCACAGGTAACTGAGACTGAGGTCCCAATACTCTGATAATGACCCATCTGTGCTTATTTTTTATCACCGTATACCAATGGTGTTTCGCAGAGGGCGCCTTCGAGGCAGGAAGCCGAGCCCGCGGCGGCTAGCCAACAAGGGGCAGCACGGCCCCGCAGGCTAAAAAGAAGTGCAATCCGGATCAAAACGCCACCGCAACGGTATGGCGCATCACCATATTCCTAGGATTGATTCCTGGAAGGCGTAATAACGCTGGTGCTCTTTTCAGGAAAAAGAGCGCTCGCCGGACTGTGTCCGGAGAGGTTGCCAATCGAGCCTCTGCCGGCCAGGCTCCAAAGCCGGGTCCAGAAGCGGAGGCGAGCACGAGGCGTGTGTCGGATGCTCCTCCGACAGAGGATGCCGACAGATTGTCCGCCACCAACTCCGAGGTGGAGAGCGCCATGAGTCACAGGCGCCTGACAGTTCTTCGTGACGCATGTTTCTCCCAAGAGGCATTGAATGCCTTCAATTCAGGAGATGTGCACCTCCGTGCCGCTCAAGATGGTCTAGCCAGAGCCACGGAGCAGTATGTAAAGGACATACGGGTGAGGAAATTTGTGGTTATATATGTCAAGAGTCCCGAGACTTAAAATAGTTAGAATAACTGATTTAAGGATCATTTGTTATGCAGGATCTTACAAAAAAGAATACCCGACTGTCCCAGGAGCTTGAAGAATGCAAGGCCCAACTTGAGGCCGCACTAGCCGCTACAGGGGGAGCCACAGAGACCCCCACTGGTAATATATGCTTCAAAAGATAAGTAGTTTGTGAAGTGCCGTGTGTGTGTAAATCTGACAATAATATTGCAGATGGCTCCGGACTAGATCCGGACAAGCAACAGCTCTTGCGCCGGTTGAAGGCCGGCGAGAATGTGCTTACAAGGGTGAGGTAAGAGAAAAATAATCTCTAGGATGCCAACACCCAGCTGGGTGAGGAACTAAAGGATGTTCGTGCCCAGCTGTCCGACTCCGTGAAGGAGAATCGGCGACTTCGTCGCGGCATTTATAGTAAGTGCTTGAGCGAACTTTGAAAAAGAGTTCGGCAAGGAAGTCAATTAACAGAGTTATGTCTGTAGGTATGCTCACGGGTCGTCCTGCGGAGGAAATGCCCGGTTCACGGGTGACCTTCTTCCCGAGCTATTGCAACTGCGAGCGAGTTCGGCAGGTGATGAAAAGCGTTGCCGTGCCTTGTGGCCATCTATCTCCCTGCCGAAGGTCTTGGAGAGCTTGCGAGAAGCTTGAGGAGCACGGCGGCGCTTCCGACTATGGAAGATATCGGCCTGTCGTCAAGGCGCCAGGAGGCCTGGGCCATGGTGAAGACGCGGTACACGGCGGACCAGACCACATGGCCAAGGTCGGACTGTGGGGCCCGACGGAAGGAGATCCTGTGAGCTTAGTGTGCGGCCAAGTAGAGTTGGCGGCAAGTATTCCCAACAGGATCTGTAAACTAGACAGCCTATTAGATGGCATTGAAGAGGAATACAATCAGTCAATTTGACTATGTAATTTAAAATGACATGTAAAATGCCTTCTAGCCGGATTGTAGATCGTTTGTCGTAGCGGACCTTTTCGCTTCAACCTCGGGACCCAATAGTCCGAGTGTGTCCGAATACCCTCGCGGTTATGTAAAAACCGGGGCATGCATGGAGACCAGGCGTAGGGGTCATGAGTGCTTTATCAGACAAGTGCCCAACTAGTTATGTTATATTACATGGTTAGTAAGAAACATCTTCCAGGGAGAATAGTTCCATTAGGGGTTCCTTTCCCTGGGAGGCATGCCCTAAAGTGCATGTCCGGACTGCGAAAAAAGCAGAAAAGCATCTGGCGGCAGATAAATGAAAAATAAAAAATCATCTTTTAGTTCACCGACCGAATATTCCCTTAAGAATGCTAGCTTTCGGCTTCACCCAGTCTGAGGTACGCGTCCGGCTGACCCGGCGGTAACAATCGCAGAGGTGCTCCCTTTACCACCTAGCCGAACAATCGGGAACATAGGGGTAAGCACAGGAGCCAGGCAACCCAGCTTGGCCAAAACTTAAGTCATATCGATGCATATAATGGTGAATAAAAGGTACATGCGGAAGTGTGACACATGTGTTGGGCATAAAGCCCGTATAAATAAGCTTCTGTTAAAGAAGCCCCCATGTATAATGAGCGCGGATAGCGCGTCAAGTGTGTGCGAACAATGCGCAAACGAGCCTTTAATGGCTTCGGAAAAAAGGAGGGAGAAGGAGAGAAATAAAAGACTGCTTAAAGTATAAAATATAGACGGAGGAAGGAGACGAACTCAGAATCCGGCGCTAGGCGTAGAATCTTCGGAGGCGGGCTGCGTTCCATGGGTTCGGCTCGAGTCGGTTATCCGATGCGTTTGCAGACGGCAGTGCGCTCCATCGGTCAAGACTTGGTCGATGATGAAGGACCCTCCCATTTGGGCTTGAGTTTGTCCTTTTCTTGTCCGCAGGCGTAGAACTAGTTCGCCAACATTGTAAGCTTTGGCCCGTACTTCCCTGCTTTGATATCTTCGAGCCTGCTGTTGATAGAATGCGGAACGAGCTTTTTCCATGTCATGCTCCTCCTCCAAGGCGTCCAAGCTGTCCTGCCGATCGAGCTCGGCTTCTCTTTCTTCGTACATGCGCACGCGAGGTGAGTCATGAATTATGTCGCAGGGCAAAACTGCCTCTGTGCCGTATACCATAAAAAATGGTGTGAATCTGGTAGTGTGATTCGGCGTGGTCCGCAGCCCCAGTCTGAGTCGAGCTCCTCTACCCAGTGCGTGTTAGATTCCTTGAGGGACCGCACTAGCCTGGGTTTAATGCCGCTCATGATTAGACCGTTTGCTCGCTCGACTTGACCATTAGTTTGGGGGTGATAGACTGAAGCGTAGCCGAGCTTGATGCCCATGTTTTTGCACCAGAGTTTGACCTCGTCGGCCGTGAAGTTCGTGCCGTTATCAGTGATGATGCTATGGGGGACGCTGTAATGGTGTACTACCCCGATATGAAGTCTATCACGGTCCGGATTCGCCGTCTTCTGAGCTTGGCCTCTATCCATTTGGTGAATTTATCCACCATGACCAATAGGTATTTTTGCTTGTGGGTTCCTCCTTTAAGGGGTCCAACCATGTCAAGCCCCTAGACCGTGAAGGGCCAGGTGATGGGTATAGTTTTGAGGGCGGTGGGTGGCATGTGGCTTTGATTAGCAAAGAGCTGGCAACCAACGCATCGTTGGACTAATTCCTGAGCATCTGCCCGGGCCGTCGGCCAATAAAATCCTGTTGGGAAGGCCTTGCCTACAAGGGCCCGGGCTGCGGCATGGTGCCCACCGAGTCCGGCATGAATTTCAGCTAGGAGATTCCGCCCTTCCTCTTCGGAGATACACCTTTGAAGGACTCCGGTTGTGCTTTTCTTATAAAGCTCTCCCTCATGGACCTTGTAGGCTTTAGACCGCCGCACTATGCAGCGGGCCTCGTTTTGGTCCTCGGGAAGCTCCTGCCTAGTTAGGTAGGCTAGGAATGGTTCTGTTCATGGGGCGATGACTGCCATTATTTCGTGGGCTGACGGTGTTATTTCGTTGGCGGGACCACCAACTATATCGGAATGTTCGGTGTGGGGCAGTGTGGTTGGGTCCGGGTTGTTATTTCCGGACTCTCCCTCCCATAGTACGGATGGCTCGAAGAGCCTCTCTAGGAAGATGTTGGGGGGGACGGCATCGCGCTTTGCGCCAATGCGTGCCAACACGTCTGCTGCCTGGTTGTTATCCCGGGCTATATGGTGAAATTCGAGCCCCTCAAACCGGTGACATTTTAGGGCGGCATTGCGATAAGCTGCCATTTTCGGATCCTTGGCATCAAAGTCCCCATTTATTTGGGATATCGCGAGGTTGAATCGCGCACCTCTAGGCGTTGAATGCCCATGGAGACCGCCATCCGGAGACCATGTAGAAGGGCCTCGATTCGCTGCGTTGTTGGAGTCCGTGTACATTATTTGAAATACGTATTGGATTGTATCTCCGGTTGGGGACGTCGAGCGGCGCCAGCCCCAGTGCCGCCAACATTTTGGAGTCGTCAAAGTGCATGATCCGGTTGGAATATCGCCGTACTCTTTAGGGAGTTCGGCTTCAGTCCATTCGGCGATGAAGTCAGCCAAAACTTGCGACTTAATAGCTCGCCGTGGCTTGTAGGTTATGTCGAACGGGAGGGGCTCAATGGCCCATTTAGCAATCTGGCCCGTTGCGTCGCGGTTGTTTATAATGTCATTAAGAGGTACGTCGGAGGCTACTGTTATCGAACACTCTTGGAAGTAGTGTCGCAGCTTCCGGGATGCCATGAACACCGCATATGCTATCTTTTGATAATGCGGGTACCGTGACTTGCATGGAGTTAGGACAGTGGACACGTAGTAAACTGGTTTTTGGAGAGGGAACTTGTGTCCGTCCGTTTCTCGTTCGACAACGAGCACCGCGCTTACAACTTGATGGGTTGCTGCGATGTATAATAGCATTGGTTCGCCCATGTTGGGCGCGGCCAGAGACGGTTGTTGCCAATATGGCTTTGATTTCTTGAGTCCGGCCGTGGCAACATCCGTCCACTCGAAGTGTTCGTGCGCGGAGGAGGCGATAAAGGGTAATGCCTTTTCTCCTAAGCGGGAGATAAAGCGGCTTAGAGCCGCCATGCATCGATCAATTTTGTACTTGTTCGAGGTCTTTGGGGATATCCAATTGTGTGAGCTTGGATCTTGGCTGGGTTTGCTTCAATTCCTCTACGGATACAATGAAGCCCAAGAGCTTTTAATTTGATACGCCAAAACGCATTTTCGGGTTGAGCTTGATGTCATATGTTGGAGATTATCGAATGTGAGCCTCAAGTCGTCGACTAGGGTTTGAAATGCTTGTATTTGCGACCACATCGTCTCGTATGCCTCCACTGTTTTGCCGATCTGGTTTGCGGACATATCCAGATCATGCGCTGATATGTTGCACGGCGTTTTTGAGCCCAAAGGGCATTGTGTTGAAGCAGAATGGGCCGTATGGAGTGATGAATGCCGTTGTGGCTTGGTCTGGCTCTGCCATCTTAATTTGGTGGTAGCCGGAGTTTTCGTCGAGGAAACACAATGAATTTTGTCCTGCGGTAGCGTCGATAATTTGATCGATGCGGGGGAGGGGGAAGGGATCCTTTGGGCAAGCCTTGTTAAGGTCCTTAAAATCGACACATAGGCGCCAGGATTTGTCCTTCTTTGGTACCATTACCAGGTTTTCTAGCCAATCCGGATGTTTAATGTCTCTGATGAATCCGGCCTCCAATAGTTTGGCTAGCTCCTCTCCCATGGCCTATCTCTTGGGTTCGGAGAAACGCCGAAGAGCTTGTTTGACTGGCTTGAATCCTTTTAGGATATTTAGGCTATGCTCGGCCAGCCGGCGTGGGATTCCTGGCATGTCTGAAGGGTGCCAGGCAAAAATGTCCCAATTTTCTCGTAAGAATTCTCGTAATGCGGCGTCCACATCAGGGTTTAATTGTGCCCCGATGGAGGCCGTTTTTGTAGGGTCCGTTGGATGGACTTGGAATTTGACTATTTCATCTGCCGGTTTAAAAGAGGTGGACTTGGATCTCTTATCGAGTATCACATCGTCTCTGTTCACCGTGGAGCGCAGCGCAGTGAGTTCCTCTGCCGCTAGGGCTTCGGATAGTGCCTCAAGGGCAAGTGCGGATATTTTATTTTCGGTGCGGAGCGCTATGTCCGGGTCACTAGCGAGAGTGATAATTCTGTTGGGTCCGGGCATTTTGAGCTTCATGTACCCGTAATGGGGTATAGCTTGAAAAATTGTGAATGCCCCTCGCCCTAATAGAGCGTGGTATCCGCTGCTGAACGGGGCCACTTGGAATGTGACCTCCTCGGACCTATAATTGTCCTGCGTGCCGAACACCACATCTAGTGTGATCTTTCCTGTACAGCATGCTTCCCGACTGAGGATTATCCCTCTAAAGGTTGTGCTGCTTTGCTCAATGCGGCTCCAGTCTATTTCCATTTTTAGAAGGGTTTCCTCGTAGATGAGGTTTAATCCGCTGCCGCCGTCCATGAGTACCTTGGTAAGGCGAAAGCCGTCCACTATTGGACTGAGGACCAATGCGGCTGGTGCTCGGGCTGTTCGGAATTTAGGTTCGTCACTGGCGTTAAAGGTAATAGCCGTGTCACTCCATGGATTTATTGTTGCTATCTGGTAGACTTCAGCAAGGCTGCGGAGTGTTCGTTTCCGCATATTATTTGATGCGGAAGTCTCGAAGACTGTTAATACCGTACTGGTATTGCTGGGCTGGTGCTCTGGAGCTAAGAGCTCTTTGCCACTTTTGGCCACCTGCCGTAGTATCCAACATGCTCTAAGGCTATGAGTTGGAGTGGCGCCCTCTGTGCTATAAATTTTGCAGGGTCCATTGAGCCATCCCTCCAGTACGGTTCCATGCCCTTTGGGGGGTTTTTGCTTTTTGGTATGTAACCCAGGTGCCTGGTGATGATGCACCCTTTTATTTCGGACTAGGGTCGTGTTCGGGGCCGGATTGTCCCAAAATTTGATTTCGGTTTTCCAGGCTCTCTCCATCGCACAGTACTTTCGTACTATGGACGCCAAGTCAGCGAAGCGTGTAATTTCACGATGACTTATGGCGTTTAGGATTCCCTTGTCCGTGCAATTATTGCAGAAGAATGAGAATGCGTCCTCCTCGCGGCAATCCTTTATCCTGTCCATAACCAGGAGGAATCTGGCCCAGTAATGATGTACTGTTTCACCGGGCTCTTGCCGGATTTGGGATAGATCACTTATGTTTGGGTGGGCGGGTGGAATTAAATTCCGAACCCCATCCGATCTAAGATTCAGGGGCCAAGAAGTTTCCGAACTTGGAAGCTTGGGTTCTTGGAGGTTGTCCAATGAATCTAGCCCGCTTCCTGACTTTAAGTTCAGGGCTTGAGTGGTGTACTCCCCTCCACGGGAATCCGGCATGGAGGGGTCAGGAATCATGACATAGCTAGTCCTTAAGGTAGGAGAAGAGTTGCCGTATTGTTCCTCTACCACAGCAACGTGGTGGGTGGCCTGGGGAGAGTTGATCTCTCTCAGATCGGTTTTAGTCCCAATCTGATCGTAGTCTGTAGCGACTCCCAGGGCGGCGATGCGATCCAAGAGCTCGTTCAAGGAAGAGAGCTCCATCGGATCTAACTGCTCGGCGAGTTCCGAGTTAACGTAAAGATTGCTTTCAATGACCCGAGAAGTCGTCGTCGGCGCGGCGACCGAACAGGCGGTCATAAGAAAACCGCCTAGCCGGAGAGTTTGGCCGGTGGCCAAAGCTCCTTTAGCAATAGTGCCGTATTTAAAGACGGGATGAGGCATCCTTCCTGACAGCGACGGCACAGAGGAACTCTCAATGAAAGCACCAATGTCGGTGTCAAAACCGGCGGATCTCGAGTAGGGGGTCCCGAACTGTGCGTCTAGGCGGATGGTAACAGGAGACAAGGGACATGATGTTTTTACCCAGGTTCGGGCCCTCTTGATGGAGGTAAAACCCTACTCCTGCTTGATTAATATTGATGATATGGGTAGTACAAGAGTAGATCTACCATGAGATCAGAGAGGCTAAACCCTAGAAGCTAGCCTATGGTATGATTGTTGTTCGTCCTACGGACTAAAACCCTCCGGTTTATATAGACACCGGATAGGGTTAGGGTTACACAGGGTCGGTTACAATGGTAGGAGATCTACATATCTGTATCGCCAAGCTTGCCTTCCACGCCAAGGAAAGTCCCATCCGGACACGGGACGAAGTCTTCAATCTTGTATCTTCATAGTCTGGGAGTCGGGCCAACGGTGATAGTTCGGCTATCCGGACACCCCCTAATACAGGACTCCCTAAACGAGTCTGGATGATCTCGATTAGGGAAATGAATATATTGTTCTTATGAAGTTGAACTAGCTATATGTTGTAATGTGCTGTTTTCATGTAGGTATCGTACTGTGATGTTATAATATATTTATGTACCTGATATGAAATTGGTAAACAGCTGTTCGATATGAAATGTGAATTTGTGTAATACTGGAATTATTAATTGTAAACTAATAAACCTGCTAAATGTGTCATGGACCTTTGCAAAAGGTTCTAGCAGTAAAAGCGCTCACTTGTGCGTGTCGGTCCTAAACAAACAGTTTTTAACCCCTTTCCGTGACAGCATTTGGAACCGTCGCCAAGTGAGTGTGTGCGATAGGGTGTCCTTCCCACACGACCCAGAAATCGTTGGGAATAGGCCATCCTGGGACCCAGGCTGGAGCCGTGTGCGATCGGGCGAGGCATCGAAACCCAATCATTTCCGTAGGTATGTACATCACACACGGTAATCCGAGAAAATCTTTTCCGTAGGTATGTACATCCCACATGGTGAATCCCACAAAATCATTTCCGTTCGTATGTATATCACACACAGTCAATCCAAGGAACACGTTTTCGTTCTTATGTACATCCCACACAGTCAATCCTGGGAAAATGTTTCCGTTCGGATGTACATCCCACACGGTTTTATGTATACGCTCGTGTGTGAAAGGCGTAACTATCACACATGGTCTGCCTTGGTTAACTGTTTGCTTTCATTAACTTCATCACACACGATTTGATGTAGAAAATTGTGTGGCATTGGGCTATCCATCACAAGCGCTTTTACTGCCAGAACCGTTTGCAAAGTTCCATGACCATCTGTTCTCTTTTTATTTTTTTCCTGTAATTTATTATTCTAATTGGAAATTTTGAAATACGAATTGTGCAATTCAAATTCTCAGCACAATGGTTCAACAACGAATCCATAAATAAAGTTGCCAGTACAATATGTTCAGTAATTACAGGATTAGGCAGCAATTAACTATGATGAACCATAGTATTTAAATGCGGTAAAGGTGAAGAGACAAGTGTAAATCATTTTGACTGCCGACGGTGTTGAAGAAGCGGAATGCCCATAATGTGCCTTCCTACATGCCATAGGCACGAACCACTTTTGTCCAACCCCTTGCAACGATTGCCCGCCCATCCTTCACCGCCTTCAGGAAGACTTCTAGTGCATTATCATGGTAGCTTGAATTATATACTTTAACGTTAGTTGCCTCCACTCCGATCATGTAGTTAGCAAGCTAATCATCAGTAAATAGCTTCGGAAACCACTGAAAAGAGAAAAAAAATCAGATACTGAGGTCTAATAGAGTAACTTGTTGTGGGCAGGGAGAAAAGGCAACACATTACTTACCATCCTAAAGTTCACTGTTGTCTTCAACAAAGTGTAAATAAAGAGCTTAATTCCAATCACCCGTTTCTTTTGCCTAACAATCTTTCTTAGTTTCCTCACTTGACGCTTGTTCATGAATATCTCATTGCCCCATACGCAAAAAGGATCGAAGCGTGGATCAGTACCGCTCATATATGTACCTACAAGCAACCAGTAAATGTTAGAAGCTAAACTGAGATTGCACAAATGATGTAAAATACAACTACCTATGTTCCTAAGTACAAGTATTTTTTTGAGATTTTAATATGAACTACATACGGATGTATAGACAATTATAGATATAGTTTAGAATAGAATCTAGATTCACTCATTTTGCTCCTTATGTAGTCTATATTGGAATCTCTAAAAATACTTTTATTTAGGAATAGATGGTGTATAAGACATGGGATGCAGCTAACCTCGACGACAGCATCACCCATTGTAGCCCTGTGTAAGTACATGAAGCCAATGTTAACTACAACAGGGTTAACATCCACCAAAAATAGCAAATGGTAATAAAACGGCAGCATCTGTAGTGATATCTTCATTTCAAAAGAGTAGCACAGTAGCAAAGGGACGGATTAAAAAATGGATACAACTGTTAATTGCAACAGGCTTAACAAGATCCTAATTCATGTTTTATAAGTTTGTAGCCATTGAAATACAACTCTTTAAAAATGGATACAAGTGTTAATTGCAACAGGCTTAATGGCTGAAACAGGTACTGATAAAAATGCAATTGCCAGAGTTAAACATCACAGGGCAGGTGCTGCCAGAGTAGATAATGGCCCAGTTGTCTATAAAAAGGTAGGGAAAATAGCTCAAACGTGTTAGGCATGTTTACTACAACATGCTTAATACATCGACAGTACAAAACATAGCCATTAATTGCAACTGGTATTGGATTGAACTAGTGGGTACATACTTGGTAAGTCCTGAGAGGTAGTTGCTGGGGCACTTCATCTTGGCCAAAGCCCGCCCAAAGTTAGCAGCGGCAGAGGTGAGCTGTTCCTCCCGGTCGAAGCGTGGATCAGTGCCACTGACATGTGTACCTACAGGCAACCAGTAAATGGTAGAAGTTAAACTGCAATTGCACAAATGATGTGAAATATTGTAAGACATGGGATGCAGCTAACCTTGACGGCAAACAACAACATCGGCCGTTATGACCCTGCGTAAGTACATGTACAAGCATGTTAAGTAAAATAGGGTTAGCATCCACCAAAAATAGGAAATGGGGCAGCATCTCTAGTATATCTTCATTGCAGAGAGTAGCATGGTAGCAAATGGACAGATTAAAAATGGATACAACTGTTAATTGCAATAGGCTTAACAGCATCCTAAGTCATGTTTTTTAAGTTTGTAGCCATTGAAATACAACTATTTAAAAATGGATTCAACTGTTAATTGCAACAGGCTTAATAGACATTGAAACCGGTACTGATAAAAATGCAATTGGCATAGTTAAACATCACAAGGCAGGTGCTGCCAGAGCAGAGAATGGCCCAGATGTCTATAAAAAGGTAGGGAAAGTAGCAAAAACGTGTTAGGCATGTTTACTAGAACATGTTTAATACATCGACCGTACAGAACATAGCCATTAATTGCAACTGGTATTGGTAAGATTGAACTGGTGAGTACATACTTGATAAGTCCCGAGAGGTAGTTCTTGGGCACTTCGTCTTGGCCGAGCTCGCCTAAAGTCGTGACGGCGAGGCGAGCTGTTCCTCGGTCAAGCGTGGATCGATTGCCAGCGACATGTGTACCTACAGGCAACCAGTAAATGGTAGAAGTTAAACTGCAATTGCATAAATTATGTGAAATACTGTAAGACATGGGATGCAGCTCACCTCGACGGCAAACAAAAGCATCGGCCGTTATGACCCTGCGTAAGTACATGGACAGGCATGTTAAGTACAATAGGGTTAGCATCCACTAAAAATAGCAAATGGGCAGCATCTCTAGTGATATCCCGAGTCATGTATTGTAAGTTTGTTGCTGGTATTGGTGAAATTGAGCTGGACACGGTAATATTTGAACATCACAAACTGTGCAGTACTGAAATAAACAAGGCACAAACATGCTTAATACATCAATCGTACGAATCATAGCCGTTGCAAGTGGTATTGGTAAGATTTAGCTGGTCAGATCTTACCTGTTAAGTCATGGGGGGTAGTCGCTGGGGGACTTCATCTGGGCCAGAGCCTGCACCAAGTCGGCGAGCGGTGGAGGCAAGGTGTTCCTCCGGGTCAACACGCACAGCGGCCATCGCGCCATGGACCGCCATCAGCTCCTGGCGGGGGGGATTTGGAGGCATGAGGATGTTTTGCAGGCGCCATTTAAGCAATCAGGCTGGGGACGTGATAGAGACCGGTGGCTTACCTGACTGGATCCGAGCAGAACGTAGATGTGGTTGAAGCGGTGGTTGCAGCAGCAGCGGTTTGAGATGCCGGTAGGGGGAGGGGCGAGGGAGGGGGATACTGAGGGGAATGGGATGTGGTTGGAGGAATAAATTCTAAAATCGCGTGCCTAATGAAAATTTTGGTGCGAAACTTGAAACTTGGGCGGGGGAAACACACAACACAGATGAAGCGCGTAAAATACTCGTGTGCGAGAAAAAAGAAAGTTGGCAGATCCTGTCTCAAAAAAATGTACACGTGTACTTGATTTTTTCGGTCAATAGTACGCCTGGTTTATTAGGAACTATCGCACAAGTAACTGACTTATGGGTCATTAACGCAAAAAACGCAGATGGGTACGGCATAGAAACCGTGTGTTTTGTGATCTTCTAATGATTAACGCAAAAAAATGCACATAGGCACACATGCTAATCAACGCTCAATGCCCTCAAAGGATGTTCTTACCGACATTGTACGTTAATACTACAAACTTAAAGTACTACTGGTAATTTGCTCTAATACTACAAACTTAAACTACTTCTCACATGCTGCCATCAGGGCATGCTGGACAGACGCCGACGTTCTCCTTCCCGGCCTTGTAGGCGGCAGCCCACCGTGCTTCGATCTCCACCAAGCTCTCCTCACCATAGCATGCAGACTCTTTTTTCTTGCGGCGGTGGGACTCTCTTTTCTTGACTGCTTTCTGCCTTTTCCGCTCCTTCTGTGCGGCTTTGGCCGCCTCTAGATCCACCACCCATTCGGCCATGCCAACCTCAAAGTCCGCCCATGTAACTATCTGGCCGCCGGTGGCGATGAACTCGGTGCGGCGAGATGCCATCGCCTCCATACCATGTGTGCGGTCGCGGGCGGCAAGGAACGCGGCGCGGCGGGATGCCATCGCTTCCTTACTAGTTACTATGAGCCGCGGTGCCATGGACGACGCCTAGAGAGAGCTCTGGGACGGAGGGGCCGGGCAGCCGTACAGTGCGGTGGTATTCAAGAGCTCAATAACAAACGACAACAGAAATTTGGCTTCCCTTACAATTTTGCTTGTTCACTATCGCACACGGTTCATCTCCGTCGCTTTCAGAAACAATGTACGCTGAGCCTATTGTGTGTTGCATTATGAATGGCCGGAACCCCAGCCACACGGATCGCGCGTGTGCACCTTTGGATGCACCGCCATCGAACGGCAATCCACGTCCCTCACATCACTCAAGTGCACCTGTAGCTGGATTAGATTTATATGTGCTAAATGCCTAGAAAATGCACATAATCCCCTAAATATGGTAAATGAGCCCGAAAAAATGCCAAATTTAAACACGGTGATTTGCAGGGTGTATGTTCGTCGTAGAAAAAATCTCCAGGGCAAAGAATGAAGAAAATTTGGATTCCCTTTCAATCTTGAGGATTTCCCTCTCGAAAGCATGTAACTTCCTCGGTGATGGTTCGATTTATGAAGGGCGTGCACGACGACATAAGCCAAACCTTCTCAAATTTTTACCAGGGCATCGTGAGGTCATACCATGGCACCATGCCAGGCGTCATGTTTTTCAAGTATTTATTTCATTTTTTCTATAGTTGAAAACCCAATAAAAACATTTGTGGTTGACTATTACCACACATTTCATCGAAAAATCTGTCCATTCCTTGTAAAAGGCATGAGACTTTACTAAATGGCACGAGCATGGTTTTCTAGGCCGTTCTTGTGGACCCTTTCATGCATCGATTGTTTGAACTTGAATTATGCGCATTAATGCCTAGGAAATGCACATAATCCCCTAAATATGGCAAATGAACCCAGAAAAGTGCCAAATTTGAACACGGTGATTTGCAGGTTGTATGTTCATCGTAGAAAAAAACTCGTGGACAAAGGAAATTTGCCCCCCTTAATCTTGGTGATTTCCCCCTTGAAACCATGAAACTTCCTCGGTGATGGTTCGAATTATGAAAGGCGCGCATCATGACATAAGGAAAACATTCTCCAATTTTTACCAGGGCATGGTGAGGCCATACCATGGCACCACGCCAGGCGTCATGTTTTCCATTCATCTCTTTCATTTTTTGTATAGTTGTTAACCAAGTAAACGACACGTTTATGGTTGACTATTGCCACACATTTCCTTGAAATATTTGTCCATTCCTTGTAAAAGGCATGAGAATGTACTAAATAACACGAGCATGGTTTTCCAGACCGTTCTTATGCACCTTTTCATGCACCGATTGTTCGAATTTGAATTATGTCCATTAATGCCTATAAAATGCACATAATCCCCTAAATATAGTAAATGAGCCCCGGAAAATGTCAAATTTGAACACGTTGCATTTGAGGTGGTATGTTGATCGTTGGAAAAAAATACTGAATGACAAACTAGGACGCAAATTTGGATTCCCCTTCAATCTTGGGGATTTTCCCTCTTGAAAGCATGGAACTTCCTCGGTGATGGTTCGATTTATGAAGGGCGTGCATGACGACATAAGCCGAACCTTATCCAATTTTTACCAGGGCATGGTGAGGTCATACCATGGCACCATGCCAGGCGCCATGTTTTTTAAGCATTTATTTCATTTTTTCTATAGTTGAAAACCCAACAAACAAACATTTGTGGTTGACTATTGCCACACATTTCAACGAAATATCTATCCATTATTCCTTGTAAAAGGCATGAGAATTTACTAAATGGCATGAGCATGGTTTTCCAGGCCGTTCTTGTGGACCCTTTGATGCACCGATTGTTTGAACTTGAATTATGTGCATTAATGCCTAGGAAATGCACATAATCCCCTAAATATGGCAAATGAACCCAGAAAAGTGCCAAATTTGAACACAGTGATTTGCAGGTTGTATGTTCATCATAGAAAAAAAACTCATGGACAAAGGAGAAAGGAAATTTGGACCCCCCCCCCCTTCAATCTTGGTGATTTCCCCCTTGAAACCATGAAACTTCCTCGGTGATGGTTCGATTTATGAAAGGCGCGCATCATGACATAAAGAAAACATTCTCCAATTTTTACCTGGGCATGGTGAGGCCATACCATGGTACCACGCCAGGCGTCATGTTTTCTATCCATGTGTATCATTTTTTCTATAGTTTTTAACCGAGTAAACGACGCGTTTATAGTTGACTATTGCCACACATTTCCTTGAAATATCTATCCATTCCTTGTAAAAGGCATGAGAATGTACTAAATAACACGAGCATGGTTTTCCAGACCATTCTTGTGCACCTTTTCATGCACCGATTGTTCGAATTTGAATTATGTCCATTAATGCCTAGAAAATGCACATAGTCCCCTAAATATGGTAAATGAGCCCGAGAAAATGTCAAATTTGGACACGTTGCATTTGAGGCGGTATGTTGATCATTGGAAAAAAACTGAATGACAAACTAGGATGGAAATATGGCTTCCCCTTCAATCTTGGGGATTTTCCCTCTCGAAAGCATGGAACTTCCTCGGTGATGGTTCGATTTATGAAGGGCATGCATGACGACATAAGCCAAACCTTCTCAAATTTTTACCAGGGCATGGTGAGGTCATACCATGGCACCATGCCAGGCGTCATGTTTTTTAAGCATTTATTTCATTTTTTCTATAGTTGAAAACCCAACAAACAAACATTTGTGGTTGTCTATTGCCACACATTTCAACGAAATATCTATCCATTATTCCTTGTAAAAGGCATGCGAATTTACTAAATGGCATGAGCATGGTTTTCCAGGCCATTCTTGCGGACCCTTTCATACACCGATTATTTGAACTTGAATTATGTGCATTAATGCCTAGGAAATGCACATAATCCCCTAAATATGGCAAATGAACCCGGAAAAGTGCCAAATTTGAACATAGTGATTTGCAGGTTGTATGTTCATCATAGAAAAAAACTCATGGACAAAGGACAAAGGAAATTTGGATCCCCCTTCAATCTTGGTGATTTCCCCCTCGAAACCATGAAACTTCCTCGGTGATGGTTCGTTTTATGAAAGATGTGCATGACGACATTTTTACCAGGGCACAGTGAGGTCATACCATGGCACCACACCAGGCATCATGTGTTTTCCAAGCATGTATTTCATTTTTGTATAGTTGTTAACCTAGTAAACGTCGCGTTTATGGTTGACTATTGCCACACACTTCCTTGAAATATCTGCCCATTCCTTGTAAAAGGTATGAGAATGTACTAAATAGCACGAGCATGGTTTTCCAGACCGTTCTTGTGGACCTTTTCATGCATCGATTGTTCGAATTTTAATTATGTGCATAATTAATGCCTAGAAAGTGCACATAATCCCCTAAATATGGTAAATGAGTTCGGAAAAATGTCAAATTTGAACACGTTGCATTTGAGGCGGTATGTTGATCGTTGGAAAAAAACTGAATGACAAACTAGGACGGAAATTTGATTCCCTTCAATCTTGGTGATTTCCTCTAAAGCATTGAACTTCCTCGGTGATGGTTCGATTTATGAAGGGTGTGCATGACGACATAAATCAAACCTTCTCAGCTTTTAACCAGGGCACGGTGAGGCCATACCATGGCACCATGCCAGCCATCATGTTTTTCAAGCACATATTTCATTGTTCTATAGTTGATAACCCAGTAAATGACGCGTTTGTGGTTGACTATTGCCACGCATTCCATTGAAATCTCTGCCCATTCCTTGTAAGAGGCTTGAGAAATTACTAAATACCACGAGTATGGGTTTTCCAGATCGTTCTTGTGCCCCCTTTCATGCACCGATTATTTAAATTTGAATTACGTGCATTAATGCCTACAAAATGCACATAATCCCCTAAATATTGTAAATGAACCCGGAAAATGTCAAATTTGAACATGGTGATTAGCAGGGTTTATGTTCATCGTAGAAAAAAACTCATGGATGAAGGACAAAGGAAATTTGGATTCCCATTCAATCTCGGTGATTTACTATCGCACACGATTCATCTCCGTCGCCTCTGCGAACCGTGTGTGTTCACACACACATGCAATAAGAAAAGAAAACCCTCACCCACTTTGTCCCCACTCACTCGTCGCGGACTCCTTCGCAACTCTGCACCCTAAGCTCGATGGCTGTTGGCGGCGGGCGTTGGTCGCGCTCCAAACGGCACCGGATTTCGTCTCCACCGCTTTCCACCCCCTATCTGCACCGACATTCTAGACTCTGGTCGACTGGGGTTTTCTGCGGGATTGGCCCAGGGATTTTTCTCATGGAGAAAGTAATCAACTTAATTAGCGAAATATTCACTCATCTCTTATCGTAGTCCGTCCATCGTTGTTAATTAACCGGCGGAAATCGCCGTGGAATCATTTTTGTTCTAGCTGATTCGTGGATGTTCATTCATGTGTCCACAGTGCGAGCACAAATCGGGCAACTGTGGTCGTGGCAAGTCGGAAATGAAGTTCTATCTCACCATTCCGGATGACTTCAGGGAGCGCTCGGTATGTTCAATCTCAACCTACCACAGTCGGCATGGCCTAAATTTGTGAACATATACTGTCTGTTGCTACATTATCTATATATTTGCATCAAATCTTTGTTACGTTATCTATTTTTAATTCTAAATATTTTTGTACTTTGCTTTCATATATATAGGATGGGTATATTATGATAACACCCCTTAAGACCCTTATTCTGCACATCCACCTCTTATTCTGATAAGACTCGAAACTAGGCTGCCCATGAACCGAAATTCAGAAAAAAACTACATAGCCCCCACCTCCCCCTCCCCGCGCCCACCTACCCCCACTGCCCCGATCCCCCCATTCCCCATCGGCGCCGCCCACCCGAAGCTTCAGTAGCCGCCCGCCACACGGCAACTCATGGGCCGCACCGTGCCACCAATTCCTCTAGCTTCACCTTCCTTCTTAACAGCCGTCGTCTTCCTCCTCGGCTACCACATGAGATCCACGCCGCCCTGACCCCCAGCGACCTCGTGAAATCCACCGTCGCCTGGATCTGCGCAGCGCCTCCCCCGGCGACCTCCGGGGAGCAGCTGCCATGTGGATGCGCGCCATCCCGTCCCGGGCGACCTGCCGTGGGCCGCCGGTCGGGGCTTGCAGCGCCCCGCCGCCTCCCACCTCCATTCTGGTAGGCTCGCCCTTCACTGGCAGCCGTCGACCCACCCCATGCCTGCCCTAGCCTTCCACCACCGCTCCGACGGCGGTGCCACCCCGCTGCCCCACTTCCCCCTACCTCTCCGCCCCGCCACATCCCGCTCCGCCGCCCGCCAAAGTTCCCGCCCCGCCGTGGTGCACCATCCCACCGCACCTTGACCCACCGTGGCCCACTGTCCCAGCGTTGCTGCACCCCCGCCCTGACCACCTTCCCCGCGAGTGCCGCCCCAGCCACCCCCACCTCCAATGTGCACAACACCGGCTGGATCCGGCCGGCAACCATGCTCTATTTCCCCGACGAGCAACTCCCACATCCACATCGCCGCGCTGCCATGGGAGTGGAGGTAATGCATGGTGCTCAGGGGGCAGATCCCGCAGGTTCGCCTCCTCTTTTCGTGGAGCTCGAGCGCAACAGGGCCGCCGGTGGCTACCTTCTGCCATCCTCCCTATCTTGCTTGGGATCCCGCGCGAGGAACGTCGAGAGCCGATCGCCGGTCTCCTTCCCCTCCTGCAGGTCGCCGCCGCAGCCCATGCCTCCCGCGGTGGTCGGGGGCGGCGCTGGTCCTGGCACCGCTGCCTCAGGTCGTGGTCGCTCTGCCGGGGCAGCCGTCTGGCGGCTCGGGGTAGAATTTCTCTTGCAGTCCACACAGAGGACTAACGCGGGGGCAATCGCTAACTATGTGCAGCTCACTATTTTTTTTCTTCAGTTCTTTGCGTATGAAAATGGACCAATTTGATAGTTTTTTACTTTCTATGTTTCAGTTTTTGTCGTCCGTTGCAGCTCGGTTGTGCGCGTGCAGTCCACCCATCTCCTCCACTGCATCCCTAGAGGCGGGGGCCTCACAGTCCACACCGACAGCAGATGAGGCTCCAGCCAGTGGGTTTTTCAGATTTTTTTTGCCGTGGCCGGCGAGAGAACCGTGCGGCTCGAAGTTCCCATCGGTTGCCCTGCAGTTCTTTCGGCACTGACGCGCGCCAATAATGTGTGTTTTCGGTATATTTGCATTGTTCATGCAGTGCACATGTGCACCTTCCGTAGTGCGCTAGACTGGTTCGTGCAGTGCAGAACGGGCACCTATTAAAAATTATGGGGGAAACGTATGCATACAACTACTCGTCCAGTGTAGAACACATGAATGGAAAAAAGAAAAGAAAAAATTCCCAGCAGTGCAGAACACTCTATTTTTTCTTTGTAAAAAGCAGTGCGCTCGGTGAACCGAAGAAGTACATTTTTCAAAATTATTGTAGTTCATTGTTAAAAAGTTGTGGTTCCCTTATTGCAGTGCACACGAAAGTAAAATTGCATTGGGAGTTGCAGTGCACTTCGTTGTCGCGTACACATGATGATTTTCAGTCCGTTTGATGCAGTGCGGTTTCGGTCTAAAGCAGTGCACTCATCTGTTTGATGTAGTGCACTTCATTCGTCGCGTACGCATGACAATTTTCAGTCTTTTAGATGCAGTGCGTTTTCAGTCTGAAGCAGTGCACTTATCTATCTGCTGTAGTACATTTCGTTCGTAGCATACGCATGACAATTTTTAGTCTGTTAGATGCAGTGCGGTTTTCAGTCTCAAGCAGTGCGTTCATGTGTCCGATGCAGTAAACATGGCGATTTTGGTGTCGCAAAAAACGGAGTGTACGCATTTTTATAAAATCAAAAATGCTCTTAAACCGTAAGGAACTAGAGATGGTGTTCTACTTGGAAAAGTTGTGTCTCGTCGATATCTATCCAACAGCGTATACTTTGAATCATTTCGACCAGTGGTTTGTAAAAAATTTATGAAAAACTGCCGCTGCTCTCTCGTCGTCAGCCGCACGATTTTCAGAATTAACTAAAAATCGTAAGGAATCTCAAAAACATTTCAACATATGAAAGTTGCGCCTCGTCCGTAGCTTTCTAACGGTGTATGATACGCCTCATTTCGACAAACGGTTCGAAAACTGAAGCGAAAACAGTAGGGAAAATTTTAAAAAATATTGAAAAACAGAATTCCGCGATTTAGTAAATTCGAAACTGCTCTTAGACCTTAATGAATTAGAGAAAATAATAAATATTAAAAGGATGCGCCTCGACGATATCTTTCCAACGGTGTATCATTTGCTTCGTTCTGACGAGCGGTTTAGAAGAAATCGTGAAAAAACGCTTGCTGCCACTCCTCATGGGCCGCACCATTTTCAAAGCTGCTCTTAAACCGTGTGGAATCTCAAAAAGTGTTCAACATGTCAAAGTTGCGCCTAATCCATAGCTTTTCAACGCTATATTACATGCCTCATTCCGATAAATGGTTAAAAACTAGAGCGAAAACAGTACCGAAAAAACAACGCGTGCAGTTTTTTCCGACGAGAAGTTCACTCGTGTGAGTACTGCAACACACTTGGTTTAAAGAATGACGTGCACTTGCGTTGAGCGTGCAGTGCGAAAGTGTTATCAGAATAGTTATTCTGCTAATATTAGCAGAATAATTAGCAGAATAGACCGTCTATATATATATGTATCTGTTCTATCAGTTACTCCCATATTTGCATCTTGCTCTGTTATTTCAATATATCTAATTTATGATCTTAATTTTCATTTCAAGCAGTACATCCCTTGCTTTGCAAGAACATGAGTAGAAGGAAATCTTGGGCTTTACTTTGCTGATGACTCCCAAGATGTCATATTGACAACCCAGCATGGATTTACAATGACGGTTAGCGTAAAACTTGATAAAGATGGTCACTCCTATTTTAATGCGGACCTTTGGAGAAAAATGTCTAAGTGTTATGAACTAAAAGCTGGCAATAAAACTCTAGTGCGTGAACCACAGCCTGGTCTAATCAACATGGATGTTTACTTCCCCAACATCATCAGCCGATCAAAGTCTGATCGAGGTTAGTGTCCTTTCAACTTTCTCCTTGCTGTCATATTACTATTTAAGCAAACAATTGATCACTATTTAAGCAACCAATTGTGATATCATATTCCGACTCCGTTCCTAGGCAATAACAAATTCTATTTTCTAATTTATGTGCACTATATATTCTTGTGCCATGTTCTGAATAAATAATACAATTCCACCTTTTAAGCAGGATATGTTGGATGCATAGTGAACGATCTGTATGTAACTAAGCATACAAAATTTCACTGGAAGGACTTGAAGCATGTCATAAAATTTGTTGATAATCTGACAGAGATAGCACAACGTATGAACGCTGGATATTGGATGGGATTAATTAGACCTATGCTGCACACACTGAACAAGACCAATTGTGTGCACAAAATGCTGGTAGAAAGTCTTATTTTAATGTTGATGCTCATAAACTATATATATCTTCAACGATATGTTACAATTGTTTTTTATTCTATATGTCAACAGAAATTGCCCCCTGTAGCAGTTCCTGGATCGATTTCCCGGCGTGGTCGAATTACACTAGTGCGTGCTAATAACGCCAAAGTGATTGCAAGGTAATGCATTTCCCGCAGAAATGGAACCATTCAAATCAACAAGTTCTTGCTTCTCGTGGCAACGCATCCATATTGGAAAATTGGAGACACGGTTCTACTCATGATCTACCAAGGCACAGGAGGGCTCTTCCTTCTCATTGACGAGATGCCGAGTCGCCATGATCAAGCTGCTTCCAGTGGATATATAGTTGTGGTTGTTGGCCCTCGGCCTCTTAAAATGTGCTAGCTGTTACTATATATGTTAAGTATGTAGATATGGACTATATGGTTGTTGGCCCTTAGCCTCTTAAAATGTGATAGTTGTTACTATGTTAATTATGTAGACATAGACTATATGGTTGTCAAAACCGTGTTACTAAGATCCTCCTTTTGTCGAATAGTGTAACCACTATATATATGTTACTCAAATGATGTTACCCAAGTTCATAAATTTTCATGGAAAGTATTAGTATCGTACACAGTTCATTGAGTTTAAGCGTGTGCCCGATGACAAGAAGGCATTTGCAGATTAACTGTCCATATTGCAAATTCACACACATGTTAATATAAGGAAACATATGTGTAACATACTAATCATCGCACACGAGTACTCACAGACACATCGTGTGCGATACTCCGCAACCGCAAGAAACTAGTTTGCATTTTTCAAAGTTTTTTGTACACACAGAATCGCACGCGAAGTAACTGCATTGACCGTCTGTGTTGTAATTTCTAATCGCAAACAATTCATTCGAGTCGGCTATTTGCCACATATCACACCCATCTTGTTTACACGACTCTATTGTGTTCTTTTGGCTCATCGCAAACAGTTCATCCATGTGAACTGTATGCCGCATATCACACACATATTGTTAAGTTGAACCGTTTCTGTTGTGTTCCCTAATCGAAAACAGTTCGTCCGAGATAACCGTACGCCGTATATCGCACACACATTGATATGGCTGCCCGTTTCTGTTGTTCTACCCCATCGCAAACAGTTCGAACGGATTAACCGTGTGTCCTACATCGCACACACATTGTTATGTCTGCCCGTTTCTGTTGTTCTGCCTCATAGCAGACAGTTTGAATGGATTAACCGTGTGTCTTGCATCACACAGGCAACTAAAATCTGAACCGTGTTTGATGGTTCTGCCAGCGCAAATGTTTGCTCCTTTTTTGATGGTTTTTTTACACCACTGTTTGTGATTATTGCATTGCACACAGTTTCGGCAAAGGGTCTCTAATCGTAGTGTCGCGTTAGCAGTATTCTGTAGTAGTTGCTTGTGATGGATAGCCCAATGCCACACAGTTTTCTTCATCAAATCGTGTGTGATGTAGTTGATAAAAGAAAATAGTTAACCAAGGCAGAGCATGTGTGATAGTTACACCTTTCACACACGAGCCTACACATAAAACTGTGTGGGATGTACATACGAACGGAAACGTTTTCCCTGGATTGACTGTGTGGGATGTACATAAGAACAGAAATGTTTCCCTAGATTGACTGTGTGGGATGTACATAAGAACGGAAACATATTCCTTGGATTGGTTGTGTGATATATACATACCTACGGAAATGTTTTTCTAGGATTCACCGTGTGGGATGTACATACCTACGGAAATAATTGGGTTTCGATGCCTCGCCCGATCGCACACGAGCTCATTTGGTGTCCCAGGAGGGCCTTTCCCTGACGATTTCTGGGTCGTGTGGGAAGGACCCCCCTATCGCCCACACTCACTTGGCAACGGTTCCAAACGCCGTCGCGGAAAGGGGTTAAAAACCGTTTGTATAGCACCGACATGTACCAGTGTATATCTATAATTTTTTATTGTTCCATACTATTATATTATCAATCTTGGATGTTTTATATGCATTTACATACTATTTTATATGATTATTGGGACTAACCTATTAACCTAGAGCCCAGTGCCAATTCCTGTTTTTTCCTTGTTTTTGAGCTTCGCAGGAAAGGAATATCAAACGGAGTCCAATTGACCTGAAACTTTACGCCAATGATTTTTGGACCAAAAGAAGCCCCCGAAGCAAAAGAGTTGGGCCAGAAGAGCCACGAGGCAACCACAAGGGTGGAGGCGCGCCCCCCCGGAGCATCCTCCGATCTTGTGGGCCCCTAGTGGACTCGCCTGACTTGTTCTTGACGCCAACACCTCTTGTATATCCTAAAACCTCCAGAACATAACCTAGAATGGGAGTTCCACCGCTGCAAGCCTCTGTAGCCACCAAAAACCAATCGGGGCCCTGTTCCGGTACCCTGCCGAAGGGGGAAATCATGACTTGTGGCCATCTTCATCATGTTGGCGCTCTCCATGACGAGGAGGGAGTAGTTCACCCTCGGGGCTGAGGGTATGTACCAGTAGCCATGTGTTTGATCTCTCCCTCTCGTGTCCTTGATTTGGCACGATCTTGATGTACCACGAGCTTTGTTACTATAGTTGAATCATATGGTGTTTCTCCCCCTCTACCTTCTTGTGATGAACTGAGTTTTACCTTTGAGGTTTCACTATTATCGGATTGAATACTATTATGGATTTGAGAACACTTGATGTATGTCTTGCGTGGGATGCCCGTGGTGACAATGGGATATTCTATTGATTCACTTGATGTATGTTTTGACACTCAACTCGTGGATTCCTGAGGTGACATTGGGGTAATCTATGCGTAGGGGTTGATGCATGTTTTCGTCCTTGTTTCTCCGGTAGGAATCTTGGGGCACTCTTTGAGGTTCTTTGTGTTGGATTGAATATTGAAGTTGTTTGATTCATATCGTATGATTGACCCATGGATACTTGTGGTGACATTGGAGTATCTAGGTGACATTAGGGTTGATTAATGTGTGTCATATGGTGTTATTTTACTACGAACTCTAGGGTTGTTTGTGAAACTTATAGGAATAGCTCAATGGATTGACCGGAAATAATAACTTTGAGGTGGTTTCGTACCCTACAAGCAATTTCATCTTATGTTCTCCGCGATAGGAACTTTGGATTGAATTTTGTCGCACGTTGAGGGATTGCCAGATGATCTAATTATGTTATCATTGTTGAGAGAACTTGCACTAGTGAAAGTATGAACCCTAGGCCTTATTTCCTAGCATTGCAATACCGTTTTCGCTCACTTTTACCGTTAGCTACCTTGCTGCTTTTATATTTTCAGATTACAAAATCCTATATCTACTATCCATATTGCACTTCTATTACCATCTCTTTGCCGAACTAGTGCACCTATACAATTTACCATTCTATTGGGTGTGTTGGGGACAGAATAGACTCTTTGTTATTTGGTTGCAGAGTCGTTTGAGAGAGACCACGTTCATCCTACACCTCCCACGGATTGAAAACCTTAGGTCATCCACTTGAGGTAAATTTGCTACTGTCCTACAAACCTCTGCACTTGGAGGCCCAACAACGTCTACAAGAAGAAGGTTGCATAGTAGACATCAAGCTCTTTTCTGGCGCCGTTGCCGGGGAGGCTAGGTAAGCGGCACTCACACCCCGTCAACTAAGCTCTTTTCTGGCGCCGTTGTTGCGGAGGTGAGTGCTTGAAGGTATATCTTTAGATCTTGCAATCTAATCTTTTAGTTTCTTGTTTTATCACTAGTTTAGTTTATAAAATAAAACTACAAAAAAATGGAATTTAGGTTGCCTCATATGCTTCATCTTTCTAATATCTTTCGTGAAAATAAGGATTCCGATAATTGTGCTCAATTGTGTATCTGTAACATCCCAAAATCCTAAATTCTGAAATTTTATATTAAATAAATAGTTATGGTTGTTTGTGTGATTGTTGTGTGAATGATTGTGTGAATTGACTGGAATTTGAAACTTTTTGAAAGTTGAATGAGATGGAATAAAAGGACATTCCCAAGACTTTCATCTTGCATTTGGTTCCATGAATTCAAATTCATTTCATCACAAAACCCTAGAGTGAAGATGATATGACTCCTTCCATTTAAAGAAATGAAAATGGGTTTGAAAATGATTTGAATTCCATTTGAAATATTTTTAAACCAGGAACTTCATGCAACTCAGTGATTTCAATGAGAGAAGATAAAATGACTTCTTCAAAGAGGAGTTGGAAGTTTAAAAGAAACATTCTGACAGTCCCTTTGAAAACCATGTCGAATCCATTTTCTATTTGAAGTTATGGAATTTCCCAAATTTCAAATTTCTTTGAAAATATTCAAACATGAGAGGAGTAATATGAAACTTCAATTCATAGTCAATTTTAATCAAAGGGAAAATCAGAAGGGATTTGGAAAAGATGTTAAATTCAAATTTAAAGCTATTTTGGAGTTATTTTTAAAATTATTTTTATCCTAAAACAAAAATAAATATATGAGAATAAGGGTATAATGTTCCCTTCAATGTAAAATTGGGATAAAATAATTTTGGAATCATTTTGTATTTTAACTATTTTTATTTGCATTTTAAATGCAATAGTAGCATTGTTTGCATTATTTGATTTTTTTTGTATTTTACTGGGACTTAAAAAATAGTCCATGTTTTAGGATTTCGTTTTATGAAAATTTTGGTATCTTATACATCTATACAATATTTTTATTTTATTTGGTTTGTTCCTTTTTACTTTCTATGTTTTATATAAAAACAAAAAATCGGCCAAAGCCAACGGACAGAGGCCCACCTCCCCCCCGCTCTCTCTCTCCCGGGCCCGCTTAGCCCCGCGCACGCCAAATCTCCTCCGAATCAGCTGCCCGATCCGTTTTCCTCCCCTCCCTCTCGCTGATGCTGGTACCCACCTGGCCAACAGAATCGTTGTCGCGCTCACCTTCCCCAACTCGTCGATCCCCTCCCTTACCTCGCTCGAGCGGATCCCCGTCGTGCTCCCCTGCCGTTCATGTACGCCCCCTGCACCAAGAAACCTCGCCCTATAAAGCCCTGCTCTCCCTCGCCCGATTCCACCCTTGGCCCCCTTCTCTGATGCCCTCACGCACTCGCAATCCCTCGCCGGTGAGTCGCGTCTGCCGCCGCCTCGCCGAGCTCGCTCTACCACCCATGGCCACTCCCAAAACCCACCGTCGCCACCTCTGAGTTCACCGTGCTCCCACGCATCGCCTGGACGCTCCGCCCGATGCCGAAGACCACGGGAGCGCCCACCCCGTTCGTGCCCAACGCCGCGCCGCCCAACTCCGGCGACCTCCTCCATTGTAAGCCACCGTAGCCCGCCCCATCGTTAGATCGAGATCCGACGCATAGGATTAGGCCGCGTTTTTTTATTTTACTTCCGAAACGTTTTCTGTTAATTTTTTGTCGTCTGGTTGTTAGCACTGCAGCAAACGAACCAAAGCCAACCATAAGCTACCACGTGGCCCATGGCCGATCCGTAACGTTTTTGTTTTTTTAGTTTCTGTTTTAAAAACAGATGTAGTTTCAATTTTAGAATCTTAATATCTTTTATTTTGTAGATCCAAATTGAGTGATTCTTTTTGTTGTAGTTTCATTTTTATAAAGTTTCTGTTGGTGTGCTTGGTTTTCAAATTTGAGTAGTTTAAATTTGAATTTGATGAAATTTGTTCAAACCACAAATTTGGCCATATCTTGAGTTTTAAAATATATTTTGATTGATTCTTTTTGATATTGTTTACTTATTGATTTATTTATCTAGTACCATATAGTGGTTTATTTTGAATTAGGGTTTTAGCAAAAACATTGTTGTTTTATGTTTTATTTTAGTCTTTTGTTTTAAACAGTTTTAAACTATTTCTTTTGTCAATTTTGACAAATTTGTTTTATGTTTTGTTAGTCAAGAGTAGCCACTTTTCTTTGTAGTTGAAAATAATTTTTAGTTTAGTTTCTTTTATTTTTACTTGAAACCTTGTTTTTATCATAGTAGGAGTTTTACTAATGCTTTTAGGTTAATTCCTTTTCCAAGAAAACTTTGGCTAAATTTCTTTATGTTATTTTAATAAAAAACTTATTTCTTTTCTGTTAGTTTAATAGTGTGGTATTCTTCCTTGTTGTTAAGTTTTACTCAAGACAAAAAGTGTTTTGTTGTTTGTAGTAACACCCTATAGTTTTCCTTTATAGTTTTCTTGTGAAGTTTTTCATTGGATTTTATTTGGGTTCTTTGATTTCATTACTGTTTTCATATTGGCTTTTAATTATGGTTGTCTATTGATTGTTAGTATTGCTTGCTAGAATGCTTGCTTATGTGAATGTCATGTTTGTTAATATTGATTTCACCGGGTTGACGAATAGTTCTACCAAATCATTTTCTGAGAGCGTTATAAATCTTCATCAAGTAATACCAGGCAAGTTCACTTTGACCATTTGTTATTACCAAGTTTTATTTGCATGTAGTATCACCCTTTCAAATTTTCCTCTAGTAGTAATATTGAATTCTTGTAGTTGAGTAGAATGCATGAGGTAGGAACCCATCTCCCTACTATCAAGTCCGGGACGTCATTTAGTTTTAATGCTATGCTTTAATAGACAAGGTTTGGTAAGAGTGCTCAGGAGTCGTGTGAGAAGGAGGACTCCACGTCAATGACGACAACTTCATGATGACTCTATGTCAATGACGACCACTCCATGATGGCATCTTCAAGGCCTGCATCTTCAAGACCTCAGACTTCAAGACTCGGACAAGATTTCAATACACACTACTGGGTGGACTGTTTGTGAGGCACCCTGGAGTACCCGGTGGATGCTAGTGAGCTGGAGTAGGACATTACTCCTGAGGAAAGTTCCACCCAGACTCAAAGAGACGGGAGAATACTTCATGCCCAGAAGCTTACCTATGCAGCCACAAGTCATTATGGGCTCTGGCTTTAGTTGACCTTTGTTGTGACCTGACTGGACCAGTGCCTGTAGATGTAGAACTATGGTAGGATTGGATGGGCACTGGGTAGAGGTCATAGGAACTCTTTGGAAGACCATGTTTCATTCATCCCGTCCTCAAACATCAGGCAGTGCGAGGACATAAAAGGAGTGAATGATTCTTGTGGGTAAAGTGCACAACACTCTGCAGAGTTAAAACCTAATCGATTAGACATGTCCATGGTTATAGACAATTTGAGCCTCTGGGCTTGGATCTATCTCTGAATTCTCAACACCGGACTGTTAATCAATTGTGGGCCACTTATAATGAATTGGTGCTATGAGACATCGGTTGGCGGAACCATGTCATAGTAGATAACTTAGTGAAGATTCCTTGACAATCCTTTGATGTAGGGAAAATAAAACCAGCTTTTACGCAAAAACCTCAGACACAGAGCCACACAGCCATATTGCATATAGTATAGTTGTATCTCTACTTTCTTATTGCGATCTTGCCGGTACATTCAATGTACGGATCTACGACGAGTAAGAGTATGATATAGGGTTATGGTCCACAATCAACTTGTCGTTGGCGTTGATGGGACTCCACACCCCTATTGATATGTTTCCACTATGACGTAAGGTATACTCTGGATCTATGGTACTTATTTTACATGTGATGTTATGGTATTTCATCGAAGTACTGTCTATGTCAGCATACTGATCCATGGATGGCATAGAAAGCACAGAGACTTGACCGTATTGGGTCGGGTCGCTACAGTATCATATGGCTCTGTAGTGAAGATTCCTTGACAATCCTTTGATGCAGGGAACATAAAACCAGCTTTTATGCAAAAACCTCAGACACAAAGCCATAAAGCCATATTGCATATAGTATAGTTTTATCATCTACTTTCTTATTGTGATCTTGCCGGTACATTCAATGTACAGACCTACACGGCTGCAAAGTCTCATGTTGTAGGATTTCTACGGCAAGTAAGAGTATGCTATAGGGTTATGGTCCACACTCAACTTGTCGTTGGCGTTGATGGGACTCCACACCCCTATTGATATGTTTCCACTATGACATAAGGTATACTATGGATCTACGGTACTTATTTTACATATGATGTTATGGTATTTCATTGAAGTATTGTCTGTTCCAGTATACTGATCCATGGATGGCACAGAAAGCACAGAGACTTGACTGTATTGGGTTGGGTCGCTATAGTATCATATGGGAGTTATTCAAACTATGATGTGACTCAGTTGGAGGAGCTTGGCAATGGACTATGCAATTCTAGCAAACCTTTCCTTTGGGTTGTTAGATCTGACGAGGCACACAAGTTATCTGATCAACTCAAGGTGAAATGTCAGAAGAATGGATTAATTGTTTCTTGGTGCCCCCAGCTTGAGGTTCTAGCATACAAGGCCATTGGTATCGTATCATAAGACATATTTATTTTCCTCTTCATGTGAAAATGAATTAAAAGTGTTGCTAAAATGGGGAAATAACAATAACATTCTAATTTTTGTTTCATAAATATATGTGTGGGTTGTTTTGTTACCCACTGTGGATGGAACTCGACACTGGAGGCAGTTGTCTGCGGTGTACCTTTTGTGGGAATTCCGCACTGGGTGGACCAACCCACCACTGGGGTATGGGTGTGTGATTGTGGAAGAGTGAAAATGGATCACTAACGAGTGCGGAGGTCGAGAGGTGTATTAGAGATGTCATGAATGGGGAGAAGAAGTATGAGTATTGCTACTTCTTGAGCTTGCGTTGATTTTTCCCTTGAAGACGAAAGGGTGATGTAGCAAAGTAGAGATAAGTATTTCCCTCAGTTAAGAACCAAGGTATCAATCTAGTAGGAGGCACAAGCAAGTCCCCAATATATGCACCTGCACAAACTAACAAACATTTGCACACAACACGGAAAAGGGGTTGTCAATCCCTTCACGGTCACTTGAAAGAGTGAGATCTAAAAGAGATAGGTATAAAAGATAAGTAAAAAGGATAATAAAGTAAACACAAATAAATTGCAGTGAGGTATTTTTGGGTTTTTGATTTTATAGATATGAAAATATATGAGGGAAAATAGACCCGGAGGCCATAGGTTTCACTAGAGGCTTCTCTCTTCAACAAAGCATATGGTGGGTAAATAAACTATTGTTGAGCAATTGATAGAAAAGCGCATAATTATGAAGATATCTAAGGCAATGATCATGAATATAGGCATCACGTCCATGACAAGTAGACCGACTCCTGCCTGCATCTAGAGTATTAAGTTCATAAGAACAAAGTAACGCCTTAAGAAAGATGACATGATGTAGAGGGATAAACTCAAGCAATATGATATCAATCTCATCTTTTTATCCTTAATGGCAACAAAACAATACATGCCTCGCTGCCCCTTCTGTCACTCGGAGAGGACACCGCAAAATTGAACCCATCACATAGCACTTCTCCCATTGAAAGATAAACCAATCTAGTTGGCCAAACCAAATTGATAGATCGAAGAGAATTACTAAGCTATCTCAATCATGCATAAAAGAGTTCAAAGAAGACTCAAATAATATTCATATATAATCTGATCATAAATCCACAATTCATCGGATCTCAACAAACGCACCGCAAAATAAGATTACATCGAATAGAGATCTCCAAGAACATCGAGGAGAACATTGTATTGAAGATCAAAAAGAGAGAAGAAGCCATCTAGCTACTAGATATATGGACCCTTAGGTCCGTGGTAAACTACTCATTCTTCATCGGAAGGGCAACAAGGTTCAAATGGTCTAGAGGCCCTCCGTGATCAAATCCCCCTCCGGTGGAGTGCCGGAAAAGGCCCCAAGATGGGATCTCACCGGAATAGAAGCTTGTGGCGGCGGAAAAGTATTTTTTGGTGTGCCCTCTGACATAGGGGGAATATTTGAGTATTTATAGTGCTGGAGTTAGGGTTGGAAGGACTACGAGGGGCCCATAAGGGCTTGTGGCCACCTCATAGGTCTTCTGGCCTCCTCTCCAAGTCTCGTAGGTTTCTTCTGGTCCAAGAAAAATCACCATAAAGTTTTATTCAGTTTGGACTCCGTTTGATATTCCTTTTCTATAAAAGTCAAAAACAAGAAAAAAAACAAAAACTGGCACTGGGCACTAGGTTAATAGGTTAGTCCCAAAAATAATATAAAATAGCATATTAATGCATATAAAACATCCAAAACAGATAATATAATATCCCAGAACAATAAAAAATTATAGATACGTTGGATACGTATCAAGCATCCCCAAGCTTAATTCCTGCTCGTCCTCGAGTAGGTAAATGATAAAAACAGAATTTATTATGTTGAATGCTACCTAACATATTTATCCATGTAATTATTCTTATTGTGGCATGAATATTCAGATCCATAAGATTCAAAACATAAGTTTAATATCGACGTAAAACAATAATACTTCAAGCATACAAATAAAGCAATCATGTCTTCTCAAAATATCATGGCAAAAGAAAGTTATCCCTACAAAATCATATAGTCTGGCCATACTCCATCTTCATCACACAAAGTATTTTATCATGCACAACCCCGATGACAAGCCAATCAATTGTTTCATACTTTTGGTGTTCTCAAGCTTTTTCAACTTTCATGCAATACATGAGCGTGAGCCATGGATATAGCACTATAGGTGGAATGGATCGAATATGGTGAGGTTGTGAGGAGAAGACAAAAAGGATAAAGTCTCACATCAACTAGGCAAATTAATGGGTTATGGAGATGCCCATCAATTGATATTGATGCAAGTGAGTAGGGATTGCCATGCAACAGATGCACTAGAGCTATAAGTGTATGAAAGCTCAAAAAGAAAACCTAGTGGGTGTGCATCCAACTCGCTTGCTCACGAAGACCTAGGGAAAATTGAGGAAGCCCATCATTGGAATATACAAGCCAAGTTCTATAATGAAAAATCCCCACTAGTATGTGAAAGTGATAAAATAAGAGACTCTCTATCATGAAGAACATGGTGGTACTTTGAAGCAGAAGTGTGGAAAAAGGATAGTAACATTGTCCCTTCTCTATTTTCTCTCATTTTTTTTATTTGGGCTCTTTGGCCTCTTTTTTTATTGGGCTCTTTGGCCTCTTTTATTTTTTTCAAAGTCCGGAGACTCATCCCAACTTGTGAGGGAATCATAGCTTCCATCATACTTTCCTCACATGGGACAATGCTCTAATAATGATGATCATCAGACTTTTATTTACTTACAACTCAAGAATTACAACTCGATACTAGAACAAAGATATGACTCTATAAGAATGCCTCTACCGGTGTACCAGGATGTGCAATGATCTAGCGTAGCAAGATATCAAAAAAAGGACAAGCCATGAAAACATCATGCTAGCTATCTTACAATCATGCAAAGCAATATGACAATGATGGTGCGTGTCATAATAAACGGAATGATGGAAGTTGCATGTAAATATATCTCAGAATGGCTATGGAAATGCCATAATAGGTAGGTATGGTGGCTGTTTTGAGGAAGGGTATATGGTGGGTTTAATGCACCGGCGAAAGTTGCGCGGTACTAGAGAGGCTAGCAATGGTGGAAGGGTGAGAGTGCGTATAATCCATGGACTCAGCATTAGTCATAAAAACTCACGTACTTGTTGCAAAAATTTATTAGCCATTGAAACAAAGTACTAATACACATGCTCCTAGCGGGGTAGATTGGTAGGAAAATACCATCGCTCGTCCCCGACCGCCACTCATAAGGAAGACAATCAAAAAATAAATCATGCTCCGACTTCATCACATAACGGTTCACCATACGTGCATGCTTCGGGAATCACAAACTTTAACAAAAGTATTTCTACCAATCCACAATTACTCACTAGCAAGACTCTAATATCGCCATCTTTATATCTCAAAACAAATGCAAGGAATCAAACTTCTCATATATTCAATGCTCTTATATGAAAGTTTTTATTATATCCCTCTTGGATGCCCATCATATTAGGACTAAATTCATAATCTAAGCAAATTACCATGTTGTTTTCAAGACTCTCAAAATAATAAAATTGAAGCATGCAAGTTCATCAATTTCTATAAAATAAAACCACCGCCATGCTCTAAAAAGATATAAGTGAAGCATTAGAGCAACTGCCTAGCTCAAAAGATATAAGTGAAGCACATAGAGTATTCTAATAAATTCACGATTAATGCGTGTCTCTCTCAAAAGGTGTGTACACCAAGGATGATTGTTGCAAACTAAAAATCAAAGACTCATATAATACAAGACGCTCCAAGTAAAACACATATCATGTGGTGAATAAAAATATAGCCTCAAGTAAATTTACTGATGGATTGAAGACGAAAGAGGGGATGCCATCCAGGGCATCCCCAAGATTAGATGACTGGTTGTCCTTGAATATAACCCCGAGGTGCCTTGGCATCCCCAAGCTTAGGCTCTTTTCACTCCTTATTCCATGGTCCATCAAAGCTTTACCCAAAACTTGAAAACTTCACAAGACAAAACTCCACAGAAAACTCGTAAGCTCCGTTAGTATAATAAAATACATATCCACTTTAGGTACTGTTGTGAACTCATTCTTAATCTATATTGGTGTTATATCTACTGTATTCCAACTTCTCCATGGTTCATACTGTTGGGGAACGTAGTAATTTCAAAAAATTTCCTACGAACACGCAAGACCATGGTGATGGCATAGCAACGAGAGGGGAGAGTGTCCGTCCACGTACCCTCGTAGACCGAAAGCGGAAGCGTTATAACAACGCTGTTGATGTAGTCGACGCCTTCACGATCCGACCGATCCAAGTACCGAACGACGGCACCTCCGAGTTCTCCACACGCTCAGCTCGATGACGATCCCGGACTCGATCCAGCAAAGTGTCGGGATGAGTTCCACAAGACGACACGGCGTGGTGACGATGTTGATGCTCCACCGACGCAGGGCTTCGCCTAAGCTCATGACGATATGACTTCTCGGCGCAGGCTTCGCCTAAGCTCTACGACGATATGACCGAAGTGGAATATGGTGGAAGGGGGCACCGCACACGGCTAAGGAACGATCCGTAGATCAACTTGTGTGTTCTAGGGTGCCCCTTGCCCCGTGATATAAAGGAGCCAAGGGGAGGTGGCCGGCCAAGGAGGAGGCGCACAAGGAGTCCTACTCCTCCGGGAGTAGGATTCCCCCTCCAATCCTAGTTGGATTAGGATTCCCGGAGGGGGAAAGAGAGAGAGGGGGGCCGGCCCACCTTTCCTAGTCCTAATAGGACTAGGGGAAGGGGGGGCGCGCAGCCACCTAGGGCTGGCCCTTTCTCCTTTCCACCAAGGCCCACTATGGCCCATGTAGTTCCTGGGGTTCGGTAACCTCCGGTACTCAGTAAATTCGATTTCACTCGGAACACTTCCGATGTCCAAATGTAGGCTTCCAATATATCAATCTTTATGTCTCGACCATTTCGAGACTCCTCGTCATGTCCGTGATCACATCCGGGACTCCGAACAACCTTCAGTGCATCAATACTTATAAACTCATAATGAACTGTCATCGAAACGTTAAGCGTGCGGACCCTACGGGTTCGAGAACTATGTAGACATGACCTAGAACCATTCTCGGTCAATAACCAATAGCGGAACCTGGATGCCCATATTGGTTCCTACATATTCTACGAAGATCTTTATCGGTCAAACCGCATAACGACATACGTTGTTCCCTTTGTCATCGGTATGTTACTTACCCGAGATTCGATCGTTGGTATCCAATACCTAGTTCAATCTCGTTACCGTAAGTCTCTTTACTCGTTCCGTAATACATCATCTTACAACTAACTCATTAGTTGTAATGCTTGCAAGGCTTAAGTGATGTGTATCACCGAGAAGGCCTAGAGATACCTCTCCGACAATCGGAGTGACAAAACCTAATCTCAAATACGCCAACCCAACAAGTACCTTTGGAGACACCTGTAGTAATCCTTTATAATCACCCGATTACGTTGTGACGTTTGGTAGTACCAAAGTGTTCCTCCGTAAACGGAGTTGCATAATCTCATAGTTACAGGAACATGTATGGGTCATGAAGAAAGCAATAGCAACATACTAAACGATCAAGTGCTAGGCTAACGGAATGGGTCATGTCAATCAGATCATTCTCCTAATGATGTGATCCCGTTAATCAAATGACAACTCATGTCTATGGTTAGGAAACATAACCATCTTTGATTAACGAGCTAGTCAAGTAGAGGCATACTAGTGACACTCTGTTTGTCTATGTATTCACACATGTATTATGTTTCCGGTTAATACAATTCTAGCATGAATAATAAACATTTATCATGATATAAGGAAATAAATAATAACTTTATTATTGCCTCTAGGGCATATTTCCTTGATCTCCCACTTGCACTAGAGTCAATAATCTAGATTACAAAGTAATGATCCTAACACCCATGGAGTCTTGGTGCTGATCATGTTTTGCTCGTGGAAGAGGCTTAGTCAACGGGTCTGCAACATTCAGATCCGTATGTATTTTGCAAATCTCTATGTCTCCCACTTGGACTTGGTCCTGAATGGAATTGAAGCGTCTCTTGATATGCTTGGTCCTCTTGTGAAATCTGGATTCCTTTGCCAAGGCAATTGCACCAGTATTGTCACAGAAGATCTTCATCGGTCCCGATGCACTAGGTATGACACCTAGATCGGAAATGAACTCTTTCATCCAGACTCCTTCATTTGCTGCTTCTGAAGCAGCTATGTACTCCGCTTCACATGTAGATCCCGCCACGACGCTTTGTTTAGAGATGCACCAACTGACAGCTCCACCGTTTAATAAAAACACGTATCCGGTTTGCGATTTAGAATCGTCCGGATCAGTGTCAAAGCTTGCATCGACGTAACCATTTACGACTAGCTCTTTGTCACCTCCATATCGAGAAACATATCCTTAGTCCTTTTCGTATTTCAGGATGTTCTTGACCGCTGTCCGATGATCCACTCTGGATTACTTTGGTACCTTCCTGCCAAGCTTACAGCTAAGCATCGTCAGTCGGTACACAGCATTGCATACATGATAGAGCCTATGGCTGAAGCATAGGAACATCTTTCATTTTCTCTCTATCTTCTGCTGTGGTCGGGCATTGAGTCGACTCAATCTTACACCTTGTAATACAGGTAAAAACCTTTCTTTGCCTGATCCATTTTGAACTTTTTCAAAACTTTATCAAGGTATGTGCTTTGTGAAAGTCCAATTAAGCGCCTTGATCTATCTCTATAGATCTTGATGCCCAATATGTAAGCAGCTTCACCGAGGTCTTTCATTGAAAAACTTTTATTCAAGTATCCTTTTATGCTATCCAGAAATTCTATATCATTTCCAATCAATAATATGTCGTCCACATATAATATTAGAAATGCTACTGAGCTCCCACTCACTTTCTTGTAAATACAAGGCTTCTCCAAAAGTCTCAGATAAACCCATATGCTTTGATCACACTATCAAAGCGTTTATTCCAACTCCGAGAGGCTTGCACTGACCATAAATTGATCGCTGGAGCTTGCACACTTTGTTAGTACCCTTTGGATCGACAAAACCTTCTGGTTGCATCATATACAACTCTTCTTCTAGAAATCCATTCAAGAATGCAGTTTTACATCCATTTGCCAAATTTCATAATCATAAAATGCGGCAATTGCTAACATGATTCGGACAGACTTAAGCATCGCCACGGGTGAGAAAGTCTCATCGTAGTCAACCCCTTGAACTTGTCGAAAACCTTTCGCAACAAGTCGAGCTTTATAGACAGTTATATTACCATCGGCGTCGGTCTTCTTCTTAAAGATCCATTTATTTTCAATGGCTTGCCGATCATCGGGCAAGTCAACCAAAGTCCATACTTTGTTTTCATACATGGATCCCATCTCAGATTTCATGGCTTCCAGCCATTTTATGGAATCTGGGCTCACCATCGCTTCTTCATAGTTTGTAGGTTCGCCATGGTCAAGTAACATGACTTCCGAATAAGATTACCGTACCACTCGTGCGTATTTTACTCTGGTTGACCCACGAAGTTCAGAGTAACTTGATCCAAGCTTCATGATCATCATCATTAGTTTCCTCACTAATTGGTGTAGTTGTCACAGAACCATTTCTTGTGATGAACTACTTTCCAATAAGGGAGCAGATCTGATTATCTCATCAAGTTCTACTTTCCTCCCACTCACTTCTTTCGAGAGAAACTCCTTCTCTAGAAAGGATCCGAATTTAGCAACGAAAATCTTGCCTTCAGATCTGTGATAGAAGGTGTACCCAACAGTCTCCTTTGGGTATCCTATGAAGACACATTTTTCCGATTTGGGTTCGAGCTTATCTGGTTGAAGTTTCTTTACATAAGCATCGCAGCCCCAAACTTTAAGAAACGACAACTTTGGTTTCTTGCCAAACCACAGTTCATAAGGCGTCGTCTCAACGGATTTTGACGGTGTCCTATTTAACGTGAATGCGGTCGTCTCTAAAGCATAACCCCAAAACGATAGCGGTAAATCGGAAATAGACATCATAGATCGCACCATATCTAGTAAAGTACGATTACGACGTTCGGACACACCATTTCTCTGTGGTGTTCCGGTGGCGTGAGTTGCTGAAACTATTCCACATTGTTTCAAATGTAAACCAAACTCGTAACTCAAATATTCTCCTCCACGATCAGATCGTAGAAACTTTATTTTCTTGTTACGATGATTTTCCACTTCACTCTGAAATTCTTTGAACTTTTCAAATGTTTCAGATTTGTGTTTCATTAAGTAGATATACCCATATCTGCTCAAATCATCTGTGAAGGTGAGAAAATAACGATACCCATTGCGTGCCTCAACATTCATTGGACCACAAACATCGGTATGTATGATTTCCAACAAACAGTTGCTCGCTCCATAGTTCCGGAGAACGGCGTTTTGGTCATCTTGCCCATGAGGCACGGTTCGCAAGTACCAAGTGATTCATAATCAAGTGATTCCGAAGCCCATCAAGATGGAGTTTCTTCATGCGTTTTACACCGATATGACCTAAACGGCGAGTGCCACAAATAAGTTGCACTATCATTATCAACTCTGCATCTTTTGGCTTCAACATTATGAATATGTGTATCACTACTGTCGAGATTCAACAAGAATAGACCATTCTTCAAGGGTGCATGACCATAAAAGATATTACTCATATAAATAGAACAACCATTATTCTCGATTTAAATGAATAACCGTCTCGCATTAAACAAGATCCAGATATAATGTTCATGCTCAACGCGGCACCAAATAACAATTATTTAGGTCTAAAACTAATCCCGAAGGTAGATGTAGAGGTAGCGTGCCGACCGCGATCACATTGACTTTGGAACCGTTTCCACAGCGCATCGTCACCTCATCCTTTGCGGTGCTCGTCTATTCCGTAGTCCTGTTTGAGTTGCAAATATTAGCAGCAGAACCAGTATCAAATACCAGTGCTACTACGAGCTCTAGTAAGGTACACATGTATATCACATATACCTTTGTTCACCTTGCCATCCTTCTTATCCGCCAAATACTTGGGGCAGTTCCGCTTCAAAGTGTCGGTTTGCTTGCGGTAAAAACACTCAGTTTCAGGCTTAGGTCCAGACTTGGGTTTCTTCTCTTGATCAGCAACTTTCTTGCTGTTCTTTTGAAGTTTCCTTCTTCTTCCCTTTGCCCTTTTCTTGAAACTAGTGGTCTTGTTGACCATCAACACTTGATGCTCTTTCTTGATTTCTACCTCCATGCTTTTAGCATTGCGAAGAGCTCAGAATTGTTTTGGTCATCCCTTGCATATTATAGTTCATCACGAAGCTCTTGTAGCTTGGTGGCGTGATTGGAGAATTTCATCAATGACACTATCATCCGGAAGATTAACTCCCAGCTGAATTAAGTGATTGTTATACCCGGACATTTTGAGTATGTGCTCACCGATGAACTATTCTCCTCCATCTTGCAGCTATAGAACTTATTGGAGACTTCATATCTCTCAATCCGGGCATTTGCTTGAAATATTAACTTCAACTCTGGAACATCTCATATGCTCCATGACGTTCAAAACGTCGTTGAAGACCGGTTCTAAGCCGTAAAGCATGGCACACTGAACTATTGAGTAGTCATCAGCTTTGCTTTGCGGACGTTCACAACTTCGCTCAAGACTGCAGCAGTTCTGTCACCCAGCGGTGCTTCCAGGGCGTAATTTTTACGTGCAGCAATGAGGATAATCCTCGTTACGGACCCAGTCCGTGTAATTGCTACCATCATCTTTCAACTTTGCTTTCTCAAGGAACGCATTAAAATTCAACGGAACAACAGCACGAGCCATCTATCTACAATAAACATAGACAAGCAAAATACTATCGGTACTAAGTTCATGATAAATTTAAGTTCAATTAATCATATTAAAAACTCCCACTTAGACAGACATCTCTCTAGTCATCTAAGTGATCACGTGATCCAAATCAACTAAACCATGTCCGATCATCACGTGAGACGGAGTAGTTTCAATGGTGAACATCACTATGTTGATCATATCTACTATATGATTCACGTTCGACCTTCGGTCTCCGTGTTCCGAGGCCATATCTGTTATATGCTAGGCTCGTCAAGTTTAACCTGAGTATTCCGCGTGCAACTGTTTTGCACCGTTGTAGATGGACGTAGAACTTATCACACCCGATCATCACGTGGTGTCCGGGTACTCTGAACTTTGGCAACGGTGCATACTCAGGGAGAACACTTCTTGATAATTTTAGTGAGAGATCATCTTATAATGCTACCGTCAATCAAAGCAAGATAAGATGCATAAAGGATAAACATCACATGCAATCAATATAAGTGATATGATATGGTCATCATCATCTTGTGCTTGTGATCTCCATCACCGAAGCACCGTCATGATCACCATCGTCACCGGCGCGACACCTTGATCTCCATCGTAGCATCGTTGTCGTCTCGCCAACTATTGCTTCTACGACTATCGCTACTGCTTAGTGATAAAGTAAAGCAATTACATGGTGTTTGCATTTCATACAATAAAGCGACAACCATATGGCTCCTGCCAGTTGCCGATAACTCGGTTACAAAACATGATCATCTCATACAATATAGCATCACGTCTTGACCATATCACATCACAACATGCCCTGCAAAAACAAGTTAGACGTCCTCTACTTTGTTGTTGCAAGTTTTACGTGGCTGCTACGGGCTGAGCAAGAACCGTTCTTACCTACGCATCAAAACCACAACGATAGTTTGTCAAATAGACTCGTTTAACCTTCTCAAGGACCGGGCGTAGTCATACTCGGTTCAACTAAAGTGAGAGAGACAGACACCGCCGGTCACCTTTAAGCAACGAGTGCTCGGGCGGTGAAACCAGTCTCGCGTAAGCGTCACGCGTAATGTCGGTCCGGCCGCTTCATCTCACAATACCGCTGAACCAAAGTATGACATGCTGGTAGGCAGTATGACTTGTATCGCCCACAACTCACTTGTGTTCTACTCGTGCATATGACATCAACGCATAAAACCAGGCTCGGATGCCATTGTTGGGGAACGAGTAATTTCAAAAATTTCCTACGAACACGCAAGACCATGGTGATGGCATAGCAACGAGAGGGGAGAGTGTCCGCCCACGCACCCTCGTGAGACCGAAAGCGAAGCGTTATAACAACGCGGTTGATGTAGTCGACGTCTTCACGATCCGACCGATCCAAGTACCGAACGACGGCACCTCCGAGTTCGCACACGTTCAGCTCGATGGCGATCCCGGACTCCGATCCAGCAAAGTGTCGGGATGAGTTCCGTCAAGACGACGGCGTGGGACGATGTTGATGCTCCACCGACGCAGGGCTTCGCCTAAGCTCCATGACGATATGACTTCTCCGGCGCAGGCTTCGCCTAAGCTCTCTGACGATATGACCGAAGTGGAATATGGTGGAGGGGGCACCGACACGGCTAAGGAACGATCCGTAGATCAACTTGTGTGTTCTAGGGTGCCCCTTGCCCCGTGATATAAAGGAGCCAAGGGGAGGTGGCCGGCCAAGGGAGGAGGCGACAAGGAGTCCTACTCCTCCGGGAGTAGGATTCCCTCCAATCCTAGTTGGATTAGGATTCCGGAGGGGAAGAGAGAGAGGGGCCAGCCCACCTTTCCTAGTCCTAATAGGACTAGGGAAGGGGGCGCAGCCACCTAGGGCTGGCCCTTTCTCCTTTCCACCAAGGCCCACTATGGCCCATGTAGTTCGGGGGTTCGGTAACCTCCGGTACTCGTAAATTCGATTTCACTCGGAACACTTCCGATGTCCAAATGTAGGCTTCCAATATATCAATCTTTATGTCTCGACCATTTCGAGACTCCTCGTCATGTCCGTGATCACATCCGGGACTCCGAACAACCTTCGGTGCATCAATACTTATAAACTCATAATGAACTGTCATCGAAACGTTAAGCGTGCGGACCCTACGGGTTCGAGAACTATGTAGACATGACCTAGAACCATTCTCGGTCAATAACCAATAGCGCAACCTGGATGCCCATATTGGTTCCTACATATTCTACGAAGATCTTTATCGGTCAAACCGCATAACGACATACATTGTTCCCTTTGTCATCGGTATGTTACTTACCCGAGATTCGATCGTCGGTATCCAATACCTAGTTCAATCTCGTTACCGGTAAGTCTCTTTACTCGTTCCGTAATACATCATCTTACAACTAACTCATTAGTTGTAATGCTTGCAAGGCTTAAGTGATGTGTATCACCGAGAAGGCCTAGAGATACCTCTCCGACAATCGGAGTGACAAAACCTAATCTCAAATCGCCAACCCAACAAGTACCTTTGGAGACACTGTAGTAATCCTTTATAATCACCCGATTCGTTGTGACGTTTGGTAGTACCAAAGTGTTCCTCCGTAAACGGAGTTGCATAATCTCATAGTTACAGGAACATGTATGGGTCATGAAGAAAGCAATAGCAACATACTAAACGATCAAGTGCTAGGCTAACGGAATGGGTCATGTCAATCAGATCATTCTCCTAATGATGTGATCCCGTTAATCAAATGACAACTCATGTCTATGGTTAGGAAACATAACCATCTTTGATTAACGAGCTAGTCAAGTAGAGGCATACTAGTGACACTCTGTTTGTCTATGTATTCACACATGTATTATGTTTCCGGTTAATACAATTCTAGCATGAATAATAAACATTTATCATGATATAAGGAAATAAATAATAACTTTATTATTGCCTCTAGGGCATATTTCCTTCACATACCACCGATACTACCCATAGATTCATCAAAATAAGCAAACAACACATAGAAAACAGAATCTGTCAAAAACCGAACAATCTGTAGTAATTTGGAAACTTCGTATACTTCTGTAACTCCAAAAATTCTGAAACATTAGGACAACCTAGGCAATTTATATCAATCTTGTCTAAAAAAAATCATACTTTTATCCCACTTCTATGATTTTTAACAATTCTGCTACTGGACGCAAAAGTTTTATTTTTCAGCAAGATCAAATCAACTATCACCATAGACCATCCCAAAGGTTTTACTTGGCTCAAACACTAATTAAAACACTAAAACACATTTACTATAGAAGTAAAAAATGTGTATTTATTCAATAACAGTAGAAAAAACAAAAGCACAAAATAAATTTGGGTTGCCTCCCAACAAGCGATATTGTTTAACGCACCTAGCTAGGCATATTGCATAGATCTAGGTATTGCCATCTTTGATATTAAATCCATATGTAGCCCTCATAATAGATTCATATGGTAACTTAATTTTCTTTCTTCAAAAGTGTTCCATGCTCTTCCTTAAAGGAAATTGGAACCTAATGTTTCCTTCTTTCATATCAATAATTGCACCAATCGCTCTAAGGAAAGGTCTACCAAGTATAATAGGGCATGAAGGATTGCAATCTATATCAATCACAATAAAATCTATGGGCAAATAATTCCTATTTGCAAAAATAAGAACATCATTAATCCTTCCCATAGGTTTAGTAATAGTGGAATCCGCTAGATATAAATTCTAAGAACAATCATCAAATTTATGGAAACCTAGCACATCACATAAAGTTTTTGGAATAGTGGAAACGCTAGCACCCAAATCACACAAAGCATTAAACTCATAATATTTAATTTTAATCTTGTAGTAGGTTCCCATTCATCATAAAGCTTTCTAGGGATCGAAACTTCCAACTCAAGTTTTTCTTCAAACGATTCCATCATAGCATCAACAATATGTTTAGTAAAAGCCTTATTTTGATTATAAATATGAGGTGAATTCAGAATGGATTGCAACAAGCAAATACAATCAATCAAAGAACAATTATCATAATTAAAGCCCTTGAAATCCAAAAGAGTGGGTTCATCACTGCTTAAAGTTTTGACCTCGCCAATCCCACTTTTATCATTTTTTTCATTAAGATCTTCACCCTCCAAATTATTGGGACGCCTTCTAGCTAAAGTTGACTCATATCCAGTCCCATCTTTATCAAGTTATATTTTAGCAAATGAAGATTCAATAAGAGTCAAACCAATCACTTTAAGATCTACATAATTATTATCACAAAAACTGGAAGAACATGCTTTTACAAACCAATCTCTCTTAGCGGTTCTCTCTCCTTTCATTAATAGAAACTTGAATAGCCTTTAGAGATTAATTAATATCAATCTTGTGTGGCATAGATCTAATCTTAAAAGAATCAATCTCATGAGAAATTCTATTAACATTCCTAGCCAAATCATCAATCTTAAGCAATTTTTCTTCCACCATAGCATTGAAGACCTTTTGAGAATTAATGAAATATTTAATATTATTCTCAATATAAGTAGGTAATTTATTATAATTTCCATAAGAATTTTTGTAGGAATTACCATAGTTATTAGAGAAATTACTAGGAAATGACATAGGGTGGAAATTTCCTCTATACGCGTTATCATCAAGATTGTTCCTACCAACAAAATTCACATCCATAGATTCATTATTATTCTCAATCAAAGTGGACAAAGGCATATCATTAGGATCAATAGGAGCACTCTTAATGGCAATCAATTTCATAAGTTCATCCATCTTTCTACTCAAAGTATTAATTTCTTCAATCGCATGCACTTTTTTACTAGTAGAAGATCTTTCGGTATGCCATTGAGAGTATTTTGCCATAATATTATCTAGGAGTTTAGTAGCTTCTCCTAATGTGATTTCCATAAAAGTACCTCCTGCAACAGAATCTAAAAGATATCTAGATGCAAAATTCAATCTGACATAAACATTGTATATGATCATCCGTAAGCTAAACCATGAGTAGGGCAATTCTTATCATCAATTTCATCCTCTCCCAAGATTGTGCAACATGTTCATAATCAATTTTCTTAAAATGCATTATATCGTTCCTAAGTGAGATGATCTTAGCGGGAGGAAAATACTTGGAAATAAAAGCATCTATACACTTGTTCCATGAATCAATACTATTTTTAGGCAAAGATGAAAACCAAGTTTTAGCACAATCTCGTAGTGAGAACGAAAATAGATTAAATTTAACAATATCATTATCCACATCCTTTTTCTTTTGCATATCACACAATTCAATGAAATTATTTAGATGGGATGCAACATCTTCATTAGGACTACCAGAATTTTTTTCTTTCATAACAAGATTCAGCAAAGCGGCATTAATTTCATAAGATTCTGCACTAGTGGCGAGAGTAATCGGAGTACTAATAAAATCATTATTATTAGTGTTGGAAAAATCACACAACTTGGTATTTTCTTGAGACATCGTGACAAGGAAAGCAATCTAGCACACAAGTTTAGAGGAGACGACATTTTCCATATGTAATTAGAGTGCTATCTTATCACCGTTTTGAAGGGTCTTGAAATTTTGATATATCAATAGACAGTGGAAAGTTGGTTCCTCATTATACCATGATGCATGATAGGCTTGTGAAGTTCGCGTCACAAAGGGCATCGAAGAAAGGGTGGAAATTATCCTCCGGTTCTGCTCCACAAACAAGACATAGATCATCATTTTCCAAACCCCTGCTAAATTTTTTCTGCCAAGTCGGTAATGCATTTTTTGCAACTTGCCATGAATGGTTACGGACGGTCGGGGGCACGTCACGCAACCTTTCCAGCAAGAACGGTGCCTATTTGGCAGAGAACTAGACCCAGTATATGATCCTTTGTGTGCTTCCTTGAAAGCTAAATTGTAAGCTCTTTACAGAGAATATCCCAAACTTGTCAGGTTCCCACGCCAGTGTATCATATTCGCGGCGAGGAGAACCACAAACTTTGGTAATTTTATAAACATCCGCTATCAAGAAGTACCCATGTAGCAGTCCTATATTCCATGCACCATTACCATCTAGCAGCTCATAAGCAAGCCCTTGTACCATGATAGGCTTGTAAGAGAGTACAAATGATCTCGGGATCCAGTTTCTTGCCAAACTTTGGTGCTCGTCCCATTGCCAACTCTCCAAACCAAGCCCTTTTTAGAAGCTTGATCCCATAGACAATAGCCTACCAAGGAGAAGGTGCATTGCCTGTAAAAACCATGTCTTCGTCTTACCACTAGGATAGTATCTAGCCTTTAGTAATTGTGCACAAAGGTTGTCAGGTTTCAAAATAAGTCTCCAGGTCTGCCTTGCTAGCAATGATTGATTGTAAAGGTGGAATTCTTGAAAGCTCACACCACCTTTGTCTTTCCGTTACAATAGATTATCCCAAGCTCACAAGTGCACTTTTCTTTTACCTTTCGAGGAACCCCAGTAAAAGCCTCTCACCATCCTAGTGAGCTCATCACAAACCGAGAAAGGCAACTTAAACACCCCCATAATGTATGTGGGCAATGCTTGGGCTATAGACTTAATAAGTTCCTCTCTACCAGATTGAGCGAGATGGCCATCTCCCCATTGGATTAGACGTTTTATTAGGCCCAGTTGAAGATTTTGGAATCTTCCTTACGACATCCGCCCATCAGGAGTAGGAAGCCCCATGTATTTTTCATCAAAGACCATACTAGTGATATTAAGAACTTCTCTTAGTTACTTCCTGTTGGACAATAGCTGGACATGCATGCCCAAAAAGAATTGAGCATTTATTGAAATTCAAGCTTTGATGAGTGGTAGTACTATAGATACCCAAAGCTTGCTTGATCCTTACTTTCTATGCCCATGAAGCCTCAAAGAATAGCAAAGTATCATCAGCGAACAAAAGATGTGAAATACCCGGAGCTCTTCCACATACCTTCATAGGAGTAATATCATCAGCAGAAACATTATTTGAGAATTGCAGATAGACCATCAGCCACAAAAAGGAACAAGAACGAGGATAGGGAGGGTCTCCTTGCCGTAGCGCATGCAAGTGCTTTTGGGGCTTTTTGACCTATGTTTCTGTTTTGGTTCTGTCGATCTACCATTTCTATTATTTTCTTTGATTTCAAGAACCAGTGCTCCACATCGTTGCACCTTATCCCTATACAACTATTTGGTTAAAAAATATGGTGTATCTTGTGAAACACATGAACAACTGGGGAAGAACAAATCCTTGATAAGTGTGAGGGATTACTCATAGTTGTATTCATGTGGCTATAGGAGCTGCAAGGCAGTAGACACAAGGGATTCTCAGAACATCAAGAGTATTTGAGAGTATCTTGTAATGAAAAGAGTAACTGGAAATGAATGTATGAACAACAAGTATATATAATTATCCATCGGGATTTATATGGTAGGGAATTGCAAAAGAAGTGGGCACAAGGGTCTCGGGAAAACATCAAAGAGTATCTTCAGAATCTTCTGGGGAATCAAGCGATCATCTGGAATGAGTGGATCTCCAGAAATAAGTCGTCACGAGAACCTCAAGTTAGAGTTAGCAAAGTCTTTAGCCTGAAGAGAAGAGAAATCAGAACCCAGAGTAAAGATGCGGAATAAAATATCCTAATCCCAGCCATAGGTGATGTGGGCCCGTAAGCCACATAACACAGTTAGTAAAATAGTTCTTTTAAGTCTAGACTCAACTTCGACCAAGGAGTTTGGAAGGGGGTTCCTACGGGCAGTCGACTCTGATACCAACTTGTGGCGCCCTCGAAATTAATCGTGCACTAAACATCCACGCAACATGCATGATCAAGATCAATGACTCCTAGTATACTATCACAACATAACTCTACGACTCAAATATAAACAAAGAAACAACATATATTAAGCTAGGGTCGCAAGACACAAAATTACATCAAGAATTAGGTCTGAGTATAGAACAATTACAAATGTGCCTCCTGTCTGGGACCTCCGAACTACTCCTCGATGTCGAACTCCACATAGCAATCATCCTCGGGATCCTCTGGTTTCTGCGCTACATCATCTGATCGCAACATCCAGGAAGAAGAAAAGAGGAAGCAAAGCAACCTTGAGTATTCATCCAAAGTACTCGCAAGAGTTACATCAGAACTACGCTAGGTATGCATTGGTGTTAAAGGAATGGGGCTATATCTTTGGACTATACTGCAAAAATGCTAGAATAAGGGGGAGAAGCTCATCCTATGGAAGACTAGCATCATCTGCAGCCATCATCTTGCAGCAGTAGGAGAGAGGAGTTTATATATAGTATTTAGTATCATGTATTTATCAGCAACACCCACAGATCCTCCCTTGACTACCCAATGAGAAAGTGATCCTGGAGTAGTAAAACAGTTAAGTATCACAATAGTATCTGGTTCTAGTTGTAGTAGATCAGGATACAACTCCAAGCGTCCTGTTACCGTTGACACCGCTATTCAAGTATATTACTCCCCTGCAGGGGTGCACCACATTACCCAACACGCTCGATTACCTCTGGCCGGACACACTTTTCTGGGTGATGCCCGGCATCGGATGATCAATACGCTGTAGACCAACCTATACTCTCTAGAGAGGTTAACACGCCGGTCTAAATTCTAAGTGCGAAGGGGTCATGGGCCCATCACCCTAAGCACTCCTGCACGTTGCATGACTGGCCGGGGACCAGACCCACCTCCCTATACAAGCGCAGGCGGTTACCGTCCACCCTAACAATCAGCCCGCATCTCTAAACTGTGACATCTGGAAAGCTTTTGGAAGGAACGTTCAACGCCGAGGGTCCCATATACAATTATCCAGCGTGGTGGTTAGTGCGTAAAGGCACGTAGCCCAACTCAGATCAAATACCCAAATCCGGTTGTGTGTTATTAGCATATGACGGAGAAGACCAGGGCACATAAACTTGAAGGTCCTATATACCATTATTAGATTTCTCCTTGATTGAAAAGTAGAGATCATCAAAATAGAAAATATGAAGCTTTGTGCACATAAACTTGTTCAGAAATTAAGATTTTGAGGTATTATTTTATTTATGTTGAATCAGAATACATAGATCAATAAACAAATTGGTTCTACTAAGGCAATGACTCCACGTTACCTGATTTCCAACTTTGTAAACTTGAAGGTTAAGTGCGTCATCCAAATCACGCAATAACAATCATACACCACTGCAAAAAATACCATATCTGCTTATGGGATGGTACAGAGGGCGAGGGTAACACCCAGTTCACCGGGTTTGTGTTCCACACGCCTAGTACGACTCAATGAGACCATGACGCCAGGCGCAGGAGCACAGTGCGATCTGGTGACCAGAGTGGCAAGGGATAGGGACAGGGAGAGCACGGAGAAAGGAGTGGAGACTGTACATGGAAAGACCGCGGCTGGAAGGATGAGGATTATTGTGGCGACGGACACACGATCTAATGGGCAGCTTGAATGGGAGTGATGCAACGATCGATTTGAGAATTGTAGAGCGGCAAAGGGGATAAGATGCGGCGGTATTTGTCGCCGCGCGGGGGAAGGGCTGAGAAGTTATAATTTTGTCGGTCAAATGCTCCTAGTTGCACGGGGTGGGCTCCATAAAGCGCCCAACAACTTTTACCCATATCCACGTGGAAGGATCTCATGCAGGACAAGACTTGATCCGACAGCCAACAACTCTTGGATTTGCCACTTCTCAGTCGTCCGATGGAACAGATCCAATGGATAATAATGGAAGTTATTCCCACACTATAGAGGGGTATAGATTTTTCTTATCCATCCGGAACAATTTTTTGTACACATATAGGATTTTTCAAATACATTTTAGCATTTTTTTTCAAATGTATGTTCTGCTGTCAATTGTTTTTGTACACATTAAACACATTTGTTATAAATCCAAACCAATGTTTTATAGAGGTTTAATATAATTTTTCCCAAATATATCTTTTGATCTCTACTTTTTTCATAAACATTGTATATATGTTTATTCTGTGTCCAAAATAATAATTGTTAAATGTTTAACATTTTTGAATACATCATTAACATTTTTTTCAGATATATGTTTTGATATCTATTATTTTCATACACATTGTACATTTTGGTATATATCTAAAACATATTTATATAGGTTAAACTTTTTCAAATATTTGTTTCGATGTCTAAACATCTATTGTTTTTACATCAAAACGTACTTTTTATACACATTTAACTTTTTTAATTACATTAACATTTTTAATACAATGTATAAACATTTAAAAAATACATTTACATTTTTTGAAACGCATGACCATTTTTTAATGTCACATACATTATTTTTGAAACATATAAACGTTTATTTTAGGTTATGCTAACAAATAATCACAATGTGTTATCCTTTTCCAGTTTTCAGACCCCATTGATTTTCTTGAAACAAATTAAGTTTTTGAATACATGTATTTAATATATATTCAAAAAAAGAAACCAAGAAAACTTAAAAAAATCTAAGAATGAAGAAAGTTAAAAGAAGGAACTAACCTTAAAGTTGTGTCGGCCCATTACTTGCGACTGGAAAGGCGTATATATATTTATTTTGCGGGAGTCCCCCAAAGAGTAACTATTAGTTAGTTGCTCCCATAAGCGCGACATAAGTGCTCCGCGAGTGGTCTCTGACGACGCCCACCCTAATATTGTCTCCTGAGCTTTAAGGGCATCTCCAATGCTGAAGCCCGAACCAGCATTCCAGGCGTCAAATATGCACCCAAATGCCTGGGACCTCCTAATCGGCGCATGTTAGGAGATCAGGCGCTCATGTGAACAGGAGCGGGCCGCGGCCCATTAAAATCTCTCTATCTCTCTCTCTCTCTCTCTCTCTAGACTTGCTTTCGCTCGCTCGCTCAAAACAAATTGGTCGCACCATCAACTAGCCTTGCTGGCACTCTATTTCCTTTCTGTGTTGCGTTGCTGGTTCAGGAAAAAGACCGGCCCTCAGTTTTTTGTGAAATAAAAAATATTTAATTGATTTATTAAAAAAATGTTCTTGGGTTGAAAAAAGATTAAAAAATTTGGAAAAAATAACGAACGAAAAAAATCAGGAATTACGAAAAAGTTAATCGACTATGGAAAAGGTTCATCGGTTTTGAAAAAAAGTTTGTCGATTTTGGAAAAAAGTTCATCGGTTTTGACAAAAGTTCATCAATTTTGAAAAAAAAATATCATGTAGTTTTGAAAAAAGGTTAATTGATTTTGAAAAAATATTCAATTTTGAAAAAAGGTTCATCGAATTTGGAAAAAAGTTCATCAAATCTAAAAAAATATTCCTCAAATTTGAAATAAGTTCACGCATTTCCACACAACATAAAAGAAAAGAGGAAAAGAAAGAAAACAAATAGGGAAAAACGTTGCTCTTTGTAGCGTTGTATATGTAAAGAACAAAAAATGTAACCTTGCCACAACACCTAAGCTGGCGAGTTGGTTACCTCAGCTTGTAATGAGCAGATCTGGTAACTAGCAACGATTCCCTTCTTTTATTTTTTTATTTTCCTTTTCCCTTTTTCCTTTCCTTTTTACATTAGATGTACTTTACTCAAATCCGTTGAACTTTTTCAAAAATATATGAACTTTTTTCAATTTGATGAACTTTTTCTTAGAAAATCAATCAACCTTTTTTCAAATCCGCTGAACATTTTTCAAAATTGATGAACTTTTTTCCAGATCCGATGAACATTTGTCAAATTTGATGAACAATTTTTTTAAATTCGATGAACTTTTTTCTCATTTTGATTAACTTTCTTTTAGATTCGATGAACTTTGGTCAAATTTGATGAACTTTTTTAGATTTGATTTACTTATAAAAAAACTATGAATCAATGAACTAATTTTAAAATCTGTGAACCTTTTAAATTTGGTGATATTTTTTATAAATCCATGAACATATTTGAAACCATGTTATTTTTATTTTATTTTTATTTTATGAAATAATATATACTACGTATATAATTTATGCTATTTGTTTTACTAGAACTAGAACAATGCCCGTGCTTTACAATGAGATATAAATATTCTTATACGTTAGCTTGTGAGTTACCTGTAAATAATAATGTGATTGTGTAAGTAATTGTCATCAAATTCTGCCCGTGAATTACCTTATATTTTGATTAGAAGTTTGGTAAGTAAATTAAAGAAAAATTGGTTCAGAAGGTAAGTAAATTAATGTGATTGATTATCATATACATGAAAGATTGGACGAAGGGGTGACAGAAAGAAAGATAAAATAGAAACCTTACGTTTATTTTTAAGTAGTAGAGATAAGACTCAAATAAAGTAGTTTCCTGATTGTTGTCGTGAAGGTGAAGTTGGCCTAGTGGTTATGGCGTGTGACATTCTTGTTGCTCACTAGAGTTTGAGACCCTGTTCTCCCATTTAACCATTACCTGTTTTTTTTTTCATTTTTCCCTTCGCGTTTGCTTCTTGCAAACGCACGTGAGAGTTAATGGGCCGGCCACTACGTGCCCCTGTGAGCGCCAGCGTCTCTAATTGGCGCTAACAGCGCCGAATAGGAGGCCCCATTGCCAAACGGAAAACCCTATTCAACGCGCTTTGCATCAAACTGTCGTCGAATCACACAGGAGAGGCGACCTAGCGAGCGACTTGGCCGAGCCCATCTATAGTTCCGGTTTGCGAACCTTCTAGAGCTTTCCCAGCCGGTTTTTACCTGTTTTGGGAACCTTCTCGAAGGTTCCTGAACCGATTTTATATTTCTAACCGTTTTTCATTTTTCTGTTTTCTTTTCTTTCATTTTTCTTTTTTTAGATAAAAGGCAAACGCCCGTCTTTAAAAATAAAGCCACCAGGTAGAGTAGCACAATCAGCAACCAGGCAACCACAGTAACAACGCAGGCAAAAGGAAAATTTCATTTCTCAACAAATTTTCTGCAATTTAAAAATGTTTGTATTTCTTAAAATTTGTTCTTTTTCCCAGATTTTGTTCCTGTTTTCAATAGTTTTTCGAAAATTCCAAGAATATATTAGTATTTCAAATTTTGTCCATTTCATTTCCGAAAATGTTCATAAATTCAAGAAATTTTAAAACTTCTAAAGATGTTCGCATTTCTAAATTTTGTTCAAAATTAAAAATGTTCAAGGATTTCATAAAATGCTCCTGTTCTAAAAATTGTTCACAAATTAAATAATTGATCATGTTTCCACAATTCGTTCGCAAATTTAGAAAGTGTTATGGAAATTATATAAAATGTTCGTGTTTTAAAAAGTTCACTTTTTATAAAATGTTCGCATGTTTACAAAAAAGTTCATGTTTTCACAATTTATTGAAAATTCAATTTTTTCATGATTTCATAATTTGTTCACAAATTGAAAAATGTTTGCGCGAATTTCATAAAATATTCACGTTTTGAGAAAATTATTGATAATTTCATAAAATTTTAGTGTTTTTTCAATTTTGTTCCTATTTTTAAAAAATGTTCATAATTTCTAAAGATGTTCTCGCTTTCAATATCTTTCCCTTTTTTACAAAACATGTTTTAGATTCTCAAAAAATGTTCTTGTCTTTTAAAGTTTGTTAGCAAATTTTGGAAATGTTCGGCTTTCTAAATATATTTACTTTTGTGAAAAATAAACCATGTTCGAAATTTCAATAAAGTTAATTTTCTTTTGCCGCGTATAGTTTATATTAACTGAGCTAGCATTTTTAGATAACCAAGTAGATGAACACAGTGGTTAGCGAAGTGGTTCACTCACTTGAGGTTGTGTGTTCAATCCCCCACACGCCCGTTTCTGGGAATATTGTGCGGGCTGTTCTTTAAGTTTTGGCGTAGCCATCCGCTTCTTTAAGCCTAACGTTGCTAAATTTGGTTGGCGGCGCGCTCGTTTTTACCGATTGTCACGGGTTCGAATCCCTCATAGTCGCCTTTTTGTTAATTTTTCACACCGCGTGCCATTTCGAAAGGAAAATTTTCACGGCACACTACCGTAAATGGGCCAGCCTAGGTCAGCTACTCCCTTTGCGAAATATCGACTGTTTGTTGCAGTAAGTGGCATATAGGAGGTCTTGCCAAACGCTCGGCGCTAAGAAACTTGAAACTGGAGCGGGCCATTAACACGCATTTTTCTCGTTGCACGTAGGCCTGTCATTGGTCTTTCCATTTTTTTTATTCATTTGTTTCTTTACCAGTTAAGATGGGTTTCCGTCTGTTTTGTTTGGGTTTTTCTTACATTCTATATTTTACCTTTATTTTTTATTTATCATTTATTTTGGTTTTATTTCCCTTCACCTTTTTAAGTTTTTCCTTTTCATTCACTTTTCATTTTCATTATTTGTCCTATACAATATTTTTTTTACCATAAAACAGTAAGGCAAAAGCCCTACTGTGTGTCATTTTCATTAATATAAGGCAGGAAAATCAAAGGGTTTACAATGCTTGATGGGGAGACAACCAGAGAAGTCTAGGAATACAAAGTAAGGAGAAGAGGAAAGTAAATTAAATATTATCAATCCAGGATGACATGCCATCCTTAAGACTAGGTTTGGCTCTAAGCATGGTCAACTTGAAACTTTTGATGAAGTCATATCTGCATTCTGTGATTGAGCAAGGAATTCCTTCAAATATCAATCCATTTCATTGATTCCAGATGCTCCAGCAGCCCATAGTCATAATTTCCATGAAAAAATCAAGTTGGTATCCCTGTTTAGCTTCAATTATCATATCATGGATGCTTATATTTGTGTTCCATTCAAAACCAATATTCCACCAGAAGCCTTGACTAAATGGGTAAGAGAAAAGAAGGTGAGTTTTGTCGTCCATATCTTCATCATTACATAATACACAGTTGGTGGAGTCAAGGTGAAAACTCTTCCTGGTCAGAAGATCACAAGTATTTATTCTATCATTGAGCATTAACCAGCAGAAGATTTATGCTTTCGTAAACAACATGACTTCCATATCCATTTAAATGGATTAGCAGCTTCATCATTTTTCATGAGGTAGTTATAGATATTCTTGATCATGTTGACAATACTACCCCAATTGAAATACCAGTTGTCATGATCATTGTTCTGCCTGATGCCATTTAACTGATCAGATAGCAGGTGAAACTGTTGATGGGCAATAATAGATAATGGTAACTGAAAGAGGTTATAATAGTTCTCAAAACATTTTGGCTGCCCTAATAGATATATTTTCCTGTTGAGTGAAGTAGTGTAATTCAGGAAACTTCAGTTTCATGATGGACCCATTCCAATTGTCCTTCCACAGTAATGTAGAATTTCCTGAGTTGACTTGGCAGGTAGTCATGTCTTTAAATAATTCAAACAATTTCATGCACTCTTTCCACCAGAAAGAGCCTTTGTTGTTGCTAGAGTGTGGTACTTCATTGTTTTGGTAGTAAGCATTCCAAAGCAGTTTGACCTAGGGTACTGAAGGAAATATGCCCTAGAGGCAATAATAAAGTTGTTATTTATATTTCCTTATATCATGATAAATGTTTATTCTTCATGCTAGAATTGTATTAACAGGAAACTAGTACATGTGTGAATACATAGACAAACAGAGTGTCCCTAGTATGCCTCTACTAGACTAGCTCGTTAATTAAAGATGGTTAAGTTTCCTGGCCATAGACATGTGTTGTCATTTGATGAACGGGGTCACATCATTAGAGAATGATGTGATGTACAAGATCCATCCGTTAGCTTAGCATAATGATTGTTTAGTTTTATTGCTTTTGCTTTCTTCATGACTTATACATGTTCCTTTGACTATGAGATTATGCAACTCCCGAATACCGAAGGAACACCTTGTGTGCTATCAAACGTCACAACATAACTGGGTGATTATAAAGATGCTCTATAGGTGTCTCCGACGGTGTTTGTTGAGTTGGCATAGATCGAGATTAGGATTTGTCACTCCGTGTATCGGAGAGGTATCTCTGGGCCCTCTCGGTAATGCTCATCACTATAAGCCTTGGAAGCAATGTTGAGTTAGTTACGGGATGATGCATTACGGAACGAGTAAATAGACTTTCCGGTAACGAGATTGAACTAGGTATGATGATACCGACGATCGAATCTCAGGCAAGTAACATACCGATGACAAAGGGAACAACATATGTTCTTATGCGGTTTGACCGATAAAGATCTTCATAGAATATGTAGGAGCCAATATGAGCATCCAGGTTCCGCTATTGGTTATTGACCGGAGATGTGTCTCGGTCATGTCTACATAGTTCTCGAACCCGTAGGGTCCGCAGGCTTAACGTTCGATGACGATTTGTATTATGAGTTATGTGATTTGATGACCGAAGTTTATTCAGAGTCCCGTATGAGATCACGTACGTGACGAGGAGTCTCTAAATGGTCGAGAGGTAAAGATTCATATATTGGAAGGTTGCATTCGAACATCGGAATAGTTCCGAGTGATTCAGGCATTTTTCCGGAGTACCGGGAGGTTACCGGAACCCCCCGGGAGAAGTATTGGGCCTATTGGGCCTTATTGGAGGAGAGAAGAGAGACCACGTGAGAGGGGTGCCCCCCCTTGACCAAACCGAGTTGTACTAGGGGAGGGGGCCGACCCCCCTCTTTCCTTCTCCCCCTCTCTCTCCCTTCCCCTTTTCCCTCTCCGGTGGAAGGAAGGAGGGGGGGGGGGCGAATCCTAGGGCTCCCCCCTTGGCGCGCCCCCTCTAGGGACGGCCTCCTCCTCCTCCCCCCTGTATATATGTGGGAAGGGGGAACCCCAAAGGCACACCAAGCCTTCTCTTAGCCGTGTGCGGTGCCCCCCTCCACAGTTACACACCTCGGTCATATTGTCGTAGTGCTTAGGCGAAGCCCTGCGTTGGTAACTTCATCATCACCGTCACCACGCCGTCGTGCTGACGGAACTCTCCCTCGTCCTCAACTAGATCAAGAGTTCGAGGGATGTCATCGAGTTGAACATGTGCTGAACGCGGAGGTGCCATACGTTCGGTGCTTGGATCGGTTGGATCACGAAGACGTTCGACTACATAAACCGCGTTACTATAAGCTTCCGCTTTCGGTCTATGTGGGTACGCGGACACACTCTCCTCGCTCGTTGATATGCATATCCTAGATAGATCTTGCGTTATCGTATGTAATGTTTTTGAAATACTGCGTTCCCCAACAGTGGCATCAGAGCTAGGTCTATGCGTAGATGTTATATGCACGAGTAGAACACAAAGAGTTCTGGGCGATAATAGTCATAATGCTTACCTGCAACGTCTTACTTTGATTCAGCGGTATTGTTGGATGAAGCGGCCCGGACCGACATTACATGACCGCGTTCATGAGACTGGTTCTACCGACGTGCTTTGCACAGAGGTGGCTAGCGGGTGTCTATTTCTCCAACTTTAGTTTAATCGAGTTTGACTACGCCCGGTCCTTGTTGAAGGTTAAAACAGCACATTTGACGAAAAATCGTTGTGGTTTTGATGCGTAGGTAAGAACGGTTCTTGCTAGAAGCCCGTAGCAGCCACGTAAAACTTGCAGCAACAAAGTAGAGGACGTCTAACTTGTTTTTGCAGGGCATGTTGTGATGTGACATGGTCAAGACGTGATGAGATATAAATTCTTGTATGAGATGATCATGTTTTGTAACAGTTATTGGCAACTGGCAGGAGCCATATGGTTGTCGCTTTATTGTATGAAATGCAATTGCATGTAATTGCTTTACTTTATCACTAAGCGGTAGCGATAGTCGTAGAAGCCATAGTTGGCGAGACGACAACGATGCTACGATGGAGATCAAGGTGTCAAGCCGGTGACGATGGTGATCATGAAGGTGCTTTGGAGATGGAGATCAAAGGCACAAGATGATGATGGCCATATCATATCACTTATTTTGATTGCATGTGATGTTTGTCCTTTATGCATCTTATTTTGCATAGTACGGCGGTAGAATTATAAGATGATCCCTCACTAAATTTCAAGGTATAAGTGTTCTCCCTGAGTATGCACCGTTGCTACAGTTTGTCGTGCCGAGACACCACGTGATGATCTTGTGTGATAAGCTCTACGTTCACATACAATGGGTGCAAGCCAGTTTGCACACGCAGAATACTTGGGTTAAACTTGACGAGTCTAGCATATGCAGATATGGCCTCGGAACACTAAGACCGAAAGGTCAAATGTGAATCCTATAGTAGATATGATCAACATAGTGATTTTCACCATTGAAAGCTACTCCATCTCACGTGATGATCGGACATGGTTTAGTTGATATGGATCACGTGATCATTTAGATGACTAGAGGGATGTCTATCTAAGTGGGAGTTCTTAAGTAATATGATCAATTGAACTTTAATTTATCATGAACTTAGTACCTGATAGTATTTTGCATGTCTATCTTGTTGTAGATCAATGGCCCGTGCTACCGTTCCCTTGAATTTTAATGCGTTCCTAGAGAAAGCTAAGTTGAAAGATGATGGTAGCAATTACACGGACTGGGTCCGTAACTTGAGGATTATCCTCATTGCTGCACAAAATAATTACGTCCTGGAAGCACCGCTAGGTGCAAGACCCGCTGCAGGAGCAACTCGAGACTTTGTGAACGTGTGGCAGCGCAAAGCTGATGACTACTCGATAGTTCAGTGTGCCATGCTTTACGGCTTAGAATCAGGACTTCAATGACGTTTTGAACGTCATGGAGCATATGAGATGTTCCAGGAGTTGAAGTCAATATTTCAAGAAAATGCCTGGATTGAGAGATATGAAATCTACAATAAGTTCTACAGCTGCAAAATGGAGGAGAATAGTTCTGTCAGTGAACATATACTCAGAATGTCTGGGTACCACAACCACTTGACTCAACTAGGAGTTAATCTTCCTGATTATAGAGTCATTGACAAAGTTCTTCAATCACTGCCACCAAGCTACAAAAGCTTCATGATGAACTATAATATGCAAGGGATGGATAAGACAATTCCCAGGCTCTTGGCGATGCTGAAGGCTGCGGAGGTAGAAATCAAGAAGGAGCATCAAGTGTTGATGGTTAACAAGACCACTTGTTTCAAGAAGAATGGCAAAGGGAAGAAGGGGAACTTCAAGAAGAACGGCAAGCAAGTTGCTGCTCAAGTGAAGAAGCCCAAGTCTGGACCTAAGCACGAGACCGAGTGCTTCTCCGCAAAGGGACTGGTCCTCGAAGCGGAACTGCCCCAAGTATTTGGCGGATAAGAAGGATGGCAAAGTGAAATGTATATTTGATATACATGTTATTGATGTGTACCTTACTAATGCTCGTAGTAGCGCCTGGGTATTTGATACTGGTTCTGTTGCTCACATTTGCAACTCGAAACAGGGGCTACAGATTAAACGAAGATTGGCTAAGAAAGAGGTGACGATGCGCGTGGGAAATGGTTCCAAAGTCGATGTGATCGCTGTCGGCACACTACCTCTACATCTACCGTCGGGATTAGTTTTAGACCTAAATAATTGTTATTTGGTGCCAACGTTGAGCATGCACATTACATTTGGATCTTGTTTGATGCGAGATGGTTATTCATTTAAATCAGAAAATAATGGTTGTTCTATTTATATGAGTAATACCTTTTATGGTCATGCACCCTTGATGAGTGGTCTATTTTTGTTAAGTCTTTATAGTTGTGATACACATATTCATAATATTGAAGCCAAAAGATGTAAGGTTAATAATGATAGTGCAACTTATTTGTGGCACTGCCGTTTAGGTCATATTGGTGTAAAGCACATGAAGAAACTCCATGGTGATGGGCTTTTGGAATCACTTGATTATGAATCACTTGATGCTTGCGAACCATGCCTCATGGGCAAGATGACTAAGACTCCGTTCTCCGGAACAATGGAGAGAGCAACTGACTTGTTGGAAATAATACATACTGATGTATGCGGTCCGATGAATGTTGAGGCTCGCGGCGGGTATCGTTATTTTCTGACCTTCACAGATGATTTGAGCAGATATGGGTATATCTACTTGATGAAACATAAGTCTGAAACATTTGAAAAGTTATAAGAATTTCTGAGTGAAGCGGAAAATCATCGTAACAAGAAAAAAAAGTTTCTACTATCTGATCGTGGAGGTGAATATTTGAGTTATGAGTTTAGTCTTCATTTGAAACAGTGCGGAATAGTTTCACAACTCACGCCACCTGGGACACCACAGCGTAATGGTGCGTCCGAACGTCGTAACCGCACTTTATTAGATATGGTGCGATCTATGACGTTTCTTACTGATTTACCGCTATCATTTTGGGGTTATGCTTTAGAGACGGCTGCATTCACGTTAAATAGGGCACCATCTAAATCCGTTGAGACGACACTATATGAACCGTGGTTTGGCAAGAAACCCAAGTTGTCATTTCTTAAAGTTTGGGGCTGCGATGCTTATGTGAAAAAGCTTCAACCTGATAAGCTCGAACCCAAATCGGAGAAATGTGTAGAAATGTTTCTTTAAAGGATACCCAAAGGAGACAGTTGGGTGCACCTTCCATCACAGATCCGAAGGCAAGATATTCGTTGCTAAGAATGGATCCTTTCTAGAGAAGGAGTTTCTCTCGAAAGAAGTGAGTGGGAGGAAAGTAGAACTTGATGAGGAAAGTTACCGTCAGCCTTCTAGCCGTGTGCGGTGCCCCCCTCCATAGTTACACACCTCGGTCATATCGTCGTAGTGCTTAGGCGAAGCCCTGCGCCGGTAACTTCATCATCACCGTCACCACGCCGTCGTGCTGACGGAACTCTCCCTTGTCCTCAACTGGATCAAGAGTTCGAGGGACGTCATCGAGCTGAACGTGTGCTGAACGTGGAGGTGCCGTACGTTCGGTGCTTGGATCGGTTGGATTGTGAAGACGTTCGACTACATCAACCACATTACTAAACGCTTCCACTTTCAGTCTACAAGGGTATGTGGACACACTCTCCTCGCTCGTTGCTATGCATCTCCTATATAGATCTTGCGTGATCGTAGGTAAATTTTTTGAAATATTGCGTTCCCCAACAGGTACATCAGTCTGATTGTAAAATTTGTATAGATGCTTGATAAGGAAGGCTTTTTTTTGTGTTCTTAGACTTAAACACCAAGATCTCCTTGATTTTTAGGCTTGCATATCATATCCCAACTTGCCAGATGTTTTCCTCTTTTACTAATCTCATTTCCATACCATAGGAAATTTCTGCTTGATTTATCAACATGACCCAATATGGTGAGGTGAACTTTGAGTGAGCACATAGCAAATATGGGCATGGAGGCAACCACATAATTTATGTATGTGAGTCTGCCAGAATGGTTCATGAATCTAGCCACACCAGACAATCTCTTATCAATTCTGGGAATCACAGGAATAAGATCTTGAACAGAAGGTTTGGTGGTGCCCATGGGGAGACCCAAGTAAGTAAAAGGTAGGCTCTCAACCTTGCATCCAAAAGTATTTGCTAGCATAGAGACTGATTGTTGATCAATATTAATAGTGATCATGGAAGATTTTCTGAAGTTAACAAAAAGACCAGTAGATAAGATGAAAAGATGAGAAAATACTTCAGATGAATAAGCTAGTCTTCATTAGCTGGCATAATCATTAAAGTGTCATCTGCATATTGAATGATTGGATAGTCTTGACCATATGCATGATTGATGGGCAGAGAAAGTCTACCATTGGCCCAAGCAGCATTCACCACTGATGGTAACAAGTCAGCAACAATAATATATAGGAGTGGAGAGTGTGGATCACCTTGCCTGACACCTCTTTTACATATAATTTATATAGGTTGGTCATGCTGCTCATGTTCAGGGTTCAGTGGAGGAGTGTGGACCATAGGTATATCCTCATTTCCATCTACAGGAGGATGATGTGCAGCAGGAGTAGCATGGTGGTTTTCATTGCCAGCAAACTCAGCATCATTCCAAATACCACCAAAAGGAGAAAATGGCATGGGATGCATAACACCATTCAGGGGGATCGGGTCTTCATCACCACCCATGGCTCCAAGAAGGTCAGCCTGAAGGATGTATACAGCACAAGTCCAAGATTGTCCATGCCCAAAATCATCTAAGCTCTCACAAATGACATGACTATCAGGTATTTCAAGAAGATCAGGCACATAGACTTTGATAAGAATGTGAGATCTATTTGATATATCTCGATTCCAGACTAAAAATTTACCAAATCCACTGACAGATTCCCTAACTTTGTCAAGCCTCCACGCCTCAAGTGGAAAATTGACCATCATAATCCATGCATCATGTGTAAAAGTGCAGTCCCTATGATTTATACCTCTGTCATGGCGGATGACGCGTAGAACGGAGTCTCCAACAGAGTATGGACTATTGGCGATGGCAGTGTCGATGTCGTAGGCGTGCAAGAACCGGGCGAACGTAGCTCCCATGCCGCAGCGCGAAATCTCAGCGATGCGAAAGCCACGCTCATGGTCAAGAAAATGACGAATGAGCATAGCATCCATCTCGTACTGGTTGGGGTCTGAAGGTGGCGCGAGGGAGATGATGGCCCAGTCCCTAGATTGGACTAGGGGTTCACCACCAAGGTAATGGTAGGTGCGGCGGCGCCGATTTCCGTCAGCCTCCATGATAGCAGTGCCAGGCGGGAGGAGAGGCAGAGGATCGCAAGGATAGGTTGCCATAGCATCGGCGGAGTTTGTGAGAGCGAGCGAGAATGATGGTGGAGCAGAGCAGGGCTTTGATGGAGAGCAGAGGGTTTGGCAGGGGGAGCGAATGAACAGAGGGGTGGTAGTGGGGTTTTGGGGAGACGAGTCGACGGACGGGCTATTGGATACGGGTGGTGGTTTGGTAGGTGGGTATGATTTGACCCGATAGACAGGGGGTTTGTTCCTGGTATTGAAACAAAAACGAGATGTATGGCCATATCTATAGCAACTACGACATTTAAACTGATTTTTGCACTCAATGCGGAGATGTCCAACAGATAAGCATTTGCCACATAAAGAAAAAACAGGGGAAACATGATTTCTGACTAGGTTGTTTGTGGTAGAAGGGGACATTGAGTGGGCCGGCCGTGGGTTGGAGAGGCATAAAGTGAGTGGGTCGTGGTCTGCTGTTGTTGGTCCTGATGGATCATGCTATGGGAGGGGAGCAAATGGGCCTAGTGGGAGAGGGCTGGGTCGTGGTGCCAAGGCCAGGATTTGAAATTTCAACAGCAACAGCAATGCCTGAAGCTGGCCCGTGATCCGAGATGGGTGCAGGTTGGTTGGCCAAGATCAAGGAAGTTGCCGACGGTGGACGACGACCAATGGAGATTGGAGTTGGCACCAGAGAGGATGCGGCGTGGTGATCTAGTCACCAAGGTCCATTCATGATCAAGCTCGTAGAGCCATGAATTATATTCTCTGATCCAGGTCGGACCACCAAAACCCCAAAGATGAAAATAACATTGGAATAGAGGACATGCAAAAGATCTAAGTTTGTAGATCATGAATCCAACCGCCTTAGAAATGGCATAAAATTTGAAAACATGGCCACGAAGATGAGTAACATGTAGATCAGGAGGTGAGCCACCAATGCAAGCATGTAGATCAGGACTGGTGCTTTAATTGAGAAGGTGATGACTCAACAATAAAAGTGAAATAACATAAAAGCAAATGGGTACGCCCTTCGCAGAGGGAAGTAGGGATTTGCAGAGGTCGAGAGCTCGAAGCTTAAATCAGAGATAAATATAATTTTGAGAGGCATGCCTTTCCTGTCAACGTCACGACCGAGAGTTTTCAATATCTTCCATGCTAAACACATTAGCAGTGGTTCCCAAGTAGAAAGGTAAAGTTTACTCCCCCTCCACCAACAAACACAAGCCATGGCTAGCCGAATCCTCAAGTGCCCTCCATACCAACAACTTTCCGGGGGAGTTTGTTTTGTTATTTTTTTCGATTTGATCATGGGACTGGGCATCCCGAATACCATCCCCTCTCGTGTAAGGACAAGTGAATAAACACTTATAATGAGAATAACCCGCTTAGCATGAAGGAGACCGCCCCCTGTCGCTCCATAAGCGGTACAGACACACAAAACAAATGTTCATTTGAATGATTAGAGGTGGAGCATGTACTTGGAACGACAGAGTAATACCGCATATAGGTTGATATAGTGGACTCATCTATAATAACTTTGGTTTAAGGATTTGGATGCACAAGTAGTATTACCGCTCAGTACAAGCAAAAGCTAGCAAAAAGATTGAGAAGTGACCAACTAGAGAGCGACAACGGTCGGAAACATGCATTGTGAATAATTAACATTGAATACTAGCATGAGTAGGATATAAACACCATGAACATAAATATCGTGGAGGCTATGTTGGTCTTGAATCAACTACATGCGTGAACATGTGCCAAGTCAAGCAACTTGAAACATTCAGAGGAGGATACCATACTATCATACTACATCATAACAATTTTAATGCATGTTGACTCCTAAGATAAATCATTATCCACTCCTAGCTACTTAAGCATGACACGAGCAATTATAATCTCTAATTGTCATCATAAACATGTTTACTCATAATATGCTGAATCATGGATACTAAGTTGAACATATTTACTAAAACAAAAAACAATTTGAGTTCATACCCGCTTTCCTTTGCCATAGTCACTTCATTAAATTATCCTCATTATTGCCTTTCACTTGCACAAACGTGTAGCGATCCGACCTCAGACGGTCAAATCTCTGTGCATACGTATCATCCCTGGATCGGTAATGCTGACACACACAGTACTCGAAGGATTTATAACAGAGTGCTATCACACACTTATTACATCTAATGTCTCAAAAGAGAACTTATTACAATAATATGGCTTAAGGCCAACTAAATAAAACAACTGCGGAAGCATCAAAGGTAAATGATTCCATCAACTCCAAAGGCATAGCTGAGTGCACGACAACGACCTAGCGCACCTTACTCTTTGTCTGAAAAGTCTGCAACATAATACGTTGCAGCCCGAAATGGGTCAGCACATGGAATATGCTGGCAAAATAACAAAGTAGAACAATGAACAGGTAAATGCTAACACTATATGCATAAATGGATGGTGGAGGCTCTATGGTTATCATGGTTTTTACGAAAAAGCCAATTTTTTCCTACAACAAAGGAATATATTTTGTTTAACTATCATGGTAGTTGATAAACATTGAGATGGTTCCTCCAACTCAATCCCAATTAAACAGTATTAATAACCCAACAAATTAATTTAGAGTAATGAGATCAACATGATAATTCAAGAACCAGATACTCAAGATGTCCATAACCGGGGACACGACTAACCATGATTAGTTTGTACACTCTGCAGAGGTTTGCGCACTTTTTCCCACAAGACTTGATCTCCTCCGTTGGATTTCTCGCACTACGTGGTGTTTGAGAAATGGATGACCGAGACACAGTCTTTCAGATGCATTAACTCTTTACTCTGGGTAGACAGTTACACCTACTTTCCCCTACATCTGCTAGCCTACCACTGAAAGAGGTCACGCAACATACTCAACTATGCCAAAGCCCATAATGGCTTGTGGCTGCACACAGAAGTTTCTAGCATGAATAATCTTATAATCCCTTTGAGCCTAGGTGGCAAACCGTAGGATGATCACACGGGTACTCCGGGATATCCTAGGACAACACTGGATTCTCCAGGTGCCCGCAACCAATCCACCCAGCTGTGTATTTAAGTAGCCACCTTAAGTTAACCATTAATTAACAACTCTCGCATCAGTCATGGATACACTCAACCAATCCACGTCTACGAACATAGCATAGCAGTATAAGCATAACGTAGAAGTAACTCCCAGGGTTTGATAATAAAGGACAATAGGTTCTACCTCATCATCTACTTCCCAATACCCACATATTAATCAGGTCCTACTCATGCAATGTTTGAGGGTTGAAACTAATGCATAAAAACTGGGCAATAAAGGGCTATGATCAAAGTGTTAATTTGCAAACCCTAGAGACTCATAGAAGCACGCTTCGCACTCCGAAAATTCTATCGCAAACAAACAATAGCATACATAAGCACTTAAGCATAGATTCAAGGGTAAAACTCAGATAAGAAAATCCAAACTGAAAGTTCAACTGAAGAGCTTCGATTTGCAAAAATAATCGGAGCTACGGAACTGAAACTACGATGAAAAGATTTTCGAATTCAAATATGCTTGAAACCAAATTTTAAATTTTCAAAATCATGTTCAAGTTGATTTACTGGAAAGAGGGGTTCGATACGAATATTTGGCGTTGGTTTCGCTGGATTTGGAAGAACGGTTGAAAAGTTGCGATGGTTTGAAGATCAGGACCTAATCTGTGATAAAAATATTCGCGGATAGGTCCCTGGCTAAAAATAAAAGAAAAAAAGAAAAAAATCTATCGGACGAACGTCCGCAAACAGAGATAAACGAACGAATTCGTTCGCTATAAGATCTAAACGAACGAACTTTCGCAAAATAGCTCTAAACCGAGAAAACCGAGGAAAACCGATCTATTAAAAAACCAAACTAGATCTAGGGTTTACCAAAATTAAACCGATGAAAAACCGGACAAAACCAGCGGTGACGGCGGCGGCTACGAATGGCGGCGGGGCGGCGGGATTCGGCGCATGGGCGGCGACGACTGACGATGGCGGAGTGAGCGGGGTGGGTGCATGCGGCAAGCAAGCAGTGGCGGCGCGGGCGGTGGCTTCGGGGACGGGGGAGGCGCAGGGCAAGACAAGATTTAAGGAGCCGGGCGGCGGCTTGGGAAAGGGGTGCGGGTCGGACCGGAGTCTTGCCCGGCCGGACTCGAGCGGCGACGGAGGCTCGATCTCCGCGGGAGGGAGGCGGCAGCGGCGCGGGCGCGACCCGGCTCGGCTGGCCCTTTGGCCCAGTCGGGCGGCAAAGAGTTTTTTTTATAAATTCCGCCGAAGAAAATCCTAAATAAATAAAAAATAAAATTCTAAAAATGCCAATAACAATTTTCACCGTCTAAATAAAATATTTAGAACAAAGTGAACATTTTGCTGATCTAAAAAAGCAATTTTGAAAAAATGCATATTTTTCTAATTCAAATAAGATCTCAAATAAAATCCAAATAAAATATTTATTTGATTTTAACATTTTTCCTCCAATATTTCCTTTATTTTGGAGAAGTACTTTTATCTTCTCTCTTTTATTTTTATATTGGAAATATGTCGGAGAGAAAAATATTAAAACCAAAATGATCCTTTTTTTTAATTTGAGAAAATTCAAATATGAAAATAAATGAAATCCCCAACTCTCTCCGTGGGTCTTTGAGTTGCTTAGGATTTTCTAGGATCGCAAACGAGATGCAAATAAAATATGATATGCATATGATGACCTATGTATAACATCCAAATTGAAAATTGGGATGTTACAGAACAAATGATATATGAAAATAATAATAGTGCAAGAGTGCCATGTACTAAGCTGGAATCTGCAAACATTTTATTCAAAGGAGAAGACAAGGTAATATGGGCTCTTTATTAGATGAAGAATATTGCTTATGAGGGCCACTCAACATTTTCATCGTGGTCTTCCCTTTACGACGACTCAACAAAAGAAAAGTTTTTTAGAGAAACACACTGAAATATTTTTGGAATTTTTAGTTTTTCTAACGAAAGCAAATTAACAAAGAAGAAAAACAAAAACGAGAAAAACTATTTACACGGGAAAGCTCTGAACGAGCAAAAGAGGAAACGAGAATGTTTTTAGGTTTTCTTTTAATACTATAACTAATTAAACTAGAAAGGAAAACCGAAAAGAAACAAGATCTTTTTGGATTTTCTCAAAGTTTTTCAAACACACAAGTATACAATGAAAGAGGATGAACACCGACAACTGGAATGAAATGTGTGAACATGAATGTAATGTCGGTGAGAAATACGTACTCCCCCAAGCTTAGGCTCTTGCCTAACTTGGTAATCACTACTCGTAGTAGCCATCTGGTCCGATATGAAAGTGCTGAGGTTGGGGCACTTGAGCGTCCCAAGCCTGGGCCTCATCCTCTACTGCAACCAATGCATTCCGGTAAGCAGTGATGTCCAGTGGCATGACGGTGTATCCGTTCCTGACATGAGAGTCAAACAAAGCAGGTGCAGGCAGCGAAATAATATCATGAGTATCCTCACTGAATACCAAGTTATAGCGAATATGGTGAGGAGGCTCAGGGGCATCAATAAAATGGTGATATATCATAGACTGGCGATCTAAGTAAATCTTAGGCAACAAATAATCATGGGGGCATACATTAACATGGAAACATCTCTCTAAGCGAGTAGCATAAATACCACCATGGATCTTACCATTAGTCCTATTAGTGTGAAGGCGACGTGCAATGATAGCTCCAAAGCTATAGGTGTTGTCATTAAAAAGTGCTCGGCATAAGATGGCGAGGTCAGGGGCGCATAGCTCACTACCTTTCTCCATAGCAGTCAAACATTTCCCTATGAATAAAGCAAAGTAATGCACGACGGGAAATTGCAAACTAGTAGCTCGGGCTTTCGATGCGCCCCATTCCTCTCCCACAGTTAAAGTGCGGAGGAAACCCTCAAACTCCTCCAGTCTAGGCTCTCTTAATTCCCTATCAGAAGGAATCAAACATATCTCACAAAATTCAGCAAGTGGTATCTCATGATGTTCAGCATATAAATCAAAACGCACCATGGGGTGTTCGAGCCTATTCAAGAAATGGAAATTTTGCACAAAGGAATTCGTAAGGATGTGGTGCTGGTCACACTCATCTGCGAGGAAGTCGGTCAATCCGGCATTTGCAACAAAGTGCTCGAACTCTTGGTAGAATCCGGCTTCGTTCATGAAGGCATTGTGCGGCCATTTTCACGGCCGGACCTCCATCCTACGCGGAATGTTGAGGTCACTATCCGAGGAGTCCCCAGTGACTCCCTTCGCATTCCGTTTCGCGGAGCTTCTCCGAAAGAAGTTCATTTTTCCTACGAAGAAATTTCTGAAATTTTTAGGTGACAAAATGATGTCAATAAAATTTCACAAAATTGATAGCAACTACTCATATGAATGTCTAGAGGCTATATCTAGCATTCAAACTACTTGGAACTCAAAGAATTCAACATGCAAGCTCATTTTCAGTAGCACCAGGAGCAATGAATTATGCAAAATATAACCCACTAAAGCAAAAACTAATTGGAGCAATGGAGGAGTCACATACCAAGGAGCAATCCCCCAAAACAGTTTCAGAAATAGAGCTCCTAGCAAGGAGATCGAAAATCTCATGTTTGGGAGCAAGAACATGAGGGAGAGAGCTACCAGGATTTTTTATAGAGGTAAGAGAGGAAGTGGGCTAAAGAGATAAGCGAGGGCGCCCCTATGGGGCCCACGGGCCACCTGGGCTCGCCCAGGGGGGTGCCGCGTCCAGGTGCCTCGTGGGCACCAAGGGCATCCCCCAGGGTTGTGTCCAGTGCCAAAAATTCTTAAATATTCCAGAAAATTCATGCTAAAATTTTACAACATTCTTAGCAGTTTTATTTTGGGCCATTTTTTATTGCACGGATAATTCAGAAAATAGGATAATTATGGAATTTTATTGTATTTAACTAAGAATAACAGAGAACAAATAGTAGGTACAAAAAATTGTGCTTACTAAATTCATCGACCTCATGCCCCTAAAAAAATCCATTAATAAGGTTGATCAAGTCTTATTAACAAACTATTTCCGAGTAACATGAAACCGAAGAATCTTCGTATAACACTAAGTTACCTCAATGGGGATATGCATCACCCCTATAATAAGAGTTTCATATTTCTTTTTGATAGTAGGAAGAGGGAGTTGAAAACTTCAAATAGTAATTGTCTAAGCTTTTTTCAATAATATTTATACCATTCACTTGAAATTGTTTCTTAGGAAAGTGCACCGTATGCTCATTACTATTAATATGAAAAGTGATCTTGCTTTTTTTTTGCAATCAATAACAGCCTCTCTAGTGTTCAAAAAGGGTCTACCAAGGATAATCGACATGTTGTCGTCCTCAGGCATATCAAGTATAACAAAGTCTGTTAAGATAGTAACATTTGCAACTACAACAGGCACATCCTCACAAATACCGATAGGTATGGCAGATGATTTGTCAGCATTTGCAATGATATTTCATGAGATGTGAGTTTATTCAAATCAAGTATTCTATATAAAGAGAAAGGCATAACACTAACACCGGCTCCCAAATCACACAAAGCAGTTTGACATAATTTTGTTGAATGGAGCATGGTGTAGTAGGTATTCCTGGAATTCCTAGTTTCTTAGGTACTCCATTCTTACAAGAATAATTTGCAAGCATGGTGGAGATTTCAGCTTCAGGTATCTTTCTTTTATTAGTGACAATATCTTTCATATACTTAGCATATGGGGCCATCTTTAAAATATCAGCCAAACAAGTACGCAAAAAGACTGGCCTAAGCATTTCAGCAAAGCGTTCAAATTCTTCCTCATCCTTGTTCTTAGATGGTTTAGTTAGGAAAGGCATGGGTTTCTGAACCCATGGTTCTCTTTCTTTACCATGTTTTTATCATAACATTTATTTTTAGGAGGTGGGTTATCAAGATCAATAACAAGTTCTATTTCAACATCATTATCAGTTTCTTTATCATTGTCTAGTTGAGCATGTACATGAACATCATTATTATCATTATCATTATCACTATGTGAATGTTCATTACCAGATTGTGTCTCGGCATCAGAAATAGAAACATCATTACTATTCTCAGAAGGTTTTTCTACCTTAGGTTCACTAGAAGCATGCAAAGTACTATCATTTTTCTTTTTATTTTTCTTCTTAGATGGATTGGGTGCATCATTATTAATTCTCTGGGAATCTTGTTCAATTCACTTAGGGTGACTCTTAAGGATAAAGTGGCTCCTGAGTCATTCTACCTCCTCTAGTCATTACTCTAACAGCATGATAATTCGTATTATTATTCATCTCATTAAGCAAATCGTTTTGAGACTTAACAACTTGTTCTAACTGGGTTTGGACCATGGATGCATGTTTACCTAGACCTTTAACATCATTAGCAATTTTGAACATTAAGTCACTCAAGCGATCAATCATGAAGGCATTACATTTCAGTTGATTCATAACATACATATTAAAGTGTTCTTTCTTAACAATGTAATTGTCAAATTCATCTAGGCATTAACTAGTAGATTTATTATAAGGAATATCACCTTCATCAAATCTTATAAGAGAATTTACCTTTACTACTTGTCTAGGGGCATCAAGTCCATGTATATCTTCAATAGGTGGCAAATTCTTAACATCTTCAACTTTAATACCCTTTTTCTTTCATTGATTTCTTTGCCTCTTGCATATCTTCAGGACTGAGAAATAGAATACCTCTCTTCTTTGGAGTTGGTTTAGGGGGTGGCTCAGGAAGTGTCCAATCATTATCATTCCTCAATATATTATTCAGTAGCTCTTTAGCTTGTCCAACAGTTTGTTCACTGAAAACACAACTAGCACAACTATCTAGGTAGTCCCTAGAAGCATCGGTTAGTATATTATAAAAGATATCAAGCATTTCATTTTTCTTAAGAGGAGGATCAGGCAAAGCATTGATTAATTGGAGAAGCCTCCCCAAAGCTTGAGGGATACTCCCTTCTTCAATTTGCACAAAGTTAAATATTTCCTGTAAGGCAGCTTGTTTCTTATGAGCAGAAAATATTTTTTAGAGAAGTAATATATCATATATTGGGGACTACGCACACAACGAGGGGAAAGTGTATTAAACCATATCTTAGCATCACCCTTTAGCGAGAAAGGAAACAACTTAAGGATATAGTAGTAGCAAATTTTTTCCTCATGAGCAAATAGTGTGGCTATATCATTCAATTTAGTAAGATGTCTCACAACAATTTCAGACTCATAACCATGGAAAGGATCAGATTAAACCAAAGTAATTAACTCAGGATCGACAGAGAATTTGTAATCCTTATCAGTAACAAACGTAGGTGAAGTAGCAAACTTAGGATCATATTTCATTCTTGCATTCAAAGATTTTTCTTTCAGCTTACATGATAGTTTCTTAACATCATCTCTATCATTACAAGCAAGAAGTTCTCTAGTTATCTCCTCACCAACAATAAAACCCTCAGATATCTTAGGCATTTAAATTCTAGGATAGCTAGGCCTGATAGGTGAATCATAATTTCTAGTTTCAGTAATTTCATCAATTTCAGTAATTCATCAATTTCAGCATTTTCAATTTCTTTAGCTTTAGCAAGTTGTTCATCAAGAAATTCACCTAGTGGCACAATATCATCAAGCAAAGTACTAGCATCATCAATAGCATCATTCATAGTAGAAGTAGAGTCATCACTTACTTGCGACATATTAGAATCAATAGCAGGTGGTGGTGTCGCCAGCTTACTCAAAACAAAAGGTGAATCAAGTGCAGAGCTAGATGGCAATTCCTTACCTCCCCTCGTCTTAGAGGGAACGATCTTGGTTCTATCATCCTTCAGATTCTTCATAGTGGTCAACAGATATAAATCCCAAGTGACTCAAGAAACAAAGCTAGGATCCCCGGCAACGGCGCCAGAAAAATGTATTGATAACTCACAAGTATAGGGGATCGCAACAGTTTTCAAGGGTAGTGTATTCAACCCAAATTTATTGATTTGACACAAGGGGAGCCAAAGAATATTTGCAAGTATTAGCAGTTGAGTTGTCAATTCAACCACACCTAGAGAACTAAATATCTGCAGCAGACTGATCAGTAGCACGATGGTATGATAGTTTGATAGCAGTGGTAGCAATATCAATAGCAGTTTTATAGTAATTGTAACAACATCAGTAGCAGCGAAAGTAACTTAGCAAATCTCAATATGGGAAAGTCGTAGGCATTGGATCAATGATGGATAATTGTGTTGGATGACATTTATCATGTAACAGTCACAACCTAGAGCGACGTGGAACTTGCTCCAATTCATCAATATAATGTAGGTATGTATTCAGTATATAGTCATACGTGCTTGCGATAAGAACTTGCATGACATCTTTTGTCCTACCCTCCCGTGGCAGCGGGGTCCATAAGGAACCTAAGGGATATTAAGGCCTCTTTTTAATAGAGAACCAGAACAAAGCATTAACGCATAGTAAATACATGAACTCCTCAAACTACGGTAATCACTGGAAAGAATCCCAATTATTGTCACCTTGGGGTATGCGGGTCATAACTCGTAATAGGTGCGTATAAATTGCAAGATAGGATCAAGAACACAATTATATTCATGAAAACATAAAGGCATATCTGAAATCATAGCACTCGGGCCCTAGTGACAAGCATTAAGCATAGCAAAGTCGTAGCAACATCAATCTCAGAACATAGCTGATACTAGCTAGGGATCAAGCCCTAATAAAACTAACTCGATTACATGATAAATATCATCCAACCCATCGCTGTCCAGCAAACCTACAAAGGAATTACTCACTCTCGGTGATGAGCATCATGGAACTGGTGATGAAGAAGGGTTGGTGATGATGACAACGATGAATCCCCCTCTCCGGAGCCCTGAACGGACTCCAGATCTAGCCTCCTGATGAAGAACAGGAGGTGGAGGTGGCCCCAAATCGTAAAACGCGATGATTTATTCTCTTTGAATTTTTCTGGATGAATAGGTACTTATGGAGTTAGATATAGGGTTGCAGGAGTTGACAGGGGCCCACAAGCCTGCTAGGCGCGCCCTGGGGGGTGGCCACGCCCCCAGGCTTGTGGCGCCCTGGTGGACCCCCTCTGGTATTTCTCTTCGCTAGTATTTTTATATATTCTGAAATAATTCTCCATAAATTTTTAGCTCAACCCAAGAACTTCTATTTCTGCACAACAAAAACACCATGGAAATTCTGCTGAAAACAACATCAGTCTGGGTCAGTTCCATTCAAATCATGCAAATGAGACTCCAAAACAAGAGCAAAAGTGTTTGGAAAAGTAGATACGTTTGGGATGTATCAAGGACCAAACCAATGCACGTCGGATTTTAAGGCAATCTAAAGCCTATAAGGTTCATGAGGGTGAGCTTTATAAGTGAAGCACCACGACAGACCTCCAGCGTTGTATATCCGAAGAGGAAGGAAGATTTTTGCTTCACCAAATACCCTTTGGCATGAGCATACATCACACCTCTACTCGGACCTTGGTCAACAAGGCTTTCCGAGCTGGTTTCTATTGGCTGACGGCGAGGGCTGGCGCATCAATGTTGGTACAACATTGCCCAGGCTGTCAGGTGTTTGCCAAACAAAGCCACATGCCCCCATAGCCCTCTGTACTATCCCGATCACTTGGCCTTTCGCGGTCTGGGGGTTGGATATGGTTGGCCCACTTAACGGAGGATCACGAAAAAATAAATATCTACTTTGTCATGGTAGACAAGTTCACCAAGTGGATCCAAGCAAAACCAGTTACCTCGGCCAGAGCAGTCCTAGTAATTGAGTTCATCTCGGGAGTGGTACACCATTACGGTCTAATAACATACAACGGGACCAACTTCACGACCAAAGAGGTCAAATCATGGTGCACAAAGATGGGCATCAAGCTCGACTACATGTCCGTATATCACCCGCAGTCAAACGGGCAGGTGGAACGCGCCAACGGACTAATCCTCAGCGGCATCAAGCGCAGGCTAGTATGCTCCCTTAAAGAAGCATACTACAAATGGGTAAAGTAACTCGATTCTGTCCTATGGGGGTTGCGCACCACCCTGAACAGATCCACTGGATATACCCCGTTCTTTATGGTATACGGCACCGAGGCAGTACTCCCTTGTACCATCATCCATGATACACCTCGGGTAGACATGTACAAGGAGCGGGAGGCTGAGCTAGATCGTTAGGACGCCTTGGATGCCCTTGAAGAGGAATGCAATGTCGCTCAGGTGCAATCGGCTATCTATTAGCAACAAGCATGGCGCTACCATAGTAGGGAGGTCCGCGCAAAGGACTTAAACATCGGAGACCTATTCATGAGGTTTCACCCAGAGAAGCAGAATCACAAGCTCTCCCCTAAATGGGACGGACAATTCATCATTGACCAAGTCCTCATTGGAGGCTCCTATCAAATCCAAGATCCGAAGGACGGGCGTCTAGAGCCCAACCCGTGGAATGCGACACTACTATGACGTTTTTACGGTTAAAATCCTGAGCATTGTTCCCGTGTGTACATACCTCCTCTCCCTTTCCTTTCAGATCAACTTTGTATTTTCAGACACCTTGGGGGTATCTTTCATATGTCCTCGAGAGATAAAATAAAAATATAGCATGTTCTTTTCAAAACTTGCGTCGATTCCACCTCTTATGCCCTATCGTCCTTCAAGCCAAAATATGCATCGATTTGACTTAAGATTTGGCCAAGCTGGTTGTCTGGCTCTTGTGCTTGCCCCTTACTTTCCCATTATTTGGCTAAGGGGCAAAGGGAGCACTGATGTGATTGATACTCCCAGGTAATCCGGCGCAGTACCTCGATGGATAAAGCCAAAAGCTAGCATTCTTAAATGTATAAATCGGTCGGCCATGACATAGGAATAAAGTGGAGGGGGTATTTTAAACCCTGACCAGGGGCTTTATCCACGAGGTCACATGTCTTTGGACCGAAGTGCTCGACACAACCACCCAAGAAAAGGAACTATCGGAAGAACTATTTTTCTCGGAAGATCTTTCTTAATATAACATAACTTTCTGCCCCACTCCTGTCTTTCAAACCATATAGCAGGATTGCCTTGTCACCCGAAACACCTGGTCCGACTACCTCGTCCAGTAGTAAGGGACACTCCTCGGCCACTGGACGAGGAGATAGAAGCCGATGGCTGGTTGACAGAGTTCGGATGCGCGGATTGAATAATGACGTAAAGTACTTTGATACATAGAGTCATACACATTCACTTAATTACAGTAGGTCTAGCCCATCTATCAAGGTGTCTAGGATGCAGTCTTTCTGCGAAAACCGAGCACCAGGCATGACATTCTCATATACAAGGCTAGTGGGTATTTCTTCCTCGCCAGGCCCCATGGGGCCTACCTCGGCCAGGTACATCGTATCAACGCCAGTTTACCGAGTCTTGAACATGGCCTGAATTCGGCAGGCCGACACCTTCCTAGCCTGAATTTGGCGCTGGGCTCTCTTAAGACCCTTGGCTTGGATGGCCATGTCTTCGGGCACATGCTCCTCAAGCCATAGAGCCTTAAAGACTTCCTTCATTGACTTTCGCGCACTTCCATGAACCACGGACAGACAATCTGCCATGTATTCAGGCACCGGACAAGGGGCCTCTAGGGGCCCACCGGTCAGGGAAACTGCCAGTAGACACAAATTAGCCAGCTGATCACACCTAGTAAGGCTAAACACCCAGGAGCCATTTTAAATGGAAATGAGAGCTTACCAAGTACTATTGCGTTCGTTTTATGATTTTTCGCCTCGGCGGCAGCTAATTGAGCTCTCAAATTTTTAATCTCCTGACCTTGCCGGGCATTTTCTACCTTGAGTGTGTTTGCATCATCCCTCCTTTGAGTCAGCACATGCTGGCTCGCCTGACACTGTGACTCTGCATAAAGCAAGTCTTCGCGGGCCTGTTTCAGATCCCTCTCAAGGTGACATAGGGCTTCCGCTGCTACATTGGATTATGTTGTTAGGCAATTCAAAATCCCCATAAAAGCAGTACCATGTGGAACAGAGGCACTTATTGTGCGCCTCTCTAGTGAACTTTTTTACTTGTTCTACCTCGGCTAAAGCAGCATTCAACTTCATTCCCCTTCGTTTGGGTTAGCACCTCGGATAGCTGATTATTCTTTGCCCGAGCGCCCTGTCATAGATGACATTTCATATCAAGTATTCAAGCCTCGCTACGGTTCAAATTGCCTGTATCAAGTCTTAGGTGCTACTAACATGATTGGGAATTTCATTTGTCTTTAAAGCAAACAAAAAAGAACAAGGAATCTCCAAAAGTAGTGCGGACTCGGGTGAGGTATTACCTGTAAGCCCAACGAAAGAACATCTACCGACTGGTCAAAAACAGACGAGTCGCCCTGAGGTACGCATCTATTGAGTTGAGGGCGTTAAATTCTTGATCAGACAAGGCCGAATTCCTCAGGGAGGACTTTCGCCATTGGTGGTTCATTGCTCTCTCGACCTCGGAAGGGGTGGGCGAACAGCTCCTCGAGTTCTCTGGCTTGGAGACTTCGAGAGTAGCTCCTGAGATAGGACGGGCTCCCGTTTCTCTGATTGAAGTCTTCGTTCGCTCGGCCCTTGTACCCATCATTATCGAAGAAGGAGTGGGATGCCTACAAGTGATCAAAAGAGGCAAAGATCTGAGATATCATTTTCGCAAATGCGATAGTAAGAAAGTTACCTATGAATTGAGGGAGCACTTTCCTTTGCCTCCATGACCTCTGCCTCCGCCTGAGCTTTGTGCGTCTCTTGTGAGGGGCTCCCCAGAGGGGCCGGATCTCTGTGTGGACGTTTTGAACATCGTCCCTTTGGAGGAGAAGTCAGAGGACCAGGAGCTGGAAGGTGAGGAGCTTGCTTTTGAGTAGAGGTAGAAGGCTTTACCGATGAGGCCGGCCTCGTCCCCGGCACATCGGGAGTGATGGCCACCCTTGAGCCATCAAGGCTCTCCAGATAAAACTTCCTCCCTTCATATATGAGGGCCAGTTCCTCATCCTCGTGGAAGACGGGGTCCTCCGCTCAATGGTGCGTCTTTGGTTCAGGCACGGGGCTGCTCAAGGTCTCGACCCAACGCCTCCATCTCTGCCCAGATTTGACAATAGGACAATCAGAGGAGTTATGGGTCCATAGCTAGTATCTAGATGGCTTCTTATCTCTCTTTGATCTTCAATATAATGTTCTTGAAGTTTTATTCTATGTAATCTTCTTTTGCGATGTGTTTTTTGGGATCCGATGAATTGTGGGTTTATGGTCAGATTATTCATGAATATTAATTGAGTATTTTCTGAATTCTTTTATGCATGATTGCTATAGCTTTGTATTTCTCTCTGATCTATCAGTTTGGTTTGGCCAACTAGATTGATTTTTCTTGCAATGGGAGAGGTGCTTTGTGATGGGTTCAATCTTTCGGTACGCCATCCCAGTGATAGAAAGGGAAATGACACGTATTTGTATTGTTGCCATTAAGGATAAAAATATGGGGTTTATTATTGGGTTTACTTTGTCTACATCATGTCATCTTGCTTAAGGCATTACTTCGTTTTATACTTAATACTCTAGATGCATGCTGGATAGCGGTCTATGATTGGAGTAATAGTAGTAGATGCAGGAAGGAGTCGGTTTACTTGTCTCAGACGTGATGCCTATATACATGATCATTGCCTTGAATATCGTCATAAGTATGCGCTTTTCTATCTATTGCCCAACAGTAATTTGTTCACCCACCATATATTATGTGCTCGAGAGAGAAGCCTCTTGTGAAAACTATGGCCCCCAGGTCTAATTTTATCATATATAAAAATACAAAATACCTTGCTGCACTTTTATTTATTTTATTTTATTTTGCAATTTATCTTATTACCTACCACTACGAGATTTGATCCTTGCAAATAACTGCAGAGGGGAACGACAACCCCCTTGTTTGCGTTGGGTGCAAGTATTTGCTTTTGTGTGTGCAGGTGTTGCTAACAAGGTTCTGTGTGGTTTTCCTACTGAATTGATAACCTTGGTTCTTAAATGAGGGAAAATACTTATCTCTACTATATTTCTTCATCCTCTCCTCTTCGAGGAAATCCCAACGCAACTCACAAGTAGCAAATACTCTCCTAATTTGTATGGTAAGTTGATGTATATCTTAAAGTGGTCTAAGTGGCTTATTTACGAAGAGTTGTTGTCCTGCAGAACATCTTTTGAAGAACACACCTATATGAGTCCGATTTTTAAACGTCGCAATATATGAGAGTAGGGTGCTCTCTAGTAATCTCATGAAAGGTCTCGGAGTATGCCACATAAGCTCCACCCACGGGGAAGTCCCACAGTAGCCCAATATGTTTTAAATATGCCCTAGAGGCAATAATATTGTATTATTATATTTCCATATTCATAATTAAGTGTTTATATTTAATGATATAACTTCTATGATCCTGGAATATGTGATTCAATGGAAAAGTCATAGGCACATGTGAAATAATAAACATATACAAATGAAGGTTCCTAGTCTTGCCTCTAAGACTATGTCACATCCTAGCTAGTCCATGCATTAGTGTGTGCATCATGTTTAAATTTCATTAGAAGTTGAAATGGGGAAGACAGAACCCCCAGAACCCCCCCCCCCTTTGAATCCAACTAGGGTTTACTAAAATTATTTTCAATGAACCTGAAATGCCCTTCAAAAAATGCTCATCACCTTTGCTTTGGTCCAGAGCCTCTGCCCAAAGTGGTGCACCATTTTCTAGGTCATCCAAAGGTCTTTGAATTAAATCATAGCTATTTGAGTTTGGGCATTTAAAATTATATAAAATATTTCAAATGCCCAAATATTCCCAAACCAAAATGTTTCATGTTGGAAATAATCCAACTATGGACCAGGAGCAGTTTGGTGATTTTTGAAGCTGTTTTAGTATTTTTAAAAACTCCACAAAGTTGCAGAAAAATAGAAAAATAAAAACAAAATAGAAAACTTACCTGGCGCCTACTAACCGACCCACCTGCCGGCCCAGCCCAGCAGCCGCGCCAGCGAGCTGCTTGGCTCGGCCAGGCAGGCAGGCAGGTGCTCGGAGGCGAGCACCGCATGCACGCCACGCGCCTGGCCGCCGCCTCGCCGCTTCCCTCCTCGAGCGACCGACGCGGTTCGCGTCCATTCTCTCCCCCGAACCCCCCGGACACCTCCTCTCCTCCCCGGCTCCTCTCTCTCGCGCTCCCCCGCCATGGCCGACGCCACCGCAGCCACGCCGTCGTCGTAGACGCGCTCCCCGCCGTCCGTGCTGCTCCTCACCGTGTCTAGGAGCTCCGCCACCCTCCTCTACCCCGAGCTAGCCGAGCCCCGCATGCTCAAGTAGCCCGAGTCCACCGCACCGACTTCGCCCGAGTCCGCCGTCGCCGGAGATCCCCTTCAACGCCGTCGTCGCTCCGGCCCGTCCCCGACCCCAACGAGCGTTTCTCCGAGTTGCCCGTGAGCTCATCTACCCCCCCTTCCCTTCCTCTCTCGCTCTCGAGCAGTGTAGCAATCGAACGGAGCTCACCCGCACCCACCGCCGCGGAGCTCGTCGCCGACGTGCTCCCGGTCACCCTCCGGCCACCTCTTGGTGTCCATCGCACTCCCCGAGTCACGTAGCATCTAACCATACACTCCCCGCACCTCACCGACCCCCCTAGCCTCGAGTTCGCCTTCGGCCGAACTCCGGCGGCCGCCTAGGTCGTCGCTGGCGCCGATTCCGGCCGCCCCGACCCCTACCAACTCCACCAAGAGCTGCGGCTCGACTCCAGCTCCACCTAGATGCCTTCCGCGGGCCATTTGGTCGCGAAATGGCCGAACTCACTTCCGCCACCGCGTCGGGCTCGCCGGCGGCTAAACGCCGGTGCAGCCGACGTTGACTTTGACCACGGTGGGCCCTGGTTGACTCTGACGAGTCAATGACAAGTGGGGCCCAGCCCTGTTAACTAAATAGGTTTAGTTTTAATTAAACTTTAGCTAAACTAATTACCCTGACACCCTGGACCCACAGTCAGGTTTGACCTGGACGTCTCCGTTGACCCTGACGTCATTCTGACGCATGGCTGACGCAATAAATTAATTACTGGATTTATTCTAATATAGGAAATTCCAGAATATAGTTCAAACTTCAAAAATTCATAATTTTTAATCTGTAACTCCAAATGCAAAGATCTATATATGAAAAATGATCAGAAAAATCCATTCTATCGATTGGTACAGGTTTCATGCATGATAAAACAATTTAACCTTGCTGTTTAAGCAGAATAAGATATTACACCTTTAGGGTTTTTTTTAAATGAGCTAGCATTTGAATCTTTGATTCAAATGAGTTCATCCCTTTATGTTTCAGCTTGCATTAGGCCAACACACATCCATATTGCCATGTCATAGCATGCATCATATTGTTGCATATTGCCATGTGTGTTTACTTTCGGTATGTCTTTCGTGATAGGTTACGCCCCGAGGATAATCCCGAATATCCGCTCAAAGGCGGTATCCTACCACCACTCCATCGTGCAAGCAACCCATTGATCATTCCGATACAAACCCATGTTCTCGCTTCGCTCTCGTTTACTTGCATTAAGACAACGCGATTCAAACTGTTGTGTGCTGCGGTAGTTGAACCCACTTCCTTTGCATGACTGTCATTGCCACAATAACTAGATGAAACCCACTAGTATGTGTAGGAGTTGATTGAGCCATGTTTGTGATTCCTACCATGCTATGCTTGCTATGCTTAGAGTTGTGTCAGTCTGGCTCATCGGGATGATGAACTGGAGTGAAAGGTTGTGTTGGTTCGAGAGTGAAAGTGTTGAACACGTTTTGGTAAAGGTATCGATGAGAGGCCATGTAGGAGTACATGGTGGGTTGTTTCATTGAAGCCGATCCTAAGAACTGAGATCTGTGTTTGAGATCCATGAAACAGTTACTACCACGCATTGGGATCCTTAATTGACCCTCTCGGCTTCTTAATCACCCTTGTTCTCAGTCCGGGAGTTGCAAGTAGTTTCTGGTGTTTGTAGCATGCTGGGGGCCGCACGCAACGCTGACCTTAGGGGTGGGTTGTGTTGCGGTAGGCACGTGGCCTGGTGTACCGAGTGCCCGTTTGGTATCTCGAGAACCCTGCACACATCGTTCGGGGCTGTATGGGAAACCTCGGCCGGACTCCCTGCGGATGGAACCCGAATAGGCGATAAACCTGGACTAGGGATTTGAGTGTTTAGGTAGGCCGTGGCCGACACCCACGTTGGGCTTCCGCTGAATGTTGCGAGTACATGTCGTGTAAACGACGGTAAGTGGTGAGAGCGTGTGAAGAAGTACACCCTGCGGGGTTAATATGATCTATTGAATAGCCGTGTCCACGGAGAAGGACTTCGGGTTGCCTATATCGGTTCATAGACAAGTAAATGGATACTACTAAAAGCCTCAAGATAAGTGTGAGTATCATGGATGGCCCTCTCGTGGGTTGACGAGAGAGGATCCACGGTGGAGTATTGTGATGGTGATTAGTGGACTGTGTGCGACAAATGCTTTTCAAGTGGTGTCACGTGGGATAGCTTAGCCAAGAGTCAAAGCTGGCTTGTGCAAATAACTCCACCACCTTCTTGAGAATGTGCATGTATGATAGGATTACGTGGTAAGACTTGCTGAGTACCCCGCACTCATGTTTGCTTAATTAATGTTTTTCAGAGGACAACTGCCCCCTCCGATGGGTTTTATGTAGACCTTGACATCGGCGAGTGAACTAGCCACCGGTGGTGATCCAAGGCTTGTGAAGGGCCATTGTAGATAGAAGGGCTTCGACAAGCTTTCTTTCTTTCTAGAGTCTGTACTCAGACTAGTTTGCTTCCGCATGTGCTTGTATGTTTGTATGACTTGAGTGCTGGGTCATGTGACCCCTACCTGTATGGATATGTTATGTATGGCTCCTCAGAGCCCCTTAAATAAAGTACTTTGAGTTGTAGAGTTTTGTTGTGATGCCTTGTTGTATTTACTCATATCGGGCATATTATGTGTATGATTGAAATGCTTGGTATGAGTGGGATCCGACAAACTAGTTGTTTATCCTTGGCAGCCTCTCATATGGGGAAATGTAGTCTTGTGCTTACGGCGATAGTAGTCCGCTACAGCCCGGTTCACGGAGTCCTGCTAGCCCAAAGACTACTGCTTGGACACTTGACTGGCGGCATGTGTTTCACTTCGTTCCTATGTCTGTCCCTTCGGGAAATGTCACGCGGTGATATTGAGTCATGCCTAGCCTGCTACAGCCCGAATACCGGAGTCTGTTAGCCCAGTGCTACAGCCCGAATTCATACGTTGATGACCGACATGCTCGATGTGATTCATGTATGCCTGTCCCCATAGGTTAGCGCCGCTTTGGGTTCACGACTAGCCATGTCGGCCCGAGTTCTTTGTCATGTGGATGCTAGCGACACTATCATATACGTGAGCCAAAAGACGCAAACGGTCCCGGGCCATGGTAAGGCGACACCCGTGGGAATACCGTGCGTGAGGCCGCAAAGTGATATGAGGTGTTACCGGCTAGGTCGATGTGACTTGGAATCGGGGTCCTGGCAGCGTTGGCATCAGAGCAGGGCTGCCTGTAGGTTCGCTAAGCCAAACTGGTCGATGTTGAGTCTAGAAATACTTTAGTTATATGTAGGGGAATTGATTGTGGGAGGGAACGTAAGGCTCTTTTACTCCTTTACCTTATGCCCTCTGATCTGAGTCATCCTCTTCTCATTCTACGTGGGTATAGGACTAGGCTCTCTTCTCTCTATCAGGTTCACGTGTTACTAATCCATAGTAACTTATAGGATTGTTGGTTACATCCTCAGTTCAGTTTCTACTACTTTTTAGTATGCTACCAGTTGAACCGGAACCTTGATATGATGTTGTTGAGTGGTTTCGCAATCTGATTTTGAATGTCTCAAATCTGATTTTGAGCATTTACAGATGTTATGCTGCCTGATTTTCCCTAGAAATTCTAATGTATTTGCATTGTGGTTGTGCTTTCAGATGGCCACCCGTCCCCAGAACCAAGTGGTTCGTCTGACCCGTTGCATTGATGTGTGTGGTCACACGGCAATGTTGGTTCGGGTGATGGTCGAGACCGGTTACCGATGGTATCCTGAATATACCGTCGAGGAGCAGTTTAGGGATTTTAATCAAAGCCAATATCTGTGCACGGTCAGGATTTATCCATCTTATCCCGAGCTCTTGAACCGCTCCACGTTCTTATGGACTTGGGATCACTATTGGAATGTCCATGCAAGATGCAGCCTATTCAATGATGACTATTATTCGAGCCAGAACTGCCTTGCTGTGCAACACCGATTTCCGCTACATGCCAGCATCCCTCCTTGGGGCGCATGGCTACCTTCAGGGTATGTACAGCGATGCATCCCATGAGAACTCACTCCTTCGCACCACTACGGAGATGTTGGAGGAAAAGGACCGTGAAAACCAGGCCTTGCGTATGGAGCTCTTTAATGCCCGTTCGATCCTTTGGGCTACTCGACTCGGTTTGCACTGCCGTGCAAGCGGATTCATGGACATGAGGGACTTGTACCTGTGCGGGCTGGTCTGCGGACTTTATGGAGTGGCGTGAGGTTGAGGCATCACTCCTCCTCGTGGACCTCGTCTGCCGCCGTTTGTTGGACCACGGCCACATCCGAGTCCCTATGGTCCGCAGAGCTCCACATGATCGTCTGCTTCCGGATGATCATGTTCCACTTCGAGCTTGGGTGGTGACTTCTATGAGGACTACTACGGAGCTGCTGAGTTAGTAGTAGTATTCCTAGTATTGTAATAGTTGTGTTTCCACCGTCTGCGTGACTTGTGGAATATGACTTAGTGTGTATCATTCGGAAGTGTAGAAAAATAATGTATAGGAGTTTGGAATGCTTCTGATGAGATGTAACGCCTTTCCCTATAGTTGTACTCCGTTGGGCTTGTACTAAACTATGAATGGTGTGTATGACCGTTGGTATATTATGGCAGTTTTTATATTACCATGTCATACGGATGAACATCTCTGCATTCCGAGTTATCCATTACATTCCGCACTTCCTTGCTAAATTCTGCCATCCTGGTTTAAACCGTTGTTTTGTTTCCTAGGATGGTCAACACCCGCAACAATCCTGCTGCTCCGGAGCAAGGAGAAGCCAGTGCAGCCAGGAATGTAAATCTGCCTCAACCGCCATCTTTGGCCGAGGTTATGCTGGAAGCAGAACGCAATAAGCGTGAGACCAATCGTTTACTAGAGCGGATTGAGCAAAACACCGCACGCCAGCCAAGAAATGATTTGGTGTCACTCAATGACTTCGTCAAGCTGTATCCACCAAAGTTCAAATATTCCGTTGAGCCTCTTGACGCGGATGATTGGCTTCGCAGCATCAACCACAAGCTGCGTTCTGCCAACGTGGCTGAGGCTGATAAGGTTACTTTTGCCTCTTATCATCTCGAAGGCCCTGCTAGCCTTTGGTGGGAGAATTATGAGGCTATGCGTCCGGTTGGACAAATTACAACTTGGGCTGAATTCAGTGCCGCCTTCCGTGACCATCACATCCCAGAAGGTCTCATGGATCGCAAAAGGGAGGAATTCTGCAATTTCACCCAAGGTAGGCTGACAGTGGATCACTACAGCCGTGAGTTTGGGAATTTAGCACGTTATGCTCCTGAAGAAGTTTCTACCGACGCCAAAAAGCAGGCAAGGTTCCGCAAGGGACTTAGCCCCGAGCTTCGCCGAGACCTTCGTCTGCACGAGTGCACTTCTTTTCCGAAGCTGGTCAATAAGGCTATCGGTCTGAAATCTGGGCGTCTGATTTTGAAGCTTCACGCAGCACGTCCGTGACTCGATCTTCATCCGCTCTGGATCTCGAAGCGCGGGTTTGGATTCCAAATACTGCTCGCCACCGTGTTCACCCCGAGGCCATCCTTTGAGGCCTCGCCCCAACCAGCAGTATGTTCCGCCCAAGACTTGTGGAGGCCCGCCCTAATGCTGCTCCACGCCCCAATATGATAACTTACTTCAATTGTGGAGAGACGGGCCACTACATCCGTGAGTGTCCCCAAAACAACCCAGTCAGATTGAAAGTCATTGGCCGTGGCAAGCCAGCAGAAAGGTGCTCTATGCTAAACCAGCTGCCACCGCGTGGCCACGTCAACTATGTTTCAGGTGAGGAAACCTATGAGGATCCCAACGCCGTTCTCGGTATGCTCCTTGTTAATTGTCATCCGCAACTGTTTTTTTTATCTTGGAGCATCTCATTCATTTATTTCGAGAGCTATGCTCGATTGCACAACACCACATTACGTGACATGCACACCTTCATGGAAATTCAGACCCCTGGTTCTAGATGGCAAACCTCTAGAATAAGTCATGGGAATGAAATTCTTGTCGACAGATTAGTCTTTCTTGCCTCTTTAATAGCTCTCAAGTCCTCGGACATAAACATCATCTTGGGTATGGACTGGATGTCAGCCCATTATGCTAAGATTGATTGCTCTACTAGAACTGTTCAACTCACCCATCCTTCGGGCAAGACAGTCAATGTTTTAACCCGAGTGGCCAAGCGCCAGCTTTACTCCTTAAATGCCAACCCCCTTCCAGACCTCGAAGATATTCCGGTAGTCCGTGATTTTCCGGATGTCTTTCCAGAAGAACTGCCAGGTGTTCCACCTGACAGGGATGTCGAGTTCGTGATAGATCTTGTTCCCGGAACCGTCCCAATTTCTAGAAGACCTTATAAGATGGCACCCCTAGAACTAGCCGAACTTAAGAAACAACTCGATGAGTCCTTGCAAAAGGGTTTCATCCGTCCTAGTTCATCCCCATGGGCTTGCCCCGTCCTCTTCGTCAAGAAGAAGGATGGAACGGATCAGATGGTTGTGGATTACCGACCTGTCAATTTGGTCACTATCAAGAACAACTATCCGCTCCCCAGGATCAACGATCTGTATGATCAGCTCGCTGGATCCTCAGTCTTTTCCAAGATGGATTTGAGGTTGGGCTACCATCAAATCAAAATCAAGAACGGAGACATTCCTAAAACGGATTTTGTTACTCGTTATGGCCAATACGAGTACACCGTCATGTCCTTCGGATTAACCAATGCTCCAGCCACCTTCTCTCGGTTAATGAACTCAATCTTCATGGAGTATTTGGATAAATTCGTCGTGGTATACCTCGATGATATACTCATCTAGTCCAAGAATGAGGAAGAACATGCCGAACATCTAAGGCTAGTATTGATGAAACTTCGAGAGCATCGCCTTTATGCCAAATTCTCTAAGTGTGAATTCTGGTTACCAGAAGTGACCTATCTAGGCCATGTAATCTCTGGTAAGGGCATTGCTGTCAATCCCGAGCGAGTTCAAGCCGTCCTTGACTGGACTCCACCTGAATCGGTCAAGCAAGTTCGGAGTTTCCTCGGTTTAGCGAGCTATTGCCGCCGCTTCGTCGAGAATTTCTCTAAAGTTGCTAAACCTCTAACCGAACTCCTCAAGAAAGATAAGAAGTTCGAATGGACACCACAAGGCGAAGTTCAGCTTTCAGGAACGAAAAGACGCTCGACATCTGCTCCGTACTTGTTCCACCAGATTTTTCTAAGGACTTTCTTATCTATTGCGGCGCCTCGCGACAAGGACTAGGTTACATACTCATGCAAGATCGTCATGTGATTGCCTACGCTTCTCGACAGTTGCGTCCACATGAGGATAACTGTCCCACACACGATCTAGAGCTTGCAGCAGTTGTTCATGCACTCAAAACCTGGCGACATTACCTTCTTGGTAATCGTTGCGAAATCTACACCGATCACCAAAGTCTGAAATACATCTTCACCCAACCGGATTTGAATCTCAGGCAAAGGCGTTGGGTCAAGTTGATACAGATTACGACTTAGGAATATCTTACACCCTGTGCAAAGCCAATGTCATGGCTGGCGACTAAGTCGCAAATCTTATTGTAACAATCTGATGTTACAACAAAGTCAACCATTTCTCCACGAGGAATTTCGTAAGCTTAATCTTCACATTGTTCCTCGAGGATTCCTTTCCACACTGGTGGCGAAACCTAACCTTACGGATCGAATCATAGCTGCTCAGTAGTATGATAGAGGAATATCTCGGATCAAGGAGAACATTGCTAGCGGAGCTGCTAAGTGTTTCTCCATAGATGAACGAGGTGTTGTCTTCTTTGAGAACCGCTTGGTGGTTCCCAAGAAACAACAGCTACGGCAACTGATCCTTAAGGAAGCTCATGACTCTCCTCTCACCATTCATCCCGGTAGTACTAAAATGTATCAAGACCTACGCCAGAGGTTTTGGTGGACTAGGATGAAGAGAGAAATCGCTCAATACATTGCTAACTGCGACGTCTGTCGTCGAGTTAAAGCAGAACATCAATGGCCTGCTGGTACCCTTCAACCTTTGGAAATTCCTGAATGGAAATGGGATAAAATCGGTATGGATTTCATTACCGGGTTTCCCAGGACCAAGAGAGAGAATAATGCTATCTTCGTTGTCGTCGATCGTATTTCCAAAGTAGCCCACTTCCTACCCGTTCGTGAGAGTATAACCGCTAGCCAGCTAGCTGATTTGTACATCTCTCGAATAGTGTCTCTTCATGGTATTCCATTGGAGATTAACTCAGACCGTGGAAGTCTTTTCACCTCTCGATTTTGGGAAAGTTTCCAAAACGCTATGGGAACTCGTCTCTCCTTTAGCACCGCCTTCCATCCTCAATCAAGTGGTCAAGTAGAGCGAGTCAATCAAATCCTAGAGGATATGCTTGAGCTTCATCATCTCTTTCGGCATGAATTGGGAGAAATGCCTTCCATTCGCGAGTTCACTTATAACAATAGTTATCAAGCTAGCTTGGGCAAAGCTCCTTCGAAGTTCTTTATGGACGGAAATGTCGAACGCCTCTTAACTGGTCGAAACCGGGAGAGACAACTCTTTGGCCCGGATATGATTCAGGAAGCGAAGAAGCAGGTTCACGTTGTTCGTGAGAAATTGAAAACAGCCCAATCTCGTCAAAAGAGCCAATATGATCGCAAGCATAAGCCTATGGCTTATGAAATTGGCGAAGGCTTACCTTGGGTTACTCCTTTGAAGGAACCCATCGATTCGGTATCAAAGGCAAGTTGGCTCCTCGTTACATTGGACCCTTTCGCATTCTTGCCAAGCGAGGAGAAGTTGCCTACCAATTGGAACTACCTCCGCATCTTTCGAGTCCATGATGTCTTCCACGTTTCCCAACTCAGGCGTTGCTTCTCGGATCCTATCCGTGGAGTGGACCACGAAACGCTTGATCCCCAAGATAACCTCACCTATCGAGAATATCCCGTTCGTATTCTTGATCAAGCCGAGCGTACCACTCGACGTCAGAATATCAAGTTTCTAAAGGTTCAATGGTCAAACCATTCCGAGCAAGAAGCAACTTGGGAAAGGGAGGATCGTCTTCGACTTGAGTATCCCACCTTTTTCGCAATAGATCCTAAATCTCGGGACGAGATTCTTTTGAGTGGGGGTGAGTTGTCACATCCTAGCTAGTCCATGCATTAGTGTGTGCATCATGTTTAAATTTCATTAGAAGTTGAAATGGGGAAGACAGAACCCCCAGAACCCCCCCCCCCCTTTGAATCCAACTAGGGTTTACTAAAATTATTTTCAATGAACCTGAAATGCCCTTCAAAAATGCTCATCGCCTTTGCTTTGGTCCAGAGCCTCTGCCAAAAGTGGTGCACCATTTTCTAGGTCATCCAAAGGTCTTTGAATTAAATCATACTATTTGAGTTTGGGTATTTAAAATTATATAAAATATTTCAAATGCCCAAATATTCCTAAACAAAATGTTTCATGTTGGAAATAATCCAACTATGGACCAGGAGCAGTTTGGTGATTTTTGAAGCTGTTTTAGTATTTTAAAAACTCCACAAAGTTGCAGAAAAATAGAAAAAGAAAAACAAAATAGAAAACTTACAGGCGCCTACTAACGGCCCACTGCTGCCCAGCCCAAGAGCCGCCGCCATGCAGCTGCTTGGCTCGGCCAACAGCAGCAGCAGTGCTCGGCGGCGAGCACCGCATGCACGCCACGCGCCTGGCCGCCGCCTCACCGCTTCCCTCCTCGAGCGACCGACGCGGTTCGCATCCATTCTCTCCCCCGAACCCCACGGACACCTCCTCTCCTCCCCGGCTCCTCTCTCTCGCGCTCCCCCGCCATGGCCGACGCCACCGCAGCCACGCCGTCGTCGTAGACGCGCTCCCCGCCGTCCGTGCTCCTCCTCACCATGTCTAGGAGCTCCGCCACCCTCCTCTACCCCGAGCTAGCCGAGCCCCGCATGCTTAAGTAGCCCGAGTCCACCGCACCGACTTCGCCCGAGTCCATCGTCGCCGGAGATCCCCTTCAACGCCGTCGTCGCTCCGGCCCGTCCCCGACCCCAACGAGAGTTTCTCCGAGTTGCCCGTGAGCTCATCTACCCCCCTTCCCTTCCTCTCTCGCTCTCGAGTAGTGTAGCAATCGAGCGGAGCTCACCCGCACCCACCGCCGCGGAGCTCGTCGCCGACGTGCTCCCGGTCACCCTCCGGCCACCTCTTGGTGTCCATCGCACTCCCCGAGTCACGTAGCATCTAACCATACACTCCCCGCACTTCACCGACCCCCCTAGCCTCGAGTTCGCCTTCGGCCGAACTCCGGCGGCCGCCTAGGTCGTCGCCAGCGCCGATTCCGGCCGCCCCGACCCCTACCAACTCCACCAAGAGCTGCGGCTCGACTCCAGCTCCACCTAGATGCCTTCCGCGGGCCATTTGGTCGCCGGAATGGCCAAACTCACTTCCGCCACCGCGTCGGGCTCGCCGGCGGCTAAACGCCGGTGCAGCCGACGTTGACTTTGACCACGGTGGGCCCTGGTTGACTCTGACGAGTCAATGACAAGTGGGGCCCAGCCCTGTTAACTAAATAGGTTTAGTTTTAATTAAACTTTAGCTAAACTAATTACCCGACACCTGGACCCACATCAGGTTTGACTGGACGTCTCCGTTGACCACGGCGTCATTCTCGACGCATGGTCGATTTAATAAATTAATTACTGGATTTATTCTATTATAGGAAATTCGAATATAGTTCAAACTTCAAAATTCATAACTTTTAATCTGTAACTCCAAATGCAAAGATCTATATATGAAAAATGATCAAAAAAATCCATTCTATCCATTGGTACAGGTTTCATGCATGATAAAGCAAGATAACCTTGCTGTTTAAGCAGAATAAGATATTACACCTTTAGGGTTTTTTTTTTAAAATGAGCTAGCATTTGAATCTTTGATTCAAATGAGTTCATCCCTTTATGTTTCAGCTTGCATTAGGCCAACACACAACCATATTGCCATGTCATAGCATGCATCATATTGTTGCATATTGCCATGTGTGTTTATTTTTGGTATGTCTTTCGTGATAGGTTCTGCCTCCGAGGATAATCCCGAATATCCGTCTGAAGGGCAGTATCCTACCACCACTCCATCAGGCAAGCAACCCATTGATCATTCCGATACAAACCCATGTTCTCGCTTCTGCTCTCGTTTACTGCATTAAGACAACGCGATTCAAACTGTTGTGTGCTGCGGTAGTTGAACCCACTTCCTTTGCATGACCTGTCATTGCACAAGTAACTAGATGAAACCCACTAGTATGTGTAGGAGTTGATTGAGCCATGTTTGTGATTCCTACCATGCTATGCTTGCTATGCTTAGAGTTGTGTCGTGTCGGCTCATCGGGATGATGAACTAGAGTGAAAGGTTGTGTTGGTTCGAGGGTGAAAGTGTTGAACACGTTTTGTAAAGGTATCGATGAGAGGCCATGTAGGAGTACATGGTGGGTTGTTTCATTGAAGCCGATGCTAAGAACTGAGATCTGTGTTTGTGATCCATGAAACAGTTACTACCACGCATTGGGATCCTTAATTGACCCTCTCGGCTTCTTAATCACCCTTGTTCTCAGTCCGGGAGTTGCAAGTAGTTTCTGGTGTTTGTAGCATGCTGGGGGCCGCACGCAACGCTGACCTTAGGGGTGGGTTGTGTTGCGGTAGGCACGTGGCCTGGTGTACTGAGTGCCCGTTTGGTATCTCGGGAACCCTGCACACATCGTTCGGGGCTGTATGGGAAACCTCGGCGGACTCCTGCGGATGGAACCGAATAGGCGATAAACCTGGACTAGGGACTTGAGTGTTTAGGTAGGCTGTGGCCGACACCCACGTTGGGCTTCCGCTTGAATGTTGCCGAGTACATGTCGTAAACGGCGGTAAGTGGTGAGCGTGTGTGAAGAAGTACACCCTGCAGGTTAATATGATCTATTGAATAGCCGTGTCCACGGAGAAGGACTTGGGTTGCCTATATCGGTTCATAGACAAGTAAATGGATACTACTAAAAGCCTCAAGATAAGTGTGAGTACCGCGGATGGCCCTCTCGTGGGTTGACGAGAGAGGATCCACGGTGGAGTATTGTGATGGTGATTAGTGGACTCGTGTGCGACAAATGCTTTTCAAGTGGTGTCAGGTAGGATAGCTTAGCCAAGAGTCAAAGCTGGCTTGCTGCAAATAACTCCACCTTCTTGAGAATGTGCATGTATGATAGGATTCTGTGGTAAGACTTGCTGAGTACCCCCGTACTCATGTTTCTTAATTAATGTTTTTCAGAGGACAACACTGCCCCCTCCGATGGGTTTTATGTAGACCTTGACATCGACGAGTGAACTAGTCACCCAGGTGGTGATCCAAGGCTTGTGAAGGGCCATTGTAGATAGAAGGGCTTCGACAAGCTTTCTTTCTTTCTAGAGTCTGTACTCAGACTAGTTTGCTTCCGCATGTGCTTGTATGTTTGTATGACTTGAGTGTTGGGTCATGTGACCCCTACCTGTATGGATATGTTATGTATGGCTCCTCGGAGCCCCTTAAATAAAGTACTTTGAGTTGTAGAGTTCTGTTGTGATGCCTTGTTGTATTTACTCATATCGGGCATATTGCGTGTATGATTGAAATGCTTGGTATGAGTGGGATCCGACAAACTAGTTGTTTATCCTTGCCAGCCTCTCATATGGGGAAATGTAGTCTCGTGCTTACGAGCGATAGTAGTCCGCTACTGCCCGGTTCACGAGTCCTGCTAGCCCAGACTACTGCTTGGACACTTGACTGGCGGCATGTGTTTCACCGTTCCTATGTACGTCCTTCGGGAAATGTCACGCGGTGATATTCGAGTCCTGCCTAGCTGCTACAGCCCGGAATACGGAGTCCTGTTAGCCCAGTGCTACAGCCCGAATTCATACGTTGATGACCGACATGCTCGATGTGATTCATGTATGCCTGTCCCCATAGGTTAGCGCCGCTTTGGGTTCACGACTAGCCATGTCGACCGGGTTCTTTGTCATGTGGATGCTAGCGACACTATCATATCGTGAGCCAAAAGACATAAACGGTCCCGGGCCATGGTAAGGCGACACCCGTGGGAATACCGTGCGTGAGGCCGCAAAGTGATATGAGGTGTTACCGGCTAGGTCGATGTGACTTGGAATCGGGGTCCTGACAGACTAGATCAAGTGTTGTCGGTGATCATGTTTTCTAGATCTTAGGATATCATTAAGTGTAACAATAGTCCTAAAATAACATTGATATTATGACGTTGGAAGAACGATCATATTGAATCGACCCACACTTGTTTGTTATGAATTGAGATAATACCATCTGTAATCAATTCTATAACATGGAGTGTTTTAAGTGTGATTTTTCTCCTCAGACCATGCGAGTACCATGGTCACTTCTTAGCGCACGGTGGACTCTGGGGTTTCTCAAACGTCATCTGTAAGATGGTGATCATAACGACAACTTACAGGCTCATCGGAAAGTTTGACAAGTGACCAGATAGCTCAAGAGTGGGGTTTGTTCCTCCGACGATGGAGAGATATTCTTAGGGCCCTCTCGTTGTGAAAAAATCCATCATCATCTAGCCTGACGCAGGTGACTACGTCACAGGGATGCCGGAACACAATAATGAGAAAGAAGAACAAAACCGGTAATAAGGATTTCGGTATAGTGAGCATAGTGATGTGAGGATACTGATGCATCTCGGGTTTTGTAAAGTATCGAGAAGCAAAGGGAACATCACATGATAACCATAGGTTCACTCGAATATCATTCGTGTTCTCATAGGGATCAATATGGACATCCACGGTCTCACTGTCGGTCATTGAACGAACAGTTTCTTTCATGTCTATGAGTTATCAAACCTACGGGGTCACAAGATTAAGGCAATCATGATCTTTTGAGTGTTAGTAGTACGGGAGTGATGGGAATATATTTGTGAAACTGTTTCATTAATATTTCAGAGTAGTTCCAAGTGGATCCAGAAGCGTTTCGAGGTCACCAGAAGGGTTTCAGTGAATATCGGTGGAAATATATATAGGTGGAAAATGTTTCAAGAAATGTTAAATTATATATAAAATGATATGAAAGTATTTAGAACAATTTTATATTAATTTAATATCATCGAGCCTAAAAAGGCTAAGAGGTGGAAGGCAACTTGGGCCACAAAGGCCCAAGTGGGAAGGCGCCTCCCTTCCCTAAGGAAGGAGGCTGAATAGGAGTGGGGGAGGAGTCCAACTCCTCCTCCCCCTTGGCCGGCGCACCAAGGAGGTTTTCCCTCCTTGGTGGCAGTCCTCCCTCTCCCCTCTCCCCTATAACCTATATATACATGAGGATTTGTGCTCTTTGGACATATAAGTTTTGGAGCCTCCTCTAGTTCTTCTAGTTCTAGTTCTAGTTGGTCCTAGCTGACTAATTAGAGCTTGGATAATCCTCTTGTCCTCATAATTAGAAGTCATGTGTGGTTCTAATCTCCTACCTCTAATTCTCCGACGATGATTAGCTCTGGATGGCGAAGCGCTTCCGGATTGTGAAGATTGCATGCTTGCAACAAAGTAGAGAGGCCATGCTTCTGCTCTTCGATTCGAGGGACTGTTCGGGGGCGGTATGAGGGATCGTTCATCGACGGTTCAAGGGACTCCAAGTATGATCTACACCGACACGTTCTTCTTCCGCTGCAACTCGGTGACAATAATGATCATGATCCCAACCTGTTATGCATCTTCATATTGATCTTGGGTGTGTGTAGGCCTGAATTTTTTTGTTTTCTACTACGTTTCCCACCATAGTATCGTTGAAGGCTTTGTGTGAAGCTAGATTCGCAGAAAACTTGTAGTTCCAGGCTAGTCCACTATCCACTATTCAAGTTGCTTACTAGTGTAGCATAGAGTTCTAGGTGGAAGTTCAACTTAACAATGTCCACTATAGTACCGATATAAAAAACAGTGTTTTAGAACCAAAGGAAAATTTGGTGTGCCTATGCAATCTGGTGGGTGTTTGCTGGAATTTAGTCTATTTTTGGACCAGCCCAATAGCATTTTCAGAATTCCTAATAAATCCCAGAGGCCCACTTAGCCCATTCACGCAAGGAAAGAGGTGGGACTAAATTTTAGTACCATACTGCTCATCTAGTAGGAGTTATACCTCCTTATAAGGGAGGTTGTTTCTCAAGATGTATGAGGATGAGAACAAGAGAGACATTCACGTGAACTCCTCCTCCATCGCCCGCCTTGCCATGCCACGCCTCGTCACGATGCACCATGGATTGCGGGAATGAGCCGAGCCGTTGTCTAAATTTTTGCCACGCACGACTGGTATACGAAAGGTCGCGTGGGAGCTGAAAAGTTTTGTTGTAGTGAAGATTGAATACGAATGCTGCACCCTTTGGTTGATGCATGTTCGTTTCGTCTCCCTCTTTTGCTTCGCCTCCCGTCGCTGCCTATTCGCCTCCTTCTCTTGTGCCTATAAAAGAGAGGTCACTCCTCTCCATAGAGACACGTCAGAACATCATCTTTATGTTGCCATCAAGTTCCAAACTCTGAGCTACTGCTAAGTTCTTTCCCATCCTGGCTTACTGCCTACATCGCAGGTCGGGACAGTAGGCCTCCAAAATCCCACCACTTCGAATCCTGTACGGTAGAAGGGTGATAAGGGTTTTGGGGAGCGCTCTACACGACTACTGACTTCTTCATCATGGAATCCACAGACGCCGATGACCACTTCCCAAACAACGACTTCTTCCCCGATGTCGATAATCTCTTCGACGACATGGCCAGCGATGACATTAATGCCAACCCCAATGCTACTACCGTAGCTCCGTACATCTTCATGTTCTTTCTGTTTGAGATACTCTCACAACTTCTTATTCTAGCTTCTATTCTAGATATGTTATGTTCATATTCACTACTTCAGATGCAATTTGCATACTCTATGTCGAGTTTCATGACTTTTCTTATCTTTGCTATGATAGTCACGTTTTATCTACTATTTCTGTCAATAAACTCATATGGTAAATTTCTCATATTTCCAACAGGAAGTACATCATTCTGACAAGCAACAAGCGAGGTAGGATTGTAAGCATCCGGATTTTAGATTGAAATAAATCCTTGTAGACAAAAACTTGAACCACTCCCCTTCTACGTCTCCCCCACGAGCGAGTAGGAGGCAACCCTAGCTGCCACCATTGCCGCCGGGGCTCCCCCAACTCATCTCCTTCCTCCATCACCACCGCCAGAGGGTGCAGCTAGACAAAGCACGTATGTCGGTGGCAGCGGGGAACTCTTGTCCTCTCAGGTGGGGCTTGACGCGGGTCGGGGTGGCTAGGCTAGGGTGCGGCGCTAGGACAAGTGGTGAGGTGGCTGTGAGCACTGAGCGGTCGGGGGCAGTGGACGCAGCCGGTGCAGCGGTGTTTCAGCCAAATCTGGTCACGCGGCGACGTGGGCTGAGGGCGACGGCCTCTGCCATGGCTGTGTTGGCCAGTGGAGGTGGTGTTGGGGAACATAGTAATAATTCAAAAAAAAATCCTACGTGTCACCAAGATCAATCTAGGAGATGCTAGCAATGAGAGAGAGGGAGTGCATCTTCATACCCTTGAAGATCGCTAAGCGGAAGCTTTACAAGAACGCAGTTGATGGAGTCGTACTCGCGGCAATTCAAATCGCAGAAGATCCGATCTAGTGCCGAACAGACGGCGCCTCCGCATTCAACACACATACAACCCGGGGAAGTCTCCTCCTTCTTGATCCAGCAAGGGGCGAGGAGAAGTTTAGGGAGAGCTCCGGCAGCACGACGGCGTGGTGGTGGTGGAGCTCTTTTTTCTCCGGCAGGGCTTCGCCAAGCACTACGGAGGAGGAGATGTTGGAGATGGGGAGGGCTACGCCCGGGAAGGGGTGCGGCTGCCCTCCCACCCCCCTATATTTATAAGGTGAAGGTAGAGGGGGCCGCCCCCCTAGATGCATCTATAGGGGGCGGCGGCTGTCGGTGTCAAAACCGGCGGATCTCGGGTAGGGGGTCCCGATCTTTGCGTCAAGGCCGATGGTAACAGGAAGCAAGGGACACAGATGTTTACCCAGGTTCGGGCCCTCTCGATGGAGGTAAAACCCTACTTCCTGCTTGATTAATATTGATGATATGGGTAGTACAAGAGTAAACCCTAAGAGCTAGCCTATGATGGTATGATTGTAATTGTGATCGCCCTTCTAAGGACCAACCTTTCCTGTTTATATAGTCACCGGAGAGGACTAGGGTTTACATTGAGTCGGTTACAAGGAAGGAAATATAATATCCGGATCGCCAAGCTTGCCTTCCACGCAAAGGAGAGTCCCATCCGGACACGGGCCGAAGTCTTGAGTCTTGTATCTTCACGCTTCAATAGTCCGGACGTTGTATATAGTCGGCTGTCCGATACCCCTAATCCAGGACTCCTCAAGAGCCCTGAACCAGGCTTCAATGACGATGAGTCCGGCGCGCATTCTTGTCTTCGGCATTGCAGGGTGGGTTCCTCCTCCGAATACTCCAAGGTAATTATCGAACACTTAAACCGTGTCCGGATCCACAAGATGATCTTCGCATGCCACCGTAGAGAGAATGATGTTTCACAAATGCAATCTGCTGACAACATTTTAGGCAACGCGACGTGTCAATACGGTCGGGTCATTATTCGAACCGTTTTCCCACAACCAGCTACAACACATATTACGAGGCGGTTTCCTTGACACGTCTTGTCGAAGCAGAGATCGTGTCCCCTTATCACGGGATTCTCATCAATATGGGTATGGGTAATCCCACCACGCCATCAAGCGTGGCGCTTGGGAAGCAAGCGATTCCCAACGGGCAAGTGGGGAGGCGCACCGCTTTCGGCGCCTCTATAAAGGGATAAGATTTCCTCATTTTTACCCACACCTTCTTCCTTCTTTGCCCATTCTTGCCCCCTCAAGCTCCAGCGCCCAAGCCCAAGTCTCCTCCGCACAAATAGACATGTCCGGAGCAGGAGGCAAGTGGGTGGCTTCCACCGTCAAGGAGAAGCACATCGAAAATCTTCGGGCGGCCGGATACTTGGCCGCAGACATAGCGCACCAGCTACTGGACACTGGGCAGGACATTCCGACCTCGGGACCCCACGAGAGGGTCATGTTCGTCGCCCACTTCGTTCGTGGACTGGGCTTTCCACTTCACCCCTTCGTTCGCGGGCTCATGTTCTACTACGGGCTAGATTTCCATGATCTAGCCCCGAATTTCGTCCTCAACATCTCGGCGTTCATTGTCGTATGTGAGGCCTTACTCCACATCCGGCCTCACTTCGGCCTGTGGCTGCAAATCTTCTGCGTGAAGCCGAAGATCGTACGCGGCCAGCAAGCCGAATGCGGAGGGGCCATGGTGGGCAAGATGCCTAACGTCACCTGGCTGGACGGCTCCTTTGCGGAGACCGTAAAATGGTGGCAATCGGGGTGGTTCTACATCACCGAGCCGCGCGGCGCCAACTGGGCGGCGGCCCCCGAGTTCCAATCCGGAGCCCCCATGCGGCTCATCTCCTGGGAAAGGAAGGGCCTGACTTGGAGCAAACCTACAGAGTTGACCGGACTCCAAACCTGCATCAAGAGCATGAAGGACAAGAAGATCAAGCTTGTCAACGTGATCCAGGTCATGCTCGTTCGCCGGATTCTGCCGTGCCAAAGGCGGGCAGTCAATCTTAGGGAGTTCATCCCGGCCGAACACCAGACGCTCCAGAGGCTCTATGGCATGAAGCACAAAGACGCGTGGAAGGAGTTGTTTAAGGCCTCCGAAGTACCTCCTCCCACATCCGACAACCGCGGACTTCATACAGCGCGGCCCCCTCGTCCGGTGAGTTTTGGGACTACCACCGGGTTCGGTTTTTCCCCAATACATTCATGGGGGAGTCTTAAGTATTTGTGTATATTTGCCTCAGGATTATGTGGAGAGAGCGGAGCAGGTTTACTATCCGGCTCCGCTGCCAGAGGGCCCAGCTGACGCTCTCCTGACGGAGATGCTGGTCCCGGCACCGTACAAGGTGCCGGAGAAGAAGGCCGAGAAGAAGGCCCCGGGGATCCGAAAGGGTCTCCGGCGTAAGGTTGCGCCAGAAGCCTCGTCCGAAGATGACGAGGCAGACTCCTCCCATGAAGGGGAGGAGGAGGAAGAAGAAGACACCCCATCCGGAAAGGATGAGGGGCCCGGAGAGGCGGGCCAGGGGGCCGGAAAAGGCCCTTGGCGCAAGGTCGTTATACTCCTGTCGTCCGATGACGACGAGACAGATTCCTCCCGCAGAGGTGGGGGGAATCAAGAAGAAATTCCACCTCAAAGCCGCCCCGGAGGGGGAGGCTGGGGCATCCAAGAAGGGGAAGGTAACCCTTCCGGACTATTCCGCCACGGCCGATTACAGCGAGGAGGGGTAGTTGCCCCGGGGGAAGCCCCCGGTGCGATCGTAAGTGTCCGCATTCTATCATGGTTTCACTTCATAGTTTTTATACTTATAGTGCCGAACATATATGCAGTCCGGCCAGGGCTCACCCCAAGGTATCTTCCTCCGGGTCCCTGAGTGATTCAGCGATAAATTCGCTTCCGACGGCCACTACCCCTCAACACAAGGATGACACGGAGGTGTTGCCCCGAAGGCTCCCAGAGCAGGGGGAGGTGACTCTGGATACGCCCCACGGCGGGATTATAGATGTCGGGCACGCGGGGTTCAAGATCCTAGCGGATCGTGTCGATGAGAGCCATGGCCAGCCGGGCTCTCAGCCGAACACAATTCCGGAACCTTCGATGGTTCCGGACTCAGGCGGACGACCCCTCGTTAGGGAGGGCGAGTCGTCTGTGTCACAGACTTCCATTGCGCATGAGGCGCCGGACTGTCTTCTGGAAGCGCTTCGCGGCGCTTCCCTGGATGAAGGGCACCGTACTCTTATGAGTATGGTGATTCGGAAGGTTTCGTCCGCCAAAAGCGGACTAACCGAAGCTTGCACCAGCCTCCTAACAGGCTTTGAGGTAAAGTAATAAATATGTGCAAAATTGCCACCCGATAGGTAGTAGCCCCTGATACTCTATTTGGTGTTCGGAAAGAAAAGCCAAACGGAGGGTCAATTATAATCCGCAGGAGTCTAATAATCAGTATTGTTGTGAATAAGCAGACTGTGCTGCTTGCTGCTGCTGCCCGTACTGCCGAGGTTGCCGAACTGAAGCGGGACCTGGAGCAGGCGCAGGGAGAGCTCGTCCTCACGAAGAGGCAGCTCGAAGAGAACAAGGGTAAGTGTTTCCCGCTCTTATGCATTTAAGGATAGGCAGAATTGGTGAGTCTAACACCTAAGTGTCGTGACCGTGTAACAGGGGCCACCGCCGAAGTGGCGTCCCTGAAGAAGGCGTTGTCCGAGGCCGAAGACAAGGCGGCCTCGGAGTGTAAGGAGCGTGAAAAGCAAAGTGCTAGGGTAGGTGAGGTACAACAAGAGCTCCAGGACCTCGGCAAGAAATGCGAGTCCATGGAGCATGATCTGAAGGCGAAGGAGGCCGAGCTTGCGAAGGCCCTTGTGAATTTGAAAGACGCCAAGGCCGAAGCCGAGAAAGCACAAGAGGAGATCCAGGAGGCCAAGAAGATAGAAACGGGTAAGAAGTTCTTTATGCAAAGCAAACATGTGGAGGAGGCGTTTCTTTTACTTACTCGAATTCGGAGCTCTCCAGGGGCATTTTCAGATCTGCCACGCAGCGTCTCAGACGCTGCGGAGTTCTACTGTGCCCAGGAGGAAAGCTCAACGGAGAAGCTGTTCTGGTCCCAGTATGTTGGGGCCGATCATCCGATGTCTCTGAGCGACCAACTGAAGCTGTTGATCGAACTCCACAGGGCGGCCGAACTGGCTATGAAGGACGTCGTAGTCAGGATGTGGCCTGGTGAGCTCCTGCCCGGTAGCTACTTTGGCCTGATCAAGCGGATGGTGGATGCCTGCCCGCGGCTTGAAGTGATCAAGCGAGCCGTTTGCATCGAAGGTGCCCGCCGAGCCTTTGCCCGCGTCAAGGTGCATTGGGGCAAGCTGGATGCGGAGAAGCTGGTCAAGGACGGGCCACCGGAGGGCAAGGCGCATCGCCATCCTGAAATGTACTACGATGGCGTGATGAAGGGTGCTCGTGTTGTCGCCGATGAGTGTACCAAGGACGCCATTTTGGAATGAATTCACTTATGTCATGTTTGTAATTAAAGACGAAGTTACTTGCGCTATGTAGCACTTTTGTTATTTAAAATATTACCTTCTGTGCGGCTGTTTATAAAATCCTGAAAGTAGGCCAGTCGTCGGCTTCCACCCCCACGTGACTAGCACTGGGGTGTTCGTGGAAAACTCGGACATTCTTTATCCAAATGTTTGGTCCCTTAAGGAGGTGTCCGGCGCAGCGAACAAGGCAATCAGACTATGCGGCTTTATAACTTTCACTTAGCCATAGAAGTCTACAATTTTAAATTTCGGCGAAGCCCCTAGAATCCAGAAGACCGAATCGGGGCGCTATACACGCCTAGATCGGATGAAGCAGATTTATCGCCTAAAGCGGAAAATCTTTAAGGATTTTAAAACCTCTCGAACAGCGACCAGCTCTTGCCACATCATGTCGGTCAGTTTTCGGCTTTCTCTACTGAGGTGCTCGTCCGAAAGAACCAGGACACAATCGTAGTAGTTCTCCCTGCGCTACCTTAGCCGATATAACGGAATGTAAGGCACCAAAACAAGGGAGCCGGGCTATCCCAACTCTAGACCCAAGACATGATTCGGAGCTGATGCATATAGTGCTATAAGTTTGGGGTGCCGCACTGTTGAAAGTGTTCGGACTTTAGTTGCCATATTACAGGGCGCCATGAGAAGCCCCTGGCAAACTGACCGCACCAAGGTGTACGGATGCAATATCAAATAAACATTTTAAGGGAAAAATGCTCAAATAAGAATAATAAGCTCACGCTATATATAATCTCCCATTGGCGAAAATATGTTTAAGCGTACGTTTACAACGAATGCGTTAAGCAGAGATAAAATAGGACTATTTAACATGTCCTATCCAGGGGCAGGCTGTGTTCAGATAGATAAAGCAGGTATAACGATCGTGAATAGATTCCACCTGGGTATTTCCTTCTGTGCACAACGTCTGTTGCCTCCTTGGATGTCTCTCCCCTATAAGTCCGGCAATTCGGCTCTTTTGAGGATGCTGCACCGACGCGGTGTCCTGAAAGGTAAGAGGGAAAGAGTATGAAGGTATTTGGCGGTTACCCGCACTATTGACTGAGTCGTTGATGCGCCTCCACTTATGCCCATGGTATTTTGAGTGCGTGATTGTGTGCGCGTGGCGCGAATGCTGCTTTGGAGGGGCTCGAGCGGAGGCCGGACTGCTAATGACGCTCTTGGCTTCCTGATGATCTTGTTGCGGGGTGCTCCGGACTCGCTTGACTGTGCTCGAAGTTGTCGCCGGATTGGTTTGTCGGAGTAGGCTGCATTGTACTTCTGCCGCAAGGGCTGCCGTATGCTCTTCTGTTCGAAGGGAGCGGTCCATATTTCCATTGACAGTGATCACCCCGCGCGGTCCTGGCATCTTGAGCTTGAGGTATGCATAATGTGGTACCGCATTGAATCTAGCGAATGTTATGCGTCCTAGCAGTGCGTGGTAACCGCTGCGGAAAGGGACGATGTCGAAGATTAACTCTTCGCTCCGAAAGTTGTCCGGGGATCCGAAGACCACTTCCAGTATTATAGAGCCCGTACAGCGGGCCTCTACTCCAGAAATTACACCCTTAAAGGTGGTTTTAGTGGGCTTGATCCTTGAAGGGTCAATGCCCATTTCGCGCACTGGTCCTAATAAAGGAGGTTCAGGCTACTGCTGATGTCCATAAGGACTCGCTGAGGTGGAATCCGTCGATGATTGGGTCTAAGACCAATGCGGCTGAGCCACCATGACGGATGCTAGTAGGATGATCTCTACGATCAAAGGTGACTGGACAAGCTGACCATGGGTTGAATTTGGGGGCGACTGGCTCCATCGCATAGACGTCCCTTAGTGCCCGCTTCCGTTCCCGCTTGGGGATGTGCATGGCGTAGATCATGTTGACCGTTTTCACCTGGGGGGGGGGGATTTCTTCTGTCCCCCCCGTGTTCGAACGTCGGGGCTCCTCGTCATCGTCGCTGTGCAGCCCCTTGTCCTTGTCTTCGGTGTTTATCTTGCCGACCTGTTTGAAAACCCAGCAATCTCTATTGGTGTGGTTGGCTGGCTTGTCCGGGGTGCCATGAATTTGGCACGAAGCGCTCGATATGCGGTCCGATGGGCGGTCCCTGATTATTTCTTTTGAACGGCTTCTTTCACGGCCGGGCTTGGATCCACTGCCGTGTCTTGATGCTTCGCCGTTGTTCCGTCGCTTATGTCTGTTACGCCGTGGCTTGCCGTTATTGTCGCGGCCATCCGAATTGCCAGACTGTGGCGTAGTGCTGCTGCGAGCCAACCAACTGTCTCGCTTTCGCGCAAAAGCGGGTCATTAGTGTTGTGAGAGCTGCCATGGACTTGGGTTTTCCTGGCTGAGGTGTCGGCGAGCCACTCGTCACGGATATTATGCGAAAGCCGCCAGGCTTGGCGTCCGGACAGTCAACTATTTGGTTCTTTTTAGTTAGGAACCGAGTCCAGAATTTCCTGGCTGACTCTCAGGGCTGTTGAGTAATGTGGCTCAAGTCATCGGCGTCAGGTGGTAGCACATATGTGCCCTGGAGGTTGTCGAGGAATCGTCTTCGAGTTTTCCCAACTGCCAATGGAATTTCTTTGGCAGGCTGTTTAGCCGATGTCGGGCTGGTCCTTTGAGCTTAAGGGGAAGATACTTGATGGCGTGTAGATCGTCTCCGCGGGCCATGTGAATGTGGAGAAGAAAATCTTCGATCCATACTGCGGGGTCTGTTGTTCCATCGTATGATTCGATGTTTACGGGTTTGAACCCTTCTAGGAATTCATGATCCATTACTTCATCAGTGAAGCAAAGGGGGTGCGCGGCGCCTCTGTGCCGGGCTATGTGGCTACGCAGGTCGAATTGCTCTGGGTGGCTAAATTCGGCCCGGCCGGACTTGTTGAAGGTGTGTCCGGCGTGACGGTCGTCGTCGCGTGCCGAGGCGCGCCCCCGCGATCCGTAGATCGATCTTGGTTGTCCTGTTTTGTTGCCCCGGGCCGTAGTGTGTTGGCGTGGGGGTGTTGGCTGGTATGCGGACTGATATGCCGTTTTATCCCGACCACGAGGTGGCCGGTCAGCCGTATGGTACTCGAGTCCATATTCCTCGGCTGCGGGACTTGATCCATCCGTCTGCGGAGCAGGTCTTGATCAGCTTGGAGTTCTGCTGCTTCTTTTCGAGCTCCTCGCGGTGGCTATAAGCCGGCGCTTGAAGCGCTCCTGCTCTCACGGGATCCTCGAGCACGCCCGAACTTCGTCGTCATCGAGGCTAATCTCGTCTTCGGAGGGGGGGCATGTAGCTGTCCTCCTCCGGGTATCCGTCCGTCGCCTGTTCTTCTGGGCTGACCTGCTCATCCTCCTGTTCGGCCTGCTCGAAGGCGGGCTGATCAGGGTTGTATTCTTCTTCGGCACCATTCGGATTGTTTTCGTCTCCTGGGCCGTTATTGGTGTGGCGGGGCTTGGAGTGGCGCCGACGACGCCCATTCTTTGCTTTTTTCCCTGAGGTTTTATCCTCTGTTGCCTCACCGTCATTTGTTTCCTTCGGAGTGTCCACCATATATATATCATAAGAAGAGGTGGCTGTCCGCCGCCCAGTGAGCGGTGGTTCATGTTCTTCTCCTGCATCGTCATCCATACCGTGGATGTCTTCGGAGTCGAAGTTCAGTACCTCGGTTAAGTCATCGACCGTGGCAATGAAGTGGGTGGTGGGTGGGCAATGAATTCCTTCATCGCCTGCCTCCCACTCGAGCCGGACATAGTTCGGCGAAGAGCCTCCTGACAAAGAGAGAAACTTTAATGAGTCCAGCATTTTGCCAAAGGGCGAGTGCTGGAAAATATCCGCAGCGGTGAACTCCATTACCGGAGCCCATCCTGGCCCGACGGGCTCGGGAGTGTGCGGACTGGAACCAACGTCCGGATACGAATCCGGGGGTTTGGAGTCACAGGCCACCGCAGAGGTAAGACCCATGTTCGGCTCCACCGCCAATGAGTGTGCGACCTACGGGGCGGGGTCCATCCCTCCGTCCTTAGGCAGCGCAGCCTGCTCCGGATCTAGGTCCGAGGATACTACGAGGGTGATACCCCGAGCTTCGTCCGACGGCAGGTCTAAGCCGTGCTCGTCGTGACTGTCCGGTGCTCCTGGCAGAGGCCCCAATACATTGAAGATCAAGTCTCCGCGGATGTCCGCCATGTAGTTCAGGTTTCCGAACCTGATCTGGTGGCCAGGGGCGTAGCTGTCGATCTGCTCCAGATGGCCAAGCGAGTTGGCACGTAGTGCGAAGCCGCTGAACACGAAGATCTGTCCGGGGAGGAAAGTCTCGCCCTGGACAGCACCGTTGATGATGATTGAAGGAGCCATCGAGCCTGACAGCGACGACACAGAGGAACTCTCAATGAAAGCACCAATGTCGGTGTCAAAACCGGCGGATCTCGGGTAGGGGGTCCCGATCTGTGCGTCAAGGCCGATGGTAACAGGAAGCAAGGGACACAGATGTTTACCCAGGTTCGGGCCCTCTCGATGGAGGTAAACCCTACTTCCTACTTGATTAATATTGATGATATGGGTAGTACAAGAGTAGATCTACCACGAGATCGTAGAGGCTAAACCCTAAGAGCTAGCCTATGATGGTATGATTGTAATTGTGATTGCCCTTCTAAGGACCAACCTCTCCGGTTTATATAAACACCGAAGAGGACTAGGGTTTACATGGAGTCGGTTACAAGGAAGGAAATATAATATTTGGATCGCCAAACTTGCCTTCCATGCAAAGGAGAGTCCCATCCGGACACGGGCCGAAGTCTTGAGTCTTGTATCTTCACGCTTCAATAGTCCGGACGTTGTATACAGTGCAGCTGTCCAGATAACCCCTAATCCAGGACTCCCTCAGCGGCTAAGGGGGGGGGGGGACTTGCCCCCCAAGTTAGGTGGGAGGCGCCCCCACCCCTAGGGTTTCTAACCCTAGGCACCTTGGGCCCTTGGGGGTGCACCAGCCCACTAGGGGCTGGTTCCAACCCTTATTCAGCCCATTAAGTCCCCCAAGGCAGGTGACCCCACCCGGTGGACCCCAGACACATTCCGGTGGTCCCGGTACAATACAGATAACCCCCGAAACCATTCCGGCGACTGAAACTAGACTTCCCATATATAAATCTTCACCTCCGGACCATTCCGGAACTCCTTGTGACGTCCGATATCTCATCCAGGACTCCGAAACACCTTCGGTAATGACATACTATTTCCCATAACAACTCTAGCGTCACCGAACCTTAAGTGTGTAGACCCTACGGGTTCGGTAACCATGCAGACATGACCGAGACATCTCTCCAGCCTATAACCAACAGCGGGATCTGGATACCCATGTTGGCTCCCACATGTTCCACGATGATCTCATCGGATGAACCACGATGTCGGGGATTCAATCAATCCTGTATACAATTCCCTTTGTCCATCGGTATGTTACTTGCCCGAGATTCGATCGTCGTCACCCCATACCTCGTTCAATCTCGTTACCGGCAAGTCTCTTTACTCGTTCTGCAACGCATGATCCCGTGGCTAACTCATTAGTCACATTGAGCTCATTATGATGATGCATTGCCGAGTGGGCCCAGAGATACCTCTCCATCATACGGAGTGACAAATCCCAGTCTCGATTCATGCCAACCCAACAGACACTTTCGGAGATCCCTGTAGTGTATGTTTATAGCCACCAAGTTACATTGTGACGTTTGGTACACCCAAAGCATTCCTACGGTATCCGGGAGTTTCACAATCTCATCGTCTAAGGAAACGATACTTGACAATAGAAAAGCTCTAGCAAAACGAACTACACGATCTTGTGCTATGCTTAGGATAAGGTCTTGCCCATCACATAATTCTCCTAATGATGTGATCCCGTTATCAACGACATCCAATGTCCATGGTCAGGAAACCATGACCATCTATTGATCAACGAGCTAGTCAACTAGAGGCTTACTAGGGACATATTATGGTCTATGTATTCACGCATGCATTACGGTTTCCGGTTAATACAATTATAGCATGAACAATAGACAATTATCATGAAAAAGGCAATATAATAATAACCACTTTATTATTGCCTCTAGGGCATATTTCCAACAGTCTCTCACTTGCACTAGAGTCAATAATCTAGTTACATTGTGATGAATCGAACACACATAGAATTCTAGTGTTGATCTTGTTTTCCTCGTGGGAGAGGTTTAGTCAACGGATCTGCGACATTCAGATCTGTATGCACTTTACAAATATCTATGTCTCCATCTTGAATATATTCACGAATGGAGTTGAAGCGACGCTTGATATGCCTGGTCTTCTTGTGTAACATGGGCTCCTTGGCAAGGGCAATAGCTCCAGTGTTGTCACAGAAGAGAGTCATCGGGCCCGACGCATTGGGAATAACTCCTAGGTCGGTGATGAACTTCTTCATCCAGACTGCTTCCTGTGCTACCTCCAAGGCTGCTATTTACTCCGCTTCACATGTAGATCCTGATGGGACGCTTTGCTTGCAACTGCACCAGCTGACTGCCCCACCATTCAAAATGTACACATATCCGGTTTGTGACTTGGAGTCATCCAGATTTGTGTCGAAGCTAGCATCGACGTAACCCTTTATGATGAGCTCTTCGTCACCTCCATAAACGAGAAACATATCCTTAGTCCTTTTCAGGTACTTTAGGATATTCTTGACCGTTGTCCAGTGTTCCATGCCAGGATTACTTTGGTACCTCCCTACCAAACTTACGACAAGGTTCACATCAGGTCTGGTACACAGCATGGCATACATAATAGACCCTATGGCTGAGGCATAAGGGATGACACTCATCTTTTCTCTATCTTCTGCCGAGGTCGGGCATTGAGCCGTGCTCAATCTCACACCTTGCAATATAGGCAAGAACCCCTTCTTGGACTGATCCATATTAAACATCTTCAATATCTTGTCAAGGTATGTGCTTTGCGAAAGACCAATGAGGCGTCTCGATCTATCTCTATAGATCTTGATGCCTAATATGTAAGAAGCTTCTCCAAGGTCCTTCATTGAAAAACACTTATTCAAGTAGGCCTTTATGCTTTCCAAAAGTTCTACATCATTTCCCATCAATAGTATGTCATCCACATATAATATGAGAAATGCTACAGAGCTCCCACTCACTTTCTTGTAAACAAAGGCTTCCCCATAAGTCTGCATAAACCCAAACGCTTTGATCATTTCATCAAAGAGAATGTTCCAACTCCGAGATGCTTGCACCAGCCCATAAATGGGGCGTTGGAGCTTGCATACCTTGTCAGCATTCTTAGGATCGACAAAACCTTCCGGCTGCATCATATATAATTCTTCCTTAAGGAAACCATTAAGGAATGTCGTTTTGACGTCCATTTGCCATATCTCATAATCATATAATGCAGCAATTGCTAACATGATTCGGACGGACATCAGCTTCTCTCCGGGTGAGAAGGTCTCATCGTAGTCAACCCCTTGAACTTGTTGATAACCCTTAGTGACAAGCCGAGCCTTATAGATGGTCACATTACCATCCGCATCAGTCTTCTTCTTAAAGATCCATTTATTCTCTATGGCTTGCCGATCATCGGGAAAGTCTGTCAAAGTCCATACTTTGTTTTCATACATGGATCCTATCTCGGATTTCATGGCTTCAAGCAATTTGTTGGAATCCGGGCCAGCCATCGCTTATTCATAGTTCGAAGGTTCACCGTTGTCTAACAACATGATTTCCAGGACAGGGTTGGCGTACCACTCTGGTGTGGAACGTGTCCTTGTGGACCTATGAAGTTCAGTAGCAACTTGATCCAAAGTTTCATGATCATCATCATTAACTTCTTCTCTAGTCGGTGCAGGCACTACAGAAACATCTTCCTGAGCTGCGCTACTCTCCGGTTCAAGAGGCGGTAGCTCATCAAGTTCTATTTTCCTCCCACTTACTTCATTCGAGAGAAACTCTTTCTCTAGAAAGGATCCATTCTTGGCAACAAAGATCTTTACTTCGGATCTAAGGTAGAAGGTATACCCAATAGTTTTCTTAAGGTATCCTATGAAGACGCATTTTTCCGACTTGGGTTCGAGCTTTCCAGGTTGAAGTTTCTTGACATAAGCATCGCATCCCCAAACTTTCAGAAACGACAGCTTAGGTTTCTTCCCAAACCATAATTCATACGGTGTCGTCTCAATGGATTTCGACGAGCCCTATTTAAAGTGAATGCGGCGGTCTCTAAAGCATAACCCCAAAATGATAGCGGTAGATCAGTAAGAGACATCATAAATCACACCATATCCAATAGAGTGCGATTACGACGTTCGGACACACCATTACGCTGTGGTGTTCCAGGCGCCATGAGCTGTGAAACAATTCCACATTTCCTTAAGTGCGTGCCAAACTCATGACTCAAATATTCCCCTCCACAATCTGATCATAAGAATTTTATTTTCCTGTCATGTTGATTCTCAACCTCACTCTGAAATTCCTTGAACTTTTCAAAGGTCTCAAACTTGTGCTTCATTAAGTAGACATACCCATATCTACTTAAGTCATCAGTGAGGGTGAGAACATAATGATAACCACCGCGAGTCTCAACGCTCATTGGACCGCACACATCAGTATGTATGATTTCCAATAAGTTGGGGCCTGTTTGGTTCGTTTACCAGCTAACTTCGTTGGGCAAGCCTTGCCTTGCCGTCGGAGGCTAGCCAAATCAGCTCGCTCTCTCAAGCGAATGAAAAACTGGAAACTGTGGGTAACGAGACGGGATTGCCCAGGAACCAAATCACTGGCTTCGTTGCTTGGCTGGGCAAGGCTTGCGCTTGCCCATAAACCAAACGTTCCCTTCGTTACTCGCTCCATTGTTCCGGAGAACGGAGTCTTGGTCATTTTGCCCATGAGGCATGGTTCGCTTGTGTCAAATGATTCATAATCAAGAGACTCCAAAATTCCATCTGCATGGAGTTTCTTCATGCGTTTGACACCAATGTGACCAAGACGGCAGTGCCAAAAGTATGTGGGGCTATCATTATCAACCTTACATCTTTTGGCATTCACACTATGAATATGTGTAACATCACGTTCGAGATTCAATAAAAGTAAACCATTGACCAGCGGGGCGTGACCATAAAACATATCTCTCATATAAATAGAACAACCATTATTCTCGGATTTAAATGAGTAGCCATCTCGCATTAAACGAGATCCAGATACAATGTTCATGCTCAAAGATGGCACTAAATAACAACTATTGAGGTTTAAAACTAATCCCGTAGGTAAATGTAGAGGTAGCGTGCCGACGGCGATCACGTCGACCTTGGAACCATTCCCGACGCGCATCGTCACCTCGTCCTTCGCCAGTCTCCGCTTATTCCGCAGCTCCTGTTTTGAGTTACAAATATGAGCAACCGCACCGATATCAAATACCCAGGAGCTACTACAAGCGCTGTTAAGGTACACATCAATAACATGTATATCACATATACCTTTTGCGTTGCCGGCCTTCTTATCCGCTAAGTACTTGGGGCAGTTCCGCTTCCAGTGACCGTTTCCCTTGCAATAAAAGCACTGAGTCTCGGGCTTGGGTCCATTCTTTGGCTTCTTCCTGGCAACTGATTTACCGGGCGCGGCAACTCCCTTGCCATCCTTCTTGAAGTTCTTTTTACCCTTGCCTTTCTTGAAACTAGTGGTCTTATTCACCATCAACACTTGATGTTCCTTTTTGATTTCCACCTCCGCTAATTTCAGCATCGAATATAACTCAGGAATGGACTTCTCCATCCCTTGCATATTGTAGTTCATCACAAAGCTCTTGTAGCTAGGTCGGAGTGACTAGAGGATCCTGTCAATGACCGAGTCATCTGGAAGATTAACTCCCAGTTGAGACAAATGGTTGTGCAACCCAGACATTTTGAGTATATGCTCGCTGACATAACTGTTTTCCTCCATCTTACAACTGTAGAACTTGTCGGAGACTTCATATCTCTCGACCCGGGCATGAGCTTGGAAAACCATTTTCAGCTCTTGGAACATCTCATATGCTCCGTGCTGCTCAAAACGCTTTTGGAGCCCCAGTTCTAAGCTGTAAAGCATGCCACACTGAACCAGGGAGTAATCATCACTACGCGACTGCCAGGTGTTCATTACGTCTTGAGTTGCTGGGAAAATGGGTGCGTCACCTAGCGGTGCTTCAAGGACATATGCTTTCTTGGCAGCTATGAGGATGATCCTCAAGTTTCGGACCCAGTCCGTATAGTTGCTACCATCGTCTTTCAGCTTGGTTTTCTCTAGGAACGCGTTGAAGTTGAGGGCAACATTAGCGTGGGCCATTTGATCTACAAGACATATTGTAAAGATATTTTAGACTAATTTCATGATAATTAAGTTCATCTAATCATATTATTTAATGAACTCCCACTCAAATAGACATCCCTCTAGTCATCTAAGTGATACATGACCTGAATCGACTAGGCCGTGTCCGGTCATCACGTGAGACGGACTAGTAATCAACGGTGAACATCTCCATGTTGATCGTATCTACTATATGACTCATGTTCGACCTTTCAGTCTCTCGTGTTCAGAGCCATGTCTGTACATGCTAGGCTCGTCAAGTCAACCTAAGTGTTTCGCATGTGTAAGTCTGGCTTACACCCATTGTATGCAAACATTAGAATCTATCACACCCGATCATCACGTGGTGCTTCGAAACAACGAACCTTCGCAATGGTGCACAGTTAGGGGGAACACTTTTCATGAAATTTTAGTGAGGGATCATCTTATTTATGCTACTGTCATTCTAAGCACATAAGATGTAAACATGACAAACATCACATGCAAATCATAAAGTGACATGATACGACCAATATCATCTTGCGCCTTTGATCTCCATCTTCGAGGCATGGCATGATCACCATCGTCACCGGCATGACACCATGATCTCAATCATCATGATCTCCATCATCGTGTCTTCATGAAGTTGTCTCTCCAGCTATTACTTCTACTACTATGGCTAACGGTTAGCAATAAAGTAAAGTAATTACATGGCGTTTTCATTGACACGCAGGTCATACAATAAATTAAGACAACTCCTATGGCTCCTGCCGGTTGTCATACTCATCGACATGCAAGTCCTGATTCATATTACAAGAACATGATCAATCTCATACATCACATCCTTTTGGCCATATCACATCACATAGCATGCCCTGCAAAAACAAGTTAGACGTCCTCTAGTTGTTGTTGCATGTTTTACGTGGCTGCTATGGGTTTCTAGCAAGAATGTTTCTTACCTACGCAAAAGCCACAACAGTGATATGACAATTGCTATTTACCCTTCATAAGGAACCTTTTCATTGAATCCGATCCAACTAAAGTGGGAGAGACAGACACCCGCTAGCCACCTTATGCATCAAGTGCATGTCAGTCGGTGGAACCAGTCTCACATAAGCGTACTGGTACGTCTCCAACGTATCTATAATTTTTGATTGCTCCATGCCATATTATCTATTGTTTTGGACTATATTGGGCTTTATTTTACACTTTTATATTACTTTTGGGACTAACCTATTAACCGGAGGCCCAGCCCAGAATTGCTGTTTTTTTGCCTATTTCAGTGTTTCGAAGAAATAGAATATCAAACGGAGTCCAAATGGAATGAAATCTTCGGGAACGTGATTTTCTCATCAGATAAGATCTAGGAGACTTGGACCCTCCGTCAAGAAAGCCACGAGGCGGCCACGAGGGTGGAGGGCGCCCCCCTAAGGCGCGCCCCCGTGCCTCGTGGGCCCCCCGAAGCTCCACTGACGTACTCCTTCCTCCTATATATACATACGCACCCAACAGATCGACACGGAGCCAAAACCTAATTCCACCGCCGCAACTTTCAGATCCATGAGATCCCATCTTGGGGCCTGTTAGGAGCTCACGGAAGGGGAATCCACCACGGAGGGCTTCTACATCATCACCATAGCCCTCCGATGAAGTGTGAGTAGTTTACCTCAGACCTTCGGGTCCATAGTTAGTAGCTAGATGGCTTCTTCTCTCTTTTGGATCTCAATACAATGTTCTCCCCCTCTCTCGTGGAGATCTATTTGATGTAATCTTCTTTTGCGGTGTGTTTGTTGAGATCGATGAATTGTGGGTTTATGATCAAGATTATCTATGAGCAATATTTGAATCTTCTCTGAATTCTTTTATGTATGATTGAGTTATCTTTGCAAGTCTCTTCAATTATCCGCTTGGTTTGGCCAACTAGATTGGTAGTTCTTGCAATGGGAGAAGTGCTTAGCTTTGGGTTCAATCTTGCGGTGTCCTTACTTGATGATGTAAAGGGTTGCAAGACACGTATTGTATTGTTGCCATCGAGGATAACAAGATGGGGTATTTATTATTGCATGAATTTATTCCTCTACATCATGTCATCTTGCTTAAGGCGTTACTCTGTTTTCATTAACTTAATACTCTAGATGCATGCTGGATAGAGGTCGATGAGTGGAGTAATAGTAGTAGATGCAGGCAGGAGTCGGCCTACTTGTCTCGGAGGTGATGCCTATATACATGATCATACCTAGATACTCTCATAACTATGCTCAATTCTGTCAATTGCTCAACAGTAATTTGTTCACCCACCGTAAAATACCTATGCTCTTGAGAGAAGCCACTAGTGAAATCTATGGCCCCCGGGTCTATTTTCGTCATATTAATCTTCCTACGCTTTATTATTGCTTTGCTTTTTTACTTTGCCTTTTTATTTTACTTTGCATCTTTATATCAAAAATACCAAAAATATTATCTATCATCTATATCAGATCTCACTCTCGTAAGTGACCGTTGTAACGTCCGGATAATCATGCTACAGTAATCTCACGTTGATGGTGCCACGTCACCTCTGTCACTGTAGTTAATCTCGGGTTAATTCAAAACCGTTTCGAAATTCAAATGCAAGTTGATGTCAACAAATAAAGTTTTCAAAAGTTGAAACAAAAATGTTCGGACAATGCCAAATATGGCATAGGCAATTATGGCGTAGATGACACAAATTTATAAATTACTTAAATGCCCAAATTAAATAGAACAGAACAAAAAAAGAAAAGGAAAAGAAAGGGAAAAGAAGAAACCCCCCCCGTTCCCCCTAGGCCGAAGGCCCAGGCTAGCCAAGAGCCACCACCCAACCGCCCAGCTCCCGACCGCACCCTCTCCCTGTTCCTCGGTTCGCGCGCTCATGAGGCACGGTCGCCACGGACCCCCTCACGGCGCCTGGGGATAAGATCGCAGCCCCCGCCTCCTCGATCCCGCCCCCACTCGCCCCACGCCGCCCTCGGCCCCGCGCCTCTCCCTCTCCCTCCAGATCCATCTCCCCTCGTTCCCCACCGCAACCGAAAGCACCGCCATGGCTCGCCGCCGTGAATCGCAAGGCCACGAGCCACCGCCTCGCCCGCGCTGCGTGTCCGTCATCACATTGTCGTCTTCCTCGTCGATCGCTGGCCTCGGTGAGCTGGGAGCCCCGAATCAACGGATCCCCTTCGCCCACATCTCCGGCTGCCGCGTTCTTCTTCATCTCCAGCGCCGGCCTCTGCTGCTACTAATCCTTCACGGGCCTACGTGTGAGCCGCACGGTGAGCCCTCCCGCTTCCTGCTCCTCCCCGTTGTCTCCCGTGACGCGTTATAGCTAGCTCGATGTCGCGCCGAGAGCTCACCGCCCGGTCGCTTCGCCGCTGCGTGGCTATGGCCTCTGTCGTGCTTTCGCCGAGCACGGCATCGCGCTCCCGATGCTCACAGATCCCCGCGCGCACGCGACACTTCCTCCGTGCCTCCTAGCGTGTTTCCGTCGGGACCCGACCGCCGCCGCCGCGCTTCGCCGCCGCAGCCGTCCGGTGACCCTTTGGTCCCGGCTTGTGCAGTTCACAAGACGCGCCTGTGAAGGCTTCGCCCGCCTTACCGTTGCCCGATAGCACGCCGCATCGCCCATCCCCTCACGGCCGAACTCCGGCGTCCGCCTCTCCGTTCGCCGGCGACAGCTCCGGCGACCTCGGGACGAACCACCACCACCACTAGATGCGCCTCTTCGCGCTTGTTCGAACGAGCCTAGGCGCGCATGGATCCGTGCCCTGTGCGCAAATTCCGGCGAACTCCGGCGGGTCGGCGCCGTGCTTTTGGTCGCCAGCGGCGAGAGCCTGCCCTGCTGACCTGCCACCTCGGGTCCCACCACCTGGGCCACCGACTGGTGGGCCCAGTCCTGATGACCGATTGACCGAGTCAATCACGACCGGGCCGCCTGCCTCACTGACCTATGGCCCCACCTAAATAAACAAATAAAAATAAATAGATAATTTGGTAATTAATTAAATTAATTAATTAAACACTAACCTCTCACTGACTACCGGGCCCCACCTGCTAATTAACCCATTTAGTTAGGTTAACCCCCCCCCCTGTTAGTGTCCTGACAATGACATGTGGGTCCCACTGGACCCACCTGTCTGGTTTGACTGGTCAACCGACCAGTTGACCTGCTGACATCACTCTGATGTCATGCCTGCGTCATCATGTACTGTTCTGGATAATGTTCGAATTAAATAACTAATTAAAATCAGAAAATGATTTAAATCTTTAGAAAATCATATCTTTTGTTCCGTAACTCGGATGAAAAAACTTTGTACATGAAAGTTGATCAGAACGACGAGACGAATTAGAATACGCAGCCCGTTCGTCCGCCACACATCCATAGCATAGCAAACATGCAACTTTCCCCCTCCGGCTCCTCTGCCCGAAAACGCGAAACCCCGGGGATACTTTCCCGGATGCTTCCCCCCTTCGTCGGTATCACCTACTACCGCGTTAGGGCACGCCTAGCAACACGCCTTGTCATGTCATGCATCGTCATGCATTTGTTTGCATTGTATTTATTGTTTCTTCCCCCTCTTCTATCGCTAGACACCGAGACCGACGTTGCTGCTGCCCTGTTCGACTACGGAGTTGACGACCCCTCTCTCTTGCCAGAGCAACCAGGCAAGCCCCCCCCCCTTGATCACCGGATATCTCCTATTCTACTCTATACTGCTTGCATTAGAGTAGTGTAGCATGTTATGCTTTCCATTATACCTATCCCGATGCATAGCTTTGTCCTTGCTACTCATGTTGTTACCTTTACCGCAATCCTACTTGCTTAGTATAGGATGCTAGTATTTCCATCTGTGGCCCTACATTCTTGTCCGTCTGCTGTGCTATACTATCGGGCCGTGATCACTCGGGAGGTGATCACGGTATATACTATATACTTATACATGATACACGTGGTGACTAAAGTCGAATCGGCTTGTGGAGCACCCGCGAGTGGATCTTTGAGGCGGAGCGACAGGCAGGTTGAGGCTACAGGTGAGAGGTGGGCCTGGCCTGGTCGGCGTTCACGGATACTTAACACGTTTAACGAGATCTTGGTATTTGATCTGAGTCTGGCCATTTGGTCTATACGCACTAACCATCTACGTGGGAGTAGTTATGGGTGTCCCGGCGTCGTGGTATCAGCCGAAGCACTTCGTGACGTCAGCGACTGAGCGGCGCGCGCCGGATTGGAACGTAGGCCTGCTCTTGTATTAAGGGGGCTAGTTCTGCTTCCGGCCGCCCACGCAACGTGCAGGTGTGCATTGGGCGATGGGCCTAGACCCCTGTGCGCTTAGGTTTAGACCGGCGTGCTGGCCTCTCTGTTGTGCCTAGGTGGGGCTGCGACGTGTTGATCTCCCGTGGCCGGGCATGACCCAGAAAAGTGTGTCCGGCCAAATGGGATCAAGCGTGTTGGGTTATGTGGTGCACCCCTGCAGGGAAGTTAATCTATTCGAATAGCCGTGATCTTGATAATGCAGACGACTTGGAGTTGTACCTTGACTTTATGACAACTAGAACCGGATACTTAATAAAACACACCCTTCCAAGTGCGGATACAACCGGTGATCACTCTCTAACATGGCGGCGAGGAGGGATCGCGGGTAGGATTATGCTATACGATGCTACTTGGAGGACTTGGTCTACTCTCTTCTACATGTTGCAAGACGGAGGCTGTAAGCGTAGTCTTGACGGGATTAGCTATCCCCCTCTTATTACGGCATTCTGCAGTTCAGTCCTTGATATGGCCCTTTACACATATATCCATGCATATGTAGTGTAGCTCCTTGCTTGCAGTACTTTGGATGAGTACTCACGGTTGCCTTGTTCCCCTTTCCCCTTTCTTTGCGGTTGCTGCGACTGACGATGGAGCCCAGGAGCGACGCCACCGTCGATGGCGACTACTACACGGAGGTGCCTACTACTACGTGCAGCCCACCGACGGCGACCAGGAGTAGTTAGGAGGATCGAGCAGGAGGCCTGCGCCTCTTCGATCTGTATCCCGGTTTGTGCTAGCCTTCTTAAGGCAAACTTGTTTAACTTATGTCGTACTCAGATATTGTTGCTTCCACTGACTCGTCTATGATCGAGCACTTGTATTCGAGCCCTCGAGGCCCCGGCTTGTATTATGATGCTTGTATGACTTATTTTATTTTTAGAGTTGTGTTGTGATATCTTCCGTGAGTCCACGATCTTGATCGCATTGCGTTTGCGTGTATGATTAGTGTACGATTGAATCAGGGGCGTCACAACCGTGAATGGATTGACAACCCCTATTTGTGTTGGTTGCGAGGAGCTATTTGTTTTGTGTAGGTATGAGGGACTTGCGCATGGCCTCCTCTTTGGATTGATACCTTGGTTCTCAAAACTGAGGGAAATACTTACGCTACTGCTGCATCATCCTCTCCTCTTCGGGGAAAACCAACGCAAGCCCAAGACATAGCAAGAAGGATTTCTGGCGCCGTTGCCGGGGAGTCTACGCAAAAGTCAACATACCAAGTACCCATCACAATCCCTTATCTATCGCATTACATTATTTGCCATTTGCCTCTCATTTTCCTCTCCCCCACTTCACCCTTGCCGTTTTATTCGCCCTCTCTTTCCCAATCTCCTCCTCTCTTTTCGCTTGCCTTTTTCTGTTTGCTCGTGTGTTGGATTGCTTGCTTGTCACTATGGCTCAAGATAATACCAAATTGTGTGAATTTACCAATACCAACAATAATGATTTCCTTAGCACTCCGATTGCTCCTCTTGCCAATACCGAATCTTGTGAAATCAATGCTGCTTTATTAAATCTCATTATGAAAGATCAATTCGCCAGCCTTCCTAGTGAAGATGTCACTACTCATTTAAATAGCTTCGTGGATTTGTGTGTTATGCAAAAGAAGAAAGATGTTGACAATGATGTTGTTAAATTGAAGTTATTTCCTTTTTCGCTTAGAGATCGTGCTAAAGCTTGGTTTTCGTCTTTGCCTAAAAATAGTATTGATTCTTGGAACAAGTGCAAAGATGCTTTTATCTCTAAGTATTTTCCTCCCGCTAAGATCATCTCTCTTAGGAACGATATTATGAATTTTAAGCAATTTGATCATGAACATGTTGCACAAGCTTGGGAGAGAATGAAATTAATGATACGTAATTGCCCTACTCATGGTTTAAACTTGTGGATGATTATACAAAAATTTTATGCCGGATTGAATTTTGCTTCTAGAAACCTTTTAGATTCGGCCACGGGAGGCACTTTTATGGAAATAACTTTAGGAGATGCTACTAAACTCCTAGATAATATTATGGTTAATTATTCTCAATGGCATACTGAAAGATCTACTAATAAAAAAGTGCATGCGATAGAAGAAATCAATGTTTTGAGTGGAAAGATGGGTGAACTTATGAAATTATTTGCTACTAAGAGTGTTTCTTCTAATCCTAATGATATGCCTTTGTCTACTTTGATTGAGAATAATAATGAATCTATGGATGTGAATTTTGTTGGTAGGAATAATTTTGGTAACAACGCATATAGAGGGAATTTTAATCCTAGGCCCTATCCTAGTAATCCTTCTAATAATTATGGAAATTCCTACAACAACTCTTATGGAAATTTTAATAATATGCCCTCTGAATTTGAGAATAGTGTTAAAGAGTTTATGAATTCACAAAAGAATTTTAATGCTTTGCTTGAAGAGAAATTACTTAAAGTTGATGAATTGGCTAGGAACGTTGATAGAATTTCTCTTGATGTTGATTCTTTAAAGCTTAGATCTATTCCTTGTAAGCATGATATCAATGAGTCTCTCAAAGCCATGAGAACTTCCATTGATGAGTGCAAGGAGAGAACCGCTAGGATGCGTGCTATGAAAGATGCCTTTATTAAAGCGTGTTCTTCCAATTTCCATGAAAATCAAGATGAAGATCTAAAAGTTATTGATGTGTCTCCCATTAAATCCTTGTTTTGCAATATGAATCTTGATAATGATGAGATTGAATATGAGTCACCTTTACCTAGAAGGCGTTCTAAAAATTTGGAGCTTTTAGATTATGATGCTAAAATTGATAAAAGTGGGATTGAAGAAAGTAAAACCTTAGATGTTGCTAAACCCACTATTTTGGATTTCAAGGAATTTAATTATGAAAGTTGCTCTTTAATTGATTGTATTTCCTTGTTCCAATCCGTGCTAAATTTTCCGCATGCTTATAGTCAAAATAAAGCGTTTACTAAACATATCGTTGATGCCTTGATGCAATCTTATGAGGAAAAACTTGAGTTGGAAGTCTCTATCCCTAGAAAAATTTATGATGAGTGGGAGCCAACTATTAAAATTAAGATCAAGGATCATGAATTTTATGCTTTATGTGATTTGGGTGCTAGTGTTTTCACTATTCCCAAAACTTTGTGTGATTTGCTAGATTTCCGTGATTTTGATGAATGCTCTCTGAACTTGCACCTTGCGGATTCCACTATTAAGAAACCTATGGGAAGAATTAATGATGTTATTATTGTTGCAAATAGGAATTATGTGCCCATAGACTTTATAGTTCTTGATATAGATTGCAATCCTTCATGTCCTATTATTCTTGGTAGACGTTTCCTTAGAACGATTGGTGCAATTATTGATGTGAAGGAAAGGAATATTAGATTCCAATTCCCATTAAAGAAATTCATGGAACACTTCCCTAGGAAGAAGATAAAATTACCATATGAATCTATTATGAGAGCCACCTATGGATTGCCCACCAAAGATGGCAATACCTAGATCTATCCTCGCTTTTATGCCTAGCTAGGGGCGTTAAACGATAGCGCTTGTTGGGAGGCAACCCAATTTTATTTTTAGTTTTTTGTTTTTGTTGCTGTTTAGGAATAAATAATCCATCTACCTTCTGTTTAGATGTGGTTTTATGTTTTAATTAGTGTTTGTGCCAAGTTAAACCTATAGGATCTTTTTGGATAATAGTTATTTGATCTTGCTGTAATTTCCAGAAACTCGAAAACAATTGTTAAAAATCACCAGAACGTGATAAAATAGTGATTACAATTGCTGTTGATCAATAAATAAATTGCCTAGGTCTTACTATTTTGGCTGAATTTTTGGAGTTCCAGAAGTTTGTGTTAGTTACAGATTACTACAGACTGTTCTGTTTTTGACAGATTCTGTTTTTCGTGTGTTGTTTGCTTATTTTGATGAGTCTATGGCTAGTAAAATAGTTTATAATCCATAGAGAAGTTGGAATACAGTAGGTTTAACACCAATATAAATAAAGAATGAGTTCATTACAGTACCTTGAAGTGGTCTTTTGTTTTCTTTCGCTAACGGAGCTCACGAGATTTCTGTTGAGTTTGTGTTGTAAAGTTTTCAAGTTTTGGGTGAATTTTTTTGATGGATTATGGAACAAGGAGTGGCAAGAGCCTAAGATTGGGGATGCCCATGGCACCCCCAAGATAATCCAAGGACACCAAAAATTCAAAGCTTGGGGATGCCCCGGAAGGCATCCCCTCTTTCGTCCACTTCCATCGGTAACTTTACTTGGAGCTATATTTTTATTCACCACATGATATGTGTTTTGCTTGGAGCGTCTTGTATTATTTGCGTCTTTGCTTGTTAGTTTACCACAATCATCCTTGCTGTACTCACCTTTTGAGAGAGGCATACATGAGTTGGAATTTGTTAGAATACTCTATGTGCTTCACTTATATCTTTTGAGCTTGATAGTTTTGCTCTATGTGCTTCACTTATATCTTTTGAGCTTGATAGTTTTGCTCTAGTACTTCACTTATTTCTTTTAGAGCACGGTGGTGGATTTTTTTAAAGAAACTATTGATCTCTCATGCTTCACTTAGATTATTTTGAGAGTCTTAAATAGCATGGTAATTTGCTTAATAATAATATGCTTGGTATTCAAGATTTGTAAGACTTTCTTTTGAGTGTGTTGAATACTAAGAAAAGTTTGATGCCTGATAATTGTTTTGAGATATGAAGGTGGTAATATTAGAGTCATACTAGTTGAGTAATTGTGAATTTGAGAAATACTTGTGTTAAAGTTTGTGATTCCCGTAGCACGCACGTATGGTGAACCGTTATGCGATGAAGTCGGAGCATGATTTATTTATTTATTGTCTTCCTTATGAGTGGTGGTCAGGGACGAGCGATGGTCTTTTCCTACCAATCTATCGCCCTATGAGCATGCGCATAATACTTTGCTTTGATAACTTGTAGATTTTTGCAATAAGTATATGGGTTCTTTATGACTAATGTTGAGTCCATGGATTATACGCATTTTTCTCACCCTTCCACCGTTGCTAGCCTCTCTAATACCGCGCACTTTTCGCCGGTATCATACACCCACCATAAACCTTCCTCACAACAGCCACCATACCTACCTATCATGGCATTTCCATAGCCATTCCAAGATATACTGCCATGCAACTTTCCACCGTTCCGTTTATTATGACACGCTCCATCATTGTCATATTTCTTAGCATGATCATTTAGTTGACACCGTATTTGTGGCAAAGCCACTGTTCATAATTCTTTCATACATGTCACTTATGAATCATTGCATATCCCGGTACACCGCCGGAGGCATTCACATAGAGTCATATTTTGTTCTAAGTATTGAGTTGTAATTGTTGAGTTGTAAGAAAAATAAAAGTGTGATGATCATCATTTTTAGAGCATTGTCCCAAGTGAGGAAAGGATGATGGAGACTATGATTCCCCCATAAGTCGGGATGAGACTCCAGACGAAAAAGAAAAAAAAGAAAAAAAGAGGCCATAAAAAAAGAGAAAAGGCCCAAATAAAAAAATGAGAGAAAAAGAGAGAAGGGACAATGTTACTATCCTTTTACCACACTTGTGCTTCAAAGTAGCACCATGATCTTTATAGTAGAAAGTCTCTCGTTTTGTCACTTTCATATACTAGTGGGAATTTTTCATTATAGAACTTGGCTTGTATATTCCAATGATGGGCTTCCTCAAATTGCCCTAGGTCTTCGTGAGCAAGCGAGTTGGATGCACACCCACTTAGTTTCATTTGTTGAGCTTTCATATACTTATAGCTCTAGTGCATCCGTTGCATGGCAATCCCTACTCACTCACATTGATATCTATTGATGGGCATCTTCATAGCCCGTTGATACGCCTAGTTGATGTGAGACTATCTTCCCTATTTTTGTCTTCTCCACAACCACCATTCTATTCCACATATAATGCTATATCCATGGCTCACACTCATGTATTGCGTGAAGATTGAAAAAGTTTTGAGAATGTCAAAAGTATGAAACAATTGCTTGGCTTGTCATCGGGGTTGTGCATGATTTAAATATTTTGTGTGGTGAAGATAGAGCATAGCCAGACTATATGATTTTGTAGGGATAACTTTCTTTGGCCATGTTATTTTGAGAAGACATAATTGCTTTGTTAGTATGCTTGAAGTATTATTATTTTTATGTCAATATGAACTCTTGTCTTGAATCTTTTGGATCTGAATATTCATACCACAATTAAGAAGAATTACATTGAAATTATGCCAAGTAGCACTCCGCATCAAAAATTCTCTTTTTATCATTTACCTACTCGAGGACGAGCAGGAATTAAGCTTGGGGATGCCTGATATGTATCCAACGTATCTATAATTTTTGATTGCTCCATGCCATATTATCCATTGTTTTGGACTATATTGGTCTTTATTTTCCACTTTTATATTACTTTTGGGACTAACCTATTAACCGGAGGCCCAACCCAGAATTGCTGTTTTTGCCTATTTCAGTGTTTCGAAGAAACGGAATATCAAACGGAATTAAATCTTCGGGAACGTGATTTTCTCATCAGATAAGATCAAGGAGACTTGGACCCTCCGTCAAGAAAGCCACGAGGTGGCCACGAGGGTGGAGGGCGCCCCCCCTAGGGCGCGCCCCCTACCTCGTGGCCCCCCCGAAGCTCCACCGACGTACTCCTTCCTCCTATATATACCTACGTACCCCCAACAGATCAGATACGGAGCCAAAAACCTAATTCCACCGCCGCAACTTTTTGTATCCACGAGATCCCATCTTGGGGCCTGTTCCGGAGCTCCGCCAGAAGGGGAATCCACCACGGAGGGCTTCTACATCATCACCATAGCCTCTCCGATGAAGTGTGAGTAGTTTACCTCAGACCTTTGGGTCCATAGTTATTAGATGGATGGCTTCTTCTCTCTTTTTGGATCTCAATACAATGTTCTCCCCGTCTCTCGTGGATATCTATTCGATGTAATCTTCTTTTTGCGGTGTGTTTGTTGAGATCGATGAATTGTGGGTTTATGATCAAGATTATCTATGAGCAATATTTGAATCTTCTCTGAATTCTTTTATGTATGATTGATTTATCTTCGCAAGTCTCTTCGAATTATCCGTTTGGTTTGGCCAACTAGATTGGTAGTTCTTGCAATGGGAGAAGTGCTTAGCTTTGAGTTCAATCTTGCGGTGTCCTTACCCAGTGACAGAAAGGGTTGCAAGGCACGTATTGTATTGTTGCCATCGAGGATAACAAGATGGGGTATTTATCATATTGCATGAATTTATTCCTCTACATCATGTCATCTTGCTTAAGGCGTTACTCTGTTTTCATTAACTTAATACTCTAGATGCATCTTTGGATAGCGGTCGATGAGTGGAGTAATAGTAGTAGATGCAGGCAGAGTCGGTCTACTTGTCTCGAGCGTGATGCCTATATACATGATCATACCTAGATACTCTCATAACTATGCTCAATTATGTCAATTGCTCAACAGTAATTCGTTCACCCACCGTAAAATACCTATGCTCTTGAGAGAAGCCACTAGTGAAATCTATGGCCCCCGGGTCTATTTTCGTCATATTAATCTTCCTACGCTTTATTATTGCTTTGCTTTTTTACTTTGCCTTTTATTTTACTTTGCATCTTTATATCAAAAATACCAAAAATATTATCTATCATCTCTATCAGATCTCACTCTCGTAAGTGACCGTGAAGGGATTGACAACCCCTATTCGCGTTGGTTGCGAGGAGCTATTTGTTTTCTGTAGGTACGAGGGACTTGCGCGTGGCCTCCTACTGGATTGATACCTTGGTTCTCAAAAACTGAGGGAAATACTTATGCTACTCTGCTGCATCATCCTCTCCTCTTCAGGGAAAACCAACGCAAGCTCAAGACGTAGCACGTACGTGTAAGGTCGGTCCGGGCCGCTTCATCCCACAATGCCGCCGAATCAAGATAAGACTAGTAACGGTAAGCAAATTGAACAAATCATCGCCCACAACTACTTTGTGTTCTACTCATGCATATAATCTATGCATAAACCTGGCTCTGATACCACTGTTGGGGAACGTAGTAATAATTCAAAAAAATTCTTATGTGTCACCAAGATCAATCTAGGAGATGCTAGCAACGAGAGAGAGGAAGTGCATCTCCATACCCTTGAAGATCGCTAAGCGAAAGCGTTACAAGAACGCGGTTGATGGAGTCGTACTCGCGGCGATTTAAATCACAGAAGATCCGATCTAGCGTCGAATAGACGGCGCCTCCACGTTCAACACACGTACAGCCCGGGGACGTCTCCTCCTTCTTGATCCAGCAAGGGGAGAGGAGAAGTTGAGGGAGAGCTCCGGTAGCACGACGGTGTGGTGGTGGTGGAGTTCGTGGTTCTCCGGCATGGCTTCGCCAAGCACTACGGAAGAGGAGGAGATGTTGGAGAGGGGGAGGGCTGCGCCAGGGAAGGGGTGCGGCTGCCCTCCCACCCCCCTCTATTTATAAGCTGAAGGGAGAGGGGGCCGCCCCCTAGATGCATCTAGAGGGGGGCGGCGGCCAGGGGGACTTGCCCCCCAAGTTAGGTGGGAGGCGCCCCCACCCCCTAGGGTTTCTAACCCTAGGCGCCTTAGGCCCTTGGGGAAGCGCACCAGCCCACTAGGGGGCTGGTTCCCACCCTTTTTCAGCCCATTAAGTCCCCCGAGGCAGGTGGCCCCACCCGATGGACCGCCGGACACCTTTCAGTGGTCCTGGTACAATACCGATAACCCCCGAAACCGTTCCGGCGACTGAAACTGGACTTTCCATATATAAATCTTCACCTCCGGACCATTGCGGAACTCCTCGTGACTTTCGAGATCTCATCCGGGACTCCGAACAACCTTCGATAACCACATACTATTTCCCATAACAACTCTAGCGTCACCGAACCTTAATTGTGTAGACCCTACGGGTTCGGGAACCATGCAGACATGACCGAGACATCTCTCCGGCCAATAACCAATAGCGGGATCTGGATACCCATGTTGGATCCCACATGTTCCACGGTGATCTCATTGGATGAACCACAGTGTCGGGGATTCAATCAATCCTGTATACAATTCTCTTTGTCCATCGGTATGTTACTTGCCCGAGATTCGATCGTCGGTATCCCCATACCTCGTTCAATCTCGTTACCGGCAAGTCTCTTTACTCGTTCGACAACGTATGATCCCGTGGCTAACTCATTAGTCACATTGAGCTCATTATGATGATGCATTGCCGAGTGGGCCCAGAGATACCTCTTCGTCATACAGAGTGACAAATCCCAGTCTCGATTCGTGCCAACCCAACAGACACTTTCGGAGATACCTGTAGTGTACCTTTATAGCCACCCAGTTACGTTGTGACGTTTGGTACACCCAAAGCATTCCTACGGTATCTGGGAGTTGCACAATCTCATGGTCTAATGAAACGATACTTGACATTAGAAAAGCTCTAGCAAAACGAACTACACGATCTTGTGCTATGCTTAGGATTGGGTCTTGCCCATCACATCATTCTCCTAATGATGTGATCCCGTTATCAACGACATCCAATGTCCATGGTCAGGAAACCATGACCATCTATTGATCAACGAGCTAGTCAACTAGAGGCTTACTAGGGACATATTATGATCTATGTATTCACACATGTATTACGGTTTCCGGTTAATACAATTATAGCATGAACAATAGACAACTACCATGAATAAGGAAATATAATAATAACCACTTTATTATTGCCTCTAGGGCATATTTCCAACAGGTGGCGGCGCAGTGGTGGTGGTTCGATCTCCCTCTTCCCTTGCCCATGGGCCTAGATCTTCGACTGGTGGGCGATGGCGTGCCTTGTGGTGGGGAACGATGGCTCGATGCAAGATGCACGCGTGGCGGGCCGGAGGTGGCAGGGGTGTTCCGGGGACGGATGCACGTGCCTCTTGGCCTTATCGTTGCCATGATTTGGAGGTGCCAGATTGAATGCGGTGGTGGCTCTGGTCCGCGGCAGACATGTGTCGTGGCAGGGTGGCTGTTGGCCATCGGTGACTTTACCTTGCCCAGATCCGGCCGTGTGGGCTCTGGTCTTACCAAGGGTCTCATTCTAGGTGGAAGGAGAAGTCTTTTCCCCTTTGCCTGTCGATGGAGTCTGTGGATCATGGAGAGGGTGGTGGGATGGTCAAGTATGCCGTGCGGCGACTCTAGTGGTGGGAGCTGCGGTGCTTGTCGGCGGAGCCCGCTACTCGGGTGGTGGCTGACTACCATGGTTGTGAGGGTGGCATGGTGGCTGGTGATTTGCGGTTGGTGGTGGTGGTGCGGCAGTCTGCACCATTTTTTAGGTGAGAATATATAGTGCGAGCTAGGGTGAAAACCTTGTCTGCCTCTGGTCACGTTGACGGCAGGGGCGCCCGTGGACGTCGTCTCCTTCTTGAAGGCACCGTCGCAACTGTTCTTTTCACTCTGAGACACTCCGGGTGAAATCCCAAATCATTTGCATCAGGCGGTGGCGGCGCTTCGGTGTTGTGTCTTTCCCGAGGCACCACCTTGCACGCATCAGCTTGTCGATGTCCGGCTTTGTCCCCGTCAACTTCAAATGATACTATGTTATGGTTATCTTTCTTTTGCTTGGAGGTGTATGGTGTGATGTAACTTTTTTCGACACTTTTGTATCCAGCCTTGGGTGTGTGTGGTGTTGTGTGTGTATGTGGTTGATGCTTAATCTATAAAGCGGGACACCGGGCCTTTTTCTTGATTCTAAGCATCCTCTGGATGTTGAGCTCTTGTGCTAATTTATTCTTAAATACAAAAAAAAGTTGAAATAGGGCTAGTGTATGTTTGGAGATTTAATTAGAAACATGAATTTTCTTGCCAGGAATACGTTAATTTCATTTTTATACACACATTTTACTGTAAAACTAAGTAGCGTAAACAGACAAAATTCAACAATTCTGTTCCTTGTAAATCTAGATTATGTTTACTTATTTTACTGAAAAGATAGAGGGTACAAACATTTACTTCTCGGCACATATATCTGCAGAATCCAACTTCAGATTTGTGCATGCAAAAGCGAGGACAAAGTTCTTACGGCCGACCATCACATCACTGCAATTCTTTTTGGGTTGCAAACGTGTATGTTGGACTACTGAATCTAGCAACGTGCGCACAATTTAAAGGAAAAATGTCCTCCCTGTTGAAATAAGATATGACTCCATGGAACTTAAATAATCTGAACCATCCGTTGCCAAAACACACTCCAGGTAGTCAAGTGTATACCGGACCCAACCCAACCCACATCTGTATGAATAGTCAACTATATTGGGACAATGGATGGCCACACCGCCAGTTCATTATGTTTAGAAGCTTCCTTATTGGCTAGATCTCTCGCGCAATTTTGTTTAAACTATTTAAGCGGACAATTCAGGCACGATGCCTGAATATAAATATGATAGTATGTTGGTATGGGCATGATTTCATATGCACCCGTCATTGGCCGGTCACCTTAGCTAATTTAATTTCCATCCACCCATTATCAGAACTATTCTCTCTACGAATATGATGATCAGTCAAGAGAACCATTTTTTTGTGTCGAAAGGCCCAAGGCCATGTATTAAGATTCAGGACTTTACAAACACACCCAGATAGAAAAATAAAATTACAATAAAATCCTTTGGGGTGCTCAAGTCTTATTCCTCCTGCATCCATCGGCAGCGCGCCGCGAGCATAGCTTGATGCCGCTTCTGGGCCTCCACCTTGGCGGAGCAATTTTTTTGAGACCCAGGAGCATGTAAAAGCGGCTGTCGAGAAGTCGTCGATGTAGACTAGGAGACATCAATGGCTGTAATCTGCGAAGCAAAGTGCTGCCCCGAAAAAGAGAATGCCGATAAGGACCCGCAGAAACTCAAAGATCATGAAAGCCAGCCAAATCCAAACAGATCCACCCTAAACTTAAACCAAGCGGATCCCGTGCCGGAGACACAAACCACACACCCTCCGCTGGTGATGAGCACACCAACGGGACAGGGATAGGGCGGGGAAGACATACTTTCCAATTGAGTAATTGACAAAAAACTACCACATTTCACGTATCCGTCCCATAGAACTACCACATTTTGAAAACTGACCGAAAACTCCAGATTAATACTAATTTTGTGACAAAAAACTACCAAATTGAGTTGATGACCGTTTTTATGATTTTAAACCTGTTTATGACATGTGGGACCGACAGCAAAGTCAACTCTGTTTATTTTGACCGTGAAGTTAACCGTTATGACAAATGGGACCCACACGTCATCATCAACCTTCTTCTTCCTCCCCTCCTCTTTTTGACATTTCAACAAGCACCTTATGTGCATCGGGCAGCACCACCGTGCCGACGCGTCGACGCCGGTGAGCAGCGGCAGCCTGTGGCACCGGCGACCTTCTTCCTCCTCCTCCTGCTCCCTGCTCCATGTGGCCTTGTTTGCGCGGCAGCGAAACGTGATGCTTGCTTCATGCCGTCACGTGCGACGAGCCACCCGCGGGCAACCAACCAGAGCGGCCGGGAGGGCGGCGGTCTTCACCGACGCAGTAGCCGTCCGCCTCCTGGCCGTGGCCAAAACCTAGCGCTGTGGCTGTGGTCGCTTCCCTCCTCTCGGTCCAAGCCAAGGTGGTCTCGCCGGCGCGTCGCCTCCGTGATGATGCTGCTGGAGGACGCCTGGGACTTCGGCGCATACCTCCGCCACCCTCCGCTGCCGGGGCTCGCGGTCGCTGGTCTCCCACATCTGACCGACGCTGCTGCATGCTGGTGCTACTCTCCCGCATCTGGACGGTGTCGCGGCCTGCTGCTTGTGCAGCGTGATGGAGACGGTGGTGGTGACCGGATCCACGTCGGCGGCGTGCGGGGATGATGGTGGCTACCAGATCCGCGGCTCGATGCACCGGGGCACGAGGAGGAGGTCCTCGGCGAGCGGCAGCATCGATTGATTTAGCTGACGCTGTCCTGCTCTGCTGCTGGTAAGGTGTTCGAGGAAATGCCAACAAGAAGGAGAAGAGGAGGAAGAAGAAGGTTGGTGCTGACGTGTGGGCCGTTAGCCGTTAGCGCGGCAGCCGTCCTGACAGGTAGGCCAGCTCTGTCAGAAAGGGGTTTAAAACGGTTAAATCGGTCGTCAACTCGACCTGGTAGTTTTTTGCCACAAAATTAGCACTAATCTGGAGTTTTTGGTCAGTTTTCAAAATGTGATAGTTCTGTGGGACGAATACGTGAAATGTGGTAGTTTTTTGTCAATTACTCCTTTCCAATTGATATCTGTCTTTATATACTTTTTTTAACACAATATAATCGCAGATGCTCATATACACTCACCCTACATGCAACCCTACTCTTATGAGCGCCTCCGAGATACTGAGCCAACATAATATCTTGAGATTAACAAAATCATCACAAGCGCCTTGTAGTCAACGAGAACATCTTCTCCCACTGAACGAACATCCATGTATAATACGTGTCGAGGCTGATTTTTTAAGACAACTAATTAGTCAAAATCACACATGCATGCAGCTTATTGAAAAATAAAATATAATGACGACCGTCCAGGTACAGGGCATTCATTCAAGCCCAACAAAGGATCGATCCACTTGCTTTAACCGATACTAGTCTAATTAACAACTTGCCGTAGTAGTGTTTCTTAAATTGTAACGTTGAGCTTTTAAGCAGGTGCAGAGCTAGCGATGAGGGACCCGTCGTCCACAATCTCAACCGCGCGCGCGAGAGAGAATCGATCCATTAGGGCTGGCTAGCTAGGTATCACGACGGAGCAGTAGTATATTAAATACCACACTCTCGCTCTCTGCCATTCACATCGCCATCGTCGTCGACACAGCCACATAGCACACACACAAAGCCTAACTAGCTAGCTTCAGCCTCTGCTTACTAGGGTTAGCTAAGAACGATCTCGGATCGATCGACTAGTAGATAACCAAGTAATGGAGGGTGGCGGCGGATGGGGTGATCAGGCCGGGAAGGATGGCGGAGGCGAGAGCACCAAGTACCGCGGGGTGCGACGCCGCCCGTCCGGCAAGTTCGCGGCGGAGATCCGCGACTCCAGCCGGCAGAGCGTCCGGAAATGGCTCGGCACCTTCGACACAGCTGAGGAGGCCGCACGGGCCTACGACCGCTCGGCCTACGCCATGCGCGGCCACCTGGCCGTGCTCAACTTCCCCGCCGAGGCGCGCAACTACGTCCGGGGTGGGTCGTCGTCGTCCCAGCAACAGGTGATTGAGCTCGAGTGCCTGGATGATGCGGTGCTGCAGGACATGCTCAGGGACGGGGGTGGTGGAAGGAATAATTGACACTAACAAATTTGAGTACTGAACTACTGATCGTGCGATCAATTCATGCACCATCACCTGATCGTATTTATGGCTGTGATGCAAAATCATATAGATCATCCATGATCGAGCTTCTGATCCGTGCTTTGCATGCATGTATGTTAATGTTGGATTTCCAGTATTCTTAGGTGTTCAATGAAACTATATATGAAAGTGATCGATCTGATGTGAGCTGATCAGGAACCCTGTATTAATCTCGTACGTGATCGCATATATATCATCATGCAAGTTATGTAATTGGGTTGCTTGTTGGATTAATCACCTTCTTCTCCTCTCTTAGTCCCCACCCCCAAATATAGTTTTGGTAGATCATGCATGCATGCGGAAATCTGTTGAGGATCTGGAATTTTTGCAGGGTCTATCTAGGACACATCTAGATGTGACATAATTATGTCATATCTAAGATGTTGTCCATTCAGTTTATGGTCTATTTTTTTGTCCTAGTTTTTTTTTGTTTCTTGTTGCTGCATTATATATTTGTGGGAGCTTAGATGTGACACAAACTGATTTTTGCAAGCCTATATGATTAATGTTTTCCAGTTAATTGATTAGTCACGAGTTTACCATAAACTAGCATATACTAGTACTACAACTAGTAAATGCGCACGTGCAACGCACGTTAATATTTAGGCAATATATTAATTGCACACGAATATTAGATATACTATTATTTGTTTGTTAATTCTGTGATTAGTGCAATATTTGGTATGATATTAATTGCACGTTAAACACGTTTAACGCTCGCCATTGGAGCACTCTAGGTCGTTGGATTGACTTAGTTCGATGGCCGAGATCAATTGGATCTACTCCTTTGGGTCATTTTATATTATAATAAATAAAAAATAATAATAATAATAAAATAATAGATAATAGATGTATTTGTTGATGCCAACGAAATTACAACATCGGTGCATGCAATATATGATTGGTTCGTATGCACACTCCTGGAACATAAAATGAGATCATCCAGGATATATAGCTAGCTAACTATCCGTCCAAGGTACAACAAATGCTCAAATGTGACACATTGAGTAATCAGTAGTGGCAGATATCTAGCCAGCAAAAATTGTTTTACAAATTTACATATCCTTACGTATCGATGCATGAGTGATCGAAGAATTGCTTGACGGTACGTGCTAGAAATAATTCAGCTGCATGACCTGAACTAAAGAGCATCCTCATATGGGAAGTTGTTGCCCCACGGCAGGTACACCCTCTATTCAGCCAATTTAGATTGAGTACTCTATCATACGTACTAAGTGAGGCGATGCCTAATTTATAAACTGAATTGGAATAGAATTCAAGTATCTTCTGCAAGTATATATATATATATATATATATAGGGAAAATCCATCCTACCATCCGTGGTAGTTACCTCACATATCTCATATACTACCATGTGATACTATATATACTATTTTATTATTTTAAATATGTTCATGTACTATATCTAAGATATTTCAAAGCAAGTTACATGAAAAATTACATATGAGCCCATAGTTTTTGTTATATTTGTGAAATACGTACATATTTGTACGTAAAAGGAACATACTCAAAACATGGTACATACTACCTAAAAATTAGTATATATACTACCTAATCATTGTTTTATACTACATACTACACGTACATACTCTCGGTTTCGATAGATACTACATACAACATACAAAACGCAAGTGGTGGTAACTACCACTGCATGTAGGAAACATTTGTCCTATATATATATATATATATATATATATATATATATATATATATATATATATATATATATATATATATATATATATATATATCCAGAGTTTCTTCTTGAGAGAAATGTTTGGAGGGACGCAATCTACAAATAGCGCAGTCACTAGATAAAGGTTTCTACTCCCATGCACATGTGTTCTCTTTGTATTGAAAAAAGTAAATAGTGTATTTTAAAAAAGAGTGAATTCCACATTTTACCCCCTAGATATGCATTGGTGACACTAATTACCCCGTCGAGTGGAAATTCATCTAGAATACCCCTTTTTTAGAAGCTTTGGACATTCTTTTTCTGATGTATGTCCATGAGGCAAGGTGTGAGGTGACGCCCGGGGTCCAAAAATTTCTAGACGATGACAAAGAATGGAACAGATGGACAAAAGAAGTCTGGACATGATCGTCAATGATGCCCTCTAATCTTTACACATATTTTTATGAATCATTGACACAACATGCCGATCCTATCTAACATAAACAAGCAAAATGCAAAACTGGGGTAAAACCGTGTTAAAAGTCTCAAAAATCTGACGATAGAAGTTCCACTAAATGGGGCAATATGTGTCACAAGTGTACAACTACAAGGTAAAAAGTGGAATTCACTCTTTAAAAAACAAAAACGAAAACAGTCTTGATTGTAATAATACAATATGTTATGCATTCAATTTTTCTTTTGTGAAAATAATTGACTCGTGGTCTACATCAAAATCATAAGGGTGAGGCTTAAAAGGCGTCTTCATGTGTTAATTTGTTTTTTTGACATCCAAAAACACAATTCTATACAACATTGCATACCTTACATAACACATATATGCATGTATGCCTTCTAATGCTTGACTTTTATTGAATTTTGGCACACCATTCATTTTAATCCCAAGCTTACCTTGATCAAAACGGAGGTCCAAAAGTAATAACAAAGGTTTGAAAAGAAATGAAAAACTCAGTGCATCCTATGGGCATCAGCTCAATAAGCCCCCAAAAAACCATCAAAGACTCAAGGAGGATAAGCGATGATGATAAGACACGAAGCATGCGTCTTGTATTTGCTTGTCAACTTGTCGATGCCCATCCTATCACACCGCTTGTTGACGGGCTTCCAAAATTGCATCGGACCACACCATTTGTAAATCGCATCAATGGCCCGAGTGGGGTGCGCATGTTCAATAATAAGTTTATTTCTAATAGACTGCAAGGTCCCAAAGTTCACCCACGTCAACTTGTGGATCTCGCCATTGCAAGCCCCAATATAGTGGTATGTGTCCGGGAAGTTGGCGGGGCACCACCCATTGCCGCACACTTCCCTGAAGCAGCTCCATGAAAACTGAGACGAGGCGCATGAGAAGAAGATGTGGTTCAAGTCTTCGTCAAACACACAAGAGGGCAATGACCATCCCGGCCCAGGCTCATTCCTCTTCAACACCTGATCTCCAGATGCAATATACCTCTCATAAGTTGCCAAAGGAAGATCTATATCTGGGGCGGGGGGAGGGGGTAGTGTAACTTTCCAAAGTTCCAATAACTTTTTCTCTCACTGCCCAACTGCAAAACGATAGTACAATGACTTGGTAGAGAATATGGCCAAGAGTTCGAGCATAGCAACCTCCATTGGATGGATTCATGTTCTATTTTACCGCGACAGCAACGCTGTTCACTACATATGGCGGAGTAATTTTAACATGCTCCTTCTTACCCCCTCTTTTCACATGGGAGGTAAGAAGGTAAGAGTTAATCAAACCCACTACTTAACGCAATCAACGACTCAGATATATTTTATACTAATGCCTCTTATGTGAAAATAGGAGGTAAGAGGAAGCATGTTAAAAAAACTCATATATGACGAGGTGTATGGTTTGGAGCAGGTGGTCCGGGATGTATTTACCCCGCATGAGTGCCAACATAGCGTTTGCGTCCCTCTAGTCTTTGGCCGTCTATTTGTTCACTTGTGTGTGTGTGTGTTGGGGGAAGGTACTCGTGTACTTATATTGTATCGATTGATGCGACATTATGAGTCAATAAAGGTCAATAAAGTGTTCTTTGTCGGAAAATTAAATACAACTCATTGTGTCGATCATATTAAGAATCAAGGCTGGTTGGTTTCGAAAATTAAATACAACGCATTGTCGATCATATTAAGAATCAAGGCTGGTTGGGTGGAAACCAACTCCTCCATTGTACTGAGGTTGTTTCTAAGGCATGCATGGGCAGTGGTTACAGATTGATCAAAGTTAGGAGACAATTTCCCTCCAACAAACAGAAAATATAGTAAAAATGTATGCGCTTAATGAAAGAGAGACATTAAGTTGTATTGGGAATTTGGGATCCTAATAGACCATCGGAGCGTTGAACAAGTGAAATTTAACTGACATAAACATATGCAAGGCAATTCACAAATTTCTCTTTAAAAATATGCTCTATGAACTCACCCGGAATTTACAAAGTTGACCATATATATAACAAATGTGAAATGAGAAAAAAAATCGATGGCATCATTTTTCAGACGGGCACTGTTGTAAAATATAAATTAGCTTGATTACTCACTACACATATGATATTTATGTTTCCGTAATAAATAACATGAGACACGCATCCATAGAATGCACAATTACCATTCTACAAAAAAAGAGTAGGGAGTATATGTGAACATAATTTACGAACCCAAAATAAGACTGAGATTGTGCATGGTTAAGCCTAAATAAAATCTCCCAAATGAATGCCATAATATAGTTTCTTGTTACTAGTATTTTGTGTGGACAAGAATGGAGAGGAATTTGTTTGGATCCAATGCATGCGGACGTGCCGAATTAGTGGTGCGCGCATGTAGCTTGCGCTATAGTATAGTACTTAAATGGCAGTAGTGTACTGCGTCCTGGCTAATCAGTGGCTAATTGCCAACGAAGTGGTCAATGGCGCATGTGCCGATCGATCGAGCTTGGAATCGATCGACTGTTAATTAACTTGCTGACGCTGTAAAGAAGAACCTTATATACGTAATCAAAACAACGTCAGGGTTACGTACAGGTGCTTAAACAAGAGTAAAGTCGCAGGCAAATCATAAGTCTACATATGTACGTACCTGGCCTACCACAAACTAACCACTTAGAAATTTATAATCATTCCTTATTTCAAAAGCTATATACATAGGCATACAGGAAAGAGTAACTTGGTCACCTAGCATGTAGTGTACTATATATGGAATCGGATGCATTTCTGGACGCTGTCACATTTATTTTGAGTGATGCAGGAGCCTTTTATACTTTTCATAGATTTCCGAATCAATCTTTTTCTCGCTTTGTCTCATGTATGTTCTAGAAGAAGAGCACCGCACATGAAAGGGTTTAACGTGTACACCCAAAGTATGTCATGAGCACAATGTTCCCGCCTTTGCTTTCTTTTTCTTAAAAAAAGAGCGCAGATGGATTAATTAAGGGCCGAATTGGAAAAGAAACCGGAGCATTAGTACAAAATTACGAAGGAATCAAATTGCGTAATTTGTGTAAACTAAACTCATACGTTCAACATATGCAGGTTTGGATTAAAATTGTGACATTTCTATAAATGAACCCCTGCCCTTTTCTCCTGGTAAAAGGGGTTTATTATGCTTATCTTTTAATAATTTTTTTCATGGTTGTCTATGGTTTACATTGACTGTTGTTGACTTTAGTCTCGTTGCTTTGCATCAACTTTAATAAAAATATCGTGTACATCTGAGCATGTAGAGGACCGGAAGTTTATCATTCCTTTCATGAAAAAAGTAGTGTCATTACAGCTACGGTGCTTGAGGACCGTATCCGGCATACAATCTTGACCGGAACCCACTCAAACAACAGTACGTTCGTCAACTCTAGCAAAATTTGCACGAGTAGTGTGCCTAACACTATTCTACATTCTATCCAACCTTGAAATGTTCGCTAGTTTATTTTTTAACACAGGATGGGTCTCATAAGACCCAACAACTTTATTTATACCAATATAAAATGACTCAAATATGCAGGTCCGATTAATTTTGACCATTAAACCATACCAATCCAACGACCTAGATTGATCCAGTGATGAGCGTTCAATATATTTAGCATTCAATTAATATCATACCAAATATCAAAGTCTATGCTAATCACGTAATTAAAATGCAACTGATATCCTACATAATAACGTGCAATTTTTCTCCATAATATCAAAGTGCATTGCACGTACGCATTTACTAGTTCATAGTTAACAATTAACATAAAGCAATGTGCAAGATTGCACATTTAGATAAACGATATGGACTTTTACGGGGCAAGGAATCTGAATTATGAGAAAAACAGTAACGTAGTAGTAGAATGGGCCAACAACATACAGACCGTGTGGACGTACTGAGCTTTTTTATGAGGTATCTTGTTGTTCTGTTTTAATCTTGTAAACTTGAGCCAATGTATCTTGAGTGTTCTTGATAATGGCACTTAGAGATGGCCTAATATTCCAATTCCCAAGATTGTGCAATGGTCCTGCCTCTTCATCGGATCAGCTAGCACTTGGCTATCCGTGAAGCCTTTTGCAACTGCATTTCAATTGAAATATAGGTCATTGGTTCCATAGCTTTCACCGCCGTTTCAAAGCTTGAAGAAGCTTGGTCCTATGCAGCAAAAAAATGGGAAAGGAGCTTCAAACTCTCGGCCTCTGCATGAATGTGGTACACATAACCATCTTTTATATATTAAAACTGATGCAAGGCAATGTGGTCAAAACCATCAAGAAGTGGAGTACGAAACATAGGCCACTATGATAATAGCCATTACAAAAGTGATGAGACAAACGCCCTCACGCCATCATCGTCACATCTGGCCAGAGATAGCCCAGACAAGAATTTTCATCCTGGTTACCAAGACCAATCATTGAAGGCCAACAAAACAGCAAAAATGCCTTCACCGAGATAACGATACAAGTTTCCCGCTGCTAAGCCCGACCGATAAAGTCTAGAACAAGGGTTCTAACCCCGTACAAAGCATTGTTCCAATCACCATCTTGACAACGGATCTTCCTATAGTCACGCCATCTAATACTCCACGTCAGACCAGAGTGGCCCTAGCAAATGGGTGGGCCATATTACTACCTTAGACCATCACCATGGCCGTCGGTAGGCCGACCATGTCTCAAATGTGGTCGCTGCCACACGACACCAATGTGAATTGGCCTACAACATCCACCACGTCCCAAGGGTCATTGCATTGGCTTCCTCCGCATGAACACTAGGGGATGTCGCCTTCCTTGATGTTGATGTGGAATCATCCGTGCACCCGAGGCCTATTCCCTACGGATACGAACACTTGCTCCGGGAGCCGGATGCATGCCTATGACCATCGAACATGGTCGCGCCACCACCGGATGTTAGATCTGTTGATATTAATATGATCAATAAGATGTACACCACCGACAACCATGTTCCAATTGTTAGGGCAGAACAAGTTGTACCTTAAGTGAAGTAAGTTCCTCTTTGCGCCAAACCCTCTGGAGTACCTCGAGCATGTCATCACCGCTTGAGGAGTGGCGATGGATCCGACCAAGATTGCGATTGTGCAGCAATAGTCGCAACCTACAATAGTAAAGCAACTCCATGGATTTCTGGTTTGGTTGGATATTGCCGCAAGTTTATTTGCCACTATAAGATTTTTTGTCAGCAATCCATTTTGCATCAATATTTCTCAGTATAAATTACTTACTATTAATTTATTTTGCATAGGATCACATCATTCAAATACCTTTTCCCTCTTAATTTGCATGTTGTACCGGAGGAAGGGAATTGCCGAAAAGATGCAGAAAAGGGCCATAATAAGGACAATGAAGAAATTATTTTTTCGAAGCTAGGAAAATTTAGAAAAAATATTGGAAGCGTTCGCACGAGAAGAGTGTCAAGGGAGCAGCCCCCAGGCTAGGAGGCCCCTATGGCCAACATGTGTCCTCACCATGTGGCCAGGCCTTAGGTTGTGGCCCAAGGGTGTTTGGGGCCCATAGGGCGTGCCTCCAGTGCTCTTGGGCACCCTGGTCCTATTTATCCTAAAACTTCCACCTCTAATTTATGAGATTTTTTCACCGCCATCTTCAAGGCGGAAACTGAGAGGGGCACTTTTTTGCTCCTAGAGGGCTAATTCTCTAGGATCCTCCCCCTACGGGTAAGATTAAAAAAGTAAAGTCAAGTTTATAAGGTTGGGGTGTGAACATCAGGGGAGACACTATTCAGTAGAAGAAAGAACTCTTGGCTAAACTAGAAAAATTATAGGCTTTGGAGAAAAAGATCAAGTCTCGCACACAATGTGTAAGGAAGGGTTTTTTCCAAAGCTTTATTATGAAAACATATGATGAAGAGGAGTTGTTCTGGCAATACAAGTCTAGTTTAAAATGGTTCTTACAAGGTGACAACAACACCAAATTCATCCACAAAATTACCAAGAGTAGGAAGAATATGTTTTCATTGAAACCTGACATGGGTATAATCGACGGGGCTGAAACAACTGTTGTCTCATGCCACTGATTATTACAAGAGCCTTTTTGGTGGGGGAGATTTGGTAACCCTAAGTGATGACATATGGGATGATGTTGTGAAATTATCTGATAATGACAGATTGGAACTTGAAAGATTTTCTGAGTTGGAAATAAAGCATGTCAGTGATAGTATGGCTATTAATAGGGGGCAATGACTTGATGGATTCCTACTTAGTTCTAATGGGCTTGTTGGCCTATTGTTAAGCATTATTTGATTAGTTTGTTCAATGGTCTATACAAACACACACACACACACACACACACACACACACACACACACACACACACACACACTTTGGATCTCAGCAGAATTAATTATGCGGTCATTATCCTTTGACCCAAAAGTCCTGATGATGACACTATTCAGAAGCACAGACCCATTTTCTTGCTAGAACTCTCATTTAAGATCTTTTCCAAGGTTGTTACACTTAGAGTTGAGCTGGCTATGGGGAAGGTTTTTGCTCTTTTTTAATCTACATTTATTAAATGTAGGAACATATGGGTGTACTGACCCTACATGAAGTGCTCCATGAGGCCAGAGAAATAAAGCAACATGTGGTTCTGAAATTAGATTTTGAGAAATCTTATGACAAGGTTGATTGTTCATATTTGATGGATTGTGTCCGGCAAAGAGGATCCAGTGATAAATGGTGCAAATGGATTCAAGCATGGTATAGGGAGGCACATTGTCTGTTGAAATCAATAACTCTTATGGCCCATATTTGGTAGTATTAGAGGTGTTAGACAAGGTGATCCCTTATGCCATTTCTTGTTTAACCTGGCTGCTGATAGTCTCAATATAATGATCCATAGATCTCAAGCTACGGGGAGCCTAGTTGGATTCGTCCCACATCTTATTAATAATGGCTTATCTATCCTACAGTGTGCAGAAAATAGCATTATTTTCCTGCAAGATGATATGGCTCAGGCTGTTCACATGAAATTAATTATTTATTTGTTTAAGGCAATGTTAGTGCTGAAAATTATTTAAAAAAGGTGAGGTGGTGATGATCTTGGATGACAATGAGAAAGGATTGCAATATGTTGACATGTTCGGGTGCCATCTTGAATCTTGGCTCATTAATTATTTGGGTGTTCCTGAATGTGGGTCTAGATGGTATTTTCTTGACCGGGTGCCTTTGATTGAATATTTGGGGAAACATATTGATGGTTGGATGGGTAGCCCTCTGTCCCTAGGTGGCAGACTGGTACTAATTTTCAACTCTTCGTAGTACACTTGTGTATCACATGTCTATGTTCCTTTTGAATGATATTGTGATTGAAAAAGTGAACAAATTATGAGAAGATTTTTCTGGCAATGTGGCAACTCCAAGAGAAAATCGCATGGTCAAATGGGCCCTATTTGTAGACCCAAATCCAAAGGAGGTTTGGGAGTTAAGAACTTAAAACAATTCAATATTAGTTTGTTGTGCAAGTGGTGGTTGAAACTTTTGAAGTTGAGGTGGGCCCTTGGCAGAACGTTATCACAGCTAAATTTCAGATCAATGGGGTATCACACTTGTTAAACACAAACAAGCTGATTATGCCATGTGGGTTGGTCTATTGAAAGTTAAGGACTTGTATTCGCAAGGGAGGAATTTGCAGGTTGGTAATGGCAGATGAATGATTTCTAGAGAGACACGTAGTGCGGGGACATACCTTCGTATGAAATAATTGCTGGAATGTTTGACATCTGCAATAACCAGGAATGTTCAGTGATAGAAATGGCTCAAATAACTTGGGGGTTGGGTTTTAGAAGGTGCTTGTTAGATGAATTGCAATCTGAGTATTATTTACTCCAGGATATGATGGGTAGGGTGGTCCTTAGTACCACACAAGATGTGCCCATATGGAGAATTGCTAAATCTTAAATTTTCATTATGAAATCCATGTATAATCACTTTCATGGTGATTATCCTAACCAATATTTTAAGCAACTTTGGAAGGCTAAAATCCCTCTCAAAACAAAATTTTGGTTGTAGTTGATTTGTCATAATTCCATAGCTACGAAAAATAACATGAAAAATATGAAGGGATTGGGGATTACTCTTATAGTTCTTGTGAGGAAGAGGAAAGTATTCATCATATTTTTTACTTGCTTTGTTCCATCTCAATTATATGTGGAGCACTCTTTGCAATGTGATTGGTGCAACTAAAATCCTACATGCCTTATGATACGTCTCCAACGTATCTATAATTTTTATTGTTCCGTACTATTATAGTGAAGGAAATATGCCCTAGAGGCAATAATAAAGTTGTTATTTTATATTATATTTACTTATTCATGATAAAGGTTTATTATTCATGCTAGAATTGTATTGATCGGAAACTTAAATACATGTGTGAATACATAAACAAATACCGTGTCCCTAGTAAGCCTCTACTAGACTAGCTCGTTGATCAAAGATGGTTAAGGTTTTCTAACCATGGACATGTGTTGTCATTTGATAATGAGATCACATCATTAGGAGAATGATGTGATGGACTAGACCCACCCGTTAGCTTAACATATTGATTGTTCAGTTTTATTGTTATAGCTTTCTTCATGTCAAATACATATTCCTTCAATTATGAGATTATGCAACTCCCGAATATCGGAGGAATACCTTGTGTGCTATCAAACGTTGTTGGGGAACGTAGTAATTTCAAAAAAAATCCCACGCACACGCAAGATCATGGTGATTCATAGCAACGAGAGGGGAGAGTGTTGTCCACGTACCCTCGTAGACTGAAAGCGGAAGCGTTAGCACAACACGGTTGATGTAGTCGTACGTCTTCACGATCCGACCGATCAAGTACCGAACGTACGACACCTCCAAGTTCAGCACACGTTCAGCCCGATGACGTCCCTCGAACTCCGATCCAGCCGAGTGTTGAGGGAGAGTTTCGTCGACGACGGCGTGGCAGGACGATGTTGATGTTCTACCGACGCAGGGCTTCGCCTAAGCACCGCTACAGTATTATCGAGGTGGACTATGGTGGAGGGGGGCACCGCACACGGCTAAAAGATCAAACAGATCAATGTTGTGTCTATGGGGTGCCCCCTGCCCCCGTATATAAAGGAGCAAGGGGGGTGCGGCCGGCCAAGGGAGAGGCGCGCCGGGAGGATTCCTACTCCCGCCGGGAGGAGTCCTACTCCCACCGGGAGTAGGACTCCCCCCCTTTCCTAGTTGGATTAGGACTTGGGAGGGGGAAGGATTGGAGGAGAAGAAGGAAGGGGGGCGCTGCCCCCCTCTCCTTGTCCTATTCGGACTGAGGGGAGGGGCGCGCGGCCCAGCCCTAGCCGCCTCTCCTCTCTTCCACATAGGCCCACAAATGCCCATTGTCGGTGTCAAAACCGGCGGATCTCGGGTAGGGGGTCCTGAACTGTGCGTCTAGGCGGATGGTAACAGGAGACAAGGGACACAATGTTTTTACCCAGGTTCGGGCCCTCTCGATGGAGGTAATACCCTACTCCTACTTGATTAATATTGATGATATGGGTAGTACAAGAGTAGATCTACCACGAGATCGTAGAGGCTAAACCCTAGAAGCTAGCCTATGGTATGATTGTTGTTCGTCCTATGGACTAAAACCCTCCGGTTTATATAGACACCGGATAGGTTAGGGTTACACAGAGTCGGTTACAATGGTAGGAGATCCACATATCCGTATCTTCAAGCTTGCCTTCCACGCCAAGGAAAGTCCCACCCGGACACGGGACGAAGTCTTCAATCTTGTATCTTCATAGTCTTGGAGTCCGGCCGTGATGATAATCCGGCTATCCGGACACCCCCTAGTCCAGGACTCCCTCAGTAGCCCCTAAACCAGGCTTCAATGACGACGAATCCGGCGCGTTGATTGTCTTCGGCATTGCGAGGCGGGTTCCTCCTCCGAATACTTCATAGAAGATTTTGAACACCAGGATAGTGTCCGGCTCTGCAAAACAAGTTCCACATACCACCGTAGAGAGAATAACTTTTGCACAGATCTGCTGACGTATTCCGTGGCGTGACATCACACCACGGCCAGGCCTTTATATGAATCGTTTTTTTTGCTCCACCTCGGTAGCGTTTAGCGAGGCGGTTTCCCTGGCACGTCTTATCAAAGCATAGATCGTGCCCCCCTTATTCCGGGATTCTCATCAATACGGACGTGGGTAACCCAACTGCGCCCGTTGGCATGCCTCCTCTATCAAAGGCGAGTCCTAATCGACCACGGGGAGGGCTCTTGGTATTCAACCTCTTTATAACGAGACCAAGGCCCTCTTTCTTTTACACCCTCCATCGAGTTCGCCTCGCGCTTCGAGTTCCAACACCCAAAGCTTTAGATCTAGGCGCTTCGGACCTTCGACAATGTCCGGCTCCGACCAACGTGGCCGGTGGATGGCTTCTTCCGTCACAGAAGAAGACGTACTAAATCTGCGAGACGCCAGGTATCTAACCGGCGAGATTTCTCATAGGCTGCCTGCTCCGGGGCAGGTCATTCCCACTACCGAGCCCGGCGAGAACGTGGTGTTTGTGTCTCACTTCCTTTGGGGTTTAGGCTTCCCGACGGATCCCTTTGTGCGGGGGCTCATGTTTTATTATGGGCTGGATTTCCATGACTTGAATCCGGAGTCCATCCTCCATATCTTGTCATTCATTGTCATATGTGAGGCCTTCCTCCATATTACCCCTCACTTTGGATTGTGGCTCAAGACCTTCAAGGTGGAACCAAAGATGATCGAGGGGCAGCAGGCAGAGTGCGGAGGGTCGGCCCTAAGCAAATGTACTGATGCTCCGTGGCCCGAGGGCTCTTTTCAAGAGGAGCTTGGTTTGTGGCAACGGGAGTGGTTTTATATTACCGCTCCTAGGGGCACCAAATGGGTGGCGCTTCCGCCTTCGCTCAGATCCACCACAGCGGTGGCGTCATGGGTCAACAAGGGGCTCGACTGGGGCCGTCCAAGGACGTTCCTCACAGGTGGTCGTATTCGAGACCTCCAAGAAAGAGAGATCAATCTGGTGGCAGTGGCGCAGGTTATGTTGATCTGGCGCCTTCTGCCCTGCCAACGTCACCCCCTCCGTCTGTGGGAATTTAATCCGGAGGGACCACGAGCTCTCCAAAATGTTATGGGTACGACACCCGTGGAGATGTATAAACTGTTCTTCGGATCACAAGGGAAGTGTCCGGACCTGACTGAGGACGCAGGACTAAGCTGCAATCGCCCAGATACTCAAGTAAGTAGTCCAGTAACCATACTGGCTGTTCATTCATTCGCCGTATACATATGTGTCCTTTAAAGGAACCGTTTCTTGAACAGGAGTGGATAGCCAAGGCAAAGTTGATAAGGTGTCCGGCTCCCCTCCCAGAGACCACGCCGGATCCCATGCTGACCAAGATGTTGAAGGCCGCGCCTTTTGAAGAAGGCAAAGGGGGGAGCGGGGAAGCAACTTCCTCTACGAAGGAGGCTATCAAGGAAGAAGGGATTAAAAGCCCCACCTTCCGAGGAGAGAAGAGGACCGCTTCGGAAGATCCGGAGGTCAAGGCCTCAAAGAGCGGAAAAGGATCTTCGTCAGAGAGTCCGGCGCTGAGAAGTAACCCAGCCGCACTATTTCCCCAAGGGGATCAGCCCTCCAGCGAGCCATAAGTAAAAAGAAAGGGGTTTTGTAAGTAAGGAACATCCCTGTATTTATTTCTGAAGATAACCGAAATTGTACCTTGTAGTTCGGATCTCAGCCCTTCTCAGCAGAGCTCGTCTTGGGGGGATCTTCTTCCGGAGATGATGGAGAGCGAGACGCCTCCACCTGTCACACCCTCATGCGAGGCGGACGACCCTAAGGTATCGTCGCGGAGGGTTTCCCCAAGTCCGGCGGGGCGGAAGGTCCGGCGCCAAGTGGTGTGCGGTCGGAGGAGCTGAAGGATCTGCTCGGGCGAGCGGCTATCTCAGAAGATCACCGTGCTCTAATGGGTACGGTGATTGAAAGAATTGCATCCGCGGAGAGCGGATTGCATTAAGCCGTCAGAAGCTTACTGACGGGGTTCGAGGTACGCAAAAAATGATGTACCTTCTGACAGTTATGCATATAGAATGTGCCCTGTATAGATAGTAGCCCCTGAGACTCGGGATGTTGTCAAAATTGACAGCGTGCCGAGGATCAAAATCTCAGTTATAACATATCGCCGTTCCTAAACAGGTGGGGGCGTCCGGTGGCCAGCCGGACTGATGAATATGCCGAACTAAATCGGCAGCTTGACGAGGCAGATGCGGACATCGCGCTGGTCAATAAACGGTTTGACGAGTCACAAGGTATGCGACTTCTATGCGGACACCTGGTAAGGGAGCTTGACGCCCATGTCTTACTATTTGTATGCTTAATGCAGATGGTGCCGCTGCTGTGGAAGAGCTGCGGTGGAGCTCGCCGAGCGAAAGAGCAAGCAGAACTAGTAATGCGGCGCTTTAAGGGCGGCCAAGAGCTAAAAGCGAACGGGCTGCTCCGCCGAAGAAGAGGAAATGGCCGATATGGCGGAAAGTTGAAGAATACCGCCGATCGCTGCGAGGTTCTTGAAAAGAACGTCAAGCGGAGCAAGACGGCTGAAAAGGCCGCCGCCCGAATCAAGGATGTCCGTTCGCTTTGAGAGCTGCCAAGGAGGAGCTGAGTCGGGCCGGGCAATTGCGGTGGAAAACCGTTTACGCTGCGGAGGAAATATACGGATCCAAAGTATGCTCGATTGGACAAGTTGTGGAGTTCGGAGGATGCTTATCTGGACTTAGCGGCGAGCGCTGCGGACGCGATTGAGCACTTCCGAGGCCAGAAGGGGCACAGCAGGGAAGAGCTATATTGGTCGCAATTCCATAGTCCGGAGCGTCTTCTTCCGTTGACCGATCGGTTGGCCGAATGGGCCGAGTTGAATCGACTATCCGGACTTGCCATGAAGCATGTCGTGACTCATTTGTGGCCGGGCGGACCCCAGCCGAAGAGTTATTTTGGTTTAGTGCAGCAGTTCCTTGGTCCGGTACCGCGTATCGACGCAATAAAGCGGTCGGCGTGTATTGAGGGAGCGCGGATGGCTCTGGCCCGTGTCAAGACATACTGGGCAGATATGAAAGCCACCGACGTTGCATCCCAAGATTCGGATGGAAGCCGAGTACCTGCCGAGCACTACTTTGAAGAAGTCCGCGGCGCTCGCTTAATAGAGACGCGATGCTCGAAGGATATTATGTTTAAATGACATGTATGATTTGTGAAAACAATGTTTCAATATGATATAAGAGCTTTTTATACTTGTGCGTTCAAGTAGTAAACTACTCCCTGTGCGGCCGTTTATGTATATGTATATATAACCTTGAAAGATGGCAGTCCTTGGCTTCAGCCCCCACGCACATAGTGCGGGGGTGTTTGCAAAGAAGGCGCTTTTTCACACTTAATCCAACGTCTTGGTCCTGTTAAGGAGGTGGTAGCGTAGCAAACTAGGCAACCGGACTATAATGCTTTATAACTTTCACTTAGCCATAGGAGTTCGAGGTGGGGCTACTATATAGCCCACGGGGCACCGCACTCTCTCGAATTGAAGTGCGTATGTGCTGACCGAAAACCGGTCCTTCGTTAATGCGGAGGAATTCTAAACATTCTGATTAGTCATCGAGTGGTTGACCAGTCTCTCGCTATATCATGACAGTCAGTTTTCGGCTTTCTCTACTGAGGTGCTCGCCCGGCCGAACCGGGGCACAATCGCAGTAGTTCTCATGGTGCAGCGTTAGCCGATAGAATGGAACGTAAGGCAGCAAAACACAGGAGCCGGGAAAACCCAACATTTGACCAAAGACATGATTCGGAACTGATGCATATAAGGCCTAACTCGAGACGCCGAATACTCCCTAAGGTATTCGGTCTTTATAAAAACAGGCAAAATAATGCCCTAAGCCCCTGGTGTCCAGGTACTCGCAAAAATGCTGGTGCGACCAATGCCAAAACGCCAGCCTCCTCCTCGGTTATGGTAAGAAACCGGGGGATGTATATCAACAAGAGACAGTAAAAAAGGTTTACGCAGGGTCTTAATCTGAAAAGAATTCTTGCAATGGGTCCCTCTTGCGTCTGCGCTTTGTGTCTCCGCGCAGCCGTATCCTGGGACGGGTGTAGCACGTTGTTCATCTGTAAAAGAGAGGAACTTAGTTTAAAAAAGAAAAAAGATCGTGCGAAAGATGTACTTTATATTAAATAAATAGAGTACGAGTCGAAGAAGTGAATAAGATTGAGCTTTATTGTCTCTTGTGATATATGCATGCGGCCCCTTGTATGGGGGTATGCCGCTAGTAGGCGCCGGACTCGTCTAGCCGTGTCCGGTGTTTGAATGACCAATTCAGGTTCTTTGACTAGCGGAGCCGGATAGGTGTGGGGCTGTCAAGGCAGTCTCACGTTCCTCCGTGCTCAAGTAACACTAATACGCCCTTTTAATGAGATGATGCCGCGTGGACCGGGCATTTTAAGTGTGAGAGATGCATAATGCGGTATTGCGTTAAAGCGGGCGAAAGCTTCGCGTCCCAATAGTGCTTGATGGCTACTTTTGAACGGGGCGACATGGAAGATTAACCTTCGCATGACGGAAGTTGTCGGATGAACCGAACACAACTTCGAGCAAAGATGGAGCCCGTACAATGGGCATATGGGCTGGCATTACTCCTTTAAAGGAGGTGTTGCTACTGGCGAAGTTTGGTTGGGTCTATCCCCATCCTGCGGATTGTGTCCGATATATCAGGTTTATGTCATTGCCGCCATCCATGAGGACTTGTGTAAATTGGAATCCGTCGATTATAGGATCCAATATCAAGGCAGTCCATCCTGCGCTCGGATACTTTCATAATAGTCACGATGGTGAAGGTGATTGGTTTTGACAACCGGTGTGCGGTGGCAAGATTTTAGTGGGCGCCGCCTTTTTCCCTTTGATCACGTGAAGTGAGTTTACTGTTTTAACCTCTTGTGGGAAATTCTTACATTTTCGGGGCTCGCTTGTGGTGCTCGTCGTCATCTTCACTTGGTGTGTCGAGCCCTTGTGTTCGGCGTTGAGACTGCCAGACTGTTTGAAGACCCAACAATCTCTGTGGGTATGGTTTGCAGGCCTCCCGGGAGTACTGTGGATTTGGCATATCTTGTCCAAGATTTTGTGTAAGTTGGATAGCTCATCGCTATTGTCCTTAAGTGGCAGTTTTTATTGTTCTGCGTGAGCTTTTGAATCCGGCGTTGATTGCCGCGCTCTTTGGACCGTTCCTTTGAATCCGGCGCTGGTCCTTGTTGCGCCGTGGTTTCCCGTTTCCATCCCTGACTTCGGATGTACTTGGGTCGCTGGTGCTGCGTCTTGCTAGCCAGCTATCCTCTCCCGCGCAAAATCGGGTCATGAGGCTTGTTAATGCAGCCATTGTTCTTGGATTTTCTTGGCCGAGGTGTCTGGCGAGCCATTCGTCTCGGACGTTGTGTTTGAAAGCTGCTAAGGCTTTGGCGTCCGGACAGTCGACTATTTGGTTCTTTTTAGTAAGGAACCAGTTCGAATTTCGGGCTGACTCTTGGGCTGTTGAGTTATGTGACTTAGATCGCTCGCATCCGAAGGGCGGACATAGGTCCCCCAAAATTTGCCCAAACGCATCCTCGAGCTCTTCCCAGCTTCCAATGGTATTTCCGGGAGGCTTTTAAGCCAATCTGAGCTGGCCCTTTGAGTTTAAGGGTAAGTATTTTATGGCGTGGAGATCATCTCCTCTAGCCATGTGTATGTGGAGGATGTAATCCTCAATCCAGACTCGTGGTCTGTTGTTCCGTCGTATGCCTCTATGTTTACGGGTTTGAATCCCGCTGGAAATTCATGATCCAGCACCTCATCGGTGAAACATAGGGGGTGTGCAGCGCCCCTATATTTGGGTGTGCCGTGATGTTCGGATTTTTGGCGTGTTGCATTGCTTTGAAGAGCTTGCTTTCTTTGCCCATAGATGGAGCTAACTAGGCCATCCTTTTGCTGTGAATCCTTATGCGGATCGCATACCAGCTTGTGTGCAGCGCCATTCGCCGCTCTCTTTTTGCCGTGGGGTCGTCCATCCGACCGGGTGGCCTTCTTACTTTTTGATTGTGGGGGCTCTAAGGCCTCCTCGTCAAATTCGGGCAGTAGCTTTCTTTTTGGGTAGCTCTTTGTTTGGCGACTGTCGCCGTATTTGTCTGCAGTGTTGAATACTTTGCTCCATCTGATCCTGAGTGCATCTTCCGCTGTTTTAAGCTTCCGCTTCTGCTTTTTCAGGCTACACGCAGTGGCGACGAGCCTTTTCTGGAGGTTATCTTGCTCCAACAATTTGTCCGGCGTGAGATCGTTCGGACTGTTGTCTTCGTCGGGGACGGGTTGTTTATCCAAGTTGTCTTGTTCGGACGATTGCTCGATAGCATGTTCGTTGTCCACCGGTTCGCCCTGCTCTATGGCTGGGTCTCTATTGAGGCGGGACTTAGTTCGCGCTTACGTTGCCGTTTTGACTGCCGAGGATTTATCCTTCAGAGCGCCCCGTTGTTCCTCGTCTTCATTTCCTTTAGGTGTATCCACCATGTATACATCATGGGATGAAGTGGTTGTCCAGCATCCTATAGGCGCTAGTTCAAGGTTGTCTCCTACATCGTCGTCCATACCGTCGATGTCTTCGGAGTCGAAATCGAGCACGTCGTGTAAGCTTTCGATAGTGGCTACAAAGTGGGTGGTGGGTGGGCGTTTAATTTCTTCGTCGTCCACATCCCAACCTTCCTGACCGTAGTCCGGCCATGGCTCTCCGGATAAAGAGAGAGACTTTAGTGAATTCAAGAAGTCGCCAAAGGGCGAGTGCTGAAAGATGTCCGCGGCAGTGAACTCCATAACCGGCGCCCAATCGGATTCGATTGGCAGGGGCGCGGAGGGTTCAGAGCCCGGAGAGGAGTCCGGCACCCTGGAGTTGAGGTCTTCGCAAAGGACAGGGATAGAGTTCGGCTCCATGACCGTAGAGATCGCGGCCCCCGAGGCGGTGTCCAACCGCTCGTCCTTGATTGGGGAATCCGGCTCCGGATTGAGGGCCGGAGTGGATGCTGGTGCGGCCTCCAGGGCACTGTTCGGCTGCAGAGCTAGATCATGCCCATCGAGACAGTGTGGCACGCTTGGCTGCGGCTCGAATCCGTTGAAGATCAAGTCTCCACGGACATCGGCCGTATAGTTCAAACTTCCAAATCTGACCTGATGGCCAGGGGCGTAGCTTCCGATCTGCTCCAGATGGCCAAGCGAATTGGCCCGCAGTGCAAAGCCGCCGAGTACGAAGATCTGTCCAAGGAGAAAACTCTCACCCTGGACTGCGTCGTTGTTGATGATCGAAGGAGCCATCGGGCCTATCAGTGACGACACAGAGGAACTCTCAATGAAAGCACCAATGTCGGTGTCAAAACCGGCGGATCTCGGGTAGGGGGTCCCAAATTGTGCGTCTAGGCGGATGGTAACAGGAGACAAGGGACACGATGTTTTTACCCAGGTTCGGGCCCTCTCGATGGAGGTAATACCCTACTCCTGCTTGATTAATATTGATGATATGGGTAGTACAAGAGTAGATCTACCACGAGATCAGAGGGCTAAACCCTAGAAGCTAGCCTATGGTATGATTGTTGTTCGTCCTATGGACTAAAACCCAACGGTTTATATAGACACCGGATAGGTTAGGGTTACACAGAGTCGGTCACAATGGTAGGAGATCCACATATCCGTATCGCCAAGCTTGCCTTCCACGCCAAGGAAAGTCCCACCCGGACACGGGACGAAGTCTTCAATCTTGTATCTTCATAGTCTTGGAGTCCGGCCGTGATGATAATCCGGCTATCCGGACACCCCCTAGTCCAGGACTCCCTCACCCATTAAGTACCCGGGGGGTTCCGGTAACCTCCCGGTACTCTGGTAAAATCCCGATTTCACCCGGAACACTTCCGATATCCAAACATAGTCTTCCAATATATCAATCTTCATGTCTCAACCATTTCGAGACTCCTTGTCATGTCTGTGATCACATCCGGGACTCCGAACAACCTTCGTTACATCAAAACATATAAACTCATAATATAACTGTCATCGTAACGTTAAGCGTGCGGACCCTACGGGTTCATGAACTATGTAGACATGACCGAGACACGTCTCCGGTCAATAACCAATAGCGGAACCTGGATGCTCATATTGGCTCCCACATATTCTACGAAGATCTTTATCGGTCAGACCGCATAACAATATACGTTGTTCCCTTTGTCATCGGTATGTTACTTGCCCGAGATTCGATCGTCGGTATCTCAATACCTAGTTCAATCTCGTTACCGGCAAGTCTCTTTACTCGTACCGTAATACATCATCCCGCAACTAACTTATTAGTTGCAATGCTTGCAAGGCTTAAGTGATGTGCTTTATCGAGAGGGCCCAGAGATACCTCTCCGACAATCGGAGTGACAAATCCTAATCTCGAAATACGCCAACCCAACAAGTACCTTCGGAGACACCTGTAGACCACCTTTATAATCACCCAGTTACGTTGTGACGTTTGGTAGCACACAAAGTGTTCCTCCGGTAAACGGGAGTTGCATAATCTCATAGTCATAGGAACATGTATAAGTTATGAAGAAAGCAATAGCAACATACTAAACGATCGTGTGCTAAGCTAACAGAATGGTCATGTCAATCACATCATTCTCCTAATGATGTGATCCCGTTAATCAAATGACAACTCATGTCTATGGCTAGGAAACATAACCATCTTTGATCAACGAGCTAGTCAAGTAGAGGCATACTAGTGACAATCTGTTTGTCTATGTATTCACACATGTATTATGTTTCCTGTTAATACAATTCTAGCATGAATAATAAACATTTATCATGATATAAGGAAATAAATAATAACTTTATTATTGCCTTAGGGCATATTTCCTTCAGTCTCCCACTTGCACTAGAGTCAATAATCTAGATTACATAGTAATGATTCTAACACCCATGGAGCCTTGGTGCTAATCATGTTTTGCTTGTGGAAGAGGCTTAGTCAATGGGTCTGCAACATTCAGATCTGTATGTATCTTGCAAATTTCTATGTCTCCCACCTGGACTAGATCCCGGATGGAATTGAAGCATCTCTTGATGTGCTTGGTTCTCTTGTGAAATCTGGATTCCTTCACCAAGGCAATTGCACCAGTATTGTCACAAAAGATTTTCATTGGACCCGATGCACTAGGTATGACACCTAGATCGGATATGAACTCCTTCATCCAGACTCCTTCATTTGCTGCTTCTGAAGCAGCTATGTACTCCGCTTCACACGTAGATCCCGCCACGACGCTTTGTTTAGAATTGCACCAACTAACAGCTCCACCGTTCAATGTAAACACATATCCGGTTTGCGATTTTGAATCGTCTGGATCAGTTTCAAAGCTTGCATCAACGTAACCATTTACGATGAGCTCTTTGTCACCTCCATAAATGAGAAACATATCCTTAGTCCTTTTCAGGTACTTCAGGATGTTCTTGACCGCTGTCCAGTGATCCACTCCTAGATTACTTTGGTACCTCCCTGCTAGACTTATAGCAAGTCACACATCAGGTCTGGTACACAAGATTGCATACATGATAGAGCCTATGGCTGAAGCATAGGGAACATCTTTCATCTTCCCTCTATCTTCTGCAGTGGTCGGGCATTGAGTCTTACTCAATTTCACACCTTGTAACACAGGCAAGAACCCTTTCTTTGCTTGATCCATTTTGAACTTCTTCAAAACTTTGTCAAGGTATGTGCTTTGTGAAAGTCAAATTAAGAGTCTTGATCTATCTCTATAGATCTTGATGCCTAATATGTAAGCAGCTTCACCGAGGTCTTTCATTGAAAAACTCTTATTCAAGTATCCCTTTATGCTATCCAGAAATTCTATATCATTTCCAATCAGCAATATGTCATGCACATATAATATCGAAATGCTCTGAGCTCCCACTCACTTTCTTGTAAATCTGAGGCTTCTCCAAAAGTCATACAAAACCAAATGCTTTGATCACACTATCAAAGCGTTTATTTCAACTCCGAGAGGCTTGCACCAGTCCATAAATGGATTGCTGGAGCTTGCACACTTTGTTAGCTCCCTTTGGATCGACAAAACCTTCCGGTTGCACCATATACAACTCTTCTTCCAGAAATCCATTCAGGAATGCAGTTTTAACATCCATTTGCCAAATTTCGTAATCATAAAATGCGACAATTGCTAACATGATTCGGATAGACTTAAGCATCGCTACGGATGAGAAGGTCTCATCATAGTCTACCCCTTGAATTTGTCGAAAATCTTTCGCGACAAGTCGAGCTTTGTAGACAGTAACATTACCGTCAGCGTCAGTCTTCTTCTTGAAGATCCATTTATTCTCAATTGCTTGCCGATCATCGGGCAAGTCAACCAAAGTCCACACTTTGTTCTCATACATGGATCCCATCTCAGATTTCATGGCCTCAAGCCATTTTGCGGAATCTGGGCTCACCATCGCTTCTTCATAGTTCGTAGGTTCGTCATGGTCTAGTAACATAACTTCTAGAACAGGATTACCGTACCACTCTAGTGCGGATCTTACTCTGGTTGACCTACGAGGTTCAGTAACAACTTGATCTGAAGTTTCATGATCATCATCATTAAGTTCCTCACTAATTGGTGTAGGTGTCGCAGAAACCGGTTTCTGCGATGAACTACTTTCCAATAAGGGAGTAGGTACAGTTACCTCATCAAGTTCTACTTTCCTCCCACTCACTTCTTTCGAGAGAAACTCCTTCTCTAGAAAAACTCCAATTTAGCAACAAAAGTCTTGCCTTGGATTTGTGATAGAAGGTGTACCCAACAGTCTCCTTTGGGTATCCTATGAAGACACATTTCTCGATTTGGGTTCGAGCTTATCAGGTTGAAGCTTTTCACATAAGCATCGCAACCCCAAACTTTAAGAAACGACAACTTTGGTTTCTTGCCAAACCATAGTTCATAAGGCGTCGTCTCAACGGATTTTGATGGTGTCCTATTTAACATGAATGCAGCCGTCTCTAAAGCATAACCCCAAAATGATAGCGGTAAATCAGTAAGAGACATCATAGATCGCACCATATCAAGTAAAGTACGATTATGATGTTCGGACACACCATTACGCTGTGGTGTTCCGGGTGGCGTCAGTTGCGAAACTATTCTGCATTGTTTCAAATGTAGACCAAACTCGTAACTCAAATATTCTCCTCCACGATCAGATCGTAGAAACTTTATTTTCTTGTTACGATGATCTTCAACTTCACTCTGAAATTCTTTGAACTTTTCAAATGTTTCAGACTTATGTTTCATTAAGTAGATATACCCATATCTGCTTAAATCATCTGTGAAGGTGAGAAAATAACGATATCCGCCACGAGCCTCAACATTCATTGGACCACATACATCTGTATGTATGATTTCCAACAAATCTGTTGCTCTCTCGATAGTTCCGGAGAATAGCATTTTAGTCATCTTGCCCATGAGGCACGGTTCGCAAGTACCAAGTGATTCATAATCAAGTGGTTCCAAAAGTCCAGCAGTATGGAGTTTCTTCATGCGCTTTACACCGATATGACCTAAACGGCAGTGCCACAAATAAGTTGCACTATCATTATCAACTCTGCATCTTTTGGCTTCAACATCATGAATATGTGTATCACTACTATCGACATTCAATAAAAAATAAACCACTCATCAAGGGTGCATGACCATAAAAGATATTACTCATATAAATAGAACAACCATTATTCTCTGATTTAAATGAATAACCGTCTAGCATCAAACAAGATCCAGATATAATGTTCATGCTCAATGATGGCACCAAATAACAATTATTTAGGTCTAATACTAATCCCGAAGGTAGATGTAGAGGTAGCGTGCCGACCGCAATCACATCGACTTTGGAACCATTTCCCACGCGCATCGTCACCTCGTCCTTAGCCAATCTTCGCTTAATCTGTAGCCCTTGTTTCGAGTTGCAAATATTAGCAACAGAACCAGTATCAAATACCCAGGTGCTACTGCGAGCATTAGTAAGGCACACATCAATAACATGTATATCATATATACCTTTGTTCACCTTGCCATCCTTCTTATCCGCCAAATACTTGGGGCAGTTCCGCTTCAAATGACCGATCGCTTGCGGAGAAGCACTCGATCTCGGGCTTAGGTCCAGACTTGGGTTTCTTCTCTGAGCAGCAACTTGCTTGTTGTTCGTCTTGAAGTTCCCCTTCTTCTTCCCTTTACCCTTTTTTATTGAAACTGGTGGTCTTATTGACCATCAACACTTGATGCTCCTTCTTGATTTCTACCTCCGCAGCCTTTTGCATTGCGAAGAGCTCGGGAATCGTCTTATCCATCCCTTGCATATTATAGTTCATCACGAAGCTCTTGTAGCTTGGTGGCAGTGATTGGATAATTCTGTTAATGACGCTATCATCCGGAAGATTAACTCCGGTTGAATCAAGTGATTATTATACCCGGACATCTTGAGTATATGCTCACCTTGTGAACTATTCTCCTCCATCTTGCAGCTGTAGAACTTATTGGAGACTTCATATCTCTCAATCCGGGCATTTGCTTTAAATATTAACTTCAACTCCTGGAACATCTCATATGCTCCATGACGTTCAAAACGTCGTTGAAGTCCCGGTTCTAAGCCGTAAAGCATGGCACACTGAACTATCGAGTAGTCATCAGCTTTGCTTTGCCAGACGTTCATAACATCTGGTGTTGCTCCTGCAGCAGGCCTGGCACCTAGCGGTGCTTCCAGGACGTAATTCTTCTATGCAGCAATGTGGATAATCCTCAAGTTACGGACCCAGTCCGTGTAATTGCTACCATCATCTTTCAAAATTTCTTTCTCAAGGAACGCATTAAAATTCAACGGAACAACAGCACGGGCCATCTATCTACAATCAACATAGACAAGAAAGATACTATCAGGTACTAAGTTCATGATAAATTTAAGTTCAATTAATCATATTACTTAAGAACTCCCACTTAGATAGACATCCCTTTAATCCTCTAAGTGATCACGTGGTCCAAATCAACTAAACCATGTCCGATCATCAGGTGAGATGGAGTAGTATCAATGGTGAACATCACTATGTTGATCATATCTACTATATGATTCACGCTCGACCTATCAGTCTCTGTGTTCCAAGGCCATATCTATTATATGCTAGGCTCGTCAAGTTTAACCTGAGTATTCCGCGTGTGCAACTGTTTTGCACCCGTTGTATTTGAACGTAGAGCTTATCACACCCGATCATCACGTGGTGTCTCAGCACGAAGAACTTTCTCAACGGTGCATACTCAGGGAGAACACTTATACTTTGATAATTTAGTGAGGGATCATCTTATAATGCTACTGTCAATCAAAGCAAGATAATATGCATAAAAAGATAAACATCACATGCAATCAATATAAGTGATATGATATGGCCATCATCATCTTGTGCTTGTGATCACCATCTCCGAAGCACCATCATGATCACCATCGTCACCGGCGTGACACCTTGATCTTCATCGTAGCATCGTTGTCGTCTGGCCAATCTTATGCTTCTACAACTATCGCTACCGCTTAGTGATAAAGTAAAGCATTACAGGGCGATTGCATTGCATACAATAAAGCGACAACCATATGGCTCCTGCATGTTGCCGATAACTTGGTTACAAAACATGATCATCTCATACAATAAAATTTAGCATCATGTCTTGACCATATCACATCACAACATGCCCTGCAAAAACAAGTTAGACGTCCTCTACTTTGTTGTTGCAAGTTTTACGTGGCTGCTACGGGCTTAGCAAGAACCGTTCTTACCTACACATCAAAACCACAACAATAGTTTGTCAAGTTGGTGTTGTTTTAACCTTCGCAAGGACCGGGCGTAGCCACACTCGGTTCAACTAAAGTTGGAGAAACTGACACCCGCCAGCCACCTATGTGCAAAGCATGTCGGTAGAACCAGTCTCGCGTAAGCGTACGCGTAATGTTGGTCCGGGCCGCTTCATCCAACAATACCGCCGAACCAAATTATGACATGCTGGTAAGAAGTATGACATCTACGGATGCATATGACATCTACGCATAAAACCAAGCTCGGATGCCACTGTTGGGGAACGTAGTAATTTCGAAAAAAATCCTACGCACACGCAAGATCATGGTGATGCATACCAACGAGAGGAGAGTGTTGTCCACGCCCTCGTGAGACCGAAGCGAAGCGTTAGCACAACGCGGTTGATGTAGTCGTACGTCTTCACGATTCGACCGGTCAAGTACCGAACGTACGGCACCTCCGAGTTCAGCACATGTTCAGCCCGATGACGTCCCTCGAACTCCGATCCAGCCGAGTGTTGAGGGAGAGTTCCGTCAGCACGATGCCGCGGTGACGACGTTGATGTTCTACCGACGCAGGGCTCCGCCTAAGTACCGCTACAGTATTATCGAGGTGGACTATGGTGGAGGGGGGCACCGCACATGGCTAAAAGATCAAACAGATCAATGTTGTGTCTATGGGGTGCCCCCCTGCCCCGTATATAAAGGAGCAAGGGGGGTGCGGCCGGACGAGGGAGAGGCGCGCCGGGAGGAGTAGTAGGACTCCCCCCCCCCCCTTTCCTAGTTGGATTAGGACTTGGGAGGGGGAAGGATTGGAGGAGAAGAAGGAAGGGGGGGCGCCGCCCCCCTCTCCTTGTCCTATTCGGACTGGGGGGAGGGGCGCGCGGCCCAGCCCTAGCCGCCTCTCCTCTCTTCCACCTAGGCCCACTAAGGCCCATTAAGTTCCCGGGGGGTTCCGATAACCTCCCGGTACTCCGGTAAAATCCCGATTTCACCCGGAACACTTCCGATATCCAAACATAGGCTTCCAATATATCAATCTTCATGTCTCGGCCATTTCGAGACTCCTCGTCATGTCCGTGATCACATCCAGGACTCCGAACAACCTTCAGTACATCAAAACATATAAACTCACAATATAAATGTCATCATAACGTTAAGCGTGCAGACCCTACGGGTTCGAGAACTATGTAGACATGACCGAGACACGTCTCTGGTCAATAACCAATAGCGGAACCTGGATGCTCATATTGGCTCCCACATATTCTACGAAGATCTTTATCGGTCAGACCGCATAACAACATACGGTGTTCCCTTTGTCATCGGTATGTTACTTGCCCGAGATTCGATCGTCGGTATCTCAATACCTAGTTCAATATCGTTACCGGCAAGTATCTTTACTCGTACCGTAATACATCATCCTACAACTAACTTATTAGTTGCAATGCTTGCAAGGCTTAAGTGATGTGCATTACCGAGAGGGCCCAGAGATACCTCTCCGACAATCGGAGTGACAAATCCTAATCTCGAAATATGCCAACCCAACAAGTACCTTCAGAGACACCTGTAGAGCACCTTTATAATCACCCAGTTACGTTGTGACGTTTGGTAGCACACAAAGTGTTCCTCCGTAAGCGGAGTTGCATAATCTCATAGTCATAGGAACATTTATAAGTTATGAAGAAAGCAATAGCAACATACTAAACGATCGTGTGCTAAGCTAACGGAATGGGTCATGTCAATCACATCATTCTCCTAATGATGTGATCCCGTTAATCAAATGACAACTCATGTCTATGGCTAGGAAACATAACCATCTTTGATCAACGAGCTACTCAAGTAGAGGCATACTAGTGACAATCTGTTTGTCTATGTATTCACACGTGTATTATGTTTCCTGTTAATACAATTCTAGCATGAATAATAAACATTTATCATGATATAAGGAAATAAATAATAAGTTTATTATAGGCTCTAGGGCATATTTCCTTCAAACGTCACAATGTAACTTGGTGATCATAAAGATGCTCTACAGGTATCTCTGAAGGTGTTTGTTGAGTTGGTATAGATCGAGATTAGGATTTGTCACTCCGAGTATCAGAGAGGTATCTCTGGGCCCACTCGGTAATACACATCATAAGCTTGCAAGCAAACGATGGTCACGAGGTGATGTATTATGGAACGAGTAAAGAGATTTTCCGGAAACAAGGTTGGACTAGGTATGAAGATACCGACGATCGAATCTCTGGAAAGTAACATACCGATGGACAAAGGGAATTACGTATGTTGTCATAATGGTTTGACCGATATAGTTCTTCGTAAAATATGTAGGAGCCAATATGGGCATTCAGGTTCCGCTATTGGTTATTGAACGGAGAGGTGTCTCGGTCATGTATACATAGTTCTCGAACCCGTAGGGTCCGCACACTTAACGCTCATTGACGATATAGTATTATATGAGTTATGTGATTTAGTGACCGAGTGTTGTTCGGATTCTCGGATGAGATCATGGACATGACAAGGAGTCTCGAAATGGTCGAGTGGTAAAGATTGATATATATATATATAGGACTATAGTATTCGGACATCGGAAGTGTTTCGGGGGGTACCGGGTACTTATCGGGTCACCGAAAGGGGTTCCGGGCACCCCCGGCAAAAGATATGGGCCATATGGGCCAAGAGAGGGAATGCACCAGACACAAGGGGCTGGTGCGCGCCCCATAGAAGGTCGGCCTAGGTGGAGAAGGAAAGGGGAGGGAAAGGAAAGTGTGGATTAGGATTCCCACTTCTTTCCCTCCCCCCCCCCCTCTTTCCTTCCCCCTCGGTTAAATATGGCAGGGGCGCGGCTTGGGAGGGACTCCAAGTAGAATTACTCATACTTGGGCGCCTCCTATGGCTGCTCCTCCCTCCCTCCCACCTATATATATGTGGGAGGGGGCGCCTAGCATACACCAGATCAATTGTTAGCCGTGTGTGGCGCCCCCCTCCACCTTTTACACCCCCGATCATATTTTCGTAGTGCTTAGGCGAAGCCCTGCGGAGATCACTTCACAATCACCATCACCATGTCGTCGTGCTGACGATACTCATCTACTAACTCACCGTCTTGCTGGATCAAGAAGGCGAAGGACGTCACAGAGCTGAACGCGTGCTGAACGCAGAGGTGTCGTACGTTCAGTACTAGATCGGTTGGATCACGAAGAAAGTTCGACTACATCAACCGCGTTGTGAAACGCTTCCGCTTACGGTCTATGAGGGTACATAGACAGACTATCCCCACTCGTTGCTATGCATCTCCTTGGTAGATCTTGCGTGTGCGTAGAAAAAATTTTGTTTGTCATGCAACGTTTCCTAACAGTAGCATCCGAGCCAGGTCTATGCGTAGATGATATGCATGAGTAGAACACAAAGAGTTGTGGGCGGTGATAGTCATACTGCTTACCACCAACTTCTTATTTTGATTCGGCGGTATTGTGGGATGAAGCGGCCCGTGATACGTCTCCAACGTCTCTATAATTTATGAAGTATTCATGCTGTTATATTATCCATCTAGGATGTTTTATATGCATTTATATGCTATTTTATATGATTTTTGGGACTAACCTATTAACCTAGAGCCCAGTGCCAATTTCTGTTTTCTCCTTGTTTTTGAGTTTTGCAGAAAAGGAATACCAAACGGAGTCCAATTGACGTGCCATTTTTTGATGATTTTTTATGGACCAAAAGAAGACCACGGAGCATCGGAGTTGGGCCAGAAGAGTCCCGAGCTACCCACGAGGGTGGGGGCGCGCCCACCCCCCTGGGCGCGTGGGCCTACCTCGTGGACAGCTCGGGCACCTCCTTGACGTGAGACCAACGCCAAAAATTCCTATAAATACAGAAACCTCGGAAAATTAACCTAGATCGGGGGTTCCGCCGCCAGAAGCCTCAGTAGCCACGAGAAATCAATCTAGGCCCTCTCCGGCACCCTGCCGGAGGGGGCCATCATCACCGATGGCCATGGAGGAGTATCCCGGGGAGGCCATCATCGCCATGAAGGCCAAGGATCAAAGGGAGAACCTTTCCCCATCTAGGGGAGAGGCCATGGAGGAGGAAGCACAAGGGGAGAACCTCTCCTCCTCTCTCTTGGTGGCGCCGGAGTGCCATCGGGAGGGGAATCATCACCGCGGTGATCGTCTTCATCAACATCACCATCATCATCACCATCCTCATCTATTTTACGCGGTCCACTCTCCCGCACCCCGCTGTAATCCCTACTTGAACATGGTGCTTTATGCCACATATTATGATCCAATGATGTGTTGCCATCCTATGATGTTTTGAGTAGATATCCTTTGTCTTTGGGTTGATTGATGATATAGATTGGTATGAGTTGTATGTTTTATTTTGGAGCTGACCTATTGTGCCCTCCGTGTCGCGCAAGCGTGAGGGATTCCCGCTGTAGGGTGTTGCAATACGTTTATGATTCGCTTATAGTGGATTGCTTGAGTGACAGAAGCATAAACCCAAGTAAGGGGGCTGTTGCGTATGGGACAAAGGGGACTTGATGCTTTAATGCTATGGTTGGGTTTTACCTTAATGATCTTTAGTAGTTGCGGATGCTTGCTAGAGTTCCAATCATTAGTGCATATGATCCAAGAAGAAAAAGTATGTTAGCTTATGCCTCTCCCTCATATAAAATTGCAATGACGACCACCGGTCTTGTTAACAAATGCCTAGGACAATTCCGCACACCGATCCACCATTATTCCACACTCGCTATTTATAATATTTAGTAATATATTCTAACCTTATGATAACAGCACCTACTTTTATATTTTAGCTCTCCGATATCATACAAAGTTATCCTCTTCATACCCACAAAATAGTTCTATTTCTCGTTGCTAGTTGGAAGCAAACGCTCAGTGTACGTAGAGTAGTATCAGTGGCAGATAGGGCTTGAGAGAATATTGATCTTACCTTTAGCTCCTTGTGGGTTCGACGCTCCATACTTATCACTTCCACCTTTGGAAATTTCTACGATGATTCCTTGCACTTGGGGATTATCAAGCTCTTTTCTGGCGCTGTTGCCGGGGAGCAATAGCGTGGGGTTGATATTCTCGTGTGTGCTTGTTTGCTTTCTTCAATAAGTAGATTTTGTTTTTCCTTTTTGTTTCTGTTCAGTTGTGGGTGAAACATATAAAAAAATTAAAAAAATAATGAAAATACAAAAAAAATATTACTTGCCTCTCATGCATAAAAAGTTTTTCAAAAAGAGAAGTGATTGGAAAGTGATGCATTGAAGAAGTGAGGGTCGACCTTGAGCACTTACGCTCATGCTCACGGAAACAATGTAGAATTTTTCATGGAAGTTTCTCTGTAAATAATTATCCCCTTGTATATATTCATTGTATTATAAAAATAATGTGCCAAGCTTTGGTTTTAGGATGATTAGATTGCTAGTTTACTATGTGCAGAACAAAAACAGAAACTTTGTCTATAGTGAATGAATTTACATTTTTTACTGGAAGGTCAAATCGGTCTGAAACGTTTTGCACATTACTTCTGTAAAAAAATTTCAAATTGTCAAACTTATTTCATAATTTTAGGATTTACAGAAGTTTACTAAACTTCCAGATTACTACAGACTGTCCTGTTTTTTGACAGATTCTGTTTTTCGCGTGTTGTTTGCTTATTTTGATGAATCTATGGCTAGTATCGGGGGGTATGAACCATACAGAAGTTGGAATACAGTAGATTTAACACCAATATAAATGAATAATGAGTTCATTAAAGTATCTAAAGGTAGTGATTTGCTTTATTACACTAACGGATCTCACAAAGTTTTTGTTAAGTTTTTGTGGATGAAGTGTTCGAAGAACGAGGAGTTATCAATATGAGAAGAATAAAGAGAGGCAATAGTTCAAGCTTGGGGATGCCCAAGGAACCCAAGTAAATATTTAAAACGATACTCAAGCATCTAAGCTTGGGGATGCCCCGGATGGCATCCCATCTTTCTTCTTCAGCAATTGTCGGTATACCTCGGTTTTTGTTTTGTTCACATGATTTGTGTCCTTTGTGTTTTTGTTTTTCCTTTAAGAACCATGCTAGCATGAGATATCCCTTCATTGATTTATAGAATACTTTATGTGCTTCACTTATATCTTCTAAGTATAATCTTATAGAATTGTTCTTTGTGCTTCACTTAAATCTTTTGAGTATGGTTTTCTAGAATGCTTCGTGTGCTTCACTTACATATTTTGAGCTTGGATATTGGTTAGTCTATATTAATTGTAGAATGCTCCATTAACTTCACTTATATCTTTTGGAGTATGAATAATACTATAATTTAAAGTGGGTTTGGAAGAGTGTCAACTTTAGGAATTAGTGATCCCACTATTTTGGAGGGTGTTGAATCTTAGTGTGATATTTATGAAAGTGGATTTGGAAGAGTGTCAACTTTAGCTAATAATGATTCCACTATTTCGGAAGAGGTTCCAATTGAGTATGAGAAAAAAGTTTATATCCATGATGCTACTGAAAATTATTATGAGGAATACATGCTTGTAGGAGTTGCAATAATATCAAGTTTCCTCTCTATGTGCTTAAAGTTTTGAAGTTCTACTTGTTTTGCCTACCTATGCTAGTTGATTATTGTTCCCATAAGTTGTGTGCTCACAAAATCCCTAGGCATAGGAAGTTGGTTAGAATCAATTGTGCTAGTTATATTCTTCATGATGCTCTCTTTATGTTTCAATTCTTATCTTTTATGTGAGCATCATTGAAATCATCATGCCTAGCTAAAAGGCATTAAAGAAAAGCGCTTGTTGGGAGATAACCCAATATTTACCCTTACTGTTTTTGTGTGTATACATGATTAATCTACTGTAGTAATCATGTTTTATAGCTTTTGTTTCAATAAAGTGCCAAGTAAGACCTTTGGGAAGACTTGGGTGAAAGTTAGTGTGATCTTGCTGTAAAAAACAGAAACTTTGCGCTCACGAGATTAGCTGTCATTTTTTACAAAAGAGTGCTTTTGAGTTGATTATTTTTGCATAAGATTAACAGACAAATTCCTCACGTCCACCAATTTATTTCATAATTTTTGGAGTAGCAGAAGTATGGTTTATGTTCAGATCATTACAGACTGTTCTGTTTCTGACAGATTCTGTTTTCATTGCATAGTTTGCTTGTTTTCTAGTTTCTATGACTTATATTTCTCAATATAAATTGTAGAAATGATATGGTACAGTAGAAATTGTGTGGGAACAATTATGAACCTTGTCTTAGACAGTACCAAAGTGGATGGTTTACTCTTTATCATACTAACCTATCTCACGAAGTTTTGTTAAGTTTTGTGTGATTGAAGTTTTCAAGCTTTGGGTGAGATATCGATATGAGGAGAATAAGGAGTGGAAAGACCCTAAGATTGGGGATGCCCAAGGCACCCCAAGGTAATATTCAAGGAATACTCAAGCGCCTAAGCTTGGGGATGCCCCGGAAGGCATCCCCTCTTTCGTCTTCAAAACTATCGGTATACCTTACTCGGAGCTATATTTTTATTCGTCACATGATATGTGTTTTGCTTGGAGCGTATTTTCAATTCTACTTGATGTTTGAATAAAATCATTGGATCTGAAATATTGAATGAAAAAGAATCCTCCCATGGCTAGTTACTTATTTGACTACTCAGTGTTCTTCACTCATATCTTTTGGAGTACTTTGTCATTTACTTATGTGCTTCACGTATATCCTATGAGTAAATGGTTGGATAAATTGAATGTCATAAACCTAAATTTATATATGTTTCATATTCTTATAACATGGGGAGTAATGACTTCACACATAATAAGTATAGGTAGTAAACTTATTGAAACTTAGCAAACGTAGAATTGGTCACTTGAACAATTCATGAAAGAATATTGAAGGAAGAGGGATTTCACATATAAATATACTATCTTGGACATCTTTTGTAATTGTGAGCACTCGTTAAAATATGACATGCAAAAAGGTTGATGTTGGACAAGGAAGACAACGTAATGGGTTATGTTTTCTTATATCTGAAATAAAGTATATTGTCATGGATCGCCCAACACGTTGAGCTTGCCTTCGCCCCTCATGCTAGCCAAATTATTTGAACTAAGTAGAGATACTACTTGTGCTTCCAAATACCCTTAAACCCGGTTTTGCCATGAGAGTCCACCATACCTACCTATGGATTGAGTAAGATCCTTCAAGTAAGTTGTCATCGGTGCAAGCAATAAAAATTACTCTCTAAATATGTATGATTGATTAGTGTGGAGGAAATAAGCTTTATACGATCTTGTGATGTGGAAGAAATAAAAGCGACGGACTGCATAATAAAGGTCCATATCACAAGTGGCAATATAAAGTGGCATTCTTTCGCATTAAGATTTTGTGCATCCAACCCTGAAAGCGCATGGCAACCTCTGCTTCCCTCTGCGAAGGGCCTATATTTTACTTTTATCTCTTACCCTTATGCAAGAGACATGGTGATTTCTCACCTTTCCTTTTTACATTTTATCCTTGGCAAGCACATTGTGTTGGAAAGATTATGATATATATATATATATATATATATATATATATATATATATATATATATATATATATATATATATATATATATATATCCAATTGTATGTAAGGCTTCATGAACTATTATTGTTGACATTACCCTTGAGGTAAAAGGTTGGGAGGTGAATCTATAAGCCCCTATCTTTCTCTGTGTCTGATTAAAACTTTGAACCCATAAATATCGCGTGAGTGTTAGCAATTGTGAAAGACTAAATGATAGTTGAGTATGTGGAGTTTGCTAAATCATAGCTCTGACATAGGCTCTTCCTGGAAATAAGATGAATTGTAATTGTTTGATGATTGATAACACGGTTTGTTAGTTTTCAAGAAAGTTTATGATCTATACTTTAACATGTGAATAGCTTGTTACTTGATCATGAAAAGTCTTATTAGATGATCTACTGTTGTGACATATAATGATGCTAGAAAAAAGTGATCGGAATTACCATTGATCACACTTATGCACTTGCTAGCATTCACACTTCATAAATTATTTCTTTTATCATTTACCTACTCGAGGACGAGCAGGAATTAAGCTTGGGGATACTGATACGTCTCCAACGTATCTATAATTTATGAAGTATTCATGTTGTTATATTATCCATCTAGGATGTTTTGTATGCATTTATACGCTATTTTATATGATTTTTGGGACTAACCTATTAACCTAGAGCCCAGTGCCAGTTTCTGTTTTCTCCTTGTTTTTGAGTTCTGCAGAAAAGGAATACCAAACACTGTCCAATTGACGTGCCAATTTTTTATTATTTTTGATGGACCAAAAGAAGACCATGGAGCATCGGAATTGGGACAGAAGAGTCTCGAGCTGCCCACGAGGGTGGGGGGCGCGCCCACTCCCTAGGCGCGTGGGCTTGCCTCGTGGACAGCTCGGGCACCTCCTTGACGTGAGACCGACGCTAAAAATTCCTATAAATACAAAAAAACTCGGAAAATTAACCTAGATCGGGAGTTCCGCCGCCAGAAGCCTCAGTAGCCACGAGAAATAAATCTTGGCCCTCTCTGGCACCCTGCCGAAGGGGGCCATCATCACCGGTGGCCATGGAGGAGTATCCCGCAGAGGCCATCATCGCCATGAAGGCCAAGGATCAGAGGGAGAACCTTTCCCCATATAGGGGGGAGGCCATGGAGGAGGAATCACAAGGGGGAGAACCTCTCCTCCTCTCTGTTGGTGGCGCCGGAGTGCCATCGGGAGGGGAATCATCGCCGCGGGGATCGTCTTCATCAACATCACCATCATCATCACCATCCTCATCTATTTTACGCGGTCCACTCTCCCGCACCCCGCTGTAATCCCTACTTGAACATGGTGCTTTATGCCACATATTATGATCCAATGATGTGTTGCCATCCTATGATGTTTTGAGTAGATATCCTTTGTCTTTGGGTTGATTCATGATATAGATTGGTATGAGTTGTATGTTTTATTTTGGTGTTGTCCTATTGTGCCCTCCGTGTCGCGCAAGCGTGAGGGATTCCCGCTGTAGGGTGTTGCAATACCTTTATGATTCGCTTATAGTGGGTTGCTTGAGTGACAAAAGCATAAACCCGAGTAAGGGGGTGGTTGCGTATGGGACAAAGGGGACTTGATGCTTTAATGCTATGGTTGGGTTTTACCTTAATGATCTTGTTGGGTAACGCAGTAATTTCAAAAAAAAATCCTACGCACATGCAAGATCATGGTGATGCATAGCAACGAGAGGGGAGAGTATTGTCCACGTACCCTCGTAGACCGAAAGCGGAAGCGTTAGCAGAACATGGTTGATGTAGTCGTACGTCTTCACGATCCGACCGATCAAGTACCGAACGTACGGCACCTCCGAGTTCAGCACACGTTCAGCCCGATGACGTCCCTCGAACTCCGATCCAGCCGAGTGTTGAGGGAGAGTTTCGTCAGCACGACGGCGTGGTGACGATGTTGATGTTCAACCGACGCAGGGCTTCGCCTAAGCACCTCTACAGTATTATCGAGGTGGAATATGGTGGAGGGGGAACCGCACACGGCTAAAAGATCAAACAGATCAATTGTTGTGTCTTTGGGGTGCCCCCTACCCCCGTATATAAAGGAGCAAGGGGGAGGCCGGCCGGTCCTCTATGGCATGCCCCCAAGACGGGAATCCTACTAGGACTCCAAGTCCTAGTAGGTTTCCACCTAAAGGGAGAGAGGGGGAAGGAAGGAGAGGGAGAGAGAGAAGGAAAGGGGGGCGCTCCCCCCCCCCCCTCTCCTAGTCCAATTCGGCCCAGAGGGGGAGGGGCGCGCGGCCTGCCCTAGGCCGCCCCTCTCTCTCTCTCTCCACTAAGGCCCATCGAGGCCCATTAGTTCCCGGGGTTTCCGATAACCTCCCAAGACTCGGTTTTATCGAAACTTCTCCTAACGCCCGGCGTCCGAATATAGTCATCCAATATATCAATCTTCATGCCTCGGCCATTTCGAGACTCCTCGTCATGTCCGTGATCACATCCGGGACTCCGAACAACCTTCGTTTCATAAAAACACATAAACTCATAATAAAACTGTCATCGTAACGTTAAGCGTGCGGACCCTACGGGTTCGAGAACTATGTAGACATGACCGAGACACGTCTCCGGTCAATAACCAATATCGGAACCTGGATGCTCATATTGGCTCCCACATATTCTACGAAGATCTTTATCGGTCAGAGCGCATAACTACATACGTTGTTCCCTTTGTCATTGGTATGTTACTTGCCCGAGATTCGATCGTCGGTATCTCAATACCTAGTTCAATCTCGTTACTGGCAAGTCTCTTTACTCGTTCCGTAATACATCATCCCGCAACTAACTCATTTGTTGCAATGCTTGCAAAGCTTAAGTGATGTGCATTACCGAGAGGACCCAGAGATACCTCTCCGACAATCGGAGTGACAAATCCTAATCTCGAAATACGCGAACCCAACATGTACCTTCGGAGACACCTGTAGAGCACCTTTATAATCACCCAGTTACGTTGTGATGTTTGGTTGCACACAAAGTGTTCCTCCGGTAAATGGGAGTTGCATAATCTCATAGTCATAGGAACATGTATAAGTCATGAAGAAAGCAATAGCAACATATTAAACGATCGGGTGCTAAGCTAACGGAATGGGTCATGTCAATCACATAATTCTCCTAATGATGTGATCCCGTTAATCAAATGACAACCCATGTCTATGGTTAGGAAACATAACCATCTTTGATTAACGAGCTAGTCAAGTAGAGGCATACTAGTGACACTCTGTTTGTCTATGTATTCACACATGTGTTATGTTTCCGGTTAATACAATTCTAGCATGAATAATAAACATTTATCATGATATAAGGAAATAAATAATAACTTTATTATTGCCTCTAGGGCATATTTCCTTCAGTCTCCCACTTGCACTAGAGTCAATAATCTAGATTACACAGTAATGATTCTAACACCCATGGAGCCTTGGTGCTGATCATGTTTTGCTCGTGGAAGAGGCTTAGTCAACGGGTCTGCAACATTCAGATCCGTATGTATCTAGCAAATTTCTATGTCTCCCACCTGGACTAGATCCCGGATGGAATTGAAGCGTCTCTTGATGTGCTTGGTTCTCTTGTGAAATCTGGATTCCTTCGCCAAGGCAATTGCACCAGTATTGTCACAAAAGATTTTCATTGGACCCGATGCACTAGGTATGAAACCTAGATCGGATATGAACTCCTTCGTCCAGACTCCTTCATTTGCTGCTTCCGAAGCAGCTATGTACTCCGCTTCACACGTAGATCCCGCCATGACGCTTTGTTTAGAACTGCACCAATTGACAGCTCCACCGTTCAATGTAAACACGTATCCGGTTTGTGATTTAGAATTGTCCGGATTAGTGTCAAAGCTTGCATCAACGTAACCATTTACGATGAGCTCTTTGTCACCTCCATAAACGAGAAACATATCCTTAGTCCTTTTCAGGTATTTCAGGATGTTCTTGACTGCTATCAAGTGATCCATACTCCAGGATTACTTTGGTACCTCCCTGCCAGACTTATAGCAAGGCACACATCAGGTCTGGTACACAGCATTGCATACATGATAGAGCCTATGGCTGAAGCATAGGGAACATATTTAATTTTCTCTCTATCTTCTGCAGTGGTCGGGCATTGAGTCTTACTCAACTTCACACCTTGTAACACAGGCAAGAACCCTTTCTTTGCTTGATCCATTTTGAACTTCTTCAAAACTTTGTCAAGGTATGTGCTTTGCGAAAGTCAAATTAAGTGTCTTGATCTATCTCTATAGATCTTAATGCCCAATATGTAAGCAGTTTCACCGAGGTCTTTCATCGAAAAACTCTTATTCAAGTATCCCTTTATGCTCTCCAGAAATTCTATATCATTTCCAATTAGTAATATGTCATCCACATATAATATCAGAAATGCTATAGAGCTCCCACTCACTTTCTTGTAAATACAGGCTTCTCCAAAAATCTGTACAAAACCAAATGCTTTGATCACACTATCAAAGCGTTTATTCCAACTCCGAGAGGCTTGCACCAGTCCATAAATGGATCGCTGGAGCTTGCACACTTTGTAAGCTCCCTTTGGATTGACAAAACCTTCCGGTTTCATCATATACAACTCTTCTTCCAGAAATCCATTCAAGATTGCAGTTTTTACATCCATCTGCCAAATTTCATAATCATAAAATGCGTCAATCGCTAACATGATTCGGACAGACTTAAGCATCGCTACGGGTGAGAAGGTCTCATCGTAGTCAACCCCTTGAACTTGTCGAAAACCTTTCACAACAAGTCGAGCTTTGTAGATAGTAATATTACCGTCAGCGTCAGTCTTCTTCTTGAAGATCCATTTATTCTCAATTGCTTGCCGGTCATCGGGCAAGTCAACCAAAGTCCACACTTTGTTCTCATACATGGATCCCATCTCAGATTTCATGGCTTCAAGCCATTTTGCAGAATCTGGGCTCACCATCGCTTATTCATAGTTCGTAGGTTCATCATGATCTAGTAGCATGACTTCCAGAATAGGATTACTGTACCACTCTGGTGCGGATGTTACTCTGGTTGATCTATGAGGTTCAGTAACAACTTGATCTGAAAGTTCATGATCATCATCATTAACTTCCTCACTAATTGGTGTAGGTGTCACAGAAACTGGTTTCTGTGATGAACTACTTTCCAATAAGGGAGCAGGTACAGTTACCTCATCAAGTTCTACTTTCCTCCCACTCACTTCTTTCGAGAGAAACTCCTTCTCTAGAAAGGATCCATTTTTAGCAACAAATGTCTTGCCTTCGGATCTGTGATAGAAGGTGTACCCAACAGTCTCCTTTGGGTATCTATGAAGACACATTTCTCCGATTTGGGTTCGAGCTTATCAGGTTGAAGCTTTTTCACATAAGCATCGCAGCCTCAAACTTTAAGAAACGACAACTTGGGATTCTTGCCAAACCACAGTTCATAAGGCGTCATCTCAACAGATTTTGATGGTGCCCTATTTAATGTGAATGCGGCCATCTCTAAAGCATAACCCCAAATGATAGCGGTAAATCAGTAAGAGACATCATAGATCGCACCATATCCAGTAAAGTACGATTACGACGTTCGAACACACCATTACGCTGTGGTGTTCCGGGTGGCGTGAGTTGCGAAACTATTCCGCATTGTTTCAAATGTAGACCAAACTCGTAACTCAAATATTCTCCTCCACGATCAGATCGTAGAAACTTTATTTTCTTGTTACGATGATTTTCAACTTCACTCTGAAATTCTTTGAACTTTTCAAATGTTTCAGACTTATGCTTCATTAAGTAGATATACCCATATCTGCTTAAATCATCTGTGAAGGTGAGAAAATAACGATATCCACCACGAGCCTCAACATTCATTTGACCACATACATCTGTATGTTTGATTTCCAATAAATCTGTTGCTCTCCCCATAGTACCGGAGAACGGTGTTTTAGTCATCTTGCCCATGAGGCACGGTTCGCAAGTACCAAATGATTCATAATCAAGTGGTTCCAAAAGTCCATCAGTATGGAGTTTCTTCATGCGCTTTACACCGATATGACATAAACGACAGTGCCACAAATAAGTTGCACTATCATTATCAACTCTACATCTTTTGGCTTCAACATTATGAATATGTGTATCACTACTATCGAGATTCATCAAAAATAGACCACTCTTCAAGGGTGCATGACCATAAAATATATTACTCATATAAATAGAACAACCATTATTCTCTGATTTAAATGAATAACCGTCTCGCATCAAACAAGATCCAGATATAATGTTCATGCTCAACGCTGGCACCAAGTAACAATTATTTAGGTCTAAAACTAATCCCGAAGGTAGATGTAGAGGTAGTGTGCCGACCGCGATCACATCGACTTTGGAACCATTTCCCACGCGCATCGTCACCTCGTCCTTGGCCAGTGTTCGCTTAATCCGTAGTCCCTGTTTCGAGTTGCAAATATTAGCAACAGAACCAGTATCAAATACCCAGGTGCTACTGCGAGCTCTATTAAGGTACACATCAATAACTTGTATATCACATATACCTTTGTTCACCTTGCCATCCTTCTTATCCGCCAAATACTTGGGGCAGTTCCGCTTCCAGTGACCAGTCTGCTTGTAGTAGAAGCACTCAGTTTCCGGCTTAGGTCTAGACTTGGGTTTCCTCTCCTGAGCAGCAACTTGCTTGCTGTTCTTCTTGAAGTTCCCCTTCTTCTTCCCTTTGCCCTTTTTCTTGAAACTACTGGTCTTGTTGACCATCAACACTTGATGCTCCTTCTTGATTTCTACCTCAGCAGCCTTTAGCATTGAGAAGAGCTCGGGAATCGTCTTATCCATCCCTTGCATGTTATAGTTCATCACGAAGCTCTTATAGCTTGGTGGCAGTGATTGGACAATTCTATCAATGACGCTATCATCCGGAAGATTAACTCCCAGTTGAATCAAGTGATTATTATACCCAGACATCTTGAGTATATGCTCACTGACAGAACTATTCTCCTCCATCTTGCAGCTGTAGAACTTATTGGAGACTTCATATCTCTCAATCCGGGCATTTGCTTGAAATATTAACTTCAACTCCTGGAACATCTCATATGCTCCATGACGTTCAAAATGTCGTTGAAGTCCCGGTTCTAAGCCGTAAAGCATGGCACACTGAACTATTGAGTAGTCATCAGCTTTGCTCTGGCAGACGTTCATAACATCTGGTGTTGCTCCTGCAGCAGGCCTAGCACCCAGCGGTGCTTCCAGGACGTAATTCTTCTGTGCAGCAATGAGGATAATCCTCAAGTTATGGACCCAGTCCGTGTAATTGCTACCATCATCTTTCAACTTTGCTTTCTCAAGGAACGCATTAAAATTCAACGGAACAACAGCGCGGGCCATCTATCCACAATCAAACATAGACAAGCAAGATACTATCAGGTACTAAGTTCATGATAAATTTAAGTTCAATTAATCATATTACTTAAGAACTCCCACTTAGAAATACATCCCTCTAATCCTCTAAGTGATCACGTGATCCAAATCAACTAAACCATAACTGATCATCACGTGAAATGGAGTAGCTTTCAATGGTGAACATCACTATGTTCATCATATCTACTATATGATTCACGCTCGACCTTTCGGTCTCAGTGTTCCGAGGCCATATCTGCATATGCTAGGCTTGTCATGTTTAACCTGAGTATTCTGCGTGTGCAAAACTGGCTTGCACCCGTTGTAGATGGATGTAGAGCTTATCACACCCGATCATCACGTGGTGTCTGGGCACGACGAACTTTGGCAACGGTGCATACTCAGGGAGAACACTTTTTATCTTGAAATTTAGTGAGAGATCATCTTATAATGCCACCGTCAATCAAAGCAAGATAAGACGCATAAAAGATAAACATCACATGCAATCAATATAAGTGATATGATATGGCCATCATCATCTTGTGCTTGTGATATCCATCTCCGAAGCACCTCCATGATCACCATCGTCACCGACGCGACACCTTGATCTCCATCGTAGCATCGTTGTCGTCTCGCCAATCTTATGCTTCTACGACTATCGCTACCGGTTAGTGATAAAGTAAAGCATTACAGGGCGATTGCATTGCATACAATAAAGCGACAACCATATGGCTCCTGCCAGTTGCCGATAACTCGGTTACAAAACATGATCATCTCATACAATAATATATAGCATCACGTCTTAACCATATCACATCACAACATGCCCTGCAAAAACAAGTTAGACGTCCTCTACTTTGTTGTTGCAAGTTTTACGTGGCTGCTACGGGCTTAGCAAGAACCGTTCTTACCTACGCATCAAAACCACAACGATAGTTTGTCAAGTTGGTGTTGTTTTAACCTTCGCAAGGACCGGGCGTAGCCACACTCGGTTCAACTAAAGTTGGAGAAACTGACACCCGCTAGCCACCTTTGTGCAAAGCACGTCGGGAGAACCGGTCTTGTGTAAGCATACGCGTAATGTCGGTCCGGGCCGCTTCGTCCAACAATACCACCAAACCAAAGTATGACATGCTGGTAAGCAGTATGACTTATATCGCCCACAACTCACTTGTTTTCTACTCATGCATATGACATCTACGCATAAAACCTGGCTCGGATGCCACTGTTGGGTAACGCAGTAATTTCACAAAAAATTCCTACGCACACGCAAGATCATGGTGATGCATAGCAACGAGAGGGGAGAGTATTGTCCACGTACCCTCATAGACCGAAAGCGGAAGCGTTAGCACAACGCGGTTGATGTAGTCGTACGTCTTCACGATCCGACCGATCAATTACCGAACGTACGGCACCTCCGAGTTCAGCACACGTTCAGCCCGATGACGTCCCTCGAACTCCGATCCAGCCGAGTGTTGAGGGAGAGTTTCGTTAGCACGACGGCGTGGTGACGATGTTGATGTTCTACCGATGCAGGGCTTCACCTAAGCACCGCTACAGTATTATCGAGGTGGAATATGGTGGAGGGGGCACCGCACACGGCTAAAAGATCAAACAGATCAATTGATGTGTCTTTGGGGTGCCCCCCTGCCCCCGTATATAAAGGAGCAAGGGGGAGGCCGGCCGGCCCTCTATGGCGCACCCCCAAGAGGGGAATCCTACTAGGACTCCAAGTCCTAGTAGGTTTCCACCTAAAGGGAGAGAGGGGGAAGGAAGGTGAGGGAGAGGGAGAAGGAAAGGGGGCGCCCCCCCCCCCCCTCTCCTAGTCCAATTCGGACCAGATGGGGAGGGGCGCACGGCCTGCCCTAGGCCGCCCCTCTCTCTCTCCACTAAGGCCCATTGAGACCCATTAGTTCCCCCGGGGTTTCCGATAACCCTTCGGCACTCTGGTTTTATCCGAAACTTCTCCGGAACGCTTCCAGCGTCCGAATATAGTCGTCCAATATATCCGAAACTTCATGTCTCGGCCATTTCGAGACTCCTCGTCATGTCCGTGATCACATCCGGGACTCCGAACAACCTTTGGTACATCAAAACACATAAACTCATAATAAAATTGTCATCGTAATGTTAAGCGTGCAGACCCTACGGGTTCGAGAACTATGTAGACATGACCGAGACACGTCTCCGGTCAATAACCAATAGCGGAACCTGGATGCTCATATTGGCTCCCACATATTTTACGAAGATCTTTATCGGTCAGACCGCATAACAACATACGTTGTTCCCTTTGTCATCGGTATGTTACTTGCCCGAGATTCGAACGTCGGTATCTCAATACCTAGTTCAATCTCGTTACCGGCAAGTCTATTTACTCATTCCGTAATACATCATCCCGCAACTAACTCATTAGTTGCAATGCTTGCAAGGCTTAAGTGATGTGCATTACCGAGAGGGCCCAGAGATACCTCTCCGACAATTGGAGTGACAAATCCTAATATTGAAATACGCCAACCCAACATGTACCTTCGGAGACACCTGTAGAGCACCTTTATAATCACCCAGTTACGTTGTGACGTTTGGTAGCACACAAAGTGTTCCTCCGGTAAACAGGAGTTGCATAATCTCATAGTCATAGGAACATGTATAAGTCATGAAGAAAGCAATAGCAACATATTAAACGATCGGGTGCTAAGCTGACGGAATGGGTCATGTCAATCACATCATTCTCCTAATGATGTGATCCCGTTAATCAAATGACAACCCATGTCTATGGTTAGGAAACATAACCATCTTTGATTAACAAGCTAGTCAAGTAGAGGCATACTAGTGACACTCTGTTTGTCTATGTATTCACACATGTATTATGTTTCCGGTTAATACAATTCTAGCATGAATAATAAACATTTATCATGATATAAGGAAATAAATAATAACTTTATTATTGCCTCTAGGGCATATTTCCTTCAGATCTTTAGTAGTTGCGGATGCTTGCTAGAGTTCCAATCATTAGTGCATGTGATCCAAGAAGAGAAAGTATGTTAGCTTATGCCTCTCCCTCATATGAAATTGCAATGACGACCACTGGTCTTGTTAACAATTGCCTAGGACAATTCCGCACACCGATCCACCATTATTCCACACTCGCTATTTATAATATTTAGTAATATATTCTAACCTTATGATAACATCACCTATTTTAATATTTTAGCTCTCCGATATCATAAAAAGTTATCCTCTTCATACCCACAACATAGTTCTATTTTGATTGCATGATATGGCCACAATTGCCTAGGTGTCGAGCCGGTGATGATGGAGATCATGACGATGCTTGTGCGATGGAGATCAAAAGCACAAGATGATTATGGCCATATCATGTCACATATTTTGATTGCATGTGATGTTTATCTTTTATGCATCTTATTTTGCTTAGATCGAGGTAGCATTATAAGATGATCCCTTCACTAAATTTCAAGATAAAAGTGTTCTCCCCGAGTATGCACCATTGCCAAAGTTCATCATTTCGAAGCACCGCATGATGATCGGATGTGATAGACTCTATGTTCACATACAACGGGTGTAAGACAGTTTTGCACATGCAGAATATTTGGGTTAAACTTGACGAGCCTAGCATGTACAGACATGGTCTCGGAACACTGGAGACCAAAAGGTCTAACGTGTGTCATATAGTAGATATGATCAACATAGAGATGTTCACCATTGATGACTACCCCATCTCACGTGATGATCCGACATTAGTTAGTTGATTTGGATCACGTATCACTTATATGACTTGAGGGATGTATATTTAAGTGGGAGTTCATTAGTAATTTGATTAACTGAACTTAATTTATCATGAACTTAGTCCTGATAGTATTTGCAAATCTATGTTGTAGATCAATAGCCCGCGATATAGCTCCCCTATTTTTGATATGTTCCTAGAGAAAATAAGTTGAAAGATAATAGTAGCAATGATGCGGACTGGGTACGTGATCTGAGGATTATCCTCATTGCTGCACAGAAGAATATGTCCTTGATGCACCGCTAGGTGACAGACCTATTGCAGGAGCAGATGCAGACGTTATGAACGTTTGACAAGCTCGGTATGATGACTACTCGATAGTTTAGTGTGCCATGCTTTACGGCTTAGAACTGGGACTTCAAAAACGTTTTGAACGCCATAGAGCATATGAGATGTTCCCAGAGCTGAAATTGGTATTTCAGACTCATGCCCATGTCGAGAGGTATGAGACCTATGACAAGTATTTTGCCTACAAGATGGAGGAGAATAGCTCCGCCAGTGAGCATGTGCTCAGAATGTCTGGGTACTACAATCGCTTGAATCAAGTGGGAGTTAATCTTCCAGATAAGATAGTGATTGACAAGAGTTCTCTAGTCACTATCACCAAGCTACTAGAACTTCATGATGAACTATAATGTGCAAGGGATGGCGAAAACAATTCCCAAGCTCTTCGGGGTGCTGAAATTGACAAAGGTGGAAATCAAGAAAGAGCATAGTGTTGATGGTCAACAAAACCACTAGTTTCAAGAAAAATGGCAAGGGACAAAAAGGGAAATTCAAGAAGAACAGCAAACAAGTTACCGCTCACATGAAGAAGCCCAAAGCTAGGCCCGAATGTGAAACTGAGTGCTTCTACTACAAAGGAAATGGTCACTGGAAGCGGAACTGCCCCAAATACTTGGCGGATAAGAAGGATGGCAAAGTGAACAAAGGTATATTTGATATATATGTTATTGATATGTACTTTACTAGTGTTCATAGTAGCCCCTGGGTATTGGATACCAGTTCAGTTGCTAAGATTAGTAACTCGAAACAAGAGTTGAAGAATGAACAGAGACTAGTTAAGGGTGAGGTGACGATGTGTGTTGGAAGTAATTCCAAGGTTGATATGATCACCATCGCACACTCCCTCTACCTTTGGGATTAGTGTTGAACCTAAATAAATGTTATTTGGTGTTTGCGTTGAGCATGAATATGATTAGATCATGTTTATTGCAAAACGGTTATTCATTTAAATCTAGAATAAATTGTTGTTCTGTTTACATGAATAGAACACCCAGTAAGAATGGTTTATTGAATCTCGATCGTAGTGATACACATATTCATAATATTGATGCCAAAAAATGCAAAATTGATAATGATAGTGCAACATACGTGTAGCACTGCCGTTTAGGTCATGTTGGTGTAAAGCGCACGAAGAAACTCCATGCAGATGGGCTTTTTGGAATCACTTGATTATGAATACTTGGGTATATCTACTTGATGAAACTCAAGTTTGAAACGTTTGAAAAGTTCAAAGAATGTCAAAGTGAAGTGGAGAATCATCGTAAGAAGAAAATAAAGTTTCTGCGATCTGATCGCGAAGGCGAATATTTGAGTTATGAGTTTGGCCTTCATTTAAAACAATGTGGAATTGTTTCACAACTCACGCCACCTGGAACACCACAGCGTAATGGTGTGTCCGAATTTCGTAACCGTACTTTATTAGATATAGTGGGATCTATGATGTCTCTTACTGATTTACCACTATCGTTTTGGGGTTATGCATTAGAGACAGCCGCATTCACATTAAATAGGGCACCGTCTAAATCCGTTGAGACGGCACCGTATGAACTGTGGTTTGGCAAGAAACCTAAGCCGTCGTTTCTTAAAGTTTGGGGTTGCGACACTTATGTCAAAAAGCTTTAGCTTGATAAGCTTGAACCCAAATTGGAGAAGTGCGTCTTCATAGGATACCCTAAGGAAACAATTGGGTACACCATCTACCACAGATCCGAAGGCAAGACCTTTGTAGCCAAGAATGGAACCTTTCTAGAGAAGGAGTTTCTCTCAAAAGAAGTGAGTGCGAGGAAAGTAGAACTTGATGAGGTAGTTGTACCTTCTCTCGAATTGGAAAATAGTTCATCAAAGAAAACCGTCCCCATGATGCCTACACCAACTAGAGAGGAACCTAAGGATGATGATCATGAAACTTCAGATCAAGTTACTACTAAACCTTGTAGGTCAACCAAAGCACGATCCGCACCAGAGTGGTACGGTAATCCTATTCTGGAAGTCATGTTACTAGACCAAAGCGAACCTACGAACTATGAAGAAACTATGATGAGCCTAGATTCCGATAAATGGCTTGAGGCCATGAAATCTGAGATAGGGTCCATGTATGAGAACAAAGTGTGGACATTGATGGACTTGCTCGATGATCGGAAAGCCATAGAAAATAAATGGATCTTCAAGAAGAAGACTGGCGCTGATGGTAATGTTACTATCTACAAAGCTCGACTTGTCACAAAAGTGTTTTCGACAAGTTCAAGGGGTTGACTACAATGAGACTTTCTCACCTGTAGTGATTAAGTCCTTCTGAATCATGTTAGCAATTGCCGCATTTTATAATTATGAAATCTGGCAAATGGATGTCAAAAATTGCATTCCTTAATGGATATTAAAGAAGAGTTGTATATGATGCAACCAGAAGTTTTCTGTCGATCCTAAAGGTGCTAACAAAGTGTCCAAGCTCCAGCGATCCATCTATGGACTGGTGCAAGCATCTCAGAGTTGGAATATATGCTTTTATGAGGTGATCAAAGCATATGGTTTTATATAGACTTACGGTGAAGCCTATATTTACAAGAAAGTGAGTGGGAGCTCTGTAGCATTTCTGATATTATATGCGGATGACATATTGTTGAATGGAAATGATATAAAATTCTGGATAGCATAAAAGGATACTTGAATAAGAATTTTTCAATGAAAGACCTCGGTGAAGCTGCTTATATATTGGGCATCAAGATCTATAGGGATAGATCAGACGCTTAATAGGACTTTCACAAAGCACATACCTTGACAAAAGTTTTGAAGAAGTTCAAAATGGATCAGTCAAAGAAGGAGTTCTAGCCAGTATTGTAAGGTGTGAAGTTGAGTAAGACTCAAAACTCGACCACGACAAAAGATAGAGAGAGAATGAAAGTCATTCCCTGTGCCTCAGCCATAGGTTCTATGAAGTATGTCATACTGTGTACCAGACCTATTGTGTGCCTTGCCATGAGTTTGGCAAGGGGGTACAATAGTGATCCAAGAGTAGATCATTGGACAGCGGTCAAAATTATCCTTAGTTGCCTAAGAATACTAAGGAGATGTTTCTCGACTATGGAGGTAATAAAGATTTCATCGTAAAAGGTTACGTCAATGCAAGCTTTGACACCGATTCAGATGACTCTGAGTCTCAATCTGGATACATATTGAAAGTGTGAGCAATTAGCTAGAGTAGCTCCATGCAGAGCATTTTAGACATAGAAACTTGCAAAATAATATGGATCTGAATGTGGCAGACCATTGACTAAACCTCTCTCACAGGCAAAACATGATCGTACCTTAGTAATCTTCGAGTGTTAATCACATGGCGATGAGAACTATATTATTGACTCTAGTAAACTCTTTGGGTGTTATTCACATGGCGATGTGAACTATGGGTGTTAAATCACATGGTGTTGTGAACTAGATTATTGACTCTAGTGCAAGTGAAAGACTGAAGGAAATATTCCCTAGAGGAAATAATAAAGTTGTTATTTTATATTATATTTCCTTATTCATGATAAAGGTTTATTATTCATGCTAGAATTGTATTGATCGTAAACTTGAATACATGTGTGAATACATAAACAAATACCGTGTCCCTAGTAAGCCTCTACTAGACTAGCTCGCTGATCAAAGATGGTTAAGGTTTCCTAACCACGGACATGTGTTGTCATTTGATAACGGGATCACATCATTAGGAGAATGATGTGATGGACTAGACCCACCCGTTAGCTCAGCATATTGATTGTTTAGTTTTATTGCTATAGCTTTCTTCATGTCAAATACATATTCCTTCGACTATGAGATTATGCCACTCCCGAATATCGGAGGGATACCTTGCATGCTATCAAACGTCACAACATAATTGGGTGATCACAAAGATGCTCTACAGGTATCTCCGAAGGTGTTTGTTGAGTTGGCATAGATCGAGATTAGGATTTGTCACTACGAGTATCGGAGAGGTATCTCTGGGCCCTCTCGGTAATACACATCATAAGCTTGCAAGCAAACGACTAAGGAGTTGGTCACGAGGTGATGTATTATGGAACGAGTAAAGAGACTTGTCGGTAACGAGATTGAACTAGGTATGAATATACCGACGATCGAATCTCAGGCAAGTAACATAATGATGGACAAAGGGAATTACGTATGTTGTCATAACGGTTCGACCGGTAAAGATCTTCGTAAAATATGTAGGAGCCAATATGGGCATCCAAGTTCCGCTATTGGTTATTTACCGGAGAGGTGTCTCGGTCATGTCTACATAGTTTTTGAACCCGTATGGTCCGCATGCTTAACGCTCGTTGACGATATAGTATTATATGAGTTATATGATTTAGTGACGGAATGTTGTTCGGAGTCCCGAATGAGATCACGGACATGACAAGGAGTCTCGAAATGGTCGAGAGGTAAAGATTGATATATAGGACGATAGTATTCATACACCGGAAGTGTTTCGGGGGGTACCGGGTACTTATCGGGTCACTGGAAGGGATTCTAGCCACCCCTGGCAAAAGATATGGGCCTTATGGGCCAAGAGAGGGAACACACCAGCCACAAGGGGCTGGTGCGCCCCCCATAGCAGGCCGGCCTAGGTGGAGAAGGAAAGGGGGAGGGAAAGGAAAGGATTCCCACTTCCTTCCCTCCCCCCCCCTCTTTCCTTCCCCCTCGGTTAAATATGGCAGGGGGCGCGGCTTGGGAGGGACTCCAAGTAGGATTCCTCCTACTTGGGCACCACCTATGGCTGCTCCTCCCTCCCTCCCACCTATATATATATGTGGGAGGGGGTGCCTAGCACACACCAGATCAATTGTTAGCCGTGTGCGGCGCCCCCCTCCACCGTTTACACCCCCGGTCATATTTTCATAGTGCTTAGGCGAAGCCCTGCGGAGATCACCTCACCATCACCATCACCATCACCATGCCGTCGTGCTGACGGAACTCATCTACTACCTCGCCGTCTTGCTGGATCAAGAAGGCGGAGGACGTCACCGAGCTGAACGTGTGCTGAACGCGGAGGTGCGTACATTCGGTACTAGATCGGTTGGATCGCGAAGAAAGTTCGACTACATCAACCGCGTTGTGAAACGCTTCCGCTTACGGTCTACGAGGGTACATAGACACACTCTCCCCTCTCGTTGCTATGCATCTCCTTGATAGATCTTGCGTGTGCATAGAAATTTTTTTGTTTGCCATGCAACGTTTCCTAACATATAGTATCGATCTTGGATGTTTTATATGCTATTTTATATCATTTTTTGGACTGACCTATTAACCTAGTGCTTAGTTCTAGTTGCTATTTTTAGCCTGTTTTTTGGTTTTCGAGAAAACCGGTACCAAACGGACTCCAAAGGCTACGAAACTTTTTGACAATTTTTTCTGGACATAAGAGACCCTGGAAGCTTTTGGAGGAGATGGCAAGGCAGCAGGGCACGCCCTGGGGGCGCGCACCCTGATGCCTTGTTGGCCCCTCAAGGCTCCATCTGACCTAATTCCACTTCTATAAATTCACAAATGTTGGGAAACCAACAAAGAGCCGCCCAAAACACTTTTTCCGCCGCTGCATGCTTCTGTTCTTCCACGGTCCCATCTGGAGGCCTTTTCTGGTACTCTGTCGAAGGGGGAATCATTCATGGAGGGTTTCTACATCATCCTTGCTGCCTTCCGACGATGCGTGAGTAGTTTACCACAGACCTACGGGTCCATAGCTAATAACTAGATGGCTTCTTCTCTCTCTTTGATCTTCAGTACAATGTTCTCCTTGATGTTCTTGGAGTTCTATCCGATGTAACCTTCTTTTCCGGTGTGTTTGTTGGGATCCGATGAATTGTAGGTTTATGATCTAAATATTTATGATAAGTAATGGAGTCTTTTCTGAACTTTATTATGCATGATTTTTATAGCTTTGTATTTCTCTTCGACCTGTCCATTTGGTTTGGCCAACTAGATTGATGTATCTTTAGTGGGAGAGGTGCTTTATGATGGGTTCAATCTTGTAGTGCTCTATATCCTAGTGGTAGTAGGGGACAAGAAACATATTTGTATTGTTGCCATTTGTAGCGACCCGACCTCAGACGGTCAAGCCTCTGTGTTCCTATGCCATCCCTGGATCAGTATGCTGGCACACACAGTACATCAATGTATATATCAAAGTGCAATCACATGCATAAATAACGTAAAACTGATATATACCTCATAATACCCAGCGGAAACAATCAAACGGGTGTGGAGTCCCATCAACGCCATCGGCAGGTTGAGTGTAGACCGTAACCCTGTATCGTAACTCTTACTCGTCGAGGAAATATCTGCAACATGATACGTTGCAGCCGTGTAGGTCAATTACATTGAATGTACCGCAAGATCACAATATGAGAAAACAGATGATAAAACTATACTATATGCAATATGGCTTTATGGCTCAGATTCGAGTTTTGTTTGCGTAAAAGCTGGTTTTATTTTCCCTACATCAAAGGAATAAATGAAGTCTGTACTATGGAGTTTTCTGTCATGACATGGTTCCGCCAACCGATGTCTCATAGCCCAAAATCATCATAAGTTGCCCACAATTAAGTTATCAATCCGTGTTGAGAGTTCGAGATAGATCCAAGTCCGGATGCTCAAATTGTCCGTAATCGGGACACGGCTAATCGATTAGGTTTATAACCTCTGCAGAGGTTTGTACACTTTACCCACAAGATTCGATCCTCTTTTACATTCTCGCACTTCGTGGTGTTTGAGAACAAGATGACCGAAACATGGTCTTCGAAGAGTTCCTCGACCACCGTCCGTGCTCATCCCATCCTACCGTAGTTCTACATCTGCTAGCACCGCCCCAGCAGAGTCACCACTAAGGTCAACCAAGCGAGCCCATAATGACTTGCGGTTGCAGGTAAGCTTAGGGCATGAAGTATTCTTCCGTCTCTTTGAGTGCAGGTGAAGCTTTCCGCAAGATGTCATGGCGCTTCTCCATGCATCCCGGCCAACCACTGGTTCCTCCAGGGTGCCCGTCAACCGTCCTTCACCCAGTAGTGTGTATTGAATTCTTGTCTCGAGTCTTGAAGTCTTGAGGCCTTGAAGATGCAGTCCTTGCAGATTTCATCATGGTGTTGTCGTCATTGACGTAGATCCTCCATTCTCACACCACTCCTGAGCACTCATACCAAACCCCGTCTACTATAGCGTAGCATTAAAATAAATAACGTCCCGGGCTTGGTAACAGGGTGATGGTTCCTACCTCATGCATACTACTCAACTACAAGGATTCAATAACACTACTGAGGGGTGGTTGCAAAGATGCCACTAAATGCAATAAAACATAGGTATGAAAGCATGGTCAAAGTGAACTTGCCTTGTTGACGATCTTCGAAAACTAGGGACTCGTGGTAGCAAACTTCGCACTCCGGAAATTCTACCGAGGCAAACAATAACCATAATAAGCACATAGCACATGATCACTTAACACAATAGCATAGTAACATAACACACCAAAACAAACGAATCAAAACCCAAAAGAAAACTCGAAGAAATCCAACTCAAAGTTTCCCTACTTCAAGCAACAACTAAAATAGTTTTACATAACAAAAATTTTCTTAACATAACCTAAACATGGGTTTATGTTAACTTAACAGAAAAGAATGCATTAAGCAACTAGGAGCAAAAAGAATCAATTTAAAAGCTATTATAAAACTCCTATTAGGCCTAATCCAATTTCTATTAAGAAAAATAAAATAAAAGTTTTATTTATTATAAATAAAAGTTCATCCTATAAAGTGACAGAAACTATCCTAGAATAATCAATCACATGTGAAAAATAAATTTATTTACTAATTAAAATAATAAGAAAACAGTAGCTAGTTAATTAATTAGGATTAATAAGATTCTGCTTAAAACTATTTTTTTATTAATTCTAAAATGCCCAATTTAATTCCTATGGTTAGGTAATGTCAAAATAAAGTTGTGTCAAAAAGAATCATATAAAAATAATTTTCCTAGCTCATGTTATAACAGATTTACTATTCTGACTAAAACTAAATTAAAGCAATTTTAATTAATTTTAACATAGCTAATTATATTTTCTACAGAAACTATAGAAAATTTGCAAACCAACAAAAAAAGAATCACCTAAAAATATTAAACAGAATAAAAGATATGAATTTTTCAAATCAGGAATTATTCCGTTAAAACAGAAAACGAAAATAAATGAAAAATGGCCTAATGGGCCTAACCTACGCACTGAGCGTAATATAAACTAAACGGGCCTAGGGTTAAACGAGTCGGGCCGGGCTAAATAAAAAAAACCCTAACTAAAAACTAAACCGGACTAAACCGGCCGAACCGGGTTTTTATATAAAGAACATACCCCTTCGGGGGTGTTCTAATCCTAACCGTCGAGAACGAATCGGACGGGGGAGGTGATCCCCGGTGGCTTACCGGAGCTCGACGGCGGCGGTGGCGGCGACGGCGAGTGTGTTGGCCTCTCCGGTCGTCGGGGAGGTCGGCGGAGTCGTCCGGCGGGTGCGGGGCGACGAGGGGGGGGGGTTCTGGTGGAGTCCGGTGAGCTCGGGGAGGTCTAGGGCGACGGCGACGATGAAAATGGCGGCGGCGGCGAGCTCGGCTCCAGCGTGTGAGAGAGGGAGAGGTTCGGCGAGGGGCGAGGGGGATGGGGTGCGGGGAGGGTATAAATAGGGGGCCTCGGCGTGGCAAGGGAGGCGATCGGGAGGGGGGATCGGATCCCGGATCTCATGGGATCCCGGCGATCGGCGGCGGCACGGCGTTGCGTGGGCGGGGGGTTGAAGACGGGGTGGTGGCCCACCTGGCAGAGAGAGGGAGGGGAGTGCGGTGCGGTCGGGCGACCGAGCCGGAGCGATTCGGCGAGGGGGGCGCGTCGGTTGGCGCTGGGCGGCTTGGTTTGGCGCTGGTGGGCCGGTGGGCCGTCTGGGCCATGGTGCCTCGGGCTGGCTGGGCAGATGCTTTGGCTGGCGCTGAGGTTTTAAATTTAATTTTTTTAATAAAAACCAAAACAGAGATAACTTATAAAATATAAATATTTTATATAGGACATATATATACCAAAATGATCAGGGAAATATTCCCTATCATTTGAACATTTTTCCAAAGGCAAAATCCAGACTTTATAAAAATTCATTTTTTTCAAATTCAAATAAAACTCAAATTTGAATTCAAAACTTTTGGCATTGTTTTCCTCTGATATTTTTGGAGTGTCATGTGTACTCCTCTCATACTTTTGCTCAAGTATTTATCAGGCATAGTTTTTGAAATGATTCCCACTTGCCAAAGTTTGAATTCAAATTCCAAAACTCAAAATCTTCTGAAACTCCAAATGGCACTTTCAATTGACTTTCAATTTGATACTTTATAACTTCCAACTCATATTTCATATAATTGAAGAAGTCATTTTATCTTCCTTCATGAAAATCATTGAGTTGCATAAAGCTTTGAATTTGAAATATTCTCAAATTGAAATTCAAATCTTTCCAAGACCCTTTTCATTTCAAAATGGAAGAAGTCATGTCATCTTCACTCTAGGGTTTGGTGTTGGAATGAACTTGAATTCATTGGGATCCAAAAAGGCAAAGGGGAAAGTTTGGGAAAGTCATTTCATTCCCTCTCATTCAACTTTCAAAAGTTTCAAATTCCACTCCATTTCACTCAATCAGTCAAACAAACAATCAGACAACAAGCATAGTTATTTATTTAATATAACATTCCAAAATTTAGAATTTTGGGATGTTACAAACCTACCACACTTAAAATGAATCTCGTCCTCAAGATTCGAAGAGGCTAGCAAGAAAAGGTTAGGGGTTGGGGTCTGTTAGTAAATATTTGGTCGGAAGATCAGGGGTGCTACCACACTTAAAAACAAGGTTACGGTTCCAATAAACTCAGATACTTCCTCTGGAGTGCCGACAATGTATGTCTCTTCACATATCTTACAATAGCTCCTTCATTAGCGCTCTTCTGTCAGAAGCATAGAGTGTTCCTCAAATTCTTGGGTCGGTGTGTCAAAGTTGAAGTTCGTCCGAGACTGGATCTTCTTAGCTGATGGGTCTGTGTCCATTCTAGACAACTATCGAAATACTCATGGTGGTCTACAATTCATGGTTTCTCCTGCAGAAAACGTGTCTGGGTTGAACTTCACCGTATAACCTACGATTGGCAACGGTTGCCTGTAAAGGGGTTCCATCGTCCTACCATTTTATGGTTTTAGGCTTGTCGTATCGACGCTCTCCTAAAGTTTTCAAGTCTCTCTGATTTTCCATCAACATATGATAGTTCATGATAGAAGTCTCCGGTATGGGGGCCAATCCATCCCGTACTTGAATCATTACCACATACGTAAACAGTGGATCACGTATTCTAACACTTGGGCATACTCACAAGTATTGCAGAATTTCTCTTATTCTCGAACTGGTTTCGAGTAAATCCATGGTTTCTGCAAGCTGAACAAACATCTATCGTTACTTCACCACTCTCAGGTTTTTGCGTGACCTCCTACGAAACTTATGCTGATTGGATCACTGATTCTTCCAAATTTCTTCCTTCATCAAGGTTACATCTGTTCCTTTTCAAAATCCTGGGCCTGTGGGTTATGGCCCACTTCAACACTAGTGCAGCTTTAACTCATCCTTGGAGTAACTCTCATGTTACACCTCCTTTAAATCCAGTAGTACTCTGTTGTTGGGGAACGTAGTAATTTCAAAAATTTCCTACGCACACGCAAGATCATGGTGATGCATAGCAACGAGAGGGGAGAGTGTCTGTCCACATTCAGCTCGATGACGATCCCCGGACTCCGATCCAGCAAAGTGTCGGGGATGAGTTCCATCAGCACGACGGCGTGGTGACGATGATGATGCTCCACCGACGCAGGGCTTCGCCTAAGCTCATGACGATATGACTTCTCCGGCGCAGGCTTCGCCTAAGCTCATGACGATATGACCAAGTGGAATATGGTGGAGGGGGCACCGACACGGCTAAGGAACGATCCGTAGATCAACTTGTGTGTCATGGGGTGCCCCCTGCCCCGTGATATAAAGGAGCAAGGGAGGAGGTGGCGGCCTGGGAGGCGCGCAGGGGGGAGTCCTACTCCCAGGGAGTAGGACTCCTCCTTTCCTAGTAGGAGTAGGAGAGAAGGAAGGGAAGGGAAGAAGGGTGCAGCCCTCCCCTAGTCCAATTCGGACTAGGCCTTGGGGCGCGGCCTGCCCTAGGCAGCCCTCTCTCTTTCCCTGCAGGGCCCAATAAGGCCCAATACTTCTCCCGGCGAATTCCCGTAACTCTCCGGTACTCGAAAAATACCGAATCATTCGAACCTTTCCGAACTCGAATATAGTCGTCCAATATATCGATCTTTACGTCTCGACCATTTCGAGACTCCTCGTCATATCCCCAATCTCATCCGGGACTCCGAACTCCTTCGGTACATCAAAACTCATAAACTCATAATATAAGCATCATCGAAACCTTAAGCGTGCGGACCCTACGGGTTCGAGAACTATGTAGACATGACCTAGAACTATTCTCGGTCAATAACCAATAGCGGAACCTGGATGCCCATATTGGCTCCTACATATTCTACGAAGATCTTTATCGGTCAAACCGCATAACAACATCGTTGTTCCTTTGTCATCGGTATGTTACTTGCCCGAGATTCGATCGTCGGTATCCAATACCTAGTTCAATCTCGTCACCGCAAGTCTCTTTACTCGCTCTGTAATGCATCATCCCGTAACCAACTCATTGGTCACATTGCTTGCAAGGCTTATAATGATGTGCATTACCGAGAGGGCCAGAGATACCTCTCCGACAATCGGAGTGACAAAACCTAATCTCGAAATCGCCAACCCAACATGTACCTTTGGAGACACCTGTAGTACTCCTTTATAATCACCCGATTCGTTGTGACGTTTGGTAGCACCCAAAGTGTTCCTCCGTAAACGGAGTTGCATAATCTCATAGTTACAGGAACATGTATAAGTCATGAAGAAAGCCATAGCAACATACTAAACGATCAAGTGCTAGGCTAACGGAATGGGTCAAGTCAATCAGATCATTCTCCTAATGATGTGATCCCGTTAATCAAATGACAACTCATGTCTATGGTTAGGAAACATAACCATCTTCGATGAACGAGCTAGTCAAGTAGAGGCATACTAGTGACACTCTGTTTGTCTATGTATTCACACATGTATTATGTTTCCGGTTAATACAATTCTAGCATGAATAATAAACATTTATCATGATATAAGGAAATAAATAATAACTTTATTATTGCCTCTAGGGCATATTTCCTTCATCTGTTTCTTCATACCATCATATCAAAAACAAAACTCCAACTTATTTTGTCCAGCTTCCTTCTATGGACCGTCATGAATAACACATTTCTTTCTTCATTGATCTTGTGGCTTTACAGAGTACTATGACCAAAAGAATGCACAAGTTTATCCATAAAATCTCATTATTCTCATATCAATCTTTCATTACATCCTTAACCATTTTCGTAAATCCAAATTCCAAAAAGTACTTTGTTACAAATGCTGCCACCCACATGGTTTGGTATGGTCAGACATTACTCCCAACTTTATTTATTTATCCTCCTCGAGGATTCTTCAGTCCCACTGGAAGTGTGCGACATGAGCCTTGAAATCTTCAATCTTCTGTTTCATCATGGTGGTCTTGAGCTTCACCTTCATCATCTCTGCATGCACTTCACTTAGGTATTCCTGAGTATAACGGAGTCTTGCTTCAAGTATTTCTCCGATCTGGCGTATGGCTTCCATGGCTTCTTCACGAACAGCATCGAAGAAGGTTGCTTGTGGCACACGTGAGATGAAAAAGTACTGCCCCATCATCTTTGGGCAAACTCCTTTCGAACGGTGGAGGTGTACCTCCACATACCAAAGTTCCACTCCCTTTTGCGTGAAAGGGTAGCCTTTGTAGACTGCATCTCCTTCAAGGTGAATATGCTTCATCATGTCCTTCAGGATCTTCGGGTAATCATGATCACTCGTCAAGGTCATGATAGTTTCCGGACCCTTAAGGAAGGCTCATAAAGGGTTGTCATCTGCATGTGTAGGATAAGAGGGGTGCTCAGAACAAGGAATGTATCTCCATGGGGAAATTGAAATTGTCTCCAGAAAGGTTTGGTGTTTAGTTGTCCATGGGTTCAAGATTTCGGGGTCTGGTTGAGATAGAAAGAGAAAGTAATTACCCACTCATCAACAAAATTATCATTTGTAATGGGCCGTTCTACTATGGTTTCGTTTCTAAGTCCTCATTTCTTCAGGTCTTCAATGCTCGGGAGTTTCCAATTCCTGATGCTGTTCCCATATGAAGGCCTTCTACCATTCTTCCGTAACTTACGTCTCTCATGGTTGAAATAAATACAAGCCTACGAATATCGCATCTGTCCAACCATTCAATAAACACACAAAAATAATAGCAACCAAGCATTCATTTATTCAATCAATTCTACAGTATCGCCACCCACATAATTTGGTATGGTCAGATACTTAAATCGAGATGGCGTTCATCTTTATTTCTCTCATGGTGGAATACTACTAATTTACTGGGGTTTCTTCTGTGTGGACTTGATCTCCTCCAGTTCTTCTGCTAGATTTTCCCTGTCGACACGGAGTTTCTTGTGACGACCCTGTATGTCCTGAAGTTGTTCCTTGAGCTTCTGGATTTCAACGTCCTTTGCATGAGACATGGTCCTGCTGTTCTTCAGTTCCTGACGCATTCTCGAGATCTCGAGGTTCTCCTCCTCCAGCTTGTTTACCTTCAGTCTCTGAGTCTTGACCTCTTCTCGTAGTGCTTCATTGTCGAACAGGGCTTCCAGGAGGTCCATCTGAAGATTCTTGACGTATTGTTCCAGATCCTGATTGTACACTAAAAGTGGGGAGAACTTCATCTTTTGCGCTTCCGTCAAGGCAATAGTTGCTCCATCAAACTTCTGCCATCCCATCCTTCCAAAGAAGTGTGGGTTTAGTGCAGCACGATGACGATAGCATAAACGTGCAATAGCATCATGGACGGCAGTGTTGATGCCCATATCACAGTCACCATTTATAGTTCCGAAGCTGATGTCTGCAGTCTTGGGGGCTTCTTTACGACCAAAAACTTGGGTCTTGACTCCCCACGATCTGGACGTCCTCTTAGTTGCCTTGATCTCAGGTATCGGTAACTTCAGCAGCCTGACTTGCTCCACAAGGAAGGGGCCTCCAAGAACCTTCTCGTAGTGTTCTCTTTTGTTCAGAATGTAGCTCTCCATCTATAGTTTGAAATAAGGAAGGTTCGGTAAAAGAAATCACGTGTTACGAGAGTAGTACAAAATAAAGGTCATTCCTATTGGGGTCTTCATATTACTAAGTCATTTTCTAGGGTCACGTCCTACAGCCAACATGTGCTCTGATACCATTTCTGTAGCGACCCGACCTCAGACGGTCAAGCCTCTGTGTTCCTATGCCATCCCTGGATCAGTATGCTGGCACACACAGTACATCAATGTATATATCAAAGTGCAATCACATGCATAAATAACGTAAAACTGATATATACCTCATAATACCCAGCTGAAACAATCAAACGGGTGTGGAGTCCCATCAACGCCATCGGCAGGTTGAGTGTAGACCGTAACCCTGTATCGTAACTCTTACTCGTCGAGGAAATATCTGCAACATGATACGTTGCAGCCGTGTAGGTCAGTACATTGAATGTACCGGCAAGATCACAATATGAGAAAACAGATGATAAAACTATACTATATGCAATATGGCTTTATGGCTCTGTATCTGAGTTTTGTTTGCGTAAAAGCTGGTTTTATTTTCCCTACATCAAAGGAATAAATGAAATCTGTACTATGGAGTTTTCTGTCATGACATGGTTCCGCCAACCGATGTCTCATAGCCCAAAATCATCATAAGTTGCCCACAATTAAGTTATCAATCCGGTGTTGAGAGTTCCGAGATAGATCCAAGTCCAGATGCTCAAATTGTCCGTAACCGGGGACACGGCTAATCGATTAGGTTTATAACCCTCTGCAGAGGTTTGTACACTTTACCCACAAGATTCGATCCCTCTTTTTACATTCTCGCACTTCAGGGTGTTTGAGAACAAGATGACCGAAACATGGTCTTCCGAAGAGTTCCTATGACCACTGTCCGGTGCTCATCCCATCCTACCGTAGTTCTACATCTGCTAGCACCGTCCCAGCCAGAGTCACCACTAAGGTCAACCAAGCGAGCCCATAATGACTTGCGGTTGCAGGTAAGCTTCGGGCATGAAGTATTCTTCCATCTCTTTGAGTCTGGGTGAAGCTTTCGCAAGATGTCATGGCGCTTCTCCATGCATCCCGCCAACCACTTGGTTCCTCCAGGTGCCGTCAACAAATCCTTCACCCATGAGTGTGTATTGAATTCTTGTCTCGAGTCTTGAAGTCTTGAGGCCTTGAAGATGCAGTCCTTGCAGATTTCATCATGGTGTTGTCGTCATTGACGTAGATCCTCCATTCTCACACCACTCCTCGAGCACTCATACCAAACCCGCCTACTATAGCGTAGCATTAAAATAAATAACGTCCGGGCTTGGTAACGGGTGATGGTTCCTACCTCATGCATACTACTCAACTACAAGGATTCAATAACACTACTGAGGGGTGGTTGCAAAGATGCCACTAAATGCAATAAAACATAGGTATGAAAGCATGGTCAAAGTGAACTTGCCTTGTTGACGATCTTCGAAAACTAGGGACTCATGGTAGCAAACTTCGCACTCCGGAAATTCTACCGAGGCAAACAATAACCATAATAAGCACATAGCACATGATCACTTAACACAATAGCATAGTAACATAACACACCAAAACAAACGAATCAAAACCCAAAAGAAAACTCAAAGAAATCCAACTCAAAGTTTTCCTACTTCAAGCAACAACTAAAATAGTTTTACATAACAAAAATTTTCTTAACATAACCTAAACATGGGTTTATGTTAACTTAACAGAAAAGAATGCATTAAGCAACTAGGAGCAAAAAGAATCAATTTAAAAGCTATTATAAAACTCCTATTAGGCCTAATCCAATTTCTATTAAGAAAAATAAAATAAAAGTTTTATTTATTATAAATAAAAGTTCATCCTATAAAGTGACAGAAACTATCCTAGAATAATCAATCACATGTGAAAAATAAATTTATTTACTAATTAAAATAATAGGAAAACAGTAGCTAGTTAATTAATTAGGATTAATAAGATTCTGCTTAAAACTATTTTTTTTATTAATGCTAAAATGCCCAATTTAATTCCTATGGTTAGGTAATGTCAAAATAAAGTTGTGTCAAAAGAATCATATAAAAATAATTTTCCTAGCTCATGTTATAACAGATTTACTATTCTGACTAAAACTAAATTAAAGCAATTTTAATTAATTTTAACATAGCTAATTATATTTTCTACAGAAACTATAGAAAATTTGCAAACCAACAAAAAAAGAATCACCTAAAAATATTAAACAGAATAAAAGATATGAATTTTTCAAATCAGGAATTATTCCGTTAAAACAGAAAACGAAAATAAATGAAAAATGGCCTAATGGGCCTAACCTACGCACTGAGCGTAATATAAACTAAACGGGCCTAGGGTTAAACGAGTCGGGCCGGGCTAAATAAAAAAAACCCTAACTAAAAACTAAACCGGACTAAACCGGCCGAACCGGGTTTTTATATAAAGAACATACCCCTTCGGGGGTGTTCTAATCCTAACCGTCGAGAACGAATCGGACGGGGGAGGTGATCCCCGGTGGCTTACCGGAGCTCGACGGCGGCGGCGGCGAGTGTGTTGGCCTCTCCGGTCGTCGGGGAGGTCGGCGGAGTCGTTCGGCGGGTGCGGGGCGACGAGGGGGGGGGTTCTGGTGGAGTCCGGTGAGCTCGGGGAGGTCTAGGGCGACGGCGACGATGAAAATGGCGGCGGCGGCGAGCTCGGCTCGGCGAAAGCGTGTGAGAGAGGGAGAGGTTCGGGGGCGGGGGATGGGGTGCGGGGAGGGGTATAAATAGGGGGCCTCGGCGTGGCAAGGGAGGCGATCGGGAGGGGGATCGGATCCGGATCTCACGGATCCCGCGATCGGCGGCGGCGGCATTGCGTGGGCGGGGGTTGAAGACGGGTGGTGGCCCACTGCAGAGAGAGGGGAGTGCGGTGCGGTCGGGCGACCGAGCCGGAGCGATTCGGCGAGGGCGTCGGTTGGCGCCATTGGGCGGCTTATTTGGCGCTGGTGGGCAGTGGGCCGCTGGGCTATGGTGCCTCGGCGCTGGCTGGGCGATGCTTTGGCTGGCGCTGAGGTTTTAAATTTAATTTTTTAATAAAAACAAAACAGAGATAACTTATAAAATATAAATATTTTATATAGGACATATATATACCAAAATGATCAGGAAATATTCCTATCATTTGAACATTTTCAAAGGCAAAATCCAGACTTTATAAAATTCATTTTTTCAAATTCAAATAAAACTCAAATTTGAATTCAAAACTTTTGGCATTGTTTTCCTCTGATATTTTGGAGTGTCATGTGTACTCCTCTCATACTTATGCTCAAGTATTTATCGGGCATAGTTTTTGAAATGATTCCCACTTGCCAAAGTTTGAATTCAAATTCCAAAACTCAAAATCTTCTGAAACTCCAAATGGCACTTTCAATTGACTTTCAATTTGATACTTTATAACTTCCAACTCATATTTCATATAATTGAAGAAGTAATTTTATCTTCCTTCATGAAAATCATTGAGTTGCATAAAGCTTTGAATTTGAAATATTCTCAAATTGAAATTCAAATCTTTCCAAGACCCTTTTCATTTCAAAATGGAAGAAGTCATGTCATCTTCACTCTAGGGTTTGGTGTTGGAATGAACTTGAATTCATTGGGATCCAAAAAGGCAAAGGGGAAAGTTTGGGAAAGTCATTTCATTCCCTCTCATTCAACTTTCAAAAGTTTCAAATTCCACTCCATTTCACTCAATCAGTCAAACAAACAATCAGACAACAAGCATAGTTATTTATTTAATATAACATTCCAAAATTTAGAATTTTGGGATGTTACACCATTAAGGGTAAAACGATGGGGTTTATTCATATTGATTGGGTTTACTTTGTATACATCATATCATCTTGCTTAAGGTGTTACTCTGTTTTTCATGAACTTAATACCATAGACGCATGTTGGATAGCGGTCGATTGGTGGATTAATAGTAGTAGATGCAGGAAGGAGTCGGTCTACTTGTCTTGGACGTGCTGCCTATATACATGATCATTGCCTTGAATATCGTCATAAATATGCGCTTTTCTATCAATTGCCCAACAGTAATTTGTTCACCCACCGTATGCTATGTGCTCGAGAGAGAAGCCTCTAGTGAAAACTATGGCCCCGGGTCTACTTTAATTATATATATAATCCAAAAATACCTTGCTGAAATTTTATTTATTTTTATTTTGTTTTCCAATTTACTTTACTATCTATCTCTATCAGATTTAATCCTTGCAAGTAACGGCCAAGGGGATTGACAACCCTCTTATTCGCGTCAGGTACAAGTATTTGCTTTTGTGTGTGTAGGTGACGTTCATGAGGCTTTGTGTGATTCTCCTACTGGATTGATACCTTGGTTATCACTTAGGGAAATACTTATCTCTACAGTACTGCATCTCCTCTTCTCTTCGGGGAAAATCCCAACGCAGCTCACAAGTAACCGGAAGAATTTCTGGCGCCGTTGCCGGGGAGACATCGTCAAAACCTATCAAGTACCTTCACATAAACTATCATCTACTTGCTCTTATTTTTATTTGCCTTTGCCTCTCATGTTCATCTCCCGCACTTCTAATTTGTTTTACGAAAACACAAAAATATTTCCGTTTACTTGTTCGCTTGCTTTGCCATTATGGCTAGTCCTTCTCTTGTTGCTTGTACACCTGAAAATGAAGTGCTTAATTTTAAAAAAAGGGTTTTTCATTTCTGTGCCCCTCCTTCCTTAGTTGTGCTCAGTTTTGCCCAACCCTCCAACTTTTTATGACTTTTGCCCTCCACCGCACGCCCCGTGCTCACAAAGATCCAAACGAAGCCTTGACGTCTGGTCAAAGCAGTTGAACGTTACCTGCTCAGTTACTGGCGTGTGGGGACGAAGATATTAGGACAGGTGGGTCGTGGTCGTGATAGCTTATGACGAGTGGGACCTAGCTCGTTGACATGTCCCTTTCTTTTTCCTAAATCAGCCCGACCCAGAGTGAGCCACCGCATCCCGCATCCTGCCCCACGCCACTGCCGTGCCCCCTTGCAGCCCCGCCGGCTACTCCGGTCGTCTGCCTGAGCTCTGATGGCGCAATGTCATGGTTCTAACAACCAGCTCTTCCTCCCATATGCCGGAACCATTGGAGATCGTTGGCTGGCCGGTACTTTTCTAATTCAAACCCTAGCAATTAGGATTCGGTTATAATTTGATTGAATGGGCGACTAAGCAATTGAATTGCCATGCGTTGAGTTGCTCCACTTGGCAATCAGTGTAGACGTCTATTTAGGATTGGACTCCTGCCAGCAGTACTAGTGGCAGCTAGTTTTGAAATAGAAAACCCGAGAAAATAGGTTTTGTTGAATGTAGCCCATTTTAGATTATTTTGTGGTGAATTTGATCCGAATAATCGAATTTGTTTTTAATTCTTTGATTTGCAATTGGTGTTTGATTGATGGCAAGTAGGTCGAAGCTGGAAGAGGGCGATGGATTTGTTTTGCGTCGGGGATGAGCTTTTGCTGGCCAAGTGCAAGGAGATATGCTCCTGGTTTTCGAGCGTGAAGTCTCTCGTGATGCACTCGCTCAGCCTGGCATTGGAAGTGACGACGGACAAGCGGAAGCGGTTACTTCCTAACGGCAAGGGGCCAGTCCTAATTGTGATTCTCCTGTGGGCAATGGCAGAGGCGATGGAGTCTCCATATCGTCGACAGTGAGCCCGCTGGTACGAGTATCGCTCCCGCCTTGATGTCTACTACACAACTTTATTCTTGTAGACATGTGTTGGGCCTCCAAGCGCAGAGTTTTGTAGGACAGTAGCAATTTTCCCCCAAGTGGATGACCTAAGGTTTATCAATCCGTGGGAGGTGTAGGATGAAGATGGTCTCTCTCAAATGACCCTGCAACCAAATACAAGAAATCTCTTGTGTCCCCAACACACCCAATACAATGGCAACTTGTATAGGTGCACTAGTTTGGCAAAGAGATGGTGATAAAAGTGTAATATGGATGGCAGAAATATATTTTTATAATCTGAATAAATAAAAACAGCAAGGTAGCAAATAGTAAATGGGCACAAAAACGGTATTGCAATGCTTGAAAACAAGGCCTAGGGTCCGTACTTTCGCTAGTGCAATATCTCAACAATGCTAACATAGTTGGATCATATGATTATCCCTCAATGTGCATCAAAGAATCACTCCAGAGTTCCTATTAGCGGAGAACAAAAGATAGAAATTGTTTGTAGGGTAAGAGACCACCTCAAAGCTATTCTTTCCGATTGATCTAATCAAGAGTTCGTACTAGAATAACACCAAAGCAAATTCATATTCATAATACGCAGTCCACACAAAGAACTACAAGGAGTCCCCAAAGTTGCTATTGGAAAAGATAATAAAAACATGCATCAACTCCTATGCATAGATTACCCCAATATCACCACGGGAATCCGCGAGTTGAATCCCATAACACATATCAAGTGAATCAATATGATACCACATTTGTCACCTCAAGTATTCATATTGCAAGACATACATCATGTGTTCTCATCTCTAAATATTCAATCCGACAATACAAAACTTCAAAGGGTAAAGACTCAATTCATCATAACAAGAGTATAACGGGGAGAAACATCATATGATCCAACTATATTAACAAAGCCCATGATATAGATCACGAGAGAGAGAGAGAGAGAGATTAAACACATAGCTACTGGTACAAACCCTTAGCCCCGAGGGTGGACTACTCCCTCCTCATCGTGGTGGCCGCCGGGATGATGAAGATGACCACCGGAGACGGTCCCCTCCTCCGGCAGGGTGCCGGAACGGAGTCTAGATTGGTTTTCATGGATACAGAGACCTTGTGGTGGCGCAACTTCCCGTCTAGGTTAACCTCGAAAGGTTTCGGAATATTTGGGAATTTATAGTGCAAAGAAGGGGTGTGGGAGGCCACCGAGGTGGGCACAACCCACCTGGGCGCGCTGGGGGCCTGGCGCGCCCTGGTGGGTTGTGCCCCCCTCGGGGCACCCCCGAGGTGCTTCTTTGGCCCATTGGGAGTCTTCTGTCCCATAAAAAATCGCCGTGGAGTTTCGCGATGTTTGGACTCTGTTTGATATTGATTTCCTGCGATGTAAAAAACAAGCAAAAAACAGCAACTGGCACTGGGCATTGGGTCAATAGGTTAGTCCCAAAAAATGATATAAAGTTGCTATAAAATGATTGTAAAACATCCAAGAATGATAAAATAACAACATGAATACTTCATAAATTATAGATACGTTGGAGACGTATCAGCATCCCCAAGCTTAATTCCTACTCGTCCTCGAGTAGGTAAATGATAAAAGAAATAATTTATGAAGTGTGAATGCTAGCAAAGTGCACAAGTTTGATCAATGACAATTTCAATCACTTTTACTAGCATCATAACAACAATTCTTTCTCATAAAATTTCTCATGTTGTAGTATTCACATGTTAAGGTTTAACCAATGAACTCTCTTGAAACCCAACAACCTATGTTGTTAGTCACCAAGCAATTGCAATTCAATATTCAACGGAGTTTAAGTAAGAGCTCCACATACTCAACCATCTTATAGTCTTCTATGATTGCTAACACTCACCGCATACACATGAGCAAAACATTTCAACCGGACACATAGAAAGATAGGGGCTTATTGTTTTTCCTCCCAACGTATTCACCTCAAGGGTGATGTCAACAATAATAACTCATGCTGCCCATATTCAACTAGACATATGTGCCTAGATCTTTCCTCACCACATGATGCTTGCCAAAAGATAAAAATAAAAATGAATAGAGAGAATAAATTTGACTCTTGCATGAAAGTAAATACATAAAAGTAAAAGATAGGCCCTTCGCAGAGGGAAGTAGGGATTTGTAGAGGTGCCAGAGCTCAAAGCGAAAATTGAGAGATAAAAACATTTTGAGAGGCATACTTATCCCACCAACGAAAACGACTTAGAGCTCCCAACAGTTTCCATGCTAGATATATCATAGGCGGTTCCCAAACAAAAAATAAAGTTTATTCCTTTTTCCACCATACTTTCAGTTTCCATGGCTAGCCGTATCCACGGGTGCCCTCCATACCAACACTTTCCAAGGAATTTATTATTTGACAACATAAAGTAAATTCTTTTTCATTTCGGGACTGGGCATCCCTAAAAACTTTGCCTTACTCTCGTGCAATGACAAGTGAATAAACACTCATCGTGAGAATAACACATCTAGCATGGAAAATATTAGCCACCCCTCACCGCCTCGCGAGCGGTACGAGCACACAAAAGAGAAAATTATTTTTGAGAATTAGAGATGGCACATACAAATTTTCTTAGAACGGCACGGAAATACCGCATATAGGTAGGTATGGTGGACTCTTGAGAATAAGATTTGGTTTTAAGGGTTTTTAGATGCACAAGTAGTATCTCTACTTCGTGCGGAATTTTTGGCTAGCAAAGATGGGGGGCAAGCACCACATATTAAAGGATCTATGACAATATGATTTCTATGTGAATATGAACAAACATAAACCATTACGTTGTCTTCCTTGTCCAACGTCAACAATTTTGGCATATAATATTTTGATGGGGGCTCACAATCACAAAAGATTTCTAGGATAGTGTATTTGCATGTGAAAGTTCTCTTCCTTATACTAATTATTCGTGAATTTCTTGTATGACTAATATTGTGATTGTCAAACCTTAAAAGATTTCACTTTCTAAACCCAATGTGAAGATACCACTAGGAATGATATGATTTCAACTTCATGACTTTCAATTTATTCAACAATTTACTCATAGGATATAAGTGAAGCACAAGAGTAAAAGACAAACTACTCCAAAAAGATATAAGTGAAGATCAAATGAGTAGTTAAGTAAATAGATAGCTATGTGAGGACTCTCTCTTATTTAAAGCTTTAAGATCTAAGTATTTTAAACAAAACAAAATGAAATTTCAAGGAAAGCACACATCATGTGAAGAAGCAAAAACTTAGGCTCAATCGATACTAACTGATAATTGTTGAAGAAGAAAGGTGGGATGCCTACCGGGGCATCCCCAAGCTGAGATGCTTGAGACTTCTTGAAATATTATCTTGGGGTGCCTTGGGCATACCCAAGCTTGAGTCTTTGTGTCTCCTTAATTCATCTCATATCACGGTTTTCCTAAATCTCAAAAGCTTCATCCACACAAAACTAAACAAGAACTCGTGAGATAAGTTAGTATAAACCATTGCAAAAACCTTATCATCCTCTACTGTAGCAAATCACTAAAATTATTATTCAACATTGCATACTACATGTCTCTGCATATTTAATACTCCTATCCTCAAATAGAATCATTAAACAAGCAAACATATGCAAACAATGCAAACATAACAGCAATCTGCCAAACAAGTACAGTCTGTAGAGAATGCAAGAGTAACAATACTTATTCAACTCCAAACATTATGAAATTCTACCACACTGTAGAAAATTTATCAAAGCTTAATTTTCAAAAAGTTTCAACATTTTAGCACATTTTGGCTTTCCTCGGGAATTTTTGCAACATGGATAAACTTTCTGTTTTGAAACAGCAACATGTAGACTTGTAAAATAAGCATGGCAAAGGCTATCAATGCCACTTTTATTGAAATGAAAGATGCAAAACATTATTGTAAATAACAGAAAGCAAATCCTAACAAAAGAAAATGACGCTCCAAGTAAAACTCATAACATGTGACGAATGAAAACACAGCTCCAAGTGAGGTTACGGATAATCTCGAAGACGAAAGAGGGGATGCCTTCCGGGGCATCCCCAAGCTTAGATGCTTGGATCTTCCTTGAATATTTCCTTGGGTTTCCTTGTGCATCCCCAAGCTTAGGGTCTTGTCACTCCTTATTCTCCTCATATCGATGTCTCACCCAAAACTTGAAAACTTCAATCACACCAAACTTAACAAAACTTCGTGAGATAGGTTAGTATGATAAAGAGCAAGCCATTTCACTGGGGTACTGTCAAATACAAGATTCAAAATTGTTTCCACACAATTCCTACTGTAGCATATCATTTCCACAATTTATATTGAGCAATATAAGCCATAGAAACTAGAAAGCAAGCAAACTATGCATTGAAAACAGAATCTGTCAAAAACAGAACAGTCTGTAATGATCTGGATAACTACCATACTTCTGCTACTCCAAAAATTATGAAACAAATTAGACCATGTGAGAAATTTGTATATTAAAATTCTGCAAAAATAATCAACTCAAAAGCACTCTTCTGTTAAAAATGGGACCCATTTTCATGATCGCAAAAGTTTCTGTTTTTTAGCAGGGTCAAATCAACTATCACCCAACATGATCCCAAAGGTTTTACTTGGCACTTTATTGAAACAAAAGCAATAAAACATGATTACTACAGTAGCTTAATCATGCTAACACACAAAAACATTAGGTAAAAGTGTTGGGTTCTGTCCCAACAAGCGCTTTTATTTAATACCTTTTAGCTAGGCATGATGATTTCAATGATGCTCGCATAAAAAGATAAGAATTGAAACATAACAAGAGCATCATGAAACACATGGAAAGCACATTTAAGCCTAACCCACTTCCTATGCGTAGGGATTTTGTGAGCAAATAACTTTTGGGGGCAAGGATTAACTAGCATAGGAAGGCAAAACAAACATAACTTCAAGATTTTCAACACATAGAGAGGAAACTTGATATTATTGAGATATGTAAGAGCATGAGTTCCTTCCTCATAATAATTTTCAGAGACATCATGAAAGGATTCAATAATATAACTATCACATACAGCACTCTTTTCATGATGCACAAGCATAGAGTATTTATCACTCTTTATGGCATACATGTCATCATAATAATCATCATAGATAGCAACTTCATTGTCATAATCAATTGAAACCTCTTCCAAAATACTGGATAAATCACTAAATAAAGTCATGACCTCTCAAAATCCACTTTCATTGATGTAATCATCATATATAGGAGGCATGCTATCATGATAATAAATTTTCTTATCGAAAGTAGAAGCAATCAAGGGATCATATTCATTAAGCAAAGCATCCCCAAGCTTAGGACAAGCATTATTTCCAGCAAATAAATCTTCAAACATTTAATACTCATCAAACATAGCATCCCCAAGCTTGTGGCTTGGCATATCATAAGCATAATCACTCTCATCATTAATAGTATGAATGGCACCTGTCGGGGATATACCCAGCGGTATGACCCGGCCGGACTTGGCGCTTCACCGATGACCCGCTGGAGGACTGGCGACTCACGGGTCTGGCGGCTCACTGATCAGATGACTCACGAGCCTGGCGACTCACGGATGGCCTTAACGGCGGGTCAGATAGCAGACTAGGCCCAAGGCCTAGAAGGCCGGCTCATGTTATGTTGGGCCGGCTTAAGAGGAAAGGGATGACGAATATTTCCTTTACAAGGAAGCAAGACCCGGACTTGTATTCAACTTGTAAGAAAAGATAGACTAGTCCTAGTCCTACTAGGATTCCACATGTAACCCGCCCCTCTAACTTATATAAGGAGGGGCAGGGCTCCCCAAAGAGGGACAAGCAACAAGAAACAACCTTTAGGGCTAGACACAAAGAGCCGGCTTACCGGCGACTCCCTCATGATCATAATGAGACCTAGCCACAAACAGCATGTAGGGTTATTACCGGATGATATTTCCCGGGGCTCGAAGCTGTCTAAACCCTGATCTTGTGTTGCGTCTCTCGATTCCGCTCAACCCCTCTCAAGCTACCACATAGATGCGTTGGCCTCGCGACTAAGTCCTCACACTAAGGACATATGCCGTGACAATTCCACGATAGTTGGCGCCCACCGTGGGGCCTGCGCACGGTGGTGTTGAGTTTTTGGAGGGATCTTTTCTAGGGTTTCGAGAAGTTTGCATTTTTCCGGATGAAGAAGAACCGGTTTGAAAAGATTGGCATCAGCCTCAAGATTTATGATATGTGAAAGAGAAATTGGAGCTGCGAGCCGCCTGCCGCCGTCGTCTTGAGGTTCATCTGAAGAAGTTTTTTTGAGCCGCCGAAACCAACAGGGATCAAGTTTTTGCGACGACTTACTAAGAGAGCGGCTCGACGAATCTGCTAACTCGTTTAAAGATCAGGGACTCGCCAAGTACTGTTTTATCTAAAACCAAGAGATTCCATGGTGGATTATTGGCTGCACGTACTGACAAAAGCATCAAGATGAGACATCTGACGAGCGATTCAGAGACCGAGGTGTCAAACAATTAGAGTCAGAAAAATCGCCGAGACCGAAATTAAGCTTTCCGCTGCAGGTTTCCTTTCTCGGATTGCGGGATGGATATACCAAGACCGACTCGAAGCAATCCTGCGCTGTGGTCAAATCGATGTAGTCCTTGTTTACCTCCAATAGGCCAAACTAGGTACACGCACATGCAAGGATCAGTCCCACGGTGGTGTCCTCACGAGAATCCTGAAGACGCCTCTGTTCGTACGAGACAACAATGACAATCGTATTACTTCAATTATTACTCTGCCACGTGATGGTGAGGTTGATCTACCACTCCAAAAAATTTACTTACCAAAAACTGCTGCATGGGGAGGCAATCAAGACAATCCATCATGATGCTAGCTATTGTTGCTAATACACAAGTGGTCAAAAGATAAAACACGTGAAGTCAGATGATGGGACTCGACCTTCACAGCCTCGCCCTACCGCTCGCTCCGGACCGAAAGGCCTTAAGTCTATGCTTCTGTTTCTGTTCCGAGTCGCTGCTAGTTTTTTCGCTCGACCCGCCACCGGAGCACCTCCGAGCCGCTACTTCATGGTTGCCGCGCCACATCACCGGGTGGCTGCTGTTTCAGTCACGGCCGCGCCATAAGCCGCCCGGCTGCCTAAGCCTCGCGCCACCACCACCGTTTCATCTTTGTGGTGGGCCGCCGCGCCACTGCAACCTTGAGCCGCCAGACCTGTGGCGAGTCATTTTTTCTGCAAGCCTCTGCACGCGCAAGTCCTCCGGTTTTCTGCGGCCTTCGAGCACCTCCGCTCTGCCAAAGACGCCGGCGCCTCTGGAGCGGCAAGAGAGTGGCAGTGGCACGGCCCCCAACAACCAAGGCATTTCACGTGAAAAGTACTACCATAGGTTGCCATTTTAAATAATGTGAGGCTATACTAGTCCATCGTTACTAGTATTTAGTCTGCATATGGATCATCTGTCCAAAGGGCATAATCTATCATCCAGATAATCAGGTGATATTAGTCCAGTCTATTTTTTAGTACATATTAAATTCTTTTAAAGAACTACTGTACTTTACGTATTTTTCTGTATGCAGGGACAATGATTTATTATAAAGGTGGAGTCATGCTATGCCTATGAAATATGTGTTAGCATCATCATGCACAGGCTTTCGCGCCCGCTTGCTGTTAAACGCATGCGCGCAAGCCGTCACCCATGCAGCTCAATCTACATCAACTGACCGAGACCGCGTCCGCGATTGATTCGCCGCCCGCGCGGCTTACCGTGCCTGCAATTAGCTCGCGACCGCGTCGGCTTACAACGCCGTGGCCGTCTCTCGCGACCATGCCGGCTTACAACAAGGAGGACGACTCGCCCGTCCGCACCGGCTTACAAACACTGCGGCTGATTCATCTGTCTGCTCCCGCGGCCGACTCACCCATGAGTGATTTCAACTTAACCTAGTGATCATCAACTTCATAGCGGATTATTTCTGGCCTGACACATCAGGTGATATCCATTTTAAATATATTTTATTGGAACATATTATTTTTGTCAAAGAGCAGTTTATCTTTGCCTTGGTCTGAATATTGTTGATGCAGGACAATTGTTCACTACATCAAAACGACGTGGTTGACTCGCCTGCGCCGGTTTATAGCACCGCGGCCGATTCATCCGTCTGAGCCGCCTCTGATGCGGCTGTCGTCTTTACCGACCGTCTCTCGCGGCCTGGTCTACATTAACACACCGGGCCACCCTTTTCTGGATGAGCTGTTTATTGAGTATGAGTAAGTCACTACTTGGGAAGCCCGATTTTCTTCCAACAAATTGGAGGCAAATTATCATATATTATCAGCCGTCGTCTGCACCGGATGGCTCAATGGGTAGGTGCACAAGTCGCCGCCACTACGGTTTGGTTAACTTCAAACAACCAGTTGGAAGGAACCATTGGCCGAGTTGCTGACATGGCTCATACGGGATCATTTATAACCCGCCGCAGTCACCTCAACCTTTTGTGGATTCACATCGCGCTATCAGCGCTGATGATATACACCTTTCTGCTATGGTCAAATATGGAGAATCTCAAGCCAACTCCTCGAGTCGTCTTGAGACTCGGGGGCTACAATGGTATGGCAAAGTTAGTCGGTTTCAATAAATTCAAGAACACCGGGTCATTGAAGGGAAAAATAACCCGGCCCCGGAGATTACTGCTAGATCAATGAAAAGCTAAAGCTTGTCAAAAGATTTCCGGCTAAAAATAAGGATTCTGGTTTAAAATCCGGGTCAAGAGATATATCTTTCCCACAAAGCATTGAAGCTCTTAATATCCGGTTTAAAAGCCGGTTCAAGGGAAATTTATCTACCACAAAGCTTTGAAGCTCTCAAATCGGGTTCAAAATCCGGCTCAAGGTAAATTTGTCCCTCACAAATTTTTGAAGCTTTCAAATCCGGTTTAAAGTTCTGGTTCAAAAAGAATTAATCTCTCGCAAGTTCGAGTTCTCATAAAAAATTAAAGGTTGCCAAAAAGAGCTTGCTTCCATGATGCGTGGTTCAAACATGGGTATCCTGCTTTACGGCTTATCTTATTATGGTCATTTGGGGGCTTCATGTTCAAACATAGGTCGTATTCGAACCAAAGAGAACATAGCTGTCGAAACCCTTTGATCGGCACGCTGCCAAACTCACTAGGGGGCTTCTTGATCGTATCCGAATTATAGCTCAACCCCTTTGGGTCTGACATGGATCGTATTCGAATCAGCGTCATTAAACAACTCTAAAGGTCATTTGGGGGCTTCCTGTTCAAACATAGGTCGTATTCGAACCAAAGAGAACATAGCTGTCGATACCCTCTTGATCGGCATCGCCAAAGCCACTGGGGGCTATATGATCGTATTCGAATCTTAGCTTAACCCCTTTGGAACGGTTTACTAATCGTATCCGAATCAGAAGCCTCAAAAAGTTTTATTCTGTCTGGTAGAGTTTATTGCAGCCACAATTACTTAACTTGAGACCTTTTTGGGATTATATCTCAAATATATATGAGTAGTTTATGCTTAGTTCGGCTTAACTTTTCAACTATAAGTTGCCGGTTTATGACAATCACTATCCATATGGAAACATTGGTTTCTACAGGGTTGGGTCATCATCCCTACTGTTCGGGTCACATAAACCGGTAGTACGATTCCATATCACAGAATCAGTTTGATCCAGCCCTGGCTATGGACTTTTAAGCCGCCGGTATATTTTAAATTGCGCCATTGGAATCATGCGTGTATCAATCATTGGAAGTTTTTGGCTTCTAAAGATTGGATTATTACCCTTATTGGATACGGCAATATGAGCCGGTGGTGTGAGCCAATTCCACGGGGTTATTACCCGCCCTGGCTTTTGACGTTAAGTCTCCAGGGCATATGGTGTTTAAACTTTGTGCAGGATTTGCAGAACTATGACTTATATACATTCTTAAGTCCAAGCTCATCATTAAAATTGATGCCTCAAAAGGGTTATCAATTATTGATTTTCTCAAAGGCTATAAGCCGCCGGGTTACAAAAAATCCGGCTTACAGTGAATGCGCATTAAGTCGTCATCGGTCAAGAGCTGCCAGGTATTTAAACTCCGGATTTACTTGTCAATCGATGAGGTATTCAAATCTTTAATAGCCAAAACTAGCTGGATTTTCGTGATGATATTGAATGATTGAGGTTTTCATACCAGATTATATTATTCAATTCTTTAATAGCCAACATGGCTGGATTTTTGTTATGGTTATCAATAGCCAGTATTATGATGGAGGTCTTCAAAGTCGCTTCAGCGCAATGGCTATTATTTTATCAATGGGCATGATTTATTTTACAATGGAGGAAATAGTCCCGAGCCGCTGCAGGCTTACGACCCGGCACTTGGGGGCTACATTATTTAAATTAAGATTACATCGAATATGCAAAGTCCCATGTCACTGCCAGCATGCACCATGGCACTTGGGGGCTAATGCAAAGACAATTTTTTGATCATCTTATTGAAGACCCGACTCATCACATCATAATGATTCGGCCCTTGGGGGCTATCAATTGCTCCTGTCGAAAATTCAAGGTACACAAGCCTTATTCCATTATATTGAAGGATCCACTGCTCAATTGGTAAAGCACAAAGATCTTAACCTTGTGGACGTGGGTTCAAGCCCCAGGATGGGGGTTACATCATATGATATTATTTTCAATGAAAAGACCCAGTTCAGTATTATCTTACTGAGTCGGCCCTTAGGGGCTACACGTTGCTGCCCAAGTTTACATGATCATATTTACAAAGTCCCTGCTCATTATTGCATAATGACCCGGCCCTTGGGGGTTACACTGGTTGAAATTTTTATGAGCATAAGGCAATTACAAGTCCTAGGTGGCTGCAAGCATGACAACCCGGCACTTGGGGGTTACAGGTAATATGCATATAAAGGAGGAACATCTTCTAATTCTCAGTTTTTGAGCAAATCAGCAAGATCAATTACATGACCCGGTGTCAACAACAATTATGACCCGGCATCGTCCGTTTTATAATCCGGCAATTTTGGTTATGATAAACCGGTAAGTGTTACATCTTCAAGCTGGTTGAAAGTCAGATGAGTATTCCAAGACCAATATTTTTTAAGCCGGTGTTTTGGAGGCCGACTCAAGTGAATTACCTCTTACTATATTTTTCTACAAGAAGACCAATGTCAGCAAATTGATTCTGAAGCTGGCCTGTTAACCCGGATTTTTTTTAAAAGAAGTATCTGGATTTTTTGCATTGACAAAGTTGAAGCATATCTGTTAAAGAAGATTTTTCTATGAGGTTATGGACATATTTATATCAATAAGGAAATGACAAGGACTTAAAGATGTTCAGGTGCCGGCTTACAAGAATATTTAACCCGTAGCGCAACCTGTCAAATTTGTTCTTGAGTAATTTTGCAGGATCAGTTTAACATGGATAAATCCAAATTAAACTGGGGGCTAATGTCGGGGATATACCCAGCGGTATGACCCGGCAGGAAGTATGACCCGGCCGGACTTGGCGCTTCAATGATGACCATTGGAGGATGGCGACTCATGGGTCAGCGGCTCATCGATCGAGACGACTCACGAGCTGGCGGCTCATGGATGGCCTTAACTATGGTCACATAGAAGACTAGGCCCAAGGCCTAGAAGGCCGGCTCATGTTATGTTGGGCCGGCTTAAGAGGAAAGGGATGACGAATATTTCCTTTACAAGGAAGCAAGACCCGGACTTGTATTCGAACTTGTAAGAAAAGATAGACTAGTCTTGGTCCTACTAGGACTCCACATGTAACCCGCCCCTCTAACTTATATAAGGAGGGGCAGGGCTCCCCAAAGAGGGACAAGCAACAAGAAACAACCTTTAGGGCTAGACACAAAGAGCCGGCTTACCGGCGACTCCCTCATGATCATAATGAGACCTAGCCACAAACAGCATGTAGGGTTATTACCGGATGATATTTACTGGGGCCCGAAGCTGTCTAAACCCTGGTCTTGTGTTGCGTCTCTCGATTCCGCTCAACCCCTCTCAAGCTACCACATAGATGTGTTGGCCTCGCGACTAAGTCCTCACACTAAGGACATCTGTCGTGACAATTCCATGACAGCACCAACGGTATAACAATTGCTATCATCATAATTTCCCAAGTTGGTGCCAAAAAGATTTCCAAGATTATAAGAAGTGTCATTATCTTCCCAATCATAATCATCACAACAAGCAATAGGCATTACAAAATCATCATCAAGTGCATCATCTTCCACCATTATTTTTGATTCATTTTTATGAGGCACAACAATAATAGGAGCAAGATTATTTGGGCGAGATACCTTTTTACCTCTATTCTTTCTTCTTTTCTTCTTCTTCACCTCATCATGTGTGGGTTTAATTAATCTTTTCAAGCTTCCTATTGATGAGATTGGTTGGATAGGAAGCTCCTCCTCGTTACCTGATTCATCATAATAAAAACTAGGAGGGTATTGGGAAACATTTTCCCTTTCATTAGTACTCTCTTCATATTCCATTTGTTTTCTTGACTTTAGATAATTGGCAATATAAGGATTCTCAATGCAATTTACCGCACAAAACATATAAATTTTCTCTAGATCAAAATCAAGAAATCTATTGAGATTATATTTTGGAATACCCTCAGTTATACGTTTCATTTCTTCATACCCCAAAAGAAGACTAAGCTCTTTATGATGCTCAAGGGTAATCAAGTTATCACAATTTTTGGACACGATTTGATCATGAAAGAATCTGCATTGAAGATTTAAATGACCATGTTCATTGCAAAGTTCACAAGGATGACGGAAAAAATTAAATCTTTCAGCACAATCATCTAGACTCTCTTGAAAAAAAATTGTTTCTAAATATTTATGCTTCTTGCAAAATCTATCTTCCCTTTTTGGTGTGCAAAGGCACTCCCAATTCACTCCGCAAAAAGTGTCATGCTTATAAGAAGCATTTTTGTCATGACTTGTGCAATCATCATTAGCAATTTGGATATTCAAAGAATTCACACTAGCAACATTGCAATCGTGCTCATCATTCAAATATTTTGTGCCAAACATTTTATTGACTTCTTCTTCTAACAATTGGGCACAATTTTTTGAACCATCATTTTCAAGAAAGATATTGTATAGATGATCAATAATATGATGCAACCTAAATTCCATTTTTTGTAGTTTTTTTTTATAAACCAAACTAGTGATAAAACAAGAAACGAAAAGATTCAATTGCAAGATCTAAAGATATACCTTCAAGCACTCACCTCCCCGGCAACGGCGCCAGAAAAGAGCTTGATGTCTACTATGCAACTTTATTCTTGTAGACATGTGTTGGGCCTCCAAGCGCAGAGTATTGTAGGACAGTAGCAATTTTCCCTCAAGTGGATGACCTAAGGTTTATCAATCCGTGGGAGGTGTACGATGAAGATGGTCTCTCTCAAACGAACCTGCAACCAAAACAAGAAATCTCTTGTGTCCCCAACACACCCAATACAATGGCAACTTGTATAGGTGCACTAATTTGGCGAAAAGATGGTGATAAAAGTGTAATATGGATGGTAGAAATATATTTTTATAATCTGAATAAATAAAAACAGCAAGGTAGCAAACAGGCACAAAAACGATATTGCGATGCTTGAAAACAAGGCCTAGGGTCCGTACTTTCACTAGTGCAATCTCTCAACAATGCTAACATAGTTAGATCATATGATTATCCCTGAAGGTGGGCAAAGAATCACTCCCGAGTTCCTATTAGCGGAGAACAAAAGATAGAAATTGTTTGTCGGGTAAGAGACCACCTCAAAGCTATTCTATCCGATCGATCTAATCAAGAGTTCATATTAGAGTAACACCAAAGCAAATTCATATTCATAATACTCAGTCCACACAAAGAACTACAAGGAGTCCCCAAAGTTTCTATCGGAAAAGATAATAAAAACATGCATCAACTCCTATGCATAGATTACCCCAATATCACCGTGGGAATCCGCGAGTTGAATGCCATAATACATATCAAGTGAATCAATATGATACCCCATTTGTCACCTCAAGTATTCATATTGCAGGACATACATCATGTGTTCTCATCTCTGAATATTCAATACGACAATACAAAACTTCAAAGGGTAAAGACTCAATTCATCATAATAAGAGTATAACGGGGAGAAACATCATATGATCCGACTATATTAACAAAGCCCATGATATAGATAACGAGAGAGAGAGAGAGAGAGAGAGAGAGAGAGAGAGATTAAACACATAGCTACTGGTACAAACCCTCAGCCCTGAGGGTGGACTACTCCCTCCTCATCGTGGTGGCCGCAGGGATGATGAAGATGACCACCGGAGACGGTCCCCCCCTCCGGCAGGGTGCCGGAGCAGAGTCTAGATTGGTTTTCGTGGATACAGAAACCTTGCGGTGGCGGAACTTCCCGTCTAGGTTAACCCCGAAGGGTTTCGGAATATTTGGGAATTTATAGTGCAAAGAAGGGGTGCGGGAGGCCACCGAGGTGGGCACAACCCACTGGCGCGCGGGGGCTGGCGCACACGGTGGGTTGTGCCTCGAGGCACCCCCAGTGCTTCTTTGGCCCATTGGGAGTCTTATGTCCCATAAAAAATCTTCGTGGAGTTACGCGGTGTTTGGACTCTGTTTGATATTGATTTCCTGTGATGTAATGTAACATCCCAAATATTCAATTTGGAATGTTATACATAGGTCATTCATGCATATCATATTTTGTTGCATTTCGTTTTGTGATCCTCGAAATTCTAAGCAACTCAAGGACCTACGGAGAGAGTTGGGGATTTCACGTTTTTCATATTTGAATTTTATCAAATATCAAAATAAGGATCACTTTGATTCTTATTATTTTTCTCTCCGAAAATATTTCATAATAAAATATATGAGAGGATATACTATGACTTCTCCAAAATAAATGAAATATTGGAGGAAAATTTTTAAAAATCAAATAAGAATTTTTATTTGGATTTTATTGCAATTTTATTTGAAGTAGGAAAAATATGCATTTTTCAAAATTGCATTAGAGGCCCAAATAAATGTTCACTTTGTCCGCAATATTATTAGAGGACAGTGAAAATTTATTTTAGGATTTTTGGAGTCCATTTAGTATTTCTTTTAATTGTTTTCTGCGTCAGGATTTATTTAAAAAAAAAGTAACCGACTTACCGGGTCGTGTCCGACCTGGACACTTAGCCCGGCCGGCTTTATAAGCCGGGAGGCCCGAGCGCCCCAGCACACCCCAGCCCCGCCTAACCCTAGCACTGCCGACCACCGCCTCGCCGCCCCGCCGTCCGCCGTCGCCGGAGGTATAAGCCGCCGCCGCCGCCAGTTTTAGCGAGAAAGTCGTTCGGGTTTTTTTTTTCGAAACCCTAGTTTGTTTTTTTAGATCGGTTTTTCTCGGTTCGGTTAAATAGCGGACGTTCGTCCGAATGTTCGTTTTAACGAACACTGTTCGTCCGTTAGCCGCAGACAGCGAACGTTCATTCGTTAGCCTGTTCGTCTAGTTTTTCTTTTTCCAGTGTTTTCCGCGATTATTTTCGATCGCGATTTCTGCCCTAATCTTCGTTCTAGTATAACTTTTCGCTCGTTTATCCAAATCAGGTGAAACAAGCGTCTAGATCTTTGTCTCGAAACCCTCTTTATGTTTAACTAACTTGAACAAGATTTTGTTACTGTAAAATTTGACTTTAGTCTAGATTAGTAAACGGATCTTGTTTCTTTTGTAGTTTGAGTTTCGTTGCTCCATTTGATTTGATTCTTTTTGCAAATCCAATCTCTTTAGTTGAGTTTTCAGATTCGATCTTCTTATTTGAGTTTTACCCGTGCATCTTCGCTTGAGTGCTTATGTATGCAATTGTTTGTTTGTGATAGAATTCCCGGAGTGCGAAGCGTGCTACTACGAGTCACTAGGTTTTGCGGATCGTCAGCAAGGCAAGTAACACATTGATCATACTCTTTTCATATCCAGTTTTTATGCGTTAGTATCAGTCCTCAAACATTGCATGATTAGGATGTGATTAACTTGTGGGTATTGGGAAGTAGATGATGAGATAGAACCTATTGCCCTATTTATTATCAAACCCTTGGGAGTTACTTCTACGTTATGCTTATATTGCTATGATATGCTCGTAGACGTGGATTGGGTTTGAGTGTATCCATGACAGATGTGAGATTGTTAAATTAATGGTTCAACTTAAGGTGGCAACTTTAATACACATCTGGGTGGATTGTTGGTTTGGGCACCTGGAGAATCCAGTGTTGCCCTAGGATATCCCGGAGTACCCATGTGATCATCCTACGGTCCGCCACCCAGGCTCAAAGGGATCATAAGATTATTCATGCTAGAAACTTCTGTGTGCAGCCACAAGCTATTATGGGCTCTAGCATAGTTGAGTATGTTGCATGACCTCTTTCAGTGGTGGGCTAGCAGATGTAGAGGGAAAGTAGGTGTAACTGTCCACCCAGAGTAAAGAGTTAGTGCTTCTGAAAGACTGTGTCTCGGTCATCCGTTTCTCAAACACCATGCAGTGCGAAATCCAACAAAGGAGATCGAGTCTTGTGGGGAAAAGTGTGCAAACCTCTGCAGAGTGTACAAACTAATCATGGTTAGCCATGTCCGCGGTTATGGACATCTTGAGTATCTGGTTCTTGGATTATCATATGGATCTCATCACTCTAATTTAATTTTTTTGGGTTGATAATTACTTTTAATTGGGATTGAGTTGGAGGAACCTTCTCAATGATGTTTCAACTACCATGATAGTTAAATAAAATATATACCTTTGTTGTAGGGAAAAATTGGCTTTTCGCAAAACAATAAACCATAGAGCCTCCACCAGCCATATATGCATGTAGTGATAGCATTTATTTTGTTCATTGCTCTATTGTGTTACTATGCCAGCATATTCCATGTGCTGGCCCATTTTCGGGCTGCAACGTATCATGTTGTAGACTTTTCAGACGAAGAGTAAGGTTCGCTAGGCCATTGTCGTGCACTCAGCTATGCCTTTGGAGTTGATGGACTCACTTTATCTTCCAAGCCTTCCGCTGTTATCTTATTTAGATGGCCTTAAGCCATATTTATTGTAATAAGTTCTCTTTTAGGACACTCGATGTAATAAGTGTGTGAATGCTACTTTGTTATAAATCCTTCGAGTACTGTGTGTGTCAGGATTACCGATCCAGGGATGACACTGAAGCACAGAGACTTGACCGTCTGAGGTCAGGTCGCTACATGTAAAAAACAAGCAAAAAACAGCAACTGGCACTGGGCACTGGGTCAATAGGTTAGTCCCAAAAAATGATATAAAGTTGCTATAAAATGATTGTAAAACATCCAAGAATGATAAAATAACAGCATGAATACTTCATAAATTATAGATACGTTGGAGACGTATCACTCCTCTCCTCGCCAAATGCACAGACGGAAGGGCCGGTGAATTTTCATATTATCCAGGTCGTTGACAAGGTGATGGAGGAGGATAGCGACGAGGAGGAGGATGAAGAAGAGCAGAGCTACCAGGGAGGGTTGAAGATTATCACACAAGAGGATGCACAAGAGGAGGGCTGTCAAGGGGTTTGGAGATCATCACGCATCATTCTCAGGAAGACATGAATCTAGCGATTAATTTGGATGGCGAGGATGAGCAGATGGTTGATCAGGAGCACTTGGAGGCTGGTGCCGGCAATGATCTGGCACTAGTCACCATGGACACCATGTTGGCTGCCAGAATGCCCTAATAGAGGTGGACCAGTATGAGTTCTCCAAGCATTTTGAGCAAGATGATGAACGCTCTCACCGCCACCTAGCTTTCCATCTTAAGTATCTCCAAACCCCACCTAGCCAGTGCTCACGGTCCGACATGTGGATGCGCATTAAACTGCAAACAGTGTTATGTAGATGTGTTTAATCAGCGGTTGAATGCTATGTTTTGTATTTCCTACGTTGAGTGGGTTTTGGATTTTCAAACATAGTGCCACATGTAGAACTCGCCAAAAATAGCAACATGCAGAACTTACCAAAAACAACATCATTCAAAACTTACTTAAAATGGGGTCAAACTTGCAATGTTGAATTTTCAAAACTTGTGGTATTGCAAGTTTATGATTTTTCCCACAAACTAGTTGACACAAAAGGGCCCCATCCCAATGATTTTAATTTTTGAGGTCTTTTTCATTTTCTTTGATTTTTTCCTATCTTGTGTCAAACTTGCAATGTTCACCATTCATACCAAATGGTTTGGAATTTGAACTTTGGTAGTGCCCACTGCATACACCACCAACGGAAAAGCTTAAAATGATTTTATCCAATTTTCAGGACCAAACTACGTACATCACACTTGTAGTTCAAATTTGAGCAATTCGCCATAATTCACTATAAATCTAGTAAATCAATGAAATATAGAAATAATACTCTGAAATTCATGAAACTTGGTCAATGGGCTTCCAATGTGGTCCATTTTAGAGGAAAATGAGAAGACCCAATGTTAAAACTTATTTCAAGCACTTCCTTCACAAAAAAATCATTTTTAGCACTTGAAAAATGGAAATGATATTTTTTATCAACAAAAATATGTTTTTTGTGGCAACATTGTTCACAGTAGTAACACCAATGGTTGTGCCAAATATGAGCATGTTAGCTTCTCCGATCTAATGGAAGTGGACAGGGCCGTAGGCATATGCGTTCAAATCCATGCAACTTCATACTATGTAGCCCATTTTGTGAAGGGGTTTTTTCAAACCTTGTGGTATTGCAAGTGTAAGTGCATCTAGTGCCACCCCTAGTTGGTTTTGGAGTATTGACGACAAACGTGGTTGAGGGACTAATGTGTTTGTGAGATTCACAGGAGAACACAGATAGAAGCCCCTATTGATTCGGTTTACCCGTCAGAGATGACCCCTAAAGATGTATGAAGACATTGAAGACAATGGTGGTTCGTGAAGACATTCACGTCGAAGCTAATGACGTATGAAGACATTCACTTGAAGACAATGGAGTGCGAAGACATAGTTTCTTTTGTAGTTTCATTTTCTTCTTTCTTGAGTCATAGGAACCACTGAACTGTCAAGTAGGGTCCAAGTGAATAAAGTTAGAAAACTGAAGTGATGCTCAACCCAAATCCTATGTCTTCGAGTGAAGACAATGAGATAAAACCTTATCTAGAGTTGGATGAGTCAGCTTTACTTGTAGCCCAAGCAAAGCTGTCACGTGTGTTTGAAATCCGACCGTTGGACACATGTCGGTTCCTTAGTGACCTAGGGTCATTTCGTACATATCATGTTGGGTTGCCTCCTGGCTATAAATAGCCCACCCCCTACACCATAAATTGGTGGCTAATCAGAGTTAGTGCATGACTTTTGTCATTTTAGAGCAACCCACCTCTGAAGCTTTTGAGAGAGAATCCTTGCGAGGACAAAGCCCAAAACACCCAGAGCCCAAAGAGTGTTTGGCATCACTTAATTCTTTCTGTCCGCGTGATCTGAAGACTTATTACACTTGAAGATTGTGATCTTCCAGTTGGTTAGGCGTCGCATTTTGAGGATCCAAGAGTCATTATGGATCGCTAGTGAATGAAGTCTGTGAAGGTTTGGAAGTCTACCTTGAAGACTTACCAGAGTGATTGGGTGAGGACTAAGTGTCCTTTGCTCAAGGGGAATAAGGTGAAAGACACGGTCTTCTGAGTTCAATAACTCAGTCTCCCTAACCTGACGTATAGTTTTCATAGCAACTGGAACTAGTCTACCAAATCCTTGTCTTCGTCAAGCAACTGGTTCAATCACTTCACCCTTTACTTACTTTTAGATTCGTGAAGTCATTGCTTGCTTGCCCTGTTTGACTTCACTCTGTGAAGACATTCTTCTTTGTTTGCATGTTTGGCTTCATACTGTCTTTCTATTCTGATCCACTCTACCTAGCTGCTATCTGTCTTTGTGTTTACTCTGTACTATCTCCTTGACTATGGCATGGATAGTGTAGTTTATCTTCCACTACATACTGTCTAGGTTGTATTTGGTTGTCTGTCTTCAAAGACATTGCTTGTCTTGAAGACTTTCATAAAAATTGCCTATTCACCCCCCCTTCTCTAGTCGATAAGTAGCACTTTCAATTGGTATCAGAGCAAGGTGCTCCCTTGTTCTGTGTGATTCAATTTAACCACCTGGAGTTTTAACTATATCGACTGCAGGGATAATCAAAGTCTCTAATGTGTGCCCCGTCTTTGATGGCACTGATTACCCCTACTGGAAGAATAAGATGCGAATGCATCTTGAAGCCATTGATAATGACCTCTGGTATGGCATCAAGACTGGCGTTCCCAAAGTCGTGTCACCGTTGCTGATGAGAGGTTCACGCAACTCGACTCAACCGCCAAGAACATCATTTGTGGTCATCTGACCAAAGGGCAATATGGCCGTGTGAGTGCTCTGGAAAGACCAACCAAGCGTAAACACTTATTCAAATCCCGTCGTTATCATGTTACGTTACAAAAATGCTAAAGCAAACACCTAGTTCTCTAAATTGGACTTAAGTGCAGGAAACCATCAAATTAGGAAGGTGCCTGCAGATGAACATAAGACAACATTTAAAACACAAAGTGGCCACTATCGGTTCAGAGTCATGCCCTTTGGACTGACAAATGCACCATCCACTTTTCAATGCCTCATCAATTCTATCTTTGCTGCTTATTTGAGAAAAATGTTATAGTTTTTATGGATGCCATTTTAGTCTATAATAAGGACTTACAAGAGCATCTCACTCATTTGCAATTGGTCTTTCTGTTGCGCAGGACAACAAACTATTTGCTAAACAAAGTGCACATTTGCTCAACAGCAACTTTAGTATTTGGGTCATATCATATCTGATGAAGGAGTGGCCACAGACCCTGAAAAAGAAGAGCAATGTTGAAATGACAAGTGCCTATGAATGTCACTGAGTTGAGGGAATTTTGGGCCTCACGGGTTACTATAGGAAATTTTTCCAAGGGTATGGTATCATTGCTAAACCATTGACACAATTACTGATGAAACAAGGTTTTGTTTGGTCTCTAGCTGCTCAACAAGCTTTTGGATAGTTATTTCCACTACTCCAGCGTTAGCCTCACCTGATTTTCATCAGCCTTTTACTATTGAGAAAGATGCTTGTGCTAATGGTATTGGAGTTGTCCTTTCTCAAAATGGTCGTGTAGTGGCTTTTCTTAGAAAAGTTCAAGGGATGAAGAACACAACTATCTATATATGAGAAATATTATGGCCATCATGATGGTTGTGGAGAAGTGAAGAGCTTACTTGCAAATAGGTCCATATGTGATTAAGACTAATCACCAAAGCTTATGTCAACTAGGTGATCTTCGGCTTTTGCTATGGTATGTTCCTTCCTTCAGTCAATCCTTCCTTCAAGATTTTTGCCTGTGGATCTCTCTCTTCAATATAAAGTGTTGACCTCTGTTTTACAAAGAAAAGGTATGACCAAGTAGGATTGAAGTTTCAATTTCAATATAAGAAAGGAAGCGAAAATATTGTAGCATATGCTTCATCAAGAGTTGGATGCTTATTGGCAGTGACGTCCACTTCTCCAAGTCAACCAATATGCCTCCAAGAAGTTACTAACTCTTATACAATGGGTCCTATGGCTCATACAATGCTACATAAACTGAGCTTAGCTTCTGATAGTATAGAGGGATATTCTCTTCAGTAGGGTATAATAAAGCAAGGGGGTAGATTTTGGATTGGTACCAATGTTGCCCTAAAATCTAAGTTGATTATGCATTCCATGTCAGCATTATGGGAGGTCATTCAAGCATTCGAGCAACTTACCAGAAAGTGCAGAAGTTGTTTGCCTGGTCTGGCTTAAAACAGTATGTGACTGAATTTGATGTATGTCAAAAGGAAAAGCATGAACATTGCAAATACCTAGGACTATTCAATCCTATACCTATTCCTGAAGGACCTTAGCAAGAAATAACCATGGGTTTTATTGAGGCTTTGCCCAAAACAAATGGATACACATCAAATGTGCACATTCAGGTACACCAAATGTGCACATTTTATCCCTCTCAAGCATCAATTCTCTGCTCCTGAAGTGGCCAAAGCATTCTTGGAAACTGTTTTTAAGTTGCATGGTCCATCCAATACCATTGTGTCGGATAGAGACAAAATCTTTACTAGCAACTTTGGAAAGATTTGTTCAAGTTACGGGACACCAAACTCGATATGAGCACAGCCTACCATCCTCGGACAGATGGTCAAAGTGAGAGAGTTAATTAGTGATTAGAGATGTAATTAAGATGTTTTGTGCATGATACTCCTACCAAATGGCATTTGTGGTTACCATTGGCCGAGTTCTGGTATAACTAACTACCACACATCTCTTGGTTGCTCACCATTTAAGGCTCTCTATGGGTACAATCCAAGCTATGGGTTCTTTTATTCTCTGCTGCAATCTGACCATGTTGATGTTGAGACCCATTTAACTCACCTGAAGGCTCACTTATTGAAAGCATAAACAAAATCAAACTATATGCTAAACAGAACTGCTCACTCTTTCACAGTGGGTGATGCAGTTTACCTCAAACAACCTTATTGTCAACATTTGGTGGTCAATCCACATTGTGCCAGGTTGGGTTACAAATATTATGGTCCTTTTGATATCTTGGACAACATTTGGACCTGCAGCTTACAAACTCCAACTACCTGTTGAAGCTCTCATCCACCCAATCTTCCATGTGTCATGGCTCAAACCTCATATACCTAATCATACTCAAGTTTTTTCTCAATTGCCAGCTCATGTGGACCTCTCATCCCTGAATATGTGCCCAAAGAAAATCCTTGATCGCAAGATGGTCAAGAAAAGTAATGGTGCGCACATTCAGGTACTGATCAAGTGGTCGGATCTTGATATGGTTTGAATCTCGTGGCGAGATCCGATCCGTTGTTGCGGCCCAATCTTTCACGACATTCCGCCACCAGCAGTAGCAACCTCTCGCCCGCGCACGCGATGTACAGGAAGTAGAGGGTTTGAGCCTTGCGGCCCAGCACGAGAAAACCAATCTCGACGAAGGTACTCACGTGCAAAACAATTTCCACGAAGAGAAATCGCAAAACAGAGGTTTTCTAAAGATCCCTCCAAAACTTGATACAGGTGTCTACCCTGAAAAACACATCATGTCTATTTCATATAAAAATAACCTAATCCCCAAAATACAATCGATTGGCTTTATATTGTAGCCGCACACCCTACCTAACTTGGAAAGCAAGCCCTCAATTAAACGTAACACCTAGACGTATCTAAACTGACTTGGTATATTTAAGGAAAGTAAAACTACTTTAGCTCTCGTGCAGCCATGCGACGGCTTGATTTATTCTTCTTTGGTGGACCCCAGCCAACATCCTTCAAACTAAATAACTCCCGGATAAAGCGGCTCCTTCGTTGATAGTTTCCTTGCCCGGCAGGAAAAGAAACAATAATCTTCTTGTTTTCATCTTCACGTAGCAAATCCTAAGGAAATACTCAAGATGAGTTGTGGACTCCTTGATGCCTCCTCTGGGCGTGTCTTGCTAAAACAATTAAAGTATTTTTTCCTAGATTTCCTCTTGAAGCATGCACGTCTAATCCATAAGCAGATGGCATCTCAAATTTAGCATGTCTCTCCTTTTTGCATATGCACATTCTCTCCAACACATCAGTGTGTACGGCCGTAGAACTTGGCCGAAGGCGCTCCATTGTATCTGCAACGTTTTTCTGGAGAACACTGACTTCAGCCGAAACATCAATGACCTTGGTATTTATATTGCAACGGGTCGTATCATCCTCTCCCACTAGTAGAAAAGGGGGCAATGGCCCAGGCCAGTTAAGCCCATTAGTCCCGGTTCAATCCAGAACCGGGACCAATGGAGCTATTTGCCCCGGTTCGTGAGCCCAGGGGGCCGGCCGGGCCACGTGGGCCATTGGTCCCGGTTCGTCCGGACCTTTTGGTCCGGTTGGTGGGACGAACGGGACCAATGGGCCTGGCTCTGGCCCACCACTATTGGTCCCGGTTGGTGGCATGAACGGGACCAAAACTTCCTTTAATCCCGGTTCATGCCACGAACCGGGACCAATAGTGCTGCCTATATATACCCCTCGCTCGCGAGAAGAGCACTCCAGTGCTCTGTTTTTCTCTTGCCGACGAGGGGGGGCTTTGTGGTGCTCTAGCTCACCTCCTATGCACATGAGTTGTTCGATGAAATGCTCGAGCCACACTACTTAAGCTTTATCCTCTCCAAGCTCGACCTCCAACCTCCATTTTCCTCAATATTTGTCTAGGTTTAGCGGTCCGTCACGCCCCGTCCCCATCTTCACCGCCGTCGATCACCCGCGCCGATCTCATCGCCAGCACCACTGTGGTGAGCCTCTTATTCTTATCTTCTTTCTGAAAGGAAAAATATTCTTACTTGTATTATTTTCTTACTTTTATTATTGCATCTTATATAGTGCGATGGTTTTGGTATCCGCCCGTCGGCCCTCGCCCGCATCTATGATTCGGATGTGGTATATATTATCTTTTCATAACTATTGGTTCATTTATTGTTTATGAAAATTATGCCGACCAACGTGACATAGATTTTATTTATCTAGGAGGTTGTTGAACCAGAAATTCCAACCGACCCTATTGTCGAGAGGTTAAATTTAGTTGAAGAAGAAAACAATTTCTTCAAGGAAAAAATTAAAAAACTTGAGGAGGAGAAGATGATATTGGATTTGCATGTTGCGGATGTCGTCGATGATCACAAGATCAAGATGGATGCAATGCGCTTGAAGATGAGAAAGATTAGAAAATATGCCATTCATACCGAGGCTTGGTATCATTATGTCGTTGGATCAGTTGTTACCTTGGTTGCGATTATGATCGCATTTGTTTTGGCATTGAAATGTTTTACATAGTTTCAATGTATGATTTAATTAATTTAGATGCTCTGCAGAGCTTTATGTTGTTAGATGAGAACTATGTATGTACTTTGGTTTTTATGTGATGATGAACTTCTATTAATTTGGTCACTTAATTATCTATTCATGATGTTCTATAATGATTTTTGACACACTTAATTATATATAATGCACGCAGATGAACCGCAATGGATGTACGATGGCAGACACACCTCCGAGTACATTAAGGCGTGCATGATTTTCTCAAGTGGGTGAGGCAAACAAGCAGAATGGTTTTATGTGTTGTCCATGCCCTATATGTGGGAATCTGAAGTCTTACTCGACCGGAAAATCCTTCACACCCACCGCTTTACAAGGGTTTCATGCCACACTATAATGTTTGGACGAGGCACGGAGAAATAGGGGTTATGATGGAAGACAGCGAGGAAGAGTACGATGACAACTATGTGCCCCCCGATACGGTGATGCTCTTGAACATCAAGATGCACCAGACGATGTGCATGATGGTGCTGCAACGGGCGAAGCTGCTGAAGATCAAGAGGAACCAGACGATGTGCCCGATGATGATGATCTCCGCGGGTCATTGTCGATGCAAGGACACAATCACGAAAGTCAAAAGGAGAAGTTGAAGTTCGATCGCATGTTAGAGGATCACAAAAAGGGTTGTACCCCAATTGCGAAGATGGCAACACAAAGCTCGGTGCCGTACTCAATTGCTGCGGTGGAAGGCAGAGAATGATGTGCACGATAAAGGATTTGAGAAGCTACTGAAAATAATGAAGAAGAAGCTTCCAAAGGATAACGAATTGCCCGACAAGTACATACGCAGCAAAGAAGGTCGTATGCCCTCTAGGATTGGAGGTGGAGAAGATACATGCATGCCCTAATGACTGCATCCTCTACCGTGGTGCCTACAAGGATCTGAACGCATGCCGGTATGCGGTGCATTCTTGATATAAGATCGGACAAGATGACCACGGTGATGTTGACGGCGAGCCTCCCGGAAGAGGGTTCTGCGAAGGTGATGTGGTATGCTCCTATAATACCACGGTTGAAGCGTCTGTTCGTAAAGCGGAGAGCATGCCAAGTTGATGCGATGGCACAGTGAGGACCATAAGAAAGGCGGAAGTTGAGAGCACCCACGACGGGTCGTAGTGGAGAAAATCAAGAGAAAGTCTTGGGATGAGTTTGCAAAGGACCCAAGGGCGTATGGTTTGCTTTAAGCGCGGATGGCATTAATCCTTTCGGGAGCAGAGCAGCAATCACAGCACTGGCCCGTGACTCTATGTATGTATAACCTTCCTCCTTGGATGTGCATGAAGCGGAAGTTCATTATGATGCCGTTCTCATCCAAGGCCCTAAGCAACCCGGCAACGACATTGATGTGTACCTAAGGCCATTAGTTGAAGAACTTTTACAGCTGTGGAATGGAGCGGTTATGCGTCGTGGGATGAGCACAAAAGGAGAATTTGACCTAAAGGCGTTGTTGTTCGTGACCATCAACGATTGGCCCGCTCTCAAGTAACCTTCGTGACGGACAAACAAGGGATACCACGCATGCACGCATTGTTTACTTGACACCGATAGTATATACAGGAAGCTGCGGGAAGAATGTGTACAGGCCATCGTCGATTTCTTCCGACCAACCATCAATGTCGAAAGAAAGGCAAGCATTTCAAAGGCGAGGCAGATCACGGAAGAAGCCGCCATGCGTGCGGTGATCACGTACTTGCTATGGTCAATGATTTACGTAATCTTTGAAAAGGGTCGGCGGACTAGCTGTTCGAATGACGCCGAGAATCACGCACCCATGTGGAAGAAGAAATCTATATTTTGGGACCTACCCTCTTGGAAAGACCTAGAGGTCCGCTCTCCGATCGGCGTGATGCACGTGACGAAGAACCTTTGCGTGAACCTGCTAGGCTTCTTGGGCGTGTATGGGAAGACAAAAGATACACCGAGGCAGGAGAGGACCTGCAACGCTTACACGAAAAAGAGGGCATGCCTCGAAGCGGTATGAAGGTCCTGCCAGCTACGCTCTTACGAAAGAAGAGAAAGAAATATTCTTTCAATGCCTGCTCAAGTATGAAGGTCGACGGCTTCTCGTCGAATATAAAGGGAATAATAAATATGCGGAGAAAAATTCCAGAACCTAAAGTCTCATGACTGCCACGTGATTATGGCGCAAGCTGCTCCGGTTGCATTGAGGGGCTTCTACGAAAAATGTCCGATTAGCCATTGCGAAGCTATGTGCATTCCTCAATGCAATATCTCAGGAGGTGATCGATCCAGAAATCGTACCAACGCTAAGGAGTGATGTGGCGCAATGTCTTGTCAGTTTTGAGCTGGTGTTCCCACCATCCTTCTTCAATATCATGACGCACGTCCTAGTTCATCTAGTCGACAAGATTGTCATTCTGGGGCCCGTATTTCTACACAATATGTACCCCTTTGAGAGGTTCATGGGAGTCCTAAAGAAATATGTTCGTAACCGCGCTAGGCCGAAGGAAGCATCTCCATGGGCCATCAAGCAGAGGATGTCATCGGGTTTTGTGTTGACTTCATTCCTGGCCTTAAGAAGATAGGTCTCCCTAAATCGCGGTATGAGGGGAGACTGACCGAAAAAGGCACGCTTGGAAGGACTCAATAATATGCAGGACAAATATTCTTGGTCTCAAGCACACTACAGTTCTCTGAACTCTACCTTGGTGACCCGTATGTCGATGAACACAAGAACATCTGCGCTCCAAACACCGGCAAAGCGGTCGACATTGGATTACATGTGAACACATCGGGACTTTCAGCAGCTTGGTTGGAAACACGTCTCGAGGTGACAGCACTGTTTGTGATGAGTTGTACTTGTTGTCCAGGAACCATCTTCGATGTAATGATTTGGAAAGGATACGAGATAAATGGGAATACATTTTACACGATTGACCAAGATGAAAAGAGCACCAACCAAAACAGCGGTGTCCGCTTTGATGCAACAACCGACAAGGAAATAACACATATTATGGTTACATAGTAGACATATGGGAACTTGACTACGGAGTAGATTTTAAGGTCCCTTTGTTTAAGTGCAAGTGGGTCAATCTGTCAGAGGCGAGTGCAGGTAGACCCACGATGCGGAATGACAACGATGGATCTGAAAAATCTTGGGTACACCGACGAACGTTCGTCCTAGCCAATGATGTGGCACAGGTTATCTATGTGAAGGACATGTCTACGGATCGAGGAAAAGAAAAGATAAGGAAGCGAATACATCATATAGTGAGCCAAAGCGCCACATAGTTCTTTCGGGAAAAGGGACATCACGGGAGTGGAGGGCAAGCAGACATGTCGAAGAGTATGAAAAGTTTCATGAAATTCCCCCCTTCAAAGTCAAGGCTGACCCAAGCATCCTGATAAACGATGAAGATTATCCATGGTTACAGCGCAATAAGCAAACGACACAAGCGAAGAAAAAGTGAAGACTTTCTCCCGCATCTATTATGATGATACCATGCCAACTTTGTAACACACGAGTATGATACCATTGTCCGTTTTGTACGTGCACATGCTATGCCAACTTTTTCAGAGTTCATTTGAAAACTATGAATTTGAAAACCTCGCCAACCGAAGGGCGCTCACACCGGTTTATAAGCCCGTCCCTCTACACGCCTTGTTGAGCTCACAAACTTGTGATTCACACAAATTTCAAAGAATTCAAATTTGAAAACTAATGGCACAAACAGAAAGTTTATGATTTTGCTGACCTAAAAGCAAAAAGAATTAAAAAATAAAGCAAAAAACCAAAAGAAAATAAATAATGCAGAAAACAAAACAAAAAACTTGAAAAAAAATAAAAATAGCAACAATAAGTATTTTGTTGTAAGTAGAAACAAAATAAAATAAATAAAGCAACAAAGAAAACAAAAAAGTGTTTTCAAATTTGAAAACTAATGGCACTAACAGAAAGTTTATAATTTTTCTAAAACTAAAAGCAAAAAGAATTAAAAATAAAGCAAAAACAACAAAAAATAAATAATGCAGAAAGCAAAACAAAAAAGCGGGAAAAAATAAAAATAGCAACAATAAGTATTTTGTTGTAAGTAGAAACAAAATAAAATAAATAAAGCAACAAAGAAAACAAAAATAAAAAAAAGTGCCACCTCTTGGGCCCCCACGGCTGAATACGACTAGAAACCCTACCATAGGCCAGATTCAGGCCGCGGGAGGCCCAGTGAAACACAGCACAGATTGCAGGTTTAGGCCCAAAGCCTGCTTTAGAGAGGAGTTCGAGAGGAAGGCGCACCGCACCTTATAAGCAGTCGCCTCCCTCTCAACTAGCGAGTGGGACTGAATATTTGGGTTCGGGCAGCCAGGCCTTTGGTCCCGGTTGGTGGCACCAACCGGGCTAAAGGTGGCATTAGTCCCGAGTTGGTGCTCGACCGGGACTAATGCCACCTTTAGTCCGGTTGGTGCCACCAACGGGACCAAAGGCCATTGAAAAGAGGCTTTTGGTCCCGGTTCGTGGAACCAACCGGGACTAAAGGGGGGCATTAGTCCCGGTTGGTTTCACGAACCGGGACCAATGGTCTTGCTATATATACAACACTTGGCAAAATTTCATTCAGTTCCTCATCCTGCGCCTTGAGCGCGCCCCTCTGCCCGACGCCTGCTCCTCGTCGTCGTCGCCGCGCGACGTCGTCGCCGCCCCCGTCGTCGCGCGCCGCCGCCGCGTCGTCGCCCGACCGCCTTCGACATCGTCGCCCCGCCGTCGCCGCGCCCGCGCCGCCCGAGCCCGCCGTCCTCGTCGCCGCCCGCGCCGCCCCGAGCCCGTCGTCGCCGTCGCCCAGCCGCGCCCGTTGTGAGCCGCCGCCGTCGCCCCAGCGTGCCCCAGCGCCGCCCGAGCCCGCCGTCCCGTCGCCGCCCGAGCCCGCCGTCCTCGTCGCCCTGCTGCGCCGCCCGAGCCGTCGTCGCCCTCGCCTGCCACCCGTTGTGAGCCGCCGCCGTCGAGCTCTGTTCATAACATTTTTTTATATATCGTTTTTTCATATATCGTTTTTCATATATGTATTAATTTTTTGTTTATAGCTATATGATGAATGGATGTGGCTATATATGTATGTATGAATATAATGTTCATAGCATTTTTGTTTATATATGTTTTTCATATATGTATTAATTTTTATTTAGGTTGTTAGTAGATATCGATTTTAGGTTAGTGCATTTTAATTAGGTTAGTGTAGAGGAAAAAGTAAAATAAGGAAAAGGAAGAAAAGAGGAAGAAGGAAGAAGGAAGAAGAAGAAGAAAAAGAATGAGAGGAAAAAGGAAAATAAGAAGAGGAAGAAAGGAGAAGAAGAGGAGAGGAACAAGATGAGAAATAAATAAGAAGAGGAAAAAGAAGAAAAAGAAGAGGAGAAGAAGAAGAAAGGAATAGAGGAGAAGAAGAAAAAATAGAAAAAGAATCTATTTTTTTCTTCTCTCTTTTTTTCTTCTTTTTTTTCTTCTTCTTCTTCCTTCTTCCTCTTTTCTTCCTTTTCCTTATTTTCCTTTCTCGAGGATAAGAAGAAAAGAAGAGGAGAAGAAGAAAGAAAGGAATACAGGAGAAAGAAGAAACTTCAACATGAGGGGGGGGTACCGATACCCCCTTCCCGTTAACATTATTTTCCCATGTATATGTATGTCGCGTCGTTGTCGATATAACGAGGGTGTCGAGGATCGCCGAGGGTCGAGGGTCGGGAACTAGGGTAGAGGGTCGAGGGTCGTTAAGGGGTCAAGGGTCGAGGGTTTGAGGTCGAGGTTCCTATAGTGTCAAAGTATTGAAGAAATCCATGGCTTCATCATTAGCGGAAGTAACCATGGCATGATGGTGAAGTCCTCAAAGTTATTCGGAATGGAGTCTCGGATAGGATAATTTGCATTTTTGTGCAATTTCAGCAAAGGCCTTCCAAATAACGATATTTGGAAGGTTCTTGCTGAACTTTGTACCAAAAAGCGAATTATCCTATCTGGGACTCCGTTCCAAAATAACTTTGGAGAGCTTCGTACCATCATGCACCTGTTACTTTTGCCTAATGATGAAGACATGGTTTTGTTGAATCCTTTGACACTAGGCAACCTCCCGACCCCTCAGCGATCCTCGACCCCTTGACCCTCGACCGCTCGGCGATCCACGACCCTCTACCCTACCGCAGGCGTCGATGCCCACGTCACTTGTGGGACATAGATGTTTGTTCATATATAATGTAGATGTCTATGTATGTATGGAATGATATCGATGGATGTGTGTATGTTATCGGGGTCGAGGGTCGTGGAACATGAGAGGAAGAAGAGGATAAAAAAAGAAGAGGAAGAAGAAAAAAAAGAGGAGAAGAAAGAATAGAGGAGTTCTTCTTTTCTTTCTTCTCCTCTTTTTTTTCTTCTTTTTTTTCTTTGATCTTCTCCTCTGTCATCGTCGATATACCCCTCCCGATAACTTCAACACGAGGGGGGGTCCATATACCCTCCCGATAACTTCAATACGTGGGGGTCGATATACCCCTCCCGATAACATTAATTTCCGTGTATGTATCTAAATCGTTGTCGATATTACCCCTTGAAGCGTTGTCGATATTATCCCGGTCGAGGGTTCTAGGGTCGAGGATCGAGGTTCCCGGGTCGTCTAGGGTCGAGGTTCGAGGGTCGTCGAGGTTCAAGGGTCGAGGATCGCCGAGGGTCGAGAGGCTCCTAGTGTCAAAGTATTGAAGAAATCCATGGCTTCATCATTAGCAGGAAGTAACCATGGCATGATGGTGCGAAGTCCTCAAAGTTGATACGGAATGGAGTCCGGATAGGATAATTTGCCTTTTGTGCAATTTCAGCAAAGGCCTTCCAAATAACGATATTCGGAAGGTTCTTGCTGAACTTTGTACCAAAAAGCGAATTATCCTATCTAGGACTCCGTTCCAAAATAACTTTGGAGAGCTTCGTACCATCATGCACCTGTTACTTTCGCCTAATGATGAAGACATGGTTTTGTTGAATCCTTTGACACTAGGCAACCTACCGACCCCTCGGCGATCCTCGACCCCTTGACCCTCGACCGCTCAGCGATCCACGACCCTCTACCCTATCGCGGGCGTCGATGCCCACGTCACTTGTGGGACATAGATGTACTGTTCAACGCCGACCCCCTCCCGATAGCTTCAACACGTGGGGGGGGGGTCGATATTACCCCCTCCTTGAAGCGTTCTCGAGGCCACCCCCTAACCCTTGAAGCGTTGTCGAGGCCACCCCAAACCCTAGAGAAGCAGCGTCGAGGCCACTAATATGATTCCTTATTGTGATTAGCTAGCTAGTTCTACGTTTGCCACTAATATATCCATATCTGTCATGTTTGAATAATAATTGCCATGTTGTAAATATTTGTAGAAACTATGGACACCCCCCGAGACGAAGCTCAAGAAGCGTTGTTGAGGGACATAATCGCACAAGGAAGTGATGCCGTCGCTCGTTGATGTTTCTCAACGACAACGATGGTCTGGAAGGAGAGGGTGAAGAAGCGGTGGCTATGATTTACATGGCTCCGATGACCCAATGCCGGTGCAAGAAGGAGAGGGTGAAGAAGTAGACCGTGAGGACGGCTCGGTGATCACCAAACCGAGTCCGGCCAGGTATATATATTAGTTAAGCTGTCTTGACTAGCTAATTGATGCATTCATTGTTTTGGTATGTACACATATTAATTAACTCTCGTCTTTGTTCTTTTTTCTAGCCCTCCGGATCGAGCACAACTTAGGTAAAGAGACGAGGCCCGAAGAAAAAGTTGAGCTCGGATGAAAAGTTTGAGATCATACAAATCGCGCGCGACGGCCAACCGATTGAACCCTACCGGACAAAGAAGGCATTTGTTGCTCAGTGCGGGGTTCTGGTTAGGGACAAGATCTTGATCAGCATCCACCAATGGTATAAGCCTAAGAACGAAGACCCTGAGGTGTCTTATGTCAATGATATGCAGAAAAATGATCTTTGTACTGAGCTGAAGTCAAATTTTACCCTACCGCTAAGTAATAGAGCCATTAATCAAGTCTTTTGCTCTTAAGAAGATGGCAGACCTATTCAAGAATTGGAAGAAAGACCTCAATAGGTATGTCGAAAAAAATGAGACACCAGAATTCAAGGGCAAATATGAGAAGATCAGAGATGACTGGCCCGCATTTGTGGCCCACAAGACATCGGAAAAGAGTAAAAGATGTCGGCGACAAACAAGAGAATTGCTGCGAAGAAGAAGCTTCACCATCATGACGGGTCGGTGGCTACCTCGTAGCCCGGCCTAAGTGGGCCAAGGCTGAGAATGATCGCTTGATAAAGGGATCGAACAGAGACAATGAACTCGGCAGACCATTGCGGACTTGGTTCTTGGGGCGGCGGATCCTTGGACCCTATAATAGGGAAGTGCATTTGGACGGACGAACAATTGGACATACCGGTCAAGAGGCTTCAACAATATATCGAAGCAGCGCAACAAGGAAGTTCGTTCGAGACGGGGAGAAGGACGAGCTCACAATGGCCCTCGGGAATCTCGAGCACCCCGGACGGACACGAGGCACGCCGAGCTCCGTTTCGTGGAAGGCTGGATTTCGGACGCAGGGGTTACAAAACCCATGAGAGGAGGAAGAAGCGGAGCAGAGCCAAATGCAGGCGTTACGAAAGGGTAATGGGGCTAGAGGCGAGAAGAAGAACGGATCAAACGACCGCGAAGCTTCCCCGGCTACCCGCCATCTCGGCGGAGAAGCAGCGTGGCTTCCACCGAGCTGCTTCGGCCGGAGCATGCCTTGACGGCTCTGCCAGCTATCCGTGGATGCTATCACGGAGTCTCAAAATTGCCACCTTATGGCGCAATGGAGCAATTTGAAGGTCAAGGCGGTTGTTGGCTCTGTTTATCCTACTAAACACGACTCAACTTTTCACCGTCGGCCGATTCCGAAGGATATGCTAAGGTGATGGTCGATGAAATAACGGAGGATTTGAGGACCTCGGCTTGACCACCCTACCGGTAAAGGGAGTATCGGATGGGTTACGCTCAAGACTCCATGCCTATGGCGGAAGGATCTCATCAACCTTCCGAGGCTGGACGCCTCCGCCTCCTCCTCCTCCTCCTCCGGCGAGTCAGGCACTCCGCCTCCTCCACCGCCTCCTCCTCCGGCGAGTGACGATCGGGGCACTCGGCGGCTCCTTCTCCGGCGTGGCGGCTCTGCCTCCTTCTCCGCTGCTGCTTGGGCGCCTGAGCAGCCAGCCTCCTCCTTCTCCGCCTCGTCGGCAAGGGCGGAAGAGACCCGCCGCCGCTTCGGCTGCTCCGCGCGTCGTAGTCCTTCTCCTTCGCCTCGTAAGCAAGGAAAGAAGGCATCCGCTCCGTCTCGCTCTGCCGGCGTCTAGCAGTACAGCCAAAGGCGGGAGGAGATCTGATTCGGTCCTTCTCTCGAAGACTCGGAGAAGTTACCGCACGAGAGGAGCGAGGAGGAAAGCGAAGATCGCGCAGACGAAGTGGATGACTGGTTTCAAGGGTTGAAAGCAAAGAGACATCCACCTCCGGAGGAGAAGGTAGATCGGTGAAAGCGAAGCGCACTCTGGCTGCCCTAACAAAACCACCCAAGTCTCCGCGAAAGGCAACTATGCGCATTATTGGAAGGCATTTGCGAAGCGGAGAGGTCGGGAATCATCAATGATCAAAGGATGAAATAACGACGAGCTGGGAAACAAATTGCCCAGCTCGGCGAACAAGCTAAGCAATCGTGCCCCCGCTCAAGGTGCTGCTAGCGACATCGTCGATCCGAGGATGGTGCCCGGTTATGGCAATCCTGCAGATTACCTGCCCGACAATGTACATTATGATTTCTTGGAGGTGCAGATACAAAGATCTGATACGGAAGCCTCTCGTCAAAGATGAAAGTTCTCTATCAACGATGATGCGAAGATTGCATGATTGGTACATGAAAACCTGCAAAGAGTCCGAGGGAGGAGTACTTTGTATGTGAGAGTTAAAAGGAGCATGACCTCCTTGGAATTGAACTGTTGCCTATTCCATTTGAGGAGTTCTATTAGTTTTCAATCAATTGGCCATCGATAAAGCAACGGTCACCCGCCTCTGTCTGTAAGTAGTACTACTTCGTCATTAAGTCTCTATATAACTCAGCCCTTTCATTGCATGTATTTATAATTATCCTCACTATATTATGCACATTGAAGATCGCGAATTGAAGAAAAGACAAGTGGGTGATATTGGGTTCATTAACACATATCTCATAGATAAAACTGAGGTTGAATTTCGTAAAAGAAAATACCGAGGCCAACTTGCTACAATCGTTGGTAATAAATGAACACAAAGATATAATACTCTTTCCTTACAACTTCAAGTGAGTGTTACTTGTCTTGTGGCATATTCGGTTTCCTTATTAGTCCAGGTTATAGTAATATAATATTGATGAGTTATGCATGTGTGCGCAGCTACCACTATATTCTCCTAGAGATTAAGCTTGAGAAGGGAGTAGTAACTGTCTTAGACTCCAAGCGAAAAGATCCCAAGGAGTATCTGGACATGACTGAAATGCTCGAGAAGTAAGTTAAATCGATCATTATCCATCATATCAGCAACTTTGTTCATTTCGATATCAAGTAATTGTTTTCTTTGTATGGCAGGGCTTGAGAAAATTCACCAAAAAGCTCGGGACTACCGAAGAAGCTGCAATTTAGACACCCGAAAGTAAGTACTATATAGTAGCATATTCCACGCATCTCCTAGTGATTCAAGCGCTAGTTTCATCAATACCATTTAGCATGCTTGCTAATTATCAGTTTGATTGACCTCTATTTCTTGTAAAGTGTTTGTGGCAGGAACAAGGGAATGATTTCTGTGGATACTACATTTGCGAGTCCATCCGCCACACGACCTGTGAGCGGGGCTACTCCGACAAACAATATGAAGTGCGTAAATAAAAATATTCACAATTTTATTTTATTACCATCATTTGTGTTGAGTTTCATTCATTCATTCATTCATATATATATATATATATATATATATATATATATATATATATATATATATATATATATATATATATATATATATGTATGTATGTATGTATTGACCCCTTCTTAAAATTAGATGTTTGGATGCGGGATGAACTCCTAGCACCAGATCGCATCACGAGCAATTCAAGAGGAATTGGCGGCATTCTTTCTTGACCACGTGATCGCTGAAGACGGAGAATACTATGTGGACCACGCGTCCGTATGTTAGGAGATTATATATTTGTAAAAGATAATTATTGTATATATGTAGCGGTAGTGTCGGATAGATATACGAGAACTTGTTGTTCGACCAATCTCTCGGAGAAGGAGAGGTGGTCGATATCACTTCTCTGTATGCATATATGTTCATGACGATCTTACATTTGCTTAATTACTAGCTAGCTAGCGTGTCTAGCTAGTCCTCTTTATATGTATATATAGTACGAAGCGTCGACCAAGCACGGACAAAGAGAGGACACTTTTCTCTATTAATTAGCTAGCTATAGCACAACATATGAAACACCTAAATTAACACCCCCCAAAACCCCCAAACCCCCCCTCTTTTCAAAAAAACAAAACCACAGTCATAGAAATCTTGTGGCGTGGATGCCTATTGGTCCCGGTTGGTGCCACCAACCGACCAAAGGCCCTCTACTGAGCTCGGCTCGGACAGGCCACGTGGAGGCCCATCTGTCCCGGTTGGATTGAACCGGGACTAAAAATCGAGGGCATTAGTATCGACCCTTTAGTCCCGGTTCATGAACCGGGACTAAAGGCCCTCACCAACCGGGACTATAGGCCCTTTTTCTACTAATGTCCGCCTTGAATCGAAACCGTCCTCGGTTTCGAGTCGATCTCTTCGACAATATTTTTTTGTAGACTGAACAACGACCGTACAAATCATAGCATCTTCGGCCTTTTTCTTTACGTCTGATGCAGCTTGAGCAATATCTCGTTTCTGACGATCCACCTTATACTGATCAAATGAGTACGTGTCAAGTGGTACGTACTGTCCTTGATGAACAAAAGAAAATTCTCCAACTGAATGATATGTTAGCTGGCTTTTATCTGTCCATGGTTTTCCTAAGAGTAGTGAACATGTATGCATGTGCATAGGAAGAACATCACACAAGACCAGATCAACATGTCCGCATATAGTGAACCGTACCTCGACACGATGCATAATCTTGACAAACTTATCCTTCCACCAAAGCTCGTATGGTTCTGGATGTTCAATCAAAGGCAAGTTCAAAGCATCAACCACAGACTGACTCAACAAATTCATACTGGAATAGCAATTCATCAACGTTGCACAACTCGTCGGTCCGACGCGCACACGCGTAAAGCATTGGTACCAAGGCAAGGCATGCAATGGATTCTTCTCTGCCGCCATCATCATTTGCGAACTACAATCTTTTCTCATGGTAAAAGAAAAATGTCAATCGTGACTCGAAGAAACCAACTGTACCGTGAACAACCTTGCTCTGATACCACCTGATATGGTTCGAATCTCGTGGCGAGATTCGATCCGTTGTTGCGGCCCAATCTTTCACGACACTCCGCCACCAGCAGTAGCAACTCTCGCCCGCGCACGCGATGTACACGAAGTAGAGGGTTTGAGCCTTGCGGCCCAGCACGAAAAAACCAATCTCGACGAAGGTACTCACGTGCAAAACAATTTCCACAAAGAGAAATCGCAAAACAGAGGTTTTCTAAAGATCCCTCCAAAACTTGATACAGGTGTCTACCATGAAAAACACATCGTGTCTATTTCATATAAAAATAACCTAATCCCCAAAATACAATCGATTGGCTTTATATTGTAGTCGCACACCCTACCTAACTTGGAAAGCAAGCCCCCACGTAAACGTAACACCTAGACGTATCTAAACCGACTTGGTATATTTAAGGAAAGTAAAACTACTTTAGCTCTCGTGCATCCATGCGACGGCTTGATTTATTCTTCTTTTGGTGGACCCCAGCCAACATCCTTCAAACTAAATAACTCCCAGATAAACTGGCTCCTTACGTTGATAGTTTCCTTGCCCGGCAGGAAAAGAAACAATAATCTTCTTGTTTTCATCTTCACGTAGCAAATCCTAAGGAAATACTCAAGATGAGTTGTGGACTCCTTGATGCCTCCTCCTGAACGTGTCTTGCTAAAACAATTAAAGTATTTTTTTCCTAGATTTCCTCTTGAAGCATGCACGTCTAATCCATAAGCAGATGGCATCTCAAATTTAGCATGTCTCTCCTTTTTGCATATGCACATTCTCTCCAACACATCAGTGTGTACGGCCGTAGAACTTGGCCGAAGGTGCTCCATTGTATCTGCAACGTTTTTCTGGAGAACACAGACTTCAGCCGAAACATCAACGACCTTGGTATTTATATTGCAACGGGTCGTATCAGATCTGCCACCAAAAGCTAAAACGTGGGAAGATTATGAAGTGTTACGACGCCGATATCCAACGGAGCCAGCATGGGGACTTGCTGGTTCTCAAGGGAGCGGCATTGTCACCACTACACCATTGACGACGGAAGCAAAGGAGAAGGAAACGGGAAGAAACTGCTGACATGGCGCGCGAGGTTTAAACGTTCGAGTTGAACTGGGCCAGAGAACTGTCTCAGTTAGGCTACGGCCCATGTAAGCGATAGTGTAGACCATTGATATATTAGATATTGTAGTGCGTTTCTCTTAAAAGAAAAGAAAGGAATACTGTGGTGCATTCTGCTAGTTCAGATTTGAAATGAATAGTCTCTGAATTCCCCCAATCTATATTTGTTCTTCCCCTTTCCCAAGTCTCCTCCTCTAGACTCAAATTCTTCATTGTATCCCAATTTATTTTACCTACATAGCTGGTTCGCGATTATGGGTTCACCAGCGCACGCAGCCCCATGTAATGTCCCGAGCTCAATCAGGAACCACGAATCAGGTATATAGGTAGGATAAATTGGGATACAATGAAGAATTTAAGTCTAGAGGAGCAGACTTGAGAAAGGGGAAGAACAAATATAGATTGGGGAATTCAGAGACTATTCAAATAAAGATTAGGTATCGATAGCGCACGCAAGACGGAGCTGGCATGTAGGCATTAGGGTCAATCGACCCTAATGAAATTACTAAATTCTTCATTAACTTGGTACTAATCACTGTTGATTTATAGAAGATGACCCCATTGCCATGAATATGACCCCATCAAGCTTTTTTTCTAGCTTCGTCCCCCTGACCCCCATGTGATTCAGGTTGCGTGCGCGTCGCGTTCCCGCTGGTGAGGCCCTAGCAACGTGGCTACAAAAAGGTGTGAGCTCAGTAGCTGTTTGGTTCAGAAAAGGAAACGTAAACGTAAACGCAATCAGGTGACACTATTAGGAGGTGTTTGGTTCGTGCACTTGTAACGTAATCCGATTACGTCGTTAACAGATACCAGAAAATCCTGTTTGTTTTGGTTGGTCCGTAATCTGATAACAGCGGTATTAAATCCCTGCCAATACAAATCTGATACCGCTCAAAATCCTCGGTAACAGAAAGCACCTGTGCTTGCGAGAAACTGGATCGAAGCGCATAGAGGAAAATAAACGGGAAAGGGGGATGCATAATTGGATCAGTCGAAGTACAGGACGCCGGCGAGGGCGCGAGGCCCGACCATCGCGTTGGCGGCGGCAGTAGCTGCTGCTGCTTCTTGCTCGCGTCCTCCCTCGGGCTCCACGAGGACATCACGACCGTGACCTTATCGCTGGCGGCGGCCGAGACCCTCTCTGGTTCATGGCAAACAGGAGCTCGAAGTCCTCGGGGAAGCTCGCTGCGGACACCACCGTCGTTGTCGCCGAGGCGGCAGGGGATGGGGCAACGACCTTGTCGGTGCGGACGTGCGGGGAGTACTCCGATTTTGCCACGGCAGGAAATGCAACCCCTTCTTCTTCAGGCCTTGCGGCGTCGCCTCCGGCCCTCCGCCACGGCGGCCACGGTCTGCCTGAGACGGTCTGGCTGGCATGACCAAGAACAACGGCGGCAGCGCCTGGAGTTCTGTGTGGTAGACCTTCGTCTACCTGGGTGATGCAGGCTGGTGGAGTGAAGTCCGGAGGAAGGAGATGCGTGGAGCTAGCTAGCGAAACATGGGAGCTCCCATTTTCTTCGATGCTTCATGCCGGTATTGGTTAACGTTACATCAGTTAGCCAAACAAATTTGGTTTTTTGCTCATACCGTTTACAGTAACGGTGTAAACCCATTACGTTTACATTGACGTTGCCTACCTCCAACCAAACACCTCCTAGTGTAAACGGTATCGACAAAAAACAAGAACTGTTTGGTTGCTCAAATGTGTCGCTAATCAATACAGGGACCTGGTAAGATGTGCTTCACATAGAGGTCATGTCAAGGTAGCTGAGGGTCCGACCATGATGCTGGCTGCGGGAGGCGGCTTGCTGGTATTGGTGGTGGTCGCCAGAGGGGGGCTCGGGGACGGTGGCGACGGGACAGGTCGATCTGATGAGGGGCAATGTAGCGTCGGCGACCGGGTTGTCCAGTCCGGGCTGCTGACACTGACGAGGGGCTGGATGAGTTTCCTGCGAAGGAGCGTCCAAGGTCGATGTGAGAGGAGAGAGAGAGAGACGACTGTATCGTATGATTACGCCGGAGATTGAGCGGAATAAGATTTGACTAGAATCAGATCAGATTACGGCGTTGTATAATTACAGAGCAATCTTAAACAAACACGATTTACCGCTGTTATCGAGTGCCATTACAAAAGCATGAACCAAACGCAATGTTTGTATCTCCATCTCCATCTTCTCCATCTCCATCTCCACTACTATTAAACAATCCAACACGATCTTTCTTAAGTGCACCCCGCAATTACCCCCAGCACACCAGCCGACCCATTCACCACCGCACGATTAGTCTCAAAAATCTGAATCTAACGGCCATCATTCATCTAATACGGTATGGTGTGCACCTAGCAATTTTCATTGACTGACCGTGCTTCACCAGGAGACTACGGATGCCCTCCCTCCAACTAATAGGTCCCACGTCCCCCCGACAATCGGGGAATTTCCCCGACAATCGGGGAATTCTTCTAATCCCAGACTAAGGAAATGATTGATTCTCCTAGCCCAATCACGCAGGGGCAGGGCCCTCTCTGCCTTCCGTAGCCATTGCGCCAACATCGTCTTCTCCAGACCGCGATCTCGCGTCACTCCACCATGCAGCCGCCTCCCTGCACCATCGACGTAGCAGGCGCCCAGGAGGCTGCCTTGACGTAGCGGGCGCCCAGGAGGCTGCCTTGACGTAGCGGGCGCCCAGGAGGCTGCCCTGCCCCCTCGCAGTGTGCCAGAAGTCCGCCAGATCGCCAGTGCCCATGAACCCGCCCAGCACCCGTGCGGCCGCCCCCACCCTGCACGGACCCTGGATCAGGTGTAATTCTTCCCTGCACTCAAGATTACAGTTTTCAGAACAGAAGATCAAACATTAGGCATACAGAAAAGGTAAGATCATAAAAGTAAGACATGCAGATGCCGTGCAATTGCAAACATGGGCTACCATACCTACGGCACAAGAATGATACATCACCCAAGTTTACAGCACAATGATTAATTTTACATCTCTAATTACTGATTTCTATGCTTATCTTCTTACACACACAAACAAAATTGCTTATCTCCTTACCCAGACGACACAAAACTGCTTATCTCCTTACAATATTTTTTCAATTTGAATGTTCACAGCGTATGTCGTCTCCCAATCGTGCAGGGCCGCGCACCCCATTTCAAGATATAAGCAATGACTAACCATTGGGTAACTATCAGCAACCAGTTCCTACTTTCTTCTACTGTTTCTGCTGTTGCTTGTGTGCTGACTCACGCTGTGTGTTTATACAGGCCCAAGCACCCCATTTGAGGATATAAGCAACAACCAATCATTGGGTGACTATCATCGAACAGGTCCTACTTTCTGCTACCGTTTTTGCTGTTGCTGGTCTGCTAACTTGCAATACTTATTTAAACAGACCCTAAAGAATTGAAGAGGCAGAGGACCAAAGAGTATTATGCACGCAATAGAGATGATATTCTTAAAAGACGCCGTGAAGCCCGTGAAAAGAAATAGGCTTCAATGGCACTGCTTAGTGATGAACAAAATGTAGCACATACACGCGTGGCCATGACCCGAGGTTAAAATGCCCTTGTACTGCATGCTTATGTATTGTCCAAATACTACATTATATGCTAAACTATAACTATAATGTTTCATATTTTAGACCCTAAGGAGCTGAAGAGGCAACATCAACCATACAGTGAGATAAAAATGGCCGTTGTTTCTGCCGATATCAATGGCCAGGAAAATGAAACACGTACGCCGGTGTCCATGTCCATTGGTACAACTGAGTTGCTTAAACAAGCGTCATTGAAAATTTAGGATGAAGTCGCTATGACAAAACGTCAAGCAGTTGAGACGCTTGATAGATCACTACAAGATATAATGGAAAGTTGTTTGCCATTTGGGGGAAAGGTTGTTGTCTTTGGTGGTGATTTCAGGCAGGTCCTTCCTGTTGTGACATGTGGGACAAGAGCACAGATCACGGATGCTACACTTCTGAGATCCTATCTGTGGGATAAGACACGCAAGATAAGTCTCACGCGCAACATGCGGGCGCAGTCTGATCCTTGGTTCTCCGAATACCTCCTAAGGATCGGCAATGGAACGGAAGAGACAATTGGAGACGACTATGTCCGTCTCCCTGACGACATTGTGATTGGCTATACCGAGGATGAAAAAGCTATTAACACGCTCATCGAAGATGTCTTCCCATCGTTGCATGCCAATGCTAGATCGAGAGAGTACATGAGTGCACGTGCAATTCTTTCAACCAAGAATGATCATGTGTATGACCTGAATGACAAGATGATCTCAAGGTTTCCAGGCGAAGAAAAGTTATACCATAGCTTTGACTCAATCGAGGATGGCTTGCAGAATAATTACACAATTGATTTTCTGAACTCGATCACACCAAATGGCTTGCCTCCGCACGTACTGAGATTAAAGGTCAACTGTCCGGTCATTCTACTCCAGAACCTCGACCCTCATAATGGCCTATGCAATGGAACATGGCTTATGATTAGAGCCTTCCAGGATAATGCAATCGACGCGGAGATTGTTGGTGGTTAGCATGCTAGAAAGAGGGTGTTCATACCTAGGATCCCTATGTCGCCCTCGGAGGACATCTCACTTCCTTTCAAACTTAAGAGAAAACAGTTCCCCATCCGCCTGAGTTTTGCAATGAAAATTAACAAGGCGCAGGGCCAGACCATCCCAAACGTCGGTATTTACCTTCCCGAGCCGGTATTCTCACATGGCCAGCTCAATGTTGCATTGTCAAGGGGAGTGTCGAGAGAGACAACACGGATTTTGGCCAAGCCAAACCAGGAGGTTGATAAATCCTGGAAAAGTACCAAGAACATTGTCTACAGAGATGTTTTAGATAGATGAGGCAGGTGCGCTATTCTATTATTGTACCTATATAACTAATTCTGAGCCCGACAATTTTCTCTTATTTTATCTGCAGGTTTTAATCAGAACGCCACACATAATAAGCATGAAAGAATAACGGTGTCGATGTGACCTCCAACTCTGTATGCCAGAGTCGTTTATTTGTGTTATTTATTTCTAAAAGAGCATTGACATATCAATTGTCCCGAAATGAAGAAGTGCAAATTTATGATCGCTGGAATTTTCAATATTTCATCACTTCTGTCAATGATCCCAGCAGATTTCCCTGTTCTGATAATGATGCGAACGGGTTATGTTTTAGTATATCTGATTTAGGTATACAGCTGGTTATTTATAATAAGAAAACTGAAGAACACTTGGATTACATGGTTTCATGTTTTAGCAGGCTTGCTTCTTGTTAATGCCGAGTGTTATTACTACTATATTACACATACGCCCAGGACAGAAGTTGGCTTTACCAGCAAAATTTAAGCTGGCTGGAATCATTGTCACAAAAAATGAAATACTGCAAATAAAGCAAAATAGCAGACATGATATTGCAAATTTGGCTGAAATTACTAGCATCTATCTTGTCATTGGAAAGTTCTCTGACCACACATGAGCAGCAATAATAATAAAACATAAGTGCCAAACTCACCTTGATGGTTTCTTCATAAAATGGAAACCTATGATGTCAGACTCACATTCTTCAAACAGCCGGAAGCACTTCTCTGGCCCCTCCTGTCCAATACGGCCACTGAGAGTACATTACTTAACTAACTGGCAAGACAAAGGATACAAGAATTATATTTCTGTAGAGAAAGGTAAACTTTCGGTATATAGATAGGTATAAAAGAACGCACACAAAAAATCAAAGAAACATTCTGAAGAAACAAGGGAAGACTGTATTAAGAGCAGACTGCAAAGAGATGGGTATACCTTCTAATACAACAGCTCAAAGCAATCGGCATTATGTGTTTTTTGTATTTCCCCATTACTTGCATCACAAAAAAAATCTGCACAATTGAGAATAAAGTATGCATATGTCAAACTATACAAGCTGAAATATACAGACTGCAGAATGAAGTAATCCTATGCACCGATTTGACGGGGACGAGCAATCGTCGGGGTCGGAGAGACTAACCTGGACCAGGACGAGCGAGGAGAAGCATAGGGGGAGGGGGGTCCCAAGCAGCAGCACAGCCCGCGGAGGTCATCGTGGTCATCCTAATCAAGATGGAGGTCACGAGCAGCAACTGCTCCTGCTCCTGACGGAAACGAACAGGGAAATGAAGATGGGGTCATAGAGCAGAGCATCCGGATCGAGGGGAGGAAGAGTTGGAACCGGACCTTCATGGCGTCCCGAGCAGTGGGGAGGGAAGTTCGTGGCGCTGCGTCGCCGGCGACCATGTCGAGCATGAGCGACCCGCCGTCGCCAGGAGGAGGGGGCGAGTGCATCACCATGAGGGAAGGCCTCTGCGTCGCAGGCGAGCGTGCCGAGCTCGAGCGCCCCGCCGTCGCCAGAGAAGGGAGGGCCCCGGCGTCACCGGATAGGAAGAAGGGGCGGGCAGAGCAGGGGCTTGCGCGCCCGCGGTGGTCTTGATGAAGGGGAGGCGGGCGAGCAGGGCCTGCTGCGTCCGGCGGCGTCGCCGACGAAGGGGAGGTAGGGCGGACCAGGATTGTCGCCGCCGGCGCAGTCTTGACGAAGGGGAGGGGCGGGGCCTGCTTGTCCGCCGGCGTAGCTGACGAAGGGGAGGGGTGGCCACCAGAGAGCTCGGGCTGTGGATGGGGATCGCGAGATTAGGAGGGAGTGAGGAAATAATGGGGAAGAGAGAAGTGTGAGGGGCGGTGGAAGGTTGACAGAGAATTTTTTTTAATCTCTATACTGTACTAAGTACTACTCCGCGTGCTGAGTACTAAGCAGTGATTCTCTGTAAGTGAGTGAGGCTTTTTTTGCGAGTGAGTGCGGCAATGCCCAAACAAAATAAAAATATCTTCTAAAATAAACATTATATTTCAAAGAGCATGTCCTGTTCACCTGCTGTGTGGGTGAGATTTTTGTTTTCATCACAGCTTGTTACAGTCATTTTCATTTGATGATTTTATGTAATATGAATCCCTAGAAAAATGATAAAAAAATTATTGAGTATATTCAAATTTTGTTATCATGCAGGTCATCTTGTGGGTTGTGGATGGTATATTTTTTTTCACAATTATAATACAATTATTATGTGACAGTGAATTTTATGCGGAGACATGTTCTTGGATCATGCGTTACACCCACACTCATATCTTTGCGCATAAGACACATTTAAATGGCTCGGTAAAAGAACTCACCAAAACAAAAATTAGATCCAGAATAGATGTTTTTACTATAGATTATGATTCATGTGTTGGATCACAAATATGTCACACTTTTTGAAAATACAATTTGAGTGACATGACAACATTTTATAGAGATCTGAATTTTTTTGTAAAATCATTTTAGTGTTTATCATGTGAACTTGTTTTGTTGAGACGTGCAACGCATGCTTACTAGTAGATTCTAAACAAGCAACTCATGTGTATCCTATCTCGTGTATGCTCTGCACTAGGCACCACTGCTCTTGTTCCTAAAGTCTGAAATGGTGCATCCTATTCCAATCAGGCTACCTCGCCAATGTCAGAGATCCAGATTGCCATATGCTAGCATTTGCTATGAACCCAAAACTCAAGCTGCTACAGGATCATCATACCATGGACGGCTGATGGCAAATTTCATGCATTGCTACAACACCAAAAACATGTCTACACGACAGGATTGCTGCCTGTGAAACTCTGTCGGCAATCAACAATGACAACGGCCACAGTTCAGTTGTTCAGTCAAAAAATCGGCTCGGTGTACGCAAGCTAAGGTAATCTTCTTTCCGAACACCAAACAGCCAGCTACACTATCCATGTCAATTATACTGACCAGAAAGTCAGTTAGGCGGCTTCAGCATCACTAACTAAAACAACCTAGGGTTTTGTTTCATCAGCCAGAGCTTCATTTTCCTTTCGCCCTGCTCTTTCTTGGACCACGGCCCTCAAACAGTACTTCGTACAAAAGCCTCTTGCTTCCCCATTTCCACCACACGGGCCCTGGTCCTCCGGTGAGCATCCTTCTCTTCAGCTTGTTTTCAGCGTTAACTAGACAAAAGCAAGGTGGTCTATTAATCCTCAGATAGCTTCTGTGGCATGTAATAAACTAATGTGGGAGTATAAATCACAAAACATCTGGTTATCAAGACCAAAAAAACATGCCCCACGATTCTAGAAGACTGGCTAGAAATCAATACTAGACTAGTGTTGGAGAGTAAAAATGTAAATTCATTGTTGGTTGTATTGTCCTTACCATATTTGGAAGAAGTCGGCCCCTGCTGCGCTTGAAGTGATGCAAAGATTGGAACTAAAACTGGCCAATATTTTTGCTGGATGTCCAGAACTTGTAAGACAGTCTGCATGCCCTCCTTTGATGGTGCTGCTGCATCTGTGCCATAACTTGGACTGTCCCCGAGTAGAACCTAAAAATACGTCAAAGCATCATCAGGTTACACGAACAGTGTAATCATAAATCTCTCTCAGCTGTAACGGTTCCAGCAGTTGTTTGTATTTCTTTATACATGCACTCCACAACAAATGAAGAATGGCAATACGAAAATGATGGAGTATCTACGACCATAATCTTTGTAGCAAGTATTCACATAGTTCATCATACAAATCCCATTTCTATCTCTGCATTCTAGTCAAGCCAACAATAGCAATAACAATAACTGAACCAAATGCGAAACTGTGGCTCTTCAACTATTGATGTTTATGTATACATAAAGGTTTTGTTTGTTGATGAATTACGACGACAATGGATGATGCTGAAGCAGCTGATTCCAATCAAACATGTTTGTGTTATTTATACATCCCAATCCCACCTTACAAGAAATATTACCTCTGTTCGGAAATACTTGACATGGTTTTAGTTCAATTTGAACTAAAACCACGCCAAGTATTTTCGAACGGAGGGAGTAGTTTTTGTTGCCAAGAATACATACCTTGACAACTTCAGTTGCAGATGAGGATATAGACCGAAGATTGTATCTGTACATTAATGACGGGACAAAGAAAACAATGGATAAGTGTTGATGTGTGCTTCAATAACAAATAATACCAGATTTTAATTATTTGATAAAAATGAAAAAATATATAAGAACACTGGCACAAAAGTTCAAATATAAGCATCATGGTATGCATCTTAGTTTCCACAACAGACAGAGAATCATCTCCTGTTATGTCAAAAGTCAAATACAAGCATCATGGTATGCATCTAAGTTTCCACAACAGACAGGCAATCATCTCTTGTGACGTTATATTAGTGTCCACAACAGCACAAAATTATAAGAACATTGGCTACACAAATTATAAGAACGTTTGGATCCATTGCAAAGATCCAGGAAAAGAAGTACTCCCTACGTAAAGAAATATAAGAGCGTTTAGATAACTAGTGTTAGATGAACACATATATACATTCTGGTGATGTTAGAAATTTCGCATGTCATATACAAAGCACGAATGCGACAAAATACCATGAGCACGATGGTGACACAGGGTTTGGTGTCCAGCTTGCAGTGTACAAGTTACATATCATAAATCCTGCTTAAAATTTTAAATTCTAGGTCCTGTCTTCTTTTATTATCTCTATGAGTACAGATAAGAATAGGGTACCTACCCTCCCTCAAGTATAACCAACAATTTTCCTTCTGAGCAAGCAGTTAACATGGACGTCATCTGAGAGTATCCGGCAGGAGTGACCTAAAAATAATCAAGTTAAATAATCATTACCATGGATTTACATGATTTGGCCTGCATTGGCATGTCAACCAGAAAAATGAAGCATCTAAAACTTTGAGGGACCCAAGTAGCACACAAGTATGAATGGATAGTAGCAAAGTTTGATTGAATGTTAAAGCTGATATCTCAATCAACTTTATCATTTTCTCATTTGAGCAAGCTCTAGTACTAACTACCAGATATGATAAAACAAACTGAATAAATCTCACATTCATGACAGTTAACTCTTTATAAGCAACAGCGGTATATAAGCCTAAGATTTATTGATGAAGTTTGGTGGATCGATGTGCTCCGAAAATAAGTACAAAAATGACAATGTGGCTAAAAGTCTAGCTTCTCCAAGTGAGGAAGCCAAAGCAACATATAATTTTCCTACATAATGTGAATATAGCAGGTCAAGCCTATGTTCTAAAAAGAGAAGTCTTCTGCATAAGCCTAAAGTCTTTACCCCAGAATCATCTCAGTTGTCTAATAGAAGACATACACAAAATAGGGAATGGCATGTATGTTTTAGAATTCAATAACTAAAATTAGGAGAAATCTTACATCACAACAACCCAGAGGATCGCCCCTTGCTGCATCAAATCCTGCAGATATAATGGTGATGTCTGGGGCAAATTCTGTAGCTGCACTCGCACAGGAAAAACACCAATTGAGAATGTGCAGTGCAGACTTAAACATCAATAAAAAACAATGGGGTAATATCACATAAAGAGGTGCCCATGGAAAATATGAAATGAAATTTAGTGTTGTATCCTTAAAAAAAGGTGTTGTAGGCAGACATTTTTTCCAAACAAAAATAGCACCATGACATATTTAACAAACAAGTCTTTATTCCATCATGGTGAATTCACATCTTACCAATCATTTCTATTAAGGATCTAGAATGCCATGTTAAGACAACGAAATTACTAACTAAAAAATGAGAATGTCATGGGTGTGAAATGTCTACTATTAGATACCCAAGGAGACTAAATATTTACTCTTTTAATCAGTACCTATTGGAAGCACCACATGCTGAAAAGCAAAGATGTAATCATTGTCACCAACACCACCACAGCTCCAAGGTATATTTACCGAGAATCCTTTACCAGCCAGATCTCCCACCTGCAGTTATATACATGCAAGAAGAAATGAGACACAAATTTTCACAGCTTGGATCAAACTTTATTGCAAAGGAACTATGTCATTGTCAATTGAAACTTGGTTACAATGGATGGTTGGGTCCAATTGGATGCAGTACAGTTGTACAGTAGCAAAAATGAACTATAAAATATGCTAGATATGTATCAGCCTAAATAGTAAGATAATGTATGAAATACTCCCTCCGTCCCAAAATAAGTGACTCAAGTTTGTACTAAAGTTAGTACAAAGTTGAATCACTTATTTTGGGACGGAGGGAGTAGTATACAAACCCAGGTCCTAATACCCTATTGTCCAAAGCTCTTGGGTTCATTGAATCTTGTCAGGCCATCTCATACAAACAGAGATGAAAAGTTGGATACCACTAGTAATTAGTTTTCAAGACCCATGTGGTGCTGATGAAAAAGACCGGGTAGACTTGTATGAGATCTCACATTAGGTGAGATCGTAAGATCAACCCCAAAATTTCATATTTAGACATTTCGGAAAAATCTGAAATTATTTGACAACATCCATGTGGGGTATGTCTACAACTTCGAAGAAAATCAGCTGAAAACTCGATGTACATTTAGAGATTCAAAAACTACAAATTCGAATGTGAATAGTGACAGCTTTGGGTGAATAGTACTTTGACACTATTCACATCCGATTTTGTCTATTTTGTTTCTTTTAATGTAAGTTGAATTAGGGGTTGAAACTTTTTGAGGTTGTACATCAAACATTGATGTGTGTCTACCAAAAAATTGAGAATGTTTGGACATGTATTTTTTTTTCCAAAAAAATCGATCACATTGATCTCACCTAATGTGAGGTCTTCACACAAGTCTCCCCCTGAAAAAGGTTGTCCATGGCATGTACCGAGGGGTATGATGAATTACATGTGCATCCTTCCTTATACATATTTCCAGCTCAGACCTTAGTTTCATTCAGTTGTTCTTTTGGTGAATTATGCCAAAACTACAAACACTTTAAAGATAGCCACCTCGTCTGCTGCTCCAGTTCCAGGGTAGAAGCTTCCATCCTCATGGCGATGTAATGATATGTACAAAACCTGAAGAATAAAAAGTTACCCATATAAGAATTGCAAATTTGGAAACTGGTATGCTCATAGTAGTAGCAACACATGCAAACGGAAATACAGTAATTAAAATCAATAACAGATGCACTCAAAAAGGAAGAACATAGAGCAATTAAAAATGTAACTAAATAAAGATGAGAACTCACTGATTTGTTCCCTTCAAATATCTCCTGTGTGCCATTGCCATGGTGCACATCCTGCAATAACAGTTAACAATGCTACTGATGAGAATGGTAAACGTACTTTTGTATCTATTTACAATAAAATAGATATACTGCAAGAAAAAGAATTGGTGCACGCCAACAAAATTTAATGGTGCATATTTAAATGCAAACTTGTGACTAGCATTACCCAGTCAACTATCAAGACTTTCTTAGCGCCTGCTTTTTGTGCAGCTAATGCAGCCACTGCTGCATTGTTGTGAAGACAAAAGCCCATGGCTTGCTTTACCCCAGCATGATGCCCAGGAGGTCTCACCTGTTCTCAGGTAGACAAGAACACAAGGTCAGCATCATGTACAACAAAAATGCAAAGCGGATTGATAAATAATAAACAAGTGCATTATAATGAATGAGATGAAAAACTGAATATATGAGATCATCAGACAGTACCAGCGCAAAGCCATTCCGGACACGGCCAGACACTATCAAACTAGCAAGATCAGCGCATAGGCCTGCTGCAAGTTTGGCAGCACATGCTGAGTGTCCATTCGCGTAGGTATCCGAAGTGAAGTAACTACAGATTGATCCCCAGAATTATGTTATAACAATGAAACCTTTCCAAAAATGCTAGTACATAAAAATGCCAATACATGCTGAACATGTATCCATTATAATCAAAACAAAAGGTAAAATACTAAACTAAAGACCATACTCACAATGACAGTTCTAATCACAAACTAAACAAGTAATACCTGTAAAGCATGTTCTTTGTCTGCTCTACGCTTTCGATGTGATCTGAAGTATGGACCTAAATTACCACAGTTTAAACATATGAGGACTATCAAGAAGACTCTGAAATGAACAATGCATACAGGGGTAACACATAGCAGCAAAACTAATGGATCTTTCAAACCACTTGTTGGACTCTTACCATTACGAGTTCCTCCTTAGTGATTTCTCGAGGAGGTACCAAGGCGCACTTTGAGGGAAATATTCCTGAAATTGGAAATAGTAATAATTGTTTACTTGATAAGCAGTAGAATAGAAAGGTTGGTTCATCAACCAAGTTTAGTTAATATGACTGGGAGGATAATCATGTTTTTTGTTATCCTGCTGCAGCACAACATCAACAATCAATAATTTTGTTGTGTTTAGAGTTATATGATTGATATCTTTAGTTTATATTCAATAATATGTCTGAGAACAGTTCAACAGAGCATCATCAAATCATAAAGATCTTGATTGAATATTTGCATAAGAATAATCACAGAACTTGCAGGCAAGAGTTTCTCTGCAGCTTTTTTCTGAAATACACAAAGCTGAAAGACTGTAGTAAATAATTACACTAATCTCTAGTATGCACCTGCAGCAGCCAGACTAGCAGCAATTGCACGAAGACGGTTGGGTCTTTCTGGATGTGGATTTGGTTTCATTTCCATCTGATAGGATACAGAAATATGATATGTCAGTTATAAAAAAAATTACAGACATTACATTCTGACAGAAAATAGAGGAGGCCAAAAAGACAAGACCTCACAAAAAACTAGCTTCTGAAATGCAGCTAGTTTGGTGAAATAATTACAAGTATATATGTTGAAGAGAATAAATCGTCATTTGGTCAAAATGGACGGGAATACAGAAACTGACATTCCATCTTGAAATATTTTCATACTATTTTATCCTCGCTTCGAATGAAAATGAAACAAGTTGTATAATTGCAAAATTAATAATTATAAGTTTCTGCCATCTTTCTTTAACATGCCGCAGAAGAAGCATCTCACAGACACAAGAAGCAATCAAATGAAAAGTTTCACTGACACCACAATTAGGAGCACTCAAAGATTTATGACAATCATCCATGCTATTCACAGCAATAAAGTGTGGTCACCCTTGACGTGGGAACACTATATCATGCAGTATGCTAGCTCAAATTACATAAATCACAAGTTCATAGCTTACCTCACTGTGGAGCAACATTCTTTCATCAAAACCAATCGCTGTAGATACCAGTACCGATGCTGCATAAACAGTGTGACCAAAAGAAGACGTTAATACACATAGGCGCATGAAAAGTTGATGCAGTGGCATACAGTCAATTGCTCTAAACTACTGTGCTAAGCTTGAATACACTCTGTCAAGGTATAAGCATCACACCTTTCCAACTCCTTCTCTATCATCATTCCAATGTTTCTGAATCTCCTCCAAGATAGTTTTACTACATTGAAGAGGAGGCTTCAGACTCAGTGGTAAGTTTTTACAGCATGGGGAGGAGGATTCAGCTGGCCAGTCGACCACATATTGGGAAAGACAGGATAGGGATAAGGAGTATGTTCTGTTTGCATTGAACCAAACAGCTTTTCTTTAGTGTAAACGGGTCATTAATCAGATCCATGAATCAAAGGATGCTAACTTGAAAAGTCGTTGTGACAGAGGACTATAATTAGTACGTTGCTAATTTAATCAGTATAACATTGGATGTCACCGTTTGTCCACAAAAAGAAGTAAATCATAAAATGTGTCTTACTGTTATTTGCTTTGTACTCAGAGGAGTATAGTTGTGTCTAGGGATGCTACTTCATAGTTGTCATAGGTCTTGGTAAATCAGGTTTAGTAGGGACCTTTTGCTTTGTTAGATTTTGCTTTCTTGGTCTGATTATGTATTAAGGAGTAAAACTCAAAAGTGTTCCATGGTAGATTTTTTAAAGCTATTCCAGTAAGACTTAGGGCCTGTTCGGATGTCCTCCCGCTTCACGCTTCGCAAAATTCCGGAGCGGGAGCCGAGCCGAACGGAAAATCCCCGAGAAGCTCGCTTCGGGAAGCTCAGCCCAATCGCAGTGTAAAAATTCGAAGCTGCCTCGGCCCAGCTCCACGGAAAAGAGAAACTGGATTTTGCCCAAATTACAGCCGTATGCCACCGCAAAACTTACCGATTCGTTCCCCTCCCCCAAATCCTATCGCTAGCTCTCCCCAGCTCGTTCCCCTCGAGCGGCGCTGACCCAATCCGCCGCCGCGGCCGGCCGCCGCGTCGTCGCCGGCCGCCGCTCCTTCCCGGCAACAGATCGAGCCGTTCCAGGGCAATCCCCGCCGGTTCCCGTCGATGCAGCCCGGGGAAGGCGTCGAAAACGGGCCCACGGGCGTAGGCACCACAGCGGGATCCGGCGCCTGACCACGGCTGCGGCGCCGCTCTCCTCCCCGCACCACACCGCCCCTTCCCCTTCCTGCTCCTCCCCTTCGCGCCCTCTTCCTCACCTCGCCGAGTCGCCGGAGTCCGCCTCACCTGACATGTTGGACCGAATTTGGCTGCCTCCAGCCGGCCCAACAGGCCACAGCCCTCCCAGCTGGGCTGCAGCGCTGGGAGAAGCTGCCGATGCTCCCGAACGCTCCTGCGATCGCTAGGTGGAGTTAGAAGCGAGGAGAAGAAGCTGGATATGTGAAGTTTTGAGAAGCCAGAGGAGTTCAGAACAGGCCCTTAGCTAGCCTTATAATTCCAAGTATGAGGAAGGTGAATTTCCTAGGCAATGAAAATTAGCCTGGGGTATGCTTGGATTGCACCCAAATCTACCTGGCCCGGGATTAGATAGCTGGCGAGTTTTGGCATGGCCACTCCCAATCTATTTTCTTGTCGATGTTGGCCACTACATGGGGAACTATAGCCTCAGCCAATATTTGGGCTAGCCAAAAAAGTTATAAGGTAGGCTTGGGCTCAAACCAAGACAGCCCTAGTACATCCTAGTTCTCATTTTTGCATCTTCTGGAGTGTTTTCAGCTGCATTAAAATGTTCCAAATGGCATTATTAATCAATGATGTTTCTATTAAATAAGTTAATAATGATTCGGACAGGGAGATTTTGGAAGTCAATTGTAGACTTTGGTGTGGAAAGCAGATTGTCCATGATCTAGTAGCAAGGACAGTTACAAATTCTATTAAGATGCCATTGGTGTACTCAGGTAAGTTTGTGAAAGGGAGTACTGAAATGAGTTATATTCATAACAGATATTTGATAATTGATGATAGGAAGTAACAGAAAAACATAGCTACGAGTGGAAAGGGCACCTGTGTCAGCAGATACCAAAGCTGCCCGCGCAATGTGAGTTTTGAAAACATCATATCCAGCAGCTACCTCAGATCCCTTAAGCTCATGGCAATTCTATTGTATGAGAGAAGAACCAAGAAAGCACGTGTCATACATGCAACTGGATATACTCAGATAAAGTTTGTAATGAGCTATATGGCCCGACTAATCACAAAACAAAAGGATCTTACCAGGCAATGTTTAACCTCATCCAAGTTTGGCATTGTACAGTTCAAGCAAAACCATCTGTTTTCAGCCAGGCGAGCAGAAGGTTCCCAGTCAATATCATCATCCTCTTCATCATTAAAGAAAAACAGATCATCCAGGGTATCTCCAGCTTGTTCTCTATCAGACTCTTGCTGCAGATCATTACAAGGCATGCAACTTTCATTCTTGGCATGCTGACCACAATCTGCGCTGTCAATATGTCCTGGCCTTGCTGGCGAACCTTTGGGCACATCTACTAATAAAGCATTAGCATGATCACAACTAAAACTGCATGTTCCACTTTCTTTCAGGGAAACGCCATTCGCTCTAGGATAAGATGGTTTTCCAACACCATCACAGCTTTGACATTTGCCATGAAAAGCTTGGTCAGAAACTCCACAGTTCTCACGACCATGGGAAGGGACCTCACCCTTTTTGCTGTTAAGCGGTCTCATATTGGATGTCGTAGGCACCCAATGTGACCTCAGGTCTATAACTGCAAGTACAACAAAGACAAGCAGACAAATAAGTATAGCTCAGAACTCCAGGCATTTTTATCTACTCACTTTCAAGTATTACAGGCTGACAATAAAACAAACAGACCTAAGAGCATCCTACCTTAATGATGACTCATAATGAACATCACCAACAGAGAACTGTTTACACATCAAAAATTATGAGCTGCCAATTCAAAATCACCACAAAAACGCAGCGACAGCCCACAACATACTTCTCGAACCGCATAATAGCATAGAATCTCCTTAAAACCTTGCAGAACCTCACATCTCTGGCATGTAGCATCTATCTACACCATTAACATGGGGGTTCAATTAAACCCAACAAAAAATGGAAAAACAAGCTGCTAATAGTATTTCACCAAGTAGCAACAAATCCAAAATGCTGAATGGATTGAAGTACCCATCCCAGAAAGAAACGTTTGGATTAGATTGTTCACAAAAATAGAAAGACCAGGACAAAATTCTCTGAACAATCCAAGCAAGTCAGGGTTCGTCGCCGACAAAAGAGATGAATACACACCAGTCCACTAGGGTGGACAACATGTCGACCTGCGAGATGTGTGCTTCGGTGAAAGGTGGACTACGAATATTCACCATAGAGTATTGGATGACCACATGGCAAGGGCTTGGGCAAAAGTAAGTTTCAATGTTCGACCTTGGGAATTGGGATGAGCTAAGAACTTCAGCGGCCCTACGGACCGAACAAGTACATATTTACTTCACACTAAATATTTACAATGTTTGGTGGTTGCCCTTTTATGTTTTTGTTAACATCGTCTAACCACTAAACCTGTTGCAGCCGGCACAAGGTATAGTCACGAGTCACGGCACCAAGCTGGCAGTTCCCACAAAAGAAGAAGATAGTGAGACCCCAATTATTACAGGATGTAATGTAGCAACAGCAAACAGATACATACGGGCATAATACGTGAACCGGTGCACCGCCATGAGGCAAGGCGATGAGCGTGAACCAGGGAAACGCATCAATCAAATGTACTAACTGCCAATTCACAGCCGCCACGCGGCGCAGCAAGAAGCCTGCCGCCATACAGCCGCAAACATACTTGTAAACAGGATATGGCGGTTAGCTGGTTACTTGTCATGAAATAAATCACGCATAATCGCATCTACGGAGATTGCCGTGCAACCTTAAGACCGTTCCGAAACCTTGCCTCCCTCACGTCCTCAAGTGACAATCCCCAATCCACATAAACCCCATCCAAAACCTCACATCTCAGACCGGTTCTCACAAGCATTCGACATGACCCAAAATAATCTTCGTCTACGCAGCTTCCTCAACAACCAAATCCAGAGCCCAACACCGAACACCCACCAAAGCACCCAACCCCCACCCCCATCCCATCCCCAACCTCCGGCCCCAGAGGAAAAGGCTGCCTCGCATCTAGGAACTAAACACCGTCGAGACCACTAGAACACACGAATCGCCCATTAATCTACCCGAAACCGAGGAAAACCCTAATCTCCCGCCCGCAACTTCCGCCCACAGCAAAAATCGAAACTGCCGCGGGCTGCTAGTTCTCGGGCGAAATCCGCGAAACCGCATCGGGGGTGGAAGAAGTCCGCACGAAACCGGCGGAGGAATAAGCTGGAGAGGGAGAAGCGAGGGATTAGCGGGCGGGCGAACCTGGGGACGAGCCGCCGGCCGTCGCTCCCGCTCCGGGGTGGGCGCTGCTCACGGGGGACTAGGGGTTTTGGGGATGGATGGCTCCCCTCTGCTCTCCTTGTGCTCGTGCTGCCAGTCGGGTCGAACCAACTGCTGCTGACTTGCTGCTGTCTGCGTCCAACCCCAGCCTCTGGGTCCACCAGTCATACTTCTGGTTAGGTGCTTTGTGACCAAGCGGGACAGCAACAGTCGCAAACTCGTGTGGCTGACAGGGAGAATGCAGGAGCTAGAGCTACGCGCACCAGGCGTCTTGTGTCGAGTCCCACGACAAAATCGAGAAATTTAACCTGAGAGCGAAAGTATTTTACAAACTGAATTGTTTCTGAAAATATTTCACACCACTGACCCTTTTATACAGAGCCTGACAGCTAGGCGCTGCTGACTCTCTTGTCTTGTTCCTTACAATAATCATTGTATAGTGTAGTCAACATGCATGGTGCTTGGACTGCAAGGTGTGGCGCCTTGTTGTGAGGTGCTATACATTAGAGGTCAACTGGGTGAAATACTTTTAAAAGCAGTTCACTTTGTGAAATAGTTTCGCCCTGAGGTCAAATTTGTGCCTTTTGCCAAGTCCCACAACATACACCGCATCCCTCCATGGATAGAACCAGTCTGTGGACACAGATACGGGTGTCGGCCATCCAATAACGTTATCCACATATATTTCAAGCTGGTTTTAAATTGAATGATTTTCATTTAAACCGGATGAAAACATTTACTTTCGGGCATACTATTAACTAAATCATGCTGGGTTGCGGTAAAACTAGTCTATGGTCGGCCGCGACGGATCTTCACTCGCACGACATGTCTTCCCCATGTCCGAAAGCCCGCTCATCGGACTGTCGGTAGCCCTGGAGGGTTATGCTTCGGCGAGAGAGGAAGAATAGTCTCCCTCCGCTTTCGTGGAACATGGAGCGGGGTTGGTTTTTGGACGGGAAGAGGGTCGTCGCTGTATACGCCCCCACTCACCGGGCAAGGCGCCGGTTGTGTAACCCGATGACGCGATGGTGGTGGCCTTCGTGAGACCCAAGCGGCGACGACCTCCCATGATCTACGTTTCCTCACTGTCCGTGATGGCCGCGGACGTGCCGGACTCCGTCAACATGGCTTCTCTTCCGAACCTGCCTGAGCGTTGCCACCATTACTTGCGGCGGGTTTGTAGGAGATGGCGTTGTCTAGTTTGTGAAGGAAATATGCCCTAGAGGCAATAATAAAGTAATTATTTATTTCCTTATTTCATGATAAATATTTATTATTCATGTTAGAATTGTATTAACCGGAAACATAATACATGTGTGAATACATAGACAAACTTAATGTCACTAGTATGCCTCTACTTGACTAGCTCATTAATCAAATATGGTTATGTTTCCTAACCATAGACATGAGTTGTCATTTGATTAACGGGATCACATCATTAGTAGAATGATGTGATTGACATGACCCATTCCATTAGCTTAGCACTTGATCGTTTAGTATGTTGCTATTGCTTTCTTCATGACTTATACAAGTTCCTATAACTATGAGATTATGCAACTCCCGTTTACCGGATGAACACTTTGTGTGCTACCAAACATCACAACGTAAATGGGTGATTATAAAGGAGCTCTACAGGTGTCTCCGAAGGTACATGTTGAGTTGGCGTATTTCGATATTAGGATTTGTCACTCCGATTGTCGGAGAGGTATCTCTGGGCCCTCTCGGTAATGCACATCACTATAAGCCTTGCAAGCAGTGTGACTAATGAGTTAGTTACGGAATGATGCATTACGGAACGAGTAAAGAGACTTGCCGGTAACGAGATTGAACTAGGTATTGAGATACCGACGATCGAATCTCGGGCAAGTAACATACCGATGACAAAGGGAACAACGTATGTTGTTATGCGGTTTCGACCGATAAAAATCTTTGTAGAATATGTAGGAGCCAATATGAGCATCGAGGTTCCGCTATTGGTTATTAAACGGAAGCAGTTCTAGGTCATGTCTACATAGTTCTCAAACCGTAGGGTCCGCACGTTTAACGTTACGATTGATGTTATATTATGAGTTTATAGTTTTGATGTACGAAGGTTGTTGAGTCCGAGATGTGATCACGGACATGACGAGGAGTCTCGAAATGGTCGAGACATAAATATTGATATATTGGAAGCCCATATTTGGATATCGGAATCGTTTGGGTGAAATCGGGATTTTCTTCGAGATACTGGGGTTCTGGAACCCCCCGGGGTTAATGGGCCTACATGGGCCCTAAGGGAGAAGAGGAGGCCGGCCAGGCAGGCGCGCGCCTCCCCTAGTCCGAATAGAGACGAGGAAGGAAGGCGCCCCTTCCTCTTTCCCCTTCCCTTTCCTTCTCCAACAAGGCAAGAGGGTGAGTCCTACTCGGTGGGAGTAGGACTCCTCCATCTTGCACCCCTAGGGGCCGGCCGCACCTTCCCTCCCTCCTTTATATACGAGGCGGGGGGCACCCATGACACACAAGTTGATCTTCGTGATCGTTCCTTAGCCGTGTCTGGTGCCCCTTCCACCATATTCCACCTCGGTCATATCGTAGCGGTGCTTAGGCGAAGCCAGCGTCGATAGAACATCATCACCATCACCATGCCGTCGTCTTGATAGAACTCTTTCCCGACACTTTCTTTGGATCGAGTCCGGGAGCGTCATCGAGTGAGCGTGTGCTAGAACTTCGGAGGTGCCGTAGTTTGATTGCTTGATCGGTCGGGCCGTGAAGACGTACGACTACATCAACCGCGTTGTTATAACGCTTCTGCTTTCGGTCTACGAAGATAGGTGGACAACACTCTCCCCTCTCGTTGCTATGCATCACCATGATCTTGCGTGTGCGTAGGAAATTTTTTGAAATTACTACGTTCCCCAACAGTGGTATCAGAGCCAGGTTTTATGCGTAGATGTTATATGCACGAGTAGAACACAAGTGAATTGTGGGCGATACAAGTCATACTGCTTACCAGCATGTTCCCCAACAGTGGTATCAGAGCCAGCTTTTATGCGTAGATGTTATATGCACGAGTAGAACACAAGTGAGTTGTGGGCGATACATGTCATACTCCTTACCAGCATGTCATACTTTGGTTCAGCGGTATTGTTGGATGAAGCGGCCCGGATCGACATTACGCGTATGCTTACGCGAGACTGGTTCTACCGATGTGCTTTGCACGGTGGTGGCGGTGTCTGTTTCTCCAACTTTAGTTGAACTGAAAGTGTGCTCGCCCGGTCCTTGCAAAGGTTAAAACAACACTAACTTGACGAACTATCGTTGTGGTTTTGATGCGTAGGTAAGAACTGTTCTTGCTCAGCCCGTAGCAGCCACGTAAAATTTACAACAACAAAGTAGAGGACGTCTAACTTGTTTTTGTAGGGCATGTTGTGATATGATATGGTCAAGACGTGATGCTATATTTTATTGTATGAGATGATCATGTTTTGTAACCGAGTTATCGGCAACTGGCAGGAGCCATATGATTGTCGCTTTATTGTATGAAATGCAAGCGCCCTGTAATTGCTTTACTCTATCACTAAGTGGTAGCAATAGTCGTAGAAGCAATAGATGGCGTAACGACAACGATGCTACGATGGAGATCAAGGTCTCGCGCCGGTGACAATGGTGATCACGACGGTGCTTCGGAGATGGAGATCACAAGCACAAGATGATGATGGCCATATCGTATCACTTATATTGATTGCATGTGATGTTTATCCTTTATGCATCTTATCTTGCTTTGATTGACGGTAGCATTATAAGATGATCTCTCACTAATTATTAAGAAGTGTTCTCCTTGAGTATGCACCGTTGCAAAAGTTCTTCGTGCTGAGACACCACGTGATGATCGGGTGTGATAGGCTCTACGTTCAAATACAATGGGTGCAAAACAGTTGCACACGCAAAAAACTCAGGTTAAACTTGACGAGCCTAGCATATACAGATATGGCCTCGGAACACGGAGACCGAAAGGTCGAGCGTGAATCATATAGTAGATATGATCAACATAGTGATGTTCACCATTGAAAACTACTTCATCTCACGTGATGATCGGACATGGTTTAGTTGATTTGGATCACGTGATCACTTAGATGACTAGAGAGATGTCTGTCTAAGTGGGAGTTCTTAAGTAATATGATTAATTGAACTTAAATTTATCATGAACTTAGTCCTGGTAGTATTTTGCAAATTATGTTGTAGATCAATAGCTCGTATTGTTGCTTTCATATGTTTATTTTGATATGTTCCTAGAGAAAATTGTGTTGAAAAATGTTAGTAGCAATGATGCGGATTGGATCCGTGATCGAGGTTTATCCTCATTCTTGCCTGTAAGAATTATGTCCTTAATGCACCTCTAGGTGACAGACCTATTGCAGGAGCAGATGTTATGAATGTTTGGCTAGCTCAATATGATGACTACTTGATAGTTAAGTGCACCATGCTTAACGCTTAGAATCGGGATTTCAAAAACGTTTTGAACGTCATGGGCCATATGAGATGTTTCAGGAGTTGAAATTAATATTTCAAGCAAATACCCGAGTTGAGAGATATGAAATCTCCTATAAGTTCTATGGCTAAAAGATGAAGAAGAATCGCTCAACTAGTGAGCATGTGCTCGGATTGTCTGGGTACTACAATCACTTGAATCAAGTGGGAGTTAATCTTCCAGATAAGATAGTGATTGACAGAGTTCTCTAGTCACCATCACCAAATTACTAGAACTTCGTGATGAACTATAGTATGCAAGGGATGACGAAAACGATTCCCGAGCTCTTCGTGATGTTGAAATCAACGAAGGTAGAAATCAAGAAAGAGCATCAAGTGTTGATGATTGACAAGACCACTAGTTTCAAGAAAAGGGCAAAGGGGAATGGCAAGCAAGTTGTCACTCCCGCGAAGAAGCCCAAAGCTGGACCAAAGCCTGAAACCAAGTGCTTACACTACAAAGGAAATGGCCACTGGAAGCGGAAATGCCCTGGATATTTGGTGGTAAGAAGGATGGCAAAGTGAACAAGGGTATATTTGATATACAGGTTATTGATGTGTACCTTACTAGTGTTTATAGTAGCCCCTGAGTATTTGATACTTGTTCGGTTGCTAAATATTAGTAACTCGAAACAAGAGTTACAGAATAAACAGAGACTAGTTGAGGGTGAAGTGATGATGTCTGTTGGAAGTGGTTCCAAGATTGATATGATCATCATCGCACACTCCCTATACTTTCGGGATTAGTGCTAAACCTAAATAAATGTTATTTGGCATTTGCATTGAGCATGAATATGATTTAATCATGTTTATTGCGATACGGTTATTCATTTAAAGTTAGAGAAAAATTGTTATTCTGTTTACATGAATAAGACCTTCGATGGTCATACACCCGATGAAAATAGTTTGTTGGATCTCGATCGTAGTGATACACATATTCATACTATTGATGCCAAAAGATGCAAAGTTAATAATGATAGTGCAACTTATTTGTGGCACTTCCGTTTGAGTCATGTCGATGTAAAGCGCATGAAGAAACTCCATAAAGATGGATTTTCGGAATCACTTGGTTATGAATCATTTGATGCTTGCGAACCGTGCCTTTTGGGCAAGATGACTAAAACTCCATTCTCCGGAACAATGGAACGAGCTACTGACTTATTGGAAATAATACATACCGATGTATGCGATCCAATGAGTGTTGATGCTCGTGGCAAGTATCATTATTTTCTTACCTTCACAAGATGATTTGAACATATATGGGTATATCTACTTGATGAAACATAAGTCTGAAATAGTTGAAAGGTTCAAAAAAATTCAGAGTGAAGTGGAAAAATCATCGTAACAAGAAAATAAAGTTTCTATGATTTGATCGTAGAAATGAATATTTGAGCTATGAGTTTGGCTTTCATTTTAAATAATGTGGAATAGTTTCACAGCTCACGCCACATGGAACACCACAGCGTAATGGTGTGTCCGAACGTCGTAACCGCACTTTATTGGATATGGTGCAATCTATGATGTATCTTACCAATTTACCACTATCATTTTGGGGTTATGCATTAGAGATAGCTGCATTCACTTTAAATAGGGCATCATCTAAATCCGTTGGGACGACATCGTATGAACTATAGTTTTAGCAGTAAACCTAAGCTGTCGTTTCTTAAAGTTTGGAGTTGCGATGCTTATGTGAAAAAGGTTTCAACCTGATAAGCTCGAACCCAAATCGGAGAAGTGCGTCTTCATAGAATACCCAAAGGAAACTGTTGGGTACACCTTCTATCACAGATCCGAAGGAAAAAACATTCGTTGCTAAGAATAGATCCTTTCCAGAGAAGGAGTTTCTCTCGAAAGAAGTGAGTGGGAGGAAAGTAGAGCTTGGTAAGGTAATTTGTACCTTCTCCCGAATTGGAAAGTAGTTCATCACATAAATCAGTTCCAGTGATTCCTACACCAATTAGTGCGGAAGTTGATGATGATGATCATGAAACTTCAGATTAAGTTACTACAAAACCTCGTAGGTCTTCCAAAGTACAGTCCGCACCAGAGTGGTATGGTAATCCTGTTCTGGAAGTCATGTTACTAGACCATGATGAACCTACGAACTATGAGGAAGCGATGATGAGCCCAGATTCCGCGAAATGGCTGGAGGCTATAAAATCTGAGATAGGATCCATGTATGAGAACAAAGTGTGGACTTTTGTGGACTTGCCTGATGATCGGCAAGCCATAGAAAATAAACGGATCTTCAAGAGGAAGACGGACGTTGATAGTAGTGTTACTATCTACAAAGCTCGACTTGTCGCAAAAAAGGGTTTTCGACAAGTTCAAGGTGTTGACTACAATGAGATTTTTTTCAACTGTAGCGATGCTTAAGTCTGTCCCAATCATGTTAGCAATTGCCACATTTTATGAAATCTGGCAAATGGATGTCAAAACTGCATTTCTTAATGGTTTTCTTAAATAAGAGTTGTATATGATACAATCAGAAGGTTTTGTCAATCCTAAAGGTGCTAACAAAATGTGCAAGCTCCAGCGATCCATCTATTGACTGGTGCAAGCATCTCGGAGTTGGAATATACGCTTTGATAAATTGATCAAAGCATATAATTTTATATAGACTTGCGGTAAAGCCTGTATTTACAATAAAGTGAGTGGGAGCACTACATCCCTTCTGATAAGTATATGTGAGTGACATATTGTTGATCAGAAATGATGTAGAATTTTTCTAGAAAGCATAAAGAAGTGTTCTTTAAAAGAAAGACCTCAGTAAAGCTGCTTACATATGGAGCATCAAGATCTATTGAGATAGATCAAGACGCTTGATAAGATTTTCAATGAGTACATACCTTGACAATATTTTGAGTAGTTCAAAATGGAACAGTCAAAGAAAGAGTTCTTACCTGTGTTGCAAAGGTGTGAAATTGAGTAAGACTCAAATCCCGACCACGGCAGAAAATAGAAAGAGAATGAAAGTCATTCTCTATGACTCAGTCATAGGTTCTATAAAAGTATGCCATGCTATGGACCAGACATATTGTATAGTCTGCCCTGGTTTGGCAAGGGAGTACAATAGTGATCTAGGAGTAGATCACTGGACATTGGTCAAAATTATCCTTAGTGGAATAAGGATATGTTTCTCGATTATGGAGGTGACAAGAGGTTCGTCGTAAAGGATTACGTCGATGCAAGTTTTGACACTGATCTAGATGACTCCAAGTCTCAATCTGGATACATATTGAAAGTGGGAGCAATTAGCTAGAGTAGCTCCGTACAGAGCATTGTAGACATAGAATATTTTTGCAAAATACATACGGCTCTGAATGTGACAGACCCGTTGACTAAGCTTCTCTCACGAGCAAAACATGATCATACCTTAGTACTCTTTGGGTGTTAATCGCATAGCGATGTGAACTAGATTATTGACTCTAGTAAACCCTTTGGGTGTTGGTCACTGACGATGTGAACTATGGGTGTTAATCATATACAAATATGTATATTGGTGTTAAATCACATGGCGATGTGAACTAGATTATTGACTCTAGTGCAAGTGGGAGACTGAAGGAAATATGCCCTAGAGGCAATAATAAAGTAATTATTTATTTCCTTATTTCATGATAAATATTTATTATTCATGCTAGAATTGTATTAACCGGAAACATAATACATGTGTGAATACATAGACAAACTTAATGTCACTAGTATGCCTCTACTTGACTAGCTCATTAATCAAAGATGGTTATGTTTCCTAACCATAGACATGAGTTGTCATTTGATTAACAGGATCACATCATTAGTAGAATGATGTGATTGACATGACCCATTCCATTAGCTTAGCACTTGATCGTTTAGTATGTTGTTATTGCTTTCTTCATGACTTATACAAATTCCTATAACTATGATATTATGCAACTCCCGTTTACCGGAGGAACACTTTGTCTGCTACCAAATGCCACAACGTAACTGGGTGATTATAAAGGAGATCTACAGGTGTCTTCGAAGGTACATGTTGAGTTGGCGTATTTCGAGATTATGATTTGTCACTTCGATTATCGGAGAGGTATCTCTGGGCCCTCTCGGTAATGCACATCACTATAAGCCTTGCAAGAAATGTGACTAATGAGTTAGTTATGGAATGATGCATTCTGAGCGAGTAAAGAGACTTGCGTAACGAGATTGAACTAGGTATTGAGATACTGGCGATCGAATCTCGGGCAAGTAACATACCGATGACAAAGGGAACAACGTATGTTGTTATGCGGTTTGACCGATAAAAATCTTCGTAGAATATGTAGGAGCCAATATGAGCATCCAGGTTCCGCTATTGGTTATTGACCGGAAACAGTTCTAGGTCATGTCTACATAGTTCTCGAACCCGTAGGGTCCGCACGCTTACCATTACGATGACAGTTATATTATGAGTTTATAGTTTTTGATGTACCGAAGGTTGTTCGGAGTCCCGTATGTGATCACGAACATGACGAGGAGTCTCGAAATGGTCGAGACATAAAGATTGATATATTGGAAGCCTATATTTGGATATCGGAATCGTTAGGGTGAAATAAGGATTTTTCGAGTACCGGGGTTCTGAGAACCCCCGGGGTTAATGGGCCTACATGGGCCCTAAGGGAGAAGAGGAGAGCCGGCAGGGCAGGCGCGCCCCCCCCTAGTCCGAATAGGACAAGGAAGGGGGTGGCGCCCCTTTCCTCTTTCCCCTTCCCTTTCCTTCTCCAACAAGGCAAGAGGGGAGTCCTACTCGGTGGGAGTAGGACTCCCAGCGCACCCCTAGGGGCGGCGCACCTCCCCTCCCTCCTTTATATACGGGGCGGGGCGCCCATGACACACAAGTTGATCTTCGTGATCGTTCCTTAGCCGTGTGTGGTGCCCCTTCCACCATATTCCACCTCGGTCATATCGTGGCGGTGCTTAGGCGAAGCCTGCGTGATAGAACATCATCACCGTCACCACGCCGTCGTCTTGTGAGAACTCTTCCCGACACTTTGCTGGATCGAGTCCGGGAGCGTCATCGAGCTGAATGTGTGCTAGAACTTCGGAGGTGTCGTAGTTTGGTGCTTGATCGGTCGGGCCGTGAAGGCGTCGACTACATCAACCGCATTGTTATAACACTTCCGCTTTCGGTCTCACGAGTGCGTGGACAACACTCTCCCCTCTCGTTGCTATGCATCACCATGATCTTGCGTGTGCGTAGGAATTTTTTTGAAATTACTACGTTCCCCAACAGTTTGGACAGTCAAGGAGGGGTGGCGATGGCGATGGTGGCGGCACCGGATCCGGGGGGTTTTGTCGGCAAGTCAACCTGTACCAAGATGGCTCGTCGGGCAACCTATGCAGTTGCAATGCTGAAGAACTCCTTCTTCTGTTTGCCGGAGGCTATGGCGGGTGTTGTGCAATGGGAAGATGTAGAGAACAAAGGTGAGGTGTGGTTCTTGCCCGATGCCTAGACACACTTATATAGCGGGCGGATGCGAGGAGCCAGCCGGAGATGTGTTTAATGCTCGTCGGCACAGGAACGGACGTGTGGCGCTCGGGGCATCGAACTAGGTCCTCGACACACACGCCGGTTTAATGGAGGTCGGCCGGCGAGCCGCTTCAAATGCAGGCTCCAGTGAGCAGCCCTTGGTCGGAATGAATGCGAGTAGCTGGCTTCAAGCGGGATCGCGTGTAGGCGAGGTTTTTGGTGGGCCAGGTTAGTCAAACATGGTAGCGGGCCAGATGCACGCAACCCCCCTAGTTTGTCTCTTGTTCACGGGAAAAAGTGTGCCCAACCCGCCGAACAGACTAATGCGGAACCATGTGGTCCGGACTGCTACGGGTGGTTTGAGGGGCGGTATTGAAGATACCCTAAGAGCTACATCATCAAAAAGTGATTGGAGTGAAATTTACATCATCAAAAAAATCCAACTCCAATAGATGATGTAAATAGAGCAGCGGCATAAATTTGTTGCACAATTGCATATGTATTGAACCAAACTTGAAATATAATGTTCTTGGAGGCATGGTGGATCCCAATTCTTGTCGGTGGAAGGTTTTGCTTTTAAGGTTTTTTCTTAGTTTTGATAGGATTTATGTCCTGCTCAGAAAGGTGAGGCGGTGGCGGATTATTGGGATGGGATAAGTTTCTCCCCGCTTAGCCTCCGTCTCGATGGTGTCTCTACCGTCG